>JAKOOJ010000009.1:64029652-65432152 GCA_022577455.1 Arizona elegans
CCTAGTGTTGTTTTCACAGTGCAAACTAGATTTTCAGGGTTGTTATGACTAATAACACCATTCAGATCATGATAAGAATATGCAAGAGATTTTTAAACTTTTATGCTTACCGCATTAACACTTGCTCTCCCTCCAAGAAAACTGGAAAGCTGAAGAAGCAGTGTTAAGGTTTGAGGCATAGTAACCCACATTCTGCTCTTTTAAACTACAGATCAACCACTAATTGCCATTCCTCATGAAATTTTTAATGTGATGGCAATTTTAGATGATTGAAACAAATTTTAATACCAAGAGATATAATATGGAAAATACCAAATGAACGGACCAGACCATACAGACAAAAGTGCTTGTGATCATTTTTTAAATAAGTGGCATAATTTGGGTACAAAGCTTTCTCAACTTGCATGAGAAAGGACTCCCACTATTCTTGAAAACTGCTTTAAATGTTCAATGCTACAGTTTCTAAAAGACTTGAAAACTCCAACAACACTTGAAAACTGCTATAATCATATTTGATCAAACTAGAAGGCAAATGTTTTACTGAAATTGTAGATAATTTGTCACCATCCATGAGAGTGAACATTCTTTGGACAGCAAGGTAAGCATGGAGAATTCTAATCAGCCTATAGACTGACAAAAATTGCCCAAATTATGCCGATTTGTGTCTACTGTTCTAGAAGGCTTTGATTTATTATTTATTCAGTTGTTTATTTATTTATTTGTACTGCATTATGTAGAATTTGGAAGGGAGGAAACCATTGTCTCAGTTGGGTCCTGAAGCTGATTGACAACAGGTTTAATATAAACTTTAATACAACTTTATTGATATTTTATGGTCAGGTTGACTAGCCAGCAAACTTGCTGCAGTATTTTTAATCATTTTCAATTTTCAGGTCATGTCCAAGTATCCACGTTATAGTAATCCAATTAGGTAGTGATTGATTCATGTATTACTATACATCTGTCTAAGATTGAGCCAGGCTTATAAATATTCTAAATTCATAATTAAAATATGCAGATAAACACCTCTGGAAGAGAAATGTCTGTGATGGTCCTTAGTGGTACAGTGCTCATTGATTTCAGTAGAGTAGGATGCATAGGTAAAATATGATTGCAAAAATAAGTAACAAAATAGGGATTTTTTTTTAATTTAAAGAAACAAGAGTTTACAAGGACATACTGGTTCTAGACCAAAGGTGGGTAATTAATTTTCTTAAGGGGTCACATAAGAAATTGGGACTGTTGTGAAAAATCAATGCAGATGCTGTTCACCACCACCACTGATGCCCTACCTGCCCCTCCACTGCTGACATCATCAACACCACGGGCCAGACAGGCACAGCCAAAGGGCATATACCCGCATGTCCCCCCACATGTGCCCACCCTCATGTACCCCCACATGTGCCCACCCTCATGTACCCCGCATGTTCCCCCCACATGCGCCCCCCCATGCATTGCAGAGAACCAAAGACTAGCTAGCCAGCGGGAGGTGCGTGCACATGTGCAGCAGACCTGAACATGCACCTACCCTCATGTACCCCACATGTACCCCCACATGTGCTCACCCTCATGTACCCCGCACGTCCCCCCACATGCGTCCTCCCACATGCATGGCAGAGAACCAAAGACTAACTAGCCAGCAGGATGTGTGCGCACATGCGCAGCAGACCTGAACTGGGGTGACGGTTTGCGTGCCCACAGAGAGGGCGCTGCGTGCCACCTCTGGCACGTGTGCCATAGGTTCGCCATCATGGGGCTAGTCTATTGCTACCTTTCTGCATTATGTAGAAAATTATAACTCTAATTGTATTTTTTTAACAATGTCTTTAAATTACTCCATATCAACAAACTAGTGATATATCAATACAAGTTGTTATTTAGCAGACTTTTGTGACACAATATCATCTGAAACAAAATGAATTGTAATAGAGTTCTTCAAAGTTGCAAAAATATTTGTTATTTTGAGTTTTTTTTTTTTTTTTTTGATCATCTGCTTTAATATGGACTATCTCTGGGGCTGGCCTGTCAGAGCTGCTAAATCAGAGGAAGAAAACCAATTATAATAACAACATTATATCTTACCACTTTGTAGCTGATTAATTGGGCACTTCAAAGTAACAGAAATTGGACTCATTTCTGATTAGCTTATTAATAAGAATAACAGACAATGTATACAGTAAGACCATGATTGGAATGTCTACGTTCATTTGGTTTCTCACAACACAGGCATTTTGCACCTTCACATACTCCAAAAGAAACCCTAATTTAGTATACTACTCTAGCTGCACATTTTGCATCCTTGCTAAGAAACAGCTATGCTCATAAGAGAAAAAATGATGCAAATTATCCTACAAGCTAAAGGGGAAAAACATCTTCCTCATACCTCCATCTCCCTGCACAAAAGAAAATGAATCTAAATGCATAACTATTAGGAGCTTCTACTTCTATTTACTTCTATTTCTTCACACATTTATCTCCCTGCTGTTCCATCAGGGAGATGAATTGAAAAGCCATAAGAAAGAAATAATATCATGTAATTGTCCGACACAAAACCCTGAATTCTGTGGTATGTGGCCATGGAGACAGTGCAAAGGGATACTGACTGGACAATAGTCAGATAAGCAAGAACATAGCTCAAACTGGATAGTGAGTTAGTCCAAGAGGCTCAGAACAGACCTTAGTTTCTTGGATTGTAAAGGGGTTGGTTCTCCTTTACAGCTCAATTCGCCGTTTATTTATTTCACTTCTGTAACTTCTTCTCTTTTTTTTTTATTGAAAAAGTTTTCAAATACAAATTTCCCCCCCCTTTCCCCCCACCTCCTCCCTAACCCCCCCTCACCACCCATCCCCCCCCGTGACTTCTTCACATCAAAAATCTAATTCATAACTAGTTACATAATATTTTACCAATCCCTTGCTCCCTCCTCTAAACACTGACCCTTACTTACGAAAAATATTATTAATATTATTATTTCCCCCATTTACCATACATTTCAAAAAAGGAAAAAAAAAAGAGAGAAAAAAACATTCTAGTATAACATTGCATAATAACATCTAATTTAGCATAATATTATTATAACTCCCATTTTAACAATAATCTGCCCTTTTCCTCCTCCCGGCTTATATCTATATATTATTACAACATTTCACAACAACCTTTCGCTTTAGAACTGTATGATAGATCCTACTTTAACATTTAATCTTTTGTATATATTAATATAACATTTCAAAGCAGCCTTCGCTCTACATCCTAATTCAACATCTATTCAACTCTATCCATTTCCTCCACTCCCCCAAATATGTCACTTAAACATCCCTTTACTTAAGCTAATCAATCATTAAACTAACCTATTCCCACCCAATTTCCTACCAAATTACCCTGCACTACAATTCTATATATCTTTAATCCACTGCCCACTCTGCTAATATATATATATATATATATATATATATATATATATATATATATATATATATGTATGTATGTATACATTCCATTTTTTATATATATATATATATATATATATATATATAAAAAGACAATAACTTCAGATTTATAATCCATATAATATCTTCTGTATTGTCTTTCCACTGCATTGTTAAATCCATCATCCATAATAGGGTAACATAGCATCCTGGTGCAACAGTTTGTTCAAAATCTTCGATCACCATCTGCCCCACCTAAATGAATATCCTCGTATATATATAAAAGTAAAAACAACCACCCGAGTGACATTATAATTATATTCCATATAATTGTAATTGTGGCTTTCATCAGGATTATTAATTCCCATCATCCTAGTGGGTAACAACCAGATCTTCTGCAAGCCCCAGCGTAACTCTTTTGCCTTGTGCCTCAGGATAGTTATAATATAGTTATCAATACCTAAAAGGAATCCGAAATAGATAATTCAAGTCTAGCAATGTAAGGCTCTTTTCGCATCCCAAAATTACGGCATTGCAGAGATCTGTCACTGTCCTCAGGATAATATTAACCAATGCTTCGCCTCCACTATATTTTCATATATTCATTCATTTTTTAAAATCACTGGCTTCACTGTTGCTTGGTTTAGAAATTACTATTTTTGTGAGACCTGTTTCTTTTATGCTTTTTTTGTGTGTGGGTTTAATTTCCATCCTGATTTCCTTTCTACAAGTTGTATATCAATTGATCGGTTTTCATTCTGCTTTGTAAGTTGATCTTGTTGATTTTGTTTTTGTATCTCATATTTCTTTGTCACCACTTGTGTATCAGCTGATTGGTTTCCATACTTGTCTTTGGCTTGATAATTCATCACGTTAAAGTCAGATACCACTTCTCTCATATTTGTAGACAGTCCAGCTGGGGTATCCAAAGGATCCGGAGACAATTTATCTACCCCAACCTCTGTAATTTGATGTTTTCCCTTTGTTTCCAACTCCTTCTGCTTATCCTGTATTGTGCCTAAAGATGTTGAATTCATTTTCAAAATTTTTTGATAAAATTCTTCCGCTTTTTCAACAGTATTTAGTTGATATCTTTCTCCTTGATGTCTCAATATTATACCAACTGGGACATCCCACCTAAATAAAATATTTCTTTTTTTTAACTCAGTCACCAGAAAACCAAATTTCTTCCTTTCCGTTAACATCTTAGGCGGGAGCTCTTTAAAAATCCAAATCTTTCTTCCGTACAATTGCAAAGTAGAATTAAAGGAATTTTGCACAATATTATTCCTAATTTCTTTATCTGTAAAATAGATCACCACATCTCTAGGCAATTGCCTTTGCTTTGCAAACCAGGAATTTATTCTATAAACTCTATCAATCCTACAAAACACTTCATCAGGTTGAACCTTTAAAATCCCAGCCAGAATTTCAGAAGATATTTTCCTTAAATCATCTCTGTTATTTTCCTGCAAACCTCTCAGTCTAATCGCATATTCAGTAAAATTATGTTGCATCATTAAAACTTCTCTTTCAATCCTCTGTTGCACATTTTCTACATTACCAGTCTTTTGATCAGCCTCCATTTTAGGTTTTTCTTCTGGACTATTATCTTGAATATTTGTCAAATCCTTTTCAATTTTTTGAATTCTATTGTCTAAATTATCCTCAATTTCTTCCATTTTAGACTCTAATGACTTGGTATTTGCATCCAACTGAATCACAAATTCTGATAAACCATTAGCCATTTTTAAAATCTTTCTCTCCAAAAAGTCAAACTTAGATTTCACCAGTTCTTTAATTTCCTGCTTAAATTTTTCAAGATGCTGATTCACAATCTCATCCCTTCTCACAATCTCCTCTAAAAGAAATTCTATTATGTTAAAATCAGGTTTCTGAGACTGGAGAGTTAGAACTTGTTCATGTAATTTGTTAATGGGGGAATTCCCCCCCCCACTAACTGTTTGTCTGACTTTATAAGTCTCAATGCCATATTTCCGCCCAGATAAGCTTTATTAGAAAAGAAAAGAAAAAAGCTTGTTTCCAACCAAGATCAATATCAGATCTCCAGGAGAAGAGAAAAAGAAGAGAAGAGTGAAGTTGTGTCATCAATTGTAGCCAAAGATATTTATTCCGCTACTTTGTAATAATGGGAAACGGAAGGACTTTCCCTTTCAGCCTCTCTTCAAGCCGCGGCAGTCGCCATTTTAAAAATCTTTTTTCCTTTTCCCTTTTCTTCTTAAATAGCTTAAATAACTTTAAAAAAATAAGTAAAATACTTGCGCTTCAGGGTCGCAGGTCCAGCTCACATCTTCTTTAATTAATTTATTAAATTTGCAGGCTTGCTTTTGCCACCTAGCTCTGCATGTAGCAGAGGTCTCCCAAAGCCCGGAGCATCGGCTGGGGATACGGGGAGTCTCTTCCGCTCCGTCCCAAAAGTAAAAAAAACCTTTTGGGATTATGCAGAGAGCTCTACCCACCCCAGCCGGCTCTATCTCCATTTCCTCATGGAAATGGAGTTTGTTCGAGCCGCCATTCGGTTGTAAAGGCGGCTCTTACAGGCGATGGGGTTGATGATCCCGAAGGAACGTCTGGCGGCGGCAGACAGCAAACCGGAAGTCCACTTCTGTAACTTCTTAACAAGGGACTGGATTGTACTATCAGACTAGCAAGATTCAGTTAATGTAGCTTTGAAATAAAGCTACATTAACTTGTTTATCTGGTCGTGTTCCTGTCTAGTCTACGTGGTAAGGATAACATCCAGAGATGGTATTCAGCCGGTTCGGACCAGTTTGAGCAAACCGGTAGCGGCGACTGTGGGTTGTGGGTGGGGGTGGGGTGGGCCTGCCCCCGCCCACCTGCCCGCCCACCTGCCCGCCCACCTGCCCGCCCACCTGGCTGGACGTAATGCCACATTTTCGAAGCTGGGCGCATGCGCAGAAGGCCAGGAGCATGTGTGGAAGGTGCATGCATGTGAGCAAAGCAAGTGTGCGCATGTGGAGCGAACCAGTGGTAACAATATGTGAAACCCACCGCTGATAACATCAACCTTGCAAGGAGAGGGATTTTAGGAATGGCCTCTTACCTTCATGGAACTTTGCAATCTGCCAAGCATTTAGCAGTAGAGTTTTGTTTTGTTTTTTTAATTTGATTTATATGCCGCCCTTCTCCGGAGACTCAGGGCGGCTTACAGTGCGTTAAGCAATAGCCTTCATACTTTTGTATATTTTATACAAAGTCAGCTTATTACCCCCACAAACTGGGACCTCAATTTACCTACCTTAGAAAGGATGGAAGGCTGAGTCAACCTTGAGCCTGGCAAGATTCGAACTTACAGTAATTGCAGACAGCTGGTGTTAAATTACAGTGCTTTTGTCTGCAGAGCTATCCAGGCTTATTGCAACAACATCACCAAATAGATGCACAAATGACCAATCTGCAGAGTGCCATGCTAAAACTAATTTCATGCTGGGGCCGGATCCATGGCAGCACAACAAATACAGCTCAGAAATGCTCCTGCATTTCTATGAGAGCTTACCAGAGAATTTCAAAGAGAATCCAGGATCAGTTCCAGACATTCAGCACTCAAGCAATTTTTGTGCTGAGTTTGCTGAAGGAAGTAGCAGCTAAGTGGGCAATACCATTCACTCAGGGGAATGATCCAGTGCAACTATCAAGACTTCATGTTAAAACTCAAAGGACTGTAGGAAGTTAGCACCGACCCCCTTCCCCACTCCGATAAGAATGAAATATTCTGGGAAATATTAATAAGGCAGAATATATTTTCCTGGATGAGAAAAGGAGAAACATGCTTTTAAAGACAAAGCAGCTTCCTGCAGCTCCCTGCCCCCCCCCCCACTTCAGCTCCAAAATGATGGGATTAAGACATGGCCCTCAGGACATGATAGGATTAGCCCTCTACCCATCTCACCGCATGGCACCTGGGAAGATTGCATCACCCAGCAAGGCTCAACCAAACCTCGGACACAGACAGCCTACAAAGTTAGCTAAGACCCCCGCCCCCTGGGAGTCTGACAACCAATCAGAGTACAAGCTCAAATTCAAAGCCGAACAGAGGGTATAAATCTGTCTCTCTCTCTCTCTCTCTCTCTCTCTCCTCCCTCCCTCTCTCTCTCTCTCTCTCTCCCTCTCTCTCCCCCGTGTGCTTTTTGCCCAGGACCTCAAACCATGTGGTCCTGTCCACCATTAAAAACCATCTTTCCAATCAGCCACCATGTTTCCAGTGTCTTTCTTCCCACTTGGAACTGAACCCAGAGGGATATTTCTTTCAACAGGACACTTTGGTGATCCCATTCAGAGAATCAGTGCAAGGAAAGACAGAGAAGAGTAAGGTCATATATTTCAGATTTTAAATTATTTGCTGTGATGTAGGCTGGAACTACGAGACCGTCTTTTGCCACCAATAGCCTCCCACCGACCAGTTCGTTCTCAGGGAGGGACTACTCAGGGTACCGTCAGTCAAATTATGCCGACTGGCGACTCCCAGGGGGAGGGCCTTCTCTGTGAGGGCTCCAACCCTTTGGAATGAACTGCCCCCGGAGATACGGAATATCCCTGATCTCCGTGCTTTCCGCCGTGCCCTCAAGACCCTGATGTTCCAACAGGCGGGGCTAAACATATGAACATGTGAATGATTTTTTAAAATGTTATCTAATTCTGGGTTTTATTTAATTGGCCAAACTAAGTAATAACTTTAATTAGCAATTTTATGTGTCTATATTTTTCTTGGCTTGAGTCCTACGGGAGAAAGGCGGTATAGAAATAAAATAAAATAAAATAAAATAAATAAAATAAAATAAAATAAAATAAAATAAAATAAAATAAAATAAAATAAAATAAAATAAAATAAAATAAAATAAAATAAAATAAAATAAAATAAAATAAAATAAAATAAATAAAATAATAAAATAAAATAAAATAAAATAAAATAAAATAATAAAATAAAATAAAATAAAATAATAAAATAAAATAAAATAAAATAAAATAAAATAAAATAAAATAAAATAAAATAAAATAAAATAAATAACTTAGCCTTAACTGAACAGTTCAAAGGGCGGGCCACCAAGGACTAAAAGATGAACTGGTGAGGAAAGGCACCCAAGTGTATTGAAAGAGCTGAATCAACACTGTGTAGTAAGAGATGCCTGACTGGAAGGGAAGGAATAGTAAGAGGAAAAGAACTTACAGTTGTCCTTATATCCTTCTCAGAATCCAGTATGGGAGAATCCGTGCAAATCAGAACAATAAAGAGATCTCTATCTTGCCGAAAGATACTGGACTAAAATCCACACATGGTTGGAAAAAATGACAAAAAAACACATAGATTTTAAACCAGAGATTTTTTTATTGGGGATTATACCTGAAATATATAATAAAGAATTGAGATATTTGATTGTGAATGTATTAACAGCAGCTAGGATTGTGTTTGCTAAAAATTGGAAAAATGAGAAAATACCAACACAGGATGAAGTTATTAAGCAAATAATGGAATGTGCTGAAATGAGCAAATTGACATTTGAAATTAGAGAACAAGAAGATAAATAATACTATAAAATATGGGACCTATTTTATCAATGGTTAGATAAAAAAATATGGAAATGAAATATGGTAGCGATTTTTACAATATAAGAATTGAAGAACTATGTGAAATATAACATATAGATGTATGATTATTGGATAGATTCAGGAGGTTGAAATAAATGTTATAATAAAAATTAACTCAAATTTTAGAATACTTTGAATGATAACGAGGGAAGAAATAGTCATATTCAAATAAATGATTAATGAGAATAACAATATATAGATATCTATTAGGTTGATGATATGAGAATCTAGGTAAACTGTAAATTGTAAACTATGAATGTGGTGAATGATGCAAAATAAGACTTGTAACCAACCGACAAGCTGTTTGCAATTGAAGATGGTTTTATGTACGTTTGTTTTGTTTTTTTTTGTTTTTTTTAAAGAAGAGATCTCTATCTTGAAATAAGCAAGGAAGAAGAGATTAGAGCTATGTTTTTACTGCAGGGCACATAGCCAGATAAAAGTGCTAATGTTGGTCACGGAGATAAACGAGATAAAACTTTTAAACCAACCCAGCGCATAGTTAGCAAGTGTCCAACTTGCTTTGAATCAGCACACCAAGGAAATTTTACCAGTCTCCTCTCTCCTCCAGGAGCTCTGAAGAGGGGCCCTCCACCATTTGAGGACAGCTCAAATGTCAGCCAACAGCAGGTATTCTTAAATATTCCTATTATTATTATTACTTTGGATTGCAAGCAAAAAGTGGAACTTTCTGTTTCTGTAGACTTCTGTCTACTTCTGTAGACAACCACTAATTTAATAGATGTAGAAGCAGTACAGAAACTAAAGTTGCCTTCTCAAGTTCTAAAAAGCTCAACGATAGTCAAGATGATTAACAGACAGGACTTCCGGTTTGCTGTTTGTCCCCGCCGGACGCTCCTTCGGGATCGTCGAACCCACTGCCTGTGAAGAGCCGCCTTTATAGCGGAATGGCGGCTCGAAAAAAACTCCGTTTCCATTAGGAAACGGAGATAGAGCCGGCTGGGGTGGGTAGAGTCCTCTGCCTAATCCCAAAAGTTTTTTATTTACTTTTGGGACGGAGCGGAAGAGACTCCCCGTATCCCCAGCTGATGCTCCGGGCTCTGGGAGATCTCTGCTACATGCAGAGCTAGGTGGCAAAAGCAAGCCTGTAAATTTGTTAAATTAATTAAAGAAGATGTGAGCTGGACCTCTGATCCTGAAGCGCAAGTATTCTTTTTATTTTAGAAAAGTTACTGAAGTTGTTTAAGAAGTGAAAGGAAAAAAGATTTTTAAAATGGCGATTGCTGAGGCTTGAAGAGAGGCTGAAAGGGAAAGTCCTTCCATTTTCTATTACAAAGTAGCGGAATGAATACTTCCGGCTGTAATTGAAGGCAAAACCTCACTCTCACTCTTGTTTTTTTTTTTTTTTTTTTTTTTTTTTTCCCGGGGGATCTGATATTGATCTTGGTTGGAAACAAGCTTTTTTTTCTCTTTTCCACTAAATCTTGTCTGTGTGGATAATGGCACTGGGACTTATACAGTTAGACAAACAGGCAGCGGGGGGGGGGGAATTCCCCCATTAACAAATTACATGAGCAAGTTCTAACTCTCCAGTCTCAGAAACCTGACTTTAATATAATAGAATTTCTTCTTGAAGAGATTGTAAGAAGGGATGAGATTGTGAACCAGCAATTTGAAAAATTTAAGCAGGAAATTAAAGAAATTGGTGAATTGGTGAAATCAAAGTTTGACTTTTTGGATCGAAAGATTTTAAAAACAGCTAACGGTTTATCAGACTTTATGATTCAGTTGGATGTAAAGACTAAACTATTAGAGTCTAAAATGAAAGAAACTGAGGAGAATTTGGATGACAAGATCCCAAAAATTAAAAAGGATTTGGCAAACACTCAGGATAATAGCCTAGAAGACAAACCTAAAATGGAGATTGACCAAAAGACTGGTAATGAAGAAAATGTGCAACAGAGGATTGAAAGAGAAGTTTTAATGACTCAATATAATTTTACAGAATATGCAATTAGACTGAGAGGTCTGCAGGAAAATAACAGAGATGATTTAAGGAAAATATCTTCTGAAATTCTGGCTGGGATTTTAAAGGTTCAACCTGATGAAGTGTTTTGCAGGATTGACAGAATTTACAGAATAAACTCCTGGTTTGCAAAGCAAAGGCAATTGCCTAGAGATATGGTGATTTATTTTACAGATAAAGAAATTAGGAATAATATTGTGCAGAACTCTTTTAATTCTACTTTGCAATTTCATGGAAGAAAGATTTGGATTTTTAAGGAGCTCCCGCCTAAAATGTTAATGGAAAGGAAGAAATTTGGCTTTCTAGTGACTGAGTTAAAAAAAAGAAATATCCTATTCAGGTGGGATGTCCCAGTTGGTTTAATATTGAGACACCAAGGAGTAAGATACCAACTGAACACTGTTGAAAAAGCGAAGAATTTTATCAAAAAATTTTAAAAATGAATTTAACATCTTTAGGCACAATACAGGACAAGCAAAAGGAGTTGGAAACAAAAGGAAAATATCAAATTACAGAGGCTGTGGTAGATAAATTGTCTTTGGACTCCCTGGATACCCCAGCTGGACTGTCTATAAATATGAGAGCAGTGTCATCCGACTCCAATGTGATGAATCATCAAGTTACAGACAAGTGCGTAAATCAACCAGTTGATATACAAGTGATGGAAAAGAAAGACGAGTTAACAAAACAAAACCAACAAGATCAACTTATAAAGCAGAATGAAAATCGATCAGCTGATACACAATTTGTAGAAAGGAAACCAGGATGGAAATTCAACCCGCAAAAGAAAAAGAAAAGAAATAGATCTCATAGAAAAAGCAGTTTCTAAACCAAGCAACAGTGAAGCCAGGGACTTTAAAAAATGAATGAATATGTGAAAAGATAGTGGAGGCGAACAATTGTTTAATACTATCTTGAGGATAGTGGCAGATCTCTGCAATGCCGTGATTTTGGGGTGTGAAAAGAGCCTTACATTCTTGGATTTGAATTATCTACTTTGGATTTTTTCTACTGGTAAATATATTATAACTATTTCAAGTTACAAGGCAAGAGAATTATGCTGGGGCATGCAGAAGATCTGGATGTTACCCACTAGGATGATGGGAATTAATAATCCTGATGAAAACCACAATTACAACTATATGGAATATAATTATAATGTCACTCGGGTGGTTGTTTTTACTTTCATATATATACGAGGATATCTATTACTGATGGGGCAGAAGATGATTGAAGATCTTGAACAAACTGTTGCACTAGTATGTTATCTTACCCTATTATGGATGATGGATTTAACAATCCAGTGGAAAGACATCAAAGAAGATATTATGGATTATAAATTTAAAGTTATTGTCTTTTTTTTTTTATAAAATGGAATGCATATATAGATATATGTATATTTTAGTAGAGTGGGCAGTGGATTATATTTAGAATTGTATTGCATGGTAATTTTGCAGGAATTTGGGTTGAAATAGGTTAGTTTACTGATTGATTAGTTTAAGAAAAAGGATTTTTAAGTTATATATTTAAGGGAGTGGAGGAACTGGATAGAACTGAATAAATGTTAAATTTGGATGTAGGGAGAAGGCTGCTTTGAAATGTTATATTAATATTATTAATATTAATATATATAAAAGATTAAATGTTAAATTGTTGTAATAATATACTATAAGTTTGGGGGAGGAGAAAAAGGGCAGATTACTGCGAAAATGGGGGTTATAAGAATATTATACTAACGGTCAGTATTTTGAGGAGGGAGTAAGGGAATGGTAAAATTATGTAATTAGTTATGAATTAGCTTATTGTTGTGAAGAAGTTACAGGGGGGGATGGGTGGGGAGGGGGGGGTTAGGGAAGAGGGGGGGGGAAAGGGGGAAAAACTTGTATTTGAAAACTTTTTCAATAAAAAAAAAAGATGATTAACAGACAGTCACTGAAAGCAAGGCTGACTTGGCAGTGGATGGCTGCTTTGTAGCTGGCCATCAAAGATCACGCCGAGTTCATCAGGCTCTATGTAATTGCATCCTTGCGAGTACCTATAATCTTACCATTAGAGTAGATTCAGTTGCAGAATCGAAATGTAAGTTGGACACACAGGACATTCTTATGCCCCTCCCCTAAATGCCAGCACCTTGTTTACAAGGTGGGGCAGAATTTACTACTGATAGAACCTAATCAATACTGATCCAAGCCATTGGTGGCCAGAGCAGATGCAGCTCCAGCTGCAGCCTTCTGATGTTGACTAATAGCTTTCATAAGAAATATGATTGTGATTCAAACAAATTTTCTGCATTCCTTGTGCACTATAAACTATACATTTGCCTGAGAACTGAGTTCATAATTAGCCTAATGACAAAGAAGCTGGGTCATGGGTGCGCGCGCACCAGGGGTGGGTTCTAAATTTTTTTACTACCATTCTGTGGGCGTGGCTTATTTTGTGGATGTGGCTTGTGGGGGTAATGTGACTGGGTGGGAGTGGCCAACCTTTTTTTTTTACTTTTAAAAGCATTTTTCTACAACCTTAAGAGGTTGCAGGAAAAAAAATGCTTTTAAAAGCCTCTGACGATCAGGCAACTCAGCTGGGATCGCCAGAGGCTTTTAAGGGCTTTTTTTCCCCTACAACCTCTTTGACGGAGGTTTTAAAAGCTTCTGACAATCCCAGCTGAGCTGCGCAATCATCAGAGGCTTTTTTTTTTTTTTTACTTTTAAAAGCATTTTTTTGGCCAAAGAGGTTGTAGAAAAAATGCTTTTAAAGGTTAAAAAAAAAAGCCTCTGATGAGGTGGGCAGGGTAAGCGAGCGGTGACCAGGCCAGGGACCGGTTTGGGGGCATAGCCAGCCAATGTTATTACTAGTTCTCTGAACTACTACAAATTTTTACTACCGGTTCTTGTGAACCGGTGCGAACTGGGAGCAACCCACCACTGGTGTGCACACACACACACACACACACACAGAGAGAGAGAGAGAGAGAGAGAGAGAGAGAGAGAGAGAGAGAGAGAGAGACTCTTCTGATTCAGAACAGACTAGACTTGGCCCATTGAAGACCAACTTTTAGGATCTGGCCACACCAGTGATCTGGACAAGCCAACTATTAAATATACTGGTAACACTGTACTGCAAACTAGGGCATTCAAAACCTTTGCCAGACTAATCCTCAAATACAGCTCTTCTGCCTGGAATCCACACTGTATATCGGACATTAATACAATTGAACGGGTCCAGAGGTATTTCACGAAAAGAGTACTCCACTCCTCTGCTCGCAATAGAATTCCTTATGCCACCAGACTTCAAATTTTGGGCTTGGACAACCTTGAACTACGCCGCCTACGATCTGACCTAAGCATAGTACACAAAATTGTCTGCTACAACATCCTATCTGTCAATGACTACTTCAGCTTCAACCGCAATAATACACGGGCAAACAATAGATAACAAACTCAAGGTAAACCGCTCCAAACTCAATTGCAGAAAATATGAGTTCAGCAACAGACTGGCCAATGCCTGGAATGCTCTACCTGACTCCGTTGTTCCATCCTCAAACCCCCACAGCTTCAACTTTAAACTGTATACCATGGAACTCACCCCATTCCTAAGAGGTCCATAAAGGGAGCGTGCATAAGCGCATCAGCGGGCCTACCGTTCCTGTCCTACTGTCCCATTTATTTGTACTCATTTCCTGTGCTCATGTCCATGTTTATACTTATACCTATTATCTCGTACATGTTTGACAAACTAAATAAATAAAATAAATAAAATCTACCTAAAACATATCAATTGTTCAGTTCAGGAATATAATATTAAGTTGTAGCTATTAACTCAAGATAGGCAGAGGATTTTTCCACTGGCAATAATCTGTCCCCTCCTCCTATTCACTGGCTCATTAAGCATGCATTAAGTTTTAAATCCTAGGTTAACACCTGCTTTCTCATCAGGATCTTCAACCCAGGAGGTAACATTGCAAAACTAGGGCGCTCCATGACATATTACTTATTTGTGTATATATAAGTTATAAGATGGTTTGGATCCACTGAACGAATGGGAGGTCATTGATCTTATAAACAAGCAGTATTCCACACTGCAACACTTCACAGTCGCACTTCTATAAAGAATATAAATTTCCTCCCTCAGCATTAACATCCAGATGACATGCTGATTCATTACCTATATAAATAGCCAGAGGTTTGGTAGCATATTTAGATGTGATCTTTGACAATTGTAGTTAGATCTTGGGGCTTTTTTCTTGGTGGTTTATGATTAATAAATCAAAATAAAACTACATGAATTGTGACAATGAATTACTTCATAATGTCTAAACACTATTACTGCCCCAAGACCACCATTAATCAGAACTGGAGATGTTTCTCCAGTCTTAACTCGATGATATGTGTTTGTTTGTTTGTTTGATTTTAAACTACCCCCATTCACCTCTGTGATATCATCACCTCATTGCCTAAATTTTGAACTTGCAGCCACTCCTGCAAGGAATTTGAAAAAAATATAATTTTGAGACATGAACAGTTTGTTACCCCTGCAGCAATGCATGTGAAACTCAGTGCGCTGCATGCCATAAATTCCTATATTGATGAATTTTGAAGAGGAATGCATAGACACTGTTAAAATAGATTTTTACTGTTACAGAGTAAAAATTCATGCATGTCACACAAAGAAATATATCTTTAGTGATTTCAGTTAACCTGAAACCTGAAAGAAAGAAAGAGAGAGAGAGAGAGAGAGAGAGAGAGAGAGAGAGAGAGAGAGAGAGAGAGAGAGAGAGAGAAAGAAAGAAAGAAAGAAAGAAAGAAAGAAAGAAAGAAAGAAAGAAAGAAAGAAGCCCTAGATAACAATAAATCTTTCTTCTGAGTTAGTTACAGTTAGTTATGCCAGTTACAGATCAAATTTCAACAGATAATTTCTGGGTCCTTATTAAATTATGAAATGGGAAATAATGCCTTTGGTCCTCATTAGCTTGCCTCCCTTGACTAAAGAATCACACCCCCTTATCCAAGATTAGAGGATTTCTTCTAGGTATGAGGATCAGGTTAATCATGAGGCCACAGACAGTATTTTTCACTCTTACTGATTGATTGACAATTAGGCAATGCATGTCTTCATTATATGCAAATAGTGTAAAGCTGCTTTTCCATAATTGGGTTCTTTACCAATGTATTATCGTACGTTCTCCATTGTTCCGGCATGCATGTTTATTAGCAGAGTCATATATCTGAAGAATATTAGGTTGAGAAAATCTACTTGGGAAAGATTAGTACAGTTGCAAAGCTCCAGTCTTGCTTGCCATCACCAAAAACGTTTTTCCCTAAACATTCAAGTTATTCACATTTCAAGAGGTATCTGCATATGACAATGGCATCTGTTAACTGAGGTCTCAGTGAGTGCAGAATTCCCTGTTCATCACGGAAAGAAAAGAAGATAAAAGTCAGTGGACAAGTTTGGAGATTGGATTGGAAGGAGAGAGATTCAATGAACAATAGGAACCTATTTGTGTACATTCCAAAGTGAAACAGGACCGCCTGGATAATAAATTGTCATCATTCTTACCTGTGAGGGCTCCATTCCCTGCTTTATTGCCAGACAGTTTTTAAGCTAAAGTTAGCTTGGAGAATCAAATCAGATAAAACAGAAAGATACATTTTGTTCATGGTATGTATTTTTATCTGCACACCATTGAGTAGGTGCTGCATGTGCCAACATGACCGAAACACCATTGTATTTAATCTTATGCTTAACCTTGCAGATGTCATATTTCTAAGATCTAGCTCCAATTTGCTCATCAGAAATTTGAACAAATTGTACCAAAGATACTTCAAATAATTGCAGTGAGACAATAAATCATTTGAACCAGGCCTGCTAGATCTTCATTGTCTTGTTCACTGCTTCATCCTTTTTTTTTCATTATCCATTTCATTTTTTAAAGCTTTTTTTATTTTGTTTATTTTTTATAAAAATGTCAAATCAATGCATGAACTATGTGGCACCTGGGCACCATACATTCCAAAACAAATGAAACTGATCAGATTAAATATTATTATTACATTCAATCAACTTATGTATTTCTAATAAAACACATCTATATTAGGTTATAGTCTATCATTATTCAATTATTCCAGCTATTTCTCATTATTACTTTCATTTTATAAAATAAAAATTAATACACATTAATATTCCCTTTATTTCTATCACTTTTTCTAGCTTTTAATCATGTCACCCTTTGTTAAGAAGCTTTTTCTTTCTTTCCTAACTTCTAATCATGTCACCTGCCTAAAAAAAGAAAAAAAAAAAAAAAGAATAGGGAGGCAGAGAGAGGGAAAAGCAACTCAGAGCAGCAACAGAAAAGAGGAATCATCCATCCATCATCTCTTTCCCGCTTCATACTTTAATTGTGATGCTAAAATTGTGATGTTAAAAAAAAGAGAGGAAAAGGAAAAGCAAATCAGAACAACAATAAAGAAAAAAAATCATCTACTTATCGTCTCTTGCCCACTTCAATACTTCAATTGCTATACTTTTTCTTTTACTTGCTACCCACATTCTTCTCAAGTCTCCATCTATATCTATTTCTTGGATGTCCAATCTAAGTTTCCTCCCACCTCTACCCTCTTCCACTGCCTAGTTTCTAAAATTTCTACCGAGGCCCCTGCCTCCGTTTCAAACATACCTTCCAACTCTCTTAATATGTCTGTTTAATTCATCAATCAGTATTATTTTCAGTGTTAAGAAACAATGAGACATTTCATTTTTTAAAAAATGTAGCACAGCCTCTGAAAATATCTAAAGTTTTACAAAAAAATATATGGATAAGAAAAGAAAGTTCTCTCTAAAAGGTCGGAATGTATTTTTGTTCTTACTTCTATAGCAGGGGTCTCCAACCCCTGGTCCATGGACCAGCACTGGGCCACAGCATGCCAGAAACTGGGCCACGCAAGCAAGCGAAACCCCATCCGCGGGATGCAGGCAGCATGTGAAACCACACCCCTTCCAGTCCATGGAAAAACCACTCTCCATAGAACTAGTCCCTGGTGCCCAAAAGGTTGGGGGCTGCTGATCTATAGAACAGCCCCCTTCTCCTCTTCCTCCTGTATTCAATATTGGTCTAATAATAAGGAAGCAAAACCTTAGGTATTTTGAAAACATAATAAGAAAGCAAGAATAACTGCAGAAAATCTGTTACTTAGAAAAACTAAAGGTAATTTTAAAAGAATCCAGGAGAAAATAAGGTGGTAAAATTCTATAAGTGAGAAGCTTATAAGAAGTCAATGAAGCAGGTATGGACAGACAATCCTGGTGAAATGATGTTCTTTGAGCCATGAAGTATCAGAAGCAAGTAAACAACTCGATAGTAACTTCTTACTCCTTTACTTATCATTACAGAGTGTTTTGTTTCTGTTAAAGATAAAGGTAAAGGTTCCCCTCGCTGTCCGAAGACGTCTCTGTGGTCATGTGGCCGGCATGACTAAACGGCAAAGGCGCACAGAACACTGTTACCTTCCCACCAAAGGTGGTCTCTATTTTTCTACTTGCATTTTTTATGTGTTTTTGAACTGCTAGGTTGGCAGAAGCTGGGACAAGTAACAGGAGCTCACCCCGTTATGCAGCACTAGGGATTTGGACCACTGAATTGCCGACCTTTCAATCGACAAGCTCAGCGTTTTAGCTACTGAGCCACCGCGTCCTCTTTTGTTTCCGTTAGAGAGATATAAATTCAATAATTATGCTGAGATCAATAGAGTATTTCAATATATTGATCTGAGATCAAAAGAGTATTGGGGTTTATGGGGAACATGAAGTTTAAGTGGCGTGACACTGATTACATTTGACCATCGTTCCTCACTATTATTTTTCAGTTCCACAATTATTTCTTAGTTCTTGCTTACATCACAGTAATAAAAATAACTATACAAAACTCAGTTCGGCAAGTTTGCTGAAATTATTTAGGTCATTAGTTTCAAACAAAGGGGTGAAAGTTACATTGCAAGTCATTAATCATGAATGCTAATGCATATTGTTCACATTTACTTTCCAGGTAAAGGAGAGTCAAATCTGCATAACAAAGCAAAAATAGACAGGGATGTTAAAATACCCAGTCATCAAATGAAGGTTAGGAAGAAACAAAGCTGATGCTATTTCTGTATGTATATGGCAGAAGAAAAGGGATTAGTAATATATATATATATATATATATATATATATATATATATATATATATATATATATATATATATGTGTGTGTGTGTGTGTGTGTGTGTGTGTGTTTGTGTGTGTGTATTCCAGCATAACTCTGGAACGCTTCGAGTAATTTCAACCAAATTTGATACACAGATGACTTACTCTCTGGAAAGAAATACTGTGGGGGTAAGACACCTCTAACAGCCCTCGGGGTGTGTGTTTTGTTAAGATACAGTCTGTTGTGCCTTAAAATGGCTTCTACTGGACTGCCTTAAAATGGCTTCTACTGTACACACAGGGGAGTTGCCATGATAATGGCTTCACAATACTTCACAAGGGGGTTCCCTCTGGTAAGGAGGAAAATCCAATGTTATAAATTATATTTGGTCTGGATATTTTCAACAAGGCTTTGATTATTCTTGAGGAACTGATGGCCATGATAAAACATTACTGCAACTCAGCCTGCCTGCACCACTATGAGACCGATACGATGTACTTCATGAAGATAACATATAAGAAAAGAACTACAACATCGAACAGCTTAGTGCATAAATTGCGGACAAGAATGATCATGGATCAGCAAAACAACAAGGTGGTATCATTTTATTTAATGCTTCTGAGACACAGGGAAAACATTTTTAGCTAATTTAATTCTCGCCGAAATCAAGGCTCAGGGTGAATTTGCTCTTCCTGTCTAATACAGGATTGGGATAAATAAATACCCAGGCAATGCCGGGTTATCAGCTAGTTACATATAAAATTAAAGTCAACATTTACTTATTAAGTATATTGAAAATACATATTACATTCTATATTTGGATTGCTTAGGCTACAGTTACAGTTGGACTTTATTATTTGCTGTCAGTACCAGCTTCCCCCAAAATGTGCCCTCTATATGGTTAGACTTTGAGTCCCAGAATTCTCTGCTGGTATGACCATCAGTAATCCACTGAGGAATTATGGAATTTGTAGATTCACAAAATTGGAGTACAGAGATTGTGGGAATGTTGCTGTGTGCAATCACATCAGAAATATGTCACTGCATATGTAGGAACAATCCTTAATTACGTACCAACAGAAGAAAAAAATTGTAATTCATGGTTGAATTGTGTTGTCCTTGGTCAGTGGTGAAATCCAAATTTTTTTTACTACAGGTTCTGTGGGTGTAGCTTTTTGGCTTGGTGGATGTGGCTTGGTGGGCATGGCAGGGGAAGGATACTGCAAAATCTCCATTCCCACCCTATTCCAGGGAAGGATATTGCAAAATCTCCATTCCCACCCCACTCTGGGGCCAGCCAGAGATAGTATTTGCCAGTTCTCTGAACTACTCAAAATTTTCGCTACCGGTTCTCCTAACTGTTCAAAATTTCCGCTACCGGTTCTCCAGAACCTGTCAGAACCTGCTGGATTTCACCCCTGTCCTTGGTGCTCTCTGAGCTTGGTGAGCTTTCTCCTTTCTAGCACTAACATTATCTAGTTTGGTAAAGGAAACGTTTGCAAGAAAACCACCAAGCTCATAAACCAGGAAGGATCTTAATTATATTTCCAAGGTACAGAAATTTCTGATATTTGTCTTTAAACAGAGCTGGAAAAATATCTGTAGATTCTCTTGTCCTCAGCATTTGTTTAAATATATTTGTTAGAGCTGTCTTCAAAGAGGCATTTTTTTAGCCTCACCTCCTACTCAACGAAGCAATCTAATACAATTATGTAATTATTGCTTTTCAAAAGCAATGAAATACTTCATGATTTATAATTTTCTATGAAAAATCTATCCATGGTGTAATAGCAAGAAAATGCCATGACCTTCAAATGCTGTTATATTTTAGTTCATAAATACTCAATACAATAAAAAAAAACACCCTAAGTGGCAAATTACATGATGTAATTTAACGTAGCAGCAGCTTATATTAATTGTTACCAATTATACGGTAAATACTTTAACATTAAGTAATCACTACAAATGTCAGATAAGTATGTTTAATGCTTGTGTAGCAAGTCCAAATATGCACTGTGTGGAGGCAGTAAATCAGAAAAGAGAATGACCTGTGGTCACTCAATCAAAACTCCATTAATAGAATCTCTAGGTAATATTTTCTTCTGCTGCCGACGCTGTGCTCATGAGGACATCAAGAAAGAATGGGTGCTGATCTAATCCAGAAAAATATGATTGCTTATGGAACCTTACAAACTTTTGCAATTGCCCAATGCCATAATAATCTTTCAGAATCTCTGAAGAGAATCAAGCTGGAAGGGACCTTGGAGTACTTCTAGTCCAACCCCCTGCTCAAGCAGGAGACCCTACCATTTTGGACAAGTGTCTTCTTAAAAACCTCCTGTGATGAAGCACTCACAACTTCTGAAGCCAGGACACTGGTTAATTGTTCTCACGGCTAGGAAATTTCTCCTTAATTCCAGGTTTCTTCTCTCCTTGATTAATTTCCATCCATTGTTTCTTGTTTTGCCCTCTAGTACTTTAGAAAATAAGTTGACCCCTTCCTCTTTGTGGCAGCCCCTCAAATACTGGAATACTACCTAGTCCTTCTTTTCTCTAGACTAGTCACACCCAAATCAGAGATGGATTTCATATAATTTTACCACCGGTTCTCCATGCACCAAAAATGTGAGAGTGTGGTTTCATCGTGTGTGTGGCTTGCAAGCATGTGTGGAGCTTAGAAAACATGGCTAAATAGGATGACATAGCGCTGGGGCGGGTGGGCAGGTGAGCGGGCCCACTCCCCACCCTCAACCACAGATCGCCGCTACCTGTTCCCCCGAACTGGTACGAACCAGTTAAATACCACCACTGACTCAAATCCTGCAACCTGTTCTGCCCCAGCTTCGGATTCCCAGAGAATGTGACACACACCAAGTTTCGCAAACACTGTTTAATTCCAAACAAACCCCTTTCAAGAATGCAGGCTTCCCGTGCAAAGGGTCCTTATCAAAGTTATTAAGAACAAAGTCCGACAAAGGTTGGCAACCAGCCCAGAAAACCAGATATGAGAAGTTGCTCGCTCTCCAAGATGCTCTGTAGTAATGACACATTGTTTCTAGCAAGAAAGCACTAGCTGCGTGCGACTTAAATAGGCTAAGGGAGTGGCCAATTATCCTCAAACCTTACTCTTGAGGAGACCTCCTCCTCCTGAGTAGCCACTCCTGCCTTTTGGCAGCCCTGCGTGCCTGAGCATTGAGGAGAGGCTCCTCCTCTTCGCTCTCTCCACTGGAAGGAGCCTCTGGAGGTTCTGAAGGCCCTGGCTGAGTCTCTGCCTCTGGCATCACATCCTCTTCAGCCTCCTCGCTATCCGATGCCAGCGCCAGCTCCTCAGGCTGCTGGTGCAACACCACACCAACCTCGTCGTCGTCGGGATCAGCCATGATCCATGCAGGCCGCTGGCGGGCCACAACACAACCATTCTTCATATGTTTTAGTCTCCAGGTCTTTAATCATCTTTATTTATGCTGCACTAAATGAGAATTTAGAAGTTCAATCCCAGTATTCAGAAGATCTTAAGGAAACAAAGCTCCTATTCAAAGACTATAATCATGACGTTGATGATGCATGTGTGTTTTATGCATATGCATGTTCACATGTGGATTAATGTGCACATCCTACAATTCTCTTGACAGTCAGGTCAATGCAATTCCAAATATGAAACAATTTTATGTATGTTCAACCCACATTAATGATCTCATACCATGTCAGGAATTAAATGCAATCTAAAGTCTTTAGTATAATATGCTGCAAATCCAAATCACCCTTTTTTTCTTTTCAAATATCGAGACTTTCTGGAATGTTGGCAGAATCCTTAATGCAGGGATGGGTTCTATTTACCTTTACTACCGGTT
Source organism: Arizona elegans (assembly GCA_022577455.1). NCBI lineage: Eukaryota > Metazoa > Chordata > Lepidosauria > Squamata > Colubridae > Arizona > Arizona elegans. The sequence continues at coordinate 64,052,721 of JAKOOJ010000009.1, forward strand.
TGCATCGTGCCCGTGCACGCAAGCTTGCTTCACTCACGCTCACGCACGCTCTTATGCACATGCACAGATGCTTCTGCACATGCGCAGATCACATCTAATGGCATCCAGGTCAGTGGGCGGAGCCTCCCACCAGTTTTACTATCGGTTCTTGCGAACCAGTCCAAACCGCCACTAACTTAATGGGAGAATAAAATCTTTCCTTTGGATAAATACAGTTATATGTGTAATCAGTATCCAAGCAGGGATCCTCTTTTAAGACAAGAGGAGTTCACATGCCTATCCTTTATTTGCACAGAATCTTCTTTTCAGATATTTTAAGAAACAAGTAGAAGTCAACAAACAAGCAATTGTCAGGAGCAGTATTAGAACAACAGGTTACAATAAGAATGGACAAAACCTGTGGTTTTTCAGATGTTGAAAAGCAATCCCTAACATCACTCACCATAAGTGCTGTTGCTGTTGTTTTATTCACAACATGTCTAATTTTATAAGCCAATCATTTTCAAGAGCCTGAGTATCTTTCAATTCCTACAATTGCCCAGTCTGAGAATGATTGAGAATTCAGAGAAATGAAGTCCCTATATCTGGAGAGAGCCCAGATAAGAGAAAGCTAACAGAAGAAACTAAATATTGATAGCCTCCTCCAAAAGAGAATCACCAAGGTATCATACCTAAATAACTTTAGTGAATTTGCAGTGGGAACAAAAGCTGCTGCCTTTGTGTCTGGCTTGTGGGCTTCCCAGAATAAACTGGAAGATCATTAAAGAAAACAGAAACTGGCCAATATAGAACAGTAATTTGCAAGGTAATGTTTATACGAATGAAGGTTAGCAAAGCAAGATGTTTTGTCCCCGTCGCACACACACACACAAACAAACAGCCAGGAGTTAATGTATCAAACAGTCAGGAATTTCTTTAAGATAACAGACTTGGCAGCAAACCATGAACTGCCTGCCAAGAGATTTTACTCACTAAGGGAGGTTTTTTCTCCTCAGTCCGATATACCAAATTAATTCCACAAAGCAAAGAATTGTCAAAGTCCAGTCCAAAGAAATCCAAAAAGAGATTCTAACAGGGTTCTAGAAACACGATATGACTTCCAAGCTTTTCAATTTGTCCGTCACAAGGCCTGAATAGCCGACAACCCCCCTTTTATCCCTTGTGGGGTGTGGTCCAGTGACTCAGCTCAATCTCTGGCCCACCCACGCCTCTTTCTCTGCTGCACATGTTTATCCTTCCGATGCTGTCTGGGATCCAGCCAAAACTCATTCCCCTCACTCTCTATCTGCGGAAGTGCCTTGCTCCTGGCATATCTCTTGGCCTTCGGAGGAAACCTGAGGCATTGCCAGAGAGGAGGGTCCTGGAGAGGGAGGCCTTACCAAATCCTCTCCTTCACCTTCTGAGTCCTCTCCCTCTGTTAGGACAGGCTCGGGAGTCAGAGTCAGAACACAAACTGAGTAAAAGGAGAAGGTATTACTATCAACCGTTTTCAATTTATTCACCTTGTTTCTACAAAATTTTGTAATTCCCAGAGGAGATTTGTCTGGGCATTTGAAAATGAACAAGCTTTTGATAGACTGATGATGAACAATTTGGTCTGGTCAAGAAGAAGGAACAGCTAGAATTTCAAGAATATCCTTCATTGTTAATTCTGCATTATTATACTATGTTTCCTTGAAAATAAGGACCTGTTTTATATTTTTTGAACCCTGAAATAAGTGCTTGGCCTTATTTTCAGGGAGGTCTTATTATTTTGGGGCGCGTGGAGCAAGATGGGGCTCCTCTTGCCACCTTACCTGATTTCCAGCTCTGTCTCCCTAACCCTAACCAGAGGAAATGGCGGGGACTGGCTGCACATGCAGTTAAATATTTTGGGGGAGGGCTTATTTTCAGGGGAGGGGCTTATTTTAGCACATGCGCTCAAAAGCCCAATTGGGCTTGTTATCCAGGGAGGTCTTATTTTTAGGGAAACAGGGTAGTTAGCATAATCTTGAAATAATCTCAGGGTTTATCCCTCTACTGTCACTTATAACCAAAAATATTACCTTCATTCTCTTGCTTTTTCTCTCATACACAACTGAATAACCTTTTCTGAAACTCCTTTCTCCTTTCTTAATGGTTGGCTTTTCCTCTTCCCAGAGTCAGATATCCATTCTATCAGATTTGCAGATGATGTTCTGCTCAGTTTTTCTGATTAAGAACTAAGTCACACTATGTTGTGACCTAGACTCACTTAGTCATTACAGGACACAATTAGTCTCAAACAAAACTATTTTATTATAACAGTTGAGAATTACTTCATTCCCAGCTTAGTTCAAATTAATTCAAAAACAAGTCATTCAGAAAAAGGCTTATCACAAACCTTTATTTTCTTTAGCATTCTGCCAAAGGCCTTTCTCAGCAAAGCCCCATGAAGTTCAGAAACAAGAGACACCGACTGGAAAACAGATTTAACAACGTTGCTTTTCTACAAAGAGCCAAAGACCCTTTGCTGCTCTTTTAAGCCTTATGATTGGCCCCTCCCGGCCTTACTCCCAAGTCGTCCTTTTTGCTTTAGCTGCTCTTGCCTTCTGGCAGCTCTGCACATGCATGCCCTAGGAACAGGCTCCTCCTGTTCCTCTGCCTCTCTGCTGCCTGACTCTGGAGGTTCCAGAGTCCGCACATCACTCTCAGATGGCCCTGGCCCCATCTCTGCCTACAACACAGAGCCCTTATCCAGGCCTTCCCAAGACTCCAGGACTGGCCCATGGTCCTCCCCAGCCTCCTCACTGTCTGACTCCGCTGCTAGCTCTGCAAGCTGATGGATATAGCCAGATATCATTCTACTGTTGCAATGACAGTAGAGAAATAGGTACTGTATGTTTTTCACTCCTACTGGCATGATATAGGCATAGACTTCAAGTCTTACCTCATTATATCGCATTCACTTTTCTTTCTTTTTGACAGCATTTTTCTAGGTGTCTCTTAAATTATTTCATCTCCCAGGAGAACTTGTAAACCAGGAGGATCCTTTGGATTATTGACCAAAGAAAGGTCAGTCAGGAATAACCCTGTCAAGTGCTGTAGTCTATCCCTTATTCTAAAAGTAATTCTAACAGAACTGTCCACCTAGGGCTTCAGGAACCTTTCTCAGTACTCTTTGGAAAACAAGGAGATTCTTGTGGCACTTGGGTTAGACCCGTGATGGCAAACCTATGGCATGCATGCCACAGGTGGCACGCGGAGCCATATTAGTGGGCACGCCAGCTCAGCTCTGGGGTGCATGCGCACACCGGCCAGCTGATTTTCAGGCCTTCTGGGCCTACCAGAAGTAGGGAAACAGGCTGTTTCCTGTCTCTGGAGGGCCTGGGGGGTGGGAAAGGCCCGTTTTTCTCCCTTACCTGGTTCCAGATCCTCTCTGTGTATCTGGGAAGGGCGAAAACAGCCTTTCCCATTCCCTTGGAGGCCCTATGGTGGCTGAAAGGGCCCATTTCCTGACTCCCGGTGGGACAGGAAGTGACATTTTTTTCTGCCTCAGCCTCCAGAGATTCCTAGAAATGCTCCTAGAGACTCCTAGAGAGGCTCCTAGAGACTCCTAGAGAGGTTCTGGAGGCTGGGGACAGCAAAAAATGTCATTTCCTCTCCCACCGGGAGTTGGGAAATGGGCCCTTTCAGCCTCCATAGGGCCTCCAAGGGAGTGGGAAAGGCTGTTTTCGCCCTTCCCAGATAAATAGAGAGGATCTGGAACCAGGTAAGAAAGAAAAACGGGCCTACCAGGCCATCATGTGCCAGGAGCGGGGGGGTTGCGCGCGCATGCGCGTGGGCACGTGTGCGCACATCCCTCCCCCACCCCCTCTCCTGGCATGCGATGGCAAAAAGGTTAGCCATCACTGGGTTAGACTGATCAAATATATCCCTCCATTCCACAAGGTGTTTTTACTAAATTCCTTAGGCAAATTGAAACTCTCTAGAATAAAATATTGAATAGATTCCAGTATCAACCTAATGACAGAATTAAGGATGACTAGAAATATAGTGGGCCAACAATAATAGAGCCTGGAAGGCCTTTGGGTGGAGAAAATGTCATAATTTTGATCAATAGATAAAATGACACTAGAAGATGGAGCTCAAATAAGTTATGGGTAGGTCTAGAGGTATAAGAGAACATGGGAGATACCCATTTGTTTCCTCTTATCATTTCCTTTCTGTCTTTCCGGTTCTCTCTCTCTTTCTCTCTCTCTCTCTCTCTCACACACACACACACACACATTTTTCTGACACACTGTTCAATTTTGCTACACAGCAAGAGTGAATATCGCTCTTACCAGAAATCTGTATTGCTGGCAGAGAGTTTTGAGATGAAGGGCAAAGGCCAGATGAAATTATGGCAAGGGTCACAGATTATTCACACCACAAAGCAACTTTAAATGTCAGAACCAATGGGAATGCTTATGTAAAAATTGGACAATTCATAAAGTTATATATCTTTATTGTTCTCAACCGGGGTGAAATGCTCCCGGTTCAGATCGGCTCGGGCGAGTAGGTAGCGATGATGGCCGGTGGTTCAGAGAACTGGTAGCAATGGCAACTGGAGGCTCCACTCGCTCCATTCCCCGGACTTGGGGAATGCACCATTCCCGGACTCCTACTGTCACCTTTCTCCCACGGCTGGCTGTCAGGGAAGACAAGCGCCCGAAAGGTACCGGAGTTGCTCTCTCTCCTTCTTGAATGAGCCGCTCTGGTCCACACGTCAGCTGTGCAAGCACACATCATTTATTTAATTCAGTGGCAGGTTGGGTGTGCACTTGTGCAACCGGTGCGTGGACCAGAGCGGCTCATTCAAGAAGGAGAGTGAGTGACTCTGGTACCTTTCAGGCGCTTGTCTTCCCTGACAGCCAGCCGCGGGAGAAAGGTAAGCAGTAGGAGTCCGGGAATGGTGCATTCCTCAACTCCAGCCTTGCTGCAGTGCCGCTGCCTGCTCACCCTTCACCATGCGGCTCCGCCAATCTGCCCCATTCCCTGGAGTTGGGGAATGCACCATTCTTGGTCTTGCGCAGGAATGGTGCACCATTCCACTCCTTGCGCAGCCGGCACGTGAACCAGAGTGGCTCATTCAAGTAGGAGAGTGAGCAACTCTGCTACCTTTTGGGTGCTTGCCTTCCCTGGGAGCTGCGGGAGAAAGGTGAGCAGTAGGAGTCCGGGGAATGGGGCGGGTGGGCAGAGCCACGGGAGAAAGAAATTTAAAATGTTTTCCTACCGGGTTCTGTGGGTGTGGCTTGGTGGAAGGTCTTGTGACTGAGTGGGTGTGGCTGTGAGTGACATTGAGTTGGCCACGCCCGCTCAGTCACAGGACACCCCCCCACTAAGCCACGCCCACAGAACCGGCAGGGGAAAATTTTAGATTTCACCCCTGTTCTTACGTAAGTGATCTTACATAGAAACTTTGTTAAGAAGTTCTAGACATCAGAAAAATGGCATGTAGAAGATAACTGGAAGTTAAGACAATTAATTAATAAAGTCTTGAATTAATAAAATTTGGAAGACAATTATCTTCAAACATAGCCCACATTGGTATTTAACAAAAAGTCTCTAATTTTAAAGACATTGTGCACTTTGGATTCCATTTTATTTTTTCTTGTATGTAATTCTTTTAAAAATCAAAATTTTATTCAGTTCAGATTTCCCTGTCTTAATATCAAAAGAGAGATGAAAGGTACACATGCTGTTATAGACTACACAAAAGATTTAAAAATTCTCATTTCTGATCTGTGTCTTCCTCAGTAGTGGGTCCCCTACCAGAAGCCTGGGAGTTTAAGGCTTCTGCTGATCCTAACACTGCACTTTTCTGGACATTGCTCAGTTTTGTTCCTGGGATCTGCTGGAGCCACTCTCCCAGTTAGGAATCACAGTTTCCAGTGTTTCTACCATCACTGGGACAACTTTGGTTTTTACTTTCTACATTCTCTCCATGTCCTCCTTCAGGCCCTGCTACTTCTCCAGATGATTAGCGGACTGGAGGCTAAAACATATGAAGAACAGTTGCAGGAACTGGGTATGTCTAATTTAATGAAAAGAAGGACTAGAGGAGACATGATAGCAGTCTTCCAATATCTCAGGGGTTGCCACAAAGAAGAGGAAGTCAAACTATTCTCCAAAGCACCTGAGGGTTGAACAAGAAGCAACGGGTGGAAACTAACCAAGGAGAGAAGCAACTTAGAACTAAGGATAAATTTCCTGACAGTTAGAACAATTAATCAGTGGAACAACTTGCCTCCAGAAGTTGTGAATGCTCCAACACTGGGAATTTTTAAGAAGATGTTGGATAACCATTGTCTGAAGTGATGTAGGATTTCCTGCCTAAGCAGGGAGTTGGACTAGAAGACCTTCAAGGTCCCTTCCAATTCTATTCTATTCTATTCTATTCTATTCTATTCTATTCTATTCTATTCTATTCTATTCTATTCTATTATCTTAATTGTGTTCCTATACATAATGCCAGCAACTTGATTATACCATTCAATGTATTCTGTTCCAGTGTGCAGCATAAGTACATATAAACACAGAGGCACATACACAACCTTTATATGCTATATTTTATACATACCATCTTTAATTAGATAGTTAGCTTTTTCTTAAACTGCTTTATTTTAGCCGTCCTGAAGAATAACCACTACGTTTATTTTTTTTAGTAATGGAATTCTGCTTGATGCTGCTATCTTCTTTTCTACTATTATTTAGCAGATAAAGCAAAATTCTACAGATCGATATTTTGGAATTAAATGTAGGAGTAATATAGAATAATATGATTGGTTATATTTGCATAGTTGGATTTGCTGTATCTTGTTTTAATCTGGTCACTGACCATAATAAAGTTCGCATTCTATATGACACATATGATATGTGATATTTTTGCCGCAAATAAAATCTGGTTTGCTTAGAATTTGAATCTACTGGGCACATTTCAAAAATAGTCTTTGTTAAACTCTCTACAGTAAACTACATGTATAATGTAGAGACAGGTACATATCTCTTCTTGAAAAAAGAAATGTGTCATGGTTCCAAGTATCACCCCCAATGAAAGAAGACTCCGAGGCTTAAGTTTCCTCAAAGTTCCATTTTATTAGAGATGTCATATTAGAGATTTCCACATCTGGGAAAACCTGAATCTGAAAGCTTCCAGATTTTCCCCACCCAAAGGAAAGTTCAAGTCCCTGCCCAACACCCACCTGTCCATCGCATCAGAGGTGGGTTTCAGCAGGTTCTGACCAGTTCTGGATAACCGGTAGTGGAAATTTTGAGTAGTTTGGAGAACCGGTAAATACCACCTCTCACTGGCCCTGCCCCCATCTATTCTCTGCCTCCTGAGTCCCAGCTGATCGGGAGGAAATGGGGATTTTGCAGTAACCTTCCCCTGGAGTGGGGAGGGAATGGAGATTTTACAATATCCTTCCCCTGCCATGCCCACCAAGCCATGCCACACACACCAAGCCACACACACAGAACCAGTAGTAAAAAAAATTTGAAACCCACCATTGCCTCACACGGTCCAATCAAAGCACCATCCCAACTGGCGATGCCTCCCAGTTCCAGCCGTCCAGGTGCAGGGCAAGATGTCCTTGACTTTCTGAGAAAGGAATGTCATTATGACTATATATATATCACCCTGGCTGCATACAATCCCCCCTCCCAGTTTCCCACAGTAGTAAATGTGGCAGGCCTGAATATCCAACGGAAAAAAAATGGCTTCCAAGCCTGACACAAAGGCTGGTGAATCAGTTAAAAGGTTTGAAAAGTCCTTAAAGCTATAATTGGACTCTGATAATTAAGATAATTTTTGAGAATCTTTCACAGGTGTATTATGCATAGGAACTTCATAAATAGTAAAAGACATTATCTGTCTGATTTAATAAGTTGCCACATGTACGTACAAGAAAAAAAAAACTTCACATTTACATTTCAAACATACCAGAAATGAGAGAATAACTAAGCACACCAAGTGTATTCGGAGGAATCCCACATCAGTCTCATGCAAAAAGAAAACAGAAGAAATTTCTCTGGTCTCAAACTTCAGACTTTACAAGTAGTATCTGAATATTGCATAGGGATTCCAGGAATAGATATATTTAAAATGCTGCGGCCAATAGGTATATTTGAAACATTGAGAACACAAAATGGACAAATGAAATAGTTGTCAGAAAAAGGAAACATCTGACACACAAAAGGTCTACACTGATCAATAGTGGCCAATCAACCAAAACCAAAATACCAATTTACTAGAACTTAAATAGATGACGATTTTCATCCCCATCCTTGCTGGTCTCCCAGATGATTGTACTAATCTAATTTCCCTTTTTCTTTTCTTTTTCTTGCCAGGTGCTCATATTTCTAAAAGCCATTCACCATTTTTAATTTATTAAAAGTGATGGTGATAGTTTACAACATGTCAGCTTCCTATTTAATTTTTTTTTTAAAGTCAATAGGAAAAAATAGGTTGGCATGCTCTAAAACAGCAACCTGTGAATGTGCAGTGAAATATTACTTTGTGGGGAGCTACTTTACTACATTCAGGGACACGGTGGCACAGGGGCTAAGATGCTGAGCTTGTCGATCGAAAGGTCAGCAGTTCAGCGGTTCGAATCCCTAGTGCTGCATAATGGGGTGAGCTCCCGTTACTTGTCCCAACTTCTGCCGACCTAGCTGTTCGAAAGCACGTAAAAAAATGCCAGTAGAAAAATAGGGATCACCTTTGGTGGGAAGGTAACAGTGTTCTGTGTGCCTTTGGCTTTTAGTCATGCTGGCCACCTGACCACAAAGACATCTTCAGACAGGGCTGGCTCTTTGGCTTTGAAACGGAGATGAGCACCGCCCCCTAGAGTCAGGAACGACTAGCACATATGTGCAAGTGGAACCTTTACCTTTATCTTTTACTTTACTACATAAAGAACCTATAAATTCAAAATGAAAATGAAAATGGTCAGACCCTAAAGAACATTAGCCACCTAATGAACAAACAAACATTCTGAAGCATATATTGAAAATTTAAAGCAAAGTACCGGTATATTCAAGACCACTGGCTAAATGTATTTTGTAGATGTGATAGCCACCTCCTGAACTTTACAATATTCATTTTGAATAAAAATGCCCTTTTATTGTTTTATGCTTTAGGAGCTGTACTTGTCATTTTTAATTGTAGTAGTGGGGTTTTTTTTCTTGCCCTTCTTTTCCATTTTTTCTCATTAACAAATACATATTGTAACCTACACTTTTCTCCTTTTTCCCCATTTACATTTATATGAAAAGTGTTTCAACCATTTAAAATGTAGTTTTAACAAAAATGTAGAGCATTCTAAAATTGACCAAGGAAAGTTATCTCAGCAGGAATCATGTCAGAGCGGTATGCCTGTGTACTGGTCTGAATGTAGACATTTCTGGAAACATTGTTCTCTTTCTGTTTTCTTTTAATAAGAAGAAAATGTCAGCCAAGGGAGAAGGGAAATTGTCTGGAAAAAGGCAGGAAATCATCTTCAACTTTAATGAAAACAATGCCTTGCAGACATGTACTTCATTTTTACATTAGTTTTATTAAATTTATTGTTTGCTTTGTGGCCATCTCTGGCAAAGAGTACATTTTTTCCTTTTATTTTTTAATTGGAGCACAGCAGAGTCTGTCCCTCAGTTTGAAAACATCAAATAACCACTCTCTTCCTATGACACGAATTTCAATTTAGTGACAGTCTATCATATGCATAAATAATCAAGATACAGACTGTTGTAAGTAGGCTATATGGACAAGAGATGCGATGCCACACCTAGCCAATAACTTTTTTTAAAAAAAAAACATTATCTTGAAATGTTGCTCCAATCTATTTTTCTTTTGGCTTTTCTTCCCCCAACCCACAACTCCTTTCTTCCTTGTTTTACTCCTACAAGAAAGTTAAACAAATTCTAATAAGTCTTTTGAATCACTTCAACTCAGTCCCAGCAGGTTCTGTGGCTGGACTGGGAGGAGGTAGTTCCCTATATTGAGGCTTTCTTACCATCCAACATCTGAATTGGACACTTTAGATCAGGGGTCTCCAACCTTGGCAACTTTAAGACCTGTGGATTTCAATTCCCAGAGGAATTCTGGGAGTTGAAGTCCACAGGTCTTAAAGTTGCCAAGGTTGGAGACCCCTGCTTTAGATTATAACTTTGATTTAGATTGTTTGCATGTTTATTCTTTTAGCATGGAAATATTAATCTTTCAATTGCTTGGAAGATAGATGAATATTCCCATGACAAAGAATTCACAGGATTTGTGGCATCAGCCCTCAAATTTTTCCAGTCTGTTCAGTTCAGACTTCAGGAACAGACTTCAGGAATATGCTTTCAGCTTTATGCAGCTTCAGTTAAGAGGTGACCTTTATTAGTTATGAATTAAAGTCTAATCAGGAAGCATCAACCAGCAAAGATTCAGGTTCTGCAATTTCATCCATTGTCTGTTTTGATCTTTGTTTCGCCAAGCTCTTTACTGATGAACAAAAATACAGAAAGCTTTTTTCATGTCCCTTTTCCCCCAGCCCATATCCCATATATATATTTCCTTCTTTGTTTCTCTTTGTTTCTTCTCTTTGACTGAAAATTTTCTTTTTTCATCACCAAACCCCCTCAAAAAAGCAAGATAGAATGTGGGGGGAAATATTAGAGCTGCACCACGCTGACTTAGAAGATTGTGACACTAAAGTTACATTGTGAAGTTGAGGAGAACTGACAAGGAACTTTTTTAAATGCCCCCCTTTCTCATTATTAAATGGAAGAAAGGCAAGCTGCTTAATAAATGATTTAAAGCTAGACATTCACAAAAAAAGACATCTGGAGAAATATCGCATATCACCTCCTTTTACAGAATGGCTTATCAGCCAAAGAAAAAAACCCACCCTGATGAGTTTCTAGCATTAACTGCTGAACACAGCCAGCCAACTTTGGCACCAAGTCTTTAGTATTTTACTCCAGGGCTCCATCTTGTGCCGTTAATTCAAGATCAGAGTTTCTTAGAAGATGTTATAGGTTGCCTCGGTGAAAATGGACAACTCTCTGCCTTTTAATTTGGCAATTTATTGGCAAAAAGGAAAAGCCAGACAATATGATTCTGTGTGATCAAAGTTTAAACCTAAAGTTTAAAAAACAAGTTGCAATAAACTTTATATAGGTACAGTTGTTATATATGTATTGGAATAAAAGGTAAAGGTAAAGGTTCCCCTTGCACATATGTGCTAGTCGTTTCCAACTCTAGGGGGCGGTGCTCATCTCGTTTTAAAGCTGAAGAGCCAGCGCTGTCCGAAGACATCTCTGTGGTCATATGGCTGGCATGACTAAACACCAAAGGCACACAGAATGCTGTTATCTTCCCACCAAAAGTGGTCCCTATTTTTCTACTTACATTTTCTATGTGCTTTCGAACTGCTAGGTTTAGAAACTGGGACAAGTAACGGGAGCTCACCCCGTTATGTGGCACTAGGGATTCAAACCACTAAATTGCCGACCTTTTGATCTACAAGCTCAGCATCTTAGCCACTGAGCCATCGCGTCCCTCTTATTGTATTGGAATTATATTGGAATTATATTAGAATAGCATAGAATAATTCAGGTAGTTTTTCCCCCCGTTTTTGCCTATCTTAGTTTAGTTTATTTCATTAAGATTTTGTATATATCCTTTCTGAGCAGTATTCAGAGATTTTAGATTTTTTAAAAAAAAACGTGTTTATGATTGTTAAAAAAAGCAATTAAATTGTGTGTGTGAGAGAGAGAGGGGTTATTTAAAAAGAGTGCTTTAAAACGTCACATTAAAAAAATTTGAGCCATTGTTATGTCAGGAAAATGGAGTACTTTGACCATCACCTCCCCAAAAATTAGGTTTATTCTGTGCAAGACGGTATCTGGTGACCAGATGGAAAAGGAACAATCCAGTGGCAGGCTTCTTTGATCAACTGAAGAAGAGCAGGTTTCTTTTCCTGACCCTACTATGTGCCTAGGACAGTGATGGCTAACTTTTTTGCTATTGCGAGACAGGAGTGAGGGGAGCGCAGGGGGGCTGCATGTGCAAGTGCCCACACCTATAATTCTATGTGTTCCACCCCCATGCATGCGTGCGTGACACACCCACACCCGCTCCCCCGCTCCTGGCACGCAATGGTCCGGTGGGACCAGTAGGCCCGTTTTTCTCTCTCCCCAGGCTCCAGAGCCTTTCTACGAGTCTGGGGAGGGCAAAAACAGTCTTCTCTACCACTCCCAGAGGCCCTCTGGAGGCGAGAAATGTCCCGTTTGGCAACTTCTGATCCCACCTAGAAAGGCTCTGGAGTCTGGGGAGAGAGAAAATCGGGCGTCCCCCCCCCGAGGCCCCCTGGAGGCAGGAAAAAGCCTGTTTCCCTATTTCTGGTGGGCCCAGAAGGCCCGAAAATCAGCTGGCCAGTGTGCACATGCGCGCCAGAGCTGAGCTTGCATGCCCACCAATATGGCTACATGTGCTACCTGTGGCACGTGTGCCATAGGTTTGCCATCATGGGCCTAGGATCATCATTAAGGCACCTAGATTGTCCACAAAGTAACTTTTGTGACAGAATCAGAAGGTGGAGAAAGATACCACTTTTAAACTGTAACAGCTGCAACCAGTGAGGTGTCTATGAAACTGAAGAAACATCACGTCCCTTGAAAATGGTTAGTAAATTATCTTTATACCATTAAAAACAGGACATGAGACAAATCCCTAAGAGCAATGTTATGAATTGAACCAGCAGTTTGAATTAGATTGGGGCCGATTCACAGGCCAATACTGCTCAGCCAAATAAGGTTGGAACCACTCCCACAAGTTGATACAAATACCTCAGAAGGATGTTATCAGAAATTGATGAAAGGTCCAGAAGAACAAAGAAGGTTTATGTTGTGGCCCGCCAGTGGCCTGCGCGGATCGTGGCTGATCCTGACGAGGAGGAGGCTGGTGTGGTGTCACGCCAGCAGCCTGTGCAGCCAGCACTCATGTCGGACAGCGAGGAGGCTGAAGAGGATGTGGTGCCAGAGGCAGAGACTCAGCCAGGGCCTTCAGAACCTCCAGAGGCTCTTTCAAGTGAAGATAGCAAAGTGGAGGAGCCTCTCCTCAATGCTCGAGCACGCAGGGCTGCCAAAAGGCAGGAGTGGCTACTCAGGAGGAGGAGGTCTCCTCGAGAGTATGGCTTGAGGATAATTGGCCACTCTCTTAGCCTATTTAAGTCACATGCCATTAGTAAGTTTCTTGATAGAAACAACTTGTAATTATCATCAGAGCATTTTTGGAAAAGTCTTATCGTATCTTGCTTTCTGGACTTGTTGCCAACCTTTGATGGACTTTGGTTTATTCTTGCTACTTAATAAATTTGATAAGGACCATTGGTGTGTGTCAATATCCTCGGGAATCCGGAGCTGGGGCAGAAGAGTTTCACTCTTATTTTCATGTTTTAAAGTAAATCATCCAATAAGCATCTGAATAAAGGCCAATTATATCTAAATGTACTTGTAAGAAAAGAGTTTCAGAAGAGACATATTGAAGTGAGAAAAATAAGGAAAACCTCCCTCCTTGATCTAACTATACCTTATACCACGGGTGAAATGCTACCGGTTCGCACCGGTTCAGGTGAACCGGTAGTAATAAAAGCTACCCGTTTGAGCAAACCAGTAGTAAAAAAATGTTACCGGTTCATCCGAACTGTTATTTCCAACAGTCAGCTGGGCCGCGCGATTTACATTCACGAGAAAGCAGGAAATCCTGCTTTCTAGTGAATCTAAATCATGGCACAGCTGTTCCCCCCTTGCTGTTCTATTTACCTTCTTAAGCCTCCTTTTTCCGCGTGAAGCGTGCATTTGATGCACACTGCACATGCGCGGGCAGTGAACTGATGGCAAACTGTGGAGGATTTCACCACTGCCTTATACTGTTTTTTTTCCTTATAGAAAAGCAGCCAAAGGTTTAATTCATGTTTGCTATTCCATCACAATCACAAATATATCTTTCCCTGCCTTAGAAATACATTTCCATTTTTTTTTAATTTTAGTTCTCAACTGACTTGTTTCAGTTGGAATTTATATTATGATATCATTCACAATCAATTCTTCTTCCTAATTAAATTAAAGGCATATTTGCATTTACAGTATGAGAACAAACTCAGCATAGTTCTTAAGTTACTGGGATCGCGCTATGAAATTTTGGATGCATACAACGAAATGTATCAAATAAACAACAATTATTTGCTTTGCAAAAATGATTGGAGTCCAGTAAGGAATGGTTTGTGAAAGATGATTTCCGCTAGAACCTAGATGGTTTCTGCTTTGTGAATCTGTTATTTCCCTTCCATCTTGTAGACAGCTTTATACTTTAAGCAAATTATATTTAAGCTACTTCAACCTGAAAAGAAAAATAAGGTAAATGATTGTGTATATCAGGGAAGCATGTGAATGACTAGATAATGCTTTTATAAAGATCATTCTGTGAGGGCTAATGACTAATGAATGAAGGTTAATGCAATGTGTCTAGTGCTTGGCATATCAAATGATTCTGGATGGGAAAATTGTATTACAGTTACCAGCCTAACAACTGCTTCTGGTTTTATTATTTCATCAACCTTCCCTTTATAAGAATGCAGTTGTGCATTCTGAAAAAGCATCTTGTCTGGCTAAATAATTACTTGAATATTTCATACTTTTGTTTTAATTCATAACATTGCCTCCTACCCCCAGCTACTGGCTAAATAAGATGTTTGGGCTATCACCTTTATTTAAATTATTGACAGCTGCAATGTCTTATACACTTAGTTGAGATTAATTCTGTGGCCTTCATTTGGGAAATAGTTTTCTGCAACTGAAAACATCCAATATCCCATCGCTACACAAAACAATTAACAGGGGTTTTTTTAAAAAAAAAAAGAGAAGAAAGGAATAAATCTTAAAATTCCACCTTGGTTTAACTATTTCTTTAAAAAAAGAATCCATCATGTTGAGCCTTGGGCAAAGTTCTCTGACATAGACACAAAATGTGTCAGATTGAATTAGTTATTTTAGTTTCATTGCTTATTTTCTGTAAGGGTGTGTGAGAGTGTACTTTTGGGAAACAGTACAAACCAGCATCAAACATCAGTTTCCTCACAGAAGCTTTTATCTTTTTTAGAAAAATAAGCTAACTTATTGTCTACCGGTACTTATTTTCTACTTATTACCAAGCATATGCTATTTTATATTATACCTATATTATCATCTATGTCAATGCTATTTTAATCTACTGCTCTAGCATTGGCTTAGTAGTTTCTCAGTGTGTTACAATCCATCTGGTGGTGATTTTTAATTTACCAAGACATAGGCTATGGTCAACTTTGTCAAATGCCTTAATACAATCCAAATATACTATGTCCATTTTGCTGGTCCACTAATTTAGTCACTTTGTCGAAGAATGAAATAAGATTTGTTTGGCATAATCTGTTTTTGACAAACCTGTGTTGGCTTCTGATTATAACTTTGCGTGATTATTTTTTCCAAGATCTTCCCAGGTATTGATGATGTTAGGCTGATTGGTTTGTAGTTTCTTGGATCCAGTCTTTCTCTTTTTTGAACTCTGGGATGCCATCCATCAGGTCCCAATGATTTGAACTCATCTAGATTGGACAGATGGGAATTGGTGCAATAGTACTGAGATATGTCAAATTTGGAAAGGCAGCTGTATCCCAAGCTACAGAAACCTCTTCTCTTCTCTTCTCTTCTCTTCTCTTCTCTTCTCTTCTCTTCTCTTCTCTTCTCTTCTCTTCTTTTCTCTTCTATCATCTCTATTTCTCTCTATGGCTGTTGTCATAATTCAAAAAGTTCATACTAACTTTTTGCACAGAACATTTTCTGGTGTTTTATATTTTTAAAGGAGAAAATCTCTCTCAAGAATACCTTCCAGCTGCAGTTTAGAATATTGTTGAAATGTTGTATATAATTTATGCACATTTTAATTTTAATCAATTCACAGTTGAATCCCTCTTTGGCAAAATTCTGCAGCTCCTTCTTGCTTGTTACAGCAGACAGTCCCTTTGAAGGTACCATACCTGACTGCAGATCAAACTGAAAGGCAATGCTGCATATATTATCTTAAAGTTTTTTACCAGAAGCCAGGTGGTCAGGCATATGTTCTGAGTTCCCACCTCAGGATTTTTTTTAGTATATTGGTGACAGAGCATTATAAAAGTATATTAGGTATTCTCCAATCAGTCCAAAAGCAATTCAGTTACTATTCATTGAACCAAAATTTAGCATGCAAATTTGGTCCCTAAATGTAAAGTAAAGGTTCCCCTCGCACATAAGTGCTAGTCGTTCTCGGCTCTAGAGGCGGTGCTCATCTCTGTTCCAAAGCCAAACAGTCATTGCTGTTCGAAGATGTCTCCGTGGTCATGTGGCCGGCATGATTAAACACCAAAGGCACACAATACGCTGTTACCTTCCCACCAAAGGTGGTCCCTATTTTTCTACTTGCATTTTTTATGTGCTTTTGAACTGCTAGGTTGGCAGAAGCTGGGACAAGTAACGGGAGCTCACCCCATTATGCGGCACTAGGGATTCGAAACACTGAAATGCCGACCTTTCTGATCGATAAATTCAGTGTCTTAGCCACTGAGCCATTGAACCACCATGTCCCTCCCAGTATCTAAAAAGGAAAGACAAAGAAGTTGAATTTGCATTTGTTGAGGCTAATTTGTGTGTTGACACATGTGAAATTTACAGGGCAAATACCAAAGAATGCTAAGGAAATGCCAACAAGGCAACAAACTTAGAGAAAGTTTATTTAAGAAATTTTCCCCAAATATATGCACTGTGCTGGGGTCCTTTCTCAATCTGCCATAGTTAGTCCAAAAAGTGAAAACTATCTCCAGAATTCTGCTCACAAAGTGGTTGCTTTCATTAGACAAATTTGAAATCTTTCAGCTACTGTCCCTGAATTGCTGAATTTAGGTATCCGCAAGAGAAAATTCTGTATTATTGAGGCTTAAGTGTTTAGCAGGTTTTGGTGCCTGCTAAGACAAAAGACGCAGTGGCTCCATGGCTAAAACACTGAGCTTGTCGATCAAACCGTTCAATGGTTTGAATCTCTAGTTCCGCGTAACGGGGTGAGCTCCCTTTACTTGTCCCAGCTTCTGCCAATCTAGCAGTTCGAAAGCACGTAAAAAATGCAAGTAGAAAAATAGGGACCACTTTTGGTGGGAAGGTAACAGCATTCTGTGCGCCTTTGGCATTTAGTCATGCTGGCCACATGACCACGGAGACGTCTTCGGACAGTGATGGCTCTTTGGCTTTGAAATGGAGATGAGCACCGCCCCCTAGAGTCGGGAATGACTAGCACATATGTGCAAGGGGAACTTTTACTTTTAAGACAAAAGCCTCATATTTGTAGAGCACAGTCACTGCCTAAATATATCCAACATAAATGATAGAAACTATCATTTAAAATATATTTCTGAAAGATACCACCACTATTAAATTCAGTGTGTCTTACATCACACTGATAACATTCAGTGGCACAGTCTTGTCCTGTGATTATTATCACAGGAAATCATTATCAAATTGGGGTGAGAGCTGGAGGTCTGTTATCTCACAGTCCATGAGAGTAAATAGAAAGAACAAAATCTCTTACAGGTGTCAATTTAAAAGGCAGGTCAATCACAGACAAGACTGTGCCACTGAATGTGATCAATGTCATGTAAGACACACTGAATTTAACAGTGGTATCCTTCAGAAATATATTTTAAATGATAGTTTCTATCATTTACATTGGATATGTTTAGGTAGTAACTGTACTCCAAAAATATGATGTTTTTATTACATGAGTAACTAGAAATTACTATTTTTATTACTACGTTATTGGTGCAGAACACAGAAGTTGCAGTAAAGCATCCGAGAAGAATAAGAAAAAAGACTGAAATTTTGAGTGCTGTGTTATAAATCAAAGGGCACTGCATAGCTATTTGAGTTTTCCTTTCTGATTTTATCAGATGAAAAAAAAATTGGTTAGAAGAAACGTGAAAGAATTTTGAATGGAAGTCAGGAATGTCTGACTTGCTTGTCAAAACCAATTATAAAGGCAAGGAGGCTGCATAAATAATACTTATATCTGAAAGTATATCTGCTAAGTCATAAATCCTTCCTATTACAACATAAAGTATAGTTATATGAACACTACCCAATCACAACCAAAAGGGGTTAGGAACAACTGCAGGATCTTTCTCTTTTGAGGAAACTTGCACACAGATCATTTTGGTATCCTGGTGGTTAGAAATAGATGCCTAAGATCCAAGATACAATTGTTAATCCAATTATTATTTTGTTAATTGGAAGTACATCCAATTTCATCCTGTTAGGATTGCCTCACAGATAAAGTGTATATAAAAATACAGAAAGCATTCAGCATTTCCATAAGCTTAAAAAAAATGAAAGTGTGAGGAAGTTGTCCTCATTCTGTCTTTTGCTAACCTCAGATATGTTGTTGCCTGAAGGTTCTGCATTTAGACTCAGATAAAATTAATGCAGAACATTGTTACGATATATACCGACATGATTTTCATTGTAGTATCAAGTAATTCACTCTCTCTTGAATTATCTGACTTTAGGAGATAAGCAAAATATATTTTCTGGTGCAAATGAAGGGAATTAGGCACTATCTGTCAAATAAAATTTCAATTTAGTGCCATGTGTTTATACATTAGAATTTTCCTATAGATCCTTATAATAGAAAATTTGGGGATATCTTGGCAGATCAATAGAATCAATAGGATACATTTCTAGACTTTCATTCTGTCTCAGAAAATATCCAGATGCTTCCCATGTTGGCTGGGGAATTTGGGGAGTTGAACTCTACACAGTTTAAACTTGCTGAGTTTGTAGTCCCTCTTCAAATAGCCCATAGTTGTAATTGTTGTACATTCAGCGTCTAAATATTTTTTAAAAAACATGTTGAAACTTAGTCAGCCTATGAGGTTTAAAAAATGAATTCAACTTTCATCCACTCCTAAGTTCTGATAAAGTTTTCTATGGATTTTTGATTAAAAATATGAATTTGTAACAAGCTGGTTAAGGTAAAACCTTAAGCAATACAATTTTAGAACATCCTGCAATACAAATAAATTCTTGGCCAGTTAGAAAGATTCTAAGACTACATACGTATTTAAGAGAAAAAAAGTTCATTTTATTAAAAAATTATTTCTCTTCAATCTGCAACGGGAGACCTGGAACTTCTTGTGAAGGTGGCTGCTTGAGCCAGGCACTCATTGGAATCAGAGGTGGTATTCATCAGGTTCTGACCAGTTCTGGAGAATTGGTAACAGAAATTTTGAGTAGCTCGGAGAACCAGTAAATATCACTTCTGACTGGCCCCCATCTATTCTCTGCCTTCCGAGTCAGAGAATGATCAGGAGAAATGGAGATTTTACAGTATCCTTCCCCTGTCACACCCACCAAGCCATGCCCACCAAGCCATGCCACACCCACCAAGCCACGCCCACAGAACTGGTGGCAAAAAAATAATAATCCCACCACTGGGATTAATAAACAAATATTTATTTTTGTTAGATAGACCAAACAAGGCCCACACTTGTTTTACCATTACTATTTACAATTCAGTATCACCTAGCTCACACATAGCCACATTCTGCTAGGGACATTATTGTTTGCTCCAAAGTTGTTTAATTTTCTCACTTCCATTATCTCTAGAATTGGTTATTTTATTCTCCCAACAATAGAATTTAAAGTGAACACAGGATAATCTTTAACCGTAAATGACTTGGTTAAAATCATTCCCTCATTTTTGCATTATAAAGTCTTCCCTATGCTACAGAATGAAAACTTGCTAATCTGCTAACTCCAATCCTTTTAATTCTTAACCAAACACCTATCCCCATCCCTTGTAGCATAACATGCCAAGAGCAAACTATTTACACAGGTAATGAATACATCCTGGTTTAGTACTATACCACATTCTGTCTTTAAAACAAAAATGTTAGAACTGTTTGTATGTCAGAATTTAACTGTAGAGTATGTAGAGTTTATGATTTAATCAGTATGTGACCAAATCAGTATATTAAAAAAATGTCAAGACTTTTGAAAGAATGCAGAAAAGAGCATCAAAAATGATTAGGGAACTGGAGGCTAAAAAATATGAAGAACAGTGGCAGGAATGGGGTATGTCTAGTTTAATGAACAGAAGGACTAGGAGTGACATGATAGCTATGTTCCAAAATTTGAGTTGCTACCACAAGGAAGAGGGGGTCAACCTATTCTCCAAAGCACATGAAGGCAGGTCTAGAAGCAATGTATAGAAACTAATCAAGGAGACAACCAACCTAGAACTAAGGAGTACTTTTCTGACAGTTAGAACAATTAATTAGTGGAATAAATTGCCTGAAATCTAAATTTTTTTGCTCCCGGTTCTGTGGGCGGGGCTTAATTAGTGGGCGGGGCTTGGTGGTAAGATGACTGGGTGGGCGTGGCCAAGTCAATGTCACTTCTTTGCCCTTTTTTAACCTACAAAACACAACACAACACAACTGGCTCACCCACAATGTAAAAGCAGCTGTGCTAGACCCAAAATGGCCCCTGCAACAAGCAGGAACCTCACACAGCCACAAAAAGCCCAAAAAAACAACTTTCACACTTTACACACACAAAATTCCACATACAGCTTTGTGAGATTTTGTGTGTTTGTGTAGTTAGAGTGAAACACTACAGAAACACACTAAATCTCAGAAAGCTGCACAAATATTATTTAATTTTAATATATTTTTATTTTTATATAAAAGCAGCTAAATTTAAAACTTCCTAAACTTTAAATGGCTAGGTCTAAAAAAAGAACAACTAAAAAAAACCCCAATTAACTTTTTTTTTTTAAGTTCCCAAAGGGGAAAAAAACTTACCCAATAGAACAGGGGTCTCCAACCTTGGCAACTTTAAGACTTGTGGACTTCAACTCCCAGAATTCCTCAGCCAGCTTTGCTGGGAGTTGAAGTCCACTAGTCTTAAAGTTGCCAAGGTCAGAGACCCCTGCAATAAGATGGTACAAGGCAGGCAGGAAGGCAGGCAGGCAGATAGAGCTGCTCACCAATGAGCTTGATTGCATGCAGGGAGATTCAGTTGCTTGCTGATGCAATGGATTGCAGGGATTACAGCAAGGCGTTGCGACCAGCAGCTAAGGTAAGCAAGCTGGAAGCTGGAGGCTGGAGGCTGGGGGGCAGGGTGGGAGGAGAGGGATTTTTGCTAGTTAGCAGGCAACTCATCTGGGATTGTCAGAGCTTGGATCGTCAGAGCCATTTAAAGGGGGAAAAAGGCTCTGATGATCGTGCGGCTCAGCTGGGCATGGGTGGTGGGGGCAGGGATTTTTGCTACCAGTTCTCCGAACTGCCCGCCACCATTGCTACCTACTTGCCCAAGCCGGTCCGAACCAGGAGCATTTCATCCCTGCTCCAGAAGCTGTGGGTACTCCAACACTGGAGATTTTTAAGAAGAGATTGGACAACCATTTGTCTGAAATAGTACAGGGTTTCCTGCTTGAGCATGTTGTGTTAATTAAATTGTGCTTGAGCATGTTGTGTTAATTAAATTCTAAAATCTATGTTTGATTCCCACAATATAATATTTAATTCTAACAATTGTATTATCTTTCCATCTTAATGTTGTTTTATAGTACTTATTTTTTCCTGATCATTAGGAATGATGTTCATTTTATATGCTGGCAGTAGTTATGCCACAGTATGAGAACTATGTGGAAAAGATAATGAAAATTTGCAGAATATATCATACAATTGGATCACTTGTGTTTTGCTACGTAATTTGTAGCTGAAAGGCAGGCAGAATGAATATAAATCTTAGCAATATTATTGACCTAGAGATTGTGACAAAATAGAAATGTCAGAGATATAACAAAATATAAGTTATAAGCAAAGTATAGAATTATGATTAATAGTGATGAATTTGTATGTAATAGTTTTAAGTGAATTAATTTCATGAGGCAATTAAAGCTACAATTCTCAGCCAATGCTACAGAAATCAAAAGTGGAATAGCTGAATATTTCAGTGACAAGTAAGTGACTAAACATTAACACAGTTTTAAAACATAGTGGAAATATTAAATAAGCTAGCAAAATGCCTGTAAACTCATATATGTTGGTCTACAAGAATTTGATTTAATGAGTGTGCGGAATCAGATAGATTAACTAGATTGATCAATGGTAAAAAAAAGATTCAGAATTTTATAACAGTTGGAAATTATGGTACGATTGGGTCCAGAAAAGGTGGGATAGAATAGATATATGATGATGTATATATATATATGATGGCAAGTATGTATGTATAAAGGAATGACTTTATATTTATGGAAAATGTACTCACATTACACCATGGTGGCAGGATTGTATATTTCATTTGTGTATTGGTGTATAGAATAGATTAATAAAAATTATTTTTTAAAAAAAGAATTTGATTGCTTATTTCTGGATGATAGATTCTTTGACAGATAGGGGTGGAACTTCAGATTTTGAAGGAAAAGAAAAAAAGGAAAAACATTTTCCTTATGTTCACCAAATTCACCTTTTATTTTTTATGAAACTTAATTATAAATGATATAAACTGTATTTTAATTTAAAAAATGAAGAAAAACGAAATACCTAGTAGAAAATGAACACGTTTTCAGTCAGCTAAAATGGCTTTTGTCTTTTTCTTCATTCACAAGATTCAAGAGCTTATTTTTATTGGCAAAAAGGAGAAAAATATTTAATTCCACATAATAAGAAAAATAAGCTTGCAAATCACAAAATATTGTTAAGGGAAGGATCATACTTTTT
This sequence comes from Arizona elegans, assembly GCA_022577455.1. Classification (NCBI taxonomy): domain Eukaryota; kingdom Metazoa; phylum Chordata; class Lepidosauria; order Squamata; family Colubridae; genus Arizona; species Arizona elegans. Next base: position 64,075,556 of record JAKOOJ010000009.1, read on the forward strand.
TCACAAAATGATGGATTGTTTATTCTCTGGCCATTCTAGATATTCTGACCAAGCTACTCTCTGAAATTCTGGATTGCCAACTAAGAACCATGGAATTGAGCTAAACGAATGCCTGGTCAGACTTGATATAAACCAGGTTTCCCTACTCCTAGGATACCCTCAAAATCTGAACTCAGTTAATTGAGCAAACAGCATTGCAAACTGCACAATAAAATCTGGAATTTGTGAAGGATACGTTCTTCAGGAAATAGGCTTACCAAAAAAAAGGGAGTATTTTCTGGTTGTTGTTTTTTAAAATTCCTATAGCTTGTTAATAGTAGGTTCAAAAATGTCTATGCATAATATTGAGACTGTTCATATTTTAGAACAGTGATTCTCAACCCCAGTGGTCCATGGACTCCTGGGGAACTGCGATGTCATCACAGAGAATCCGGGAAGATAAACGGAAGAACAGAATATGGAGACAAAAATGGTTCAGAATTGGAAAAGGCACTTGTCAAGATTGCATCCTATCACTATCCTGCATAGAAATAGTTATGCGAAATACACAGTTAGAGAAATCTACTATTGAGATTAAAATTGGTGGCAAGGCCATCAACAAACTCTGATATGCAGATGATATAACATCGCTCACAGAAAGCCAGGAGGATCTGAAGTGGCTAATCCTAAGAGCAGCGGTTCTCAACCTGGGGGTCGCGACCCCTTTGGGGGTCGAACGGCCATTTCACAGGGGTCGCCAAAGCCCTCTCTCGCCCCCCCACGCCTTCACTCACCCTCACTCTCTGCTCTGTTGGATCGCCGGCCGTTCACTTACCCCACCCACTCCCAATCTATTGCTGCCTCCAGAGTCCCTCTGATGGCTAGAGGGAAAAAAACTGTTTAAATTCTTGCCGCGAGGCTTTGTTAAATTGCTGGCTCGCCCCGCCCCTCCACACTACTATTTATTGCCAATAAATAGTGGTGGGCGAGGGACGGGTGAGCCAGCAATTTAACAAAGGGTTCGGTGTTTTTTTGTAATTTTATTGGCCCGCGGAGCTTCAGCATAGGCTAATTAGCCCTTGATTAGATCGGCTCCCGACTCTCAGCTGATTTGTCTCAGCTGTTTTGCTCAGGGCTCTGCTGCTTCCTTGCAAAGAGTCCTGGAGCAGATTTTTTTTCCCTAGCTATGCTGAAAAACAAAACTGAAACTGCTTTGCTGTAACGTTGGAAAATTAGCCAGGCAGATTTCTTTTCTTTTTCCTCACCAAAAAAGGTAGGTGAAAACAATGGGAAATTTAGGGAAAAAGAGGAGAGTTCAAGATTTTAAAACACAAAAGAAAAAAAGCTCTATTTAACTAGGGAATTGTAATAATTGAGATACTATTAATTGTATATTTCTGAAAGCAGAAATGGTTAAGTTGTGGTTTGGAGGAATATATGGGGGAAATTATTTGGTTTATTATTATTGGTAAATATAATTAATTGATTTGTAAGAAATTGGATTGCATGGAAATAATTGGAATATTCATGTTCATATTGATTAATATACAAAAAAGGTAGTTATATAACTAATTGATTTATATTAAAATGTTGAATTTATATTAAACAACTGTAATATTACATAATTAACCAATGTGAGGATGGATATAAAAATAGATGACAATGGGAAGGGGTATAATATGGAATAGAAGGGAAAAATTGAATTTGATTAAGATTAGAGATGAGGATGAAGGGTAATATTGGTTTTTTACAAAAAATAAATGAGGAATAAATATGGCAAAAAGGAAATATAGAAATTGTAAATTTAATTGAAATGACTAAACACTGTTTAAATTTGTGAACCGGCCAAATACTCTGTTCAAAGAAAATACATTGTATGTTTGTATGTGTGTTTCTAATTATTGTTATTTATTCATATTTGTTCTCTTTTATTCTTTAAAGTTTAACAATTCATTCTTTATCTTAATATCTTTATATTTGTTTGGGGTTGGCTTTCTTCCCTTTCATCTTTTTTATTGTACAGCAATCTTTCTCCTCAAACCTACCACCTCTCTCTTTTCTTTCCTTCTTACTTTCTCTTCCTCTCCCTCTTTTTCTCCTCCCTACTTCCTCTTCCTTTCTCCTTCTCCTCCTCTCTTCCTCCCTCTCTTACCCTCCCTCCTACTCTAATTTCCCTTCCCTTCCTTCATCCCTCTCTATTGCTGTATCCTTTTATGCATATGGACTACTCAGAGGGCTGAAAAAGTTATTTTTGACTGGTCCTCGCACTTTTGACCAGTCCTCGAATTTACGACTGTCCTCACATTTTACATTTTTCCCCTATCTTGTCACCATAGTGAAGAGAAGCAGTTGTGAAATGAGTGACATGGTTGTTAAGAATGCTACAATGGGCATAAATGATGACCAGTCATAAGTGCGAAGACCAATCAAAAGTGCGAGGACCTGTCAGAAATCACTTTTTTCAGCCCTCTGGGTAGTCCTTTTGTGCATATGGACTACTCAGAGGGCTGAAAAAGTTATTTTTGACTGGTCCTCGCACTTTTGACCAGTTCTCGAACTTACGACTGTCCTCACATTTTACGTTTTTGCCCTATCTTGTCACCATGGTGAAGAGAAGCAGTTGTGAAATGAGTGACACAGTTGTTAAGAATGCTGCACGGGCATAAATGTGAGGATGGTCATAAGTGGAGGACCAGTCAAAAGTGCGAGGACCTGTCAGAAATGACTTTTTTCAGCCCTCTGAGTAGTCCCTATACACATAGCCATGGCCATCCGGTCACATGACCAGCTAGCCACGCCCACCCAGTCACATGACCTCCAAGCCATGCCTACAAAATAAGCCATGCCCACAGAATCTGTAGTAAAAAAATTTAGAACCCACCCCTAGTTGGGGGTCACCACAATATGAGGAACTGTATTAAAGGGTCGCGGCATTAGGAAGGTTGAGAACCACTGCCTAGGGGTCAAAGGTGAAAATGAAACATTTGGACTGCACCTTGATGTCAAAAAAACAAGGATAATGACAATGTCAGGGAACACGCAGGTCAGAGTGCAGATCGACAATGAGACCATCAAAACAGTAAAGGAATTAATCTCCCTTGGATCTAAAACCAACCAAAGTGGTGACTGCAGCCCTGAGGTCAGAAGGAATATAGCACTTGGAAAAATTGCAATCTCTGGCATGAATAACATCTGAAAGAATAAAGACATCAGCCTCACAAAGAAATGCAGATTAGTTAATGCAATATTTTTTTTCCAATTGCTACTTACGGCTGCAAAACCCGGACTCCGAAAAAGGCAGATGGAAGAAGGGTGGATGCCTTTGAACTATGGTACTGGAGATGACTATTAGGCATCATATGGACTTCAAAAATAACAAATAAGTCATAGACCAAACCCCATCAAAAATATCACTTGAAGCCAAGATTGCCAAACAGAGGCTGTCATATTTTGATCCTGTCATGAGAGCTGAGTCACTCGAAAAGTCCATCGTGCTGGAAGTAAACAGTGAAAAAAGAAGAGGAGACTAGCCTACAATGTTTTGGCTGGACACTATAAAGGATGACACCAGGATGACCGTGGCAGATCTGAAGGAGGTGGCGCCAGACAGAAGGGCATGGAAAGTGCTAATTCCTAGAGTGGCTGAGGGTTGGACACAACTGAACAGCTGACGGTGACAAAAAGATAATGTGATTACATTACATGATTGCAAAAGTGTCTGGAGACAGAAATAATTGGAACGGAGCAGGTGTTGCTCTGCTAAACACTGCTCTTGTAATATTAGAAGAATTATTTTATATTCAGAAAATTAAAGTGTTGCTGTTTGTTGCCGTTGACGGAATTTGCTTAATCTTGATATTAATGAGGTAGCTAATAATTCCTTGTGTGTCCAATCACACTTGGCCAATAAAAAATTCTATTCTATTCTAATAGTTAAACTCTTGATTTGTAACCAATATCACTGTTACATTTTATTTGCTTAGGACTCCTTTTCCTTTGACTAATCCCAGCCCAAGCAATCTAATTCTATTGATACATCTATGCTCAGATTGTTTTCCAATGTAAGATAAATAAAGCTAAGCTTTAAATTGCTCTTTAAAAAACAACACCATTCTGTGCTGAAGACTTAATGGCACTAAGCTTAGGGCAGATACTTTGAGACTTTCCAGAGTTCTGGATCAATAGATTTTCTCAACGTATCAGTGGTAAAGAACTGTGGAAGTTGTAGTCAAAAACATTTGGTAGACACCCTAACATTGGAGGTTTTTAAGAAGAGATTGGACAACCATTTGTCTGAAATGGTATAGGGTTTCCTGCCTGAGTAGTGGGATTAGACTAGAACAGAGCCCCCCAACCTTTTGGACACCAGGGACCGGTTCCATGGAGAAAGGTTTTTCCATGGACCAAAGAGGGCGTGGTTTTGCATACTGTCTGCATCCCGCGGATGGGGCTTCACTTGTTTACATATCCCAGTTACTGGTATGCCACAGCCTATTGTCAGTCCATGGACTGGGGATTGGGGACCTCTGGACTAGAAGACCTCCAAGGTGCCTTCCAACTCTGTTATTCTTTTATTATATTAACTCTAGATCTAGTTAATATTTTATTTTTATTAGGACTGCTATGGTCTGATTGAATTTGATATATGATTAAAGGAAAATAATAAGTTCTAAGCATTCAAAATCTTAGATCCAATCTTCTGTTTCTTCCACATCGGCTAATGACTATCTTTAGCCTTTAGTTAACTAGATATTTGGGGTAGGAGTGAAATCCATTTTTTTTCTCTACAAGTTCTGTGAGCGTGGCAAAATCTCCATTCCCACCCCACTCTGGTGCCAGCCAAAAGTGATATTTGCCGGTTCCCTGAACTACTCAAAATTTCCGCTACCAGTTCTCCAGAATCTGTTAGAACCTACTGGATTCCACCCCTGATTTGGGGGTAATATCTTGCCCTCGAAGTGAATTTCACCAAAGATTTCTCTTTTTTTTTCTTTGCTTGTCTACTTTAGCAAATACTATTAATAAATAGTAAATACTAATGCTAAATACTAATTTATTTCATTATTTCTCAACATATCAATGATAAAGAACTGTGGGGTTGTTAGAAAAAAACATTTAGTAAATGTAATTTTAACCATCTTTGCTTCTTTTTAAATTTTCAGCATGAAATTTGTTTGCACATGTTTCCACACCAAGTTATATTATTTAAAAAGTTGATATGCTGCAAATATTTTTGTATGCATGTCTCCAAATATATTATTTGTGCTGATCTATGCACTTTTGTGTACACTTTCCCTGATAATATTTTTTTTAAAAAAAAAAATCTCTATGTTGCCCTGTTTCTTATAAGTGCAGTTTGTGTGCAGTTTCCTTAATGTATACAAATGGGTATATTGGCAAAGTGTATGAGACAATCGAGACAAGTTTGATAAACACTTTCAAATAAGTTGGGTAAGGGCATCTGAATGCAAACATTTTCAATTGTGGTTTCCTTCTACATTGAGCTCTGAGTAAAAGATTGTGCTTTCTTTCTGACCAGCAAATGTTAGTAAAGTGGCCTTTACCTGGGTTGACTTCAATAGAATAACATTGTTAGTATCTTCATAGCATACTAAACATAGTGGGTTGCAAAACCTGTCACTACTGGTTTGCTCATGCAAATGCGCTCGCAAGCAATGCTTCTTCCCATGCACAGAAGCATCCGGCATGGGTGGGCGGAGCCTCCCGCCACCACCACCACTGCCAGTTCACCAATCTGGGTAGAACTGGTAGCAACCCACCACTGATACAAAATACTATTCTAATGAGTAATTGCTAAGTCTATTTTTACTCTTTATTTAGAATGGCAATATAGCTGTTCATATATGTTTTTAGTTTTCTGTGTTTTAAATGCACATTTTCAACATACAATAGATAATCAGAATGTCCTACGTCAACTGTTTCTTTAAAAGGAAAAGTTTTTACAAAAGTTATTCTTAGTATAAGCTACAGTAGTGACCAAAATTGTGGAAACATTTTGGGAAAAGTGTATTTTCTAAAACTAGCTAATAACACCACTTTTTTTGGATAGTGCCATAAAATTATATATCAATGGAAAGATAATTTAATCAAGAATGCAATGCAATAAATTTTATGAAGGATTTGCTATTAGAATAGCAGTTACAGTATAAAGAAGAAAAGTGAAATATGTAGAAAAAGTGAGTTATACGAAAATTATCACCATAGAAAAACACGAGATGTACAAAAATTATCACATCAGTTAATACTTAGTGGGATAAGCTTTAGCATGAATTACGGCCTTACACCATCTTCCCATGGAGTGAACCATGTTCTTTTAGTTCTGCAGCTGTTATAATGTGAAACCAAGATTGAATGGTTGTTTCTATTAACTGGATTCTATTGCTGAGTCACTTCTGACTAACAAGTTTCTTTAGTCGGCTCCATAGATTTTCAATTGGGTTAAGGTCTGGGCTATTCCCAGGCCATTCCAGCAGTGGGATATGATTATCTTGACATTCCCCCCCAAAAGTGGTGTTATTAGCCACCAAACTTTAAAAATACACTTTTCCCAAAAGTTTTCCACAATTTTGATCACTACTGTAGTATCCTTGAGAAAATGGAAGAAAACAATTGTACAGCATAGTGCAGCAACAACATAAAATGTTGTAGTAGTTTACCTTTCTTGTTTGTTCTTATTCTGTTTAAGAAGTTTCCTTTTATCCAAGCGGTTCTGAACACAGAAAATAATAGAGTAAAGCTTAATACACATTTTTGGCTTTGCAGACAATTCCTGTACTTATTCAAAGCAACAGTTCAAGTATAAACAAAGCCACAGTGGCAGGTTTAGAGTAGATTCATGCTGTTACATGGAAAATAAGCTTTAAAAAAGTTAACCTTTGTCTTTTTAATCTTACAATCAGGGATTTTAGGGAAAAGATAAAGCACTATAGGAGTGCTAGACAATCCATGACCCATTGGAACATCTTTCAGAGATATTTCCTTATCTAAACAGAGAAACAGAATGAACCTAGGAAGTAAAGAGCCATAGTGATGCAGTGGTTAGAATGCAATATTGCAGGCTAACTGCTCACATTGCCAGCAGTTTGATTCCTTTGATCCTGACCGGCTCAAGGTTGACTCAGCCTTCCATCCTTCCGAGGTCGGTAAAATGAGGACCCAGATTGTTGGGGGCAATATGCTGACTCTGTAAACCACTTAGAGAAGGCTTTAAAGCACTGTGAAGCAGTATGTAGGTCTAAGTGCTATTGCTATTGCTTAAAAAGGCAACAGGAGTGGGAGCAACGTCTAATTTCCTATTGGATTCCCTGTTGACATTGATTGTGGGAAGCTGGCAGGAAGTGTCAAAAATCACTCCTCCTTAGTTGACCTGCAGAATTGCCTACCACTTTGCTGGTAGACAGAGAACAATTTTTGTCACCCATGAGAAAAACTGCACCCATTCCCCATCCTGGCATGTTCCCAGGATGTTCCTTCCAGGAAGGAAGAAGGTTCACATGTTGACTGCTAACAAACCCCTTGACAGCCCTACATCACCAACAGCCACACTCCAGACCTTCCCTCACAGCCTACCATCATTCAAATGTCAGCCAATTGCCACTCACCTTGCTGTCAACCAATCAGCACAAAGTCAAAAGGGAGGCAGGAAAGAAGGCAGGGATATGCTTCTCCCATTTTTGCCTACGGGTTTCTGGGAGGCGAAGTCAGAAGGTGCAATGGTACTAAAGTGACCACAATGTTGTCAATTTTTTATTTCTATAGGAGTCATGGGTCCTAAATTTTGAAAGCCTTCTGTATAGAAGCCATATGAGGCACCTTAGCTCAAGAAATGTTGCCCTATGATGCACTGTTTCACCCAGTTAAAGGATACAAATGCACATAAGAGTTTTAGTGGTATATAAATTTAATTGAACATAAGAAAAGTAAAACAGATGTGCAGAGAAAAAAACAAGTGATATGGGAACTAAAAGTTAACTGGTGTTCCAGTCAAAACAGTGGTGGGATTCTACTGTTTCGCCCAGTAGCAGTAGCAGCAGGAGGCTCCGCCCACCCACCCGAACTTCATCACGGATTCTCTGAGCATGCGCAGAAGGTTCTGCCCATGTGCAGAAGCACCACGCGCAAGCGAAGCAATACGCATGCGCGCGCTCAATTCCGAACCGGTAGCGAAGGTAAGTGAAACCCTTTACTGAGTCAAAAACCATTTATATGGGCAAAAAGTTCATAAACTTCAGACTGCATATAATGGTGGTATATGTGTATATTTCTATAAACTTTAAAAACATTTAGTGTCATCCCTTAAGGCAAATTTTATATCTGATGACTTAATGGGTATGTCATGTAGTTTTCATGTCAATAAAATGGGGGTGACTTGTCATTTTCTTCTTTCAGAATTATTTTCATCTTCCCAATTGTAGTCGCCAGCTTTTGTTAGTGGTCTTCATTGGTGCTCTCTTGTCCAACTGGTAACTAGGTCCTATTATGATAGTTGCTCAAGATCACTAATGTCATTGTCAGCTAGGAAAAAAATATATTGCCAGCAGACAATCCTATAGAATTTCTCTCTGGCCTTCAATAGTTTCTACAGAAAAAAGTTTGCATCTAAAAGAAGAATTCAATTATATAAACCGTAACTGAGATTGAAAAGGATGGAGGAAAGGATAAATATGAACTATTGTTAATGTCAACAGGAATCATTTGTGTTTTGCATTTTTCATAATTACATGTCTTAATAGTGATGCCATGTAATAATCATAGGTTCTTTGGAAACAGGTTGTCTGCTAGCACAGAATTGACCTCTTCCGATGAAACCAATGAATCAGTTGGATGACTTATTTATCACAAGTAGAAGAGTGATTTAAAACTGAAGAAACAGTATACATAATGTTGTAGTTCTGGTAGCTTATCTCTTTGGCAAATCAAAAAAAAATGTTAATAAGACTAATTATGTTAACAGGACATGATTAGTAGTGTTAATATTAACACAATTAATACTATATGAACACAATTCAATGATAGCTTTGGATTTATACATGAACATTTGTTAAATTAGAATAATTTTAACATTGCTTCTAATCTGCATTAGAAACCATGATCTGAAGGTAAAGTAGTACATGGCTTGTTCCTGTACCTGTTAATAGTGGTGTTCCCCAAGGCAGTGTCTTCGGTCCAACACTCTTCATACTTTACATAAATGACCTTTGCGATCATATTAAAAGCAACTGTGTCCTCTTCACTGATGATGTTAAACTATTCATCGACAATGCAACTACCCTTCAAAAAGACCTTGACTATGTGTCAGATTGGTCTAACAAGTAGCAACTTCAAATCTCAACCAACAAATGCTCTGTCTTGCAAAAAAAATCAGAACATAAAATACAAATTAGATGGACATGACCTTGTAGATGACCCTCACTCTGTCAAGGACCTTGGGGTATTCATTTCTAAAGATCTAAGAACCAGAGCCCACTGTAACAACTTTGCCAAAAAGGCATTAAGAGTTGTTAACCTAATCCTGCTTAGCTTCTTCTCTGGTAATATTGTACTACTAATTAGAGCATATAAAACATTTGCTAGGCCAATTCTTGAATACAGCTCATCTGTCTGGAACCCGCACTGCATATCAGACATAAATACAATTGAGAGAGTCCAGAGATATTTTATGAGAAGAGTCCTCCATTCCTCTAACAGCAATAAAATACCTTATGCCACCAGACTTCAAATTTTAGGTTTAGACAACTTAGAACTACGCTAACTTCAGTCTGACCTAAGTGTAGTACATAAAATTATCTGCCACAATGTCCTACCTGTCAATGACCACTTCAACTTCAACCACAACAATACATGAGCAAATAATAGATACAAACTCAAGGTAAACCTCTCCAAACTCGATTGCAGAAAATATGACTTCAGTAACAGAGTGGTCAATGCCTGGAATGCACTACCAGATTCTGTGGTTTCTTCCCCAAACCCCCAAAACTTTAACCTTAAACTGTCTACTATTGACCTCACCCCATTCCTAAGAAGGTGTGCATAAGTGCACACTTATAAGGGGTGTGCATAAGTGCACCAACTTGCCTACCGTCCCTGTCCTAATATTCCTCTTTACTCTTACTCTTTTCATGTATTCAAATTATGTTTATACTTTTACCTGTTATCTTATATATGCTTGACAAATAAATAAATAAATAAATAAATAAATAAATAAATAAATAAATAAATAAATAAATAAAATAAAATAAAATAAAATATCTGCCTAATTCCACTGGAAAAGTATTTTTAATCATGTACTGAATATTATCAGTTGAAATAATTCAGACTTAAAAAGCTTACATTTGGTTAGGCCCCGCTTAGACTCATAGGAGTGAACTTACATCCAAGTATGTGAACAAGCAATCTCGGAACAAAAGATGGTTTCAATACGGAACTGAAAACACCTTTCATCAAATTTTCCAGTAGTGATTACCAATGCAGGAAAAATATAGTATAAATGATACATTAAAGAAAATTATTTATGATGTTATATAAATGATACAGCTGAACTCTGACATCATATGTATTGCACAGAAACAACTGTCTGTTGCTCATCATAGTTTACATTTCCCAGCTGGGCTCTTTCTTTAGGGATTATCAATCCATTTACTGTAGTAAATGCTGGAATCCTGATTACTATCTAAAGTTCCTTATGCTTGTTATATTCACAACAGTGATCTGAGTCTACTGTGAAAATACCATCTGGAATCCTGGCAAGGAATACTGGATTACAAACATCAGCCTGCCTTCCTTCCTTCCTTCCTTCCTTCCTTCTTTCTTTCTTTCTTTCTTTTTTGTGAAACATCAGATATGACATGTTACCTTTTATTATCCAAATAATCTTGGTTTTTTTATTTCACATTGTTGTGCACAATGATAATAATATTGTGAACAGATAATAACAATAATATCGCACATACCTGCAGTAGACCACAATCATGATATAAAAGTAGATTTCATGGATTACTTTAATTGACTTGAAGGTCAAACCATCCAATACTATGCAGCACTCTAGCTATTTTCCCAAGATCAAAGGGAAACTGAATTGCAAAGTGAAGAATATAGAAAATACAGTAAAACTATAGCTTTAATCTTTAAATGTTTCTAGAATAGATCTACTGATTGATTCAAAGCCTATATCACTGAATAGGAGAAAGCTAAAGAGTTGAAAAAGCAAACAGACTTTCCAGAAAAGCGGTTTAAAAAATCACCAATCTGAGCAGCATAAATAATGGCCCCGTTTGCAGTGTACCATGATTTCCATAAACTAAGGTGACCAATCATCTTCCTTTAGGGAGGACAGTCCTTTTTTTGGTAAGTTCTGTCCTCTCTTGAAAAGTGTCCTCCTACATGTCCTTCTTTTCGATATTTGAAGACTAATCTGTAAATCTCCGTATTCAATCAATGTGAACCGATCAGTTGCGCGTGATGTGAGGTATTTGTATATGACATGACGATTTGTCAACGCTCGGTACAGTGCGGCAAGACACAATTATGAGACACATGCGCTCTGCACAGGAGAATTGTTTTGAGAGAGTGTGCCATGCGCAAGTGGCTTTGTTTACTTCTTACCGAAACAAGACACTGCACACACACACACGTGTCCTCCTTCTCATTGTAAAAAAGTTGGTCACCTTACATAAACTGACATTCACATAAGCAAGAGCTGAAAGGTTTTGTCTCAGGTTTGGTACCTCACATTTCTTTTTGGATTATAGTTAAACAAAAACAAAAAAAGCAAAGCTACCACCTTTGATTGATTTCCAATAAATAAGGATCTAGTTTGCCTTGCAAAAAAATATTAGAATACACGAGAATCAAAAGTCATTGATTTGATTCAATTTGATTTCATTTCTGTTTTATATATGAAAAAAATGACAGGCGCAATTCTGTAAAGACAAGAGCAGACTTCTTTATTTAATAATTTATACTTCTATTTCCCTTTCCTCCGCCAAAAAAGAAAATTAACCCTATTCATTAGGGTTAAATAGGGATTCAGCAGTGAATCCAGTTCTCTATTCTTTCATCGTAACAGCAATGGCCAGCTCAATAATCAAATTATTTTTAAGAGAAATAATTTGATTAATTATCAAATTAATAGTGGGAGTAGAACATTTACATTTAAATAGTGGGAGTAGAACATTTCCATTTTCAGGTACAAACAAATGAGCTGCTGAGTGTGAAGAGGCCACATTTCGATAAATGAAAGATATAAATTTAGGCTATCTATTGAAGAGGCTTATCACAAATAATAAGAGTTTACAAAATGATTTCAAGTTTAACGAAGAAATTCTATTTTTTTTACTACTGGTTCTGTGGGTGTGGCTTGGTGGGCATGGTATGGCTTGGTGGGTATGGCAGGGGAAGGATACTGCAAAATCTCCATTCCCACCCCACTCCAGGGGAAGGATACTGCAAAAACCTCATTTCCTCCCCACTCCTGGGGGAAGAATATTGCAAAATCTCCATTCCCACTGCACTCTGGGACCAGCCAGAAGTGGTATTTGCGGGTTCTCCGAACTACTCAAAATTTCCACTACCGGTTCTCCAGAACCTGCTGGATTTCAACCCTGCAACAGATGCCATGTTATGAACAATATGTATGGTCTATCCAACCTGTTAGATGGTACTGAATTATATTCCATAGTGTTTCCAAGGCTATTAGATAGGAATTGAAATAACTTTGTAACCTAAGTAGGGTAATCAGATCATATTCCACAGCTCCCTATCTCAGTCTGTTTAATCATCAACTATAAAGGTTTTGCTTCCAATTATATGTAGCATTTCATTAACAAGCTTTGGTAAATTTCTGATGTGATCATGCAGAAATTCTTGTTTTAGAAAGCATGGCAGTAATTGAAAGCTATGGAAATTAATGTTTCTTTTAGAGTTCCTACTGCTCATAGGGAGAGGAAAAGAGCAAGTTTGTAAAAACAATTAAATCAACATTTGGGAGGAGAGCAAGATAAAGCTATTAATTCAGTAACAGGTTTCTTTGAACATTGTATCAACACTGATTTATAATTATTTTGGTGCCACTTTTTATTTAATCTTTAATTATACTGTCAGGGGACTGCTGTTCAGCTATGATCAGGATAAGATGCCTGCCTTTAGTTTTATATTCAATACATTTCATTCCTCCACTTTATGCCCATAATAGATAAACTTGTTTTTAATTCCACTTCAGTCCCAAATGTAAAATTAGTTTAAGTGGGCCTCAGCTATTGAGATTACCAAATTGTGTTGGACAACATCTGGAGTGGATTTAAAGCTGGAAATGGGGACCCCATACTAATAGCAATCAAAATCAGCAGGCAAATCAGAAAGCCAGATGTTAGGCTCAGATCAAACCACTGATGTTGAGAGCTTAGAAATAAAATCATTTAGGTATTTTATCCTCTTGATGTGTTTGTTAGTTAGCTTGGTGTTGTTGGCTTTTTAAAAGAAATCTTCTTTCTCACTACCTGCTAAAATGGTACTTTGAATTTCTATTTAATGCAATACATTGTGGTTTTTAATATTAAATTTTCTCTAAATTGATAGAAAAAGGTTTAAAATAGTAAATGCTTCTAACATTCAAAATGTCAGAAACCTGAATCTTGCTAGCAGCAATATATAAAATTGCTGGATGTTATGTTTATGGGCCCTCATGACTGTATATATGATTTATTGTCTAAATGTCCAAAAACAATGTTTAATGAAAAATAACAGTATGACTGTGTTCAATCTTCCTAAGTAAGGAACTTAGTACCCTTAACTATTAAAAGAAAAATTATATAAAAGTGTTCATTTATTATTTCCAATCTGTTGATTGTGTATTTTTGGGGGGGTATGTAATCTTCTTTGTAAAACATAAAAGAAAAAGGAAAATGTCTTCTAGTTTCGTTATTAGCACTAATTTTCAGATAAGGAAAGTAGGTCTCACAAATGTTACAATTGTTTCAAGGATATGTGAGTTAAGTAATGTCAGTTAAGTCCCAAAATACCTTGTTTATACATTTAAAAAAAGAAAAGTCAGGTAATAGAGCAGAACATTATAGTTGTATCGTTTTGAATTGCTGTTTCATTGGAACTGAATCAAGAAAATGTTTATTTTCCAGTTGTTCTCATCCAAGCATGAATGAGCTTGTCAGAATATTTTTCTGCTCTATCTCCATTTCAAATTGGAGATTGAGCAGAAAAATGTTTATGTGCCAAATAATTTTATTTTGCCCTCACAAGATCTTTGAATTAAAATTGTTTAACATTTTGTACTGTACAAAACTAATATCAGGGATTTTATTTTTATTTTTATTTCCAGTAGGAATTTCTAGCAAGTTAAACTTCACCAGAAGAAGTCACTTGACAAAAAGATTTCAGGAATTGTAATTAGAACTGTGGAAAACCTACAAGCTACACTGGTTTATCCCTTAAACCAGGGGTGTCAAACTCATGTCATCATGGTGTTGTCACATGACCTATTGTGGCTTTTTCCCCCTTAGCTAAACTGGGCATGGGTGTGGCCAGCACATCATGCATCCAGCCACGGGCCACAAGTTTGACATCCCTGCCTTAAACTGCCAAATATTCCAGATGTCAAGAAATTCTTTTAGTATTTACATGTGTAAATACTAGAATTTACACAGTAGTATTACAATTCTAATTTTATTTTTAAAACAGTTGTTTCAGGACACTTTAAAGAATATTTTGTTTTCTAAGAGTTATTTCGCATGGCGAGACTAGAAAATTTCACTAGTGGGTTTTAAGTAGGTAGATCTTCATTTTCAAAAACGTTAATTTCCTTTGGATTTTTTTGGCTTACATGTATTGCTTTCTACTTGCCTTTTTTGCAGATATGAATATGTCAAGCAAACTGGCAAATTGGCTCTGCTCCCTCAATGCATTTAACTCAGGTCAGGTCTCCCTATCAAATATTATAGCAGCAGACATTCACATTATCTGGATCAAAAAATCATTAGCAGATAGAGAATCAACATTCATTTTCTCCAAGAAGTGCCAAAGAGCAGTTCTTGGGAAAACCGCATAACACCAATAACTCCTTCTCTGTATGTGGCTTAGCCACTACAGTCAATTAGAAGGGAATGGTATGTTCTATACTGCCAATGAGTTTTATAATATACAGTTTGCTTTCACAGTTTCTCTATCTTTCTGGCTTTTTTTTCTTTGAAGAATTTTTTTTCTTTTTTGTGCTTTATACAAAACACATGGATGACTGTGTTAAATGTGTACATAATTGCATTCATTTCAAGTTAAATTTGAAGCAGAGTACTAAACAACTTTCTCAATTTATATTAATTTTTCTAAATTCTTACTCCAAGCGCGTTCAAAGCTCTTTATGTTTAAGTACCAAAATATGCTGGCAATTATTAAAGATGCTTAAAGATGAAATAAATAAAGATGAAATAAATCCTCTTCTACACTATTAAGTCTCTTTTATAATACTCAGTGATTTTTCAGATGTTTTGCTTGAACTTTCAAGCAGTATCACCTTAAATACATAAAAGCCTAAACAGCTAATTATTGTCTCTCTTTATGTAGCAGTAAAACTAAAATGAAATTTCCCACTGACTGCCCTGGATAGAGAAGGGATTTCGAAAATGCATTTGAAACCATTTCTGCTTTTCGGCAAATTCAAAAACTACTTAATTGTCAGTAGAGACTGACAGACTTGCTTCACTGAAAGGCAAGAATAAAACTTTTACAAAAGGAAATTACATGAGGCAAATCAAACAGAATTGTTTATTATAATCATAAATCCAGATACAGTAAAGTTTCAAATAATAGAACCTTTCTCAGCCTTTTAGTTAAGATCAAATCTCATATGCGATGCAAAGAATTTGCCATATATATTACGGTACAGACTGGAAAATCCTATAACTGCACCTCTATAATGGTCTGGTTTGGTTCTGCAACCCAACAAGACAGACAGAGACTTCAGAGGATAATTATAAATGCAGAAAAAAACAATTGCTACCAACCTGCCTTCCACTGAGGACCTGTATACTGTACAAGTCAAAAAGAGGGCTGTGAAAATATTTACAGACCCCTCGCATCCTAGACATAAACTGTTCCAACTCCTACTCTCAAAACGAAACTATAGAGCAGTGATGGCTAACCTTTTTGCCATTGCATGCCAAAAGCGGGGGGAGGACAGGGGGTCGTGCGTACATGTGCCCACACCCATAATTCAATATGCCCCACCCCACCCCCGTGCATGCGCATGCCACCCCCCCCCTGCACTCCCCCACTTTTGGCAAATGATAGCACGGTGGGCCCAGTAGGGCTGTTTTTCCCCCTCCCCAGGCTCCAGAGCTTTTCTAGGAGCCTGGGGAGGTCGAAAACAGCCTTTCCCACTCCCCTGGAGGCTGTCTGGAGCTGAGATAGGGCAACCCAAATGTGCCCACCAATATGGCTCCGCATGCCACAGGTGGCTCGCGTGCCATAGGTTCGCCATCATGGCTATAGAGCATTGCACAACAGAACAACTAGACACAAGAACAAATAATAATTAATTATTATTTGTTTAATAATATAATAAATAATTATTATTTGCTAAACAAATAATTCCCTCAACACTGTCAAACTAGTTACTAAGTCTGCACTACTATTAATCTTCTCATCGTTCCCACCACCAATCTCCTTCCACTTATGACTGTATGACTGTAACTTTGTTGCTTGGATCCTTACGATTTATATTGATATTGTTTCCTGATTGCTTATTTGTACCCTATGACTATCATTAAGTGTTGTACCTTATGATTCTTGACAAATGTATCTTTTCTTTGATGTACACTGAGAGCATGTTCACCAAGACAAATTCCTTGTGTGTCCAATCACACTTGGCCAATTAAAAAAAAACAAACACTACTCTATTCTATTCTAACTGGAGGCCATCCAGCGCAGATTCATATATCATACTAGAAAGGAGCAAAATTAATTCTAATTTCAATGGTGATGTGTGTATGTATATACATATATCAATTTTCTTATATATATATATATATATATATATATATATATATATATATATACATACATACATACATACATACATACATACATATATATATATATATATATATATATATATATATATATATATATATATGGTCTCTGGTTATTCGGGTCTTCTCCCACATAAAATTGGAAGTGTCTTGGCGACGTTTCGATGAAGTCGCCAAGACACTTCCAATTTTACGTGGGAGAAGACCCGAATAACCAAAGACCTACATACAAACACCCGCGAAAACCTGAGAAAACATATATATATATATATATATATATATATATATATATATATATATATATATATATATATATATAAAAGATATATATATATATATATATATATATATATATATATATGTATGTATATCTTTTAACCCAGTGTTTTATAAACAAAATAAATAGGTTTCAAGATATTAAAGCAAAATCTCATTTAATTGTTAATAGCTCAGTAACAAAGCATAACTTTGAGGTATCATATCATAAAAGAGGGTTAATCCTTGTTTATAATCGTACTAGGATTAGGATAGTAGTGCACCAAAACCATATAAAATCTTGATTTTGATAGGACTCAGGATTGCATGGCTACATTAAGTAAACTTGAACAATGTTTCTCAATCTAATTGCAATTTAATCTCTTCCAAGACATGTTTATTTATTTCTTGGACTTACGGTGCTGCCCTTGAAGCACCAGTTAGTATGTATTTATTTCATGAACAAACATAATCTGAATTTTTCACGGTGACAAAGCAGCAGTTTCAAGAAAATATTTATTTATTTTATTTATTAGAATTTGTCAAACAAAAATGAGAACAAGAATAAAAGAAAAAAAATACAATGATAGGGATGATAGGCATGTTAGTGCACTTATGCACGCCCCTTCTACTGACCATTTAAGTATGGTCCACGGAAGTCAATTTGTGACTGAAATTGTGAAAATTTGTAGCTGAGGCAACTGGATCAGGTAAGATCCATATATTCCTACACAATAATGTGTAAAGATTCGAACCTAGTGCCACGTAATGGGGTGAGCTCCCAGCTTCTGCCAACCTGGCAGTTTGAAAGCACGTAAAAAATGCAAGTAGAAAAATAAGGACCATCTTTGGTGGGAAGGTAACAGCGTTCCATGTGCCTTTGGCATATAGTCATGCCGGCCAAATGACCACGGAGACATTTTCAGACAGCGCTGGCTCTTTGGCTTTGAAACGGAGATTAGCACCGCCCCCTAGTTTATTGTTGCATAATAAGTAAGGGTAAAGGTTCTCCTTGCATATATGTGCTAGTCGTTCCCGACTCTAGGGGAAGGTGCTCATCTCTGTTTCAAAGCCAAAGAGCCTGTCTGAAGCCCTCTCTGTGGTCATGTGGCTGGCATGACTAAACGCCAAATGCACACGGAATGCTGTTACCTTCCCACTGAAGGTGGTCCCTATTTTTCTACTTGCATTTTTTACGTGTTTTCAAATTGTTAGGTTGGCAGAAGCTGGGATAAGTAACGGGAGCTCACCCCGTTACACGGCACTAGGGATTCGAACTGCTGAACTGCAGACCTTTCGATCGACAAGCTCAGCATCTTAGCCACTGAACCACCGCATCCCCCTCATTGTTGCATAATATTACCCCCAAATTAGCATTTTACCCTGCTTTCTTTTCTGAATGTCACACACATATCCTCATTCCAAGTACTACAAGTGCTATTTTAATTATGCCATTTACATTCATCAGTCTTTGTTTGTCATTCACCATTGCTTTTATCACTCTCATGGGAATATTTTGTAGATTTTAATTTATCTTCCTTCTCCTCCCTCCCTATCTTTGTCGGTCCTGTTAAATATTTGTCACAAAAGCAAAACAGATGCAGGTAATTCTTTTCTCTATTTCCAAACACCCACTGATAATGTTGTTTTCTTTTTTATTTGTTTTGGTGCTTCTGCTCTCTTGTCTCATTCCCTTTAAATGCACGCCCATGATTTCTTCCCCTTCAATTATTATTTTCAATTCCATTACGCCTCTCTTGCACTATTGCAGTAGTCTGAATCACAGCATTTAGCAAGGTCTCCTTGGCAGCTTTGCCCTTTGCCTCCCTAAAGTGTATTATTTCTGCTTTTCTTAGATTGATAAAAGTTGCATTGTCTCCTTGCTCTTTCCAGGTTCAATGTTACACTTCATTAAATAGCACTTCTTGTAATTGCAAATTGATATCATTGTGCTAAGATTTTCTTTTTCTGTTCCAGGCAATTGTTCAATAGTTTTGTTTGAGTATTTTCATTTAAGTCAAAATAAAGACTCAAGAATCTTATGACCACAAATCCTCTCTTTAATTAAAACAGGCATTAATGTAAAAATTCTCTGTATGCTTGAAGCTAACATATTTAATCAAAACAAATATTTCCAGATATATCTGATTCAACAAAAAAAGAGAGAAAGGATATTATCATGTGGATTAATGTTATTGTTTGCAAGTACAAGTAGCTCACACATTGTAGGGGAACAGGAGGCTGAGCTGGGGGGCAGGAGTTAAATGCATCATCAGTTTAGAGTCGTTGAGTGACCACGCTGGGTGTGGTCATGTGACCAGCCTGATTCTATGCCGAGGCACATGGACACTGTTACCTTCCCACCGAAGTGGTACCTATTTATCTACTCACATGCTTTTGAACTTCTATGTGGTCAGGAGCTGGAGAAGGAATGGGGGAAGGAATGCTGGGCTTGTCAGTTGGAAAGTCTCGTGTCTTGAACTGGGTCTCCCAGTTTTCCAGCCAACAAGTCCAGTGTCTTAACCTCTGAGCTATCGCATCCTCCATTGACCTTTACCTGGTACCAATTTTGTATTTAACTTTAGTTGACCAGACTCTTATGTGTATGCATAATAAATCTATGCTGAAACCTTATAAGTGGTCCTGATTTTTTGCTCCTGACACATATTTCTTAAAAGAAATTGGGGGGGGAGGGGAATCATACTTATACCTCTTATTAAATATGAATTAATCTGCTTCATAAACTGAAAGACTGTGAGTTTTAATCCCATTTTAGGCATGAAAGCCAGCTGAATTTCTCTCTCTTAGCCAAACCTGTTGTGAGGAAAATAGGAGGAGGAAAGATGGGATAAAAATCAAATAAATAAATAACAGTAATATTATTGATTTAGTTCCAAAATAGTGAAATAGTAGTAAGATCCTGGGTAAGTTTCAAAATTATAGCTCATTGTAATGGATTAATAAAGAGCCAACCATTAAGAGATCTGAGTCACCATTAAGGGCCAAGAATTTTTCAATAAATCTGAATACTATCCAATATTAGACAAGTCTGCCAATAAGAACATTATGTCAAAAAGCAGAGCTGCATAATATGAGGGAATGGCTGGAGTGGGAAAAAGCAAGAGGAAACCAACCAAAGCTCAGGGAGACTATATACCATGTTTCCCCGAAAATAAGACCCTGTCTTAAATTTTTTTGAACCCTGAAATAAGCACTTGGTCTTATTTTCAGGGAGGTCTTATTATTTTGGGGTGCATGGAGGAAACCAGAGGAAATGGCGGGGACCAACTGCACATGCATTTAAATATTTTTGGGAGGGCTTATTTTCAGGGGAGGGCTTATTTTAGTGCATGCGCTCAAAAGCCCAATTGGGCTTATTATCAGGGGATGTCTTATTTTAGGAGAAACAGGGTAGCAAGGAATATATAGCAGTCAAATGAAAAGCAGAAACCATTTTTAGAAAAGGAACAATTATTAAATTTGATAGAAAGGCAGTCAGGGTTTTTTTTTTTTTTCAAAGCTAAGTAACTTTAGTGAAATTCCAGGGCATTAAGCATGAAATTATCATTTGGCTTAGTTATGGCTGAAGAATGTAGATTGTCTAATCTTTCATTAATCTCTCCACTTGTTTGCAGCATTCATAACATCCCATATTTCAGATAAATCTCAAAAAAAACTTGTTTGTAGTTTCACTTGTTCAGAAGCAAATACTGACTGCGAGGCAACAATGTGATGGACAACCAACTCAAAACAATTGTGAGCTCAAAACAATATCCAAAATAAATTATAGAAGTCCTAGAGCACCATGAGAATAAGGTAGGAAAACAGAAGCCTCTTTTACAGTGAGAGAAAACTTTGGGGAAATTAAAAGACACATTGTAGAATTATATTAATATTTATATGCCTGATATTTATGTAATTGAATATAATAATGAGTAGGACAATACATATATTTCAAGAAAGCTTGCTCATAGAGTACCTTGAGCCAAAATACAATATGGAATTATGATCAAAAAACACAAAATATTTCAGTAGTCAGTATCTTTTGGTGTGAATGAAAAGGTAAGAACTGCAGCTAAGAAGCCTGTATATGACTTGATAGTTGCTTGAATGTTTCAATTTTGAAACTTTGGTAGACAAAAAGTCATATCTTATCCATATATATATATATATATATATATATATATATATATATATATATATATATATATATATATAATGTTTGTAGTTTGGCTTTGAACATGACAGATTAATTGATTGAATATGTGCCATTCAGTCATTATTGACCCTTAGCTACCATGTTAGGTTTCCTCCATGATTATTTCTCTCTAACCTAGTCTTTTCCCAAGTACCGTATTTTTCGGAGTATAAGACACACTCCCCCCACTCCAAAAAAAGAGGGTGAAAATTTGGGTGCGTCTTATACTCCGAATGTAGCTTTTTCAAAGTTTTTTTTAGCCCTAACGAGGTGCTAGCGAGTGAAGCGATCTTCCGCACTTCGCCTGCTTTTCTCATTGCTTCTCTCTCTGACGATCAGCTGTGCTTTAGAAGCTGTTTTTTATCTCCAACCAGGGGAGCTCAAAACCAATGAACTAATGTGCTAAAGCTGACCAGACTAAGGATGCTAGCCAGATGAATACCTGGTAGGCAGATTCCCCCCCACCCCTTATTTTCCTTTCCAAAAACTAAGGTGTGACTTATACTCCGGTGCGTCTTATACTCCAAAAAATACGGTATATCCATCACTACTGTAACTGAGATCATCCATCTTGCTGATAGTCATCTGCTTTGTCTCTTTACCTCCATCTTTCTCAGCAGTAGAGTCTTCTCTAGCATTATTGATAGAGTTATTGCACAAAGTGTCTGAAGTAGGATAATAACAAAACAGAGCTCTTGATGCAGAGTTTGTCTCCCAATTGATGTCAGGATAGTTAAAGTCCCCCATTACTACTATTTCTATCTATTTCTTCTGCTTGGTTGGTCAGTCTGTGGCATACACCTATGGCAATGTCATTCTTTTTTTCCTTTTATATTGACCCATATGCATTCTAGGAGGCTTTCATTCTGGTTTTATGCATTTCTGTAGAGATATAGTGGCCTCTTACACATAATGCAACTCCCTTTTTTCTTAGACCTGTTTCTTTTGAACAGTTTGTATCCTTCCATCAGTACATTCCAGGTTTGAGTTTCATCCCATCAAGTTTCAGCAATGGCAAATATATCATACTTGCCCTCATGTACTAGTACTTCAAGTTCACTTGTTTGTTCCCCAAATGTTGAGCATTTGTGTATAGGCATTTGAGTCCTTTATGTCTAACTCTGGATATGCTTCCTAAATCTCCTATTTTATATCTGAGTTTCTTCCTTTCCATCATTCTCTATGTCATCATTTGATTGGTTGTCTTGCAGTTTATGCTTGAGAATAGCTCATAAAGATCCTAAGGATTGGTCACCTTCTCCCTTAAATTTTAGTTTAAACTTTGAACTAAGTTGAACCAGCTAAGTTGAACCAGTCATTTTCTGAATACATTTTTCCTGGTTTTTGTAAGGTGCAGTCCATCCCTTGCCAGAAGTCCTTCATGTAGGTAATGCAGACCATGGTCTAGGAATCTGAAGTTCTCTTAGTGGCACCAATTCCTAAGCCAGTGGTTCAGTTATAAAATTCTTTGTTCCTTAAGTGGGTCCGCTCGTGACAGCTTTTTCTTCAAAACCTCAAGTTTGTACATGTTTGCATGTGCACATGCACACACACACACTCATACAATAAATAATAATAATTATTATTATTATTATTATTATTATTACTCAGAACATCATATATCTTTAAGAAGATACTTGGTTGATACTTAGGACACTGGCAGCAACCTGTATCAACCATTATCACCAGTTAATGGTATTTGTAATGCATTTTTTAATGTTCAGTTGACCGAGTTTCATGTTTAATAAATAAAGTAATAATAATAATAATAATAATAATAATAATAATAATAATAATAACAACAACAACAACAACAACAACAACAACAGCAACAACATACAATAATGATACATCAACAAATTGCAGCTTCCTGCAATAACACCAGCGGAACTGCAAAAAACTGCGCTACTTGGAACATCGTACATCTTAAGAAGGTACTTGGTTGATACCTAGAATGCTGGCAGCAATGCATATCAACCATTAGCACCAGTCAATGGTATTTGTGATGCATTTTTGAATGTTCAGTTGACTGAGTTTCATATTTAATAAATAAAGTAATAATAATAATAATAATAATACATCCAAGAATTTTATAAGATACATCAATAAATTGCAGCTTCCTGCAATAACAGCAGCGGAACTGCAAAAAACTGCACTACTTGGAACTTCGTACATCTTAAGAAGGTACTTGGTTGATACCTAGGATGCTGGCAGCAACTCGTATCAACTATTAGTACCGGTCAAAGGTATTTGTGACACATTTTTGAATGTTTGGTTGAGTGAGTTTCATCTTTAATGAATAAAGGATATTATTATTATTATTATTATTATTATTAATAATAATAATAATAATAATAATAATACGTCCAAGAATTTTATAAGGTACATCAATAAATTGCAGCTTTCTGCAATAACAGCAGCGGAACTGCAAAAAACTACACTACTTGGAACATCGTACATCTTAAGAAGGTACTTGGTTGATACCTAGGATGCTGGCAGCAACTCGTATCAACTATTAGCACCGGTCAATGGTATTTGTGACACATTTTTGAATGTTCGGTTGACTGAGTTTCATGTTTAATGAATAAAGTATATAATAATAATACGTAATATATATCAATAGAGAGTATTTGGTATAAAAGCTTTCAGTGAGTTTCCAGGGCTAATTCTGAAGAATAATTCAGAAATATCCTATATTCTATCTATTTAATATTTTACATACATTCATATGGTATTACAATTCACAGTAAATGTATCCAATATACATATATTATTTGCTAGATATTTTCAGCATAAGTATCCTGTTAAATATTAAATATATTTATGTAATAACTTATACTTTTAAAAAATGCATTATGACCATGACTACATTCACTGGCATGTCAAAATGAGAGAAAATCATTAAAGTTTTCAGTATTACTGATTTTTAATTAGCAATCCAAAACCTGAATCCTTTTTTTTATAAATATTCTTCTAAATCCCAGGGACAACATCTATTATCCCAAATTGATTTTTCATGGTAAAGCTAAATTGAGCATCACAAATGTATTGTACACTAATTTAGCTCAATTTGATAAGCATTTCTGATCAGCACATTTTAAATGTTTTAAATGAGAGGGATCTGAGAGCATCATGAAGACAATTAGTTCTTTAGCCAAAGACAATGCATTGGTCTAATTCGAATTTGCTTCTTGTTGCAATGGATTGAAATAATAGTCATTTTCAGAATGCGATCATACTGAAAAACAACACCAACAATATCTAATCGATTTTTTTGATGTATTTTAGGTTCAGATTTATTGATGGTTGTTTTTACATAATAGCTATTTTGTGGGCATGTCCTATTCAAGCAGCCATATCAATACAGATTAACCTGAAATATACACATAAACCAGCGGGTTCTGACAGGTTCTGGAGAACCGGTAGTGGAAATTTTAAGTAGTTTGGAGAACTGGCAAATACCACCTCTGGCTAGCCCCAGAGTGAGGTGGGAATGGAGATTTTGCAATATCCTTCCCTTGCCATGCCCACCAAGCCACGCCACGCCCACCAAGTCACGCCCATAGAACCGGTAGTAAAAAAAAAAATGGATTTCACCACTGACATAAACCTCCCCTCCAAATTTAAATGCTACTAACAATAGCACGGTATATTGTATAGATATCCACTATATTATTATTATAATAATATATAATATATAATATTATTTAGGTTTTTTAGTTAGGATTTTTTTCTAATATCGTTCATAGTATCTGAAGCTCATTTCATCATCTTGTTGTTCTTACATAAGTGAGGCTTTATTTACCCTACATGAAGCTCCAAGTTCAAACAAATAAAAGGACATAGATCTCATTTCTAAAAAAAAGAACCATCAGTTCTCAGAAACTAGTGAAAAAACATTTCACCTTCCCCATGTAGTATAGTGCTGACATGCAAGATACAGTTTTCCAGTAAAACAAGCCAGAGGGGATTTTACCTCAAAACCACTAATTTTATTTGTTGCTTTTCCTTATCTGCCTTGGACACCGAAACATCTTGGATGTCTCCTTAAACACTCCCCAGTTTATCTGAGTTAGTTGCCAAGGAGTTATGTGCCATACCGATAGTTCTCAATCATCTTTGAAACTTTCTGGAGCGAAAAATGCCTGAGTAAGAAAGATGTTTCAGAACGTCTTTTGTCCATTTTTGTTCAGTGGGACTCTGCACTGAGATAGATAAGATCTTTAAACTAAATAGTTTGGCTATGCTAAAGAATAAGTCTGGAGGTAGGAAGATTCCAGCTACTTCATGTGATTAATCACAACTGTCTTAATAAAGGACAAATTTAAACTGGAAAATGGTAGTTTTTAAGTGTCTTTGTCAGAGAATGAGCTTTTGTCTTAAATAAGATTATAAAAATGTGTTTTAAAACAAAAAAAAATGTCTACTTGAATTGCTTAAGGATAAGTTATAAAAACACTTTCTGCATATGTTAGACATAATGCATTTTCAAAAGCAAGAGCAAATTGGATTGTTATTTTCTGGTACTATTAAGACTTTACACATTATCATACTTGTCAGAAGCCAGAACCATAAAGAATCCTGTCTGGAAAAATATCATTCTTCCATTATTCCTAGTTTGATAGTCCCAAATTTATAATATCAAATACATTTCACATTGTAGTCATCCCTACTTCTTGATCCTTGATCCTTGAGTCTTTAAATGGTAAATGACACTTCAAAATGTTAGGCCAACGAAATGTTTTCTGCCTATACAAGACACGCTACGTTAACATTTTCTGGTATGTCAGCAGCCACTACAGTCATAGGCTTGGTCTGCCCAATTCTTACGAAGTTCTTTTGTTTGCAGTATAGACACCCACTTCATATGGGTACTGGGTGCTGAGCACTGCACTTCATGGTCACAGTGATTTGTGGATTAACATAACATCTGACTTCTGTAGGTAGTCCATGAAATGCCTGGCTGATGCTTTCTGATATGTAAATCTGACCTAACATGGGCTCTGTATTAATTTCACTTAATTGTAGTCATCAACCAACATACTCATTATTGACAAGCACTCACTGTTTTTAAAGAGCACAAGACCTCTTTCAACACACAAATTCAGCAGTTCTTAACATAAAATCTTTTTTAAAACAAAATGAACAAGATGAGCTGTGTGCCAGAACGTTTATTTCACTGAGAAAGGCCATGGTTCTAAGAAGGTAGATTATAGAGTATAGACATCATCACAACTGTCAGGAAATAATTCAGTTGATATTCCCCAAATGTGTTTTCCCACTTGGTCCCATGCCATTTCACTGCTCCATTCACCTGTCAACCTGGATGGGTAGGGATTGACATATGTCTAATGGTGGGTTGTCCCTGGGAAAACCGGAAGAAGGCTCCGCCGACTGACCCCTACGACATCAAAACGCTTCTGCGCATGTGCAGAAGAGCGTGTGTGCGGCCCTGTTGCGAACCGGTAGTAAAGATAAGTAGAACCCACCCCTGCACATGTCTACTACTCTCCTGACTAATACACAATCAGAACTAATTCAGATAACAACCCATATCAGAGAGCAATCAATCCAGTGGCAAAGTTGAACAACAGTCAAGATCATGTATTTCATTTTCAGGTAATTGTTAAACTTTCCACACAGTGTAAGAGCTTTAATTAATGACTTCTGATGGAAGAAAAATAAACAGGTTTCTGATACCAAGGCTTCCATCCTCTTCAACATTAAGAAAAGTAGTTGGTGGTTGCTTTTCCCTCACTTGTCAGGGAATGCTGGTCAGAGGTGGTATTCAGGAGGTTCTGACCAGTTCCTGAGAACTGATAGCAGAAATTTTGAATAGTTCGGAGAACCGGGAAATACCACCTCCAACTGGCCCCGCCCCCATCTATTCTCTGCTTCCCGAATCCCAGATGATCGGGAGGAAATGGGAATTTTGCAGTAACCTTCCCCTGGAGTGAGGTGGGAATGGAGATTTTACAGTATCCTTCCCCTGCCACGCCCACCAAGCCACGTCCACAGAACCGGTAGTAAAAAAAAATTGAATCCCATCACTGATGCTGGTCACGAAAAAATCACTACCCTTAACTTATCCTATATTAAAACTGTAAGGATAAGGAAAGCACCACTCTTCTATATTTTTGTACAGAGGCAGAATAGCAATTACCTGTTAGGACAGAAGAAATTATGCTACCAGACTTTTGTGAAATCTTAAAGATAAGGCGAAAATCATATTAATATGGCTTGCAAAAGAAAGCTGACATTTGCAACTTGGAGAGATGACTGCACCTTTGAATTGAACAGAAAGCTGATAGTGAAACAAAAACACACTTACTGTCTTTAATTATTATTATTATTATTATTATTATTATTATTATTATTATTATTATTATTATTTTATTTCTATACCACCCTTCTCCCGAAGGACTCAGGGCGGTGTACAGCCTATTTAAAAACACAGACAAAACAACAGTATAAAATTTAAAATGATTAAATAAGGTGGCTCAGATTTAAAACCCCAATAAATTTAAATACCCCAATTTAAAACTATTGTGTTGATAGTCCGGCCTGGCGGAACAACAGGGTCTTCAATGCGCAGCGAAACAGGAGGTCGGAGATCTTACGAATTTCTGGGGGCAGTTCATTCCACAGGGCTGGGGCTCCCACAGAGAAGGCTCTCCCCCTGGGCGTCGCCAGCCAACATAACTTGGCTAATGGCACCCTGAGGAGACCCTCTCTGTGGGAACGGTGGGAGGCTATTGGTGGCAGAAGACGGTCTCAGAGGTACCCGGGTCCTATGCCATGGAGCGCTTTAAAGGTGGTAACTAACACCTTGAATCGCACCCGGAAGACCACTGGGAGCCAGTGCAGCTCGCGCAGGAGGGGTGTCACATGGGCACAACGGGTTGCACCCATAACCACCCGCGCGGCCGCATTCTGGACCAGTTGGAGCCTCCGAGTGCTCTTCAAGGGGAGCCCCATGTAGAGAGCATTACAATAGTCCAACCGGGAAGTAACAAGGGCGTCCCGATCCAGCTGGCAACTGGCAAATCAGGCGAACCTGATAAAAGGCCCCCCTGGCCACGGCCATCATATGCTCTTCTAAAGACAGCCGCGCATCCAGGAGGACACCCAGATTGCGAGCCCTCTCCGTGGGGGGGCAAAGATTCACCCCAATAGTCAGCGATGGCACCTGCTGACTATATCGGGGTGCCGGAAGCCACAGCCACTCGGTCTTGGAGGGGTTGAGTCTGAGCCTGTTCCTCCCCATCCAGACCCGCACGGCCTCCAGGCAGCGAGACATCACATCAAGGGCATCGTTGGGGTGGTCTTGGGTGGAGATGTACAGCTGAGTATCATCAGCGTACAGATGGCACTTCACCCCAAAACCACGGATGATCTCACCCAGCGGCTTCACATAAATGTTGAACAGGAGGGGCGAGAGGACCGACCCTTGCGGCACTCCCCGTGCGAGACACCTTGAGGTCAACCTCTGTCCCCCTGCCAACACGAACTGCGAGCGGTCGGAGAGGAAGGAGGAGAACCACCGCAAAACGGTGCCCCCTATTCCTAACCCCCTCAACTGCTACAGCATGACACCATGGTCGATGATATCAGAAGCCGCTGAGAGATCTAATAGGACTAGGACAGAGGAGCAACCCCTGTCCCAAGCCCTCCAGAGATCATCCACCAATGCGACCAATGCCGTTTCTGTGCTGTACCCCTGCCTGAAGCCCGACTGGTACGGGTCTAGATAGATAGCTTCATCCAGGTGCCGGGGAAGTTGTCGTGCCACCACGCTCTCAACAACCTTCGCCACAAAATGAAGGTTGGAGACTGGACGATAGTTGGCTAATTCAGCCGGGTCCAGGGAAGGCTTCTTGAGGAGGGGCCTGACTACCGCCTCTTTCAAGGCGGCAGGAAAGGCACCCTCACTCAGAGAAGCATCTATAATCCCCTGGAGCCAGCCTCGTGTAACCTCCTGGGAGGCCAGTACCAACCAGGAGGGACACAGGTCCAATAAACATGTGGCGGCACTAATCTTACCCAGAACCCTGTCCACATCCTCGGGAGTCACAGGATCAAACTCCTCCCAGATAACATTCTCAAGACCTGCCCCGGTCTCCTCCAGTGGACTCGTCCAATCGGAGTCCAAGCCATCCCGAATCCGAGCGACTTTATCATGCAGGAATTGCACAAAATAGACTCATATACAATTTTAAATAATAAAACATTATGTATAATGGAAATCCAATGAGCAAACTCTAGAAAACACTATTTTTGCATAAACCTGAGGATTCCAATCTGAAAATGGCAGATTCCCTGCATGCAATTCTACCTCTGCAAAAGCCTGAAAACGGAGCATCATATGACAGTATCCAGAGAGGTTTTTTTCCATTGCAGAGCTATGCTAGCACAAACACAAGGTGCTATGACAGCTGCCAGAATAAATTACAGATATCTATTAGTAAGCAGTTCCAGTCTGTTTCAAGATGAGAACAAGTGCTGCCTGTATTTCATTCTCTGTGTCAGTAATTTCATTTAGTTGTTCCCATATTGTACAATAGCTACAATACCTTCTCTTCTGTGTAATACGGAAAAACACAAATGTTGTCAAGATAGCTGACATGATAAATGTCAACATATATCTAACGTGATGTCACGCAGAATGACAAATCTTAAAACATATGGAAATTAGTTATCTTTCTGATATTTCATTTATGCAGGCATCTTATTATCCTTCTGTAGATCTATAGCACTTGGTCAAATTTGAATCTCTAGTTCCGCTTAACGGGGTGAGCTCCCATTACTTGTCCCAGCTTCTGCCAACCTAGTAGTTTGAAAGCACGTAAAAAATGCAAGTAGAAAAATAGGGACCACCTTTGGTGGGAAGGTAACAGCATTCTGTGCACCTTTGGCATTTAGTCATGCCAGCCACATGACCATGGAGATGTATTCGGACAGCGCTGGCTCTTTGGCTTTGAAATGGAGACGAGTACCACCCCCTAGAATCGGGAACATATGTGCAAGGGGAACCTTTACCTTTTATATGAGTTATAAGAAGAGAGGGGTAGATTGATTGGACAGGAATCTCTTGGTTCATAAATTCTGTTGGTTTAGATAGAGCCGTGGTGGTGCAATGGTTAGAATGCAGTATTGCAGACTAATTCTGCTGACTGCCTGCAATTCGATCCTGATTGGCTCAAGGTTGACTCAGCCTTCCATCCTTCTGAGTTCAGTAAAATAAGGACCCAGCTTGTTGCTGACTCTCTAAACCACTTAGAGAGGGCTGTAAAGCACTATGAAGCAATATCTGAGTGATATTGCAATTGCTTCTTAGCTGAGTATAGCCCTCCTTTATAATGGTGGGGATAAGGCATGGGAAGTCTCTGGGGAAATGATAGTGTCAGGGTATACAGCTCATCTGTCTGGAACCTGCACTGCATATTGGACATAAATACAATTGAGAGAGTCCAGAGATATTTTACGAGAAGAGTCCTCCATTCCTCTAACTGCAATAAAATACCTTATGCTGCCAGACTCCAAATTTTGAGCTTAGACAACTTGGAATTACGCCGACTTCAGTCTGACCTAAGCATAGTACATAAAATTATCTGCCACAATGTCCTTCCTGTCAACGACTACTTCAACTTCAACTGCAACAATACACGAGAAAATAATAGAAACAAACTCAAGGTAAACTGTTCCAAACTCGATTGCAGAAAATATGACTTCAGTAACAGAGTGGTCAATGCCTGGAATGCACTACCTGACTCTGTGGTTTCTTCCCTAACCCCCAAAACTTTAACCTTAAACTGTCTACTGTTGGCGTCACCCCATTCCTAAGAGGTCTGTAAGGGGCGTGCATAAGTGCACCAGAGTGCCTACAATATTCCTTTTTACTTACTCTTTTCATGTATTCAATTTATGTTTATACTTTTACCTGTTATTTTATATATGCTTGACAAATAAATTTATGATTATGATTATAGGGTACCATAGAGACAAGCAGAGTGAGGTTTACAGTAATGGGAAGCACTGGGCAGGGCATTGCAGAACCACAGTTTTTTCCATAAGTCCAGAGCTTGGATTGTTAAGTGCCATAGTCTCAGGTTGCTGTTGGTCAATGTGAGGGCATTCTGCATAGAATCACATTTATCCATGATTTAATGACAGGTTAGTGTGTATGCCTGACATACATAATTCAAAACTACCTGAGGGAAGTTGAATATATCATCCTATCCAAAACCTTCTGTTCAGAGTTTCAGATGAGTTGGGAGGAAGTATGAAGATCCTATGCAAAATTTTGATTGTGATGAAGTGCCCTATTTCATAGGTCCCTTGATATGAATGCTTGTATTTTAAATTGGGCTGAGGGACAAATCAGAGACACATGTAAATGTAGGATTCTATCTACTATGTTCCCAGTTATCTTCTGCACTATCTTCTTCAAGTAAAATCAATGCAACTTGTGTGATCAGTTCCAGAGTTGTTTTAGGGAATAATTCTTCATGGAAAAAGAGGAGAAGTGGGAGCCATTCTTTGTTGTATGGCTCAGCTTGTCCACAGAAGTCTAGTCTGTCCTGAAAAGTCCATTGTTCAGTTTGGTTTCCCAAGAGAAGGAAGGGGAACAAATCTGTCTGATTTGTTTTTCATTTTCATATATACTTATGTTTTTGTTTTTGTTGTATTTTAATTAATATGTTCAGGAAAACCATTTGGAAGTTTTAAGATTGAATTTTGTTATGGTTTTTTGTGGATTACGAATGTTCCTAAATTCTTGAGTTGGGAAGGCTATACATTTTGTACAAATAAGTAAATCTATATACATACATATATTTCTAGATATTATTCTCTTTTTTTCGGATTCTGAAAACCAGATGGAACTCTTTTTGGTGCAGGAGCACACTTAATGAGGCTGCAAGCCACATTATGTGCATGGATTTCTGATTGGACTGCCATCTGTCAGAAATGGTGTAGGCAGGGTCTCCTGCTTGGGTTGGACTAGATGACCTACAAGGTCCCTTCCAACTCTGTTAATCTGTTAAAATGTGTGGTGATGATGCAAAGATATAGATTCAAAGATGTAAAGATCACTAAAAGCAATCTGAGATTCAGATGAAACTAGAATTTTGTTTTGTTTTGTTTTTTCCTGTTTTGGCAGAATGGAGTAAATTTCTTCCTTTTAAAACTCTGACCCTGTTTAGAGATTATCCAGTTTACGCTAATGATTTTACTTCATATTAGGTTCCTTGGAATAATTTTTCCCAGTGCCACTAAGAATGAGCTCTGTCTTGTTATTTCGTAGGGGAAGGTAGAATTCAATAAATTTACTTATGAGTGCTTCTTCAAATAAATGACATTATATTGTCCCCTTTTCTCCAAAATACAAATGGAAGGCACTCATACTTTAAGAGCAGTGGTGGCATTCAAATAATTTAACAACTGGTTCTCTGCCCTAATGACCAACTGGGTAGGCGTGGCTCAGTGGTCATGTGACTATGTGGGCATAGTCAACTCAACGTCACTCACGTCGATGGGCGCTTCACCTTAGCTGTTACAATGTAATAAGGGTTAACTGGAGAGGCAGTTTCTGTAAGCAGGGCAATAAAATTAGGCTAGAAACAACACCAGAATGTTTCCTTCCTGCCTTTCTTACAGGATTAGCCCTGTAAAGTGGAAAAAAACAAAAGTAAGATTTCTTCCAACAACTGCTTCTCCAAACTGCTTAGAAAGTTAACAACCAGTTCTCCCGAATAGGTGTGAACTGGCTGAATCCCACCACTGTTTAAAAGTAATATATATGCGAATAAAGATGGCCTTTCATTTTTAGAAAGACTAAAAAGAATATACATGCAAAAACTGTTAAAACCAGTTACCCTGACTATCTGTGTTGGAACAATGTTAAAAGACAAATTACTTTAAGCAGATGAAAAAGTAATTTATAGAAAAGAAATGGGTACAGAACCCTTAGCCAGGCATTTAATTTCATAATAAACAAACGAATCATGTGAAATATTTGGCCTTCTGGTATTTTTCAAAAAGTCTGTTGACTTGAATTAAAATGTACTTTTCACATTTATTTACATAGCCAGTTTATCAAATAGTTTATCCTAAGAAATACAATAAAACTATCCAGTATATCTTTATGGCTAAAAGCTGTAGGTCTCTTTGACTTTTAGATTCTCAAGACCAGGGATTTAAAAGCACTGAAAAAATGAAAATGGTATAAATTTTTCTCATTTAAAACTTTCACCTGCATTTGTAAAATCTAAATGTAGATCATTTTTCCAAATTTGGAGTTTCCAAATCTATTGGAAATACATAGTTTTTAAATTTTCCTGTAAGCATTATCCAATTGCAGTTTCAAGGATATCTAACACAATAATGTAATTGCATATAGGACATCAAAGGAGATTATCAGGAACAAAATTATTCAAGTATAAATTCAAAAATATCAAATCATACGAGTTTTCTAAGAATGTTGAAGGTCCTTCAAGATATAGTGGAGCCATGAGATTTGGGGAATTAATGAAGTCGTTTTATTATTATTGATATCCCTTTGTCCATTATTTATCTATTTTAGTTGTGTTTTACAGTTTTTAATATTTTAATAGTAATAATAATTGCCGTTATTTGTGTATTATTGTTTTTTTAAACTTTGTTATGTGTTGCCCAAATCCACTTATTTTGTGAGATGGACAGCTATATAAATTTGATAGATAGATAGATGATAGATAGATAGATGATAGATAGATAGATGATAGATAGATAGATTAGATAGATAGATAGATTTCTTCTTTTTCTACTTTTTCATATAGCTCTGTCTTTCCTGCCTTCAAGCAATGTCTAAAAACCTGATTATTTCCTCAGGTCTTGGAGGTCCATTTTAGTTGAGAGGAATGGGGTATGGAAATATATTACGTTGTTCTTTTCCATAATTTCTATGTTCTTGTATAAGATTGTATGTTCTTTTTATAACATGATTGTATTTTTTTTGATCTTATAAAGTCTCTCTGAGTCATTTTGGAACTGTGTAGCCTAAAATTAAAGTAAAACAGACTAAATAATCAACTTCATAGGAAGGCTAAAACTACCTTTATTGAGATTGGCTATAATAGAATGTTGCAAATCTGATTGTGCTATACCTCATCCTCCGTCATATAAATCAGTGAATTATTTATTTGTTTTATTGATTAAAATTATTCACTATCCATCTGACCATTAAGAGCAAGAAATAGGGAGTCATCTGCCTCAGCCACTTCTGAATCTTATCTCATTGTTCAGACTTTAAAGTATCTCACTCCCTTTTGCCTAGATAATTCTTCCTACATATATCTATCAATGTCACGTTTCTTAAGGTAAAGATTCCCCTCGCACATATGCATTGCAAAAGTAGTGTGGCTTTTACTGGATTTAGCTCTGTTTGTTTTCTCATGCTAGAGGAAACAATTTTTAAAAGAAAGCAGGTATCTTATAGGCTCTTGTAACAAAAGTAGCCTCTACCTACCCCCGTTAGCTTGTCTTTGGGTAGTGTTCAAATTATATTTTAAGAACTCCTACCATCAAAGCATTTAGATTAGAAAATTAGGTTTTGTTGTTTGGCTTACCATATTTTTCAGAGTACCTTTTTCCCCCAAAAAAGAGGGTGAAAATCTGGGTGTGTTTTATACTCCGAATGTAGCTTCTCAAACAGAGGTTTCAGAGGCTGAAAAAAGCATCAGAAAAGAAGCTTCAGAAAAGAAGCCCCCAAACAGAGCTTCAGAAAAGAAGCCCCCGAACAGAGTTTCAGAGGCTTTTTTTCTGAAGCTCTGTTTCGGAGGCTTTCAGAGGTAGGAAAAAAAGTTTTTTCTGAAATGGAGTTTCAGAAGTTTCAGAGGCAGAAAAAAAAAGCAAAAAAAAAAACCCAAGGCACAGAGCTCACAACCAAGGAACCTGTTGCTAAAGTTCACCTCTGGGAACAGCTGATTGGGGATATTCTGGGAGGCCGATCCACTTGCAATCAGCTTTTTTCTTATTTTTCTCCCCAAAAACTAAGGTGCGTCTTATACTCCAGTGCGTCTTACACTGAAAAATATGGTAATTTCATCTATAAAGTTTCAAAAATGCCTTTCCCCACTCATCTGAAAATGTTTTTTTTTTTAATTTGATTTATATGCCGCCCTTCTCCGGAGACTCAGGGTGGCTTACAGTGCGTTAAGCAATAGCCTTCATAATTTTGTATATTTTATACAAAGTCAGCTTATTGCCCCCACAAACTGGGTCCTCAATTTACCTACCTTAGAAAGGATGGAAGGCTGAGTTGACCTTGAGCCTGGCAAGATTGGAACTTACTTTAATTGCAGACAGCTGGTGTTAAATTACAGTGCTTAGTCTGCAGAGCTATGTTAAGAATACACACCTACAAAATTGTATTTTTTAAAAAATAAAAAAAAACTTTTTAATATATGTTCAATACTACCCAGATTTGTATTCATTTTCAGAAGTGCAATTTTGGGTCAAGTGTGCAGAATAATAAATGACTTACAAGGGACTTTAAGTTGCACACTTGCTCTGTCAACTGAAATTCAATTTCTCCACAAAGAGATACAATTCCATCTTCCTGATGGTTGTTAAAAATGACAGGTGAAATATCTTCAAGCAGCTTCATCTGGGTCTCCAGAGAACCTAAGTCAAATTCAAGGTATGTGCAGCAAAAAGTGTTGTGTGTATGCAAAACTGGAATTGACAGGTTGAAACGAAGTCTCCATAGACTCAGGGTGAATCAACTGAAATCAGTCAAATCCCATTAAACCACCATGGTTACTTTACTCTTGTGGTATAATGACAGAACATTAACTGTTTTTCCCTATTCATATCAATAATTCAGCTAATTTGATGAAAGCAATCACTGTGATACAGTATTTGTTCCTCCGTGATAATTACTGCTTGGGTCATGCTTAAAAGACCTAAGGTTTAATTATAAAATTCAAAGGCAAATTGTAAAGATAGGCAATTAAGCAGGTAGAATATAAAAAATGAGAAATAGATTTCCTTCTCTATGATTAATTGTATTCAGCTATTAAGCAGGTTTGTTGTTCTGCAGGTCTGCATAGAAAATGAAATCTGGAAAGTAATTGTTGAGCTATGTTATTAGCAGCTGTATCTATTATTTAGGCTGTCTATCTGTACAATGATGGGTATAATATTCACTGAGCTCAGATTTATTTCCTAATGTAAATGGGAATGATGCAAAGCAGTAAAGCTGATATTTTGTACAATACATGATTGGATAGTTAATTCTTAATTATAGAAAACCAAATTGTGGATGAAGGTAAATATTTCAGGAGTGCTTTAAATAGGACAGAAATTTTCCTTGATCGATTACACTCATAATTACAGGTCTTATGCAGTGGTGGGATTCAGCCGGTTCAAGCAAACCGGTTGTTAAATTCCCACTCACCCCCCCCCCCCGGGCTATCAAAGTGGATTCTAGGTACTGTGCTGCACTGCAATGGAGAAATGGGCAATGGAGCAGCCAGCGCAAGGGAAGGAGAAGGCCGCTTTCCCTCTTTCTTCTCCTTGCTCCTCCTCCTTTCCTTGTGCCAGCAGCTCCATTGCCTGTTTCTCTATTGCAGCACAGTGCCCAGGATCCACTTTGATAGCAATGGGGGAGGGTAATTTAACAACTGGTTCACCTAAGGTCAGGTTGGCCATCATGGGAGGCTCACTAATTACAAGTCAACATGCTCAGCTCTATAGTTTCCAAATGAGGAGTGGCTATATCCGTGTGTGTGTGTGTGTGTGTGTGTGTGTTTAGTTCTTTATTAAATTAAATAACCCTGTGATAAATTATAGTTGGATTTACACTGTAAATGCTATTAGCTAACACGGCAATGATTTCATATTAGTAGGTATTCGCTGCATAGGATTGAGGCCCCATTGAAATGTGAGAGAAATTTGCAGGCCTTTGGAAGAAACATGTAAACAATCTAAACAAATCTTACTGATTTCACTGCATAGGTAATACTGAAAGCATGAGACAGTTACTACCAGTATGCATTGGTAAAACACCTGTGACTTTGGTAAATTATATGTTCCATAACACATACAGCTAGTCCTTGACTTTCAACAGTTTGTTTAGTGACCGTTTGAACTTACAAAAGTACTGGAAAAAGTGATTTATGACTGTTTTCCACACTTATGAAAATTGCAACATCCCATACAATCCAAATTCATATGCTTATCAACTGACTCATATTTATGATTGTTGCAGTTTCCTGAGATTATTTGATTACCTTTTTGTGACTTTCTGACAAGCAAAGTCAATGGCAAAGCCTGATTCACTTAACAACTTTACAATTTCTATGATTGACTTAACAACTCGGGAAAAGAAAGGTGGTAAAATAGGTAAAAAGCTCATTTAACAAATGTCTCAATTATCCCTAGAAATTTTGGTTGTGGCAATGTTTTCAAGATTATAAAAGTGCTTGTTTTCTTCCAGCTCTGACATTTCTTGGAAAATACATCATACACAACACTAAGGGTCATAAATGAGTGGCAGAACATGAGACTTCTATTATGGTAACACATTTAAAGGTAAAAAAATCCCTGTCCAACTCTTCAGAGAGTCACTGCTATTTCCAATAGAAAACCTTTCTGACTAAATAGACAAAGGCTGTCATGCCCAAGAATATTATTTAGGAAGGCCCTGGATCAAAGTTCATATAAGCCATCATTCACGAACATAGTGCTGCTCTTTTAAACTTACCGTATGAGAACATATCCATCTGGTTTATTAGAAAATTCTAATATTTGGAATCAGAGGTAGGTTTCAGCAGGTTCTGACCAGTTCTGGAGAACCAGTAGAAATTTTCAGTACTTCGGAGAACTGGTAAATACCACCTTTTACTGGTCCTGCCCCCATCTATTCTCTGCCTCCCGAGTGCCAGCTGATCGGGAGGAAATGGGGATTTTGCAGTAACCTTACCCTGGATTGGGGATGGAATGGAGATTTTACAGTATCCTTCCCCTACCACACCCACAAGTCATGTCCACAGAACCAGTTGTAAAAATTTTTGAATCCCACCACTGATTCAAAGATGTAAAGATCACTATAAGCAATCTGAGATTCAGATGAAACTAGATTTTTTTTTTCTGTTTTGGCAGACTGGAGTAAGTTTTTTCCTTTTAAAACTCTGTCTCTGTTTAGAGATTATCCAATTTACATGAATGGTCTTACTTCGTATTAGGATCCTTGGAATAATTTTTCCCAGTGCCACTAAGAATGAGCTCTGCCTTGTTATTTCATAGGGGAAGGTAGAATTCAATAAATTTACTTATGAGTGCTTCTTCAAATAAATGACTGGTTCCGACAGGTTCTGGAGAACTGGTAGTGGAAATTTTGAGTAGTTCGGAGAACCAGCAAATACCACCTCTGGCTGGGCCCAGAGTAGGGTGGGAATGGAGATTTTGCAATATCCTTCCCCTGGAGTGAGATGGGAATGAGATTTTACAGTATCCTTCCCCTGCCATGCCCACCAAGCTATGGCCACCAAGCCACAGCCACAGAACCGGTAGTAAAAAATTTTGAAACCCACCACTGTTTGGAATATAATTTCCTCCAAAAGGGCTGCTGGCAATTGGGTCCTTCTATCCTTTCCCCAGTGACCAGCCCAACCGGATTTATGCACAACAACAAACCTGTTCTGTTCCCGTCTCACACACGCACACAAACAGACAGCCAGGGGTTAAATAAACTGTCAGACAACCAATTCTTCTGATAAGACGCTTGGCAGAAACCCAGTAGCTGCTTGCCAAGAACTTTTACTCAATAAACAAAATTCACACAGTCAAGAATTGTCCATTTCATAAAATAAATCCAAGGCCAATAATGTTTCCAAAGATGCAATGTGACTCGATAGTAGTTAGTTTTGTCCGTCACAGAGTCTGAATGGCCACCTCACCCCCTTTTATATCCTGTGGGATGTGGTCCAGTGACTCAGCCTAATCTCTGGCACGCCTTTTCTTCTGTTGCGCGCGCTTATCTCTGCGACGCTGCCGAGGATCCAGCCAAGACTCATTACCCTCATCACTGTCCACCTGTGGCTGCATGGACGTGCTTGGCCCCGGCCCTATCTCTTGCCCTTCGGCGGACACCAAAGGCATTGCCAGAGAGGAGGGTCCTGGAGAAGGAGGCCTTGCCAACTCCTCTCCTTCACTCTCGGAGTCCTCTCCTGCCGATGACACAGGCTCAGGTAACAGCCACATCAAAACGTTGGAAGGAGTTATCGGCTTTAAATTAAACATAATGGCTGTTAAGATAAAAAAAATAAGTTAAACAACACAGTAAATCTTACGGTGAGCAGTATTGCTCAAGGTAAAAATGTCCCAAAGACTGTCCTTTTTGACCAGTGACAGTCCTATTAAGTCCACGTCTCATAGTAGCCAGGATGTAGTCTCTAGGCTTGTTTTCTTGGATGTAGTCTCTAGGCTTGTACTCTCTCTCTTTCCGAAGGAGTGCAGCCTCTTCTCCTTGTAGCAGCTTTGTTCTGTTCACTCCTTTTTTCTCCTCAGATGCTCAAATCTGTTGTTCTTCTCCCAGCGCTCAGATTTAACTGCCTCTGCTAGGGGTTTATGACAACTCACCATAGCCAACTTCGCCAGAGCCAAATTGCCACAGGAAAACTCACCATGGACAACTCGGTGTAAGACAACTCACCGCAGGACAAGAGTTACACTAGTATTGAAGAAATAATCCAATAGAATCATTAAAGAAAGGGTGCCCAAATAGAGGGACAAAATAAAATGTGAATAACAAAAATTAAAATATTTTTAAAATTATTTTGAATAATTAAATTGAATTTATTTATTTATTATTTGTCAAGCACCTATAAGATAACAGATATAAGTATAAACATGATAATGAATACAGGAAATGGATACGAATAAATGGAGACAATAGGACAGTAGAACAGAGACAAATTAGTAGGGATTGTTGAATTATCCCACAACGAGTTGTCCCATCGCAAGTTGGCTGTGGGGAGTTGTCAAATTACTTATAGAGACTACCTTTCTCAGCAAATCCTCTCCAGGGCCCCTTTCTGACCCAATTCCAGGGGCAAGGCCCAGTGGTGGGTTTCAAAATTTTTTACTACCGGTTCTTTGGGTGTGGCTTGGTGGGCGTGGCGTAGCTTGGGGGCGTGGCTTGGTGGGTGTGGCAGGGGAAGGATACTGTAAAAACTCCATTCCATCCCCAATCCAGGGGAAGGTTACTGCAAAATCCCCATTTCCTCCCGATCAGCTGGGACTTGGGAGGCAGAGAATAGATCGGGGCAGGGCTAGTCAGAGGTGGTATTTACTGGTTCTTCAAACTACTCAAAATTTCTGTTACCGGTTCTCCAGAACTGGTCAGAACCTGGTGAAACCCACCTCTGGCAAGGTCCCAACCAGCCAACCAACCAGGGAATGCTGCTATTGCAGTAGGTTACACAATACATGGAAATGATTTCACAAAAAACATGTGTGTATGTATGTAGTAAACAAATTTATCTGGCAGCCCAACTCAGGTGACTCCTGGAGGCCTACAACATTAAAACTCACAACATAAAATCTCATTTAAAAAAACCATCAACCCCCCCCTCCTCAGGCAGCAGCAATACAATCAAATTAATCACTTTGATTAGCGCCATTTCCATTCAGGGTCCCCAAACTGGCTGATAAAACCATGGTTTTTTTAGGATCTTTTGGAAAAGAAACAGGAAAGAGACTAACTATACGTCAGGGAGAATGGTGTTCTATAGAGAGGGCACATAGATTTGTTTATTTGTTATATATTTATCCCAGTGGTGGGTTCCTCCCGGTTCGGTCTGGTTCAGCCAAGCTGGTACGGTGACGATATGACATCACTGAACCGGTTCTCCCCCCCACCCTCCTACGTTATTCTTACCTTTTATTTGGTCCCATCCCCAATCTATTGCTGCCTCCTGAGTCCCAGCTGATGACTAGAGGGAAAAAACCTGTTTAAACTCTTGCCGTAGGGCTTCAAAGTGCCGTCCTACAGCTGATCAGTGTAAAAAGCAAACAAATGAGTCGGGTCGTAAGTGCGAGGACTGGTCGTAAGTGCAATGACCTTCCAGAAATGACTCTGACCAGCTAGCCATGCCCACCTAGTCACATGACCTCCAAGTCACACCCACAAAATAAGCCACGCCCACAGAACCGATAGTAAAAAAATTTAGAATCCACCCCTGATTTATCCTGCCTGTAG
Source organism: Arizona elegans (assembly GCA_022577455.1). NCBI lineage: Eukaryota > Metazoa > Chordata > Lepidosauria > Squamata > Colubridae > Arizona > Arizona elegans. The sequence goes on from JAKOOJ010000009.1 coordinate 64,117,287, forward strand.
TACTATATTTGTAACTGAAGGTGGCAAACATAAACAATACTCCTTTATCCTCTATTTGGCAACAATAACCCTGTGAAGTGAGTTGGGCTGAGAGAGAGAGAGAGAGTGGCCCGAAGTTATGCAAACAGCTCTCGTGCCTAAGGCAGGATTGGAACTCACAATCTAGTGGTGTTTAGGGCAACACCTTTCATCACTACACCAAGAGATTCACTGTATATAGAAATCACAAAGAAAAGAAAACATCCAAAGGGCTGGCAGTTCAGCGGGATGTTTTGGAGCTATAGAACACGTTGTTTTTTCTTTTTCCAAATGAATACAAGCAGTTTCCCATGGGTAACATTCAACAGAAAGATGGCTTCCCCCATCACTGTAAAATGTTCCCCAGGAGGATCCACTTTGTTTTTCAGAGGATACAAAAGAATATAATAAAAACAACTGATGAAAAGCAGTCAGTTGTAAGTGGAGAGTCACAATGCCCTTTAGAAAAGATTTTGAAAGGAACTGCTTCATTTCTCTTTAAACTGCTTTAAAAATAGATTACGGAAAAGTAATTGCAGGCACAACCATTTTCTCAGGAAGGATTGCTTGGAGGGAGGGTTACAGTCTAATGTGTCCCCCCCACCCACCCATGGATACACACATCTTTTTTTTCAGACCATCTATGAAGCAGTTTCAGAATATCATTTATTTACTTTCCATTCCGGCAGGTACTCTTGAAACCCACTGCAAAGTTTTTTATTTTAAAACTGTCTGAGGCACATCATTTTGATGTTACCATCTGCCTGAGTGACAAATTTCACTTAAACAGCTTTATTGAGTCTGTACAAAACCCTTTTGGAAATCTTAGCAAAGAACTTACCTTTTAGTTCCAGAAGATATCTGAAAGGCTATTAAGCCAAAGCACAGTCAAGATTATAGATTAGTGAGAGGTTATGGTAAAATACCCCTTATGGTGGCACTCTTATTTATTTTAAGAACAAGCAAAAATGCCATCTATATTTTAGCCTCATGATATGAACCACAGGAGAGAAAATATTAGAAAAGGGAGAGAGAGAGAAAACTGTTCAGATCCAGATGAGCAAAAGGTCTTTTACTGCCCCCACCTGGACTAAATGAAACCAGTAAAATAAAGTTAGATATTTGTGTGTGTGTGTGTGTGTGTGTGTGTGTGTATTCTTTTTAATTCATAGGCTCAAATGTATGATATTTTTGTAGTCAGGGTTTTTTCCTATGTAGATAAAGTTGTTAAATGGCCATAGTGGGATGATATCTCCAATCATCACTTTCAGGCCTGTCAGACATTTTGTGTTGTTTATTCTGAGACTTATGGGAGACTGGGATAGCACTATTTCGGTCTTTTTGGACCTCATCGGCCAGCCACACCCATATTTTATGACTCCTCCCTGTAAAGGTCAAATATTTATTCTTTTTAATTCATAGGCTCAAATGTATGATATTTTTGTAGAAAACATATATATATGTTTTCTGAGGTTTGGACTGGATCCAGGCGATTGTTAACGCTTTGTTGAGGGATGGAGTCTTCCCCGCCATCCTTAAGGATGTGATGGTTCGACCCCTCCTCAAGAAGCCTGGCCTGGATCCGGCCTCTTTAAACAACTTTCGTCCTGTCTTCAATCTTCGCTTTATAGCGAAGGTTGTTGAGTCGTTGTGGCATGTCAACTTCCACAATTTCTGGAGGAAGCAGATTATCTAGACCCCTATCAATTGGGCTTCAGGCGCAGACACAGCACGGAAATGGCATTGGTCGCCCTGGTGAATGATCTCTGGCGGGTCCGGGACAGGGGTTATTCGTCTGCTCTGGTCCTACTTGACCTCTCAGCGACTTTTGATACCATTGACCATGGTATCTTACTGCAACGACTCAAGGGGTTGTGAGTGGAGGGCACTGTCTTACAGTGGTTCTCCTCCTACCTCTTGGGCCATACGCAGTTTGTCAGGGCAGAGGGGCAGAGATCATCCTCATGACCCCTTACTTGTGGGGTTCCTCAGGGTTCGGTTCTCTCCCCCTTGCTCTTTAACATCTATATGAAGCCACTGGGTGAGATCATTTGAGTTTCAGGGTGAGTTACCATCAATATGCTGATGATACTCAGCTTTACATCTCCACCCCGGACCAATCCAGGGATGCCCTTTCCGTGATGTCTAAGTGCCTGGAAGCGGTGGGGGTTTGGATGGGCAGGAACAGGCTCAGACTCAATCCCTCCAAGATGGAGTAGTTGTGGATGCCGGCATCCCAGGATCTAGTGGTCCCATCACTTTTGATGGGAGGGGAGTTGTTGACTCCCTCTGATAGGGTTCACAACTTTGGTGTCCTCCTGGATTCGCGGCTGTCCTTAGTGGATCATCTGATGGCTGTCCAAGGGGGCTTTTGCACAGGTTCGCCTGATGCGCCAGTTGCGACCCTTCCTAGATAGGGATGCCCTCCGTATAGTCACTCAAGCTATTGTTATCTCTCGTTTGGACTACTGCAATGCTTTCTACTTGGAGCTGCCCTTGGGGTGCACCCGGAGGCTCCAACTGGTCCAGAATGCGGCTGCACGGGTTGTTACGGGAGCTTCCCATTACTCCCAGGTAACATCTCTCCTGCACAAGCTGCACTGGTTGCCGGTGGTCCTTCAGGTCCACTTCAAGGTGCTGGTACTTATCTATAAAGCCCTTCATGGCATGGGTACAGGGTACTTGCAGGAGCACCTCCTACTGGCCTCCCACCGCCCAGTGCGCTCCCATAGGACTGCCCTCCTCTGGGTGCCATCAGCCAGACAATGTCGGCTGATGGCGCCCAGGATGAGGACGTTCTCTGTGGCCGCACCAACCCTTTGGAACGAGTTACCCACTGGGCTCCGGACAGCCCCTGACCTCCGTTCTTTCCGCAAAGACCTGAAGACATGGCTTTTTAAACAAATTGTCTGATCTGTTGGGAGTTTTTAATTAATTAAAATGGGATTTTAATTGTATTTTTTTAAAACTTTATTTATTGTTGTTATTGTTTTTACTCTACGTGATGGTTGTGAGCCGCCCTGAGTCCTCCGGGAGAAGGGCGGCATATAAATTTAAATAAATAAATAAATAAATAAATAAATAAATAAGCAAACAAACAAACAAACAAACAAACTCCCAGAATTCCTCAGCCAGCAAACCTTTCTTTGAAGTCCACAAGTCTTAAACTTGCCAAGATTGGAGACCCCTGATCTAGACATTACCCTTACACAACATGATGAAACAGAATTTCTACTATCCTTAATAAATTGAATTTTTAATGCATAAAGGCCAAAGTTGGTCACCCCTGTGTTATATAGAATTATGGAAATGTAATTTGAGATAAATGTACACATACTCCTTTCCATATGAGAGGATTAATTTTTAAAACTCAGTGTCAAAGCTCAAAGATTCTTGACTGATCTATAAACCCTGACTTTTAATTCAAGGATTATGTAGCGATAACAACACATTTCCCAAATATCCATGAAGCTTTTCATTAAGATAATGGGCAATAGTTTTGTCTCACATTTACAGGCTGGCCATGTGAATGTTATTAGCAAACCAGAAGTAATTTCATCTTACCTATCAAATATGTCTTTAGCTACAATCTAATCCACTTCTTTGGGTAAAAGCCCATTGCTTAAAGCCATGTTTTTTAAAACTTGGCAACTTTAAGATGTTTGGACTTCAACTCTCAGAATTCCGATTCTGAGTGTTGAACTCCACACATCTTAAACCTGTCAAATTTGAAAAGCATTGGCTTAAAGAGTTTTGGCCCTGAAAATAGATTTTCAGTTAGATTTTGTCCATGCTATCCTGAGAAATTACTGGTATGAACTTTTCCTTCATTCTTGATTACAAAATTATATTGTGCATGTCATTTGACTTGCTCATACTGTACATCCCTTTCCAACATTATTGCCCTCTCTTATTCGTCAAACTGATCAGTCCTAGAGGAGATCAACCATGACTGCTCTTTAGAAGGCCAGATCCTGAAGATGAAATTCAAATACCTTGGCCATCTAATGAGAAGGAAGAATTCACTGGAGAAGAGCCTAATGTTGGGAAAGATTGAGAGCAAAAGAAGATGGAGATGACAGGGAATCAGGTGGCTGGATAGAGTCACTGAAGCAGTAGGCATGAGCTTAAATGGACTCCAGAGGATGGTAGAGGACAGGAAGGCCTGGAGGAATATTGTCCATGAGGTCACGATGGATTGGACACAACCTTGCAACTAACAACAAGACCCCACAAAATGTTTTTCCTAAATTCACCAGAATGTTGTGTAATGAGGATAAAGAATGAGCTTTCAGCTTTGCTTCTCATTTACTCACGGTATCCCTTCTTAGACACCCTCTCTCCTGGGTTCAAATTATTCAAAATCATCTTGTTGAAGGTGAACATTCACTTTTTCAGAGCTTAAGAATTATATAGCCCAAGGCAAATGATTAATCTTTCAACAATTCTCCCAGATTGCTTCAAAAATGAAAGTCGGAATATACTCCAGTTTATTTTCAGATCACTCATGTGAGAAAAGTTAGATTGAAAATTCTGGGGTATGGGAAGATTTGAGTTTTGACTTCTTTAAAGTTCAAGACTCCAGTTCTTTCATTCAACTGAGGGTGTGAATCATTTTAATAGCAACATAATGAAGTAAATGGAAGCTTTGGGAGAGAGGACTGTTCATTTGAGGCAAAATAAAACAAAATTGGATGTCTTACAAAGTTGTGCAGAATTGAGCTCAACTGGAAGAATGTTTGTTATTCTTATTCATTTAGACAAGAAAGGGTGCATGAATAATAAATCATTTCTAGAAGAAAAAAATCCAGTATCAGGAAAGGGCTGGATACATCTTATTTTTCTATTGGGGTTTTTAAAGAAAGCATGTATGGAAACCATCTAGACTGGCAATTTTTTCAAGCAAATGGGCAGAATCTTTCTTAGGCTATCAGCATCAGATTGGTTAAATAGATTCAGCTTGTCCTATAGTCTATGTTGCTCAGTCCATGTCCCCCACCTGGTCACCATTCTCTTTCTTGAAGTGGTTACCAGTAGGGCTTGCCTAAAACGCAGCAAAATAGAAGGTGAATGCAAATATAAATGACTGCCTTTCTTCCCTTTAATCGATTATATGCCATTAAGTTGACATTGACTATTAGTGGCCACATAGATTTTCCCCAGGAAGATTTGTCCCCAACATGGTTGTCCAGATCTTTCAACGTGTGTCCATCATCCTAGTACAGGGGTGTCAAACTCAAGGCCCGCAAACCGAATCCAGCCTGCATGGTGCTTAGATCTGGCCTGTGGGGCCACCCTGGAAACAGTGAAGGACCGGCCCACGGTGCCTCTGCCAGCAAAAACTGAGTTGGAAGGTCTGCGTACGGCCTTCCTGGGCTCTATTTTCACTGACAGAGCACTCGGGCCCCCTCAGGCACTCCCCAACATGAGTGATGTTGAGCTGGCCATGCCCCCCTGCCCCCCTGAAGTCAAACACAACTCTGATGCGGCCCTCAATGAAATCGAGTTTGACACCCCTGCCTTAGTAATTAAACCCATCAGTGTGTTTTCCATCTGTGGTAAAGAAAATTAAAGTTTTATTTTATAAATAAAATAAAATGTAACTTTCCCCGTTAAAAAGGTTTAAGCCATTATTAGAACAAAATTTTCCTTGACTGAGATGCTATACGTGATGAACATTGATGAAGAAATGAAAAACAAAGTTCAAGCCTATTCTCCAAAGCAATAGTTTTAATTTGTTTTTACTTGTATAGCAGTAAACAAGGTCCATTTTCAAGAGGGTCTCAAATTACTATCAAAGAGTTGGTAATGTGGCAATGACAAACAGATCCAAATACTATATACCCTGTTTCCCCCAAAATGAGACATCCTCTGATAATAATCCTGGCAAATAAATGGGGAAGAAATGGAGGCAATGACAGATTTTATTTTCCTGGGCTCCATGATCACTGCAGATGGAGACAGCAACCAAGAAATTAAAAGACGCTTGCTCCTGGGGAGGAAAGCTAGGGCAAATCTAAACAGCATACTAAAAAGCAGAGACATCACCCTGCCAACAAAAGTGTGCATAGTCAAGGCTATGGTTTTCCCAGTTGCAATGTATGGCTGTGAAAGCTGGACCATAAGGAAGGCTGAACGCCAAAGAATTGAGGCCTTTGAACTGTGGTGCTGGAGAAGATTCCTGCGAGTCCCTTGGACTTCAAGGCGAACAAACCAGTCAGTCCTAGAGGAGATCAACCCTGACTGCTCTTTAGAAGGCCAGATCCTGAAGATGAAACCCAAATACTTTGGCCACATAATGAGAAGGAAAGACTCACTGGAGAAGAGCCTAATGCTGGGAAAGATTGAGGGCAAAAGAAGAAGAGGATGACAGAGAATGAGGTGGCCGGATGGAGTCACTGAAGCAGTAGGTATGATCCAGGGGTGAAATGCTCCCGGTTCGAACCGGATTGCCCAATCCGGTAGCAAGCGTGATGGGTGGTTCGGAGAACCGGTAGCGATCCTGGCACAAAGCTCTGCCCACCCGACCGGTTGCTGTTTTGTACCCTCTGGTCATGCAGGGGTACATGCCAGGACCGGTAGTTAAAAATGCTTTAAAAGTTTTTTTAAAAAGTGCCAATATCGCTCAGCTGATTGTCGGAACGTTTTTCTAACTTTTTAGGCACCGGCTCGAGCGAATAGGTAGTAAAAAAATGCTTTAAAAAAGTAAAAACAAGGCTCCGACGATCACAGCTGTGCCACACAATCATCAGAGCCTTTTTTTTAAAAGCATTTTTTTACTACCTATTCGCCTGAGCTGGTAGAAAAAAAACGCTTTTAAAAGGTAAAAAAAGGCTCTGAGGATCACAGCTGTGGCGCACAATCATTGGATCACCTTTTTTTACAGGGGTGGGGTGGAGGGTGCGTTTTTGCTCCCAGTAGGCTTTCCTGAAGTCTGCTAGGCCAAAAACGGGGGGGAGGGGTGTAGGACAAAAATGGGGGTGGGGGTGCATTTTTGAAAGAAAGAGAGAGGGAGGGAGGGAAGGAAGGAAGGAAGGAAGGAAAAAGGAGAGGCAGGAAGGACTACAAACCTGGCATTAGATGCAGCTTCAGAGGATAATCCTGGGCTGGAAGGGACCTGGAGGTCATCTAGTCCAACCCTGCTCCAGCAGGACATTCTTAATGAGTTTGTCTTTTGATCCCCCAGTCACATGGTTACATAGCCATGGCCACCCAGTCAACCAAGCCACACCCACAGAACCAGTAAGAAAGAAATTTAGATTTCACAACTGGCGTGAGCTTAAATAGAATCCAGAGGATGATAGAGAACAGGAAGGCCTGGAGGAACGTTGTCCATGGGGTCGCGATGGGTCGGACACGACTTCGCAACAACTGATAATAAGCCTAATCGGACTTTTGACCAAATGGCAATAAGGCCAAGTGCTTATTTCAGGGTTCAAAAAAATATAATACAGGGTCTTATTTTGGGGGAAACACGGTACATGTATGTCATTGGCCACTCAGACTGATTGTGCTTGTATCAACATTCTTTCTGGCTTGTAATCCAATTCCTAAAATTACTATCCGATGCCTAAAATTACTTAGCTGCTTCATTGCACCTGTGCTTAGTTTTTGGCTATTGAAATTAAAAATAAAATGGTTAGCAAATTCAGGGTTAATGGTTTGTTTGCCAAACATTTTACAAATAGACTTACATCTAACTGTACTTGGAGTATCTCAATTTCTCACAGATAATCTGGCCAGCAGGGGGCTCTGTTGCACTTGTTATACACATGTATAGCCATCATGCTTTTTTCTCTTTCAAGATAATCATTGTGCAGAGCCCAGAAAAGGAGCAAGAAAGAAGTTAAGGTGCACAATAAAGAGTTAAAATAACTTTAATCCAACAGCATTCTACTTTTCTGTCCTAACAATCACTCTTTCCCCCATGTCCGTACAGAATCCATGTTTTTGTTGTTTCCACTTCTCATCTTTCTGAAGTTCTCCTCTCTTTTTCTCAGTTAATCCACTCTTCCTCCTATATGTATTTTGATCCTCATTCATTTTCTTAATTAGCAAATCAACTCTGTACTTCTTTGCTACTAGTCACTGAATCCACTTTCTTTTGTTCATTCGTTCTTAAACCTGTGTCTCCTTACTTTGCCACAGATGTTAAGTAACACATCATCTCTGCGTTCATTTGGAAATGATCCATTTTGGCAATTATTTTCATCTCTATTTTTGGTTCCTAGCAGGAGTGGACTTCAAAAATTTTAGCAAGGGATTCTCTGCCCGGTTGCTCGGTTGGGGTGGCCTAGTCAGCCTCCTGCACCATGGGGGAGGGACATTTTTGCCCTCCCCGGGTTCCAGAGGCTTTCCTCGAACCTCTGGGAGGGTGAAAATGGCCTCCCCAGGCTCCGGACGCCCTCTGGAGGCTGGAAACGGGGCCCTTCCCAAACTTCCAGTAGGCCCATTTTTCGCCCTCCCTGAGCCTCCATGTGTGCCCTGCTCTTACCTGCATCCAAAATGGATCGCATGGGGACTCCTGGGAGGTGTGGGGTGGGCAGGGCCAGCCAGAAATGGGATTTGGGGGTCTCCAAACTGCACAGAATCTTAGCTAGAGGTTCTTCTGAACCCCTGCGAACCCCCAACAGCCCACTCTTTGTTCCTAGTGTCCTTGCTTAACAGAGTGTTTTTTTATTATTATTATCTCCATTTCATATCCAGGAAATTTTGTATTATTCATTTATGTGGACTGTCCCTATTTGCCTCTACTGCATCAATAATCGCCCACAAACTATTCAATTTGTTCTAGTCTATCTTCCCGTAATTACAATGCATTCTACAAATATTTGAGCTGATTATTTACTTTCTCCTTGCACATTGGCAGGTCTGCTCTTTGTTAACAAATGAAGTTCAGTGATCTTCTTCTCAAGGTAAAGTACACTGCAATCTGTTTGAAATAAAGAACTTTTTTTAAAAAAATAACCTTTTATAAATATACCAAAGTCCCTCCAATAACTGTCCAACTGCAATGTGATCCAAATTCACCAGGAAATAAATCTCATTGGGCTCAACTTAATTTCAAAGTATAAAATTATAGGAACTACAAAAATGGTCTGTAGATTCACATCTCATGCAGATATGGTTCTCTCTCTCCCTCCCTCCCAATCATCTCTGTCCTTCAGGTATTGTCATTTCCTCTGCCTCTAGACCCTCATATTTTCACTGTAGCTGAAATAGATCTTTTTATTCATAACGTCAAGCCTGGCCTATAAAATAGCAACAACTGAGCTAATAAAATGAAGCAAAACCAATAAAATAAAATGGTGGGAGAACAGCTTAAATAATACACTACTGAATCAAAGATGCTTTTAAAATGGAGAAAAACCTTCATCACAAATACAGTAGATGGATTTACATATCATATGTGGCTTGTATGTTGTGATGCACAGTCAGCCAGAGTAAGTAGTAAATTGTAACCTATTTCACAGTACATTATGAAAAGCTAGCAATTAGAATAGAATAGAATAGAATAGAATAGAATAGAATAGAATAGAATAGAATAGAATAGAATAGAATAGAATAGAATTCTTTATGGGCCAAGTGTGATTGGACACACAAGGAATTTGTCTTGGTGCATATGCTCTCAGTGTACATACAAGGACAAGATACATTTGTCAAGAATCAGTGTGATCGCCAACGTCCGATGACGGATATGACACAAGAAGAAGAAGAAGAACAGCTAAGGAATTGGAAGCTGTGACTCCACATTTTTGCATATATATAATAATATATTAAACTTGCAAAATAAACGCTTGCAGTTCTCTTTTTTTTTTTTTTAATTTATTTATTTAAAACAGTACATCAAACAAAAAAAAAGAAATAGTCAAACAAATGATCGCGACAGAAACTTTACATGATATTTACACTTTCTACGGTATGTAAGCTTCGGTCAAATTTAACAAATATTAAACATAGTCCTGATTATACTTGACTTTTTGGGTGTCTGTTGTTCAACCAAACATACCATTTGTCCCAACATTGGAAATATACGGAGTCCTTTTGATCTCGCAATGCTTTAGTCAGTCTGTCGGCTTCCGCATAATCCAAAATTTTCTCCAGAATCAAATCTTCAGCCGGCAGATCTTTCCCCTTCCAATGTTGGGCGAAACATATTCTTGCTGAGGTGGTGATAAATACACACAGACACCATATATTTGTGCCTATATTATCTGGCCTTGCAGTTCTTTGCATGTGTGCACACCCTCAATGAATCGTGTCTTGGTTGCCAAAATCATCCTTGGATTCCATTCTCAATCTAAATCCCGTAATGGGTGTGAACTATAAAATTGATAGTAATGTTGAACTTAAATGTTCTACAAATATCCTGAACTATTTCCCAAGTTTCTTTGAAAATATGTGACAAACATACAGCTGACATCTCATTGTTTTTGTTAACCTAAAATGTTCACCTCACCAAGAACATTTTGTGTCACAGGAATTGAATCAAACTAGTATTTGCATAACAAATATAATTTAGAAAGTTTGAACAAACCTCTTACCAATTTCACCCTTCTAATCAGCTTGAAAGGGACATGGTAATCTAGACCTAATCTTCTTTGTATCTCCACATATATAATCATTTAGAAGTTCTTGAGAAATCAGTAAGCAAGCTACAAGAAAGGTCGGAATTGCTCAATTGGGATATACTAGGATTCATTTTGGCCTCTAAAAATGCATTACACATTATTTTATGATTGTTTTGTTTCTGGAAAAACATTTCTAAGGACACCATTTGCAAGAGCAAAAACAAATGGGGAAGAATATCTTATCTCCTTTACCTTTCTGATATATTATGACGTATTCTTTTCTTAGGCTTGAAAAATAATCATTTTATTGTGTTTTTATTCTTTTAGCTAGTAATCCATCAGAAAATATTTCCTTGTTCATTTATTTATATCATTAATTTGTTGTGCTATCAACTATAAAAGTCCCTTGATAATTTTCTGGGCACATTATAAATAATGTAAATAAATACACAGTCCTGCTCATTTTCTGGGATAAATTTAACAATCCATATCTATATAATAATGAAAAAAGGGCTGTTTATTTGGTATTCCAATACGATTCTATGCACATTTATCCAAAATTTCTGTTGCTAAGTGAGCCAATTATTAAATGAATTTTGCCCCATTTTATGACCATTCTTTCCACAGTTGTTAAGCCAATCACTGCAGTTGTTAAGTTAGTTACACATTTGTAAAGTCCCTTCGGCTGTCCCATTGATTTAGCTCAGTGTTTTTCAACCTTGGAAGCTTGAAGATGGGTGGACTTCAACTCCCAGAATCCCCCAGTCCACCCATCTTCAAGCTACCAAGTTTGAGAAACACTGAGTTAGCTTGTGATCACATGACCCCTGGACAGAGGTGGGTTTCAGCAGGTTCTGACCAGTTCTGGAGAACCAGTAGCGGAAATTTTGAGTAGTTCGGAGAACCGGTAGTAAAAATTCTGACTGGCCCCGCCCCCATCTATTCTCTGCCTCCCAAATCCCAGCTGATTGGAAGGAAATGGGGATTTTGCAGTAACCTTCCCCTGCCATGCCCACCAAGCCACACCCACAGAACTGGTAGTAAAAATTTTTGAAATCCACCACTGCCCCAGGACACTGCAAATTCATAAATATGAGTCAGTTGCCAAGCTTCTAAAGTTTGATCATGTGATCATGGCGATGTTGGGTGGAAAATTGTCACTTTTTTCAGTGTCGCTATGACTTTCAACAGTCACTAAATGAACTTTTGTAAATCAAGGTCTACCTGTTTTAAAGCAGCAGGGCCTGGAGAAAAGCATCAGTGATGAGATATTGGAGAACAGAGCTGTCTGTGCCAACCCTTTGAATTTCTACATCAAATGTGATTTGGAAAACTCCTGTTTTCAATATTGAAATAAGATTAATATTCTAATACAATTAATTTCTGCCTATGGATTAATATGACAGACACTATAAACTGCTTTTTTTTATCCCAGATTAGAAGTCACTCAAGAAAAGTTTCAGGGGAAAATAGTAATATATTTCTGTTAGGAGATTATACAATTGCGGAAAATAGGGTTAATAAATATCTGTGGTTTATAAAAAAATGAGAAATTAATGTCTGATTTCTGGTATAATTTTCACTTCCATTTTTATTACAGGCCACCCTCTGATTTCAAGTTGCAAATTCTAAATTACAATTGTTACAATCTTATCTGGAGCTCATTTACCTGCATCTTGAGGAATTAAAAATTGATAACTGATCATAAAATGTGATGAGGCTAAAATCCCTGCATGAGTTCTCAAATTTTAACTGTTTTGGTTTTAGTTTCTAAATTATTATGAACTGCTGCCTTAACTGAAGGCAATATATGTTAAAAAAATATATCATTTTTTTGCACATTTCACTAAGCCGTAGGACACATATGACACAAAGTTTACATTTCTATTATGTTATTTACAGTCATTTCTACCCATGAGGTAGAAAAGCTAAGACTAATAGCAGCTATTTTTCTGTTCCAACACCTTACTTACTCAATCAATCAATCAGAATAGATATGGAAGGAACATTGGAAGAATTCTAGTCCAACACCCTTCTCAAGCAGGAGACCATATATCATTTCAGATAAGTGGCTGTCCAGTTTTTTCTTAAAAACCTCCAGTGATGAAGCACCCACAACTTCTGGTGGCAAGCAGTTCCACTGGTTAACTCTCCTCACTGTTAGGAAGTTTCTCCTTAATTCCAGGTTGCTTCTCTCCTTGATTAATTTCCATCTATTGTTTCTTGTGTTGCCCTCGGATACTTTGAAAAAATAGGTTGACCCTCTCTTGTTTCTGGCAGCCCCTTATGGAACTTATGGAACTTCTTCCCTCTAGAAATTAAGCTGGCTACTTCCTGAATGCTTTTAAAGCCTGAACTTTCCCAAGGAAGAATTATTGTGATTGGTTCTAACCAGGTGTCCTTTTTTATTATTAGGTGCTGTAATTATTATAATTAAATGTTGTGTTTTAATGTGTGCACTTTCCCTGATTTTTAGTATATTGTAACCCACTGTGAAGATTTGCCAATGTACAAATACATAAACAATAAGTAAAATAGATATAGTGCTAGCCCTTAACAATGGTAGGGGATTTTTTTAAATAAGAGATATCTTGCTATAAATGTATATCAGAATTTTCATTCACTAAAAAGCTAGGATCTGCTGGTTAATGGGAAACCTGAATTAACACCGATATAATAAGCAATTTAAATGATTGTAGCCATAGGATAAAAAGCAGTGAAAGCAATAGAATCACTTCTTTATTACATAAACTAATCCTGCCTCCTAGATTATCTTTTGCTATAATTCTGTTGCCCTTAATGTGTTAAAACAATTTTACCGATTTGAGCTCCCTTTGTACCCTGATCAGTAGGGTGCAGAAGTATTGTTTGTCCTATGACTTAAGCCAAAATTGATATTTTTAAACTAATGGTCAGGGCAAGATCAGGGGAGGTAGAAGAAATTAGAGGCCATGTAGACAAAGAAAAGAGCTATGTTCTTCCTTCAATGCTAATTAAAATGGAACAAAACTGCTGCCTTGTATTGCACTCAAAAACTTTTAATATTGCTATGGCTTGAAGACTTTTTTTTTTTCACATGAGTCATGTTTACCAAAATTTAGCTTTTCCCCTAAGAGCAAGGGGGAAATTGTGAGAGCCAGCTGCTTTTGAAATTCTTATCTTTTGCATTCAGGTCCTTCAAACAAGCAAGTCAGCCTTATTGCAAATGATTACTGGAAGAAATTGCTTCATAGGGCAAGTTATTCTTCCATAGGTTTTTCTGGCACAGGTAAGTCAAAATCATCTAGGATTTTAAAATGCAATGAATGGGTGGCAGCAAATTCTGGAAACACTCCCACTAGGGCCGGAAGAGGCTGTCCTCTTTATGTGTCAGCCCCACCTATTTTCACCCACTAAATGCCACATGATCTCTTAAACTGCCCTACACAGTTTAGAGAACAAGTTCAGTTCTCTGAAGTCCACAAACTCACATTGATTAAGCACTGCCTCTCCTGTGTTTGGAGGTTCTGCAAACTACAGACAATATGCTGCCAAAATTTCACAAGTGGCTGCCTCTTCTATTTTTCTTCTTTTCAACTTGTACTGCAGTAAGTTTACCTGGGCAGGGTATGGACCTTTGTAAAATACGTAGTCATCAAAATATCATAATGACTGAAATGCCATCCTGATTTTTTTTTTTTTTTTTTTTTGTATTTTCTTTTATTCAGTATTTTCCCACGCGTGACAACTGCTGCATCTTGGATGAACGATTCGTAAGTCAATAATCTGGGTTGTTTTTGCAGTCCTTTCTAATCAGGTTGTTACTGTAGATTGTTAGCTGTAAACATGAAGTTCTTACTAAAGTCCACAACTCTTTTTAGATTAACAACTGACAATCAGTATAGGGTTCTTAGTCATCTTGTTTATGTTTAGACTTCTATTTGTCACAAATCCCTTTATTGTACCACATCATCTCATGTGTATAGGGAAAAAAAGCTTTAATGTCTGGCTATAGTCAATACGATTTTAAAAATTTTCTCTTTTCCTGTAGGGCAACTTTTGTCCTACAACATGCGGCGTTGCAGATTTCGCAAGCAGGTATCATAAGGACGTCGATCGAGATCTTCAGATCCTTGAACGATTGTTGGGGGAGATCTCTAATTCTTCAGGAGTAACTGACAGCTTGATACGCCAGATCCGACAAGTGCACGTCTCACAGCCAGCAGCTCAATCAAGTGAGAATCAAAGGCTACCGTAAATAGTTTTACTATTTCAATGATTTAGTTTGGTATCCTTAATGTTTTACGCATCCCCTGCTTTTTTTCTCCCTATAGATGTGATTCCAGGTTATACACAGAAGTCCAGACAAATCATTGATGAAATTTTGAGATATGAAAACATCATTGTGGGTCATGAAAATACTATACAGTAGGTTTAATTTTTTTTTTTTTCAGTGTTGAGAATGCAAAAAAACATACTGTGGATTGAATTAAAGGGTTTGCACCTATTTTCTTCCAGCCTAATTTCTGCTAAAGTATGAGGACCAAATCTTTCTTCCTTTCATGTTGTCCATGTTGAATTAGTTGTCAAATTTAAAATCAGGCATCAAGGAAAGTTAAACTGTTTATATTGTAGTTTATACGTATATAATTTATTGGAGAGGTAAATATGAGTAGAGCCAGACTACACCAAACAGTTCTTGTTCATCTAAAAGAAGCACAGAATTTGTACACTATTGAATTGCTTTTTATTTTAACTAATGCAGAATTACCTATTTTTAAAAGAACGTTTATATTTTACAAAGGATAAAGAATAGCAAAAATGCTGAGAGAATGTTTGTTTGTTATCTCACTATATACGTGACTTACTTATCGAGCACATCTTATCCATATAGCACTCCTTTGAGGTAGGGAAGGAACAGACTTGGCATTGTCCAGATATTGTGGAATTTTAGCTCCCAATATTCTGTTTTGTTGGTTACAATGGCTGGGATCTCTTAAAGTTATAGTTACCAATTTTTAATAGATTTTAGGCTCCCCATATCAGCTTAAGACAGAATGATTTCTCCATTTTAGACCCTTTCTAGTTTCCTTAGTTTGAATTATATGTTTATATTTGCACTTTTTTTTTCATTTTGGACCTTCCTTCTGTAATGTGGGAAGAAAATTAGTATACAAATAGAAGAATAATATTACAGAGCCCCAATATACGGAGGTTGGTCTGCAAATTGATAGTCCCATTCAAGCATTCTCTTATTAAACACTGAATAGATAAAGAGGAAAGGAAATTTTAGAATCCCTCAGTGGATAGATCATATAGGGCCGTGATGGTGAACCTATGGCACATGTGCCACAGGTGATACTCAGAGCCCTCTCTGCAGGCATGCCAGCTGTTGCCCCAGCCCAGCCCAGCTCCACCACACACGCACACATGTCTCCCACTGGCCAGCTGGTCTTCGGGTCTCTGCCACACATGCATGGGGGGGAGGGGCCTTCCCCAATCTCTGTAGTTTCTTCCCCAGCGCGTCCTACCTTTCTCCTCCATTTCTGCCACCCTTGCCTTCCCCAATCTCTGCAGGTGCCACCCTGCGCAGATGCCTCTCCATGGCAGAAATGCAGGAGAAAGCTAAGGCATGCTGGGGGGAGAAACTGAGGAGATCGTGGAAGGCACAGGCAGCCAAAATGCAGGAGAACCAACCTGGAAGTCGAAATGGGGGGCGGAGGCATGGCGCATGCGCAGGGGGGGCGCATGCACAGGGAACACACACACATGCGCGGGGGCAGGGCACATGTGTGGGGGTGCTCGCATTGAATTTTGGGGGTTGGGGCACATGCGTGTGCATTCGTGTGCTGGCGCATGCGCTTTGAGCACTCGGCACAAAAAAAGTTAACCATCACTGATATAGGGCAATGCATACTCATATTTTCCCTTTCATTTATTTCATTCCTCGCTGCTTTCTTTCATAGAAGAAAAGGCCATTATATGTGAGTTTCAAGTGCTTCTAACCAGTATGATAAAACTATATTATACTTTTTAAACTGCAGGCAATTGACAGACATACTGATATTAAACAATAATAAGATTCAATTACTAAAGCAGAAAACTTCTCAGCTCGAGGAACAATGTCAACAGCCATGTAAAGACACTGTCCAGATACAAGAATTAACTGGAAGAGGTAAGAGTAACAAGCTATTATATTAATTTACTAACATTAAATTCTGTTTTCCTCTGAAAAACTGTTTACCAAGCCAAAAGTATATTTTTATCCATTATAATTTAATAATTGATTTTAAAAAGCATTTCTTTAGCATATTATAAATTAACAGAAATAATTAGTTGACTTATATGTTTTAGGTTAAATATATTTTTTGAAAAGATATTATTAGGTAGCAGTTAGACATAAAGGCAACATCTTAACAAAACAAATTTGAAAGGTGCTCTACCTATTTTTTAAGTGAAAGAAATAAACTGATTTCAGTGGATATTAAGACTTAAGCTGTAGATGTTACTGCTATAATTATCTTTTGACCTCAGTTGTAAGAACACTTATAGATCAATTCATTTAGTATTAGTTACATTCTTCATTTTTATAGTCAAATATCCTTAGAATTAGAATTTTGGATATTATGATCTAATGTATTATGTTAAATTAATGGCATTTAAAATTATGGTCATATGGAAGCAATCCACAAATAAGCCACTAAGAAACTGTATGCAAAAGCATTTTAACTGTGGCTTCAGAAGTTGTGTAAAGCATGATGGCATAAGGATAATGCACAAATATTCTATCCAGAAATAGTTTATCATGACTGCATACATATCATATTATGCTCCACTAAAAGTTGCCTTTAAGTTATAATAAGATGTAAATGGAAGAAATATTAATTCTACTTAACTCATTTAATTTTGAACTACTCACTTGCTGGTCTTGGAAACACCAATTTCTTAATTATTAAGTATGACCTTCCAATATGTCACTCAAAGGTTGATTAGGACCAAAAGAAGTTGGTCCTTTTCCCCCCAGATGGATTCTTATCAACAGCCTAGAGTAGAGTTAAAAGAGAGATAAGCCTAGAATCTTTACATAACCACAAGTGAACTAACTCCAATTCCCTTCCCCCTGAATTTCATTCACCCTAACTCCTAGTAGGTGCTAACTTTTAGTTGAGAATATTCCTGTGCATAGGCATGAGTAGCAATCAATCAGTTTAACCGGACCTTCAATATGGACTTGATCTTTTGTGTCTCACAAATAACTGTTAATGCTTTTTTTAAAAAAGTATTTTAGGCAATGGCCTAGACTAGGACACTTTTTTTCCAGTTCCAGTTTTGTTAGTTTGTTATGGAAGTCAAATAGATGCCACTTTCAGATGACACATTAAAGTTGAAAAACAGATATATGTTCATATATGTTGAAATAAAATAGGAACTAGCTTTATAATAATGAAGTATCAAACAAAAGCATATGTTATAATTCTGCTCATATTGCTTTATTTATTCCCGTATCTGCTTTTGTGGGACCACCAATAATTCTTGAATGGGTTTCTTGTAGACTTATTTAGGCAATGAGGATTAATGGAAACATTTGCAGACATTTTTTAAACATGGCTTTATTGATCTACATTGGCTACTTTCACATAACATGCTTTATCGCAAAATACAGTTGCTATATCCATAACATGCTAAGGTGCAGAAATAAACCAAATTATAGCTTCTTCCTTCTTTCAGTATGCTAAGGCAAAGATTGGTTCCCATTGTTTTAAGTTAATTTCTGTACTGATTGAACCTTAGTTATTTTCTCAGTCAGTCTGTGAGAGGGATGTCGGAGTCCTAATAGACAATCTTTTAAATACGAGCCAGCAGTGTGCAGTGGCAGCCCAAAAAGCCAATGCAATCCTAGGATGTATTAACAAAAAGAAAGAATCAGGATCACATGAAGTACTAGTACCACTTTACAAAACTTTAGTAAGACCACACCTGGAATATTACATCCAGTTTGGGTCATCAAACTATTAAAATATATTGAGACTTTGGAAAAAGCGCAGAGAGAAGAGCAACAAAGATGATTAAGATTAAGCATGATGAACAGTTGCAAGAACTGGATATGTCTAGTCTAGCGAAAAGAAGGACTAGGGGAGACATGATAGCATTGTCCCAATGTTTGAATGGCTGCCACAAAAAAGAAGAGATCAACCTATTTTCCAAAGCACCAGAAGACAAGACAAGCAACAATGGATGGAAACTAATTAAAGAGAGATCCAATTTAGAACTTCCTTGACAGTGAGAACAATCAACCAGAGGAACAGCTTGCTTTCAGAAGTTGTGGGTGTCCTATATCACTGGAGGCTTTTAAGAAGAGACTGGACAGCTCTGGAATGATATAGGGTCTTAGCCTGAGCAAAGGGTTGGACTAGAAGACCTCTAAGGTCTATTCCAACTCTGATATTCTGCTCTGCTCTGCTCCTAGTTTCATGTGAACAACGTTTGTGGCAACAAGTCCAGATGCTTAGAAGCTTGACTATACGTTTCAATTTCCATCAGAAAAAATCATGTTCAGTACCAAATGAATTCCAATAACAATAACAACAGTGAGGCTTTGGTTCAGATACAAGCCCCTGTACTTTTTATATTATGTGATCTTGAAATCATTTATTCCAAAGCAATTCAGTATGTATAGTTGAGGATAAATAGTGGAATAGACCTTCCATTGCAACAGGAACGCTTGGAGTCCAATCTTTTCTTCCTTACAGGATAGATGTGAGATTAAAGGGATATTATTTTTTTAAAAAATGTATTGTGTTGTGAGTTCTTTCAGCAAGACAGAATGAGAACATAATAAACCATCATTTAAAATAAATAGGGGTTTTTTTTAGAGTTAATTAAAAATGAATATGGTGGATTGCAGTTATTACAAGCCACTTCTCTCTTACATATTAATTATAGATTGTCAAGACATTGCTAATAAAGGTGCACGGCAGAGTGGACTGTACTTCATAAAACCCCTGAAAGCGAAGCAACAGTTCCTGGTGTACTGTGAAATCGACACTCTAGGCAATGGGTGGACAGTTTTACAGAGGGTAAGCATATCACAGAAAAAAAGAGATACAGCAAAAGAGTGTTTATTGTTGTTAATTGTGAAGTCGTGTCTAACCCGTCGCGACCCCATGGACAATGTTCCTCCAGGCTTTCCTGTCCTCTACCATCCTCTGGAGTCCATTTAAGCTCATGCCTACTGCTTTGGTGACTCCATCCAGCCACCTCGTTCTCTGTCATCTCTTTCTTCTTTTGCCCTCAATCTTTCCCAGCATTAGGCTCTTCTCCAGTGAGTCCTTCCTTCTCATTAAGTTGCCAAAGTATTTGAGTTTCATAGTCAGAATCTGGCCTTCTAAAGAGCAGTCAGGGTTGATCTCCTCTAGGACTGACCGGTTTGATCGCCTTGCAGTCCAAGGGACTCGCAGGAGTCTTCTCCAGCACCATAGTTCAAAGGTCTCAATTCTTTGGTGCTCAGCCTTCCTTATAGTCCAACTTTCACAGCCATACATTGCAACTGGAAAAACCATAGCCTTGACTATGAACACTTTTGTTGGCATACTGCTTTTTAGTATGCTGTCTAGATTTGCCATAGCTTTCCTCCCCAGGAGCAAGCATCTTTTAATTTCTTGGCTGCGGTCCCCATCTGCGGTAATCTTGGAGCCCAGGAAAATAAAATTTGTCACTACCCCCATTTCTTCCCCATCTATTTGCCAGGATTTGAGAGGATGCCATGATCTTGGTTTTCTTAATGTTGAATTTCAAGCCAACTTTTGCACTCTCCTTCTTCACCCGCATCAAGATGCCCAACAATATCTAATTTCTATCCATCTTCTGTTTTATTTACAGAGGCTTGATGGCAGCGAAGAATTTAACAAAAACTGGATTCAATATAAGGAAGGATTTGGACATCTGTCACCTAATGACAATACAGAATTCTGGTTGGGAAATGAAAAGATTCATTTAATAACTACTCAGACTACAGTTCCATATGCCTTGAGAATAGAGCTGGAGGATTGGAGTAACGAAAAAAGGTATAGATTTCTTTATCAACTCAAGGCTAACATAATGGGGATTGGCAAAAATTGCTATTTTAGCTACCTGCACTTTACATGTGTGCACATAAGTGGTACAATAAGATCACTGCAACTAGTTGTAATGCTGCCATGGTGGCACAGTGAATAGAATGCAGTACTCCAGGCTATGTCTGCTGACTGCCAGCTGCCAGCACTTCGGAAGTTTGATTCTCACCGGCTCAAGGTTGACTCAGCCTTCCATTCTTCCGAGGTCCGTAAAATGAGGACCCAAATTGTTGAGGGCAATATGCTGATTCTGTAAACTGCTTAGAGAGGGCTGTAAAGCACTATGAAGCAGTATATAAGTCTAAGTGCTATTGCTATCCTACAAGCTAAATGTACTGTATTTCAAACCCATTGAAATTAGTGGAATTTAAATTGCTTTTAGCCAATGTATACATTAGCATTATAAAGCATTATAATATTATCTAGGGTTAGTTTGTTTATCTGTTTCAAATAAATAGTTGTTTGTTTCAGCAGTGTCTACAGCCGAAATGATCATCATTTCTTCATTATTTGCTTGTCTATGTAGATCCTGTGTATTTGTATAACTCCTGAAATTAAGTATTTTAATAATCTTTCAGGAATGAATGCCCTTGAAATATTAGCCTCAGGTCATCCAACTGAATGGCCAAGAAATTAAAGGCCACTAGAAGTTAATAGTGATTTTCTTTCTTTCGCCCCCAACAGATATGCAGATTATGCCCATTTCAAATTGGGAAATGAAGCTGACAAATACCGTATGATCTATGCCTATTTTGCTGGGGGCGACGCTGGGGATGCCTTTGATGGATTTGATTTTCAAGACGATCCCAGTGACAAATTTTTTACTTCTCACAACGGCATACAGTTTAGCACGTATGACAACGATAATGATAAATATGAAGGCAACTGTGCTCAACAGGATGGATCTGGCTGGTGGATGAACAAGTGTCATGCCGCTCATCTGAATGGCAAATATTATCAAGGTAATGTTTGGAAGTTCCCATATGCACAATGCGGTCTATGGATGAGACATTTCCCATACAGCTGCTTTCTGTCTTTCCCAGCAGTTTTTAACTTGTAACCTTTCTTTGTACCATTTTTGCCTTTTTTTAAAATTCACGAAATATCATTAAGGAGGGAAAGTGGAAGTTAGTTGAACAATGTCTTTTCAATATCAACCATCTCAAGTATTTTAAGCAGGTATTAATTCAAGTCCTCCTTCCCTTTTTTTTTTATTAAAAAAAAAGATAGCTAAATATCTGCAACCTAATTTTGGGGTTATTAGATCTAAATAAACATACCTATTAAAAGACTCACTGGAAAAGAGCCTAATGCTGGGAAAGATTGAGGGCAAAAGAAGAAGGGGACAGCAGAGAACGAGGTGGCTGGATGGAGTCACTGAAGCAGTCGGCGTGAGCTTAAATGGACTCCAGAGGATGGTAAAGGACAGGAAGGCCTGGAGGAAAGTTGTCCATGGGGTCGGACACAACTTCGTAACTAACAACATTAAAAGATCAATCTGATTTAATCCCGTGGAATTTCTAAATAAGCATAAAAACATAAGGAGCGGATTGAATATGCCTTTGTTGGTTTGGCTCTCAAGAGCAGTCACATTGCCATCAAGGTTAATAGCCATTAATCCCGATAACTTTCATGAACTGATGCAGGGTTTTTTTTGAAACCAGCCAAACTGGTAGAGAGCACATCTCATGATAGCAAATTCCAATTTTGGATTATAATTCATGCAGAAATGTTAAACACTATGTCTATAGCAGTTTAATACCGTTGAACTTGATCATAGAGTAAATGAAATTACCGTATTTTTCGGAGTATAAGACACACTTCCCTCCCCCCCCCAAAAAAAACAGGGTGAAAATTTGGGTACATCTTATACACCTAATGTAGCCCCACCCACCTGCTGGCCCGCACCCTTTGGCCTCTGCCTCCCGGCAATTTACCTCCTTGCATCAAGCAGCAAAGGGCAAACAGCCCATTTCAGCTTCAGCACAGCCTGATTAGCACAAGCAGTTGATTGTTGGATGGATCGCCCCCCCCCCCACCCTCAGCTGTTTCAGGCTGCAGAGATTGCCATTGCCTATTGCCACATGGGCCTCTGCTGTTTGCTGCAAATTGCTGGGAGGCAGAGGCAGATTTTTTTTTTCTTGTTTTCCTCCCCAAAAAAGGTAGGTGCGTCTTATAGTCGGGAGCATCTTATACTTCGAAAAATACGGTACATAACACTCACCTAGCATGGTCTTAAAATTAATATATATTAGTTTTATGAATTAATAACATTAAAATACCTACATAGATATCTCAAAGCTATGTAAAAGTATTTCCTGGCTCATTTACATTTTACTTTTCCTCCCCACATTGTAGGTGGTGTTTATACCGAGAAAGACGCAGGTCCACATGGCTATGACAATGGCATTATCTGGGTAACTTGGCATAATCGGTGGTACTCCCTGAAGAAAACAGTTATGAAAGTCATTCCTTTCAGCAGACTTGCAATTGTGACAGGGCAGCAAAGTGGAGGAGTAAAAGATGTTGATCTTGGAAACCGTGGAGACATTTAGAAAGAGAACTGCCTATGTAAAGGCAACAATGAACATAAACACTATTTGTTCTTGTATCCTATGTAAAATGTCAGAGCTATTGAATTTTGAGCATATTGTTTACAATAAAACGGCAGGTTCATGACAAAAAGTGGGGTTTTTTTAAAGAAAAAAAATCATCTTAAGTTTTCTAATAAACATGTGACAATTACTGATCATTTACGTTCTGGCAGTGTTTACTGCTTTAATTGACTTTATAAGCAGATGCTATAGATTATTGTGATTGGTTTAACACTCAGTCATATTTAGAGGACATCAGTTTAAATCTATAGCCTTTATGTATCTCATGAATAATTTAAATCTCAGTGATATCATTGCTTGGTTTCCACCAGAGGTGGGTTCTACTTACCTTTACTACCTGTTCGCTTCACTCGCGCACGCACCTTGCTTCTGCGCATGCGCAGATTGCCGATGATGACATCCAGGGCAGTGGGCGGGGCCTCCCACCGGTTTTACTACCAGTTCTTGCAAACCGATCCAAACCGGGGGCAACCCACCACTGGTTCCCACAATGAGTTAAGCCACACCATACTTAGTCATGTACAGCAACAATTGGACGTATGTTGGGTGGATTTATAGACTATGAATCATTGGTTAACAAACTAGAACAGTAAGTGCACAAGAGCCAAAGCCAAATAAACTAGTTTATGACTTAGACTAAAATTTGCACCCAGTCATTTAAACTTCTAATAACTTTTGTCTTGTCCCAGTCAAATCATGAGGAAAATGAGATCTGCTGATAATCTGGCTTCATTAAGTGTAACTTCTTGTAAACATTTAAATTAGGAATGTGGTTACTGTCTACTGAGGATGTCAGATAAATGAACAAAGATCTTCATGGAATCCTATTTACAGACATTAAAAATCCAATATTTTTCAAATAAAAGTGTTCGTTTTCATTTTTACTGCAAGTTAGAGATGCTTTAAAAAATAAGATGGAAGTGAAGCTAAACTCAGTTCAGACAGTAATTTTCTCTGTTACTGGAATAAAAGACATTCATTATTCATTTCTTGCACACATTGCATAAATATATGTGTGTATAGTTGAGTAGACTGTACATTAAATTTTGGAATAGTGAATAGCTGAAAGGCGTGGTTGACATGTCAAAAATCTGAATCTTGATGTTTTCTGCATTGTGTCTCACAGTGTTTATGTTATTGTGATTTCCATGTGTGAATAAATTTCCTACGCATGCAGAACTGTGCTATACATACACTATCATTTCTAATTACTTTGCGGTGTGTTTTATATGAATCAGTTTTAATGTGTTGCTAATGTCTTCTCAACTGCCATAAAAAAACATAGCAATATTAGCTTTGCTTATTCTATTAAAGATGGACAACTCAATGTAAAATGCAAATTGATGTGAATAAAAATTCCAAACATGTTAATCTGATCAAATTTAATTCTTTTTCTTACCATACTAAAAATATCCATGTGGCAAGAAATATCACACGCATTCAAATTAAAAAGCAGGTTAGCTGTTCTTTTCAAAAATAGTTCCTATGTCTTATATTGGAACTTTGCTAGGTGACCCATATTTTTAAAAATGACTAATAAAACAGTTGCACATTTTAAAGTGGCTTCTAACCTTACATTAATTCTCATCAGGATTCTCTTTCATCCTGGTGAGTTTTGTGCAAAACCAGTGGTGGGTTGCTCCCAGTTCACCCCAGTTCAAACAAACTGGTAGTGGCGGCAGTGGGAAGCTCCGCCCACCCATCCAGATGTCATCAAAAACGACACTACTGGTGCAAAACCATTTGGTATCCACTGTTGCAGGCAGCTCTCTGTGTGTGGCTGAACTGACAGCTTCCTCATGACTGATCATGCTTGCCCTTGTAGAAGACAGTTCCACTAGGATTGCCATCAAAGGCAAATCATAGAATCCATTATATTCAATATTTTACTATATGATCAGTGGACATTAGCACCCTTTACTAAGTTTTTAATTTTATTATTTATATTTTGTATTCTGTATTTAAAATCAAATTATATATACATACATACATACATACATACATACACATACATACATACATACATATTTGATTAAATATTAAACAGAGAGAGATGCAACCCCCTCCCTCCAGCTAACTCATTGTTTCAGAAGCATTGGTATCAATTCAGATCATCAAGGTATTGCCAAGTAAGGTAAAATTCAGTGGTGATACTCGGCTTTGGTTCCCTTTTTAAAGGGCTTTTATCAGTGATGCAATTAACAGGAATAAAAAACAGTTTTCAAAACTTCATTTGCAAATAAATTTATTTCAAAACTCTATGCAAAAACCTAGATTGGATTAACATGTTTGTGCTAAACGATCATATAGATGATTCGATTTGTTGATATCTCCTATGAACCGAATGTACGTTGCTTATTTTATTATCAAATTTGTATACTAGTATGCCGCGTAAGCACATAACCTCAAAGTACATATCGCTATCACAATACAAAATCAAACCTTAAAAATAATAAAAAACACACAGATGAAAAACAGTCATCCTATTAAATAGAAAATACAGTATTTTACAAAAGTATGAAGGCTTTTGCTTAATGCATTGTAAGCCGCCCTGAGTCTCCGGAGAAGATATAAATATAAATCAAATTTTTTTTAAAAAAAAGTATGTCATCCAAAGCCGACATAAATCAACAAACCACTTAATTTTTGGATACTGAACAGAAGAAGACTGTTTTAACTGTTTTCCTAAAACTTGGAACTTCTGGGGAAAATTCATATATAATTAGGGGACAGCAAGACAACAAGTCTATATTTAGTCTTCTAGCCTTCTGCATTTCCCACAACTTATAGA
Source organism: Arizona elegans (assembly GCA_022577455.1). NCBI lineage: Eukaryota > Metazoa > Chordata > Lepidosauria > Squamata > Colubridae > Arizona > Arizona elegans. The sequence continues at coordinate 64,143,373 of JAKOOJ010000009.1, forward strand.
AAAGGAATTCCTCCAAGAAAGACTTCACCAAAGGGTAGATGTTATTAAAGGGAAACAATCCCAAAGGAAAATGAAGCCATACCAAGTAGGATTTTTTAGTTACCAACAGTAAGTGAATTTTGAAAACTATTGGCAAGCATTGTAACCTCACCACAGGTATTATAGTATGAATTCAGTTTCCATCAGCCAGCAAGTATTGATTGAAATCTGTCCCAGCTGCAGTTTCCAGATAGTTTTCAAAGACAGCCCCCAGTAGCGCAAATTGCAATAGTCTAATTTCAAGGAGCTGCTTAATTTCGAGTCAATTTCAAAAATATTTTCTGATCTAAAAAGGACTGCAACTTGTGATCAAGTTTTCAGATGACTCCAAATATTCAGGATAGTGAAAAAATATATATATACCACAAAAATTAAGGGGAATGGATAATAAACTGGCAAATTAGATTCCATGTATGAAATAATGTACCTTTATGATCTAAAATTATAAATATTAACAGTATCATACTAATAGGCCACTTTAAAGCCAACATGTGTTAAATGATTATTCTACAGTATCCTTGGTTATGATATGAAAGGAAAGGAACATACCATTTATCTTTTTTTAAAAATAGGGATAGGACTAATCAATGGTATGGTACTATTCCATACCATATGTTATGGTAAATATTGGCTTTCAGCTTAAGTCTTTGTGCTTGTTGGGTAAGTGGATATATAAGGAACAAATTTAGTTGCTGTTTTCCTAACCCTGCTTTTAATGAGTCACTTTTCAGCAGTATATTACACCTATCATTAATGGCAACAGATAATAGTATCTTGTTTATTAAATCCCAAACAATGGCACTCTCTCAATCCCTTAAACATCAAATGTCTGATATATAGTAGAATAATCTTTGCCATCAAAGAAATGAACAAAAGCTTGGAGGAGAAGAAGTCATCAAAGCATAGATTATACTTGATCCTAACCAGCTGGACATCTATTGCCAATATTAGCATTGATACTACAAGGCTAGGTAGACTAACTTCATGGGGTTCAAACTGTCCTTTCAGAAATGAAAGCTAGCTAGAAATGAAAGCTGGCTAGGTGGCTCAGTGGCTAAGACGCTGAGCTTGTCGATCAGAAAGGTCAGCAGTTCGGCAGCTGGAATCCCTAGTATAGGTCTCCTCGTGAGCAGGGGGTTGGACTAGATGACCTCCAAGGCAGTGATGGGGTTCAGCCAGTTCACACCACTTTGGGAGAACCGGTTGTTAACTTTCTGAGCAGTTTGGCAAACTGGTTGTTGGAAGAAATCATTAGGGCAGAGAATGGTATAAGGAAGTATGGGATATTGCCATAAATGATAAATTGACTTGCAATATTAAAGTAAGGAGGGGCATAATGAAAGTAAACGAATTCAATGGAATCTGGAAACAGTTCCTAATATATGTGTTTTCTGGAGGAAGAGGGATACCACCACCAGAAGAAGCTTTAAGATTCTGGAAGCAGGAATGATCCCGAGGGGTGGGGGAGCACTCGTTGATTGTTTGTATTGTGTATATTGTTATATATTATATATTATGATTCATGTATGTTATGTATGTTAATTTCTTTTTTTTTATATGTTAATAATAAAAAAATATGGGGAAAAAAATAAAGAACCGATTGTTAAATTACTTGAATCTCCCCACTGCTCCAAGGTCCCTTCCAACTCTGTTACTGTTATAAATATAAAAAGGTAAAGGTTTCCCCTACCAGTTGGGCTTGACTCTAGAGGGCGGTGTTCATTTCTGATTCACAGCCGAGGGAGCCAATGTTGTCCAAAGACATTTCTGTGGTTATGTGGTCAGCATGACTATATGCGAGGCACACAGAACACTGTTACTTTCCCACCAAAGTGGTACCTATTTATCTACTTGCATGTGCTTTCGAACTGCTAGGTTGGCAGGAGCTAAGCAAGTTGTTACGATATTTTCAGGATCAGACTCAATAAGTAGATTAAGAATTAGGTATTCAAATAAAGCACTGTTTATTTACAGAAGGCATTCTATATTCACTGAATATTCACAGATAGAAGCTCAGAAGGAAAGCACACAGCTCCTTATATATACATGGGGTGGAGCTAGATATAGGAGTGGTTAAGTATGAATATATTAAGTAGTGAAGAATAAGTTAACCCCTGATATCCTGGTCATGTACTATTTACATAATAAAAAATAAGGCATTTACTTGTGACAAATCTCCCTCTAAATGCCGATTCGATATATTACAACAATTACATTCAGATTCAGAACAATATAAAACTTGTAACTTAGAAGTCAAGTATTTATGCTGCTTAGAAGGCAAAGGCTTTGTCAATATGTCAGCTATTTGCTCTGATGTTTCGCAATGAACTGCTTTAATAAATCCATCCTGAGATAACTGCCTCACATGTTTGAATTTTATATCTATATGTCTGGACCTTTGTCCAATAGCATCAGATCTAGATATTTCAATAGCAGCCTTGTTATCTTCGTGTATGATAAATGGTAATGAAGGTTTCTTCCAAGTGTTTGACAATAAGTCATTAAACCATACGAGGTTATTTGAGGCTTTAGACAAACAAACATATTCTGCCTCAGTCGTTGAGGTGGCTACTAAATCTTGTTTACCAGTGTACCAGTAAACTGGACAATCGTTAAGGAAAAATATATAGCCAGATGTGCTTTTTCTACATGTGGTATCACCAGCCCAATCCGCATCGGCATAACACGTGAGGATGGGCTCTTTGACATTATTAGGTTCCAATAATAAACAGAAGTCTAAACTATTCTTTAAATATCTTAATATTCTCTTGACAGCTTCCCAATGATATAATAATGGTTTGCTGACGTGCCTAGACAACAAGTTGAGAGGCAAAGCAATATCAGGTCTAGTCCAATTGGAAATATATAGAAGGGAACCGATGACTGATCTGTAAAGTGTATTATCTTTAAATTCAGGGGATGACTCATCTGTGTTTCTCAAGAAATCAGTTTGCATGGGAGTGTCACATGGCTTAGCATTATTTAAGTTACATTTGTTCAGAAGTTCTATAATCTTATCTCTTTGAGAAAGTTTGAATCCCCTTTTTGTTTTACTAATTTGAACTCCAAGATACGTATTTACCTTACCTAATGACTTCAAAGATAAATGTTCATTTAGTTTCGTTACAAATGTTTCTCTCTTCTCTTTGTGTTTACCTATATACAAAATATCATCCACATAAATTAACACGAATTCTAAAGAGTCATCCTCTTTTTTAACAAAGAAACAGTTATCAGCAGTAGTGGCATTAAAATTCATAGTTTTGAGCACTTTGACTAAACATTCATACCATCTTTTGCCAGATTGTTTCAACCCATATAAACTTTTATTTAGTAACCATGTTTCATTTTTGTTCGTATATTGACTGTGAGGCGCTCTTACATATATCTCTTTATCTAATTTTGCATGTAGATATGCAGTCTGTATGTCGTATTGGAATACATCAAGGTTAAGTGCTGATGCTATGACCAGTGCAGTTTTAACACTCTCAGTTCTTACTGTGGGAGAGTATGTATCCGCATACTCGGGATATTTTTGTGCATAACCTTGAGCAACTAGTCTAGCTTTGTATAAGGTGTTGCCTCCTTCTAAGTTTTTGATTTTGTATATCCACCTAGTACCAATAACAGTTTTATCTTTAGGTGCATGTGTAGGTGTGAATACATTTAATTTCTGCAAACTATCCATCTCTTTAGTCATGGCTGATTCCCACTTTTCCTTTTCTTCAGGGGGAAGTTTTAGCACTTCCTCGTATGTGTTTGGTGTTGATGTTTCTCCATCCGTATACATTATATAATCTTTGTATCTGTTTGGTATTTGGTTTCTGTTATTCCTGATTGTTCTTTTTGGTTTACTATCATTGTCATGTAAATACCTAGCTTCCTTTTTTGTTAATGAATCTGTCTTTATTTTGTATTGACTGTTTGTCCATGTTCTGTTTTTGTTTTTATGTATGTTGTGATTGTATTCTTCTCCAGTTCTTTCCTCTTGGTGTTTAGTGTTTGTATAGTTGTTTGGGAAAACTTCATTAAGATGTATTTTAGACCAGTTGGCCTGTTCATGGAATACAGCCGTTCTGGATACTATAAATCTGTTATTATTATCGATAAATCTGTACCCTTTTGTTCCTGTTTCGTAACCCATGAACCTGAGTCTCCTAGATACGTTCTCACCTTTAATTGCTTAGGTATGTGTACGTCTGCAGTGACTCCAAATATGTGCATATGAGCTATTTTGGGTTTCCTATTATACATCATTTCATATGGTGTCTTGTTAACAATGCTGGACCAAGTTCTATTTTGTGTATAATTGGAATATTGTAACGCTTCTGACCAGAATTGTTTTCCTAAGCCAGCATCTTCTAATGTGCATCTAATCATGGTTTGTAATGTCGAGTTCTTTCTCTCTACCACTCCATTTTGGAATGCAGAGAAAGGGCTAGACGTGTAATGCAACATCCCTTTGTCTTTAAGCCATTGGGAGAATTCTTTTGACATGAATTCACATCCCCTATCTGTCATAATTTGTTTTATTCTAATATTATGTTGTGTTTCTGTACGTTTGTAAAACTCCTTAAATTTCTGAAAAGTTTCATCTTTGTGCTTTAGTGTATAGACAAAGCCATAACGACTATAGTCATCCACAATGGTTAGGAAATAACGTTTTCTATATGTGATTGATGGTGTTAATGGACCAACTAGGTCCATGTGTACCAAATCAAAAATTTTGTTGGTTGATCTTGTTGACTTTTTGGGTTTGGAGCTAGTTTTGAGTTTTGTAGATTTACATACTGAGCATTCCAAATAGTTTTTACAATTTTTTATTTTAACACCTTCAGCATGTTCAGTCATCTTTTGAACTACAGGAAAACTGGCATGTCCTAATTTCCTATGTAAGACATGAGCACACTCATCATGAATTGGTTTACCAATATTAGGTATTTTGTTGTTGGGTGTGTCTTTGTGATTATGGATAATCTCATGTTCCTCATTGTCACTATTGCTACTGCTTTCGTTGTCTATGTTATTGTTATCTTCCATGTTGGAATCAATGTTGTGTAACCATTTTTCTTTTGTCATTAGATAAGGTAGACCTCCTTTAATAATCACAGTGCCTATGTTTGTTCTGTTTTTCTCTAATGTTGCTTTTCCTTTCGAGAACACAATATTTATGCCAGAATCTATGCTTAGTTTTATTGCACTAAGTATGTTATGAGGTATTTCAGGTATTAACAATACCCCCTCTATTTTTCCTAGGCCAGGTAAGGTTATATTTCCTCTACCTATGACTTGAACCTTCTCTTGATTAGCTACCTTAATTATGAATTTATCCTCTACAAATGAAGATAGTATATTTTTATTATTTGTAGTGTGGTTGGTTGCTCCAGAATCGATAAGCCAATCATTGTCCTCTGTCTGTTGTATGTTAGTGCTGTCATGTTTGTTTAACCCATTCAGTGAACCAGACTTTCTATCTTTTGAGTTATCCCTGCCCCCTCTATGTTCCCTATAGATGGGTGGACTTCTATATCTATGTCTATCAATTGATGACTGTCTGTTTTGATACCTATTTCTGTAGTCAGGATTTTTTCTATTTCTGAGGAGTTTTGGACAGTCTCTCCTATTATGTTCTTTGGATCCACAGTTGTGGCATCCTATTGGTTCATGATATCTTTCTTGAGAAACTACCCTCTTATATTGTTTATGTTCCATGTGATTGTTACAACGACTTCTCCTTGAATTATCTTCAGATATTAGCTTGTTAGAGAGACTTTCTATGGATAAATATCCTAAATTGATTGTGTCTAAATGAGATATATAGTTATCCCACAATGGGTCTAGTGAGTTAATGATAACACTCTTCATTGTTTGATCTGAAATTATTTCCCCCCTTAAATGCAGTTCTGTTCTAATTTTGTTTAAAGATATTAAATGTTCACTTATGGTAACCCCTGGCTTTATCCTAGCTGAGAAGAAATCTTTAGACATTCTTGTTGTAGTGGCTACACTTTCACTGTGAAACAATTTAAACATGCATTGAATAATTTCTGATACAGTTAGATTTTGCTTAATACTGTGGTACATGGCAGGAGATATACTGGAAATTAATAAGAAAAATGCCCTATGGTGCAGACAGTCTAATTTTAGAGTCCAAGGTCTTTTTGGGGGATTAGTGATAAAAAATAATAAGTTTTCTTTTAGAAAGACAACCTGGAGCTGCTGGCACCATTCTTGCAAATTAATGCCATCTATTCTCAGTTTTGGGAAATCATTGGGCAAATTCCCAATATTGTTGGATCCATTACTTACAACTGGAGGCAGTCCGTGGTCTTGCAAATGTTGAAAGTTACAAAATGGCGTGGGTATGCTTGCGACGATTCTGAATGGTTCTCTCTGTTCTTCATGTCCCCCGAAGTTGTCTGTGTAGTCTTGCACATGCGCGTTGTTCATTTCGCTCCTGAAGCTGTCGGGAGAGGTTCTCGTCGCTGCAGCTCCCTCGTAGCGCTCTTCTTCCGATGATTCAGTCTCTGGCTCGATCTTCGGTGTCCAGGCAGCGGCAGAAGCTTGTGTCTTTCTGTTGCGATGACTCTTGTTGAGATGACATCGTCTGCGGCGTGGGGTGGTATTTGCAAGGTTCTCTGGGCTCAGGTGTCGGTGCTCTCGTTGATTGAGGAGAAGCGGGCAGACTCCGAGACGTTTGCTTTCTTGCTTGTTCTCTCCCTGTTTCTCGATTGCTATCTTTTGTCGGTTCTTTTGTAATTTTCAGTCCTGGACCGAATGTTGTAAAGAGAGTTCTTATAGCTGATTTGACTTTTAGTTCGATAGGTATTTCTTCTGAGTCTGTATCAGAATTTTCTGAAAAGTAAAGTTTTTCTTTTTTCTTTTTTATATTATGTGAATCCTTTCACGCCAAAGATTTTGAATGATCTACTCTGATTGACTCTGCTTCACTCTTTTTTGTGATCGGTTGAAAACAAGATGGCTGCCATTCAAAATTTTGAGCGGGACCGTTGGTCTTTCTTTTCATTATTCCTTTTTCTGTAGATGATTCGCTCACCATTTTTGGATTTTTGGGATCATCTGTTACGATACTCCTTTTTTTTGCTGTTCTGCTGTTCTTTATTACGTTTTGGAATTTCGCGTTGAGTTTCAACAGTTTCAGTACCTCTGATCCGAGGGGGCTGCCTTTCAACTCGTTCTCCTTTTGTTCATCCATTCCATCAATTATTTCCTCGTTGTCTGTAGTGTAGTCTTCAGTTTCTTTTGGTGTCATAGTCGTGGGTTTATCGATCTTTTCTTGATCTGCTTCCATTTCTTTACTGTATGCCCTGGTGTTGGGTCTTTCTCTTTTGTTTCTGGAGTTTTCTCTCTCAGACATATTTAAAGTTTTATTGAGTCAATCAAACCATCCTCTACTACCAAATTGTTACGATATTTTCAGGATCAGACTCAATAAGTAGATTAAGAATTAGGTATTCAAATAAAGCACTGTTTATTTACAGAAGGCATTCTATATTCACTGAATATTCACAGATAGAAGCTCAGAAGGAAAGCATACAGCTCCTTATATATACAAGGGGTAGAGCTAGATATAGGAGTGGTTAAGTATGAATATATTAAGTAGTGAAGAATAAGTTAACCCCTGATATCCTGGTCATGTACTATTTACATAATAAAGAATAAGGCATTTACTTGTGACACAAGTAATGGGAGCTCACCTTGTCACATGTTATTTAGGTCCTGAACTACCAATCTTTAACATGTGTCCACTTAATAATTCCAGCAGTGTATCATATCACAGGTATGACCCAGATTTTGATGACTTTAATGGTGTTTCCACCGTTCAACTTTATCTTTAGCACTTTTCTCACTATTTGGATGTATTCTTTGCTTATCTTGCCTGTGCTTGATCCAAAATGCCCAGATATCAGTAGGCTTTATCCTGATGACTTCTGATGGTCTGGCCATTCGGCATTTCGATTCCCATTATTGTTTCTGCTACTGTAGCACATTAAATTGGAGTAAACTCACAAGTAGTAATGAAATTGAAATTGAATTGTCTGATTATTATCTGTGGGTAATCTACAGTTAGATTCAGGAAACTTAATGCTTCAAGTCCTAACCAAAGACCTAAGAATTATAAAGGTAATTTACAAGAATACAGGCAGCCAATCAAACTGATATTTGTAAAATTGATGTGTTCAGGTCTGTTACATTCAATAGTTCCAGATATTTAGGTATTGCTCTGAGGGACCCAAACACAATTAGTATAACTTTTTTTTCCCAATTTCAATTTCAATCAGAATAGAGCTGGAAGGGACATTGGAAGTCTTCTAGTCTGTTGTCTTAAAAAAGTCTAACAACATATTTCTTGTTCCATAAGCTTTTAACTTCAATTTGCAAATCCCAATATTTCATTCTTCCCCCAAATATTTTTCCTCAATTCAAACATCGCCCAGTATAGCAATGAACCAGACATTCTCATTTTCAGTAACTGTTATATCAGGCCTGTTTTGCTTGATATGTGAGCAAGTTCTTTGGATCTTGAAGTCTCATAACACCTTAACCTACACATTTTCCAAAACCTTCTTAACCTTTGTAGTCCCAGTAGTTTTAATTGTATCCAAAGCCAAACCTCTGGCAATGTTTCCAATGAATAATTCTAATAATTCAGTCACAAGGTTGCTTCTAGACAGTTTTTAAAATTTTGCTCCATCCGCTGATAAAATAGCCAATTGTTTAATCCTTTTCACTACAAAGCAGGGGTGAAATCCAGCAGGTTCTGACAGGTTCTGGAGAACTGGTAGCGGAAATTTTGAGCAGTTCGGAGAACTGGCAAATACCACCTCTGACTGGTCCCAGAGTGGGGTGGGAAAGGAGATTTTACAGAATCCTTCCCCTGGAGTGGGGGGGAATGGAGATTTTGCAGTATCCTTCCCCTGCCATGTCCACCAAGCTGCACCCACCAAGCCACACTATGCCCACCAAGCCACGCCCACAGAACTGGTAGTAAAAAAAATTGGATTTCACCACTGCTACAAAGGTAACATTTTGCTGTTGTTACATGTTGAATTTTCACTTTCTGGTAAAGCTTGTTCTTGAGCTGGTAAAATAAAGTTTTCAGTTTCTATCTTTAATACTCCCGGTTTTAGCTAACTCTATCTGTTTTGTTTTTATCAGCTTTTTCTTCTATTATTTTCAAGACTTCTTCAAGTATTGACCATGCATTGGCTTGTTCTTCCAAATAACAAAGCAATTTTCATTGGGTTCTTTTTATATTCAGCCTTCATCTTGTGTCCTATCCTGCTCCACACATGCACCCCAAGGGTTGAGGGCTTTATTGGAGTTTTGTCAAGTCCAAATATTATTCCCCAAGATTCACCTCCACACAGGAACTAGTGCAAAATTAAAATGAGTCCAATTCTTCTGTTCAGAAACACCGAGCAAGTCCATAAAGTCCCCTCATCAGGTTCAGAGTCCAAAGATAAGTCCACAGTCCAAGCACAGATCACCAAAACCAAAGTCCAAGTTCAAGGTCCAAGAATCAAGTCCAAAGTCCGAAAAGCAATGTCCAAGTCCAGTAGCAGAGTCAAGTTTTAAGTCCATGGCAAGAATCACGATGACCTGAATGAATGCATGGCAAAAAGTTGGCAAGTTGTTCCCTAGTCACTTTATGCCACTCTGTGTTTCACATGCTGAGCTAAACAGCCACTGACTGGTGCAGCTCATCAGAAGGGGCAAGGCTGCCACCTGTTGAGTAGCCTTGCTGACCTCCATTGTGTCTGCCTTCTCTCAACCCATCTGTTAAGGTTCCAACAAATGTCCTGATTAACTCATGAACCTCGAGTCAAATTTCAAAAGAAATCCAGTTATTTATTAGGAGCAACGTGTTGGCAGCTTGCCAAGTGTAGTCAACTCTGTCATAAATCACATTCTCCAACGAGGCACTTTTGCGGGCTGTAGAAGCCACGCCTCACAACTGGTTCTGGTAATCTGAGATCCAACCTTGGAGGAAGGTTTGTGTGGAATATGCTTGTAAACGGCTGAACTGCTCCCCTCTTTCTGTCCAGACTAGATATGTTTTGCGAGTTGACACCAGCACAATTATGGATCAAGGGAAGTAGTCAATTCCTCCTCTTCCTCACTGGCCAGCTGCAGCTGTGCACCTTCTTCCCCCTGCTCTTCCTATGAGGCTCCTGATCTTTCCAGCTGCACTTGGGTCTCTCCTTTTCCTCTGTCAGCTGACTGTTCGTGTGGTCACCCCTTCAGCGACCTCTCCACTGAGCCTGGCCTCTTTACTTCTGGCTTGGAGCCCCTTGGCAATTTCTCAGTGCACCTCTACACACCTCTCCAAAGTCCCCAGAGTCAGCTATTCCTTCTCAACCAAGCTAGTATCTGGGGAGGCCATCACAACTTTGTTGTTTTCAAGCACTTTTCTTGATTGACTTTCTTCAGAAAAGGTTCTTGGCTTTTCTTAATATAATCATTCAGTCCATGCTGAATCATTCAGTCTTCCTTCACAGTTTGTTTCATCTGTAGAAGTCCTATGCTCTTTAGGTGTTGGCAAATATAGTTCATCAAGATCATTTTTGGGGTGCAAAGCATGGAATTGTCATTAGTTGTCTTGTTCTTTTTATCCATATTATTGAGTTCCATCTGAGTCCAGTCAACTATTCCTGCTGTATATCAAATAACAGTGACTGCCTGGATATTAATTGCTTTAATTAGGTTTCCACCATTTAGTTTTGATTTCAAAATTTTCAAAATGCATTTGATAAGTTTGGTAAAAGTATTTTCTTTCAGTTGATTCTGTAATAAATTGGAAGCTTCAAAAACGTCCAAATATTGTAGTCTTCTTCTGGTGTTACTGCCTTTATCAGATCTCCATTGTTAAGCTCTATTGGAATTGAACTTGACATTTCTAATTATAATCATTATCATTATTGGAGTACTCAATTTCCTCCTACAGATCCATAGTGCTGGTTCTTTTTTACATTTTTAGTTAGTAAAGTATCCTATTATGAGTTCCAGTTATGACCCCTGGGCCACATCCACTACTGGGCCTTGAACCTTTCAGAACCAGTTTGCAGAAGTTGTGGGTGAGTGTGTGCATGCATGTGCATCCCCATTTGTGTGCATCCCCACTTGCACAAGCAGAGGGCAAGCACATGCACACATGCTCCATTTGCATGAGTGGCAGGTGCATATGCCCACTCCACGTGTATGTGCTTGCCTGCCACTTGCATGGAACTGTCCCCTTTCTCCCCGCTGGTCCACAAAGCCAAAAAGGTTGGGGGACTCTGCTATAGTCATGCCATGGTGCTTTTTCCATCCCACAGGCACACACTTTGGAGCAAGAGCCTTGATAGTACAGTGGTTTAGTGCACCCTGTTATTAACACAGCTGCCTGCAATTTCTGCTGGTTCGAATCTCTCCAAGGCTCAAGGTTGACTCAGCCTTCCATCCTTTCTAAGGTAGGTGAAATGAGGACCCAGTTTGTGGGGGCAATAAGCTGACTTTGTATAAAAAAATATACAAAAGAATGAAGGCTATTGCTTAACGCATTGTAAGCCGCCCTGAGTCTCCGGAGAAGGGCGGCATATAAATCAAATTAAAAAAAAAAAGTCAACATTCTGTATTTTGTCCCATTCTTTTTAACACGTATACAAAAATGTTCCTGAAATAAATTAACATGAGCTCAAGTGGCAACAATCCGTAGGTAACGTACAGCATTAGCTTTTGTTTCTGTCATTTAATCCAAACAAAGCCATGGAAACCTTGAGCATGGTTGGGAGTAATTTTGGGATGCGTGGCACAAATGAAATTTAATTCAGACAAGTACTGAAGGTAGGAAAATGTCTGTGGAGATTCTCAATCATCCAGGTCATAGTTGTCCCAAAGGTGCTTTTTAAAAGGCAACCGTACATTCTTTGTTTTTTCTTTGAAAATGTTTTGCTTCTTATTCAAGAAGCTTCTTAGGTTCTAACTGAATGGTGGGGAATGGAAGGATATATATTCTTTGTAGTCATCTGGTCATTAGCACTCTGAAGGTCAGTTATTAGCTCTCAGAGAGTCATTGAGGCCACTTGGGAGTTTATCTGTATCCTCAGGATCACCTGAATCAGAATACAAATGGGTGTGGAACTGCTGAAAGTACTGTACTGTAGGCAGGAGATAGGTGGTGTCATATCCCTCCTCTCTGTTGAAAGAGGGCAGTTCAGTTTTAACATAGATGGCCTCTTTTACCCCTCTTTCAAACCAGTGGTCCCCTTTGTCCAAAATGTAGACTTTGCTGTCTTCAAAAGAGTGACCTTTGCCTTTTAAATGCAGATGGACTGCTGAATCTTGTCCTGCTGGGTTTGTTCTCCTATGTTGAGCCATGTGTTTGTGAAGTGGTTGTTTTGTTTTCCCAATGTACAGATCTCAACTCCACATATCTCACTGCAAAGTACTGCATATATCACATTGTTCAGTTTGTGTCCAGGTGGTTTATCCTTGGAGTGGACAAACATCTGCCTTAGTGTATTCTTGGGTTGGAAGTGTGCATGTATGTTGTGTTGATTGAAAATCCCCTTGAGCTTTTCAGATATTCCAGCAATGTGGCTTCAACAACTCTCAGAGAGCTAACTACTGACCTTTAGAGTGTGAAAGGCCAACCTTCAGATGACTGCAACAATTGTAAATCCTTCCATTACTCACCATTCAGTCAGAACTGAAGAAGCTTCTTGACTGAGAAATGAAATGTTTTCAAAGAAAAAAACAAAGAAAACCCAGCTGCCTTTTGAAAACCACCTTTTAATTAGATTTGACTGCATCTTACCCAGCCTCTGGAGGGAGATATATAACTCCCCTCCCCCCAAAATATATAACTTTTTTTCATTTCATGTTAAAGTCATTCATTCTGAGATGGCATTCAAGAGATCCCCTTCAAAAAAGGATCTATCTGTGTGTTTACACTTCCTCCATTATTGTCTCATAGGGACTAAGGGACTTCCCTTACAGGGATGGAAGGAAGAGTAGGATAAGAAGTCAGTCAGACAGACAAAATCTTTCAGAATTTGTACAAATATTTTTATTTTATTTTTTTATTTATTTCAATTTGTATACCGCCCTTCTCCTAGTGGACTCAGGGCGGTGTACAGCCAGAACTAAAACACATGCCGATATAAAGTTTAAAATTGTTAAAAGAATTACATAACTGGCCCAATTTAAAACAATTCAATTAAAACCCCATGACAATTTAAAACTAAAAAACTAAAAAAGACTAAAAAGGGGGGAGGGGGTTCACGCCAGCCCTGCTTGATGGAAAAGAAAAGTTTTCAGGGCACGGCGAAAGACCCGGAGATCCGATATCCTTCGTATCTCTGGGGGCAAATCATTCCAGAGGGCAGGAGCTGCCACAGAGAAGGCCCTCCCCCTGGGGGTCGCCAGCCGACATTGCCTGGCTGACGGCACCCTGAGGAGTCCCTCTCTGTGGGCGCGTACTGGTCGGTGGGAGGCTATCGGCGGCAGAAGGCGGTCCTGCAGATACCCAGGTCCTATGCCATGGAGCGCTTTAAAGGTGGTAACCAACACCTTGAAGTGCACCTGGAAGACAATTGGAAGCCAATGCAGCTCACGCAGGAGAGGTGTCACATGGGAGCGCCCCCTCGCTCCCATAATCCCCTGCGCGGCCACATTCTGCACCAGTTGGAGCCTCCGGGTGCTCCTCAAGGGGAGCCCCATGTAGAGAGCCCTTCCAGAGATCTCTTAGATATAGATCTAGATATTACAACGAGGTATAAAAGATTGAGAACAAATTATCTTCTGCAACATACTCCTATAATGCAAAAAAAATAGCATCTGTTTGACATTACATTTACTTTGTGCTTAATGTTGGATTCCTCTCTACAATTTACTCTGAAATGACTCACTTCAAACTTTAGACAATCTCAGTTCCAGGAATATGGTTGGAGCAATCATGACTTGCCTTCCATGTTTGCTAGCATTGAGCAATTAGAGTAGACTGTCAAAAAAATAAAAAAAAACAAATTGAAGAGCTTGTGCAAGAGCTGCTGGGTCGCCAAACTCAGAGATTGCAATATGCCTGTGTAAACAGAAGGAAACTAATCATTAATGAAGGAAGGGGAGGAGGATTGACAAGACAAAGATAGAAATATAACCAAAAATGCCTAAATTAAGGCTATTCCTTTGTGCTACATCCATACCCTTCTGAAGATGTTTCAGCTAAGAATTCTCTGTGCACTGCTGTCCTTCAGCATCACCTTGGTATGAATATATTTTATCTAGTTGTTTTTTCCTTTACTGGCTGTATTGATTTCTGTTCTTTTTATTGCTTGCCTATTTAAGCAGCTACATATTTCATCCCTTCACTATCAAATACACTACAATATGATCAAGAACAACAGCTTTTCCACTTCAAATATTCTCTTAGGGGTGGTATAATTCTTGGACCAACTTGGAAGTTTGTTGATAAAAAATTGTATTTACCTTTGTGTGCAGATGTGTAAAAATCTTACTGCCACATTTAACTCCTATTTATGTTCAATGACTTACATGGAATAAGTAATTCAATCTCTGGAGAGTTGACAGGTACCCAGAAGAATATTGCGATGTAGCTCATATCCTGATGTGTCTTTGTGATTTTAAATGCTCACAAAAGCTGTTTACCATCTTGCTTGCTTAGAAACTGTGGGTGCTTTATAAATATTTGACTAAAAATACAGTATACATTATTCATATGCATTTCCCTTATATTTTTATACAAAATCTAGATGACATGTTTGAACATGTTATCTATAATATTAAATAAAGAAAAAATCTTTTTACGTGCTAACATTTGTTCATACAATTATCAGAAGTCAGGCTCACACAGGGGCACTTAACTACAAATGCATTACCGTAAAACTAATATTGTAAAACTATATATGGCTACTTAGAAGTTCCATTGATTTCAAAGATTTCTGATGTAGTCTAAACAAAAAATCTGGGACAATGGAACTCGGGTAATCAGCATATTACAGTCATTTCAATAGCTGCTGTTTAAGTCCGGTTCGCGTGATAAAAAGGCAGTCCAAGAGATATAGCATTGTTAGCTATATCTCTTGAACTGATTCATTGATTACTTTGTAATCCCTGGTAACGTTTTAACAAGGATAGAGTATTGCTGATTTTAATCTTTTATTTCAGGTTTAATTATTTGTTATCAATAATCCAATAATCCTATTCATAGGACATGATCTTCATTTACATCAGAAACAACATAATTCTAGGAATAGTCCCAGTGGAGAGTAATTTGTGACATCATGATTTGTATTATAAATTTTTTTTACAATACTAGTTGAAAATCCTTTGGTTTGAATTAGAGATTATTTTGTATTTGAAATAAACTACACACAGCTTATACACTCTATTCAAAATGTACATGAACTTATCAGAATTATCACAGTATGTGCATTTTGATGTAGTCAGCATCTAAACTGAGAAAGCTGTACTTCATTTAATGTTCTATTTTTCTATTTTTACTATAATAGTTAATATTAAGGAAGAATTTCTCTGTATATCAATCCATTCACTTCACAACTGAAAGTCCCATGACAGAAATTAAAATATGTCTTCTAATTAAATGGAGAGTTAAGTTGAGCTATCTAACATACTTGTATTGCAGTCTGTATTGTAATTGCTAATTTCAATATCCAACTCATAATATTTAATGTATTTTGTAATATGTTAATTTACCACTAAGAACACTATGGCCTGAATCCAACAGGTGAGCTACATTGAAATCCTATTGAAATCAATGAGATTTAAATTAAAGCTGATTAGGTGTTACTGTTTGTTTACATGGACCCTAATCAAGCAATTCTAATGTAATATCATCTGTTTATAGGAAAAGGGGATTTTTTTTTCCCGAGTAGTGAAATTAATCACTCAATCCATATTTATAAAACTAGGAAGTAGGTACCTATTGTCAGAGATGGAGTCTCTCTTTGAGACTTTATGGATTTTGTTTCTTTGAATGATTGTTACTTATTTATTTCAAAAAAAGAACTGTCTAAATGTAGTTGATGATTATTTTTAGCAAATACTAAGGATTATCAATTTAAAAGGTACAAATTATTTATTAAAGGAATTATTTTATTACTGTGTGAGTTTTCAGCCTTTAATTTCAGCCTTAATTTGGTCTCTTTTTTTTACCCTCCTTTACTTATTTTATCACAGGTGACAAGTAATGAATCCTCCCCTCCAGTACTTGACGACGTGTTGCGTGGTCCCAGAATTGTAGAACAAAAAGCTCAATCGGACTGCAAATCTGATAAGGATTGGCCAATATGTGCCGATGAGGACTGGGTAAGCCAAAAGAAAACAAAAAGCCAATTGCAGACAAATCATATTGTTTCTCATGCAAAACAGCTATTTCTCCTCATTGTTATGTGCTTATATATATAGGTATATAGGTATATAGGTATATATGAATATCAGCTCCTGTAGAAAATTCCTGGTTGAAAAATGCTATTCTAAATTATCCAAACTAATCAAAAGAATAGAATAGAATAGAATAGAATAGAATAGAATAGAATAGAATAGAATAGAATAGAATTCTTTATTGGCAAGTGTGATTGGATGCACAAGGAATTTGTCTGTAGTACATATGCTCTCAGTGTACATAAAAAGACAAGATACATTCGTCAAGAATCACAGGGCACAATACCCAATGACAGTCATACGGTACAATAAGCAATCAAATCATACTAGGAAACAATCAATATCAATATAAATCGCCAGGATATAAGCAACAAGTTACAGTCATGCAGTCACAAGTGGGAAGAGATGGGCGACAGGAATGATGAGAAGACCAATAGCAATAGTAATGCAGCCTAATGTGAATAGTTTGACAGTGTTGAGGGAATTAGTGGTTTAGCAGAGTGATGGCGTTGGGGAAAAAACTGTTCTTGTGTCTAGTTGTTCTGGTGTGCAGTGCTCTATAGTGTTGTTTTGAGGGTAGGAGTTGAAACAATTTATGTCCAGGATGCAAGGGGTCTGTAAATATTTTCACAGCCCTCTTTTTGACTCACACAAAACAAAGCATTAAAGAAACATTTTTTAGAAATGGCTTGATTAGGAATAGTTCAAGCCACAGTTCAGGCCACAATTCTGCTCAGTTTCCTAAGAGTTGCAGCGCAGTTAACCTGGTCACTGGCTGATAAGTGTTTTGTGAGAACTAACAGAGAAGCAAACAAGTAATTTAATTACTCCAGAAGAAAAACTGGAGTAAACTGGAGTATAATACGATACCTTCTTTACCACACAAGGGAAGAAAGGAATAGAATTTAATAAGTCTATTTATTTATTCAGCCATCCATCATGGATTTTTTTTAACTACAGGTAATCCTCAATTTACAGCAATTCACTTAGTGACCATTTGAAGTTACAATGTCATTGTAAAAAGTGACCATTTTACACACTTATGACCATTTTTCACACTTATGACCATTGCAGCATCTCCCTGGTGATATGATTTGCATCTGGATGCTTGACAAGTGACTCACATTTATGATGGTTATGTAGTGTCCTGGAATCATATGATCTCCTTTTGCGAACTTCTGATGAGCAAAGTCAATAGGGATTCACTTAACAACTGTATTACTAATTTAAGAATTGCAGTGATTCACCTAACAACTGTGGCAAAAAAGGTCATAAAATGGGGCAAAACTCACTTAACAAATGTCTCCCTTAGCAACATTAATTTTGGACTCTATTCTGGTCATAAGTCAAGGACTCCCTGTAATTGTTTTCCTCTCCAGAGAAAAAATAACTAACCAGATAGTAGATTTTTTTTGGCACAACTTCAAAAAATAGTCATCACATAACAAACCTAGTCATATTGACTTGTGCATTTCCACACAAATATTAATTTATGAATTGAGAGGGGATAATGGAGCCATTGCTGTTGAACAAAAAGTTAATTCATACAAAGAGTTACTTTTGAGTAAATATGCAGAAAATATACAAATCTGTACAAGAGGTTTTTAACCACAGTTTGGGTGCACACAATATGGTAAGCCATAGTAAACCACAATGATTGAGTAGATATGTCAGTCTAAAGCTGGATTCACTTAATGTTTCACTTAACAACCATGACACAGGACTCACTTAACCACATTGCTTAGTGACCTGGTTCCAGTTGTGTTCATAACCTGAGAACTACCTATACTTCGTAACATTTATCAATTGTAAAATTTGTCAGTTATTTGTCAATTACTTTATGTATCCTTTTATTTTGTTTCTGTTATTTAGGGCATTAAATGTCCCTCAGGTTGCAGGATTCAAGGACTGATAGATGAAACAAACGATGACTTTCAAAACAGGATAGAAAAGATTAAGAAGGCACTTTTGGATAGCCAAAATAGTTACAAGTCATCTAATAATCTGAAACAAGAAATTTTTAACTATCTGGAAAGATATCTGCCCAGTGAACAAGGTGAGTTTAATTCCAGTTATGAAGATTTTTAAAATGCCCATAAAATTTGCCACCACACTATAAAAAGATGTTAACCTTAACATTAGAAAGAGTGCAGAGAAGAGCAACCAAGATGATTAGGAGACTGGAGGCTAAAACATACATGAATGGTTGCAGGAACTGGGCATGGCTAGTCTAGTGAAGCGAAGGACCAGGAGAGACATGATAGCAGCCATCCAATATTTGAGGGGCTGCCACAGAGAGGAAGGGGTCAAGCTATTTTCCAAAGCACCTGAAGGCCAGACAAGGAATAGTGGATGGAAACTGAACAAGGAGAGATTCAACCTGGAAATAAGGAGAAATTTTCTGACAGTGAGAGCAGTCAACCAATGGAACAGTTTGCCTTCAGAAGTTGTGGGAGCGTCATCACTGGAGACTTTCAAGAAGAAATTGGACTGCCATCTGTCAGAAATGGTGTAGGGTCTCCTGCTTGGACAGGAAATTGGACTAGATGACTTACAAGGTCCCTTTCAACACTTTTAATCTGTATTTCTGTAATTTAAATGTATATGAAATTCTTTGAATTCTTTATCCTCAATGTATCTGGAGAGCAGACTGGGAAAGCTGGCATAAAATAATTGAGTTTAAATACTGTTAGCTATTTCTTTTTTAAAAAAAAACATACTTGTTTTACCTCAGAATTAAAACTATTTGACATACATTGGTAAAAAGCATTATTAACGAATTCTGGGCTGTTTCAGTTATTTTCCAGATCACAAAATGTTTTTACCAATTACTTAACCAAATCTTAGAAAAGTATTTCTTCCAGTGCATTATTTTTTCACTTTTCCTTCTGAAAATTATTTGCCATGCTTTCAGACCAATACATTTATTTTCCAGTGCCATCTCTGGAACACTTGGGTTAGTATTAAGAGGAAAGGCAAGAAATCCCATTCCAAATTAGAAATGCTTAATACATTTCTAAGCTACCCACTCATTATTTGACAGGCTGCACCTAAAACAGAAACACAAACAATGATATACTCCAATATTACAAATAACGATGTAGCCCAATATTAATTGGAACCACAGTGAGTGAGAGACAATGCTTTGGGATGATAGACTGAGAAAAAAGCCACAAGAGATGGGATGAACTCTTGAAGGGAATATAGTAGAGAGATTCCAATCTTAGTCCATTGCTATACTTCGTTTAAAAAAAAAAAACCTAAAAGGGAAAGGAAAGGACATTAAGGCGGAATTGCAGATATAGTATTTTATCTCTAGTCTCTATCCAGTCTTACAAACACATATAGAGTAATACCAGGAGTAAAATTCACTCACCTTCTCTACCTGTTCGCCAATGTACGCAAGCCATCGTCTGCACATGCGCAAAGCCTTCTGCGCATACGCAGAGGCTTAAAATCATTACAAAAAAGTGACATCATGATGTCCGCATGGGTGGGCGGAGCCTCCCACAACCTCTGCTACCGGTTTGCCTGAGCCGGATATAACCAGCTGAATTTGACCCCTGAGTAGTACTGACTGTTATACAGATGGTTCCATCTAATTTTAAAGACATCAAACTGTGAAGGCTGTGTAGTTTTGGTTAGTGCATTTTTTTTTTTAGATCGCTTACACTGTATAAAGGGCTGTGGCTATGCTAACTTCTTTTATTTCAGAATTAGATAAGAACTATGGACAAATATCTGATGATCTAAGAAGGAGGTTGGTGATACTTAAACAGAGAGTTGCTGATAAAGTAGAAAGGATTAAAACCTTGCAGAACTCAATCCAGAATCAAGTTGGAGAGTTGAAACGTTTAGAGGTGAGTTCTGTTGTTGTTTTTTAAAAGATGTATC
The DNA here is from genome assembly GCA_022577455.1 of Arizona elegans. Classification (NCBI taxonomy): domain Eukaryota; kingdom Metazoa; phylum Chordata; class Lepidosauria; order Squamata; family Colubridae; genus Arizona; species Arizona elegans. The sequence goes on from JAKOOJ010000009.1 coordinate 64,163,731, forward strand.
TTTTTAAAATGCTGGAGCAAATATCTCCCAATGCTTCTTTTTATCAGTTATATGCAGGGGTGGGCTTCAAAAATTTTAGCAAGAGGTTCTCTGCCGGTTGCTGGGTGGGCATGGCCATGATGGGTGTGGCCTAGTCGGCCTCCTGCACCATGGCTTTCCTCGAGGGCAAAAACAGTCTCCCCAGGCACCGGAGCCCACCTGGAAGCCAGAAACCGGGCCCATTTCTGGCTTTCCCAAACTTCCTGTAGGCCTGTTTTTCACCCTCCCCAAGCCTCCGTGTACACCTGCATCCAAAACAGGCAGCATGGGAACTCCATGGAAGGGGCGTGGCAGGGTGGGTGGGGCCAGCCAGGAGTGGAATTTGGGGGGTTCTACAAACTGCATAGAATCTTAGCTAGAGCTTCTCCCGAACCCTTGCGAACCCCCAGCGGCCCACCCTTGGTTATATGTTTCAATGAATGAGGCTGTTTCAGAACCATTGTGGGATTAGAAAATGATTTTTTGTCATTGATAGTCTCCCTTCCTCCCTTCCTTCCTGTTTCACAACAGCAACATTTTACTATGTTATTTTTATTATGTTAAATAATATATTGGTAGGTAAGACCAAAAATGTGAATCAGCAGTAACATGGATGAGCTATATTCCTTTTTAAATTTTGCAGCAGACTGGTAGGGAAAGGATATTTAATATCTGCAATTTGTTTTCAGAGGACTTTGCAAATTATACAGGGTCATGTGAAATGAAGCTACATATAACTCAATGGCTCAATGGCCCATCTACGTTTATGGTAGAATTTGGCCTTCCTTCAAGTAGCAATGGAGCTATGATCAGCAATGGCTTGACAAGCGTTCCTTATTTTTTAATGTTATGGTGCAGCAACTAGGCAGTGGTGGAATTCAAATGCTTTTACTACCGGTTCTGTGGGCGTGGCTTGGTGGGTGTGGTGTGGCTTGGTGGGTGTGGCAGGGGAAGGATATTGCAAAATCCCCATTCCCTCCCCACTCCTGGGGGAAGGATATTGCAAAATCTCCATTCCCACCCCACTCTGGGGCCAGCCAGAAGTGGTATTTACTGGTTCTCCGAACTACTCAAAATTTCCGCTAGCGGTTCTCCAGAACCCGTCAGAACCTGTTGAATAGTACCCCTGCAACTAGGGTTACAACTCGGAGAAATTTAGTAATCAATGTTTAGTTACAAATTTCTACATTTCTTCCCTCCAAATCCTTATGGCCTAGGTTGACATTGATATAAAGATACGTGCCTGCAAAGGATCGTGTGCTCGTCTTTTCAACTACAATCTGGACACTGAGAGTTATGGAAACATACAGAAGCAGCTCGTACAAGTTAATGCCATTAAACTGGTATCAGAAGAAGAAGCTGTTCCCATCAAGTCCCTGAAAATAACACAAGTGAAGGATTCTACTGCTCCCAGTCACTATAAATCTGGTCCTCTGACTGAACAGGAAGCAAACATACTTGACAGTATAAAGGTGTTTAAGGTAGTATTGGAAGATTCTAAAGGATCCTTAGCAGACACTAAATATGCTGCTCCCGGAACAGGAGAGGTTGGAAAAACATCTATAAACAAAGCAATAATAAGACCTTCTACTGAAGTTCATACCAGCCGTACATGTATCAAAACCATCACTAAAAAAGTCATTCGTGGGCCTGACGGTTTACGAGAAGAGACCATTGAAGAATTTAAAACTCCTGATGGTTCCGATTGTTCTAATTTGCAAGGTTTCATTAAAGAAGCTTTCAGTAGTGGAAGTGGCGGAAGTGGCTCTCATGACTTTGTTCCCCAACATCCAGATGCCGATTCCGAATTCAGCCACAGAAGAATACAGGAAGGGGACGCTTTTTCAGAAATAGGGGAGGGAGAATTTGATGACTTCTCAAGTTTTGACCATATCTCCCATGGAGGCAGCACCAAGACAATCACAGAGACCAAGTCAAGAAGAGTCATTGAAACAGAAGACGTACAACATGATGAAAATATAGAGCATGGGAAAGGCAACATCGGGACAGGTATCCATCCAGTTCATGGAAAATAATTGTAGAGGGAGCGAAAATGAAGTTTGCAACCAAACTGACACAAATACTGCAATCCATGACATTGTTCAGTTAATGAAAGCCATGTGTCTGTTTGTTGCCATTTAAGAAAGGTGGGATACATTGAGTTTTTATCATGAGTCATTGGTTAGCAAGGCAGTTCCATACAGAATGCCAGAGGTAATAAATTTAAATCTGTAGTGTACTTTTCGGGTGGGGGACGATGCAATATGTCTTTCCATGTAGCACAACATTGAGTATAGTCAGTTGACTTCAGCAATATTACTGTTGGATACCTGTGAGCTTGTAATAAAACTTAATTGAAAACTTCTGTCAACTTGATCAACTTTGTTTTTTTAGACTGTGAGGATATCCACCAAAAACACACTTCTGGTGCCCAAAGTGGCATTTTCAGAATCACGCCAGCAGGATCCGCTAAGGTTTTTTCAGTTTATTGCGACCAAGAGACTACTTTGGGAGGATGGCTTCTGATCCAACAGAGATTGGATGGGTCATTGAATTTTAACCGGACCTGGGAAGACTACAAGAAAGGTTTTGGAAGCTTGGATGTCAAAGGGAGGGGAGAATTCTGGTTGGGCAATGAAAATCTCCATATCCTGACCCAAAAAGATACTGTCCTTCGGGTTGAACTAGAAGATTGGGAGGGTGATAAAGTTTATGCAGAATATAATATACACATAGGTTCTGAATCAGAAGGTTATAGACTCAGAGTCTCCAATTATAAGGGGACAGCAGGGGATGCCCTGATCAGAGGTTCAGAGGAAGATGGCACTGAATATACAGCTCACACTAACATGAAATTTAGTACTTATGACCAAGACAGTGATCAGTGGGAGGATAATTGCGCTGAGGTGTATGGAGGTGGCTGGTGGTATAACAACTGCCAAGCTGCTAATCTCAATGGTATTTACTACTCAGGGGGTCAGTATGATCCAAGGAACAATGCTCCTTATGAGATTGAAAATGGGGTGATTTGGTTACCCTTTCGGCCATCAGATTACTCTCTCAAAGTTGTGAGAATGAAAATTCGGCCAGTGGGAACAGACTAGATATCCGCCCTAAAATTTAATCCAACTTCCAAAACAATATATACCTCAAACTTATGTGTGTCTCTGTGTGTGTGTGTTTGTTTCTTTACTATCTGAATGCAACTGAGTGATACCTACTTATTAAACAAAATAAACAGATTAACTCTAATAATTTTTTTTGATGTATTTAACTTATTTTGCAAAATAAAAAGGAAGTCTCTCTATATGCTGCAACTGTGTGAAGAACTACAATGAAACCAGATTTTAAACCATTTCAGTGGAAATGGTTTTATAATTGAATAAATAGGATAAATAAATAAGATAAATAGGATAAGGGACTAAGATGCTGAGCTTATCGATTGAAGGTCAGCAGTTCAGCAGTTCAAATCTCTAGTGCTGCGTAACAGACTGAGCTCCCGTTACTTGTCCCAGCTTCTGCCAACCTAGCAGTTCGAAAGCATGTAAAAAATGCAAGTAGAAAAATAGGGACCACCTTTGGTGGGAAGGCAACAGCGTTCTGTGTGCCTTTGGCGTTTAGTCATGCCAGCCAATGACCACGGAGACGTCTTCAGACAGCGCTGGCTCTTCGGCTTTGAAACAGAGATGAGCACCTCCCCTAAAGTCGAGAATGACCAGCACATATGTGTGAAGGGAACCTTTACCTTTTTAAATAGGATGAGATCCTGATTTGTAAAATAAAGAAGCAAAACCTTCTTAGAAAGGAATTATTATTAACACAAAATTTTGAAATGTGGCACAGGAACATTTATTATCAGTGTGATGAAACAATATTACAGGGAAGCCTACAATTATATAGGAAATCTACCCCAAGCCTAACTCACACTATAATAGTTAAATATTCACTGAGGAAATATAATAATCTTCAACACTGAAAAAAATAATTATGACTTCCATTAGATTTTCAAATAACTGCACAAGAAGCCTATTGGATGTTCAAGCACCGTTCAGAAAAAAAAAAAACAATTTTGGAGTTCTCAAAGACCCATTGGGAAACATACGCGCCCTTCTTGTTCAACTTCATACTGATTTGAACACAGCATTTAATGCAGTTGTACTGTGGTGGGCAATTATTCATCATCTAATCTAATTGCATGGGAATTAGCTTCTGAGGCCATATAACCACTTATCACCGTTCCCTCATCACATGCTTACCTGACCCTTATCTGTCTTGATTTATTTGAGCTAGCTAAGAAAGGCTGACTGGATGCATCCAGAGAATGGTGATGGAATGGTCTTGTAATTTCACTTCTCCTCATCTGAATAATCATTTCCTGGATCTAAAGCAGAGGTCTTCAGACTTGGCAGCTTTAAGACGTGTGGACTTCAACTCCTAGAACTCTCCAGCCAGCATTCTGGGAGTTGAAGTCCACACGTCTTAAAGCTGCCAAGTTTGAAAGCCTCTGATCTAAAGGTTTTCACCAAGTATACTGCCCACTCCCAAACATTCTTTTGAAGGGCAATACTGTAAGGTGGGGATTTTGTGTAGTAGCGGATGTTCATGGAAATGACTGTTAATCTTAATCTTTTAGCCTGGATTTTGGATAAATCAGCCCTAGCCTCAGTGGTCAGTTCCTCCCGGTTCGGCCTGATTCTCCTGAGCCAGTAGTAGTGACGATATGATGTCACTGAACCGGTTCTGCCCCCGCGCTCCCCTATGCTCCCCCATCCCCAACGCCCCCCACCCCCCGCGTTATTCTTACCTTTTATTTGGGCCCACTCCCAATCTATTGCTGCCTCCTGAGTCCCAGCTGATGACTAGAAGGAAAAAAACTGTTTAAACTCTTGCTGTGGGGCTTCAAAGGGCCGCCCTACAGCTGATCAGTGTTAAAAGAAAACAAATGAGTAGACTGGTGCCTGCAAAAATAAATGGGTAGACCAGTGCCTGCAAAAAATAAATGGGTAGACCAGTGCCTGCAAAAAATAAATGGGTAGATCGGTACAGCTCTGCAAGCAGTTAAAAGCCTGGTAGACCAGTACCTCTGCTAAATCCTAAATAATTGTCACATGACCATCAAGCCACGCCCACAAAATAAGTCACGCCCACAGAACCGGTAGTAAAAAAATTTAGAACCCACCCCTGCCTAGCCTCCCATTCTTCCTATGGAAACAGACACAGATTCTGTCTTTTATTGATCCTAATTTCATTTCTCTCTGCTTTTGGAATAACTGTTTCCTGAATCAGGGATTTGGAACACAGTTTTTCTGTCATTCTTCTCTCATATGTAAAAATGGAGCACAGACAGTCCTCAATTTACAATAGTTCATTTAGTGGCTGAGATTACAATGGCACTGAAAAAAGTGACTTATGGCTGTTTTTTACACTTACAACCATTGCAGCATCGCCATGCTCACGTGATCAGAATTCAGATGCTTGGCAACTGACTCATATTTATGACGGTTTCAGTGTACCGGGATCAGGGGTTGGACTAGATGACCTCCAAGGTCCCTTCCAACTCTGTTATTCTGTTAATCATGTGAACACCTTTTATAACCTTCTGACAAGCAAAGTCATTGGGGAAGGCGCATTCACTTAACAGCCATGATACAAATAGCCCTCAACTTACAGCCATAATTGAGCCCAAAATTTATGTTGCTAAGAGACATTTAAGTGAGTTTTGCCCCGTTTTACGACCATTCTTGCCACATTAAGTGAATCACGGCAATTGTTAAGTTAGTAACAGGTTTGTTCAGTGAATCTGATTTATCCATTGACTTTGCTTGTCAGAAGGTTTCAAAAGGGGATCACATCAGTGGTGAAATGTAAAATTTGTTACTACCGGTTCTGTGGGCGTGGCTTGGTGGTGGTGGGGGTAATATGACTGAGTGGGCATGGCCAAGGTTTTTTTTTTTTTACTTTTAAAACCATTGTAAAAAAAAATGCTTTTAAAGCCTCTGATGATCTCAACTGACTTGCCTGATCGGCAGAGGCTTTCTTTTTTTTTTTTAAAGCCTCTGACGATTCCAGCTGACTTGCCTGATCGGCACAGGCTTTCTTTTTTTTTTTTAAAGCCTCTGACGATCCCAGCTGACTTGCCTGATCAGCAGAAGCTTTCTTTTTTTTTAAAGCCTCTGACGATCCCAGCTGACTTGCCTGATCAGCAGAGGCTTTCTTTTTTAAAAAAAAGCCTCTGACAATCCCAGCTGACTTGCCGGATCGGCAGAGGCTTTCTTTTTCTTTTTAAAAGCCTTTGACAATCCCAGCTGACTTGCTTGACCGGCAGAGGCTTTCTTTTTTTAAAAAAACCCTCTGATGATCCCAGTTGAGCCGCACGATCATCAGAGGCTTTTTTTTTTTTACTTTTAAAAGCATTTTTCAGCCAAAGAGATTGTAGAAAAAATGCTTTTAAAAATAAAAAAAAAGCTTCTGATGATTGCACGGCTCAGCTGGGCAATGGGGGGAGGCAGGGATTTTTGCTACCGGTTCTCCGAACCAACCACCTCCATCGCTACTGGATCGGGTGATCTGGTCCGAACTGGGAGCACTTCACCCCTGGATCACATGATCCCAGGATATTGCAACTATCATAAATGTAAGTCAGTTGCCAACTGCCTGAATTTTGTTCATGTGACCATGGGGATGCTGTAACAGTCATAAGTGTGAAAAATGGTCATGTCACCATTTCTAACTTTGAAGGTCACTAAATTATTTATTATTATTTTATTATTATTTATTAAATTTTTATACCGCCCCCTCTCCCGAAGGACTCGGGGCGGTGAACAGCCAGAATTAAAAACACACAATACAAATATTAAAATACATTAAAACAAAATTAAATTATCTTGGGCTTCTCCAATTTAAAACCCCGTTACCCATAAAATTCACCCAATTAAAAATTTTTAACCCAGCCCGGCTTGCTGAAATAAAAAAGACTTCAGGGCCAGGCGGAAGGTCCGGAGGTCCGGGATTAGCCGTATCCCTGGGGGTAGCTCATTCCAGAGGGCGGGTGCCCCTACAGAGAAGGCTCTTCCCCGGGGGGTCGCCAGCCGACATTGCCTGACAGACGGCACCCTGAGGAGACCCTCTCTGTGGGAGCGTGTTGGCCGGTGGGAGGTTATCGGAGGCAGAAGGTGGTCTCGTAAATAACTGGGTCCTAAGCCATGGAGCGCTTTGAAATGAACTTTTATAAGTCGAGAACTACCTATACTAACTTAACAACTGCAGTGATTCACTTAGAACTGTGGCAGGAAAGATCATAGAATAGGGCAAAACCAATCATAGAATAGGGATTCAACCAGTTTGCACCACTTCGGGAGAACTGGTTGTTAACTTCTTGAGCAGTTTGGCAAACTGGTTGTTGGAAGAAATCATTAGGGCAGAGAACCAGTTGTTAAATTACTTGAATCCCACCACTGGGCAAAACACACTTAACAAATGTCTCAGGACATTAGGAAAAGAAATTTTGGGCTCAATTGTGGTCATAAGTCAAGGACTACCTGTAATATCAGATCACTATGCCTCTGACCACTGGCAGCTATGAACCACAGCTTTTGTTGCTACTTCTATTTAATATTTACTGTACTCAAGGCTACTGGTAGTAGTAATAATCAGGAATTGATGTTCTAGCCAGCCGCAAATTGCTGATTGAAACTGATGGACAAAATTGCCTATAAAGAACAAATAGCAACAAAACTAGTCAGTCAACCCCTAGAGCTGTGTTGGCGAACCTATGGCACGCGTGCCGGAAGTGGCTCCCTTGGAAGAAGTGGCTGGAGAGGGTTGCACCAACTTTTACCGGCGTGAATGGCCATGCTGGATGCTGCCCGGAGCTCGAGGCTGGAAGGAGGAGGAGGAGCAGCATTGGCAGACTGTTCATGCCGGCAAAGTTTGGTGCAGGAGCCTTTCCAGGCCCAAAACGGGGCACGGGGGCGCGTATGTGTGGGTGGTGGCGGCAGCATTTTGACTGGGCCACTTTGGCCTCCAAATGCGCGGACTCTGCCGCCCTGCCTGGGCTCCTCCCGCTGGGAGCCGCTGGACGAGCAGGTGCAGCTGGCGGGGCTTTGGCGGACCAGCAGCCAGTGAGGGTGGGGGGATGGGCTGCCTGCGCAGGTGACCACATGGCCGCCATCAAAGCAGGGCTGAGAAACCCTCTTGGCTCGCTCCGCCAGTTGCACATGTCCCCTGGACTGTGGGCATCGCCACCTCCCCCTGTGGCAGCCGGAGAGCCTGGCTCGGTGGCAGAGGTCGGACAGGGGTGCCATGCTGCCTAGGGTTGGACCCATCGCCCGATCTCCACCATGCCCATTGCTGCGCTGCCGGCTGAGCCAACGCCAGAGAAGGACCAGCAGGCGGGGCAACTGGCCACCCTTCTGCTCCTTCCCCGGTGTTGACTCAGAGACACAACTGCGAAACCCATCCGGAGTCAAGGGGACTTTGAGATAGGGACGCGATCATCACCCCACGTCCTCCTCGGCTTGCAGCTGATGGCTCGGGTGGGCGCAAGAAGGCAAAGCCAGTCTAAGTGGCTGCTGAGCGCAGGGTATGTGTGTATGTGTGTGTCCTTGGGACACAGAGAAGCCAGTTGGGGGACACACACACACCCTGCGTTCAGCAGCCACTTAGACCAGCTTCGCCTTCTTGCGCCCATCCGAGCCATCTGAGGATTATTAGAATTCAGGTTGAACCAAGGAAGCTCCAACTTTTGTACTTATTAATATCTAATGAAGAAAGGACTCGGAACTAGGCCTCAGGCATTGGCTTTAATATACAGGCAGGCTTAACTGGCTGGATTACAGATGACACCAATCACCAGGGTCTGGCCTTGTTGAGGTCTGCTGTTTTTCCTTAGAGTCTCCTGGGTCTTCCCTTCTTTCATTTCCTTGCTCTAGAATACACACTGAATCCGGAATCACAAAGAATAGTAGTATAGAGGAGATGAAACATTTAGGTCTTTTCCCCCAAGTACAAATCCTAGATCAAATGGAAATACTGTATATTGTGGGGGTTTTGTTGTTGTTAGTTGCGAAGTCGTGTCCGATCCATCATGACCCCATGGACAACATTCCTCCAGGCCTTCCTGTCCTCTACCATCCTCTGGAGTCCATTTAAGCTCACACCTACTGCTTTAGTTACCTCATCCAGCCATCTCGTTCTCAGCCGTCCCATTCTTCTTTTGCCCTCAATCGTTCCCAGCATTAGGCTCTTCTCCAAGAGCCCTTCCTTCTCATTAGGTGGTCAAAGTATTTGAGTTTCATCTTCAGGATCTGGCCTTCTAAAGAGCAGTCAGGGTTATCTCCTCTAAGACTGACCAGTTTGATCGTCTTGCAGTCCAAGGGACTTGCAGAAGTTTTCTCCAGCACCATAGTTCAGAGGCCTCAGCCCTTATGAAAAGATGCCATTTATCTCTCGTGTTCAAGGACATCCATCTTTAGGAATTGTCCCATCCAATTCTTTACAAATCAAGGATTAGCTATGTTCACACATATCTATAACATGTTTTGTTTTGGCTTAGGGTATTGTGTGATCTCAATCAATTGTGGCTTTCTCAGCAAATCATGTTTAAATAAACCATGGCTCCTGCAATGTGTGAATCCAGTCCAAAGTTAATACTAAAGTTAATACTAAGGTCCATGTCAAATATTAAGGCAGACATGTGATGTACACATGAAAAAGACAAGCCAGAAACTCAAAGGTTAGTTTACAAAACCCTGTTGCTTAATATTTGCAGAAAAGTAAACTCCAAAGACTTTCTAATCAGTTCAGTTAATCAGTTAAAACAATTATAAGTTTGGTTAAGACATGTTTTTGCATGGCAGCAATTATGGGCAAACACTAATCTATATATATAAGCACTTACACTTGAATACTAACTGCACAATTATAAACTGGGTTGCCATATCATAACAACTGTATCATTTCTGCCAGGTTAAGGCCAAAATCCAGATTTTGCATGCCGTTTCAAGGGCTTCCCAAAATGAGCAGGGACAAAGCAACTTTCAGAAGTCTTAAAGATTGAAAAGGGTCCCTTGAATACCCACAAGCTTTGTGGTTCCCATTTTGCCCATTAGACTTTCTCCTCAAAAATGCCAAACAGAGAACTAAAAGGCTGGCCTATCTAATCCAGGAATCACAATAGAGATGATGGCATAATACATAACCAATAGTTTCCAACTGAGCATAATCAACCGTTCTGAGGTGGACACAGGAATGACCATCATTCCAGCATTTACCATTGATAGTGCACCATTAACATCTACCATCAATAGCCAACCACTTCTACTGCAGATCTCTGATGTGAGACGCGCTTTCCAGAATGTTAATATCTGGAAGGCAGCTGGGCCTGACGGAATTCTGGGACGAGTTGCCTGGGACTGCGCTGCAGAGCTAGCTGGAATGTTCACTGTTGCAGTGCTCTATCCCTACCTGCCTGAAGACATCTTTATAGTGCCAGTCCCTAAGCAGACAGTAGTGGTATCCCTTAATGATTATAGACCAGTAGCTTTAACATTTGTTGTCATGAAATGTTTTGAGAGGCTGGTGTTGAACTATATTAAGACTAGTCTTCCATCTACTTTGGGCCCATACCAATTTGCACATAGGGGTAATAGATCATCTGACGATGCTATGTCTCTTGTTGTCCATACTGTATTGAATCATTTGGAACAACAGGGGACATATGCGAGGCTGTTATCTGTGGATTATAGCTCTGCCTTTAACACCATTTTACCATTTTGTTTTTTAAAATGTCCAATTTGGGTATAAAAAACACCATTTTTACACCATGTTACAGCTGCTAGACTCTCCTATGCAAGATGCTGGAAAGAGAAAAAAGGACCAACTGAGGAATGGTTAGTTAATAAGATACTTGACTGTGCAGAAATGTGCAGATTAACGTATACCTTAAACGGAAAGGAAGATTCAGAATTCTATGCAATCTGGGATTTGTGGTATAGGTGGCTAGAAACTAAATGCAAAAGTTAATACTAATGTGGAACAATGCACAACGACTAGATAATCCTGTATATTATAGTACTTTATTTAAATAGTAATCAATTTTACTTATAAGAATTTTTGTATAAATGATTAGATAATTGACTAGATACCGCACATGTAAATATGCAATATGACATCACGTTTGCCAAACCGTTTAGTTTGAAGTGTAATATGTTCTTAATTCAATAAAATTGCATAAAAAAAAAAACCAAAAAAACCCACACCATTTTGTTTTTTAAAATGTCCAATTTGGGTATAAATCAGAGGATTTGTTTGCGGATAAGGGATTTTCTGACAGATAGGCCACAGTCAGTAAGGATGGGATCTCACCATTCCTCTACTCTGATACTAAGCACAGGAGCCCCCCAGGGTTGTGTGCTAAGCCCTTTCCTTTTTATTTATTTATTTATTTATTTAATTTATTTTATTTATAATTAAATTTATATACCGCCCTACTGTGAGTATATGTAAAATATACATAATACAAACGTTAAAAACAATTTAAAATACATTAAAATACTTTGGCCAGATTTAAAATACCCCAATTATAAAACCAATTTAAAAGCAATTAAAAAGGGAGGTTAGGCCAGACCAGCCTGGTGGAATAGGAATGTTTTGACGGCGCGGTGGAAAGTGCGCAAATCCAGGATCCTCCGTATCTCCGGGGAGAGCTCGTTCCAGATGGCAAGTGCCCCCACAGAGAAGGCTCTTCCCCTGGGGCCGCCAGTTGACATTGTTTGACCAACGGCACTCTGAGAAGACCCTCTCTATGGGAGTGTACTGGTCGGTGAGAGGCTATTGGTGGCAGAAGGCGGTCTCGTAGGTACCCTGATCCTAAGCCATGGAGCGCTCTAAAGGTGGTAACCAGAACCTTGAAGCGCACCCGGAAGACCACCGGGAGCCAGTGCAGCTCGTGCAGGAGGGGAGTCACATGGGAGCGCCACTTAGCTCCCGTAACCACCCGCATGGCTGCATTCTGGACCAGTTGGAGCCTCCTTTATTCCTTGTACACACATAACTGCACCCCATTGTATAACACCAACACAATTATTAAATTTGCAGATGACACAACAGTGGTGGGGCTCATTAATAAGAACAATGAGTCTGCTTACAGGAAGGAAGTACAAGGGCTGACATTGTGGTGTAATGAAAATAATGTCACACTTAACACCACAAAAACTAAAGAACTTATAATTGACTTCAGGAGGAAGAGAGATGTACATTTACCATTGTACATAAATGGTGAGGAGGTGGAGAGGGTGGGTAGTTTTAAATTTCTGGGCATTTATATCTCAAAGGACCTCTCATGGACTATGAATGCTAACATACTTCTGAAGAAGGCACAGAAAAGGCTGTACTTCCTGAGAATGATCAGGAAGAAAAAACTATCTCAGCATCTACTTTTGTCCTACTATCGCAGCACCATTGAGAGTGTCTTGACATACGGCATTCTTGCATGGTATGGGAGCAGCTCTGTAGCAGACAAAAAAGCTCTACAAAGAATCATTAAAACTGCCCAGAATATCATCAGACTCCAGCTACCAGCCCTGGATGACATCTTCGAATCTCGCTGTTTGAGAAAGTTGCATAACATTCTCAGAGGCTCTTCCCATCCTGCTTACAATCTTTTTGGACTGTTGGCTTCTGGCAAAAGATACAGAACAATTAAAACTCGGACCACACGTTTTCTGAATAGATTTTATCCCAGAGATATAATTACAGTCAACAATGAACTAAAGGGCGACCATCAGTGAGCTGTTGGACAGTATTACTTGGTCTGTTGTGTGGATGTTTGGGTGGTTGGAGAATTGTGGTGAGTGGGAGTGTGTTTGGGGATTGTTATGTGTGTTGGACCTGGTCTTTGGGTGTTAAGTGGATTTTGTTGTATGGGTATACTGTGTATACACGTACAATGACAATAAAGTTATTTATTTATTTTATTTATTGAATGTTTATTTAGAACCTATGCATAGCTAACTTTCAAACACTTAAAGGAGACTTGGATTTCCTCTAATATCTAGCCCACTAATGACAAATTCTTGTTCACATTTCTGCATTCCTGCTCCTCTTTCTGTTTCTAAACAGTACACAGAGGCATATTTTGTTCCTAAACTAATTTATTTAGGCACAAGATTGGATGAATTGAGACAAATAAAGGTAAAGGGGTGAAGTTATAAATTACAAGGGCTGACAAAATAAAAACAAATTGGTTCACAGGTCCAAATGATATTCTCTCAAAAATCTTTCAAGAATTTAAATATGAATAGTTGATTTAAAAAAAAAAACCTTTTGCACCTGCTTTAAAGATTGGAAAATATCCAATATGGCTCTGATTTTTAAAAGGGTTGCTAAAGAAATAATAAGCAAGCTAGCTCAACCTCTGTTATAGAAAAAAATGGTTGTTAATAAAAATAAGTACAAACATTGAAGAACAAGCTTTCTTCAAAGAAAACAACATAGTTTTTCCAAAGATAAAGCTATCTCACTTTCTAGATTTTTTTTGAGGATTTCAATAAATACACACACAAGAGCATTTTGACGTATACTGTATGCATGAACTTTTTAAGTAGCCTTTGACAAAATCTTTTACAAAGACCCCCAAACAAACTCGGATGTGGAATACTATATTGGTTAAGTGACTGAATCAAGCTTTCAAGCTTTTAATGAAGCTGACAAAACCCAGCTTCTGGTTCATTTGAGCCACGGAAACTCACTGAATAGATCTGAATGTTGTCCAATCCCATGGAGTGGAAGAGATTAATAGAGGTAGGGAAGTGAAGGGTAGTTTTAATTATGAATGAAAGGGCTAAAATGTATGCTAAAAAGCATGAATTGGTGTCTATATAGTTGGCTACAGTATACATATAAAGAAATAGGAATCCATAGGTGGGGATAACTGTATGTTACACTTCAGTGAGTGATAATAATAATGAGAAATTGAAGAAATTTTGGAAAACTATTGAATATGAATGAACAGAACAATTATTCTTGTGAGAGATGCAATGAATGGGTGAAAACAAGATGAATAAGGGCCAAAAATGGGGGAAAAAAGGTTTGTGTTCTAAAGGGAGATAAACAAACATCCAGAAGACTGAATAGATTTTTTTTAAAAAAATGAAAAGATTTGTGATGAATCTGAAATGAACAAATAGTTCAAGGATCTATACAAAAATGAGAGTAATGTATTGAAGAGTGGAATTGAAAATAATGTAATTATTTTCAATTGTAAAAAGGGATGAATAGGAAATAATAAATGCTATGGGAATGGTAAGACTTCAGGTGACATATCCAAAGAAATAGTAACTGGAAACATGTTAAAAATATGAATGTGCTTTGCTTGAGGAAGGTGGGCATGATTTGTTCAACATACAAGACTGTATCTATGCCTCATGATTGGAAGAATGTTAATTACTGTTCTTCTATATAAAAGGAGGGGAATGGAAAGGGGGAATGCAAAAAAGGACACTACAAAAAAACACAAGTGGTTTAAACTACCATTTCCCCCAAAATAAGACATTCCCTGATAATAAGCCCAGACGGGCTTTTGAATGCATGGCAATAAGGCTTATTTCAGGGTTCAAAAAAAAAATATAAAACAGGGTCTTATTTTCGGGGAAACACGGTATTATATGTGCCTGGGAAAAAGTTTGGTAGAATTCCAATTGAAAGGGCACTCTATGTAACAACGAGCAATACTTTGTGAATGTAGCTATGGCTAAATACATTTGTAGTACATTCCCCATGTAGTACAGACTTACTTACTGACTGACTGACTGACTGACTGACTGACTGACTTTATTTATTTATTTATTTATTTATTTATTTATTTATTTATTTATTTATTTATTTATTTCGTTAAGCATGTATTAGATAACAGTTATAAATATAAACATAATTATGAATACATGTGTTCTGCCCCAGCTACGGGTCCCAAGAAGTGTAACACACAAACAGAGCTCCAAAAACTCAGTTTAATACAAACAGACCCCTTTCAAAATGCAGAACATTTGTGGACATCCACAAATGTCCTTATCAGCCTGCTATGAATTACAGAGATTAAACGAAGTCCGACAAGGGTTGGCAATCAGCCCAGAAACCAAGTTGTAACAAAAAACTCACTCTCAAAATGCTCTGCATAGGACCAAACGTTGTTTCCAGCAACGTTTGCTATCTGTGTGCGAATTTAAATAGGCTAAGGGAGTGGCCACTTAACCCCAAGCCTTACTCTCAAGGAGACCTCCTCCTGAGTAGCCACTCCTGCCTTTTGGCAGCCCTGTGTGCTCGAACATTGAAAAGAGGCTCCTCCACTTTACTCTCTTCACTTGAAGGAGCCTCTGGAGGTTCTGAAGGCCCTGGCTGAATCTCTGCCTCTGGCACCACATTCTCTTAAACCTCCTCGCTGTCCGACTCGAGCGCCGGCTGCACAGGTTGCTGGCGCGACACCACACCATCCTCCTCCTCGTCGGGATCAGCCACAATCTGCGTAGGCTGCTGGCGGCCCACAACAACATGAAATGGATACGAATAAAAGGGAACATTAGGACAGGGACAGTAGGCATGTAGATGCGCTTATGCATGCCCCTTACAGATCTCTTAGGAACGGGGTGAGGTCAACAGTAGACAGTCTAGGGTTAAAGTTTTGGGGGGTTTGGGGAAGAAACCACAGAGTCAGGTAGTGCATTCCAAGCATTGACCACTCTGTTGCTGAAGTTGTATTTTCTGCAATTGAGTTTGGAGCGGTTTACCTTGAGTTTGTATCTATTGTGTGCTCGTGTGTTGTTGTGGTTGAAGCTGAAGTAGCCATTGACAGGTAGGACATTGTAGCAGATAATTTTATGTACTACGCTTAGGTCAGACCAAAGGCAGTGTAGTTTCTAAGTTTCTAAGCCCAAACTTTCAAGTCTGGTGGCTTGATGGTAGTCATCTAGACTAGATGGAACAATATCCTGACCAAGACCCTTCTAAGTTCTTACTGTTGGAACCAAGAGGCTACTCATCATTTCAACTTACCTCCTCTGAGGAAATGCCATGGTAGCATTTTTTGGAAATTGGAGAAAATGACAGAAAGCTGTCAAGGGATCAAAGAGGAAACCAAGTCAACAGTATCCTGAAAATACTAAACTCTATTATCTGGTAAGTATCAACCTAATAGTAGAGAATGAAGCTATACTTTTACAGAATAATCTCACTGATGACAGTAGGATTTACTTGGAAGCAAATTGTTTGTAAAACCATTACAATCTCCAGGACAAGGATGACATGAATCTATGAATTTATCTCATACCCTGTCTAAACATAGCTCCATGTCCTTATACTGCTACCTCGGAGAGACTTCAGCTCTCTAATAACCTCATCAGAGATCTGTCTTAATTCTGTCTGGTTTAACTAGGGATGCCAGAAACTAACCTGGGATCAAGCATGTTGTTTTCTCTTGATTTTTCTTGAAGACCTGGCCCTGTCAGTTGGAGATCCTTTGGGGAATATCACTGGAGGTGGTTGATCGACTAATAATAGTTGCCACTTCTCATCGTGTGTGTGTGTATGTGTAAAATGTTGTAAGCTGCCCAAAGTTGCCTGGTAGCAAGATGGGCAGCAAATAAATTTATTAAACCTTTCCTAGCCTGTGCATTAGGGGATGTGATGGCTTAGTGGCTAAGACACTGAGTTTGTTGATCAGAAAGGTCGGCAGTTCAGCGGTTCGAATCCCTAGTGCCGCATAATGGAGTGAGCTCCCATTACTCGTCCCAGCTTCTGCCAACCTAGCAGTTCGAAAGCATGTAAAAATGCAACTAGAAAAATAGGGACCGCCTTTGATAGGAAGGGAACAGCATCCTGTGCATCTTCGGTGTTTAGTCATGCTGGCCATATGACCACAGAATTGTCATTAGACAGTGCTGGCTCTTTGACTTAGAAACGGAGATGAGCACTGCCCCTTACAGTCGGGAATGATTGGCACATATGTGTGAGGGGAACCTTTACCTTTACCTTTAACCTATGCATTACAAATATATTGAAAATGAAATTCCCAACCTTAATATTCCTCTAATATGCCTTGCAGGGATTGAGAAGTTATGGTATAAATCCAGAAGTGTTTTAGTCTCCAATGATTAAAAAGAAATCAGAAGCATACTAACAGCTATGAGAACAATGTAAAACAAAAGATACGATGATATTGTTTGAAACAGGTAGTATAATCATGTTTGCATACTAAGAAGGAAGCTAGAAGGACAAAGCACCCTGTCCATAGAATGTGGTTTCTTTTATTAAGCATTTTCAACAAAATGTGTGACAAGAACTCACTACTTATGAATCTACTTTTCGGTGAGTAAGCTAATGGGCAGACATTAGAATAAAATATTTATTTAGCACAACGTAGATTTCAGAACTGCCCCTTTGTACATCACAAATAACATTGTTTTAATCGGTTGGTTGGTAGATTCATTTCCAGCATAGTCTTTCCATTTTCATCAAAATGCTTTTAAACAAATCACCAAGGAAGAATTGTTTTATTGTTCTTCACTGCTTTTATGCAAAGTAAAAGTTGAGTATCAAGAAACAGATGTGAACATTTGCAATTATTTATTTAAATAATCATTGTTACTAGGACTGGGAAATTGGTCTGAGTTTCAGGCTGATTTCTTTGAGTGAATACCAGGATCCTTTCCAATTCATCCATACAACTCCATCATCTGTTCCATGTTTTGCCATTTCTGGGGTGTAGTGTCCACCCCAGTAGTATCTGCCATTTGGATTGGCTGAATGACAACGATTATACCACCAGCCACCGCCATCTTCTTTAGAGCATTGCTTTTTGGGATCTGGGTGTATCCTGTGAATTAATTACACATAACATTTAAAAGAATAGATACCAATAAATGAAATGTAAATACATACCATGAATCTTCCCTTATCTTACTATGTGTATATATCCACTGCTGTGACACATAAGAAAAATAATAGAAACCTTCCAGTTTTGGCTTCTTTGATTTTAGTTGTTGCACTTTTAAATGTCTATATTTCCCCATAAAGTGCATTCATTTAGTATTTACTATACCTGAAACTTTCCTTAATCCCAAACAAAACAATATGAAGTATTGCTTTAACATAGTTTTTATATATAAGATAGCACATCAGAAACAGCTGGATTTTACTTAGATAAGGTTACTTACTACTTACTATTATTCTTCTCATCGTTCCTATCACCCATCTCCTCCCATTTATGACTGCCTGACTGTGTTGCTTGTATCCTTACGATTTATATTGATTGTTTCCTAGTATGATTTGATTGCTTATTTGTACCCTACGGCTATCATTAAGTGTTGTACGTTATGATTCTTGACGAATGTATCTTGTCGTTTTATGTACACTGACAGCATATGCACCAAAGACAAATTCCTTGTGTGTCCAATCACATTTGGCCAATAAAGCGTTCTATCTATTTTTCTATCTATTCTATCTATCTATCTATCTATCTATCTATCTATCTATCTATCTTCTATCTATCTTTCTCTATCTACTTGTTTTAATCAATTTAACTACTCTAGAAGATCAGCTGTCCAAAAATGGAATATCAGATACTCATAATTTTACTTTTTGGCTATTCTTTATAATCTTTTTCAGACAGTACAGCTCTAATGAAGAGTTAAAATGGTTATGGTATTGAACTAAGATAAAGAGACTGAGATTCAAGTCCATCTCAATCATGGAAACTCACTAGATCAGAGGTCTTTAAACTTGGCAGCTTTAAGACGTGTGAACTTCAAGTCCCAGAATTCTCCAGCCAGCATAGTCTGGAAGTCCACACGTCTTAAATTTGCCAAGTTTGAAGACCTCTGCACTAGATGACTTTCAGCCAGTCCCTTTTTCACAACCTAATTTGTTCCATAGATGTGCTGGGGAGAAAAGTGAGAGAAAAAAAATACTACAGTATTCATCCAATCTTGAGTTCCCAGAGAAAACGTGGGATTAAAAATTGGACAAATGATACGAATTTCTGTAATAAATTTAACAGAGTTCAACCGAGCTCATTCACAGGGAACTGTAGAAAAAAATTACCAAAAAAGTCCTCTGTAGGAGGAGGATTTGCAAATATATTTCAAAGACTTTTTTGCGGAAGTGCTATATAAAACTATAAAGAAACCGAATGAAAAAAGCATATACTTACCATCCATCATTGTCTCTATCAAAAGTGCTGAAGAACATGCCATTATGGATTGTCATTGTTCTGTTTTCACCAAATAGCTGTGAAGCTCCTTCTAAAAGTGCATTTCCAGCTGTGCCCCTGTAGTTACTAATGGAGAGCTGGTATTTGCTGTTTTCATTCTGAATGCTGAAGCCTCCATAGTGAGCTTTAACTTTAGTGCCATCCCAATCTTTCAGTTCAATTAAAAGTTCAGTCGGCCCCAATTTGCTAATCTGGTTGATTTTGTCGTTTCCAAGCCAATATTCACCTATGACACAAAATAAATCCCTTGAAGCTCTTTTCATCAAATTTTAAGCAGTGTCTTCAATTTGTCATAAAGCTATACCATAATAACTGAATCAAAGTCATTCTGGATATATGAAAATATGAAGATTGAAATAGATTGGGAATGGATTAACTCAAAAACAAGTTCAGTTGGACTTTTGGGAGAAGATAGATCAACTTTAAGAATAGAATGGCATGCATTCTATTTTGCATGCAGCCAAAAGCAGAAGCAGCAGAAATCTTTCTTTTTCTCCCCCAAACTCTGTCTCTGCGGCTTCCAAACCCCAGCCAGGACAGCAGCCGCTCTGGGAGTGTGCTTCCCACTCTATGGTGATGGCTGGAGCTGGAGCCTGCAGGGAGAGCTAGCCCAGGCTGTGGCTTTTGTGAAGGTGCTGGTGGTGGGCGCTGGCAGCATTGGCTATGAGCTCCTCAAGGACCTGGTGCTCACCAGCT
Source organism: Arizona elegans (assembly GCA_022577455.1). Classification (NCBI taxonomy): domain Eukaryota; kingdom Metazoa; phylum Chordata; class Lepidosauria; order Squamata; family Colubridae; genus Arizona; species Arizona elegans. Next base: position 64,183,703 of record JAKOOJ010000009.1, read on the forward strand.
TCTCCCAGGGGAGGCCTGGGAGGCACGCAAGTGGGGGGTGGGGACAGGCACTTGTGCAGCTTGGTGCCTTTGGGCCACTTGCGTTCTACACACACACACCGTGGGAGAGGAGCGGCTTGATGGCGGCACATGAAGGGAGCCTCTCTATGGCAGACTCCTGGCTGTGAGGGCGTAGGCCACCCAGGGCCTCCTGCACCCCAGAAATAATAAGACCCCCGATAATAAGCCAAGCCCTTATTTTGGGGTTCAAAAGAAAATAAGACCCTGTCTTATTTTCGGAAAAACGAAGTATGTATTGGTACACACTGCTGGAAAACAGATTCTTACCTGGGGTGTCACAGTAGTTCTTTCCACCACTGGAAGCAATATTTCCAAATCCTTTTTTATATGCATCCCATTTTCTTCCAAAGCCAACACTCCCATCTTGGCGGTTTTGAATTAGAAGCCAACCTGTTCAAAATGATAACAATTATAATCACTATTATATAGTCCACTTTCTTGAAATATTTCCATAAAGCCTCATAACTGGAGGATGGGGAAGGGACAAGATGCTCTTTGTAGAGTCCCTACTCAGAATGGATTCCCCTTTGTTATCACTGTTATGTTTAGTCAATCATGTGCCCTCTTCTTTTATTCTCAGTCTATTGCTTAGAAAAAAAGATCCCAGCATTTGGAAGTGGATCTTCTTGTTTTTTGCTCTTATCATTGTATACATACAGTATTTAAAGTAGCAAGTGAATATTATAAAGCTGGCAGATCCATCATTTGAAACCATTTTGATTAAGGATACTAGTTTAACAATTACCTCCATCGTCTGTGGTCATATCACAATACACTCTGAATGGTTTAAAGAAAGGATCAGGCTGAACAAGGTACAACTCAGATGTTTCACCTCCTTTTCTATATATATCTTCACACTCTGCAAACAGAAAAATCCATTATCTATATAGTTTAGTGAGCAACAAAAATGTGCTGAACAGAGGAATAAGTAAACTACAGAAATCTACAACATAATTAAAACTGCACAGGAAGGCTTGAAGATTTTATCTGCAGTAAACATCTATCATAGAATTTTCAAATATTTGCTTGCTTTTGGGATCTCTGCCTTACCTAGGACTAAATGCATTTTTAGAAATGCTGATTTGGACATTCTTTCATCCATCCCACTGTAAGGATTGAATTTGGCCATACAGAAGCCATTAGTGTTGAGATAAAAAATAACTGTTGTATAAACATGGAACTCTCAAGGGCAAGGGAACAATAACCAAACAAGGGTGGGACGAAAAGGTCTAGGACAAGGGTCCTCAAACTACGGCCTGCCGAAGCTGTTAATCCGGCCCGCGTGGGACCATGATGCTGCACCGCCCACATCACCCCACCTGCCCACCGCCCCCACCGCCTTCTTGAGGCCAGGGAGGTCAAAAACGGTCCCGTTTTTGGCCTCCCCGGCCTCCAGAGAGAGAGAGAGAAAGAGAGAGGGAGAGAGAGAAAAACACACACACAAACAGAAGTCCCTCACACCTCCCCCCCAAAGGCAGCCACATCCCTTCACTAACCTGCTTTCCAACCCCAGGAGCATAACAAATTAAAGTGTAATTTGTGTGTATTGTTTTGTGTATTGTATATTTTGTGTATTGTCATATCGTCACCGCTACCGGCTCGGCAGAACCGGGCGGAACCAGGAGGAACCCACCACTGGAGAAATGAAACATTACCTTTGCCACTCACAACTGGAACATTGCAAGAAACTGTACAAGAGGTTTGGCATTCAGACAACTGTGACGTAATAGCGTTTTCTAGTTTTTGTAACTTTTTGTTCAAGGTATCCACAACTGAACGAAGAAGTCGTAAATTGGATGGAATACTGTTATCTAATTTCTCTTTGATGAAAGTGTAGTGTTCCTCAAGTTCTCTGTTATATTGGGAAATTAAATTCTGATTATCTGGAGATAAAAAGAAATGAAGAGGTGACAAGCTTTTTAAAAAGAACAACAAAATACATTTAACAAGATATTAAGACTTTCCATTTCCTTCTAATTCCTGTACTATGCTTATTTCTAGACTCTAAAACTCCAGGATAAAAGAACTCAGGCTTCCCAATCTATGTAAATTTCTATGAACAGGTGGCACTATATGCAACATAAATAATTACAATTTTGCCATTTTATAAATTGCCGTTTTATAAACCAAGGTCAAAACTTTCTTCCCCTTTTCCTCTTAGACAAAGATCATAGATGATTGAGGGACATATCTGCTTACTGGATCCAGTACTTGACTGGTATTATTATATTAATTTAAGTAGTTTTCACTCTTGGGTTCCTAGATTATTCTAGGTCTCATCATTCCCAGGAAGAATGGTTAATGGTCAAAAATGAAAGAAAATGTTTGTCAAAAGCATTTAATAGCCCAGGGTTGGGAATCACTAATTATTCAGATTGGGAACCAACTGATGTGACAAACTTTTTTTAAAATTTGATTTATATGCCGCCCTTCTCCGGAGACTCAGGGCGGCTTACAATGCGTTAAGCAACTTGGCATACTGATCTTCATGGCAAATTTCACAAGCAGATTTTGCAACCAAAGATAAGAGTTAGACTATCTAAAAGATTGCAAGTTAAAGTATGGACGGGAATGCAACAGCTCCAATTTTTTTTTAGCTTAGCAGAACTCACATTTAAATAAATATAAGATTATACTAGAAAACTGCTATTTATGTTACCTAATGTATAACTATAAAGATAATGCAACACTGATTAAAATTAATTTTTACAGATATTATAGCAAACATGTAGAAACTAGAAAAACCATATAAGCTTTATTTACTAAGTATAAATCACTTGTATGTTTTTTGGCTTAGATCATGTGTCTACGGAGATTTTCAGTCATCCAGGTCATGGTTGTCCAAAAGATGCTTTTTCAAAAGGCAACTGGACTTTCTTGGGGTTGTTTTTTTTTTTTTTTTTGAAGACATTTCACTTCGAATCCAAGAACCTTCTTCAGTCCTGTATATCCAAGCAAAATGTCTTCAAGGAAAAACAAACTCCAGCTGCCTTTTGAAAAATAACAAATGCAATCGCACTTAGACTTATATACTGCTTCACAGTTTACAGCCCTCTCTAAGTGGTTTACAGAGTCAGCATATTGCCACCAACAATCTGGGTCCTCATTTTACCATCCTCAGAAGGATGGAAGGGCTGAGTCAATTTTGAGCCTGGTGAGATTCAAACTGCCTAATTACAGGGAGTTGGCAGTCAGCAGAAGTAGCTGCAGTACTGCGTTCTAACCACTGCGCCACCATGGCTCTTGGTGCAACTTTGAGGCTTAAATCATGTGATTTAAGCATACTTAATTCAAGTGTACTTATTTTGTAGAATGTATTTGCCTTTTCATGTTGTTTGCTACCCCTCATCTTTTTTAAAAACAAAACTTTCATGATGAAAACAAAGCAGTTTTGCCTACATACTAATTTACTGTTTGACAGCTCACCCGTATATTGTTTCTGCCTTTTGGCTAAACGTTCATCCAATAAATGAGCATAGCTATTGATAGTTGAGGAGGACTGGTGTAGATTGTGTGCTTTGTCTGTTAGATCCTTAATAGTTGGCTTCACTGTGTTTTCTTGCTTCAATAGTTCAGTTCTCAGTTCACAACCTGTTGGACATAATACACCCTTAAAAAGAACAACAAATTCAGTAGGTTAATTCAAAATTAGAAATGATAAAATAACCTTTAAAAAGTGCAAACAAGATGATTGACAGAACTTAATTCTTTTCTATTTTGCTATGAGCCTTATAAAAATCTCTCTTCTTAACAACATCTCACACCAATACAAATAATATTTTCCAAGTAATAATCCTTTATGAGATGAAGAGTAATTTTTGTGGATCCTATGGATCTAATGAGACTAAGAGTGCTATTCATGGGGATTTGCAGAAATATGGAAGCATTTTCCTCATGGTGCCATCAAAGTTACCTTGAAGGAGCCCTAAAAGCAGGGTTGGGATTTAGCCGGTTCGGACAAGTTCGGGCAAACCAGATGTTAATTTTAATTTGGTTTGTCGAACTGGTAGTTACAAGGACTAGATGACCCAGCCCACCCCACCCCTGCCAGGAGTCTCCACACGGTCTGTTTTGGATGTGAGGTAAGTGCAGGGCCCGCACGGAGGCTCCGGGAGGGTGAAAAATGGGCCTACTGGAAGTACAGGAAGTCTGGAAATGGACCCATTTCTGGCCTCCAGAGGGCCTCCAATCCCAAGGGAAGGCCATTTCCGCCCTCCTGGAGGCTCGAGGAAAGCCTCTGGAGCCTGGGGAGGGTGAAAATGTCCCCCCACCATGGTGCAGAGGCCGAGTAGGCCACACCCCCATGGCCACGCCCACCCAGCAACTGAGTAGCAAACCGCTTGCTTAAAGTTTTCAATCCCACCCCTGCCTAAAAGGATTTAATAAAATAAATGAATCAAACTCAAGATATCTGGTCCTGCCCATTCCTTCTTCAAGCAGAGTTACAGGGAATGAGCCCAACAATACTCTGAACTTGGTGCCTTTTGGAGTCCTATGAGAAAGAACATGTTGACATCTCTGCCACTGATTTAAATAGGCAAATAATGAAAGGGAAGAAATACTCAAACAATTATAATTGTAATGGTCTAATTTGTGTGGTTTAAAACGATCTTCCTAGGAATCAATGTTTTTGTGTGTGTATGCGTGTATTCTATTTGAAACGGTTTATCGTCCACACCAAATGGCCACATAATAAATGGACTTCCATATAAACATTCCATTCATGAAAATGTGCAGTAAATATGAAAAGGAAGCATTAAAGAAAGCAACATATTATTTAGTCTTAAATATTCTAGCCCAACTCTACCTCAGGACAATTAATACCTACCAGTTCCTCTGCCAAGTGTTTGCAACCTCCACTATCAGGGTAAACGATTGGGCCTAGCTTTGTATCAGTAATAGGTTTTTTGGCTGGACGAGCTCTATATCTCACGCCACCAACAGGAGGAAGAGGAGCTGGCCTGAGAGTTGGAAGTGGCTCCCGTTTCTTGTCCAAAGGCCTGTGACCTCGTGCATCCACAGTCTCACCTTTATTTTCAATCTATTTAGCATTAAGGAAAAATATTGTTATAAATTGCAACCAGTCAGAATTTTCAAGATGAGAAATTTTCTAGCAAAAAACACAGACAATCAAATTCTCAAAAAAAGTGATGCGAACTCATGTGGGGAAAAATGCTTTTTTTGGAATATTTCTGTGTAATGTATTTTTCTTGGTTTCTTACTTTGTTAGATTTATATCCTGAGTTTCCTTGGGACATCAAGTTGACACCAATCCCTCCGGGTCCTAGTCCAATACCTTAGTTATTGTACCATGCATGCTCTTGGTGGTTTAATGTTTTATAATAAGCCTGTAAGTTTTCTTTCATGGAAACTAATTGCTCAAATTAAATAATAATGAACTTGTAAACTGCATGGAGATGATTACCAACAATACCTAACTAACATTTTAATTTTTTGACTATATGATTAACAATAATGGCTAGGTTCCTACATTGCACTATGACATAATATCATTGGTTTGGTTTTAGTTTAGGATGCAGTATTAATCCAACCACAATTCTGTGGATTGTTAGCCAGGGTTTATATGACTTATGTTTTCGTACAATGCAGCTTATTCAACAATATTTTTAAAAATCATGATTTGGGGAACTATGCAAACCACATTGATTAAGTAAGATACATATGCATTATTTCCATTAGGCTTAGCTCATTCCATCCACAGGTGGGGGGGGGGAGGTACGAACAAGTAATTATCTATCATTCCATAGAATAGTGCCATCTCTTCTTTCAAATAACTGTTGTCTTCTATTATTATAGTATACACAACCTCTTCTTCTTGTGCCCTATCTGTTATCGGACATTGGAGACCATGTTGGCAATCCTATTTTTGTCACCTATTTTGTCACATACATTTATACACAACTGCAGAGTACTAATTCACAATATATATCTATTCAAAACAAAGCTCTATTACTCTCAGAAAAATTGCAAACGTGATGTGGTTGAACTGCAGGTTTACAGCATTAACAAATTATTCCCATTAATTTAGTCAAATGTAAAACCTATTAGTTCAATGAGATTTATTCCCCAAAATAGAATTCAGCCTAGACATGTTTCTGTATTTATTTGTTTGTTTACTTAATTCAGTTTAGACAATGTCCAACTCCAACTGATTCTGGGTAGCTCAAAAATACTAACATTAAAAACCAATACAAACCAAAACCCAAATGTGATTTGGCCACAATATATAGACCAGAAAAGGAGTAATAGGTACACTCAATCAAAGAGCCCCATTCATTTCACCTCATGGCCTGAGAGAACAACTATGTTTTGAAGGCTTTATGGAACATCATCAGGGTGAAAGCCACGCAGAAGGGATCTCATTTCAAATGTTAGTTTGTTGAAGGAAGCAGCAAGCAACACACATCTCTAAAATGTGTCTGTGGGCAGGACTTAAATTTGGGGCATCTGATCAATATTGGGGCATCTGTTCAATATAATGCACAATAAAAGTTGATCTGAAACCACATGGAGGAGAAGCAGCCTCTAAGTATATGATTAGAAGAGGAAAAACAGCAGAGAGAAAAACTTGACCTCCTTCTGCTTAGTACTGTCAAATATTGTATTACGCACACACACCCTTTCATATATATTTGTTGGGAAAGAGAGCTAGATAGCTTTAAAAAAAAAATGGAAGAAAAAACTGAAAGACCACTCGTAGTCATTCAGATTTCTGCACTCCAGTTATGAAAGTCTACCTTAACTAAAGAAATGGCCTAAGAATAAATCACCAAAACTAGCCAAATGAAATTTTAAAAAATCCACATATGCAGAAAGGAAAAAGAATCAAAGCCAAAGAATATAAAAATCAGTTTAAAGTAGCTAGGAAAAGTTTCATGAAGTGGGTTATATCCACTTCAGGAACAACACAGTTGTGTGGATGTGGGCTATGGATGATAATAACAGAGTTGGAAGGGACCTTGGAGGTCATCTAGCCCAACCCCCTGCTCACACAGGAGACCTATACTAGGGACTCAAACTGCCGAACTGCTAACCTTTCTGAGCGACAAGCTCAGCGTCTTAGCCACTTAGCCACTAGCCAGGCCTTTTAAGAAATCATAAGTTCAAAAATCATGGAAAAGCTTGGTATTATCTCCAAAATTCCTCACACAACATTTTATACAACAAAAGATAAATTTGGGGGGGGGGGGCGGCGCACGGGGGGGGGAATGGAAAGCAGTTAAAATATTTTGTACATTAAAATAAAAGACAGTGACTGAAGAACTTAAGGCCTTATGGCTACAAATATGAAGAGAAACAGGCTTTACTTTCTTAGATTACATATATTTGTACATGTATATGTACATGTATATATATATATATTAGCTATATGGATTATCACTGATTAGTGTGTTAATCATACATTTTGTATAACATTTTGCTGATAAATAAGTAATCTAATATTTCATTCCACAAAGTTTTAAAATTTCATTTACAAATCTCTATTAAGCATAATAAAATATTCAATATTGTTTTTAGACTAATAAGGAATATTTTTTAATTTCTGAAAAGTTCAATAATTACCTGCTCAGACAATAGGCTTTTATTTAACATATCTTCAGTGTGCATTATCAAGGCAAATGATTCTATACTCCACCCACTTAACTATAGGAATGAAGAATACTTTCACATTCATTTTTCTTATATTCTTTTTAAAACCATAACCACTAAGGATACTATAAATGATGCTGAAGTAATGTCTATAAAACCAACTGGTTCCCTTATACCTACGAGATTTCATTCCTAGTAACAATAAAATTTGCTTTCGAATTGAAATTTTTCAGACAAGTTTAACTTTTCTGTATATAGATTTTTCTGCATTAAGGCATTTGATAGGACACTATTAACACATTACCAGAATGCTGTCTACCACAGAAACAAGTATAAACTAGTATATGCTTATATATTTTAACTTTTTTTAAAAAAAAAATATTCTTACCACTGATGCATCAGGTACCTGTATAAAGAAAAAAAAAGGAGAAAATGAAGAGAGAGAAAAATTGAAAATATGTACTCGGATGGGCAAAACTGCAGCACATTTTTCTTAGATTAGGTTGAAAACTAAACTTTTGTTTGTACAAATCAGAAATATGTTTTAATCTAAATGAAATAGAAAACATGCTACCATATAAAAGAAGTGATATTCTAACCTCATCATCATCATAGTCTGCAGTTTCATCAGATTTAACTAGAGCAACAGAAAGAAGAAAGAGCAATAGTAGTTTCATGATACTGAGTTGCTTGAACATCTTTGCAGCATTTCCCCCAAATTAGGGAAAGCAAATCCAAGCTCCTATATAAGTGAGTCACCATGAGGGGTACTAAATGATTCCTGATAGGTTCAACTGTCGTTCCAATTGTTAATAGTTAACATTGTGCCTGGACAAGTCACTAATTGAGCAATATTTTTTGCTATGCACAAGCTTAAGCACAGAAACGATGAGTTTTTAAAATATCGTTCTGTTCATTTACAGAAATCAAATGGTGGTGATTCAAAAATGATGAGTATTCAGTGGGGCTTTAGCACAACCCACTTCTTTGAATTTGGGTTATATCTTTAACCAATAGTAATTTTAGTTATTGTAGTTTAGAGATGTTTCCTTATAGTACAATTTGTACTGTCAAATCAGTGGTGGGTTGCCCCCGATTCGCACTGGTTCTATAGAACCGGTAGTAAAACCATCGGGAGGCTCCGCCCACCGACCCTGATGTCATCAAAACGCTTCTGTGCATGTGCAGAAGAGCGTGCACGCAAGCAAAGCCCCCCCCGCGCAGCCCCATTACACACAGTAGTAAAGGTAAGTAGAACCCACCCCTGTGTCAAATGACACTTCAACCTGAACCACATCACAACTTTGTAAAAACATAATTTGCCTGTCAATTACAAGCCTTATTATACAATTGAGCTTTAAAGCTTGCATAAAGAAAAACAATTGTAAATGTAAATTTGTTCCCTGCATAAAAAACAGGGTTTCAGAGAAACTTATGTTACGTTTGGGAATTCCCACTGTATTTTGTCCTGATTAAATCAAATAATCAAATCCCATGGTTATTGACATAATGGGATGCCACTTTTTTTTTTAACTGGACAAAAGAAATGGTTACCCTTATAGGGAAAGTGATAAAAAAAAAAAAACAGAACTTATATTTGCATCAGGAATTAGCAGGGGTGAAATTCAGCAGGTTCTGACAGGTTCTGGAGAACTGGTAGCAGAAATTTTGAGTAGTTCAGAGAACCGGCAAATACCACTTCTGGCTGGCCCCAGAGTGGGGTGGGAATGGAGATTTGCAATAACCTTTCCCTGGAGTGGGGTGGGAATGGAGATTTTGCAGTATCCTTCCCTTGCCACGCCCACCAAGCCACGCCGACAGAACCTGTAGGGAAAAATTTTGAATTTCACTCCTGGGAATTAGGATGAAAGAACATAAGGTCCGGATTTATGATACGGTATCACTGTATGTTATTTTCTGACATAAACTCAGTTTTCTGCAGATGCTTGTCAATAGCCATCTCAACTTTTCTTGAGAAAAGTTCCCAAGTCTATATTATAGAGCAAGAACATTTATTAGGGTAGCTGAAGCTAAAAGAAGTGGTAGGGCCACATTATATGATACTGAATTTCTCCTACTGATCAAAATACTGCTGTAGGTATTCTGTGGTAGCTTGAACTTTGAGAAAATAAAATTTTGATGGATATATTATTTTATCATACATGCAGGTTTATTGTAGTGTTACCTGCTCAATTATTGGTTAAGATGGGTGACTACATAAATTATGAAAATAAGATTCTGCAACTAAAAGTCCTGAAAACCATCCACCAGCATTCTTTTCAAAAATATTCCTTCTAGGCCATCCTGTCCAATGAAGGAATCAGGATTCAATTCCATAAATTAATAGATGTTGAGGTTGGAAAGGAAGTCTGGAAACTGCCAGTATATGTAAACATGTTATTTATGTTATATGTTATAGTCTGCCTTACACTGAGGAACTTAAGGAGACATATACAAAGTTGTTGTTATTAGGTGCAAAGTAGTATCCGACCCATTGCGACCCCATGGAAAACGTTACTTCAGGCCTTCCTGTCCTCTACTATCCCCCGGAGTCCATTTAAGCTCACACCGACTGCTTCAATAACTTCATCCAGCCACTTCATTCTCTGTCGTCCCCTTCTTCTTTTGCCCTCAGCATTTCCCAGCATTAGGCTCTTCTCCAGGGAGTCCTTCCTTCTCATTAGGTGGCCAAAGTATTTGAGTTATATACACTGTACATTGTTCTTTCTTCCTAATTTTCCCACGAAACAGATTGTGCTGAGAAATATGATTTGATCCAAGACAACCAGTGAATTTATGTGATTGATGGAAGACTAAAACCTGTCTCCCCATTCTTAGCGCAACATCTTAACCACTTCTGATATATTTGTCATAAAGTCTTTGGAGCGCAACCTAATTAGCACCCTAAGATTTAAACATATGTAGTATGAAATATAAGAATGCCACATTTGATATTTTTTGCATTAGCCATTCCTAATATTTGATTGATCTGTTAATGTACAGATAGTTTGACCTGTTGATGTCCTAGTGTTATAACAGGAAAATGTGGAATAGAGCATCCAACAATGACTCACAAAATCAGCAAAGTAAAATAGACAATTATTCAAGTAGTACACTGTGCACCAAAGTTAACATTACAAAATAGTTTTCCCAAGCTAGGCCACAAATAATACCTTGCAGCATTTAGGGGAAATTATTTGACTATCTTTATTATCCTGTTGACCAACGTTACACAATACTTGCCACCATGATTTGCCTGTGTAATCTGTTTGCCTGATTTGAAATGCAGTAGCATGTAGAGAAATATCTGCTATTGCAGTTCAAATTAGGCAAAGATTACACAGGAGAATCATGGTTTCTTTGAACTATTATGACTAAGCATATAGCATATTGTCTTGCCTGAGCTTTTTATGAGAATGAAGTATATAAATAAGCTGCATTGCTAAAGCTAGATGGAGAACAGTGTTTTCCATGTAAACAGAAATGGAGGTAAAGATGTTGGTAGGTATTTTGTTCTTCCTTGGTTTTTTCATTCATTTACCAAGTTATTTATTTAGCCAGTGGAGGACAGAGATGCTAACTTGCATTGTTTGCCTTACTGGGCTTATTCAAACAGTGGTGAAATATCCTGCTGTATCTATCAGATGAGTCAAGGCCACCTCTCAGCGACTCTCATATCAGACTGCTTTTGCACATAGCACCGGGAACAGAGACTTTTGACCAAATATAAGCAATGTTGAAGCCAACTAGTCCCTCTGGTTGTTTATTTAAGTGTTTTTTCACAAGGGGTGTCGCAAGTTTATTCTGACTTTTAAAGCAGCAAACACATAGTCTATCTCTGATATCTCAAATTGTAATCTGAAGGCAAGCAAAAAGTTGAAGTAGTAACTTCTTGTAAATGAGAATCTAATGTAATCACAATATAAAGAAAACAACCAAAATATTTTGGGAAGACTAATGCATAGATTCCAGTTTTCAGCTGCCCCAGCTGAGTAAATATGGTAGCAGCACATAGTACAGCATTTAATCCAAATGTACATTTTAAAATACAACTTGTTTGGAAAAAACACAGCTATTTTTATATTGCATATTTATAATGCACACACACACAAAAAAAAACGGATTGGAATTATCAGATTAGTTCTTAGTCACTTAGCTATTAAATACTCAATATCAGTATATTTATTGAAAATTATTCCAAGGAAAATCTTAAAATCCACTAAGCAGAAATTATTAGATATGTGATTATTTTGAAACTGTTGATGATCAACCTAGTTTCCTTAGCACTTTGTATGTCATCGCATATTTTGGTTATTGGCATATCTTGCAGAAATTGAGATTATTATAAAATGCATGCAATAGCATCATGGTGCAAATCCTACCCTTATATATTGGCAATTTTGCCCATTGCATCTTATAAATTTTCTTCCCACAGATCAGTGGTGGGTTGCCCCCGGTTTGGGCCGGTTCTATAGAACCAGTAGTAAAACCGGGAGGAGGCTCCGCCCATTGACCCTGACGTCATCAGAAGCAATCTGCGCATGCACAGAAGCAAGGCGCATGCGTAAGCGAAGCGAGCACGAGTGATCCCGTTGCGAACCGGTAGTAAAGGTAAGTAGAATCCACCCCTGCCACAGATGCCCAATTATTTGCAGATCATAATTTCAGCAACAAAAGCATGATACTCCTTTATTAGGAAACAAGCATCTTTAAACTCAAATTCAACAAATCTTGAGATTTAAATTTTACAGACTTATAGTCTTAATTGTTCTAAAACTAATAGCCTCTGTAAGTATTGAACTGCAGCCCCCAACCAACCTAAATCTTTCATCAGTTTGGATTTTGGCTTTCTTTTTCTTTTTTCATTTGGAGGGGGGAAAGGCCCATCTTTTGATATTGATAATTGCTTTATGGTACTTTGCTGTGAAACAAGCTAAATTACACTCTCTTCTGTTCAGAATCTGTAATAGCACTTTCTTCCCCAAAATATAACATGAAGCCAGGGGCATGAAAGTTTTACAAGGTTGTATACAACTCTGAAATACTATGCAAACTTCATAATGCTGTAAATATATATTTTTGTTATCTTTTGAATATCTGGATTGCATAGGAGACTGCCTTTTTTTAAAAAAAAAAAAAATCACACTCCATTAAACCTTCCTTTTTTTAAAGAAAAGGGGGCAAAGTTTCTGCCTCAAGTGCTTTTCATTTTCCACAGGCTACTTCAGCATTTTTATCCAAAGTCTGGTTGACCTTAACAGGTGTTGTAAGTACTTCAATTCTATAATTTCTCTTAATACTTTTCTCCAAGTCTGGATGCAGCCTGGCCTAAAGATAACCCAGACCAATTATCTTGGGAATCCTCTACTAAGCAAACCTTGTTACGGACGCAAATTAGAGCTTGTCAGGGTATCACAGATCCTGCCAACATACTTTTTCTGCTTAAAGACTGGAGGAATGGCTGCAAAGAAGACCTTGGTAGATCTTTATTACTATATTTAATATATAATGATATATATAGTCTGTAAGGGGCATGCATAAGCGCACCAACGTGCCTACCATCCCTGTCCTATTGTCCCCATTTATTCGTATCCTTATCCTGTATTCATAATCTTGTTTATACTTATAATTATTATATTATCTGTAATATTATACGTGTTTTAACAAATAAATAAAATAAAAACGAAATTTAGCCTACAGAAGTATGCTAGTTTTCCATTTAATAGCACCGAAACTATACTTCTCAAAAAAATAAAGGGAACACAAGCAGAAGACATCCGAGATCTGAATGAACGAAACAGCCTTATTAAATACTTTGTTCATTACATGCAGTAGTTTTGTGTTCCCTTTAGTTGTTTGAGCAGTGTATAAACTACTGTATGTAACGAACAAAGTATTTAATAAGGCTGTTTCATTCATTCAGATCTCGGATGTCTTCTGCTTGTGTTCCCTTTATTTTTTGGGGCAGTGTAGTTTTGACAAACCCTTTCTTTTGGGTTTGAAAGAAAACTTAAAATTTAGAATTTTCTGGTTCACAAAGTGTCTTCCAAACTGTTGATTTTTTTGAATCAAATCCGGAACTTGGGAGAGACAGAGCAGGAACGAAAAGTCGGCAGTTCGAATCCCTAGTATAGGTCTCGTGCGTGAGCGGGGAAGGGGTTGGACTAGATGACCTCCAAGGTCCCTTCTAACTCTGTTACGTTGGGATCTTGCGATCCGCCCTTCCCAGTTTTGTAAAAGTCGGTCAACCGGATTTCAAGAGTGCTAAAAGCTTGCACTCCTCCTCCTCCACGAAGGGACCTTGGGAGTAGTAGATCTCACATTTGAAGTGTTAATATAAGAAATTTATCATATATTATTGTTTTTTAATTATTATTTTTTTATTGAACATCGTATATTATTTATTTATAGCTCTTCCACGGCTGCTTCTGTTGGTAAGAAGATTCCTCCGCAGCCGGCTGTAACTTCGCATCTAGTGCCCCGGCCCCCGCGCCCCGCTCCGCCATCACGAGTCTATTTGCGCCGCCAATCAAGACGGCGAGCTTTTGCGCATGCTCCAGGGTGCGAGCAGGAAACGTCACTTCCGTCGCGCCGGTGACCGTTGCCGGAAGCGCCTGTTGGTAACAGACCTGATTGTAGTGTAGTAGTTTCCGTTGAGGGGAGGAATCCGTTGCCGAAAACGGGCGTCTTTATCGAAGCCGGCTGCCATCATGGTGGAGGTAAGAAAGAAAGAGTGCTTTCCTTTCCGACCCTTTGGACGCGTCCAGGGCTTTATTCGAAAGGAAATGAGTGACGGGGCCCTCGGTCTTTCCTGCTGGGGCTGTGTTCGTCCAACACCTTAGCCCAGGGGTGGGCAACTGTGGCCCTTTTACAACCTGTGGACTTCAACTCCCAGAATTCCTGAGACAGCCAAGCTGGCTCAGGAATTCTGGGAGTTGAAGTCCACAGGTCATAAAGGGGCCATATTTGCCCACTCCTGGCTTAGCCCTCCAAACCAGGGGTCTCCAACCTTGGCAACTTTAAGCCTGGCGGACTTCAACTCCCAGAATTCCCCAGCCAGCAAAGCCTTGAGATATTGGCAGATAAATAAATAGCTGGACGTTTACTTCAGGGGTGGGTTCTAATTGTTTTTACTACCGGTTCTGTGGGCGTAGCTTATTTTGTGGGCGTGGCTTGATGGTCATGTGACAATTCTTTAGGAGTTAGCAGAGGTACTGGTCTACCAGCCTTTTAACTGCTTGCAGAGCTGTACCGATCTACCCATTTATTTTTGCAGGCACTGGTCTACTTTTAACACTGATCAGCTGCAGGGCAGCCCTTTGAACCCCCCAGCAAGAGTTTAAACAGTGTTTTTTTTCCCTCTAGCCATCAGCTGAGACTCAGGAGGCAGCAATAGTTTGGGGGTGGGGCCAAATAAAAGATAAGAATAACATGGGAGGACGGGTGGGGGGGGGCAAAACCGGTTCGGTGACGTATCATCACTGCTACCGGCTCGGCGGAACCGGGAGGAACCCACCACTGGTTTACTTCCATATAAATTGTACAATAGTAAGGGGGAGATTTCTTGTGACATGTTGATCTTTAGAGCAAGAAGGAATGGCTACCTTTGGTTTTATTCCATAAAAAGTAAAACATAATGATTCTTTTGTTGAGTGATTAATGTAGTGGTTCCTTCTGAACTGAAGGTTACATTCTGTTGAGCTTTGAAGGAGGTAGGAAAAATTTTATGTGGTTTCTTTTTCAAATCCCAATGAGGTCAGTTGTTCATTTTCTTTGCTCATTGGCACATAAAGAGAAATTATGGTCATCTACCGGTAGTAATTGAATCCGAGTCCAGAGGCTTAGTCTTCTGAATTTTTGGAGTCCGGCTGGAGCCCATCCTCAAGGAATTTCTAACAACAGTGTGTGCTTTTTTTTTCTTTTTTAGGAAGTGCAGAAGCACTCCGTCCACACTCTTGTATTCAGGTCTTTAAAGAGGACCCATGATATGTTTGTGGCTGACAACGCAAAGCCTGTATTGTTAGATGAAAGGAGGTAAGAAATAGAACTAGTCATGAAGTGAAAAATAGGGTTTGTTTTGAACCCAGAATAAACACATTGTGCTTTAAAAGTTTTGCCAAATGGTATCATATAGATTGTGGTTCAGCAGAATCAAATTCAAAACATTTGTTCTAGGTTTCAGCTGAAACAAAATTTGGGATTTTTTAATATGATGAATAGGGAAGACTAGTGTGCATCTCTCTTGCATCCCCCATGTGGTTTGTATAATGATCTTCTGAGTACTTTCCTTTCCCTACCTGCCCTACTATGAGTGACTTCAAATGCAGCATATCTAACTGACTTGACCTCCTCCATCTATCCAATTTATTTATTTTATTTTTAAATTTGTATACCGCCCTTCTCCCTGAGGACTCAGGGCGGTGAACAGCCAAGTAAAATCATAAACTACAAACATTAAAATACAATTAAAAAGATATATATAAATTTGGCCCCATGATTAAAAACAATAACAAACAATTAAAAACATTTTAAAAAGTGTTAGGCCAGCCCGGCTTGCTGGAAAAAGAAAGTTTTAAGGGCAATGTCCCCCCTCCCCCCAAATATTTCCTTATGCCATATTTGAAGCCAAGGCAGTCAGCAGATAGGAAAGGAAAGGAAAGCTGTCTGAAGACCGAGTGGGACAGTAGCAGCTAGGTCCCCCGCTTCCCCCTACCCCTGCTGATCTTTCCAATGCTTCCCTTTCCTTGCCTCACTTTAGCTTTTACCAGTGGCATTGTTCATAGCTTGTATCCTGAAGTCTTGAATCAGTCCAGTATTCAGAGCTATATGGAATACATGAAAAAATGGAATGATTCCCCTTAATGCGGTTAAATAAACTTCAAGTTATTGTATGTTAAATAATACAAATTGATATGTTATTATAGTAAAACATATGTAAAAAAAAATAAAGATGTAATAAAGTATGTTTTTGTGCAGCCACAAAGTTAAGATGGCAGTTAAACTCCGTACAGAGTATGGCTCTGTGCTACACATGCCTGTATTGAAAGAATGTGTTCGAGAGAAGGGTTCCCATGGTGTAGAGTCCTATGGACACAAGCAGTATCTCCAAAATCCAGGTAGGTGACCGTTACATGTGTGCAAGTGTGTAGGTGATGGATACAGATATGGCTTTAATAATCCTGAACCCGTGTTCAAGAAACACCTTTGGTCACTATCAGATGATAGTAACTGTAGAGATGCTTAGGATTGTTTTTATTGGATTTGTGTCCCACTTTTCAAGAGAGAGTTGCCTGCTGGCTGAAGAACAGTGAATTGTAACTGCCTGAAGACTTGTCATTGACTTGACTTGACTTTAAGGCAGAGATAATTAAATATAGATCAGAATGTAATAATAGATGTTTAGATATTTTAAAATACATTGGCAGAGTATCTGATTACTGGCTATGTAGAAAATTGTAATAACTAAAAAAGTTTTCAAACCCCAAGTTAAATAAATGAAAAAGAAAACTGAGTTAATTTCTATTTTCAGAACATGAGTTTAGTTCCACTACTAATCACAAGTGGCTAGGATGAGTTTTTGTGGATAGAGAGATTCTTCGTGAATTCTTAACTTGTGTCCATTTGTTCAAATTATTTTTCTTCTGAATTCAGTCAATGATCTTGAAATTCTAGTCAAAATAAAGTAGATCCTACAGGGTAAAGTCCACATGTGCCTGATTAAAAGAAAAAAGTATCATTTCAAATATCAAGACTTCTTGAACCTCCAGATATTGTTCAGAATATGTTTAACATCTTTGCTAAACTCCCCCTGAGCTTTTCAGATATTCAAATACGTTTTTACATACATATACACATTCATATGCATAAAATATATGCATGATTTTGTACTTTAATTGTTCAGTAGAAATTCAAATGATTGCAGATTAAAATCATGACAGGAATTGTATAATCATTAAATGATTGTTTTTACTCTTCTATAAATGACTTAATACATCTCTTAATGTTTAGGAGACGATAATGATTATTTGATAACAGGAACACATCCATATCCTCCTGGACCTGGTGAGTAAGCATACTGCCAAATACAATTATATTTAGGTTGAATTCTGTTGTATTCTAGAACAGGATCTTTGGGTCTCCCCTCAACTTTGTCTTCTTCAGGCTAAACACACCCAGTTTCTGAAGTATTTCTAAGATTGAGCCTGTAAGCCACTCACCATCTTGCTGTTCTTCTCTGTATTCTTTTTAGCTGCTCAGCAACCTCATGGAAGAATTCACCCATTCTTAGACATAGAGACAAACAAACAGAATTGCTTCCTGCTTGGAATACTTTGAATTAAGACAGTTAGCAGGATGCCAGATATTTTTCAAACTTTTAAACTAGGAATATATTCTTTTTGTTTGCTTTATCTATTCAGCTTCCCAGTAGATATATATTGTTAAATTCTCTTGAATGTTCTATCTCTTTTTATATAGCTTCAAAAAAATCTTATTCAAATTCATGTGTTATATACCAGGTTTTTTTTTGGACTATAAGAGGCACTGGAATATAAGACGCATCTTAGTTTTTGGGAAGGAAAATAAGAAAAAAGTTGATTGGGGGTGGATCGGCCTTCCGGAATACCCCCAACCAGCTGTTCCCAGAAGTGAACTTTAGCAACAGGTTCCTTGGTTGTGAGCTCTGTGCCTTGCTTTTTTTCCAGCCTATCAAATGGAGGTTTCAGAGACTTTTTTTCAGCCTCTCAAACGAACATTTCAGAGGCTTTTTTTTCAGCCTCTCAAACAGAGATTTCAGAGGCTTTCAGCCTCTCAAACTGAGGTTTTCGAGGCTTTTTTCAGCCTCTGAAACCTCCATTTCAGAGGCTTGATGGGATTACATTCGGTGTATAAAACGCATCCAAATTTTTACGCTCTTTTGGGTGGGGGGAGGTGCGTCTTATAGTCTGAAAAATACGGTAAATTACGGATCACAACGTTCTTTAATGCAATTTTATTTTTTAATCTCTGCTTCCACTCACTGAATTTCCAAACTCCTACATGGAATTAATGTTTTAACTTCTTGTAAAATTATTGTGAAACTGGTCTTTTTTAAAATTTAAAAAAACTGATTATTTTTGCTGAGTTCTATGAAACTAAGCAGTTGAAATATCTGTGTGACAGCATTAGCCCTTTATCCAGAGACTGCAATGAATTAAAAGCATTCAAAATTAAAAAGTAGTCTATTAAAAAGAATAATACTTGAAGTGGGCAATCTTTCAATATATATAACATGTCTGTTATCACTTAAAAACTTCACATAGAATTCCCTTGATTTCCCCGATTCCACAATTGCTTGAAGAAGTGATCTTTGTTCCTTTATGTATTGCAAAATTAAAAATGGTACTGTATTAAATATATAATTCATAACATAAGTAAGCATTTAGTTGTTAATTTTATTGTTCTTGATTATATTCTTTCTTTCTTTCTTTTTTTTTAAAAAGGAGTTGCTCTGACTGCAGACACTAAAATCCAAAGGATGCCTAGTGAATCAGCATCTCAATCACTAGCTGTGGCACTACCTACTTCTCAATCCAAGTAATTATATTTTATTTATTAATCAGATAAGAAAGCAAAATGGCATTTCAGATTCATATGCAAAACACTGGTATTTGTCAAGCGGTATTTGTTCACTCATGATGGTGTGCTCCATTTGATTATGTTCTTTGTAATTAGCAGGGACTAGAAGACCTTCAAGGTCCCTTCCCACTCTGTTATTCTATTCTATTCTAATTGTTCAGCAAGACGTTGTTTACTGTTGATAATTTAAGGGAAAAAAAGTAAAATAGAAACTTACATCAAACAGCAAAACAGAAGCAGTATGTAAATCGATATCTTTTCTGTTTCTGATGGCTTTTGTATGGCATAAAGGATCTTTTAAGGAAAGTTGCTTTCTATAAGTGTCTAAAAATTTCTGTATGAGCCAGGACACAATCCATGAATAATATAATCCTAACAGGCTTTTGCTCGGTAATCATTTCAGTTTAATAGGACATACATTCAAGTATGCCTGTGTGGGATTGCTGTTAAGTAGGCAATCCTAAAAATACAAAGAAATAAATTGCAGTATAAATGACCTGATAATTAACTTCAGCTCTTCACTACATTATTGCTACATTAATACCGACCTTAAAAAGGAAGAGGAGCTATGCAAGGATAGGTCTGTCTGGTCAAGTATTCTTTTCCACAATGGCCAGCCAGAAAGGCATGCAAGTAAGATGGGTGCAATTTGCTTACTTAGTCTTCTATGCTGTCTCATTCTAATGTCTCTGGCAAAATGTGCTACAGTTACAATGATCTCCTGTTTTTAAAAAATCCAAAATAATCTATCACAGGATCAGATAAATCAGTTACTCAGTCACAGTACAGTATAACTTTATTCCTTGAAGACTTTAGAGAAGAGCAAAGGTTTATTTTAATACCATTTCTGAAAATTATTAGAGAAGGAGCCATACGGCTATTCTAGGAGGAAGCCATATCCAGAAGACTGCCCTTTCTGCTAATTCTTGATAGTGTCAGAGTTCCAAGTAACATCCCCCCCACAAAATCAAACTCCGAAGTTTGAAGTTCCTCAAAGCTAATTTTTATTAGAGATGTCATATTGGCACATCTGGGAAAACCCGAATCTGAAAGTTTCTGGGTTTTCCTTACCCAAAAGAAAGTTCAAGTCCTTGCCCTTCACCCACACGTCCACCACGTGAACCAATCAGGTACCCTCCAGAACAGAAGATACTTCCTCATTCTTCTCAGCACAGCTGCAGGGCACAATGGCCTTGACTTTCTAAAAAGAATTTTATTTTGACTACATATCCTCTTCACTCTATACAATCCCCCCTCCCATTTTCCCACAGTAGAATTTGTGGCAGGCCTGAAGCCTCAAAGGTAGAAAGATGGCTTCCAGGTCTGACAGATAGACAGATTCCAGTCAGAGTAAATGGTCTTATCAACGGGACAGCAATAGCATCTTTTTATTCTTATCTCCAGCAATCCTTTTGGACATACACTCTTCCATTAGCAACAGAGCTTATAAACCATGCCTGCCTCAATGAATGTGCATGTATGACATATTTCTTCCTTTGGTATTATGATAAGCACTGATATAAGGTGAAAATTAGTCAAGTCTAAGGCTCATGAAATACTATGGAATCTAATAGTTATGATTAAAATGTTGCTACTTATTACCAGTTTAGCTGGATTGTGATCTGAACATATTTGTTCGTTCTGCACTAGCATGATGATATTCCACAGATTTTCTCGAATAGGTGTATTATCAGTTATATGCAGAATCAGCAGTCTATTCGTTCTGGAGGTAATAAACCCTCATCATTTTTTTCTCATTTCAGAATAGAATCAAATAGAACTGCTGCTAGTGTAGGTGATATATATAGACATGCTGGGATTTCTGAGCGTTCACAGCCTCCAGGTTTGACTATGGTAAGTTTCACTTCTCATGTAAAAACCAGATTATATTTAGTCTTCTAATGAGCTCGAAAGAGCATAGAATTTTTGTGACAGAATTATATAGGCCCATGTGAAAGTAGTCCAAAGAAGAAAAATATATGATGTCATGTTTGTTCAATTTATAGGCTGTGATGGAAGCTGGTGGGAATAAAAATTCTGCATTGATGGCAAAAAAGGCTCCAACAATGCCAAAACCACAGTGGCATCCACCATGGAAGCTATACAGAGTAAGTAGTAAATATATTAGAAGTATTTATTGCCGGATAAATAGTTTGTTAAATGTTGGACTAGTTTAGATGGGAGATACAAACCATACACTGAGGTTATTAGAAGAATAAGCCTATTCTGATCTTGAGTTCAGTTACTATCAGTCCTACTTCAGGATGTTTCAGGTAAATTGGAAACATCTATTAATAAACTAACTGCATTCTGATTAAAGTTTATTGACTGAATCAAGGTCATATCACATTTTTATCCTGTCTTGTTCCAGTAAATCATAACTGAATTACAATTTCTGTGACTTACTTAAAATTTGAAATGATGTTTCTAATCACTACAAAGTAGCAGAAAAGATAGCAAAATCAGCTTGATATAGAATCTAATTCCAACTAATTTTAGTTCAGATAGCTTGGTCTTGCATGGAATACTATTGGCAGAACTGTCAGAGTGAGTGGAACTAATTTTTTTAAGCTCCCTTCCTTCAGACCTTCATGGAAACAAACTGTATGTAGAGCCCCTTAGAAGCATCTAGCTCATTACATATGTACACAGTATATGACTTATTTATTGCCTCCCACATTAGTTAATCCGCCTGATTCGCCAGTTGCGTCCCTTTCTGGATCGGGACTCGTTACGCACGGTCACTCATGCCCTCGTCACCTCCCGTCTGGACTATTGTAACGCTCTCTACATGGGGCTCCCCTTGAGGAGCACTCGGAGGCTCCAACTGGCGCAGAGTGCGGCCGCGCGGGTGGTGATGGGAGCGACGTGGCGCTCCCATGTAACGCCTCTCCTGCGCGAGCTGCACTGGCTCCCGGTGGTCTTCCGAGTGCGCTTCAAGGTTCTGGTTATCACCTTCAGAGCGCTCCATGGCTTAGGACCTGGCTATTTACGGGACCGCCTGCTGCCACCAATAGCCTCCCACCGACCAGTACGCTCCCATAGAGAGGGGCTCCTCCGGGTGCCGTCGGCCAAACAATGTCGACTGGCGGCCCCCAGGGGGAGAGCCTTCTCTGTGGGGGCACCTATGATCTGGAACGAGCTCCCCCCGGAGATACGGAGAATTCCGGATCTGCGTACCTTCCGTCGCGCGCTTAAGACGTTCTTATTCCATCAAGCTGGCCTGACCTAAACCTTTCCTCTTTTTAAAATGGAATTTTAAATTTTAAATTTGGTTTTAAATTTATTGGGGTTTTAAAATGTTTCAGCCAAATTTATTTAATTAGTTTTATCTCCATTTTAAATTTTGTATCTATATGTTTTATTTTATGGCTGTTCACCGCCCTGAGTCCTTCGGGAGTAGGGTGGTATACAAATTTAATAAAATGAAAAAAAAATGAAAAACTAGTTACTTTTACAAAATGGTGTGACAACCATAGTAGGCAAGGCAACATATTCTTAAATACAGTTCAAACAAGATTAACACAAGTTCACTTTAAAATTGAAGAAAGATACGGACAATTTATCTTTAAATTTATCAAGGAGGAAACTTAAAAAGATGCAATTTGGGGGGTGGGGGGGGGGAAACACAGCTCCAAACTGAAGTTTAACTAATATAATACTGACCCTTTTAATCTAGCTCTATGGATTATATAGACAAAAGGTGTTGCAAAGGAATTTGCCCTAGAAGGCAGCAACAAAAATAATTTTATTTCAAATAAAATTTGAACTTAACATAGTCTACAAATTCATGGTCTTGGATGGATCTGCTGTGGTGGCGCCGTGTAGGAGCCCCGTTGGCTCAGTAGTTAGAATGCAGTATTGCAGGAATTCAATCCTGATTGGCTTAAAATTGACTCATCCTTTCATCCTTCTAAGGTTGATAAAATGAGGATCCAGATTGTTGGGAAAAATATGTTGACATTGTAAACTGCCCAGAGAGTGCTGTAAAAAGTGATATATAAATCTTATTGCTATTGCTATTTGCACATAACGATAATCCTAATTTAGTGCAGAACTGGGCAACCTGCATCCTATGGGTTTTGCAATTTCCTTTGGAACCCCTTTATCATTATTCATTGAAAATTGTCAACATTACAGTTACTAGTAAATTTGAAGCCAAATGATCAAACAGACTTTTTCTTATGTAACTGCTTTAAGCTGTCAGGATTGATATGTTAGTTTTGGAAGACATTTCCAAAACATTCCATATTTTATCTAAATTGATAAATTATCCTATAACTTTTGCAGGTTATCAGTGGACATTTGGGATGGGTGAGATGTATTGCAGTTGAACCAGGGAATCAGTGGTTTGTTACTGGCTCTGCTGATAGGACCATAAAGGTGAGATATTGATTTAATTGTGATCCAGTACTTTTTTTTATTATTTTGCTAATATATTTCATAATAGTACTTTAGTAATAGCCACTTCACTATATTTTATTATCTTCTATTTTTTGCCTATAGGCCAAATTGTTTAAGTGTATTAGGACTCCCAAATTAGGATTGGTATAGTAAACTATTGTTTCAGTCTTTCTACCATCCTGAAGGAATGTATTTTGTATTCCAGTAAGATCTTTGAGATGTTGCTCAATTAGAATAACAGACATTTGTGTGTTTTATTTCAAAGCACACCAAAGATGTATTTTTCTCATTACAGATTTGGGATCTTGCAAGTGGCAAATTAAAACTGTCTTTAACAGGACATATTAGTACAGTTCGAGGTGTAATAGTCAGTGGAAGAAGTCCTTATCTTTTCTCATGTGGGGAAGACAAACAGGTGAAATGTTGGGATCTTGAATATAATAAGGTAACTAAATAAACTTGAAACAGTTGGAATCTTTCAGCAATGTAATGATGATAGAACATTCAGTACTGATGGTAATATGTTTACATCCAGGTTATTAGGCATTACCATGGCCATCTAAGCGCTGTGTATGGTTTGGATTTGCATCCAACAATAGATGTGCTTGTAACTTGTAGCAGAGATTCAACAGCACGTGTAAGTAAAGCCAAAATTTATATATATATAAATTGTGGAAACTGTGGAAACTAATGTGATTTTTTTTTTATCATTAGCTATTATACTCCCTTTTTAAAAGCTTCAGATTCTATTAATTCCAGTCAATCAAATAAGAATGATATCTAAATATGGAAAGTGAGTTATCTGATGCATTTGTAACCCCAGCATCCCAGGATTGTGCCACTGAAATACTTTTGCAAAATAAATTACTGTTTAATACTTTTTTGTTTTAAGGATCGGGAGAAGAAATAAGAGAGGTCCCTGGGACTGCAAACTGTTGTAATCCATGCTTTATTCCTCAAAAATAAGCTGAGCAGTTTCAGTTCTGCTCCTTCCAATAGCAAACCATGCCAATGGCAAGAATGCTTGTGTGTTTCTGTTATTTTCCTATATAAATATTGTTCTTAATGTATGTGGGAGTTCATAAGTGATACTAAAGTCAGCAGGATTCTGAGTGATAACCTCATAATTATATACAAATGGTAACGTTTGTTTGATAAAGATTGTTTATAACCTTTGCATTGTTGTACTTAATTGTTCAAATTTATGATCTTATTAGATCTGGGATGTAAGAACAAAAGCTAGCGTGCATACATTGTCAGGACACACGAATGCTGTGGCAACAGTGAAGTGCCAAGCAGCAGAGCCACAGATTATCACAGGTATGATTAATGTTGCTTGTTAGAGTGGAACATAATTCAGTAAGTGGGTCCTGTAGCCAACTTGCACGCAATTGCTTATGGTCTAATAAAATGCTTCCATTTGTTGCATTTTAGTTGAGCGTTCGTAGTTTTCAAATATGTAAATGTTTTCAATAATTCTGCATATAGCTAAGAACCTCTGGGTATAAACAAGTATAAATACCCGGAATTCCTTTAAAATATATATTAAAAGCATGAGAATCATGAATGCTTTTCAGAGTTGTTATTGGATTGTGGCTAATACTTATTCAGGCAAATAGATTTAAGTTTTGAAAAACTGTCTTACAAAGGAAGAGAAGGTCTTTCAGAAAATCATCTCTTTACTGCTTTGGCCATATGAATAAGGCCTACAAATGAACTAGAATATGTATCTGCAGCAGTTCAATTTGTGGCTCCTGGGACTTTCCCTGAAGCTATGGTAGAACAGAGCGGGTATTGTTCTGCCAAGGTCATAATTGTTGTCGACATGCTGTATGATCTCTGTGTTGCTGGAGTGGGGTGCCAGAAGTAATACCAGTATCTCTACCACCTTTCTTATTTTAATAAGACTCAAAGCAGCAGGAAGATTTTCAAGTGCAGGGCAAAGAAAAACATTAAGGAAAAACAAAATGTGGTCTAAGTATTTATCTATATTACTTCTTAAATTCATTTCTTCACTGCAGGAAGTCATGATACCACCATACGTCTCTGGGACTTGGTAGCAGGAAAAACACGAGTCACCTTAACAAATCACAAGAAATCTGTAAGAGCAGTTGTCTTGCATCCAAGACAGTAAGATTTTCCATGTTTTTTTGTTTTTTTTTAAAAAAAACAGGTTTTTAAAAAAGTAAATAAACTTTTTTAGTATAGATAAATCAGATTACCAGTCATGAACTCAATACTGTGCTGCCTATTTAAGGCAATAATATGTTTAATTTCTCTAGCAGTTGTAACTATTAGAGCAATGTATTATTGCAGTGTCACAAACCTTTTGAGCTTTTGGTCATTGCTTGAAATTTTCCTTCATCAAAGCCAGAGGGTTTTGTGCAAAAGTTGGTTCTGTATTACAGCATAACAAGATCAAAGTATATAAGATTAAAGCTGCAATCTTGTATAAACTTACTTAGATTGTGTTTCACTATAATTAGTGAGGAAGAGTTTGGTGTTTATTCTTAGATTTAAATAGTTCATTTCTTTACACTGATGAAGGCAGTATGCCTTCTGCTGGCGTTGTTCCCCTTTTACATCTCAATAAGAGACTGAGAGTGGATAGATTTACAAATTAAGCCATAATGTGATTGCTTTCATTTAGACTTTACACCAATTTACTGTGGCTTCTAAAATTATTAGAAAATACCTTCTAATATTCTGCTCACCAAATAGAACTATTTACTTGGGAAAAATGAATATTGGAAAATATCTTCTAATATTCTACTGACCAAATAGAGCTATGGTGGATTATTCCCATACAATAAATCTTTGATTTTATTATCTTTAGTTGAATAAAGTACCAGGGGGCACATTGGCTCAGTGGTTAAAGATGCTGAGTTTGTCAGATGGAAAGTTGACAGCCTGGGTTCAAGACCCAAGTGCTGTGCAACTGGGTGAGCTCCCGTTCCTGCCCCAGATCCTGCCCACCAAGCAGTTCGAAAGCATGCAAATGTGAGTAGATTAATAGGTACCACTTTGGTGGGAAGATAACTGTGTGCCTTTGGCTTATAGCCAGGCTGGCAACATGACAATGGAAGATGTCTTCGGACAATGCTGGCTCCATCGGCTAGGAAATTGAGATGAGGAGCACCGTTCCGTAAATTAGGACTGGATAGGGGAAACCTAGTTAAGTAATATAAAGATAAAGTGGACAAAATTTATCTGTATGCTATATCTTTCTATGTATTATATAAAAACCTACCATTTTATACTGATAAAATAAACATGCATACATTTTCCTTCCTATTTTATATATATGTAACTTCCCATTTATATTTAACAATATTTGGCTTTAACAATCTTCCTACTCCTCATTAATCAGTTACTCTGTTTTGAAGCAAGCAGTTCTACAGTGCTTAAATTACTGGGTGAAGAACGTAGGCTTTCTAGTTGCTGCTGCTGAATGTCAAGTTCCATATAGTTTTTACTATTAATAATGTGTATTGAGATCACCGGAAGTTGTAATTCAAAAATACCTGGAAAGCCAAGTTTCTTTGCCATCAAAAATAATTCAGAGGAAATAATTTAACACTGAAACTGTAATAAACCCTGGTAACTTTAACAATCAGTAATTAAATATTGATTAATTAGACATCCAGTAATTTTTAAAATCTTAATATACATTTTCTTACAGGTACACATTTGCATCTGGATCTCCAGATAATATAAAACAGTGGAAATTCCCTGATGGAAATTTCATCCAAAACCTTTCTGGCCATAGTGCTATTATCAACACGTTGGCTGTGAACTCAGATGGAGTCCTGGTTTCTGGAGGTAAGTTAAAATTTGCATATGATTTGAAAACAAATTCTAATTTGCTATATGCACTGTAAGACTCATGATACAGCACTGTCATTTCTGTTCTAAAGCTTGATTATTTAGAATTTATTAGCAGACTTAATCATTAGCATGAACATCAGTGATGGAAGGATTTAATATGGGTTTCCAGTTTATTTTGACCTTTAATTTTTGGAACGCTAACCTGTGGCTATCCATAGGCTGTCAGACTACTGTACCCATCTGTCTAACCAGTAGCTGTGCTGTGACATTGAGAATCCATAAGTTTCCCATTTCTAGTTTAAAATGTCCTTGCCCAAGTTTCAACATCTTCTCTCCTGTAAGATTTTCCTGCACAAAGGCAAAAGTGAATATATTTACTTCAAATTTTGATACTTGCTACAATCTGATGTGGGCAAGGAGATGAACCTGCCCAAAGCTAACAGTTGTGCTGTCCACCAGGGCTAGTGCATCATGTCAGTTTTTCAATTTTTTCCTTCTAAAGACAGCAATACACACTTATTTCAACAAATGTTTGCAAGGTAGTAATTTCATTTTTCAGCATCAGGCATTGCAAACTGCTTTAAAAATAGATTAGAGCATTTTACATTTGGTTCATTTGGGACTAGTTAATTAAAATAATTACAAGTACTAAACACCCAATGCTTAGTTATATTTTAATTTTAAAATTATGTTTGTATTTAAAGGAATATATATCTATCATATAGCCATGTTCTTGGGAGAGCTTTCAGTGAAAGCTAATTCAAGCTCATTTAAATATATATACCAGGAGAAATGGTAAAGCAAGTTTAGCCTAAAACATCACAGATAATATGAAGAGTTTCTATCTGGTGCCAGTATATTCGCACAGGAATTTTGGGAAGTTTTTTTTCCTGGGCTTTCTAGTCCTCAGGTACGTTTGTTATGTTTAACTATAATTCCCATTAAGTATATTATCCAATACTTACAAATGGCCAAGCCTAGGAAACTATCTGCAATATATATTAACTGCCGATAGCAAGCATTATTTTCCTATACATAGTATCAGTCAAGTTATAGCAAAATAAAATATTATATCTTGGTAGAGCACTTGTAATGTTTAAATTTTTCTAGAAGTCAATCCTAGTGAAATCAGAGGAGCACAGATGGATTGTTAATTTTATTACGTAGAAATGAATTGTGTGGATGCAAACAGATCTGGATTATGGTGGATGTAGTCAGACTTCGGAATAACTATGCTTTATACTTGAATTGTAACTTTGAATGAATATGCCAGTGTTTTATTTTCAGCTGACAATGGTACAATGCACCTTTGGGATTGGAGAACTGGGTACAACTTCCAAAGGGTGCATGCAGCTGTACAGCCTGGCTCTTTGGACAGTGAATCTGGAATATTTTCTTGTGCATTTGACCAATCTGAAAGCAGACTTCTTACAGCTGAAGCTGACAAAACTATAAAAGTCTACAAAGAAGATGATTCTGCGGTATGTGGAATATTTTTTGATACCATTTTACAGCATAAAACTAGGTTAAAGATACACTTAGTGCACATATTCTGAAAAGTCAAAAGCATATTTAAGGTTAAACTGTTTTTAAATAAGGCTCACAAACAACATTTTACACAACTGGAAACATTATTTTTAAAAAATAGGGTTTATAAATTGAGTTCAGTTGCTTGATAGAAACTTTCCAGTAACAGAATAAAATAAATGCTTTTGCATTCTGTTCTTCAGTTTCAGTAAAATAACTTTGAGAACATTATGTGATCAGATATTTATTCAGTTTGGCTAACAAAATAAGTATTTTAAAAACAGTGAATTACACTTTATAGAACAATTTTACATATATCTTACTCATTAGAAAGTTCAACTTAGTTTTGTGGAATTTATTTCTAAGTAAATTTATGATATTTCAACATGCTTTCACATTTAGTATGGCAGCATGTTGTGATGTGTAAAGGAAAATACATGAAAACAAATCAATTGGTTGAATTCTGATAGTTCACAAATGACAAGAAATCACTCTTAGACTATTTAGCAAAATATCTGATTAATGAAAATAGTAAATAGAGCACACACTTTCAAAAACAATTGTAATTCTTATGTTTCTTAATTGATGCTGCGGTTTATGTGAAAGATTTTAATTGGACTTTTTAAATTCTTCCCCAAACTGTTAATCATGGATAACTTGAGATGAAATAGGAAATAAACCCATATGTGTTTTTTGTGTTTCCATACCAATAGTGTATTTCTCTTCCCATTAAAATTTAAAAAGAAAGGGAGAATATTACAGTTCCTCCTCAGCTAGGGATTGATTGGGAAGTTAGTACAAGTGACTGTTAATAAGAAAGACCAAAGTAGTCTAAATTGGCATATCATTTGGGATTGTATTCAGAAATTCCCTAGAGCCAATTTAAGGAAATATGTAACTGTAGCATATGCAAAATTAGAATTGGGCTAGAACTCTTTTTTTTTCTCCTTTAATCTCTCCAGACTGAAGAAACTCATCCTGTTAGCTGGAAACCTGAAATCATCAAGAGAAAACGATTTTAATGAAACCAAACTTCCATTGATGTGCCATAATCCCAATCCTTTGTGACATAGCCGAAACACTGCTAAAGCCATTGCTTCAGTTTGCAGTCTTTACATTTTGTATTGCTTTCTTGTCCGAGTTTGCTTTCTTTTGGGATTTATTTTTTCTCTCAACCTAGAAAAATCAGCTGCAGCTATTATACATGTCTGAAGAAATCAGAGTACATTACATAGTAGAGTGCTGTTAACTGTAAACCATTAAATGTTTGCATGTCTTTCTGTGTTTTCTTTCTGCCTTCTTGATGAAAAAGTAATGTTTGAAATTTTGATGATTATTTTTTTTAAAAAAAAACCCTTATATACTCTCTCTTAGAATGATAAAATTGTCAAAATTTTACCATTCGGAAAACAAAAGCCATTGTAGTAATGATTCACGTCCTTAATACAATGTGCTGCTTGTCAAAATGTAATCCAATACATTTCATTTCATTTCATTTCCCCTAAAATAGAAGATTTAACTGCAGTCTCATATGTTGAATGTGCATCATTCTGCTTGAGTCACGGTTCTATTTTTGCCTATCCCATGTTGGAATCATCATTAAAATTTTATTGAAACAACCTTTTAAAAATAATTTGATGTTTGTCTCTTCCATTTTTACGTTCTTCTTTATAAAAGCTTGAAAACAAAGTGAAGGTAATACATTGGAGAGGATATAGAATAAATTTCAGAAACAGGTACACTTTTCAGCTGAAATAAAATATACTTGTATATGGGTGGACTTTGCTTTAAATGTAGTGGCAAAGTGTTCCTTGTTTTGGTTTTCAGCCCTTCAAACAACATTGAATTTTGCTTCTGAGTAGCATGATCTCCCTAGCTTTTCAAAGAGTGAGAGGAAGTCCCTTAGGAAGGACTGAAAAAAATCACTGCACATCTTTTTCTGTTTTGGATTTTGCTTACTGCTTCAAGGGTGTGTCTAATATAGATTGACATCTTTAGCTTTTTCTCCCCTCCATGTGAGTTGTAACAAAGACAAGTTAGATATAAATGATATAATGTGTTCACTTAAACTTTCTTAAAAATGTTCAAGGTATGTATTACATGTATGCTTGTATTCATTCACATGTAATGTCAGTAGCATGCTTGATTTGTAAGGTACTGTTATTAGTGTAATTTCCATATAACACCTGAAGCTGTTAATGAGTAGGTTTTGATAAAAAAATATGCAATTGTTGTAGAAAGCTTTTGTTACAAAGATCATGTATGTTGCAAGTGTGTAATGATACATTTTTAAGTACCTTAAAAAAATTGGAATAGTTATCACATTTCCTTATACTCTGACTCAGGTTGGAGTTATTGTGAAGCTGTGATCCATTGCTTATATTTATACCAAGGTGATCAATTATATTTAATATCAGGTGGAACTACTTAGGAATTTATGTTGCAAGTTTTCGTTAAATGAAATGACTGCATTGCATCAATATTTTTAAACGTCAGCTACAGATTATAAACCTAAGTTAAGCATATCACAAGTATGTGACCTTGTGTTAATAACTATTTTATTCCTCATACTAGAGAATTATGGGAGAAAAGAACTAAAAGTTTCACTTGTGCAATTGCAATTTGAGAAGAATCTCTGATAGAAACTTGCTTTTGGTCCATATATTTGCAGAAGAATGTTAAAAGCTATTTCCCTTATGTTTGATTCCTTGGGTCACATTCAGAGTGTTTCCATTTAAAAGCAATTACTTAATATGTTGAGTACCTGATATTAGCATTTTAATTCAAAACAGGGATATTCTGTTTGGAAAGACTTCATAACATTTGCTACTTGGCCAGGGTGCTCCGAAGCTTTGTCAAGTAAATCAGTATATTCTAGTGTTTCAGAAAGTAACCATGTTTTGTGTTTTTTTTTAATTGTGTGACAGACCAATGAGATGGAGCTAATCTCAGGAACGATGCCCAGATCTTTATTCTATATCAATGGGAGCTTTCAATGTGATCCTTCAAGCGTAATCTTTCAGGAGCTCCAGGGAATAGCTACTCAGGCCAAATTCTAAACAGCCTCTTAAGTAATATCTTATTCTCCAGGAGCCATACATAGGATGGTTAAATGGGCAGGTATATAGAGTACTCCCTACCCCCCAAAACCCCCAAAGATAGCTTCCACAAGGGTAAGCTAAAAAGCTAATCGCTGAAAGAATTTCATACTCCAACCTACTTGGATTTTACATAACCTTTGTTGAAGAGGTTTTAGAAATCATTGCTAATCATTAATTGCTAATAGATTTTTCCAAGATACTAAAACAATCCAGAGAAAACTAGGAACTGGATATAAACTGTACAATGGTTACTTCAGTTGATATGAGACTACTCATCTTTATCTTAAGAAATACCAGAACTATTATAAATGTTGATTTGCACAATTGCAGGTGTAAGTAAAATGGTGATCATAGAAAATAATGTTATGACTAAATTACTTTTAGATATATATCATTTCTGGATGATAATCATGGAACCACATTGATGGAAAATATCCTATATTTACAATATTGAGATGTACTCCATCTATACTGAGGTGGACAAAAAATCTTGCGCTCTAAATTCTCCTTAGCTCATAAGGATAAAACTGCTATTTGGGCAATTTATCAGGGCTATATTAAGTACTAGTAATGTTTGATTTTATAACAATTTTAAAAGCACAAAATGATCTTTTCACATTTATTTAAAGGAAAAAATACAGCTTCTGTTATATGTTTCATTTATTCTGCCTTTATCATTATTGCCATTGGTAAAAGCAACAAGAGCTGCTCTTGTTGGACTGAGTCAACAACTTGAAAAAAGTCAGTTAAAGGGGATTTATTTATTTCCTTGGCTACGGCAAGACTCAAACAGTAGTCAAATTTATTTAGATTTGTGCATAAAAAAGTGTTTTTAAAACTATCTCTTCCACGTCAATGCAGGTAATTCATGAGTGTACCACTGAAATGCTGGTGAGGCATGTTCCCCCCAAAAGAAACAAGGACTAAATGTACTTGACAAGAAATATAATAGGTTTCATACCATTCTATGTAATTTATCTCCAAGTAACGTATATATTACTCTGCTATAATGAGAAACAATAGCAACTAAAATTAATGAGTGGATCTGTACTGCAGTGAATAGTATCTTTTAGATAAGAAATATTAGATGTTGTGATTATTCTTTTTCAGATTACGAGTTCCAAGTTGATTCATAAAGGTGGATCTCTCAAAATCAGGAAGTTTAGATCATGTTGAATTGAAAGAGATTGTATGATTCCTGTTAGCATACCTCAGAGTGTGATTAGAATTCAAACAGTGTTTTCATATCCAATGGAATGGTGTATTCTGAATTTGTAGAAATACCCATTTTTGTCATCTGGTTGTTTTTGTTTCCAAAGTGTAGATAAATAGAAATGTAGGCTCTTGTAATTTAATTACATTGTTTTTATTTTTAAGGAAATAAAAATAGAGTAAGGTTCTTGTATGTATGCTAGCATGCAATATAAATGTAAAATAAAGTTGCTACTATTTGTGAAAGAATGGACACAAAATATTTTTATTAAACCCTAAATATTGGTCATGTTTGCAATTTCTGACAATAAATTTTTAATTAGAGTAGTATTTTGTTCCTATTGAGAACTCACTCCAAATAATTAACATTATTTGGGCAATCACATAGTGTATTGAAATTTTGAGGATATTTACATTAGACAAAATGATGCTCAATATTGCTTCTGCTAAGGTTTAAAATATTAGATCTCTTAGTTCTGCATAATAAAAGGCTTTCTCTGAACAGTCCATTCTGTGTGGAAAACTTATGCTGCTCATTTATTTATTAAATTTGTATGTCACTCATTTACTATTAAGTGACTCTAGGTGGCTTACACTATAAAAACAAGAATTTAAAACATTAAAATTAACAAGTTGGGTAAAACTAGGTAAGCATTACATGAACAGAATGCAGATGGGATTTTCCTAGTCCAGTAGCCACCTCTGGGGTAGAATGCCCTCAAAGGAGCCTTATGATGTGGAGTATGTTCTATTTATAGTAGACGTACAGTTATAGTGCTAATTATTCTTTAACTAATTAGTATTTTACATAGACCCCTGTTCTTTGATAGTGTTATTTTGCAAACTATCCTCAAACCCAAATCATATTTCAGGAACATGTACATCTAGACACATATGCAGAACAAAAGATGAATAAACACCGGTTAGATCCTTTTAAAAAAACAATATATAGATAAAAATGTAAAATAGCAATCAAAACACACTGCAAAACAAACTCAGAAGGAGTCCTATTCAACTGACACTAAATGCCTGGATGAAGGACTTCAGGACTTTCATACAGGCAAGTTGGGTCCTGTGTGGCAGGGAGGGGGGGTCACTCCAGAGAGCAAGAAAAAATTAAACATGAACATAAATGTCAAGGGTAGTACTTGGGTCAGAAAAAATATTTATCTTACATTTGTCAAGCACAAGCAACTAGAACCACTTGTGGATGGCCCAAAGAGATATTTTTAGTATTGATCACCTATATACCTCCTAGAAGAGCCTCTGGTGAGATAGGCAGCAAATAAATTTAACAAATATATATATTGCAAGAATTTTGCCAGATATAT
This sequence comes from Arizona elegans, assembly GCA_022577455.1. Classification (NCBI taxonomy): domain Eukaryota; kingdom Metazoa; phylum Chordata; class Lepidosauria; order Squamata; family Colubridae; genus Arizona; species Arizona elegans. Next base: position 64,218,393 of record JAKOOJ010000009.1, read on the forward strand.
ACCTAAGGGTTTGCTCTCAGACATTTTCTTCTTAGCTGGAATATCTCTTAACTTTCCATGGTAGGGGCCCCTCCCCTTCAACCGGTGATTCCACCACAACATTCTTCTTCCTAGCATATTCCAGCAAGAGCATGGTCCACTTTTCAGATCATTGAGCGCCACTTTGCACGGTCAGCTGTGTCTTCGGGGTGCAGGCTTGTGTCTTGCATATCTTTGTTGATGGTGTCTTGCCATCTCTGTTTTGAGCACCTGCAAGGTCACTGGCCATTGACTTCTAGTTGGTAGGCAGTCTTGGCAATGGTGGAAGGTGCTGATCTCAGGACATGTCCATACCAGAGCAGCCGGCCTTCTCTCATCTTCTCTAATTAGTGCCTCACCAAAATGTTAAATGGTGTCGTTTGTGATGTGGTCAAGAAGGGAGATGCCCGATATCCAATGGAGCATTTGCATTTCCATGGCAGGGAGATAGCTTTCGGTCCCACCACAATATTATACTATATAAATTAATTAATGATTGTTCTGTCCCCCTTCCTCACACAGGCAAACGTAATACCAAGCACGCCTGCCAATATTTTATTAGGTAAACAGATTAGAATTCTTGGCAGACCAAGGTTTTGGCAGCAAACTGCCAAATGCCTGCCAAGACCGTTTTCACTCCCATAAAGCAGAAGAGGACTTATCTTCAGTCCGTTCCAGGAGCAACAAATTATCCACGAGACAAGAGTTTAGTCAATGTTCAATCCAAAATATATCCAAGACGAATTTCAGAGATCACGATGTGACTTTCAGGGTTTAACTTTGTCCATCACAAAGCCTGAAGAGCAATCCCACCCACTTTTATTCCTGGTGGGCTGTGGCTCTGTGACTCAGCTCAATCTCTGGCCCTCCCACGCCTCTTCCATTGCTGCGCACGCTTCTCCCTCCGATGCTGCCTGGGATCAAGCCAGGATTCATCATCCTCGCTCCCTATCAATTGGTGCTCCGATATGCCTTCTTCTTGGCACATCCCAGGCTGTTCCTCCTGGCCTTCAGATGGAACCTGAGGCATTGCCAGAAAAGAGGGTCCTGGAGAGGAAGGCCTTGTCAGTTCTTTTCCATCACCTTCTGAGTCCTCTTCCTCTGTTGGACAGGTTCCAGAGTTGGTGTCACAACACTGATATACGCACAAACTGATAAAATAGTAAGGATGACTAGTGGCCTATTGAAACAGGAATGGCTTGCCCCACATCTGATTCTGATCTGCATGGAGATGCTTTATAATCTTGCAGTCTACATGATCCCATGCACAAATTATTTCTAATAAGCTGTGATGGTGTCTGTTGCTGAAAGCAAAACTGACCCTATGATGAAATGCATTAGGAGTGCTACCCGCCTTCTTTACAAAGAGGTTACTTTAGAGTAACATTTGTTTCTGAGCTGCAAACATACATTTCTGATCAGTTTTAAATCGTCAGCCTAGTAGGCGCTCTGTGGTTCTGTTCATGAATCTTGTATTGAAACAGTTTTATATGGTCTTTATATGGAACAGCATATTTTTCCAATGTTCTTTTACAGGGGAAAACACAAGACAATTATAATTCATCCGTTTAAGAAGTTTAGGCATTTGAAAATAAAGACTAGCAGAATACTTTTCGTTTAGTTATTTGCAGCACAAGGTATTTCTTTCAAAATTCAGTTTTTGCTAGTTGTTAGAATATGTCTAGGTCTGTGATGGCAAACCTATGGCACGTGTGCCACCTGTGGCGTCCTTTCTGTGGGCACATATGCCGTCGCCCCAGCTCAGCTCCACCGCTCATGAGCATGCACCTCCTGCTGGCCAGATGGTTTTTGGGTCTCTGCCACGCATGCGTGGAGGGTCGGGTACATGCGGGAAATGCACATGCATGCGTGGGGGGCGGGGCACATGGGTGTGCACATGCGCAGGGGTGGGCACGGGCATTGCATTATGGCTGTGGGTGTAAACGCACTTTCGGCACTCGGTGCTGAAAAGGTTAGACATCACTGGTCTAGGTTATGGCAAAAATGACTCAATTCTCCAAGGGACATTGTCTCATTAGATATGACGTAATGACTAGACTTATGCTTTAGAGATCACAGCTAGCTTTCTGTCCTGAGAAAAAAAACATTTTTTTCCAAGGTTTTGTAGGAAGGCTGTTGAGCAGGGTTTCACGGAGTCTCACATGCAGAAGAAATATACAATCCAAACTATGACTCTATAAGTCTGCATTTATATGTTTCTTTGGAAGTATGTCTTCTTGAATTAAACTGAGTTTAAATATGAACAGATACATAAAAGACATATAGTTTATATATGAGAATTTAAATGTAGATGTGACCGACTCCAGTGACTCCACATGGCACACAATTAAAAAACAAAAATATAAAGAGAAAATCTGATGCATTTGAACAATTAAATTCTATATAATTTTTAACTTTATTATTTCTATCTTGGTTTTAACTGCTTCATGCCAGAATTCAATAAATGTGAATTCTGTATAAAACCATATGTTTTATGGTTTGTATAAATGTTTTATCGTCTGTATAAAACCATATGTTTTATGGTTTTTATGTTTTAATTTGGTCTAGTGTTTAAGGCACCAGGCTAGAAAACGGGAGAAGTGAGAAAATGGGAAAAAGTGAATTCAAGTCCCACATTAGCTGTGAAAGCCAGTTGGATGTCTTTGGACCAATCACTCACTCAGCCCAATCCACTTCAGATGAATGTTGGGAGGGGGGAGAGGGGGAAATTGTATCAGATATTTATTTATTTATTTATTTATTTATTTATTTATTTATTTATTTATTTATTGGTTCGATTTATATGCCGCCCTTTTTCGGAGACTCAGGGCGGCTTACAATGCGTTAAGCAATAGCCTTCATACTTTTGTATATCCTGCTTAGTAGGGCTTTCACTCCCACGCCCTAAGCGGTGTTCTTTTTTATACAAAGTCATCTTATTGCCCCCACAATCTGGGTCCTCATTTTACTTGCCTCGGAAGGATAGAAGGCTGAGTCAACCTTGAGCCTGGTGAGATTTGAACTTGCAGTAATTGCAGGCAGCTGGTGTTACTTAACAGTGCTTTAGTCTGCTGCACCACCAAGGCTCTTTTTATGTTCTCCACCTTGAGCTATTTGTAAAAATAATAAAGGTAGGATGCAAACAAACGAAAACATTGTTGCATACTTAGGCCCCTAAGGCCTGGGAGGTAGGCAAGTTTTTAAAATTTCTGGAAAATCTATCATTCCAGAGAGTAGAATCAGAGAAAGCACACATCTTGTGTTGCAAAATATGGCACTTTCGGGGACCCCGAAAGTGGCAATGTTGAATATTTGTGTTATTAGATTCCTTTGGGTCCTTGTCCTAAGAGGACACTTCCAATGATTGTTTTAGAGGATGACTTTTCACTGGCTAACCTAACTGGGGTGGTAGAATTTGCTTAATATTTCTGGATGGCACTCCCAAGAAATTCAAATTTTTCATCATGTTTTAGTGGAACTATAGTCACTGGATTTATTTTTTTAAAAAAGCGTATTTGCTCATCTGAGTGTAGACAGATCTAAAATGTGAGCAGGGTGCAGTTTAGCAATTCAAGTTATTTTATGCTCATTTTTTTAAAAAATGGAAATCTCAGGAGTTGTTTTTCCCCCTTCTTTCAACAGAAAATAGAGATGTGTTTTTCCTAGTGAAATAAATACATAACAACCTGGATTTCCAATTATACCGTAAAATTGAAGGCTGTTCTAGCCTGCATATTCTGTTTCCTTCCTCTTGATACTAGCAGACGGTTATTATGGTGCAATCTTTCTCTAAGGGTGCTCTGCTCCTCTGCCCTTATATTAGTGGATGGCTAAAGGGGACGTGGTGGCTCAGTGGCTAAGATGCTGAGCTTGTCGATCGTAAGGTTGCCAGTTCAATGGTTCGAATCCCTAAGTGCCGCATAATGGGGTGAGCTTCCATTACTTGTCCTAGCTTCTGCTTACCTAGCAATTCAAAAGCATGTAAAAAAATGCAAGTAGAAAAATAGGGACCACCTTTGGTGGGAAGGTAACAGCGTTCCGTGCACCTTTGGCATCTAGTCATGCCGGCCACATAAGCATGGAGACGTCTTCAGACAGCACTGGCTCTTCGGCTTTGAAACAGAGGTAGGCACCACCCCCTTGAGTCGGGAATGACTAGCACATATGTGCGAGGGGAACCTTTACCTTTAAAGGGGTCTCCATGCAGGTAGTCATGATGGCATTTCAGCATCTTTGCCTTTGTAATGTGGATTTACAGGCAGCTGTTACGTATAAGTTGGGTTGACAAAATCAGAAATGAGGAGGGGATAAGCCGCCTAGGAGAGCCAAGGGAAATCATCAGAACCATAAAAAGTAAAAGTTAGAATATTTTGGACATGTGATACAACACCCAGAAAAATATGGCATATTTTACTTAATCTTCCAAGGAAAGATTGAAGACAAATGAGATCCAGGCAGAAGAAAAACATCATGGCTTCATAATCTAAATGACTGGTTTGGACAAAACTCAACAGCACTTTTTCATGCAGCTGTTGATAAAAATAGGATTGCCAACATGACCGCCAAAGTCCGATGAAGGATATGGCACAAGAAGAAGTATAAAATATTGATTGTCATGCGCCAAACAATAATATCTCTCCTTCTATCAGTTTTATATATCACAAAAACTAGGAAAAAATTAGAAATATAAGAACAAAAGTAAATAATAGCTCAAGATAATAATAGCCCCATTTGTAATTTTGAAGAATTATTTGGTCATTCATGGAAGTGTAGCTCATTTTGTGTATCTGGAATAAGAATTATTTTTGTCTCCAAGTTTAACTAAAGATAACAATGAAATGCAAATACATTTGCATACAATAACATCTTTAGCAAGCACACAAAGTTCCTTTGCATTAGAAAAACAAATAAGCATCTTGATCCTAAACACATTTCTTTGAAAGCTAATCCCATTATACATGCCAGAATTCTTCCAAGTAAGAATGATTTAGCCAGCATCTCCAATCACAGCAAATCCCATTAGCCTCTGCTTGCAGAATACACCTGCAATTAGAAAGGAATGGCTGTCATTAAAGCTCAATCAACTTCAAAGTAGTTTGAATGCTTATTTTAATGCAAATGTTGATGGTAAATAGTCTTCTGACTTGGACATTTAAAAGTTTTATGCTAAACTGGTTATCTACTGGTATTTGACTCAATATGAAATGATAATTACATGGCATTTACCTTTTTTTTTTTTTTTCATATCCAGTATATAGAGCTAAGGTGGCGCAGTGGTTAGGGTGCAGTATTGCAGCTACTTCAGCTGACTGCTAGTTCAGCAGATCAGCGGATCAAATCTCACTGGCTCAAAGTTGACTCAGTCTTCCATCCTTCCGAGGTGGGTAAAATGAGGACCCAGATTGTTGGGGGCAATATGCTATTTAGTATACTGTCTTTGGTGTAAGCCACCCAGAGTCCTTGGAGAGTGGGCGGCATAGAAATATTAACAATAAAATAATAAATAAATAAATAAATAATAATAGTTGTGATAGATCGTGAACAAAATACTAAATAATCAAAGTTTTGGCATCACCACAATTGGCTTTTATGTAAACCATGAAGGAGATTGGAGCTGAGATTTGTCTTAAATTGGCAATACATTCAGCATTATTTTAAGACTTGGAGAATGAGCTAAAAGCCATTTTAAAAGCAAGTAATAGCTCCAATTTTCTGAAAATAAGTTAATGTGATGGAGTATTTGTTCTCTTAATCTACTAAGATTTGAAAGAGAAAGAAAAAAACGTATTTTTAATCAACTACAAATTTGCAGGCATTTTTCATATTTTTTTTAAAAAAGAAAACATCTGCCCTATTATCTTAATGCTCCTTACAGTCTTTCCTACTTTTTGGTCAAAACTGAGATTTATATTATCCAAGAACAGGCAGCTAAGATAGCACCACAACAAAGGTAGTGTTAATTTAAAACTTTGCTTCCATCTTTCTTTTGCTGATTTTCCAAGAACTTTTTTAAAAGGCATAGTACTTGGAAGACCTGGGTTATGTCACAAAATATATTTCCCAAATTAATGTAATACAATCCACATAGTGAAAATGTATTTTCCAACACATTAAAAAAAACAAAATCTTTACACATCTGGAGAGCGCCAAATTCTCATACATGACAAAGTATGGTATGACACTATTGTTGGTGAGTACTACTAATTATCTAAAAGGAGTTACTTCTGACAAGAAAATTGCACACTTTTCAAATTAGAATGGGGGAAAGGGGAAGGGGAAGTACTAGGTTATTTCTTCTTGATCTAATCCTAATCCATAAAATTTGGCAGATGAAGTGAATGTAATGGAAACGGTGAGAAAATGCAGCCATATAATTTTGAAATTCTTAATATTAAGTGAAATTAAAGCTGAATATTGTCAAACGTATATCTTGGACTTCCAAGAATGCAGGCGATCAAATTGGGTGGCAATTTCTAAAAAAAGGATAGTGGTAGTCCTCATTCTATGACTGTAATGGGCAGGCTCAATGAGATGGCCTTGCTTAACAACTCCAGTCCCACCTCTTGCTCTCTATTATGCAGCTGTTAAACGAAGGTATGTGGGTTGGTAATTAGAGCACACGATGCCTCAGAGATGGAAGAAGCCTATAGAGGCCTAGCACAGGGCCAGGGCCACGGTCTTCTCACACACACCCAAAACACCCCATACTCTGCTTCCTGCCCTTTGGGTCCCCCCAGACCCTTTCCCTTTCTCTCTGGGTCTTGCAGGTATTTCCCTCTGCCCCCAGGTCCCTCTTTCCCTCACCCAACACTCCTTGCAGGTCTTTCCCCACTCCCAGTAGGTCCCTGAAAGCCATTCTCTGCCCCATGGAGTTCCCACAGCTCTGTAGGGCCCCCTAGCTTTCCACAGTGCTGTGAAGACTGCATTAACGAAGCCCAAGGCCTGCTGGGACATGTTGGGCAAGTGAAAGGCATGTGGGGGGAATAGGTGTGTGTGTGTGCTGAAGCATTCCTGCAATCAGTTGTAAGTCGAACTGTGGGGGGGCACCGCAGTGGCCAAAATTTTGGGACTGAGTCATAAGTAGCTTTTGTGGATTTGCTGAAACTTAGAACTGCCATAAGTAGAGGCATACCTGTACCAAAAGTACAATTGCAATCAATTCCTATGAGGAAAAAAATGGAAGGCAGTCAAAAAGCTGAAGTGACTGTTCACAAAGTTTAGTAAAAGTAAGACAATCCCATAAGGAAAAAAACCCTGCCATCACATCAAGGGTGGGTTCTACTTACCTCTACTACCGGTTTGCAATGGGATCGTGTGCGCGTGAGCAAAGCGATTGCATGCGCCTTGCTTCTGCACATGACGACATCCAGGGTGGCAGGCGGGGCCTCCCATCAGTTTTACTACTGGTTATTGTGAACCAGTCTGAACTGGGGGCAACCCACCACTGCATCACGTGCCTTAATGATTACTGTCCAGTTGCACTAACTTCCATTATGATGAAATGTTTTGAGAGACTGTCTTGTTGTTCACCAGCAGCCTGCGGAGCTGGCAGTGGGGTCAGACAGTGAGGAGGCTGGGGAGGACAATGGGCCAGTCCTGGAGTCAGGGGAAGGCCCGGACGAGGGCTCTGTGTCAGAGGCAGAGATGGGGCCAGGGCCATATGGGAGCGATGCGCGGACTCTGGAGTCTCCAGAGGCGGATAACAGAAAGGCAGAGGAACAGGAGGAGCCTGTTCCTAGTGCATACATACGAAGGCAAGAGCAGCTAAAGCAAAAAGGACGACTCGGAAGTAAGGCCAGGAGATGATTGGCCCCTCCCAGAAGGCTTAAAAGAGCAGCAAGGGCTCTTGGGATCTTTGTAGGAAAGCAACGTTGGTACATTTGTTTCTTGTCTTGCTACATTTGTTTCTTTTCTTTTTTGAATAAAAGTTTTTTTTTTAAACATAAACATAAAATACATCTTTTAGAATGAAACATTGATCTGGTTATAAATTGGTACAATCACTAATTCATCTTTAACAGTATTTCATCTCCATTAATTATCATCTTGTAGAAATAATAATAATAATAATAATAATAATAATAATAATAATAATAATAATAATAATAATAATAAATAAGATGGGGAAAAAAACCCAGCTCAAGAAACATTTGTTTCTTGTCGGCATCTCTTGCTTCTGAACTTTTGCCAAGAAAAGCCTTTGGCAGGGTGCCAAAGTAGACAAAGGTTGGTGATAAGGCCAAAGGACTGTTTATGAAGAATTTGTTTTAGACTTAATTTGGACTAAGCTGAGAATGAAGTAATTCTCAGCTGTTCTAATAAAATGTTTGTTTAGGACTGATTGTGTCTGGTAATAACTACTTGGGCCTAGATCACAACAGACTGGTAAAGGACTATAAGGTTTCATGCCTTCCCCGTTCTCATTACAGTTTGCCTATTGGAAGAACCGCTCTATAGATGATGCACTTTCCTGTGTGCTTCATCTTAGTTTAGCCTAACTGGAGGTGGCGAATACTCATGTGCGAATTCTGTTTGTTGATTTCAGCTCAGCGTTCAACACAATCTTCCTCAGCGTTTGATGAACAAACTCAGCCTGTTGAGTTTTAATAGTCCTTTATGTAATTGGATACTGGATTTCCTTATTGATAGGCCCCTGTTTGTGTGAGTTGGAAGAACAGTTTCCAACTCCATCTCATTGGAGTTGGGTACCCCATACGGCTGTGTCCTGAATCCGCTACTCTTCACCTTGATGACCCATGACTGCTGTGCCAAATCTGCTACAAATCCTATTGTGAAGTATGCGGATGACACAGCAGTGGTGGGTCTTATCCAGGATGTCAGTGAAGGTACTTATAGGGAAGAGGCGAAGGCTCTGGTGGACTGGTGCAATAGAAGTAATCTGCTTCTAAATGTTAATAAAACAAAGGAGATCATCGTAGATTTTAGAAAGACCCAGCATGGTCATACTCCACTCAGTATCAAGGATGCAGCTGTAGAGGTGGTCAACAGTATTAAGTATCTGGGGTGCAGATAACTAACAATCTGAACTGGTCTCTCCGCATCAGAGGGGTTTTCAGCAGGTTCTGACCAGTTCTGGAGAACCAGTAGCGGAAATTTTGAGTAGTTCAGAGAACCGTAGTAAAAATTCTGACTGGCTCCTCCCCCATCTATTCTCTGCCTCCCAATTCCCAGCTGATCGGGAGGAAATGGGGATTTTGCAGTATCCTTCCCCTGGAGTGGGGTGGAAATGGAGATTTTACAGAATCCTTCCCCTGCCATGTCCACCAAGCCATGCCATGCCCACCAAGTCACACCCATAGAACCGGTAGTAAAATTTTTTGAAACGCACCACTGCTCCACATGGCATCCTTAGTGAAGCGTGCAAACCAGAGCCTGCATTTCCTGCGTCGGATGAAGAGAGCACATCTTTCTCCTTCTGTCCTGGCCACTTTTTTTTTTTGTTACAGAGGCACCATTGAGAACTGCATCCCTGTTTGGTTTGGTGGCCTCAGATAGAAGGACCATACAGACAGTGGTGAGGACAGTGAAGATTATAGGAAGCTTGCTTCCCATTATTCAGGATACTGCTTGTAAGCGCTATGTGCTTAGAGCTCAAAGCATTGTTAGAGACCCCACACACCCACTTTACGAACTGCTTCTGTTGCTCCCCTCTGGGAGGCAGTTTCAAAGTGTTTCTAGCAGGACTACCAGATTCTGTAACAGCTTTGTTCCTTATGCCGTCTGGTACACTCACAAGATTAGTTTTTCTTCATGCATACATCCAAACTAGACTTCTTGTTTCTCTGCGTCATATAATATATGTGGGTATATAAATAATTTTGTATTTATTTTGTCATGTTTATGTAGTATATATTGGAGGTAGTGACCCTTTGAGAGCGGTATGCAACAAAATTTCATTTTAATGTATGCTGATTAGTGTACATTCAAAATGACATAAAGTTATTCTAAGTCTAGGATACATATAGGCATAGGGTGTGGAAGGTTACAATAGAAAAATACAGGTAGTGTATTTCCTTTCCTTTCTTTTTCTCTTTTCTTTTCCTTTTGGACTTTATTCCCTGACAAACTATTCAAAAGTAAAATGTGCCTCTTGGACTTAAAAAAGAAAATCTGTACACCCTCAATCTAAAATCAGATCCTGCACAATGTCACATTATTTGCTGTGTCCGCTCTAAGATGGAGCACATATCATCTGTAGCTGTTTTTAAGAAACCTAGTCTGAACATCATAATCATGGGATTATGATGGTATGATTTATGCAAATCTGATTTTGTTTAAAAGATCCAGATGGTTCTAATTGCTACTGGGGTGCAAATTTTCCCATAGATTTAAAAGACAGCTACTTGTACCATAAATTGCTTTGGAGCTGGATTCAAATGACTGATCTGCAAAATTCTAAATCTAATCAGACTATCTCCAGTATCAGAAGAGAGGTGTGTGTGTGTGTGTGTGTGTGTGTGTGAAAGAGAGAGAAACAGAGGGAGGGAGAGAGAGAGAGGTGGGGGGGGGAGAGAGAAGCAGGGTCTTTCTGTGAAGAATATTTCAATTCTAAATTCCCTTCCAGGGACGCGGTGGCTCAGTGGCTAAGATGCTGAGCTTGTCGATCGAAAGGTCGGCACTTCAGTGGTTCGAATCCCTAGTAATGGGGTGAGCTCCTGTTACTTGGTCCAGCTTCTGCCAACCTAGCAGTTTGAAAGCAGGTAAAAAAATGCAAGTAGAAAAATATGGACCACCTTTGGTGGGAAGGTAACAGTGTTCCGTGCGCCTTTAGCGTTTAGTCATGCAGGCCACATGACCACGGAGACGTCTTCGGATAGCGCTGACTCTTCAGCTTTGAAACGGAGATGAGCACCGCCCCCTTGAGTCGGGAACGACTAGCACATATGTGCGAGGGGAACCTTTCCCTTTAAACTCCCTTCCTTTCACCCTTCTCCAACTATCCTAAACTGGTTAAGACAACAGAAAAAAGAAAAACTTAAAAAAAAACCACTGCTTTTTATTGTTCTATTGAAGTGCAGTTGCTTTTTCTTTTTACCTAACAATTGTTAGCAACATGATTTCCATTAAATTGAAAATGTGTATAATAAGAATTACCACCATCCCCAATTTTGATTTCATGTTGCGTTCCCTATTTGCATGATCCAAGGAGAAAGCAGAGCTAATTTAAAGTATTACAGATACTTTAAGTATCTGTACAGATAAGTCCCAAATGCTTTGAAGATCTTTCTGGAATCAAAGCACTGAACATTACGTATGATTTAAGAGTTTAGTTCTGGAACTGAAATGTACCAATATCTATAACTTTTGCCTTATGCTTTGCTTAAAACAGTCAAATTAAGATGGATTTAGAAAATAGAGCTTTTAAGAAAATCATTATTCATACTGTGTCAAGTTAGGGAGAAATCTTGCTTAATAGGAACATAGGCATATCATTTCCAGTTTTAATCCGTGATTGTTCTAGACAAGTATAGAAAAAGTATATTTCCCAAACCCCAGAAAACTATTCTGTGTAATCAGATGTAGTTCTGCTCTGATACGGTATATAATTTTTTGGTTCTGGCCTGATAAAAGAATTAGGGAAGGATATTTAAAGTGCAAGTCATTAAAAATTCTGCTTTTAAAAAGACAGCACAGCAAAACAAAACTAGGGGATTTAACTTAACATACTATTATGGTTTGTATAAAGACTTCTTCACAATGCTCTATTATTTCTACTAAGTTTGGCAGAATATTGAACTTAACTGTTGAGAGAAAGATGATATGAAAGAAAGATATGATGAAAGTTGTCTACAGAAGAAAGTATGCATTCCCTCCTAGTTAACATTGCCCAATATGTAGCCTTATTTGTACTTACTGGATTAAGTATTTCAAAATTGCTCTCAAACACCCAGAAAATAAAAGCTGTCATATTTTTTCCTACTTCTATGCTAGAAATAACCTACATGATTGCTGGGGATCATTTTTTTCTATGGGAGATCAACCATCACTTCTGATCCCAGCCTTGGTGGGACTAGAAACCTCTAAGGACCCTTCCAGCTCTGTGATTCTGTGTTCTGTTGTTTTGCTCTTTTATTCAGATAATAATTTTTACCTTATTGTACTAATATTTATATACACACAGATAGGGGAAAGAGATCTTTTGGAACTTGAGGTGTTTTTTTAAAAAAAATATTTTTAGCTTAGCAGGTTATTTTACACTCTCTCCTCCCTTTTAAAAGTGGTATTTCTTCATTTTGTTACCGAATTTCAGTTCTTCAAATTAGGTTCTGGGGTGTAAATGTAGGACTATGGAGGCACAAACTGCATGGCTAATAGACTGCCCATCATTGATACTACAGCATTTTTTCATTTCATTTTGCATTTTATTTGATTTATATACCGCCCTACTCCCGAAGGGCTCAGGGCGGTGAACAGCCACAAGAAAAAACATATAAATACAAAATTTAAAGTAAAGTAAAACCGAATTAAACAATTTGGCCCAAGACAGATTTAAAACACCCTAATAATTTAAAACAGATTAAAATTTACATTTTAAAAAGGGAAAAAAGGGAAAAGATTAGGCTAGGCCAACCTGATGGAATAAAAAGGTCTTAAGAGCGCGGCGGAAGGTGTGCAGATCCGGGATCCTCCGTATCTCCGGGGCGAGCTCATTCCAGATAGTAGGTGCCCCCACAGAGAAGGCTCTCTCCCTGGGGGCCACCAGTCGACATTGTTTGGCCGACGGCACCTGGAGGAGCCCCTCTATATGAGAGCGTACTGGCCGGTGGGAGGCTATTGGTGGCAGCAGGCGGTCCCGTAGATAACCAGGTCCTAAGCCATGAAGCGCTCTAAAGGTGGTAACCAAAACCTTGGAGCGCACCCGGAAGACCACCAGGAGCCAGTGCAGCTCGCACAGGTGTTACATGGGAATGCCATGTCACTCCCATAACCACCCGCGCAGCCGCACTCTGCGCCAGTTGGAGCCTCCTGGTGCTCCTCAAGGGGAGCCCCATGTAGACAGCGTTGCAATAGTCCAGGCGGGAAGTGACGAGGGCATGAGTGACCGTGAGTAAGGAGTCCCGATCCAGAAAGGGACGCAACTGGATCGGGACTCCTTACATCTATCCCAGAACTAGCAAAATATTTTGAATTTCCCATCCTGGATTCCAAAATCAAGTATAATACTTCTTAAAAGGTAACCTTATATTCTAATTTGGGTTGTACTCATGGTGATTTCATGGAGGTGTCCTTCAACAAAATAATAATAGTATTATAGGACTAAGAGTTTGAGCTGGGTTGAATCCAGCAGGTTCTGGAGAATTGGTAGTGGAAATTTTGAGTAGTTCGGAGAACTGGCAAATACCACCTCTGGCTGGCCCCAGAGTGGGGTGGGAATGGAAATTTTACAATATCCTTCCCCCAGGAGTGGGGAGAGAATGGAGATTTTGCAGTATTCTTTCCCTGGAGTGGGGTGGGAATGGAGATTTTATAGTATCCTTCCGCTGCACGCCCACCAAGCCATGTCCACAGAATCAGTAGTAAAAACATTTGGATTTCACCACTGGTTTGAACTATATATTGGAAGGCACAAGGCTGACTCTTCTGCTGTGAAGTGATCTTATGTAAGACTTCAGTCACGAGTAGAAGATGTAATAATTTTTATTTGTTATAAAAGTACTTCTTATAAGAGTAAAATCAGATAAAAGAAACAAAACACTTTAAAGTCCTGAAAGCATTATAAAAATGTTTATTGTTACTGTGAATTATCTATTTAGTAAGTACTGGACATACATATCAAACATGTACAGGTTATCGTAGCTTTCTATAAAACATATATACATCTCCTGCTCGTCATTCTTTCTAATTATGATATTCATGCTGTTAGTTCTAGTTCCCATTTAGCTTTTACATATCATCACTCAAAACCACAGTTTTGGAGACTTCCACGTTTTGCAAAGATAAAGTAAAAAAAGAAAGAAACAGAAAGAGCTGCTAAGATGAGGAGAGCATCTCAAAATTAATTCAGCAAGGACTACTGAGGATTGTCTTAAAATAGTTTAAAGTGACGAAAAGAAAAGATGCAAGTCAGAGATTAGAATCCTGAACAATAGTATTCCACCATATAAATTGCATGACCCAATCGTTAATGTTAGAGAAAGTATGCTTTAGCAAGCTATACTGTATAACTTCCTTTGAAAGGTGGGAGGCCAAGAGGAATTAAAAATGAATTAAAATAAAATCTTAATCTTGTTTTCAAAGTTAGCTGGGTACATAATGCCCAGCAAGGGTGCTATAGGCTGGTTAATTGGGGCTAAGTCCCATGCTACCCACATCCCCACCATCACATGGGGTAGTAGGGGTGTGTTAGCATTTCAGAGGTGCCTGGGTAAGGCTGCTGCAGCATCATCAGAAACAAGCAGTCACGTTGGGAGAGAGGCAAGGGAGATGTCCTGCCCACTGGCGCCTGGCACCGGTGCCTCTTAGCCCAAGTTTTATGGATGAACGCAGTCTGACTGCACTCAGTCTAGGCTACAAGGAGGGCTGAGAGAGCGTGGAAGAATAAAGGACTAAGGAGAAGCTCTGGTCAGTCTGACTTGGCTGAGCTACAAGGGCTCCTATGGGCAGAGTGTTTAACGCACCAGCTTTGGGTAAAGAGATCGAGGCGAGCATGGAGCTCCGGTGTCTCGCCTTGAAGACGAGGAAGAGACTGAGGAAGCTAAGGGGGCGAGCGGCCCTTAAGCCCTGGATCGCCGGGAGATCCCACTGTGGCTCTGCCTATGCATCGCGGGGGAGTGTTCAGCCCAGGTGTACCACCTCAGCTTGGGAGTGACGAAGAGCTGCCGGCAGACACTCTGGTGGGGGACATCAGCGCAGGGCTGCCCCCCGGGGAAGCCCATCCCGGTGGGTTTTTCTTATCGGAAGGCAGCGGGGAGTCCGTCCTGTTCGCGGATTTCCACGTGCACACCGACACCGGCCTCATCCTGACCGCCAGGCCCCTGGACCGTGAGCGGACGGCGCGCTACAGCTTCGCGGCGGCCACGCCGAGAGGGGCGATCGTGCAGGTGGAAATCGCCGTCGCCGACGTGAACGACCACGCTCCCCGCTTCCCTCGGGATTTGGCGCATCTCGGCGTCTCCGAGCTCAGCCCGCCCGGCAGCGCTTTCCGCTTGCCCGCCGCGCGCGATCCCGACGAGGGAAGCTTCGGCATCCAAGGCTACTCCTTGCTGCCGTGGGGTCAGGACGGCTCGGCGGAGGGGGAGGAAGATCCGTTTTTCCAGGTGCGCTACGGCGCTCCCTCGGACCCTCTGGAGCTGCTCTTGCTGAGACGGCTGGATCGGGAGCAGGCGGCTACCCATCGGTTGCTGGTCGAGGCTTGGGACGGCGGCAGGCAGCCCTCGCCGGAGCGGACGCCTCGGGGTAGAGATCCAAGTGCTGGATGAAAACGACAACGCTCCCGCTTTCGGGCAACGCGAGTATCGCGCCCGCCTGCGGGAAGACGCGCCGGCGGGAACCTCCGTGTGTCGGGTTTGCGCCACCGACCCGGATCTGGGTGTCAACGGGGAGGTGCGTTACGCTCTCAGCCGCCGCCAGGGAGATTCCTCCGCGGAGATTTACTTCGAGGTGGGCGAGCGCAGCGGGTTGCTCCGTTTGCACCGGCCGCTGGATCGCGAGCTGCGCGCTAGCCACCGCCTGGCTGTGGAAGCTCGCGACGGCGGCGCCCAGCCCGAAATGGCCACCGCCTGGGTCTCCGTGGAAGTCCTCGACGTGAACGACAACCCGTCGGTCATTCGGTTGCTCTACCTCAACGAGGCCGGCGCCAAAATCTTCGAAAGGGCGCGGTCGGGGGACTACGTAGCCCGCGTGTCTGTCTCCGACCCCGACGAACAGCCGGGAGGAAGAGGAGGCGGCGTGGCACTGAGCCTGGAAGGCGGCGAAGGCGCCTTTTCGCTGCGGCGCTCTGGCGACGGCGGCGTCTATTTCCTGTGCGTCGACGGTCCCTTAGACCGGGAGACCCGTCAGGCTTACGAGCTCCGCTTGACGGCCGTCGATGCCGGCGTCCCGCCGCTCTCCTCCAGCCACGTGCTGGCCCTCCGCGTGGCCGACCGAAACGACCAGGCTCCCGCCTTCGCCCAGCCTCGTTACCGAGCCACAGTCTCCGAAGCCGCCTCGCCCGGCGCGGTGGTTTTGCGCCTCAGCGCTTCGGATGCCGACGAGCCGGGCTCTCGCAACAGCCAGGTGCGCTACGCCTTGGCTCCCTCTCAGCCTCACGGCGCGCTTTTCCACCTCGACCCGCTCAGCGGCGTCCTGAGTCTCCGAGCCGCGTTGGATAGCGAGCGGGAAGCGCTGGTGCAACTATGGGCGCTGGCCCGGGACTTGGGCGCCCCGTCCCTGTCTGCGTCGTGCCTGGTGAGCGTCGCCGTCGCGGATGCCAACGACAACGAACCCGTCTTCAAACGCCAAGTCTACAACGTGAGCCTGGCTGAACACTCCGAGGTCGGCTACTGCCTCTTGCAGGTAACTGGCCGGGGAGGAGGAGCAACCTCTTGTAGATAGAGCACAAGGAGTAGTGAAATCCATTTTTTTACTACCGGTTCTGTGGGTGTGGCTTGGTGGGCATGGCAGGGGAAGGATACTGCAAAATCTCCATTCCCACCCCACTCCAGGGGAAGGATATTGCAAAATCCCCCATTCCCTCCTCACTCCTGGGAGAAGGATATTGCAAAATCTCCATTCCCACCCTACTCTAGGGCCAGCCAGAGGTGGTATTTGCCGGTTCTCCGAACTACTCAAAATTTCTCCTACCGGTTCTCCAGAACCTGCTGGATTTCACCCCTGAGTGACCCCAAAGGAGCTATTGTTTTCTGGGTTGACCAGAAAAAAAGCTGGTGAATTTTGCCAGCTAAAACGAGCAGGTATTTTAAAATATTCTCCTTTATTGGTTTAAAATATTCCCTTCACTATCACAATTAAAAAATAGCAGAACCTTTATCAAAATACAGGTGCTAAACTAATCCAGGTGTCTATCCTTGACTCAATAGATTGGCTGCCACTGGAAAAGTTTCTTCTCTTTGATTTGTTAAGAAACATGCCTTGGTATCCTAGGTTAGAATGGAGTTTGTTTAATTATGCTTGTGTGGATTGTAGGTACTTTTTCAGGTACTGAAAAAGAGCCTTGGTGGCGCAGCAGACTAAAGTGCTGTTAACTAGCACCAGCTGCCTGCAATTACTGCAAGTTCGAATCTCACCAGGCTCAAGGTTGACAGCCTTCCATCCTTCCGAGGTAGGTAAAATGAGGACCCGGATTGTGGGGGCAATAAGCTGACTTTGTATAAAAAAGAACACCGCTTGGGGGGGCCAAAAGCCCTACTAAGCAGGTATATTCAAAAGTAGGAAGGCTATTGCTATTGCATTGTAAGCAGCCCTGAGTCTCCGGAGAAGGGCGGCATATAAATTGAACTAATAAATAAATAAATACTATTTAGTCTTTCATAGGTTTCCCAGATATTTTGGACAGGCGGGCTTTGTATCTGAACAATTGTGACATTTTCTGTTTGATTCAGAGCAAGGAAGTTTAGTTGGGTGAGGCAGAACATTTTTTCCACAATATAAATGATACCGAACTGTGAGATGTTAAATGATCTCATTTAGCAACTTCATATAAGGAGCCCTTGTGGTCAGAATGCAGTATTGCAGGCTAACTTTGCCCATTGCCAGGAGATTGATCCTGACAAGCCTAAGGTTGACTCAGCCTTCCAACCTTCTGAGGTCGGTAAAATGAGGAGCCAAATTGTTGTGGGCAATATGCTGATTCTGTAAACTGCTCAGAGAGTGCTGTAAAGCACTGTGGAGTGGTATATACGTCTAAGTACTATTTTTATTGTTTTTTATTGTTTATTGTTTTATTGTTATAAAAGTTAAAAAGGGAGAAGCCTGGAATCCCCTAACATAAGTAATCACCAAGGCAATCTCTTTTTTCACAATAATAATTGGACGAAACTGCCCTCTGAAGGAGCACTTCTATTCCTTAACCCACAGGTCTTCAAACTTGGCAGCTTTAAGACTTATGGACTTCAACTCCCAGAATTCTCCAGCCAGCATAGCTGGAGAATTCTGGGAGTTGAAGTCCACAAGGTAGTAGTGCCACTACTACCTCAGCAATCTTTCTTAAAAACAGAGGTGGAAACTGGCTAATGGTTATCTAAATTTAGATTGTTGGATCTAGGGAAGATCTCTTCATGAAGAGTCATACCATAAATCTCTTTCAAACCTCTTCCCATAAAAAGGCAATGATAGTCTCCCAGATTCAGAGGGTCATAGTAACCCCAACACCACATGGAAATTGAGCTGGGGATGGGTGACGCATGCAGATGGCAGAAGTTTGTTCTACAAGCTTGTTCTCTAAAGGCCAAGTTATTTAATTTGGAGAAGCTGAAAGAAGCAGAATGGTTCAGAGAACTTTTTCCAAAATTCCTCTAGTGGTGCAGAAAATAATAATCTCATGGAAGCCATCACTCTGAGAAAAAGAAAAATGATCCCTTAGAAGATATCTTTCCTAGACAGGTGTACAGATATTTTGAAAATCTATGCCTCATTGAGCGCTAATTATGTGACTATGATCTGACTGCAACATCTGTCATTCCATTGGTCACTACAATTGATTTGAACTGATATGGCTGGTTAGATGTATGCCCTCCCTCTTTTATCTCTTCCTGTGCATCCTTCTTGAAGTTGTATTTGATGGAAGAGAAGGACCAGATAGGAATGTGGCAATCTTCAGTCAAGGTTCTATGACAACTCTTACATCAGAAGTGTGGGTCGATTAGCAAACAAGGAACAAAATGCACATGCTAATGTGGAGTGTGAGGCAGAAGACACAGATTCCATCCACAGGAATTTGCTTAATAGGTTGTGTGAACGAGTTGTTTGCAAACTATAGCTTATTGATTAGTGTCTTGTGTGAAACGAGTCAATTGTGGCTTTAAATAACTTCCATTAAACCCATGCTTAGTTAGATATGTAGATATGTTTTGGGTAGAGCTGCCAAAAAAAAATACTTTATATTTGTGAATAGAACAACCTTCCTTATTTTGGTACATTACTTAGATTTTCAACTATACTTCTCATAAAATTCCAACTACCAAATTCAGACACATACTGTAGAGATTATAGGTATTATATAGCTCAACATGTCTGGAAGGCAACAGGTTAGAAAAAACTGGCACTGTATATAGAGATGGGGGAATTAAAATAAGGCATTTTTTAAAATAAATAAATAAAACAAATTTCTGCTACTCTCTTAGCTGATGGTAATGATCTTGAACTTTATAAATCTTTCACAAGTATTACTAGTGTCGTGGCATCCTCTTCCTCTTCAGCACATTTTCTGTTCAAATGCAATTCGTATTTGTATTAATTTTCTAACATTAGAGCATACATATTAGCTGCCTTCATTTTCTTTAAACTGTGGCTTCCAAATTCTTGTCAAGTGCTGTCAGACTTCTGCATGGTAAAAGCTGAACAGCACCTGAGTAAGTGTTGTCTTACTCAAGTGCTGGTAAAAAGTTTTGCAGGTCACCAAATAGAAAAATAGATTATCATCCCTTGCCACATAGGTGACTGGATATGCTCCAATTTGTGTAGCAATGAACAGCATAGAAAGCCAATTTGCTGCAGTGATTAAGGTGACCCTGAGTACTTGTTCCATTCTAGGCAAAATCCAGCTGTGGGACCTTTTTCTGTCTCTCAGTCCTTGAAAACAGGCAATAGCAGACCACTTCTGAAATGTTACCAAGAAATCTGCAAGGACTTGTTCAGACAGTCGACAGGAGTCAGTATGTATTCAAAGGCATGCACGCGCACACGTGCACCCACAAATTATCACAGCATACAGTGGACCCACAATTCTGAAATATTTTTATCTGTGAAAAAAGCATTACAGGTTGTCCTTGACTTAAGACCACAATTGAGTCCAAATTTCTGTTTGCTAAGCAAGGCAGTTGTTGGGCAAGTTTTGCCCCATTTTTTATGACCATTTTGCCATAGTTAAGTGAAGTGTAGTTAAGCAACAGCACTTACACACAGTTGTTAAGTGAATCTAGCTTGTCCCATTGACTTTGTTTATTGGAAGTCAGCTGGGGTGCTTACAAACAATGACCACATAGCCCCTGGACACTGCACCTGTTATAAATACATACCTGTTGCCAAGCACCCAAATTTTGATCATCATTTTTCTTTTGCTCTTTCTTACATTTCCTATCCACATACCTTAAGACATCTTCCAAATGATTTTTTTAAAAAAATGATCTCTCTTTGTCAGACTCATCTATGCATCCATGCACAGTGAAGTAATGGAAAGATAAACCATGGAAGGAAGGTGAGGGAAGAAGACAGGGAGAATAAAAGGTAGCACTTCTTCCTCTTTATCTGAGTTGTGCAGTTTTGGTTGTTCGTCAAGCAATATCTGTACTTCTTCACTTGAAATGTAGCTGATTGCTGCAGAAAGCTCAACTGCTCCCTTTCTCTCTCTGACCTACTAGCACTATGGAGAAGGAGGGAAAGGATATCATAAGAAGACAGGGGAAGAGGAAAAGGCAGTAGAGCAGGAATGTCAAACTCAAGGCCAGGGGCCTGGATCTGGCCCGCAGGGTGCTTAGATCTGGCCCATGAGGCCGCTTTGGAAACAGTAAAGGGCCGGTCTGTGGTGCCTCTGCCAGTGAAAACAGAGCTCAGGAGAGCAGCCCTCCCGAGTTTCATTTTTGCTGGCAGAGGGTTGCAGGAGGGCATTGTAGCCAAAAACAGAGCTCGGGAGCCCATTTTTGCTGGCAGAGCGCTCGGGTCACCACAGGTGTCGATACGAGTGACATCGAGCTGGCCATGCCCACCCTGGCCACGCCCCCTCAGACCCCCGAGGTCAAACACAACCCTGATGCAACCCTCAATGAAATCAAGTTTGACACACCTGCAGTAGAGTGTCACATTTTGTTCCAGGATGCTGAAGTTGTTCAGAAAAGAAAACATTGCTTTTGGTGTCTCTTCTATTTGTAGAATGGACAATATTCACATGCATACATATGTACACTCTGTCAAGTTTCCGAAAGATGCCCTAATTAATTCATGAGCCATGATCCAAACTTCAAAAGAAATATAGTAATTTATTAGGAGCAACATTCCGGCAATACTTGGACGCAGTTAGGACTGATCCTATGTAGATTTACATTCCCCTATGACCCTGTCTCTCCCCTCCTCTCTGGCCATGTCATAAATCACATTCTCCAATTACCCACTTTGGCTGGCTGCGAAACCTAACACCCTCCTTCTGATTGCGGTCAGAAAGAATGTATGGAATTCACTTCAGTTCTCCCTCCCTCCTGCTCATGGCAACTTGAAAGCTTTGCAAGTTGACACACACACATTCACATTCTCAAGAAGTAGCACTCTATTAAAGCTGTGTTTATAGGGAATCTGTTAAACCTCCAATAAATGCTTTATAAAACACCAGTCAGGTATTATGTTGACAATTGCCTCTGTAAAAGCCAGGCGACTAGTTCTTCATTCTTCCAAGACAATAAAGTCTTAGTGTTCTGGTCACAAAAAGGAAGTGATAGGCTGGCAGCTGTTGAAAGTTGTCAACAGATGTTGGCAGATCTCAGTCCTGGCAGCATCAGCACCAACATGGTAGCATGGTAGATTGTTCATTATGGCGGGATTTGTGTTAGGACAAAAGAATGACGTTAATTGGAATAGCTAAAGACAAATTTAAACTGTCCTCACTGTGAGCTGGGTGTGGGATGAAGGCAATATTGTATGTCTTTAAAAATGTTTAGTAGGGCATTTTATGTATTTAATTAGGTACGTAAGGATGGGACTGAGTTTATTAGCTTTCATTCTCAAGAAAATAATTTTAGGACTTCTGGTCCAGTCTAGTAATTACGAAATTCAATAACATATTATTCTATGTTCAAGAAGTAGAATGAGAATAGGGTAGCACATTTGTATCATTGTTTCTTTTAAGTGGAAGACAGTTTCTCCACTCACTTTTTATGAGTAGGGCCAGATAAATGCAAGCCACAATTATTTCTGAGGTAGAAATGGTGAAGTGAAGACAGTTCTGCTAAAAGCGTATCTAATGACTGTGATGGAATGAAGAGCAAATGAGTAATACGGCCTTTTGTAGTTCCTCTCCAGGCCAGGAGAGGACATGACATCACCCTCAAATGTTCCAGACATTTGCTCCACACGAGGAGATTGTATTATAGCGGTCTCTGTGAGGTTTAGAACTCTGGGAGATAATGGTATAGTCCAGGGGTCAGCAACCTGCGGCTCCGGAGCCGCATGTGGCTCTTTGGACCCTCTGCTGTGGCTCCCTGTCAAGTGATCCCACCGCTGGCTGGCCCTCCCCTCCCAGTCACTCCTCGCCTGGCCTGAAAAGGTAAGGGCGACTGTGGGGGATGGAGAAGCGGCCAGGGCAGAGACAGAGAGATACAGAGAGAGGGGGAGAGAGAGAGACATAGAGAGATACAGAGAGAGAGGGAGGGAGGGAGGGAGGAGAGAGAGATATATCAAAAGGATTTTGTGGTTCCTGGTGTTTTTTAACAACTGGTTCTCTACCCTAATGACCGGCTGGGTAGGCGTGGCTGCGGGGCGGAGGTTCATGTGACTGGTGCAAGTGAGTGACATCGAGTTGGCCAAGCCCACCCAGATTTTGTGGCTCCCGGTGTTTTCTTTTTTGTGGGAAACGGGTCCAAATGGCTCTTTGAGTATTTAAGGTTGCAGATCCCTGGTATAGCCACCTTGCCATACTTCAACAAAACATGATGGATTCATTTTGATCCAAATACCCTCTTTGGTATACCTCCTGTTTCATCTATGTCAGGGACGGGTAACCATGGCCCTTTTATGACTTGTGGACTTCAACTCTCTGAATTCCTGAGCAATTCCTGTTTCTGGCTCTCACTGTCTGCTGAATGACTGTTTACCTTTAATTCATGTTTATTTCACTTGGCACTTTCTTAATATTATTTAAACCCTAATCAAAAACATTTGTGTGTTCCCCTTTGTTTATCTACAGTATTGAACAATTTTATTCTACGGAGTTTGGGGCTCCTTAGCCTGTTTAAGTGGAGTGTTCCTGTTTTAGTATATTGGCTTAATTTATACATCTTGGCAAAAGAAAAAAATGATAATGAACCCGTTGGGTTAAGTTAATATATAAATGGAATTTAAGATATGTACCAGTTCTGGGATTCAGTGCACTAATATAGCATCCCGGCTAGCAGCTGCTCAAGAGATCTTAGGTGTTGATGATAACTCTAAATGAATGGTTGTGTGACACTGGGATGTTAAGTGCCATTTGCTACTGATTTATGATTAATGGGCCAGTGAGGGGTGGGTTATAGATTCAAAATAGTGTCTCTGTTAGTTCTTATATTCTATGAGCTATTATGTAGTCAAATCAGCATATACCTATGTTAGCTTTTGTCTGAGGTACATTGGACCAATATGGTAGATGTCAAAAGTCTTTTTGTTGTTTGTGCTATAGAAAAATTGATGAAAAGTCTCCAATTCTCATCTCTATGATATGACAGAACTCAACTGGCTTGCATGATTTGATATGACATTTTATCCTTTTATAATAACCAGTCTCCGTTATTTCCAATCTTGCTGTTTGGATTGGAGAAATCATGGTCCCACAGCTTCATATCTTTCTCAGAGTCTTACTTTATATCTCAGTCCATGTCAGCTTCCTTACTAGCCTTTCCTTACTGCAAGTTAGGGAGAGAAAAGAGGTATGAATACAATTTTATTTTTTTAAAAAATGCAGTCTTAATTCAGAGATTTACCTGAAAATTCTGATTTACTACATTTTATATTTAATGAAGAGTTTTCTCACACAATCCCACGGAGCCAAATCATTTACTTGGCCTAAAGGACACTTTTTCATTCAGGCATTTCATTTGAATAAGTATCTTCACAACCTCAGCAAGTGTGTTTTATGTATGAGATTTTTTTGCTTTCCACGCTGAAACAAGTATTGTTAAGTTAAAGCAGCTGCCGGTTTAGTAAGCCTGGGGAAAGGAGCTGAGAACAAATTGAGCCCAGCTTTTTCAAAGTAAATAAATTGCAGTAAAAAGAGAAATTGCAAAATAACCATGACACTAAATAATAAACAGAAATTCTTGATCTCTTGAACAGCTATACTATGTATAGAAACAACAAATACAACTTTATAAATGTTACTAATAAAAGCAAAAGTTCAAAATCTCTAGCAAGTCAAAAGAGGTAAGAAGTTCCCTTTATCTTAAAAACTAATTGTGGAAAACCAGAACATGACACCAAAGCAAATATTTAACTGTAAACTGAGTTCTTGGTTTCCTAGAATGCTTGATGTAATCTGAATAGAAGCCAACCGCTGCTGGAAAGTGCATAGTGTATCCCCAATCTGATCCTCTATAAATATATTGGGATTGCCAGTTGTTGTTGTTGTTGTTGTTGATAGCATATGGCATTATTTCATTAGCCAGGAAACTATAATGCAATTGCAGAGCAGTAGTTTGGCTGCTTGTTTACCAGCTCAGTCAGGTACATGCTTGCACAATTCACAAGGGGGCAAGCTGGCTTCACATCAGAAAGAAAGATAAGCAGCATCATTCAAGGCCTCCCCTGAGCTACCTCGAAAACAGGCACCGCAACTAGGAAGGTTCAGAGGGCAGGAATCTGACTGCCTGCATGGAGCACCAGCTCGTCTCCCCTCCCCCCTCACTCTCCAAGTTTTCAAATCAGCATTTTATCTACTTTTATCTACTTGCATAAAAAATGCTTTCAGACTGTTAGGTGGACAGAAGCTGAGGCGAGTGATGGGAGCTCACCCCGACACGCAGTGCTAGGACTCGAACTGCTGATGCAGAAACTATATCCTGCGTCATTAAGCCATTGAGCTATCGTGCCTCAAGATTTACCAGTAAGCATAGCCAAAGGCTCATACACTGTAAATGTAAAACACCAACAATCTCTTGCAGGTGCTCTGTTTATTTTGCTTATACAGTTTGGCTTGGGGTAGGGTTAGACCTCTGTGACCTGCAGAATCTCTGTGTGGAATAATGGAATGAGAATGTATGGGCTTACGCTAGCCTCCCATTACATCCAAAGGCTAGATTATGAAGGGAAAAAAACAAATCCAGAAGAAGACAGTAGCACACCTCTTTCATAGTTTTGCCCAGAAAATTACAAAGAGGCATGCTCAGCTCATGGGAATCTTATATTTTTGCTGGTTAAATAAAAATTGGACGTGTTTTTCCTCTTTGAAAGCTGCAATATGCTGGGAAAAAGTAGTGCTTTGCTTACTATCAACATTTTATATGGTTGAAGATGACTAGATAGTGTAGTCCTTATTATTGGGATTAGAAAATTGATTTAGTTTTGTTTCATCATATAAAGAAAATCAAAACAAACCTTTGTTTATGGTTACAGCTGGAATACCACAATCATGGAGCACACTAGGTTTAAATGATAGATGTTAAGTAAATAGTAATAAGTCAATTTTGTTATGCTATGTAAATTCTTTGGGCATTTAAGCACTGCTATTCTGTCATTTGTAATCCCATATAATATTCTGATTTTTAAACAGGGCTAATGATGTTATATTCTCTTTTTTCCACAGATTTCAAAATACATGTAGTGTTTATGGACTTTGACAGGTGCGGATTTTGAAACCCTTAATTTTCTACCTAACTATGGCAGGTGCCGGTGCAACTAAATTCAAAGTATACTTTTAAAAAGTATTTCCCATTAAGAATTTTGTTTGGAACAGGGGTTTTGGAGACTCCTGGGATCCCCAAGACCCTTTCAGGAGGGTCCACAAAGTCAAATAAATACTTTAAAAAAATTCAGATTTAATTTCTAATACAGCAGATATTTATATGTAACATACCTAAACCCCAGGCATTTTTATGAATGTAAATGTGTCCTGAGGCCAACATGCTTGAGAAGCACTGATTTAGAAGAGTGCTTTTTTGCAAGACTTTCTTCTTTTAAAATGCCTTTGTCTGTTCTGCTTTGATAAATATTTCCTTCTTATGGGACCAAACAAAGCAGTTTTTAAAGTAAAGCATACTTTTCTTATACTTACCATATTTTTGGAGTATAAGACACACCTTAGTTTTTGGGGAGGAAAATAGGAAAAAAAATTCTGCCTACCAGGTATTCATCTGGCTAGTGTCCTTAGCCTGGTCAGCTTCCACACATTAGTTCGCCCCCGGTTGGGATTTAAAAACAGCTTCTAAAGCACAGCTGATCGTCGGAGGGAACAGCAATGAGAAAAGCAGGCGAAGCGCAGAAGATTGCTAGCACCTCGTTAGGGCTGAAAAAAGCTTTGAAACCACAGCTTTCAAAGCATATAAATTAAAGCGAAATAAAAAAAAAAAGCTGATCGTTGGAGGGAGCTCCAGTGAAGCTCAGAAGGGATAAGATAAGGCAGTAGCTGTTCCAGGTAGCCATTTTGGGCACCGTGCGTTGCATTTTAAGCCTCGAAATACGTCGTGTTTTCAGGCAGCAATTGGCGATGTGCTTTGGCGATCCCTGCAGCTTTGAGGGGCTCTCAAACGGAGCGTTTGGAGGCTGAAAACACGACGTGTGGAGCCCAAAAACACAAGCCATTGTCTGTGGCAATCTCTGCAGGCAGGAAGAGGTCACGCGGAGACCAAAGGGTGGGGGCTGGCAGGTGGGCAGAGCTACATTCAGAGTATAAGACGCACCCAAATTTTCAGCCTCCTTTGGGGGGGGGATGTGTCTTATACTCTGAAAAATACAGTAAATTCTATTTTGTGTAATCTAGACATTTTACCTAACTGTCTACATATTTAGAATTGTCTCTTTGAAGCGTCAAATATAGTAAACAGGCAACCATTAATACTGCTTTAGGTATGTTTTATTAACAGAATAAGCAAATGCACACATTTTTCATTTCTGATTGATGCGTCTGTCTCCCACATTGACTCCCAAGCAGTAGTTTTCTTCCACTTTATGCAAGGACCGTCACGCTTAAGTCTGCTCCATTTCCACTCATGGGACTACATCTGGGAAAAAAGTGAAAGGAAGGGCAGTCATTTAAACCTAGACATGCTTGAGACAAACAACTTAGGCATGCTTTATTGTTCTTACAACTCCCACCCATGTAATGCATATGGTTTAATGTAATGTTCAAAGTACTGGATGTATATTTCCACATAGAGAAAATATTTAAAGCTGTTATACATTGAATTTGTTTTTATTCTATGTTCCATGTTTCTGTTGCTTTGAAAGTGCAGAAATAGCATTTTATATCTTATGGCAAATGACTCTAAATAGCTTTGTTCACCATGGTTTTATAGAAATCTAAATTAAGAATTGTAGAGGTTTTTGATAGTGAAAACATAGATAAATGCTGAAAAACATGTGTTTGTGTATGTCAGTATATAGTTTGAATTTAACTATAATCTTAGCTCTTCCCTTTTTTGAATTGGAAAGATTAGAAGGAATTATAAATAGCCGACACAGTCTTTCGGCAGCGGCCGCTCTGGGAGTGCGCTTCCCACTCTATGGTTCCAACTCCATGTGGTTGCCCCGGCTCCTGGAAGACTCACAGCAGGTGGCTGACCCGACCGGCTTCTTCTCCGCTTCCAGCAGCTTCCAGCTGGAGTTTGAAAGTCGCAGAGGAAATCATCCTCAGTGCTTGGATGGCGGTGGCAGCAGCACGGTCTCCCCCTGCGGGGCTGCAGCTCACTTTGCCCTTTGCCACCTCTCTGGTCTGGCTGCCGGAAGACTCTCTGCCCCGACTCCCGGAAGACTTGGCAGCAGGCGGCTGGCCCAAACGGCGCCTTCTCCACTTCCAGCGGCTTCCAGTCGGGTGCTCACCGGCTTCGCCCACATCAACATGGTGAGGCCTGGGAGGCGTGCAAGTGGGGGAGGGAACAGGCGCTCGCATGGCTTGGTGCCTTTGGGCTGCTCACATTCTCCCCTTGCAGGAGGGGCGGGGCTTGATGGTGCACGGAGGGAGCCTCTCTCTGCTGGACTCCCCAATAATAAGGCCAAGCCCTTATTTCGGGGTTCAAAAGAAAATAAGACCCTGTCTTATTTTCGGGGAAACACAGTATTACCATGGAACTGACGTGCTTTGTTGATGTTCTGTCCCCGTACCACGCACACACCCAACCAGCCAGCCGAGGGTTAAATAAACTCTTCAAATACTCAACATCAGTGATAAGGAACTTGGCAGCAACTCCGTGGCTGCCTGCGAAGAACTTTTACTCCGATAACACAGACAAAAATATACACAGTTTGAATAGTCCAGTTTGTAATTAAATCCACAACAAATAGGTGTTGTGTCCAAAGGTGCAAAGTGACTCGCCAGAGATTAGCTTTGTCCGTCACAGAGTCCGAATGGCCATCACACTCCCTTTTATAGCCTGTGGGGTGTGGTCCAGTGACTCAGCTTAATCTCTGGCACGCCTCCTTTTCTGCTGCGCACGCTTGTCTCTCCGACGCTGGCGTGGCTCCAACCACAATGTTTCTTCGTCACTATCCGACGGCTCGGAAACACCTGGCTCCTGGCCAATCTCTTCTCCTTCGGGAGACACCTGAGGCATTGCCAGAGAGGAGGCCCTGGAGAGGGAGGCCTGGCTGTCTCCTCTCCTTCATGTTCGGAGCCTTCTTTCTCCTATAAGATAGGCTCGGAGGACGGAGCCACAACAGTTGAGTCTGATGCATTATCTGCTTATAGCAAAGATTATCTTCTACATAAAAGATAATTTCCTATACCAAATGATACCAGTGAAGAGGTATTATTCATAATGATACAAGACTTTCAAAATGAAGATCAATAATTTGAATTGTGCTGCCAAATAGGCTAGTTATATGGTTGGAAAACCTGGTGCCAATCAGCATTTGGGTCACTGCATTTGCTACTGATATTGCTGGCTAGTGATTTGCCTGCTTCTTCATGTCCTAAAGCAGGGTGTCAAACTCGAAGCCCGCGGACCGCATCGGACCCGCAGGGTGCTTAGATCAAACCTGCAGGGCCAGTCTGGAAATAGCAAAGGACCAGCCCGCGGTGCCTCTGCTAGCAAAAATGGGGTGCAGGTGGGGGGGCGCCCCCCGCAACTGCTTTTAGCATCCAGAGTCCTCCAGGAGGCCTTCCAGGCCCAAAACAGAGCCTCTGGAGTGGTCCAGGAGGCCTTTCAGGCCCAATATGGGGCCTTTGGAGTGGTCCAGGAGACCTTCCATTACTGCAGAACACGGTTCTTGATTCAGAAAGTTATAAAAAGGAAGAAAAGTAAAATATTTTACCTTTCAGGCTTGCAGGAATCTGCCACTATAGCCTATGTCAAAAATTTATAGTTCTAGTCTTCACATGGAATCAGTTTCTTGATCTGATCTCTCTCTCATAAGGTGATCAAGTAGATCAAGTAAGAGTTAAAAAAACAAAATCACAGAAATGTATGCCTCTCTACTTTTTATAAGTTTATAAAACCATGTCTGTGGAGGTGCGGTCCCATGTCACGCCCATCATGGATATTCCCCCCCCCCGCCTCCATGGTCAAACCCAATCCTGATGTGGCCCTCAATGAAATTGACCCCTGTCCTAAAGGAAGGAGACCATCTTGTGAAAAACCATAAAAATGAAATTAATCAAGGATATTACCTCTTGTACCCACCGCTAAAATTGTCTGCTAATGACAGTAAGAATCAATCCTATGGGGGAAAAAAAATAACTTCAGCCAACATGCAAAGATGATGAACCAGATTTTCAGCTCAATCTTAATTGACCCCATTTCACAGCAGAGAGTAACATTAGAGACACAGGGTGGTATTTGTAGGATATTTCCTAAGAATTTGGATTTGGAATAATTATTATAATGGCTGTACATAGCTTTAGGGCAAATGGAATAAAGAAAGCAACTCCTGTTCTGTAAAAAGTTTCAGTTCCTGCAGCTGATCTTTGGGCATTATGAGCTACATAATCCAGATGTGCGTTTTTTCCCACCTGAAGCTGGGAGACAATTCTAAGGTATCTGAAAACTTTTTTTTTTTACGTTTTTTATTATATTTTTATTGTTAAAGAATAACAAAAAGGAAAAAAAATCAATACAAAAAATCAATAGTAAGGAAAGGAAAAAAAAAAAAAATTCCCCCAACGTGCTATACAAACGGAAAGGAAGTCTTAGGAACTTGAAGTCTTCAATTCTTCCAGAAGTCTCTGATAAGGTACTGGTGCCGATTCATCCAATCTCCCAAGTGCAAAGTCCACAAATGGTTGCCAAGTGTTCCAAAAAACATTTTCTTTATATATACCACTTCTAATTTTAATATCACAAGTGAATTTATCATTTAATGCAAATTTCCATGTTTCATTGTACCATTCTTCTAATTTTAAGTCAACATTTAATTTCCAATATCTAGCAATTATAATTCTCCCCATTATAACCAAAATCCTCACCAATTCTCTTTCTCCAGTTTTAATGTTGTTTCATTCAATATTAATAATAATATGGTTTCCAATTTCAATTGGACCCTCTTCTTAATTATTTCAAATATTTCATTTTCTATCCTAGACCAAAAAAGTTCAACCCCATTACATTTATACCACATATGAACATATGTCCCGAGTTCCACTTTACATCTCCAACACATTTTATCCACTTTATTATCCATTTGAAAAAGTCTTATTGGGGTCAAATACCACTTCCAAATAACTTTATAATTATGTTCTTTAATCCTTATTGATAATGTCCTCATTATTCTGCTAACCCAATTCATATTCCAATTTTGATCAGAAATTTCAATACCCAGTTCTTTTACCCAATTCTAAGGTATCTGAAAACTTTAACTTGTTTGATTTTGTGTCCATTTAATTGCCATGTGTGGATTCTGGAACACTAAGGAAATACCAATGTTTTTGTGTTTTCATAATTTTTTGTTAAATCATCATCTGTGCAATAAGTGGCAAATAATCTTATTTGCATGTTTTAAGCTGAGAGGAGTTTGGGAGAGAAGGATTGCACATAAAGTATCATTGGGATATGTCCATGTGCTAGCTTTGAGGGTAGTGGGGGAAATCAAGGATTTTTGACACTCCTTTTAATCTAGTTATTTTGCCTGTATAGTAGTAACCAGGATAAAATATAGTTAATAAGTTATAACAGGAACCTAATAACAGAATAACAGGGCTGGAACCTTGGAAGTCTCTTAATTCAACCCCCTGTTCAAGCAGGGAACCTCATAGCATTCCGGAGAAATAGCTATCCAAACACTTCTTAAATACTTCCAGTGATGGAGCACCCTTAACTTCTGGAGGCAAGCCATTTCACTGATTAATTGTTCTCACTGAAGTGGTTCGGGAATAACGAGAGGCACAAGCAAGCAAGTGACAACAGCTCTTTAATATACAGTGAGACTTCAGCGAAAACTCAGGGGCTGCAGTCCTCCTTATATACAATCCAGGAGGGACTGTCAGCCAATCAGAAACGAATGCAGGTTTGAATCTCCCGCTCAAAAGTATCAATACATAACACTCACTATCAGGAAGTTTCTCCTCAGTCCTAGGTTGGATCTTTCTTTGATAAGTCCATTTGTTACTTCTTGCCCTGCCCACAAATGCTTTGGAGAACAGGTTGATCCCCTCTTCACTATGGCAGCTTCTAAAATATTGGAAGACTGCTATCATTTCACCCCTAGTCCTTTACTTCATTAGACTTAGACAGTTCCTGCAATTGTTCATGGTATGTTTTAACTTCCAGCCCCATGATCATCTTTGTTATTCTTCTCCGTGCTCTTTCTAGACTCTCAGTTGCATTCTTTCTAGAGCACTCCAGAAACTGGGTATTAACAGGAATGAGAATCAGAAGGAGTTCTGGTGATGAATTTTTCTGACACTTAAACTGTCTTCTGCATATGTAGGTGTTATTGACTCTACCACAGAAATATTGGTGGTTCAACCGATCACCCTGTAGTGCAGCAGCAGAATACATTATTGAAACATACTGTTTGCCCAAAACACCAGAGAATAGACTCATTTCACTAAGAGTCTATTCTTTTCTGAAGACTGTACTTAGAAATATGCCTCTCTGCAGCCATACTTCATTCTTTTATATAGATTTAAGATCAAATCTCTTGCAGAATTCCACATGGAATTCTAAACCTTTTTGGGGTCTTCCTTTCCACACTCACATGGAACTGTCTCTGATCTTGACATGTGGAAAATAACATTGCACATTACCTTGCCATTTCTTTGGTAATGCAGCCCATTGCCAGTTTCATGTGCTGTTTCGTATAACTATCAGTCGTAGTCTATACTTGAATATAGTGGCTTCGATAAAAGCTTTAGCTTCAAAGAGACCAAGACAAGTAACTCTAAGTAACTTTGCATTAGTATATAACTAGTAGGCAAGCTTTAAAGCATGAAAACAAATCTATTTGTGGACTGGAATAAAACCTCCAAAACGTTAACCTAAAACTGTCTACTGTTGACCTCACTCCACTCCTAAGAGGTCTGTAAGGGGCGTGCATAAGAGCACCAGCGTGCCTACCGTTCCTGTCCTAATGTTCCCTTTAATTGTATTCATTTTATGTATTCAATTCATGCTTATACTTATATATATATTATCTAATATGTACTTGACAAATAAATAAATAAATAAAAATAAAAATATCAGACATTCTGTGTAGCTTCATTGACACTGAGCGTATTGGTGAACACTGAAGTTTGGTATCTTAAGAAATAAGTTCTAATGGACAATGGGTATAAACCAGTCAAATATAAATATATCTGTTGGGAATATGAGTACAACATATTCCATTTTTAATAGTGTGAGAGCAAGTAACATAGGAAAGTAGAGACAGAAAACTGATGATTATTTTTCATTTCAAAATATGATGTACAGTGCACATGGAAAAAATGAGGGTGGATAAAATTATACCACTAAAAATTCCAGAGAAGAATTAATTTATCCTATAATAAATTCTTTATTCATATTGTTTGATTTTACACAAGTAATTCCTTTCAAAGCTTTGTTTGAATTTTTTTTTTCTAATGGTTCAAAACCAAAAATTGTTTATGCAAAACAGTATATGTTTGGCCAGTATTTTTTATTGTTTCGTTTGATGATTTTTGAGTTAAGATTCATAGATCTGGGGATAATACTTTTCATGTGTTTTCTTCATAAATATGCCTTTGCAGTTCCAGACCTTTGTACAGTTTTTGCATCATTACAGCTTCATAATGGTTTTATGCTGCTACTAGACTGCTAAAACATTCTATTTTCATTTAAAAAGTCAAAAATGAAAGAACAGCATACATTTCCCAAATTAAATCTGTACTGTAAATTTGTATGTCATTAATTTGGTGTTATAAACAATCTTCATTTTACAGTGGAAGAAAAAAAGCATTAATAGCAAGCCATGATGTCACAAAAATGACAACAAGCATATTGATGATGGCCTGATGCAAATCCTGCCTTTGTATATTTGTTCCAATATCTGATACAAATGCATAAATTGCTGTATTTGGTTCATGATGCATGTTTGTCACTTTCTCTCTTTCCCCTATTGGTTTCCATGTATCTGATTAATATTTCCAGAGTCTTTATCTGTTAATTTCAGCAATAATTTATTTTGAAGTATTTTGTTGTTAGAGTGATGCATATAAACATAGCTCAGCCTGTGTAAGGCCAGGGGTGGCAAATGTCTACATGTCTCAAATAGCAAATTTGAATATGTGAGGGTAACCTTGATTGATATGCAGCATTCTATAATGAGCTGAGGTGGCGCAGTGGTTAGGGTGCAGTACTGCAGCTACTTCAGCTGACTGCTAGTTCAGCAGATTAGTGGATCAAATCTCACCGGCTCAGGCAGCATAGAAATATGAATAATAAATAAATAAATATTTGCAAATTCAGCATCCAGTTTAACAATTTTTATATGGAATATGGTGTGTGAAACTGATAGTATTAAAACAAGCCATCTGAGTCTGGATTTACTTCCCAGTTGCCTCATGAAATATTGCTGAATTGGCACATTCAAGGAATTTACTGGGCAATGTGTTCTTCCTATAGCAAAAATAATGGAATGGATATTGATATTATCAGAATCTTTTGATTACATTACATTGATTTAATTTTATTCAATTTACTTAATTTGTTTATTTTATTTATTGGAATGCTCCTAATTCCACCTGACTCTGAGCACTTCCCAACAATAAAGTGACATAAAAATACCAAAATACAAAAAAAGTTACCAATTACAACTACAAAAATAATTAACTATAAAATGATCACAAGTTAGCAATCCAGCAACAAAAGAAATATAAAACATCATATTGCTGGCTAATATACTATTTGCAGCTTGTATAGCAAGAAAACTGAACACAGGAAAAGACACCAAGTATAATTATAAATAATAGGAGTTTAATGCAAACCCAGCATAAGACAAATTTCTCCTCTCAATGAGCCAAAGTGGTACAGAGGAAATGCCGTAGCATCTGTTCACAAAGGGATTGAGTTTTGGGGGCAGAATGTACAACTCCCCACAACTCCCTACACCGTTTTGAAAGCTCACCCCATATCAGAAAAGATTAGCCAGACTAAAATTAGATGCTTAGATTTGCTTTAGATAATTATTTACTTATATTCTATCATTAAAGGAGATTCTATTGTTAAGGGAGGGAAAAAAAAAGATGTGAGCATATAATAAAGAATATGCACAGAGGTGGTATTCAGCAGATTCTGACCAGTTCTGGCGAACCGGTAGTGGAAATTTTGAGTAGTTTGGAGAACGAGTAAAACGCATCTCTGACTGGCCCTGCCCCCATCTATTCTCTGCCTCCCGAGTCTCAGCTGATCGGGAGGGAATGGAGATTTTACAGTATCCTTCCCCTGTCATGTCCACCAAGTCATGCCATGCCCACCAAGCCACGCCCACAGAACCGGTAGTAAAATTTTTTGAATCCCACCACTGAATACGCATAGAAAGATATACAATATGCAAGCTATTTGTCTCATTAAGCCATTTGACAATGAAATATGAGCCACAGGGAAAGGAAATACAGGCTTCTGAATTTTGATCATATGACCATGGGGGTGCTTCAATGGTGGTAAGTGTGAAAACAGTCATAAGTCACTTTTTTCAGTGCCTTTCTAACTTCAAACGGTCAGTAAATGAATTGTTGTAAGACGAGGACCACCTGTACCTATTCATCTATTAAAATCAGAAGGGAAGCTTGTGAGTTCATGGCTCATGTTTGTTATAAGCAAATGATATGCTATTCAGGAAAACAGGAAGACCTGACAATTTCTCTTCCTGGTGTTGATTTAAAACATGGGTCAACCAGGCAGTAGATCACAAACAGAGATCTCACCTACTCTATCATTAAAGCAGAGTGAAAAACAATAAAAATAGCCACAATTAAAGACAAAAAATGAATAAAAAAATAGCAATAGAGAAACTCATAAATATACAAACTAGTCATGAAACAGGCTCACCCATGCTATCAGGATCCCAAATTGGCAAAGTTGGGTTTTTAGTACCTTGCAAAAAGCCAGCAGGTTTGGGCAAGTCTAATTTCCAGAGGGTAGACACCATAGCAAAAAAGGTCTCGACATTGCCTCAAGGCAGGATGTAGAATATGGCTCTCTTGACAGATCTAACACCATTGATGGATACCACTGGGGAGAGATGTCAGAATTTGTTGCAGCACACACAATCAGAAAATCCAGCAGGATTCAAAACTATTATATATATATAATAACACATAAGACAAATATACAATACCCATGCTGCTTTTTCCAATGTGGTAGAGAGATTGTAAGTAGGTACAAAAACAGGCCGGGGACAGCAGAGACAAGACTTCTCCTATATACAGAACAGTTGAGCTAAGCCACGCCCAGGCTCCTAGCTGTCTCTTGTGGCTCACACAGCAATACTATGTTTCAGTTACCAAACAGTCCCCATTGGCTGACCTTGTTGCCATGTCTATTCCAGTTCATGAATATATCTACACTGACAAGAGTTGGTCCTGTAAGTAACATGGTCCCAGGCCATGAAGGTTGTATCCAATTGTATCTAGAGGCAAACTGTCAACCAATGCAATTCACAGAGCAGAAGTGTCACATGTGCTGAATGACTATCACTCATGGTCGCCTGCACGATTGCTTTTTGTGCCAGCTGAAGCTTTTGAATACTTATAACAGAATTGTTTCTACATTTCCAAATTAATACCTATTGTTAGTCCAGCTACTATTTAGCATAGTGCCATAATGCGTATATGGAGTATGATTTTCTGAATAGCAGACAGCACATCATAACAACATTTGAAGCATTTCTTCCAGAGGGTTGAAATGTTCCAAACCTTTTTATCTCATGATTATCACTTCAAGGTTATTTAATATAAATATCACGTCTCTAGATTGTTAGCAACTGCATTGGGAACGGAAGAGCGTTTATCAAAATAGGCAAGAATACAATTGAAGCATCATAATTGAAACATTGCCTCTTTGTACGTGTTGATACATGTACAAAATGGTTGGGGCTTCATTTGCCATGCTGCAATCATATCGCCTTTTTAACCCCACATCGCACTATGCGCATTGCTAGTTGTCAGTAAAAGAAGTACATTAAAAAGGCACTCTTAAAAATCTTTTCTCCCAGATATTTTCTTGTGAATTTTGTAATTATATATATTTATTTTAAAGAGGAATTTTAACAACTTGAGTCAGTAAGGCAAATTCAATTCCAATTAATATAAATTGTCTTGAATAGACAGTATCAGCAGTGGTGAAATTCAAATTTCTTTACTACCGGTTCTGTGGGCGTGGTTTGGTGGGTGTGGTGTGGCTTGGTGGGCATGGCTTGGTGGGCGTGGCAGGGGATGGATACTGCAAAATCTTAAATTTCCACCCCACTCCAGGGGAAGGATACTGCAAAATCTCCATTCCCATCCCACTCCAGGGAAAGGATACTGCAAAATCTCCATTCCCACCCCACTCTGGGACCAGCCAGAGGTGGTATTTGCCGGTTCTCCAAACTACTCAAAATTTACACTACTGGTTCTCCAGAACTGTCAGAACCTGCTGGATTTCACCCCTGGGTATCAGTACTATCTCTGTTCAAGAATCTAGTCAACTAACAGTCAAAGCTAAATTGACACTTGATAAGGATCAACGGAATTTATGGGGGCTGGACTTAGTCTCTTGTGTCAATGCAAAGATTCCAAACTGGTTATATGTTTAACCATGCTTTCCAGATCAGCCTGTTCTTCTCTTATGGATGTATGAGAATTTAGTTTATTCATTTGGTTTGGTTAAGAAGATGTGCTGTATATGAAAATGAAGTTATTGTCTCTTACCTATGATTATAGAAAGTGTGTGATGTTTAGTGAGGTCAAATCTAGGTAAAGCTTATTATGAAGAGACATGTAAGGAAAATAAATTTATATGGTTACAAGATGTTTTGGAAGAAATATTATATTTTGCAAACTGCATTGTTTCTTTTTAAAATTTACATAAATGAGACAAGCTGTAAGGTTGACTTGGATTTACATTTTCCATATACTCTTAAAAGAAAAAGATCAAGTGAAACAGACCATGCTTTGTGACACTCTAGATTTCTTAGAATAATTATCATATACAGATTGTGTATGTTTTCAACTCATCTGTTTTTATTGCATCTTTTTAAGCACTGTTCTCTTACGGATATTAATGTTATTAAAATTAATAGTGTTAGGTTAGATTTATAGAACAATTTCAGTTTCAATTTATAAACGTTATTTCATTTGATCATTAATGTGTCTTAATCTACAAAGTTTCATTCATAAAGAATTTTAAATTGCTTGAGGTATTTCATTTCTTAAGGTTTTTTTTAAAATAAATTCTAAATAAGTATTTCTTTACACATTTCTTAAACTGAGCATCTACAGTCTAAAGTAATGTTAATATTTCAAAGGATGGCTGGAAAGACACAACTGAGAAGCCATTAAAGATCTAAAGAATAATTTATATAGAATATTAACATTCTATCAGCCCTAACATAAAAGTAGTTTATTACAATATTATTTCATCGTAAAATTATAAACATTTCAAAGCCATGTTAACACAAATATAATTGAGACTTCGCTTCTAAAATGTTGTTGGAAGCTGAAAACCTTCCTGTCATCTCTGCTAATCACACAACAAAAACTGCTGACCGCATTGGCAACCTCAAAATAAACAATAAAATTGTTGTTAGTTGTGAAGTTGTGTCCAACCCATCACGACCCCATGTTCAACGTTCCTTCAGGCCTTCCTGTTAGAAATAAACTGCTTAATTTTTTTTTGCTCACATGGGCACTTGGGATGCAATTAATTAAGCACTTCTCCAAATGTCAGCTGACACTGGCATACATACATAAAACAGAATCCTCTGTAAGATAAGGGAAATATCACAATGCTGCATCGTGATGCCGGACCCCTCATAAAAATCCACACCTAGGAAAAGATCTACACAATTAAGACCAACACATTCCACAGGCTATAAATGATCTTCCTCTCTGGACTTCACATGCTCCAGAACAGGAACACCTCAATTTGCACATACTTCACTCAAAGTCTATTATTTCACAATTAAAATATATTATAAGTACTACCACTCTCAGCATTCTAACATTGTAGCCTACCTTTGATTCAGTGATGAAATCCAATTTTTTTTATTACTGGTTCTGTGGGCGTGGCTTGGTGGGCGTGGCAGGGGAAGGAAACTGCAAAATCTCCATTCCCACCCCACTCCAGGGGAAGGATACTTCAAAATCCCCATTCCCTCCCCACTCCTGGGGGAAGGATATTGCAAAATCTCCATTCCCATCCCACTCTGGGGCCAGCCAGAGGTGGTATTTGCCGGTTCTCTGAACTGCTCAAAATTTCCGCTACCGGTTCTCCAGAACCTATCAGAACCTGTTGGATTTCACCCCTGCTTTGGCTGGTATACTCCATGTAACACTGTTGAATAAAACTACCTTTCTTTGCAAGTAGCTATCCAGCATGTTTATTTATGTCTCTTTCTTCCAACAAAATCATTATATTATACAGTATATTACACTATATATAGAAAAGCTATTATAGAGTTGATAACGCAACATTAGATTCCATAACTATTTCAACTTCACACAGCTTTAAAGGTAGTCGCCCCTTATTAATTGTGACAGATTTACAGTAACAAAAATTCCTTAATCCATATTCCATACCAAAAAGAGACTAACTTTTTTTTAAAAAAGTCTAAGCGCACTATGCAGGCAGCTTATCTGCAGAGAGCAGAAAGTGGCATATTTTTGTCAATTTCACTACTTGCTAGTATTTGTTGCCCGGTCCACTGAGGTGGAGATGTGTAGCTGTCCTGCCAGCATCGTTAAAAGATCTGCTATGGGACTAAACGTGAGATACTAAGTGGAAGGATTAATTAAGTGTTCTTTGCATGATTTAACTGCCCTAATTTAAACTCTGTAGCTTTCTGGTGTTTCCAGTTGAAATCTAGCTTTGAATTAATTACTATTTCATGGAGCTGAGCAGCAAATAAAAGCTCCATAGCCAAAGAAAGAAGATAAAATGGGGCCAAAGAGATACAGAATAATCTTGGAGAAATACAGATATTGCTTGCTTAAGTAATGTTTTGGATGTGTTAACAGGTATGTAAGAATTAATGAGATTTTGTTTTCTTTATACTATTGCAGGTCAAAGCAACAGATCAAGATTCAGGCCATTTTGGATATATTGAATATTTTCTTTATAATGGATTCCATAGCTATGAAAAATCGGAAGCATTTCAGATTGATGTAAACACTGGCTGTATATATGTGTCTCAGGATATTGACAGGGAAGAAGATCCATCTACCTATGATTTTTTAGTAAAAGCCATTGATGGGGTAAGTTTCACTCTTTAAAAATGTCATCCTTACAGCTACAGAAAGGCAATTTAAAGGATGCAATCATAGGAAACCAGTGAAGGAAAAAAATTGAAAGGCTCCTTAAAGGATAATGCTGATAGCTGCTTAAACCTCCCATATATCTATTGAATATGTACGGTATTTCAGATACACTGATATTCCTCATCTCACAACCTATTGAATATAAGGACCAGTGGGCCATAGATAGAGAGAAAGGGATTTGCTCTGCGTTCCCTTACATTCTTCCTGCTCTTTGTTTATGAGTTCATTAAACTCAAATACTCTTTATTCCTTCCTGCCTTCCCTAGAAAAGTATATGAAGCCATATATTCCTTGTAAATAAACCTTTCAGTTAAAGTTACAAAATATGCTTGACTAATCCTTGCTCAGATTAGATTCTGCTTTTTCTTTTAGATTCTGCTTTAAAATCACTTCAACAAATTTCCCACTCAGAATGTAAAACCAATGAACGCAAACTCTAAATAATTTTCTGATAATGTTAGTTTATACAGCAGATCTTTCCTTTGATAACGGTGTTTGGTTCTTGCCTCATTAAACTCTATAGAGCAAAATCAATACAGGAAGAAAAACTGATAACAGAAATCCTCCACAATTATAGTAGAAGCACTGATAATTGCTCATCTCACTGATAATAGTAATTAGTCTTATTGTTGAAGACTTTCTTGAAAAATACACTTGATACCACTTTTGAAAACTATAAGGAGGAGGAATGATCTGTTCCAGAATAAAGAAATGCATTGCTTTTAGCCTCCTGCTTCTTTAATGGTAGGTGGAGAAGAGTGTGTGAAACCCACAAATGAAACACTGGATTCAGAAGCGTCTTGGATGCTTCTTGGATTTTCAAAGAAAAAACCAGAAAGTCCAGTTGCCTCTTGAAAAAGCACCTTGGCTCTGGGATTAAATTCATTGGGCCAGCAGATTCTACCTAGAGCAAGTGACATCAGAGATACAGAGAAATAGTACCACAAAGGGTTCAGAGACTGTAGCAGTGCTGAGGTTTATGAGGTGGTTGGCTGGAAGTACCAGATCTCTTCACACTCTAGTCCTGCCTCTTGCTTTGAAATGACAGTTCGATGGTGCCTCATTTGGCATCTGTTCTCTGACACCAGTGTGGTGAGAGAAATAGGGATGTCACTTGTACTGATTTTCTGGTGATTAAAATATGAAACTGTAAAAATTCAAATAATGTCTATGATGCCATTTTCTGGCTGTCTAGCATAGAGGCATGGTGAGTAAAGAATGTAGTCCTTCCCTTCCTAAGAAAAATCCTAGAAGATAAGTAAAATAAAACTTTATTTTAAAATATAAACTATAATGCCCTCTTTGTAACTTTAAACATTGAAATTCTGAAAGAAAATAATTACCGAGCTGTCCATATCACACTTATAATGGCAACCTGCAAATTAATTAAGAAAGAAAAAAATCACAATAAAATAAAATATTCCAGATAAGACATAGATAGATACAGATAATCCACGAGTTATGACAGTAATTGGGATTGGAATTTCTGATCATGGTCATTGCTTGGGGGACAAACAAAATAGCTCAAAGATTTTGGCTTCAAATGCATACGCTGATTCAGAAGATTTTAAATATTAATTATTAACTGAAACCAGAAGTATTCCTCTTGGGACTAGTCGATAAGCAGTTGGAAAAAATAATCGAACTTTATTTTTATATATGATAACTGAAGGAAAATGTTGTATGGAAAAAGATTGAAAGATTTAGCCATACCTATAACAGAGATGATAGAATTTGCTAAAACAACCCCATACTTATGTAGAATAGAAAACATAAAAATTGGACCACAAAGTACTGGATTTTCTAGAAATAATAAGAGCTTGGTGAATGGATGGAGGAAATGCTGCCAATTCATTTCTTTTTTCATTGACTATGTTGTACCAGGTAGCTCAGAACTTGCTGCTTGGACAATGTGTTTTGCAGTCTTTAACTAGCCAGTTGGAAGTGAACTCTGACCAGGACATAGTTTCCCTTCATTTTATTTGCATTCTGAGGTGTGCAGAAGTGCATATAATTGTGCAAATAGATTCAGAATGGGTTAGAGGAATTGGGGAATAGAAACAATGCCATGAAGGAATGCCCAAAGTTTCCTATAGAAAAGAACTATTTGCCATCTTTTCTATACCATGATTTAAACCATTGGATCAAGTTATTCCTGCCTCTAAACCTGTGGTACCATTTTCTGAAGCTGTGTTGTGGAAACGCCATAAGTATTGATGTTGACCGTGATGGGCTTATTGTTTTAAAACATCTTAAAGTAAGCAACTGTATTATTTTCTCATAGCTGTCATACATTGCTATCCAGAGGTCTTTTATGCAGGGATGAAATGCTCCCGGTTCGGTCCGGTTCGCCTGAACCGGTAGTAAAAAAGGCTACTGGTTCACCAAACTGGTAGTAAAAAATGTTTAAAAAAAATTCCAACAATCAGGTGAGTGATGCGCGATTGTTTTTTTAAAAACTTTTTTAGCAGTTTTTTACTACTGGTTCTCCGGAACTGGTAGTTAAAAATGCTTTAAAAAGTTAAAAAAAAGTTCCGAAGATCGCACGTCGCTCAGCTGATAATCAGAATTTTTTTTTTTTACTTTTTAGGCATTAAAAAGTAGTAGTAGTAAAAATGCTTTTAAAAAGTAAAAAAAAAAAAGGCTCCAATGATCACAGTTGTGCCGAGTGATCGTCAGAGCTCTTTTTTAACTTTTAAAAGCATTTTTTTAACAACCTATTCGGGCGAATAGGTTGTTAAAAATGCTTTTAAAAGGTAAAAAAAAGGCTCCAAAGATCGCGCGCCACAGCTGATCACCCCCACCCCCTGTGCTGTTCTACTTACCCCATGCCTCCGTTTTGGCATGTGGTGCGCATTGCGCAGCCAGCGAACCAGTAGTAAACAGGTTCAGATTCCACACTGCTTTTAAGATACCGTAGGTTAACTGATCTCTAGCAATTTGAAATGTGTTTGTTATATTTGAAATTGGCTTACAAATTGTTTTGATTTTGGATTTAACAGGGTGGACTAAGTGCCCAAGCTTTTGTTCACATAGTAATTGAAGATATAAATGACAATCTTCCTATCTTCAACCCTGTAATTTATGTGATAAACATCAGCAGTCATACACAGCCAGGAACAGAAATAACTAAACTTCTTGCTACAGATAAAGATTCTGGGATATATGGAGCTGTGACATATAAACTGGTTC
Organism: Arizona elegans; assembly: GCA_022577455.1. Classification (NCBI taxonomy): domain Eukaryota; kingdom Metazoa; phylum Chordata; class Lepidosauria; order Squamata; family Colubridae; genus Arizona; species Arizona elegans. Next base: position 64,261,579 of record JAKOOJ010000009.1, read on the forward strand.
CAGGATATTTTTCTTCCCTTTTCAAAGTGGACCCATCTACAGGTATGATAGGAATCATATATACTGCATTATAATTATGATTGCATGTCATTGTGGGAATGTGAATTTAAAAAAATAAACAAATACTGTATTTTTTGGACTATAAGACGCACCTGTGTATAAGACGCATCAAAATTTCAACAGGTAAGTAAAGGGAAAAAGTTTTTTCCCTCCCTGGCACCCAGGAGCACTCTTCAGGCCTTCCAAACCCTCTGCGCACCCCGTTTTTGTGAAAAACGGGCCCATTTTTCACAAAAATGGAATGAGTGGAGCGGGGCTTCAGGAGGCCAAAAATGGCTGTATTCGGTGTATAAGACGTACCAACATTTCCACCCTCTTTTAGGGGTCTTATTTAGTGTCTTATACTCCGAAAAATAGGATAAGTACTTCCAACATTTGATTTTGGATTGACACTTTAAAAATGATTTGTTTGTTTTTAAATTACGGATACAATTGTTTATACTGCTAGAGCATCTGATGCAGAATTTTACTGAAGCAGAATAGGCATAGGGCTGGATGGGAAATGCCTAGAAATTGAACATACTCTTTGTTAAATTATCTCTTAGAATAAAAGGGAGATACAATTATAAGAAACTTTGTAGATCACGCTTTTAAAATAGACCAAATAAGATGTTTTTTTAAGTATTAGGATAAAGAAATATCCTTCTGAATGAGTAATTTTTAGGATTTAAGTTTACATCAACTGGATTTCAATCACTTGATGCAGTCTAAAGAGCACAAAAAGATTCACTGTGATTTTTCACAGAAATAGGTGCCTTGAAATCTGTGACCCGTCTTCTAACATAATCCTTGGGTATCCTTTAAGAAAGTGATTATCATTTGTAGCAACCTACATTGACCCCAGCAAAAACAAACATAGCACAATACTAGGAAAATGAAACTTTGCTAGAGACCAATTTAGGGATTAAAGTTTGAAGCTAACCACCCCTCCCCCCCTTAAAGGATGCAAGACGAACAAAAGATAGAGGACATCCGATAAAATTCCCTATCTATTTGATCAGAGGACACAGGCTAGACTGAATCCCAGAAAACATGGCAAGAAAATGCCTTAGTCATTACTCTAGGTCAAGCCCAGGTCCAGTGAAGACTCACTAAATGTGAGTGACTTTGCTGACAAAACATTGTGCTAACCTGTCAGTACAGCTCCGTGGGAGCAGGTAACTGGCCATCCTAAACAGGGCCGCTCAAAGACAGACCTAACAATCTGCTGATGCAGTAGGAGATGAAAATATGAAAATGCTCCACTTTGAAATAGACTCAAACATACTCAAATCAGATTAGATCTTTAGCTTTCTCAACTGGGACTCTAGGGATCTAGAGTCTAGGCACCACCCAGTGTGTCCAATAGAGAGAGGCAATTACTCCAGAGTAAAAACAAGGCTAACATGTGTTTATCTATGTGGTTTAAGTTCACAGAGGATAAACTCAGTGAAGCCATAAACTCCTGGGCCTTATTTGACATAGTCCCTATCATATGGAAGAGCATGTCACTAAGTATAGCTCAGGAGTGCTTACAGTCCCTTTGCAAGTGTCATTAATTTTGTAAGACGTGTACATTTATACTACTTAAACACCATATTTATTTATTTATTTATTTATTTATTTATTTATTTATTTATTTATTTATTTGATTTTTATACCGCCCCCTCTCGCGAAGGACTCGGGGCGGTGAACAGCCAAAATTAAAAACATACAATATAAACATTAAAATACGTTTAAAACAGAATTAAATCCAAAATGGCTCCCCAATTTAAAACGCCTTACCCATGACCCTATAAATAAGACAAATTTAAAATTTAAAATTTCCACATTTAAAATTTCCACATTTAAAAAGGGGGAAGATTTAGGCCAGGCCAGCTTGATGAAATAGAAAAGTCTTAAGCGCGCGGCGGAAGGTGCGCAGATCTGGGATCCTACGTATCTCCAGGGGGAGCTCATTCCAGATCGTAGGTGCCCCCACAGAGAAGGCTCTCCCCCTAGGGGCCGACAGTCGACATTGTTTGGTCGACGGCACCCGGAGGAGCCCCTCTCTATGGGAGCGTACTGGCCGGTGGGAGGCCATATAAAAATAATAAATTGCAATATCCACTTCATTAGTATGTAGGCTGTGAAAGTTGGACCGTAAGAACGGCTGAGCGCCAAAGAATTGAGGCTTTTGAACTATGGTGCTGTAGAAGACTCCTGCAAGTCCCTTGGACTGCAAGGTGATCAAACCGATCAGTCCTAGAGAGGAAACTCAAATATTTTGGCTGCCTAATGAGAAGGAAGGACTCACTGGAGAAGAGCCTAATGCTGGGAAAGATTGAGGGCAAAAGAAGAAGGGGACAACAGAGAACGAGAGAACGGCTGGATGGAGTCACTGAAGCAGTAGGCGTGAGCTTAAATGGACTCCAGAGTGTTAGGTCGTGGGTGCAAGAAAGGACAGGACATGCAGCAGAGTCTAACACTTTTATTACCTCCGTAAATCACAATGGCAATCCTAGCCGCGACAGCTCCTTTTATAGCTAGGAGCTGTCCGTGGCTTCAGCCACTGACGGTCCTATGAATTTCCCGCTCTTGTCCCTGATTGGTCCGTTCAAATCTGCCATTCAATACTCAACACAGAGGATGGTAGAGGACAGGAAGGCCTGGAGGAACGTTGTCCATGGGGTTGCGATGGGTCAGACACGACTTTGCAACTAACAACAACAACAACAACAAAAATAATAACAGATTCAGATCCTTTAGACTTAGTTTTAGCAAAACTTTTGCATTTAAATGTTCTACAATCAATATATCAGTTCATTATTTTATTTTTTCCCCCCCAGGAACTGTTTATTTGATATCATCCCTGACTAATGCAGATTGTTCCAGTGTGCTGCTGACTGTTTCTGCTCAGGATGGTGGGGGTCTTAGGTCTGATGTTGATGCGGATGTAACTGTGAGGATCTTTCAAACTGCTGTGGCTCCTGCTGTCTTTGAGCACTCATCTTACAGCTTTTCCATCACTGAAGATGCCCCTAAAGGAAGTTCTGTTGGAACAGTGAAAGCAAGAAAGCCTTTGAGTAAGTGTCCCTTGAGATCCATTCCAGCACATTCCAAAACTCTGCTGATCGTTTACAGGTTATCAATACAGGATGCCAATGTTCTTTTTAGTACATGAGATATGCAGAAATGCAAAAATTAATGCTAAGCTTGGAATCAGTACCACCACATGCTGAGATGGGTAGTCATATATATTGAATAAATAAATAAATACATATTAATAATAGAATTTCATAATGATTTTTCTGAATATATATTTTCATGGAATGTTTCCTTGAGAAGTGACATTAAAAATCATCTAAATAATGTTAAAAGACTTTTAAAACAATTGTTAGACTTTGAAACATATAGAACATTATTTATTTACAACTTTCTTTATGGAAAAGAAAGTGTTCTACCATATCCTTCATCCTAAACATATTTCTAATCACATTCATACTCAATCATCATCATCTTTTAACGACCCCATAATCCCTTGCGGGGTGGAGTCTGGGCAACAGAATGGAGCTAGCAGAGTGTTTAATGGCTGGATGCCCTTCCTGTCGCCAGTGTGGAGTTTTGTTCAGCAGATATATTCTCATTGTGCCCAGAGAAAAATATCTGCCTCTACCTAGGATCGAACTCACAGCCTCCTGATTGTGAGGCGAGAGCTCCACCTTTGGTCACCACATCACTCCCACATCCATACTCAATGTATGTTACATTTCCATGAACGTAATGCAAGAAACCTTTTATGCTTCCTGCCACATTCCCTATTTTCTCATCATGCTACTTGTAATATGTTGAGCATGTATATGTAGTAGCATAGGAGGTGAAGTTTAGATTACTTATCTTGCCTTTAAGTAACTCAAAATAGTGAATATGTCAGCACTTCAACCTGCATTTACTCTAGTGCTGACATAAGAAGGAGAAGAGGGGGCAGCTGGCAAGAGGATGCTTGACATTTCACCTACTTATTTTCCTTGAAGATAATATCCCCTAGGAGATGAGATGGGAGGGGGGACATTCCTGGGAGCTTAAGTAGTAGATATGGGGAGAGTGATTTGGAAGAAGGCCAATGAGATGCAGAGAATTGGGGAACGGAAAGGGAAGGTTTGGGGTCAGGAAGTCAGAGTTGGCTACGCCACGATCGGGGACAGATTGCCGTGCTTAATAAAATGAAAGATTTCTTCAAAGACTATCTGTTTGGAAATGCAATTTATTTTATTTGAGACGACATCGAAACCTGACAGAATATATCTAATATTCTTTATTGTAATTTCCTCACAACAACAGCCTGTGAGATGAATTGGGCTGAGAGAGTGTAATTAGCCCAAAGTCACCCAGCAGGCTAAGGCAAGACAAAACTTCCAGTTTCCTGGTTTCTAACCTGGTGTCTTAGCTACTACTAGATCTTAATAAAGTTTTCGAAGACATTCCTTTGACTAGGTCCCCTTTGCTTGTGTGCCTTATGTATTATTAATTCCTTGTTCTATAGCGGGGTCAGGCTTGAATTAACCTCATATCATTTATAAGCTCTGACTGCATAAGAACTTTGATGGGTGTCTATATAGTAGAATCATTCAACTTAACTGGATGTAGTTAGCAGAGATTTCAGTAAATTCACATAGGTAGTCTTTGGCTTACTTCCGTTTGTTCAAGGTAATGGTGGTATGGAAAAAAACGGACTTTTAACTAAAAGTCCTAAACGTTCCAGCCATTGTAGCATCCTCACAGACATGTGATCATGATACGGGTTCTCAGGTGTGCAGATTGCAATTATGATGTCACCGCAAGCCGCATCATGTGATGACCATTTGCAACTTTCTCTGCTGGCTTCTCACAGACAAAGTAAATGGGAAAGCCCATAGGAAAGGTCATAAGTCACCCCAGTATGTTGTTCCTGCCATTCATTCATTCATTCATTCATTCATTCATTCATTCATTTAGTCAAGCATGTATTTTATGACAGATACAAATGCAAACATAATTATAAATACATGAAAAGGATACGAATAAAAGAAAACATTAGGACAGGGACAGTAGGCACACTGGTGCACTTATGCACGCCCCTTACAGACTTCTTAGGAACGGGATGAGGTCGACAGTAGACAGTCTAAGGTTAAAGTTTTGGGGATTTGGGGAAGAAACCACAGAGTCAGGTAGTACATTCCAAGCACTGACAACTCTGTTACTGAAGTCGTATTTTCTGCAGTCTAGTTTGGATCGGTTTACCTTAAGTTTATATCTATTGTGTGCTCGTATATTGTGGTTGAAACTGAAGTAATCATTGACAGGACAGCAGGTAATTTTATGTACTATGCTTAGGTCAGACTGAAGGCGGCGTAGTTCTAAGTTGTCTAAGCCCAAAATTTTCTAGTCTGGTGGCATAAGGTATTTTGTTGCAAGCAGAGGAGCGGAGGACTCTTCTTGTGAAATATCTCTGGACTCGTTCGATTGAATTAATGTCCGATATGCAGTGCGGGTTCCAGGCAGATGAGCTGTATTCAAGAATTGGTCTGGCAAAAGTTTTGTGTGCCCTAGTTTGCAGTACAATACTACCAGAGAAGAAACTATGCAAGATTAGGTTAACAACTCTTCATGCTTTTTTAGCAATGCTGTTACTGTGAGCTCTGGCACTTAGATCATTTGGGATGAGTACTCCAAGGTCTTTGACAGAGTGAGGGTCGTCTGTTAGATCATATCCATCCAGCTTGTATTTTGTGTTCTGATTTTTTTTTTTTTTTGCCAGTGTGTAAAACAGAACATTTGTTGGTTGAGATTTGGAGTTGCCAGTACGAGATCCCAAAGATTTTTCACTTTTCTCACCCTTAATCGCAAATGCACCTTTCTATGGCCTCCACTGACCTGTCTGCATGTCCTGATGACCCAAAGGATCTCCACACCCTTCCTAAGCAGCAGCATATCAGCCCCAAATTCCTTACCTGCAACTCCTGTCATTTCCCATTTAATGATCTGTGTGTCCTAAAGTCATAACAGCAATTGGCACTGGAATTGTGTTACTAAGTAATGCAGCCACATGATGTCATGTTTTACAACCGGATTGCATAGCAATGGCAATCCTGGTCACAATTTTGTGTGTGTGCACAGTGTGTGTGTGTTTATAATCTGAAGCGATAGAAATACCCTGTTTCCCCCAAAATAAGCCCAATCGGCCTTTTGAGCACATGGCAATAAGGCCAAGTGCTTATTTCAGGGTTCAAGAAAATAAGGGTCTTATTTTCAGGAAAACACAGTATAGCTCTTACAAATATTCCATAGGATCTTGTTTTCTCTCTATTTTTCTGCATGCTTTAGATTCAGCGAAAGCAAAAACAAATAGAAAGTATCTAAAAGCAAGCTTAAAATATTTAGTTCATTTAATATTGCAGCATGGATTTTTCAAGCAAACTGGAATGCATTTCCATGAAATGAAACCTCTACACTATTAAACTTCTCTGTTTGATTCCTCTTTACAGATTTCCTGGATACCGTTTCTTATAGAATTTCCTCTGGCAATTCCCATGGAATTTTTACTATTGATTCTCACAGTGGAATCATACACACCAAAAAACAACTTGACCATGAAACACATGAGCATATACTTCTTACGGTGCAGTCACAATTGGGAAGCTCTTCCATCTTCAGCAGTGCCCAGGTCAACGTAACTCTGATTGATATCAATGATAACCATCCAGTATTTATGATAGAATACGATCAAATATATCTATCTCAAAGCACGCTACCTGGAACAGCTCTTTATATTGCTCATGCAGAAGATAAAGACAGTGGGCTCAATGGGCTCATCCGTTATGCCATTGTAAGCAGTCAGTCAAGTATTTTTACTATTGATCCAGCTCTTGGGATTCTTTACCTTACTAGAGATCTGAGTGGTCATAAGCAGCATGAACATGTAGTGGTACACATCATAGCAGAAGATCATGGAAATCCTTCCCTGAGCTCTGTGTTGATTTTGGGAGTGCTAAATGACAAACAAAAGGGAAGTCCTGTGTTGACTTTTGAAAAGTTGTTATATCAAGTGGAAGTTAGTGAAAGATCCTGTTTAGGTGCCAGAATCCTGCAAATAAGGGCCTGGAAGCTAAATTCCCATCACATTTCTGCTACTCTTACATACTCTTTGGAACATAACATAGATTCTGTTTCTTTTAAAATTGATCCAGAAACAGGCATGGTTTACTTACATAATCCTTTAGACTATGAACATTTGCAAACTCATACTTTTAGAGCTTTTGTTACTAGCTCAATGGATAAGTCAGTACAAAATGCAAGCACATTAATAATAATCAGTATAATTGATGAAAATGATAACTCTCCTGTGTTTCTTCACGATGTCTATTTTATTGAAGTTGAGGAAAGAGTATTACCCCAAGGTGTGATTGGCACAATTAAAGCAATTGACAAGGACTCTGGAAGAAATGGGCAGCTCTCCTACTTCATCTTATCAAATGACAATTATTTCAGAATCAATTCCAATACAGGTAAAAACATTTTACAATCTTCCCTATATTCAGGTGGGCTGTGTTATTTTTCTAGTAATATATGCATTCATTGAATTAGTTTAATTATTTAATTTATTTGTCAATTAACAAACTGCATCTCAACATTTAGTAAAACTGGGCATCATAGGTGCAAAGAAAAAAAAAACACTAAAAATAGAATGCAGTCTTCATTACTTAATAAATAAAAAAAAGTTTTTGATACTCCCAAGTATCATAAAGTTAAAAAATATAAACCATCAGCACAAATGCTGAGTAGTCTGTGCTTCTTACATATATTCTACTGATTTGAGGAATGAACTTCTAGGATAAAAGTCAGTCAGATTCTCTCAGTATGTGCCATCAATTGATACTAACGCCCCCCTCAATCTGAGTTTTCTCTGTATTCTGCTGCCCCAGTTTCTCAGGGATGCCCTACTGCTTTAAAACTATACAGTTGTCTAATTCTATTCTTGCTGACATATTTGCCCTTTCCTTCTTCTAACTTTTTCTTCCATTTGGAGAATTTAAGTTAATTCAAACTTCATAGCTAGCGCTTACCCCTTTTGATAGGAAATTGACTAGCATGGCTTTACGCATGATTTAGAGATATTTGTACGAAATGCTTAATAATAGCATATCACAGATGTAAATAATCTACTGGTATATTTTTAAAGAGAATGAGAGAGCTGATACGGAATAAAATTCAAGAAAAGGCGTGATGATAAACAAATTTTATCCAGAACGATGGATAAATGGAATGTAAATTACACATAACTTGCCAGATTAATTGCCAGAACAGTTGTTTCTACATGTAAATAATACATTCCATAAAACCTGTCCTTTTATCAATTGAAAAAAACGAATAAAGCAGCATTGCTGTTGCAGATATAAAGAAATAATTTGGAAATCATGGAGTATAACCACTGCTGTATTATTCTATTATGAGGCAATTCATTTTTAAAAGTTCCCAGATAACTCATATTTAGTTGTTGCAAGGCTTCAGAATATCTGCAGCTCTGAACAAAATGAAGAAATGTTCCTTAGTCTCTCAAAAGCATTTGTACTGAGAATCCCCAATTTAAAAAGATTTTAGTGAGTTTCCTTAACAACTAAAATAATGTCATCCCTTTTGTTTTGCTGGTCTGGGAATCATAATATTATCTGTGTCAACCCTGAAGCTGACCTCACCGAAGCCATTTTGAGGCTTCAGTGCTGCCACACTGGAGCTGGGGGATAGGAAGGGGTGAATAAAGATAGTTGGAGTTTGTAGCCAAAACAAAATTCTTTCTCCTGGGAACCAAGGACATTCCAACAGGTGGTCGGAGAGGGGAGGAATGAAGTTAACAGACAACTGGACGACACCTTGATTGGACTATATGACTGATAGTTTAGGGAGGGGAGAAAATGTTTACCTAATTAGGTGAAAACCGTAGGAACATTCAGAGTTGGTTTTCACCAGCCTGTGCCAATATGATATATCCCAATAAAACTATTCTTTGAGGAATCTACCAGCCTTGGAGTTATGTTTGCTATGGGTGTATTACTTGGAACCCTGACAATCTAATTGCTTCTGGCTGATAGCATCTGGTTCTGACACTAACTTTTGTGTGAAGTCCAAGTCATTTACTGCACAATGACATTAGATGCACAAGTAATGCTGAATGACTGCTCTTGCTAGCCTCTGGGTAATGGATCAAGTGACAGAAGCAGCAAATGGTACCTTGTGCTACTTATTAAGACAAAATGCATCCCACAATACTCTTTTTTTCATTGTTCCTTTTCACTAGGGGAAATTATAAACTGGGTGGCATTAGACTATGAGCAGCAAGTTCAGCACCATTTGATTGCTCTGGTAACAGACCATGGAGTCCCTCAACTTAATGCTACCGTATCTGTCTATATCTCAGTTATGGACGTCAATGACAACCGTCCATGCTTCTCTCAGGATCTGCTACGTTTCAAGGTTTGCAAAATATGCAGAGTCTGTTACTGTGCAGGTTTGAGAAAGGGCTTTGGGGACATTTTATACATTGTATTGCAGTGAGACAGAATATGGAGGGTATTAATTTTAAATTTGAATGTGAATTCGACCCAGTGTATGTTCAATTTGCGTTACAGGCAAGTAAAAAAAAATGTATGAAGAAAAATTGGTTTTGGTCACCATCTTGTGGTCAAACATTTGAATTAGAATTTGAGCATCCTGTTAGAAAATATGAAAGAATTTGATCTGAGATCCCGATGATTAACATGAACGTCTTGTGGCAACCATACTGTTTATCATTACCTTTGTCAGATAATGTTCCCAATTTCAAATATTAATAAAATCTAAGTCAGGTTAGCTTTTTGTTATCATAATTGGTTAAATACTGCTACTTGCTATGGCATATATTTTTTAAAGTGAAACCTGTATAGGTATTACAGAAAAATCAATGAAGCTAGATGCTATGACAATGCTATGACATGTCTTCTAAATGTATAAATATAGTATGTATTTATGTGTATATGTTCAGTGAGATGAAGTATTTTTAATATATCAGCTTAGTTATGCTCTGACTGGAAAATAGAGCCCCAACCAACCTCAACAAATTACCACTTACCTATGGCCAGAGATAGAAGTAAGCATCCTGCAATCAGTCAATAAATTTGACTATTAGTAATATTTTGATAAGTAGGCTGAAAATGATGCTGATCCAGCCACTCAGAAAAGGGGCAAATAGATAACAGAAAAATATCTGAATATATGGTATGAACCCGCCCATTTGTGAATATATTTGTGAAAATTGTCTCCAAACCATAAGTCATGATTTTGTTTTGGGACACAAATTATTTGAATTCCTTGTAAATTTGAAACATTTAGTTTTAACTGAATTGTTTAATTTTAGGTTTTAGAAAGGCAACCAGCAGGAACACGAGTGGCCAGTATATTTGCCAAAGACCTTGATTCTGGAAACAATGGAATAGTGCTGTATTTGTTATCCCCAGGTAATATTATTTATGAAGTAAAAATAGTATGGCTGCATCTGGTCATTGTCACCCATTTAGCACCACCTATGTGTAACTTAAGGAATGCTATGGACTCAGGTGACTATTGCCTTTTTTACTTTTTACTGAGGTACTGGGATTCTATGTTTTGGAGGGTAGCTGAGCCTGCTGGGGGCATCCCATAGAGACAATACCTATCCCATAGGGACAGGAACAAGAACATTGTCAGAGTTGGAGGTCATCTAGTCCAACCCCCTGCTCTAGCAGGAAACCATATACCATTTCAGACAAATGACTGCCCTATCTCTTCTTAAAAGCCTCCAGTGATGAAGCACCTACAACTTCTGAAGGCAAGCTGTTCCCCTGCTAGATTGTTCTCACTGTTAGGAGAATTTCTCCTTAGTTCTAGGTTGCTTCTCTCCTTGGTCTGTTTTTCTCTGACTTCCATATTTCTTGGAATTATTTAGGAAATGGGAGAATCTAGACTTCATGAATTGTCATGGCTTATTTTGGGAGAATAAGGTCCAGAACACAGATGTCACATGTTCAGTTTGTCATAATAATATATTAATACATTATTAACATATATTTATCTTAATTGTGACTAACTGGATGGGTGACATCTGTGTTTTGGATCTTATTCTCCCAAAGTAAGCCATGACAATCTATCCAATGTTTATCTTTAAACTCTGATAGGTTTATGATATGTTATAAAATAGTATAGCTACTGTGTTCAAAGCCACAGTTGATACAAAATGTGCTCTACTGCTCGAGGGTATCAACCATGTGGAATTTTTTTTTATTCTTATCTGATATATATTAGGACATGCTTCCAAATATATTTCCTTACCAGATTCCTCAATGTCTTCAACAGTTACAGAGGGTCTAATGTACTGCTCTCACTATAAAAGCTGGTGTATATTCAAAGATGTACCTGCCTTGAAAATGATCCATGTTGAACCGTTAACACACTCAAATCAGCACAGAAAATGTTTTATGACATTTATAAAATTTGCCAAATTTTAATTCCGTGGGCATACTTGGATACTGTATTTTGTACGTATTCTGTAGGTTAGCCTATTTGACTATGGTTGTACTTTGGTTCAAAATGTTTTGCTCTGTGGTTTACCATTTCGTCCAGTTACAGGAGTTTTAGTAGTACTGTGTTTCCCCGAAAATAAGACCCTATCTTATATTTTTTTGAACCCTGAAATAAGCGCTTGGCCTTATTTTCGGGGAGGTCTTATTATTTTGGGGCATGTGGAGGAAACCAGAGGAAATGGCGGGTACCAGCTGTGCATGCATTTAAATATTTTCGGGGAGGGCTTATTTTCAGGGGGGGGGCTTATTTTAGCACATGCGCTCAAAAGCCCGATTGGGCTTATTAGGCAAAAAAAGACATCAGAGGATGTCTTTTTTTAGGGGAAACAGGGTATATAGATTACCCTCTCAGAGCAACTTGCCATACTATATAGAGAGCTTACCAGAAAATATCCTTATTCTCAGGTATAATATTTGAAGGGAAGCATAGAAAGTGACACTATTAAGATAGAGGAAAAGGTCTCCTTAACTTGAGGCAGTGCAATCTTGGAGAATTTGGGGCCAAATATGGATTATAAGTTTGAATTGCTCATCATTGGTATAAATGACCTTCATTGCATATTGATTGGGTATATCATTATCTCTTGTAACATGGAGGGATGAGGGGTTAAAATTGTACCCTAAGAAATCAGATTGCTTTTTTAAAAGTGCCAGAGATTTCTGTAAGCTTATAAAGGATATTAGTTTAAATTTTTATTCCTTGAATTGGAAGTTGATTTCTATTTAAGTGAATCTTTTTAAGACTGCAAGGCAGAGAGAAAAAATATGCACATTTAGGGAAACATGGTTATATTCTGCTTGCCATGTGAGAGAATTTTGCACAATTCAAAATTTTGAATTGTCAGCTGTCCACTCAGTACTTAACATTGTTTAAGGTTCTTCTAAATAACACTTTCCTAACATGCTCATGTATCTCTTTCAGAAGAAAGTTTAGGTCATTTTCAGATTGACAGCAGGTAAGTTAAGAACTACCAAAGCTCTTTTATACAATTGGCATTCAAACTATCGAATGGTAATCAAGGCAATTGACAAGGGAGATCCTTCTCTTCAAGGGGAAACAGTCATCAATATTGAGGTATTGGCTTCAGCATACAGTGTTTTTTGAGAAGTAGTACTTTTGAATAAGAAATGACACACTTAAACAAATCAACTAAAAGAGACCAAAATTAATGATACTTTGGACATATGGATACCCTATCCAGAGCGCCATACGTTCAATCTCTCTTTGTTGTTTCATTTGTACATCTTTTATTTATTTTAAAATATGGGTGCTGCAGAATTTGGCATGAATATTTCCTTCATTAAAAGAAATATATCCCTTTAAACAGTGGTGGAATTCAAATTTTTTTACTACCGGTTCTGTGGGCGTGGTGTGGCTTGGTAGGCGTGGCAGGGGAAGGATACCTCAAAATCCCCATCCCTCCCCACTCCTGGGGGAAGTATATTGCAGAATCTCCATTCCCACCCCACTCTGGGGCCAGCCAGAGGTGATATTTGCCGGTTCTCCGAACTACTCAAAATTTCCGCTACCAGTTCTCCAGAACCTGCTGAATATCACCCCTGCCTTTAAATAATACAATTACAAAGTATATATGGAAAAATTAAAAATATAACTAAAAGCAGCAGAAAAATAATGATGCACATCTTTGTTTCAGTACCTTTCACTGATGTGGGGAGGGGGCCGCATACTCCCAAAGATTCATCAATCTTGAGCAAAGAAATGCTGAACCTGGACAAAAATTAAATTTGGTTTAATTTAAATTTAAGATCAAAGTAAGCACATTTAGCTGCTATCATTATTATCTTATATATTATTATCTACCTATCTTCTACAATAATTTTTCTTCTTCTGTCATATGTATTTACAATTCTTTGGCCAATTTGGAAGGTTCTGGGTTTTTTTTTATCAAAGGCTTTAAAAGAAATGCATAATGTTCTAAAGCCATGGATGGTATATCATCAACTTACAGAATGGTTCCTGCTAACATCTTTGCCCTCAGATCTTGTTAAATGTGAAAAGTTAATTGTGGTTTAGTCAAAATATAGGTATTTTTATATATTTCTTAGGTTGATCCTTTACTAACCTTTGGGTGTGTTTAGTATGGTTTTAAGCACTTGAGTGTTTCATTAGAATTTTTGTTGTCCATTACAGTGCGTTCAGTTATAACCAACCAAATGAAACTATTTCAATATAACTCACCACAAAGGTGTGATTTTACTTAATGTATGCAATAGATGATGTGACCTGATGCATTTTAAGCCACCAATTGTATTTCTTAATAGTACAAAATTTGACACATTCTGTTGTTCAATATAAAGAGCATTGCTCTCTCTTGAACAGAAAAAACACTGCATTTTAAAGTATGAATAATCTAATTGTAGTAATATTTAATTTTGACTTCATAACAAAAATATATTGTATCAACTAATGAAATAACATTTGTGGCTTAAACACAACAGAGGAAGTCATGCCGAATATTGTATCGGATGAAGAAGGTTGTTTTTAATAGTTAATGAAGAAGTGTGGATAGTTCTTTTGATCTAACCTTCTTACCCTGAAAAATTCCATAATATCCAGGCTGTCAATAAAAAGATTGTTTCATTTAGCTTTAATAGACACCTGATTTTCTCTTGATTATGCAGTTAGTAGAATATTATTTCTGGAATTATTTCTGAGTTACTACAGAAGTAGTAGCAGAGTAACGTCTGCCACAGTATGAAGGATCATTTTAAAATTAATCAATAGATGAAATCATTGATTATACATCATGGTATACTAATGAACACAAAAGTGCTTGAAAATACTAGAAAATGAGGCCCTGCTAACCATCATAATGATATATATAGGGGTGTCAAATTCGCGGTTTCACAGCATCATCACGTGATGTATCACAACTTTTTTCCCCTTTGCTAAACCAGGTGGAGGTGTGTGGCCAGCATGTGATGCATGCTGCCCGCAGGCTGATAATTTGACTATATCATAATATAATTTTCTGAGAATAATGAGCTGAAGGGTGTTGTAATGTTATGCTTGTTAGTTTCCAAGGGGAATATTTTCAGTTGTACAGGCTAATTTAGGTCTAACTCAACAAGAGAGGTCTTATGAAACAAATGGAAAGTTCAAGCTGACCTTGTTCAAATTTTCAAGACATATCGGCCTTAACTGAAATTAATATTATCAGTCAATGAATGAGTAATCATTCCCATTTCAGGGGAAAATGTTACAAAATGCCATTAATAAACAAATACATTCTTTTTTTTTGCCTAGGTAATACCTCTTGGCAAAGGAATTTCTTATTCTTCTCAATACATCAGACATTTTGCCATACCAGAAGATTTTAGATCTGGTCAAGTCATGGGCTCTTTAAAACTCCCTGATCAGCATTTATATCCCAACAGAAAACAGCATTTTATTATCCCTGAAGATGATTCTGATATTCCATTTGAAATTGATAATGCTACAGGCGATCTCTTTCTTTCTCACTACTTCTTCAGAGTTGTTGTAACTGACTGTCTAAACAGTTCTCCACAGAATGAGACTGTTTTCCTCAGTATTAATGTTGAAGATCAAAATGATTACTCACCTTCTTTCCAAAATAACTTTATTGTAATTGGGATAGAGGAAAATGTGTCTGTTGGTACTTTGGTGTATTCGTTTAGCGCAAGAGATGGAGACGGTAGTTTTTTAAACAGAAATCTTCAGTATTCAATGCATAGTAATTACTTGACAGAAAATTCATTTTTCATCCATCCTATTTTTGGTACCTTAATTACAGCAGTATCTCTTGATCGAGAAATAACTCCATTTTTTGTCCTGACAGTATTGGCTTCAAATCAGGCTGTAAGCCTGACTGAGCATAACCAATGTTCACTGACAGCAAAAATTGTCATTTTAGATGTCAATGATAACACCCCTAGCTTTGTTTCATCTCCTGTTTCCTACATTAGAGAGGATGCAGAGGTAAGCTCAATAGCACATCACATAATAGCACATGATCCAGACCAAGGAATGAATGGACAAGTCACATATCTTCTCTCAAGCAATGAAGACCATGCCTTTTTCATAGATAAAGCCACTGGTAAGTTAAAAGGGATAAGTTGATTCCATTGATGTTACCCTGGAGATAATACTAATTGCATCCTTATTGATTTTCTGGAAATACAATTTTTAATTTATCATAGAGTCTAAGTCTATGGGAAAATAGCTCATAGCTACATATAGCATATGAAAAATTCAATACTCTTAAGTTGTGTTTTAACGGTTTTCTTAAAATGCATCTCAATTTATTGACACAGTGTTAAGGGAAAAAATGCTAGAAGTAAGCAGGCAAACAATTTATTTGATTAGTAACTATACCAGAATCAGCATACTCAAGGCACATTTTAAAATCATATCTTTTAATGACCTTTATATAACCAAACAAATAGTTAAGAAAAACATCAAGGGAGATATTAAAGGTTTGCAGAAACAGGGAATGGCACTTATATTTATCTGTGTCCAGTGTTTTTATTTCTTTCATTGATACACCATGTCTCTGAAGGCCAAAGCAGTCATAAAAGGGCCAAGTAATTCTTGGACAGCATTCAGAAAACTAATTGAGAGATTCCATAATAGTCACAGATGATTTTATCTAAGAAACTTATATTAAGTTGTTTTTGGCAAGACATAAAAACCCTGAAAACCTCTTAAAATCAGCATTTTTCTATCCAATAAACATAAAAATAAATATTACAAGATAGCTATGTAATAGAACAGATTTAAATATATATTAGACCAAAAACATTCAGTTGAAGACTTTTCTGAACAGCCTTTTTTATAGTCGAGCATCTGAAAGAAAACATTGGAAAGTTGATGATGAAGCTTTGCTCCTGTTAACCATTTTTCTTGCAATTGGGGTTTGAAAAAAAGACTTCAGATACTGATTGTATCTTGCAGGGAGAATCATACAGAATAAGAGTGTCCTTAAGGCATGCAGATGCCAACATCTCTGGAGTTGTATGAGTATAAATATGTTCCTATAAAAGGAATATTTGATAATAAGAGATAATTATTTGAATCAATCTTGTAAGTGGCATTATAAGAGGCTTCCATAATCACCATTAACCAAAGAACAGAACATTCATAAGCAAAATGCTGAAGTTCCAAGCATGTTTTAGAAAACTATTTTGAAGAGATGTGTGTTCCTAATAAGTTCCTTTTCTTTGAGGTTCTAGTACTCATAGCCTCTGTTATGATAAGATGTACAATAATTTTCTAGTTGTTTGCACCCCAAGCAATAGATAGGTTTCTGAATATTGGTTAAAGCAAACCATAGATTGGCATGGTATCAGAACTCTAATGCTGTGCATCGTCATAGTGCCTTATGGGAACAGCAACTGAATGAGATGACATTAATATCTTTTCTCGTCTTCCTTTAGGAGTGCTAACAACAGTCTTTGCTTTGGACCGTGAAAACCAAGAATATTATACCTTGAAGGTTGTTGCTCTCGATAATTAACGCATTGTAAGCTGCCCTGAGTCTCCGGAGAAGGGCGGCATATAAATAAAAATAAAAATAAATAAATAAATAAAAAATAATGGCAATCCAGCTCTATCTGCCACTCAGAACCTGATAGTAATTGTTCTTGGTGTAAATGATGAAGCACCCATATTTACCAAAGCTATATATGAAGCTTCAGTCTGGGAAAATAGAGCCCCAGGAGTGCTTGGCATCAAAGTTGAAGCAATAGATAAAGATTCAGGTAATTTTCACATTTTTAAAAATGGTTAACAGTTAACATTTGCAATCCATTTATACCACTTCTACAATATTATATAATATTCCAAATCCATCAATCCTTTCAGCTCAAGTGTGATCTTGTCCATTACAGCGCAGTCCAAGACTTTCTTAATTATTAAGTCTTCCGAGGGTATATTTGTGTTTCTCTAGCACTATGCAGAGGCTAGTCTTGCTGCCGTTATTATATGTAGAATAATGTACATTGTTTTTTTGTCAAAAAAGAAAAAAGAAAAAAGAAATGAATTCCATTTCTATTATATATGCAAGAGTAGACATAGATTTTATCTCCACTAAAGGATCCAAATTTGTATATACAGGGATGGGATTCTACTGGTTCGGACTGGTTTGGGTGAATCGGTAGCTCCGACGATCAGCTGGGAGCGAACTGGTTTGCCCCGATGATCAGATGGGCCCACCCTCCTGCCCGTGCTATTTTCCTACCTTTATCTTCTCAGCTGATTTGCACGGTAGAGCGGATTGCCGTGCAAATCAGCTGTGTTACTCCTCCGAAGAAACCAGGAAGTGAAGATTTCTTCAAACTGTGCACACGTGTGCAGCAAATCGCGCAATCACCGAACCGATTGTTAAACCGGGAGGTTCCCACCACTGTGTATTTAGAAAAGTAACTTTTTTATTTCATTGCTATTACAGTATCTATTGTTCATCCATAAAATGTTAATGTGTGTAAATATGTTTCTTGAAGAAGTACCTAAAGATACTGAATAAAAATGTATAGTTCTTCCTTCTCTTAAATCCCTCACTTCCAGATCCTGAGCTCCGTAGGTAACAAGCAGCACCTTGAAGTGCCTTAGAACACCGAAAACCAGTGTAGCTCAAATAGTATATGATAGTGCAGGTTACAATGGCAATGGGTCTGGAATTTCACATTACGTCATCATTTAGCAATGGCAATCCCAGCAATCCCCTTTGCCATCATTAAGTGACGATTGTGAGTCATTAAGTAAGGATCTCACGTGACTGCTACTTGTGACTTTCTGCTGGCTTTCAACAAGCAAAGTCGATGGGAAAGCCCATGAGTAGTTGTACGTCCTGGTCACAATCAACCTTTCTTTAGGTGGACCACAAGTAGGCTGCTGAGGAGGGTGAGTGGGTAGTGCTTATGGGAGTGAGTTGCAAGCTTCCTTGCCCGCTTCCCCATTAATTTTGGTGAGCTGGCTGGAAAGGTCACGAGGTGGTTGCCAAAATGCCTGAATTATGAGCATATGATCACGGCTTCAGCAGTACGAACTGGTTGAAAGCTCTCCCTATGAGATCTACGCTCTTTTAAAAGTTATAGATTAATCAGTATACATTAAAAGTTATTACACAGATGCATTCATTCCATCTGTCCAGAATGGGGCAGTATAATACCACTTTTAATTACTGTTTTTATTAAAGAAGAAAAGAAATCATGGACAATTTCAATTCAAATACTTATTTCATAAAGCTTTTTTATTTAATTCTTTAAATCAGATGCTATATTAAATGCAGAAGGAAGAGGGTATCGATGTCACTTTTTTCTAAATGAAAATAATTCTACACTCAAGTTACAGCTCCTGAACTTACATATGCACACATCTGATTTGCTTTTAAAATTCCCAGATATAGATGGAAGGAGGGAGGGAGAGAGAGGGGTGGGAGGGGGAGAGAGAGAGAGACAGACTGTAGCTACCTAGACAGGCAGACAGACAAAACAGAAAAATACGAGCACTAGAACAGTAGAACATGAAATGTGTGCAGAGTTCCCTGACTTTAAGAATTGGGAAAATTAGTGTATCGAATTTTACATTCATGCTTCTCTAACTATAGTATATGTTGCTAGCTATAATATATGTTGCACTTGCCAATTTATTTTACTGAATTTCAGTCAACTGTGTTGATGTATTAAAGGTCAGTTGTCATTACAAATCTTATTCTAGAAAGCATGTTCTAGAAGTTATGAGGCACTTCGGAAGTCTTCTAATCCAATCCCTTGTTCAAGCATGAACAAGGGATTCTTGCCTCTCATCTGAAATACCTAACTTCTCTAATTCCCAAAAAGTAAGAAAAACATAATATTGGAATTTATTGTTCATCAGTATTTTCCCATTAGTAGTACCCAATAATAGCTTGTAACAAGATAAGAATAATGTGGAATATTGTAGCTGAAATAACCTTAAAAGCTGTACATCTTGATTTTTCTTAAGAAAAGGCTACAGTATTCAGAAAAATGAGATTTCACTGTCTCTTTTTTATAACCCTGCTTTCTGTTCTATCCAGCAAGTTGAACCCAAAACTGAACTATGCTGTTCTTATAAAATAGTCTAAGCCTGTGATGGTGAACCTTTGAACCTATGGCATGTGTGCCAGAGGTGGCATGCAATGCCCTCTCTGATGTACATGCGTACGCACCTCCTGCTGGCAAGCTGGTCTTCGGGTCTCTGCCACGCATGCGTGGAGGTGGGGCACATGCAGGGGACACATGTACATGGAGGCTGGGCATGTGCGAAGGGCCAGGTGCGCCTGTGAGGGGTGCGTGCAGGAGGCATGTGTAAATGCATGGGGGCGGGACGCATGCAGGGAGCTGCAGGCAAATGCACAGTGCACATGTGGGGGGCCAGGATGTGTGCACGGGGGCCGCACATGCATTGCATTTTGGTGGTTCAGGTGCACATGCACGTACTTGTACACACACACACGCACGCTTTGGGCACTCGGTCCGGAAAAGGTTAGCCATTACTGGTCTAGGCTTCTAACATGAGAGATTGTAAAGTGGGCCTAAAGTATACATAAATAAAAGCCAGATTTGAACTTTAGAAAGGATTTTTAAATTCAGTGTAAAAAAGACGCTTTTCACAGGACATTCTTTACAGATATTAAAGAATCTGATTTTTCATAAGCAGAGAACACAATGGCATCGACTTGAGTTTAGTTTCCAAGTCAACCATTGTTGTTCAAGGAAACATAGCTTTTCTCCCCTTGATTGCTATCTCAGTCCTTTCTTTGTTCCAAAATTTGCAAAGAAAATCCTGTCTCTGCCTTTTTCATTCCTTCTGTAAAAAGAAATTGAATTTTTACATAAAGCATTGTCCACACACGTATTTTGCAGAGAAGTACATTAAAAGGAGAAACTGACTGACTACTGTGTGGGTAAATTCTTATTTATCCAACAGACGATTCAAGGGGCCAGGACACGGAGGCAACAAACATGTTGTAGATGGCCAACTTTCTACTCATGAAATCTCCCCCACGTCGCAAACAGTCCACAACCACAGTTGGAGAGAGAGAAAGTCTCCTTAGCATAACTCAGAGGAAGCACTGAATTAGAAGTAAACCAGGGATATCCCAGGTTTCTTTTCCCAAGAATCAAATGGGATTCCCACCCCTGTTTCTGAGTATAATGTCAGTCTGCATGCAGTGTACATTTCTGTATTTTCTTGAATTCAATCTATAACTTCAGGCATAATTTAAGAACCTCATAAACCGGCTCCATAGTATATTGCTGGTTTTTTTTATGGTAGATTCTTATTTTAGCCAATATTCTCGTAAAACACTGGTGCACCCTGATTAGGACATTAGACTGTTCTCTATGAGCAACAGTCTATTTGTTGTGTGAATCTCTTAATATGAAAAGTATTGAGCCACAGAAGTAATTTGGCCTCCAAGGGCAACAGAATTACTTTTTCCTCCATGGACATTTTGATTGTCACTTGCAGAACATCCTGGAATTTGCTCAGAAGAAGAAAATGTCTTGTCTCTCATCGTATTTATTCCAGGAATTAATTTTTCTTAGATCTCGGTCTATAAGCAGGTTTGACAATAAAACTACCATTATTATCATAGTTGGTTGCCCAGTCAGCCAGATGTTTAGACTGGAATTGGCATTTTTGTCCACCTATCGAGTCCTTTCAAGGACCTGGGATAGCCAGATGTTGTTCAATAATATTCAAGTCATAACAGAATGTAAGCTGTTCCAAGTAAGGCTGCCTTTTGTAATTGACCGATGGTGATTTTGTAAACGTCAATAGTCGTTCAATTGGTGCTCTGGATGTTTTGGAATTGCACACAAGGTGCCCAGTATTATTGCCGCTATCTTTGTTTCCTTTGTCATAATCGTTCTTCTATTTGCAGATTTTTGTATTTTGTGCTTTTCTGTTCTATTCTGCTGTTTCCAGGTTTTGCAGTTTCCACTGTCCAGATTTATTTTGTCTTTTCTTATCAAAATTGTTAAGTCTGGGATGTTGGGTGTCAGTTTGAAATCTAAAGTCCCAGAGCATTTTAGCTTCCTCATTTTTTATTACTTTGTCTATTTTTTCCCACCATTTCTTGCTCGCAGGAAATTCTTGCATGGGGCAAGAGAGAAAGCTTTCTGATAGTTAGGTGTTTCTAGTTGTGTGAAGCAGCTGGCTGTAGTAACGGTGTGGATGATGTGTAGTGTGACAGGCAGGTTGGAGCTTTTCCTAGGTCTGCTTGCCTTTCTGTGTCCTTTTAACCTTTGCTTCAGGGATTGTTTTTCCCGATTCATATTCCATTTTAAGAAATGTGGAGGGCGGGTAGCCTAAATTGGAAAGATAATTCCGCAGCCTTGATCCATGTGGATTGGAAGTTATCCCAAGGATTAGTGGTGCTAAGCCTTGGGGAAAGAAGTCTGAGCTTTAACCAAAGGTTTATAGAAGCTAGAGGCACTCTGGACTCAACTTTAATCATTCCTGTCTCCAGTCGTAGGTGTAAGTTTAATACACAGCGTGGTATCTGGAGAGCTGCTCTGATGAATTTAGATTGTACATTTTCCAGAGAGGGGAAACACAAACCTAGGGGCCCAACCAAAGTCCCATGAAGGAACTGGGCTAGAGACTTAGTCTGAGAAAGTTCAGTTGGAACATAATACCTTTCCTTGATTTGGAAAAATTTAAGGATAGCATTGGAAGATCTTTGTCTAGTAGCAACCACATACTCACAGTGGGCTTGCCTTGAGCCGGTGGCATGCATGATTACTCCTAAATACTAAAAGACACTCACTTACCGGTATTCTATTTTATGGCCATTAGTGCTCCATAAATGGAGTTTCAGCCTTTTGGCAAAAGCCATAATCTTGGTTTTCTGACACTAGCTAGAATGGAATGGAATGGAATGGAATGGAATGGAATGGAATTTTTTATTGGCCAAGTGTGATTGGATACACAAGAAATTTGCCTTGGTGCATACACTCTCAGTGTACATAAAAGAAAAGATACATTCGTCAAGAATCATTAGATACAACAGTTAATGATAGTCATAGGGAACAAATAAGCAATCAAATTGTATTAGGAAACAGTCAATATAAATCATAAGGATACCAGCAACAAGGTTACAGTCATAAGTAATAAGTGGGAGGAGATGGGTGATAGGAACGATGAGAAGATTAATAGTAATGCAGACTTAATAACTAGTTTGACAGTGTTGAGGGAATTATTTGTTTAGCAAAGTGGATGGATACTTACTTGAAGATGACTCTTTCCTATGTAGACTATATGGATCTTGATGTTGCCTTATTTCTTGGGATACTAACAAAATACTTATTAGAGCTGTTCTCTCAGCTTTCATAATATTTCCTCTGTTAATTGGACCAGAATTCCCCAGTTCAGACACAGAAACAATAGAAAATGCCTAAGAACACCTTGTGTACCATTTATAAGGTTGTAAAAACAAGAATGCAAGTCAGAAACCATTTAATAGGAAGCAGGATTTTGTACTGATATCAGAATAGAGTGTTCTGATTAGCTGTTTTTATTTAACATTTTTCCAGGGCAAGAGACCAAGTAAATTGAAATGTTGAATAGCTGAAGGTAAAATAATCTATAATAACCTGACATATACATTTGTCTGTAATAAAGGACTATAGTTATTGTTACAGTATTATTTTGCTGTAAACATTATGCTTTCTTCAGCACTGAAACCACAAGAAATATGGAAGTAATTTCATATATATAAAAGGCAAAAATGGGAAATACGTTTCCCATTACAGACAGAAGGCATACAGCTGTTCTAAAAAATAAAGAGCTGTTAAATTTCATGAATAACATTTTCTTTTCCTACACTCAGATATGGCAAAGTTCTGTCATGACGACCGACTAATATGGAACATTATATGTTTAATATCACAGCTCTATTTTTAAGGGACATGCATAAAAATCAGTTATATGGTATTCTCAAAGAATAAAGCTCAAAATTGGTAAATGATGGATCAGGTCATTCTTGATAGTGGATAAATATGTTGTAATTAAATGGACTGAAGGATTACACCTGCAAATGCATTACAAGAAAATAAGTTTCACTGTACAAAATCCGTAGGATTATCAAAAAAATATTTACAGAATCAATTTCCAACATACCACAGAAAATTCTTCATATGGACAGTGCAAAATATTATTTATTAAATATTTCTAAAACTAATAAAGTAATATAGAATAAGGAAGAAAAAAGAAATAAAGATGGGTAAAAATGCAAGAAAGAAAAAATTAATAGAAAAAAGGGAAAGGAATACTAACATGTCATTTTCAATATTCTACAGCAGTTATAATTGCAATTATAAATTTACCTCTTTCTATAAATTACATTGTGACTCTATTCTTTCTATAATCTAGTTTATATCTACCGTAATCATCAAACCCATAAATCGAGTTCATCTTTTTCTGTTTTATGCAAAATACCAATAAGGGATTTCCAGTCATCAATAAACATAAATGTTGTCTTTTCTTTGATCAATCAAAACAATTTGGCTGTTCAAACAAGTCAGTTTGGCCATGTGATAAATTAAGAATTCACAGTATTAATGTAAAATCTTTAACAAGTAAGGATTTGCTAATTACCAAAATATCGCTAAAAAACCCAATAACCAACATTTATTTTTTAGCTATTGATCTTTTTAACATTTTATTTTGGGGGGTTCTGTCTTACTAAACTACAGGGTTAACTATATCTGACCAATCGGAATATTTTCTCTTTTATTTAATAATAGAGAACTTTAATACTTGCAAATGCCACATAATGTTCAAATTAAAAAATCATGCTACATTCTTTTCAACCCTTCAAAGGTCTAAAAAAAGTCTCTAAATGTTCACATTTAATATATCCTTATCCTTAAACATCTTTAATTAAAATTGATTTTTAAATAAAATAGTGCACAACAAATATATATAAAAAATAAATCTATATCACCTCTGTAATAAGTGAATATGCCAGGAAACTGCTTGAAAGCTTTTATTAATATTATAATGGCACATTTAAAATGGACTGATTTTTATGTGTGTGTTTGTGTGCGCATTTTAAGGAATCAATTCCCTACTTAAATATGACATATTGCCAGGACTTGCATATGAGAATTTTCAGATAAACTCAAGTACTGGAGAAATTAGAACAACCACCTCGCTTGACAGGGAAATTCGAGAGGTTCTTCATATTAAAGGTAAGGCATTTGAGATACTATACATACAATGACCCAGGGATTACACATAGTTTTTAACTGATTACTTCCCTTTAAATTTAATTTGTCTGAAATGTACAAGGAAGGCCTTTGATTTGTATCACTTGTGTCCTATATGGCCTAGGTCCGGGATACTTGTCGGACCCCCTGCAGCCAGCAACAATCTCCAATCGCCCGGTGCATTCCTACAGACAGGGCCTCCTCAGGGTGCCATCGGCCAGACAATGTCAGCTGGCGACCCCCAGGGGGAGAGCTTTCTCTGTGGGTGCACCCACCCTTTGGAATCAACTTCCTTTGGAGCTCCGGATGGCTCCTGACCTTTGCTCGTTCCGCCGTGATTTGAAGACCTAGTTGTTTCGTAGCCTGGACTGATGGGGGGGTGGGATTCTTAATAGTTTTAAATTGATTTTAAACTGTTTTAATTTGGACTTTTAATTTCATATTGTTTTAATGTGCAATTGTGCATTTTATTGTTGTGAGCCGCCCTGAGTCCATTAGGGCGGCATATAAATCGCATTAAACTTAAACTTAAACTATATACGTGAACATATTTGAATGAAACAAAGCAGTGTTGCATTGATCTTTTAGGGAGAATGGTTCACAATCTGATCTCATCAATCTGTTACTATAAATCAGTTTTCAAATATGCTTATTTTCAAATATAATGCTTGTTCAAGATGGGGGCACTCCCTCTTTATCCAGTACAGCATCAATTATCTTTAGGGTACTAGATGAAAATGATCATACTCCTAAGATCATCTTTCCAGCTTCTGATATCCAAATATTGGAGAACCAACTGCCGTCAACAATAACAACTCTCCTGGCTGTGGATGATGATATAGCTAATAATGGAATTGTGCAATATCAAATAATTGGTAAGGTGAAAAATTTAATAATGTATATTTATTTCGAAAAAGCAAAAGTTGAAATTTAGCATCTGCTGACCTTATTTAACTACTCTTAAAATGTGATCATTTTAATATTTGCATTTTTGTACCTTTAACTTGTGTTAATATGATTTATTTATTTTAATACATTATTATTAAAAGACTCTTAAATTCTACAATAGAGGAAATACATAAGTCCTTTAAAAAAAGTCTAGCTGTCTCATTAAAAATCTTATTTTTTTTTTCCCTTAGAAAATATTAGTCTTTCTTAAATTCACAATGCAAATTTAAGTCCTGCATCTGAATACTGAATCAACGATTAATTTCTAAAATTTGGGGTGGAATGCTTTCTAGTATTTGGGACTTTAGTCAATATCACAGCTCTTACATAGAATTTATATGTAAATACATAATAAGGTATAGAAATTTTTTCTTGTGTTTTTTTTTTTAATTGACATATTCATTTTGTTTCATTTTGAAGGTGGTAACACCGGAAGATACTTTGCTTTGCACAAAACCACAGGAGACCTTTTCACTACTTGCAGTTTAGACAGAGAGATAGTCAACAATTTTACCTTGGTCATAGAATGTTTTGATCTAGGCAATCCAGCAAGAAGTTCTGTTATGGAACTACAAATCAGAGTCTTGGATGAAAATGACAACAGTCCTTCATTTACAAGAAATCATTATCAAGCAATTATAAGTGAAGATATTGAAGAAAAGTCATCAGTTCTTGAACTGTTTGCTGCAGATGCAGATGAAGATCCAAATGGAAAGGTTGTGTACACTCTAATGGATGAAACTCTTGGATCGTTTACTATTAACAGAACTAGCGGTGTTGTCATTACTAATAAACCAATGGACCGAGAGAGACAATCTCAATATATATTTAAAGGTATAGCGACAGATTCTGATGTCCAGCAACCAAGAAGTGCCAGTGTTACTATAATAATACAGATTGAAGATGTAAATGACAATAATCCTTTTTTCTTAGAGAATCCTCTTGAAGTTCAAGTGTCCCCTCAAACACCTGTAAACCAGGCAATAGCTACTGTGCAATCCAGGGACTTAGATTTAGGTCTGAATGGAACTGTGAAGTTTCGGTTTGTGACACCACCACAATGTTTGAGATGGATTTAAATACAGGTGAAATATTTCTTAAGGAACCTGTATCTTATGATGGCTTATTCACCCACCTCCTGATAGTAGCATGCGATCAAGGGATCCCAGCTAGAACTGCTACAGCTGTTGTGATCATCTCTTCTAAAGCTCACATGGAAATTATTTCTTTCAGTCATACTCAATATGAAGCAGTGGTTCCTGAAAACAGTGAAATGAGTGAGTACCCAATCATATTGTGTCTTCTGTAATGTTATGTATATCAGTAGTGGGTTTCAATTTTGTTTGCTACCAGTTCGCTCGTGGGTGCTCTTGCGGCGCTTCTCGCGACGCATGCACAGAGATGTCCAGGCGGATGGGTGGAGCCTTCCACTGTCACTACCGGTTTGCCCGATCTGGAGCGAAACGGTAGCAACCACTGATGTATATATATTTGAATATACAGTATGTGTGTTAATAGGCAGAAAGGGCTTATAGAAAAAGCAAAAATAAGCTACAGTTTGAAATTTGAACCCATATTAAAACATGTTCTCTACCTACTGATTCATATCAGAATGCCTTATTTTTTCATTTTCAAAATCTTTAGCTCTCTTTTAGATTATCATGATTTTGTGTCTCTAATATACATTGTTCAGTTGCCATCACAACTAGTTCTAAGCTGCAACAGGCAATAAAGCATTTTTACTTCCTATTTTAAAGACAGTTATTTGGTTTGAATGTTTTCAAAATAGCAATGTACAATTTTAACTCTCTCTGGGCGTGATGAGATTATATCTGCTGAATATAACTCCACACTGGTGATAGGAAGGGCATCTGGCCAGTAAACACTCAGCTCCATTCAGCTATCAAGACTCCATCCCGCAAGGGATTATGGGTCGTTAAATGAAGATGAACGTACAATTTTAGCTGCATAATATTCATTTCTCTGTATTGACTTTGTTGTTTCTTCTTTTGGAGATAGAGCTCAGGAAACTACAGTTCTTAATGTTTCATGTTTTGGAGAAGTCAAAGGAGTGTGTGGGCTGCTTAATTTGAGCCTACATAGGAAGTCCTCATTTAGTAATCACAATTAGGAGCAACCATTTAATCATTAAGCGGAGTGGTCACTAAATGAAACCATTACCATGTGTTCTTGCTTTAGCTTTTGTTTGCTTTACAGATCTGTGAAGGTTGTAAATGTGAGGATTGGTCACAATGTTACTTTTTCATCACTGTCATAACTACAATCAGTTTCTGTACTAGGCAGTTGCTAAACAAGGACTATGAGTAAAGCTGTAAGCTTCTTTTCCAGGCTTAATATTAGCAACATATTCAAATGAAAGGTGTTTCTTTCCCTTTTTTTATTAGATATGCATACAAATATTAGAATTCAATGAGTTAATCTGATATTGAAATGGTCTGTTACAAATAAGACCTTGTAAGGGGTGTATTTTATGGAAATTCCCTAAGGGAATACAATATGAGAATAAAAACAGTATGCTGCTAACTAGTAATAAACATAAATAAAAATACATTTGGACAGTTTTGACTAAAGGAAACTTAGGGAATCAAGAGTAAAATCACAGAGGATACAAGGAGAACCTCATTATTTTAGTGACGCAGTGGTTAGAGTGCAGTACTGCAGGCTACTTCTGCTGATTGCCAGCTGCCTGTAGTTCGAATCGCACCAACTCAAGGTTGACTCAGCCTTCCATCCTTCCAAGGTTGGTAAAATGAGGTCCCAGATTGTTGGGGACAAGGTTCTGACCAAGGCTTCCTGAGTCAGTAAACACACAAGTAGTCCCTAAAACCTCTTTTATTGCAACAGCTGTGAATTATGTTCATTCACAGATGAGTCCCAAATAGTTGTAAAGAGTCCTTCGGGATAAGGCTGATAATCACCCACCTTTATCTCCCTTAACAAGCTATCAAAGACCTAATTGGCAAAGCCACACGGAGTCCAGAATCAAACAGAGCTTCAGACTTTAAACTGAACAGAATTAACAATGTTGCTTCCTGCAAAGGCCCATATGCCTTTGCTCCTCTTTTAAGTCTTATGGGAGGGGCCAATCATCTCCCAAATTGTCCCTTTTGTTTTAACTGTTCTTGCCTTCTGGCAGCTCTGCGGATGCGCGCACTGGGAACAGGCTTCCCCTGTTCCTCTGCCTCGCTGAGGTCCGACTCTGGAGGCTCTGGAGGCTCTGGAGGCAGCACATACCTCCCAGATGGCTCTTTCTCTGCTTCCAATTCAGAGCCTTCGTCCGAGCCTTTCTCAGACTCCAGGACTGTCCCATGTTCCTCCCCAACCTCCTCAATGTCCGACTCTGCTGCCAGCTCTGCAGGCTGCCGGCCGACCACAACAACAATATGCTGACTTGTAAACTGCTTAGAGAGGGCTGTAAAGCAATACGAAGCAGTATATAAGTCTAAATGCTATTGCTATTGATTTAGGAAGAGACTGTTGGGCAGCAACTATTCACAAGATAGGTTCTATAAATGTTCCTGCCCTAACTGAACCAGCCAGATATTGTGAATTATAATACCATTATCCCTAGCCAGCAACAAGTAAAAGAGCCAGTCAGGCAAAGTTTATCTATAAGTTCTATATTTAGTTTTTTTTATTTGTAATATCAAATTCTTATTAATGTAATAGGGGAGTAAGCTCCCTTTGTTTAGAGATTAATTTTAGGCATATTTCGATTAATGGCAGCTAAAGTCATGCTAATCTGTTGCTTGAACATGCTTTATACAAAAAGCTTGGTGGCGGAATCCATGCTTAGTTCAGGGGTGGGTTCTACTTCCCTTTACTACCGGTTTGCAACGGGGCTGCATGTGTGCACTTGCTTCGCTTGCGCGTGTGCTCTTCTGCGCATGCGCACGAGCATTTTGATGATGTCAGTGGGAGGAGCCTCCTGCAGGTTTTACTACCGGTTCTATAGAACCGTTGCGAACCGGGGGCAACCCACCACTGGCTTAAATGCTCCGATGCATCATTGGTTCCTAAACCTTTTTATTTTTGTACCAAATCAATTTAATTTTGTTTGTAAGATCCCCTAACCCTCAAAGCGTTTGGCAGTAATATAAAATGTAGTTTATAATAGAATAGATTGCTAATGTAGCTTAGAAAAAAAATCTGTCAGGGTAGTTAATGCAATTGCAGGCAACAATACAAACACAGTCTGTTCCAGCTCTTAGACTACTGTAGCTTTGCTTGTATTTACAGAATGATTCTGTAAAAAATTTGACTAAGGTAAATGTACCTGAATATATCGTAACTGATTAATATCAGTTGCCATATTACAAATTTGTTTTCATAATTGAGTAAAATTCTCCAGTTCTTTATCTTGATAACATTTGAACAAATGCCTATTGTGGCAAATGTTTCTAAAGCTTAGTACGGTTATTTGGTTAGGATTAGCTCTTTTTTATTGTTTGTCCAATTTAAACTACTAACAGAATGCTTGTTTGTTTCATGCATTTTATGTATCAGTTCTCTTCTAAATTAGGTAGACAGAATGGCTATATATATTTCTTTTCTAGATTTTTGGAGACCATGTCTCATACTTTTCTACATAAATCAGCATCAGTGGTTTAGGAAGAGTGCCATTATTTGATTTTGTTTACCAGATTTCACAAAGACCACTTCACAGTTAGCTACCAATTTCTTTTCCTATTCACCTTCTTTCTCTCTTCCTTTATAAATCATGCTACTTTGACAAAACATACTGAAAAACAGAAATCTTTGTGTGCCCATTTGATCATTTGCTTCATTGTACTGCCATTTGTCCATTGAATTTATATGTCCACCCACCTCAAATTCATGACTCTGGGTGGCTATTATGGTTTTTTATTTTACAATTTTACAAGTACATCAGGAGCTGAGATTCAGAAATTAGTAACAAACAACAGCCACTGCATGGGCTCTACCACATCCAAATCCCCAAGCCCAGTGACAAAACTGTTTTTTTTGTCTTTGAGGCCTTACAAAAAATCAGCAGGGTCAGGGCTAATCTAATGTCCTAGATTATGATGTTTCAAAGGGCAGCTGTATTTTATTGTTTTATCCATTACCATCTGGACGCCCATGCTTTGCTACGAAACTATGTGAGCGGGCTTGATAGATTGACACTTAAAGACTGAAACTTAATGTAGAATGTGTAACTCCATAGCATCAGAGCAGGGTAATATAAGGCAACTGGCAGTTGGAACAGAGGGGGAGGGGGAGTAGAATGTCCCAGCCCACAGCCAGATGAGTCTTGTGCTAGCCAAGCCCATGCCCGGTTTAGCAAAGGCATAGCATCAGAGTATGTTAATATACGCCAACTGGCAGTTGGAACAGAATTCTTTTCAGGTGGGGAGGGGGAGTAGAACATCTAACTCGGTAGCATTAGAGCATGTGAATATACTGTATATGAAATATTAATGATCTCACGGTCATTTCAAAAAATCCTTTCTTAGCGAGCATTAGGAGCCAAATTTCAAGTTTGTAGGCTTTACCGTTCTGGAGATTTTGTGATGAGTGAGTGGTATTTGGCTTTTATATATATAGATTCCTGGTACACTTTGAAAAAATACAAAGAGTAAAATAAAAATAAAAAAGCATATAAGTGCCAGGAAAAATATGTGTTTTCCTCTGTCAGAATAGTTTTTAGAACTTTCTAAACTTAAATCTTCCTGTGTTAAATCATGCTTCTGCTCTCTCCTTAAGAGGCGTGGCTTGCGCTTACTATTATTGAACAATTACTAAGTTATATACAATATCTGCTTTGTATGAGAGATTGTGGAGAAAGTGATGGAGTGACAATTACGGAGAATCCTGGAAGAAGCAAGTTATTTGTTCTTTTTGTCAGGTTGAGATTCAGGCCTCAGTATGACTTAAAGGTGGGACCTAAATGGAGGAATCAAGACCATCCTCATCTTCCTCGATCTCTTGGAAAACTTTGACCCAGTCAACCGCAATATTCTTCTGGCCAGACTACAACAAGTTGGCAATATTATTCTTTGATCATTCCACTCCTTCCTCAATGGGAAAGCCCAATAAGGATTGTAGAGTTGGGAAGATATCTGGCTGATAGATGCTCCCTGATGATATGCTCCATAGTGTGGTGATCTCCCCATCCTGTTTAATTTCTATATGAGGCCACTCACAGAAGCAAACTATTGGTTCAGGATTTGCGTCACTACTAAATAATGATAGTTGAATAGCTACATACTATACCAGGCCCAATGACTCGTACATTTAATGCCGTGACCCAGTATCTGGAAGCTGTTACAGTCTGGGTAGGAAGAAACAAGCTGTAAACACATATACCTGTAAATACTAAATATATTTCACCAGTTATCAGTTTAACTTGTTTCATACTTTAACATCTTTTAGAATAAATTTAATATTTGCTTTCACAGGTACTTCTGTTTTTACTGTTGCTGCTCATGACCAAAGTTTGTTGGAAAACAATGTAAAATATACAGTCATCAGTGAACATGAGGATATTTTCTATATTCATCCCATCACAGGTAAATTAGCCTATTATTCTTCATATGTTCTAAAATCATTTGAGGCTTTAGGAAAATATTTTCCACATTGCATTTGTATAAACATCATACAAGGGGTTAGTGGTTATTTACTTAAATTCCAGTAAAAAATGGGTTTAGTTCTTTAATCTTAAAAATGATGTTTGCTTAAAATAAAATTTTAAATAGGGTTTCTTTCCTTAAAATTCATCTGAATTGAGAATAAGATTTATCCTTCTATAGTGATGTCAATAGCAAAGGTCAGCAATATATATATATATATATATATATATATATATATATATATATATATATATATATATATATATATATATATATATCTTAGATACCTAAAAATACCCAAATATTTCATTCAAAATTCCCCAAACCAATTTCTGACTTTATGCACTAATAAGACCCAAGTTATGCAATGTTTTCAAAGTAACGGTTGCTATTCTTAAAGCAAACAAAAGGAATCTCTAAAAAAAAGACTATAAGATGGTCACAATTATTAATTTCATGCTGATGATTTTATGCCAGTATATAACCATAGAAAACCAAAAATAATAAAATCTTGAATCTACGAATGTTGGATGAGATTTGGGAAGCTATGAGTCATCCTCCCAAGGACTTCTTCCCTCTTCCTTTCATAGGCGATGTATGTGTTGCTCCTTCTCATTTGGTCGCACAGGTATTCATTCTGTGTTGCTTTTCTGAAAGCTAGAGGGTTTTTTTGACATGAAGAGCTGATTCAGGAGGAGTTGGAAGGAGACTTGCACTCACACTACTAGGTTCACAGTAATGTTTCAGCTCTTTTATAATCTCAGTGAAGGAACATCTCAGTTATGGTACCAAGACGAGTACTGCCAATAGACTTCTTCAGCTCACTTGATAGATTGCTCCATGAAGATAGTGAAAGGGCCTCCTCATACAACACAGAAGCCCACATGGGACAAGTTGAATGAATAGTAGAGTTAGTTACTACACTACACATGGAGCCTTGCAGCTGGGTCTGTCCAGCAAGTATATTTTAGCCCTGAATGCAGGGGTGAAATGCTCCTGATTCGGACCAGATCGCCCGATCCGGTAGCCATAGCGGCGGATGGTTCAGAGAACTGGTAGCAAAAATCCCTGCCACCACCACCACCCCGCCCAGCTGAGCCGTGCGATCATCAGAGGCTTTTTTTTTTTACTTTTAAAAGCATTTTTTCTACAACCTCTTCAGCCAAAGAGGTTGTAGAAAAAATGCTTTAAAAAGTAAAAAAAAAAAAGTTGGCCATGCCCACCCAGTCACATTACCCCCCACCAAGCCACGCCCACAGAACCAGTAGTAACAAATTTTACATTTCTCCACTGCCTGAGTGATTTTGGAATTCAAATGGAAGAGAGTTCCAAAATTATGGTTGACATTCACAGGGTATCTCTTGCTGGTGGTGTTATGGAATCTCCATTGAAGATCTGTCTGTCTGTAGTTTTATACAGTATGTGTCTAGAGTGCGGATTACGTACATCACTTCTTCATTCAAAGTTAGGTTTGTTTATCAGTTCCCCAGTTAGCCCGTTAATTGTACTGATGAGAAATACTTTTTCCAATAATGTATTTTTTAAAAAAATCTAAGATTTCATTTATTCTGATATGGGTACAACAATTGTGAACTTCCTATCAATTTTATTTACCAAATTAAACAAAGTAAAGATGGATTTTTCCATCCAATTTAGTATTTAACATCAACATTTTACACAGGATCAGAAAAAGGAATGTAAACCTTTTCTATATTTGTGAGAATTGAATTGTATTTTGTATTAAAAGTATATTTTGTGTTCCCCAAATGCTGAAGTCAAAAAGAAAATGACCTGAAACATAAAACTATGTTTTAAAGATTTTAAGATGAAACAGGCTAGATTTTATGAGAAAAGTTGCTATATACTAAATGAATACCAGCTGACTGCTGAAAACATAATTTGCTCCTGGCTGTGGAAAAAGAGATCTACTGCTTAGTTAAACCTCAAGTATGTTTTTAATAATCAATTATTTTATTAACATGACTGTCTTATTTAATCTAAATCAAGTTCACATTTGGGAACATTTATAAAAGATGTTTTCAACAACTCCTCAGCTAATAGAATAGAGTAAAAACAAAACAAAACAAAGTAAAATAGTTTATATACTGCCTGACTTTTTGTTGGCAGAGTAATCAGGATATATTTCATATCCACCCAAGGTTTCATTTCTGTGGGGATGATTTGCTTAAATTATTTTGAGGCATGATTTACTTGTATCAGCATGCTGTGCAATACAGCTTTGAATAGGGTACAATACTAGGAAACTGGCATAGGCCCAAATAGGAACATAACTGAATAATTGTTAACTAGGTTACTTGCTGATTAGGAAATAGTGCATGTTGTTATTGCTGTTACAGCATCCAGCCTGTCATGAAGAAATGCCACCATGTAAAGGAATTCTGGGGGCAAGTAACTAAGATGACCACAGAAGCCTATAGTCTATCCTAAGTATCTGTCAGTGACATATGAATTTTCTTGAAATTTCAGCTGGCTAAATGAGCTTGTATTGGCCATTAGTGCTCTCTAAAGGCGATAAAGTCTCTGTAGTTTTGCTTCTTTCAGTTTAAATCCATGGTAGACTTTCTTTGTAGTATAGGTTCAAATCACCTGTCCTGGTTTTTTTTTCCTTTGTGTCCACTTTTGATTTTGCAAAGTTTATCTTGCGACAGGGGTGAAATCCAGCAGTTCTGACAGATTCTGGAGAACCGGTAGCGGAACTTTTGAGCAGTTCGGAGAACCGGCAGCGGAAATTTTGAGTAGTTTGGAGAACCGGCAAATACCACCTATGGCTGGGCCCAGAGTGGGGTGGGAATGGGAATTTTGAGTATCCTTCCCCTGCCACACCCCACCAAGCCACACCCACCAAGCCACACCACATCCAAGCCACGCCCACAGAACCAGTAGTAAAAAAATATGGATTTCACTACTGTCTTGTGATTCACAAGGAAGATATATACGCTGACTTTAAACCATAGATTAATTCACTTAAAGGCATAGTTTTTATCCCAGAGCTATAATTGCACTCAACAATGAACTAAAGGGCCACCATCAGTGAGCTGTTGGACAGCATTACTTGATCTGTTGTGTGGATGTTTGGGTGGTTTAGGGGTGGGGAATTTGTGGTGAGTGGGGGTGTGGTTGGGGATTGTTATGTATGTTCGACCTGGTCTTCGGGTGTTAAGTGAATTTCGTTGTATAGGTATACTGTGTTGTACAATGACAATAAAGTTGTATTATTACTATTGGTTAATCTTTAGTGAGATTCACAGCCTTTGAGGCTGGTTAATAGCTCAGCAGCTCGAGTCTTAACCAAGGACCTAGGAACTGTTAAGGTATCGTCGGAGGATGTAAGCTGTTCCAAGTAAGGTGGTTTTTTGTAGAGTCAAAATGTTCAAGTCCAGCAAATTTAGAATTTCTAAATAGCGGGGTAGCCCTTTGGGTATTGCTCCAAGGGCTCTAATTACGATCAGGACAACACACGATTTCTTTTTCCACAGTCACTCAACTTCAATTTGCAAGTCCTGGTACTTTGTGATTTTTTCTTGCTGCTTATCTTCAATCCGTGCATCACCAGGTATTGCAATGTCAATGAACCATACTTTTTTCTTTTCAACTATTGTTATGTCAGGTGTGTTGTAGACCAAGTGCCTGTCAGTATGAATCCTAAAGTCCCACAAGATCTTGAGTTTCTCATTCTCTAAAACTTTCTCAATCTGATGTTCCCAGTGGTTTTTGCTGTACTCAAATCCAAACTTCTGGCACAATTTCCAGTGAATGATCTTAGCAACA
Source organism: Arizona elegans (assembly GCA_022577455.1). Lineage (NCBI taxonomy): Eukaryota > Metazoa > Chordata > Lepidosauria > Squamata > Colubridae > Arizona > Arizona elegans. Next base: position 64,297,793 of record JAKOOJ010000009.1, read on the forward strand.
CGGTCATGGTAATAACAGTGTTATTACTGTTATTGTTGTTGTTGTTGTTATTATTATTATTATTATTATTATTATTATTATTATTTACTTTATTCAATAAACATGAAACTCAGTCAACTGAACATTCAAAAATGCATCACAATTACTATTGACTGGTGCTAATGGTTGATACGGGTTGCTGCCAGCATCCTAGGTATCAACCAAGTACCTTCTTAAGATGTACGATGTTCCAAGTAGCACAGTTTTTTGCAGTTCCGCTGGTGTTATTGCAGGAAGCTGCAATTTGCTGATGGTGATGATGATGATTGAGAAATGTAAAGATGGGACATACAGCTATGCTCTTTAAAAGTCTTTTTGGTCCAAAGAATTTGTGCCATTTTTTGATCTTGGAGCTTACTGGTTTCTACATCTATTTTCTTGAAATCTGTTATTCTCTCTGTCTTTCATTATAGGGAAAGCTAACCTTTTTTGTATAGCCAACTTACACCATTTCTATGATCTACATACAGAGGGCCTCTTTTCTGGCACTGTTTCTTGTAACTCAGTATTTTCAAGGCTAATACCCACATTAATCTACCAAGTTGGCGTCCCACCACATGAGAAAAGTGAGGCCCAACCCTTTCAAAGATAATCGTATTGACCTGGAAAATTGGAAGAAACTGCTTCACCCATTCTAAGCTGTGTGCCCCTCTAGTTCTCTGGAATTGAGATTTGGTATTTATTTCAATTATATGTGGTTTAAAAGACATACATGCTTCAATTCAATTGCAAGGATGCACACATTTCTATTTATATAGAATTAAATATGTACTTTTTAATTTTATGTTTATTATATTTGTATACCGCCCTTCTCCCGAAGGACTCGGGGCGGTGAACAGCCAGCAGATAAAATATACAAAATTTAAAACAATGTTAATACTTTTTAATTTTGCTATTAAGACTCTGGTTTTCTGAAGAGTAAATTTTGGCCTGCTTTATATTTTTTCAGGCTGTAGAAAGGGACCCCATAACCTAGGGGTCAGCAACCTTAAACACTCAAAGAGCCACAAAGGTCCTAATCAGAAGCCCCCATTCAATTCTGGAGCTGACAAGAAGTCCGGTTCCCCCACCATAGTCTCCTCCTAGCATGGTGTCCTTTTTCCTCTGCTGACCGGAAGTCTGGTCTCCCCACCATAGAGTCTCCTCCTAGTGTGGCATCCTTTTTCTTCTACCTATCCGAGCCGAAAGCCCTATCAATTGTGGAACCGACCAGCAACAGGGAGCTACAGCAGAGGGATGAAAGAGCCACATGTGGCTCCAGAGCCACGGGTTGCTGACCCCTGCCATAACCAAACTTTTGTGGTAAACAAACAAACAAAAAAGACAAAAATATTCTACATATCTTTGATTGCTCTATTGTTTAACTTAAGTAAGAACAGATGGTATACCTCACTATTATCCATTATTTTTTGTAAGAACCATTTTATTAAGATTTCAAGATTCGAACTTGTTACCAAATTCACAGAATAATTTTTAATTTTCACACCCTAATTTAGAAATTGTAATGAAAGAATCATTTTCATTGCACGTGTAACAGTCTGATATAGATAACTTCTTTTGTCTCTAGGTGAAATTACAGTAAAACGTACTGAATTTCTTGACTATGAAATCAGAAAGGAAGTGCATTTTTCAGTTTTAGCTGAAAATAGCATGGCTTCAGCAGTGTGTGGTGTCACAGTATTCTTACAGGACATTAATGATAATGCACCTCAGTTTGAACAAAGCTATATCAGAGCATCAGTTTGGGAAGCCCAAGCCTATGATGCATATATTACACAGGTAAGAACATAATGAAAGATTAGAGCATGTACAGAGTGTACCTAACTCAACTTTTGATATTCCTTGCTGCTGAGAAAAGCTCCATTGTGACCTAATGCTCTACCTGCATAGATAAAGCCTCCAGGCTGCCAAGTAGCCTAGCTAAATAACTTATTGTGAAATGCAAAATGTGTATTCTCAGCAACCTAATGTGAGATAGCACCCTCTAACAAAGCTCTGGGCTATATGCCAGAAAATGTATTTTTTTCCCCTTCCGAGATCCTTTGTTTGCAGAGCACTGAGAAAATCATGATGTTTGCATGAACTAATCGATATGAAATTATGTTTCTAACACTGACGATCTGTGCAAGCTGTGTAAACTATAAGAAGTTCAAGAAAAAGTTTTTGTGTGTGGCAGCTTCGGCTTTTTCTTTTTCTCTCTGCCTGCTCTGTTTAAGGTAGGAGATAAAATGTCGCCCCGTTTTGCTTTCTGATCAGAAATAAAACTGATTATCAGTAGCCTCGTGTTCAGAGTTATCAGATTCCGAGGTGCACTCAAAAACCTTACAATGAGGATACAAACATCACCCTGCTGGATCAGATCCCTGGCCCATCTTTTATCACAGTAGCCAACCAACTACTCAAGGTAACCCACTAGTTTTCTAGCAGATTGCCTTCAGAGGCAGACAGGAAGTGTTAACACCTTCCCTATAAGTTACCAAGAAAGTAGTACAGTAGTGTATTGCATGTGAAGGCATTGTAAGAAGAAATACTACTGCAAAATCAAGAAATAAAACTGCTGAACTTCTAATGGATATGTGATTCCTGTTTGAATGGAAACCTAGAACCAGAGTTTAGGAAGCTAGCCAAGAGCTTCCATGCACATTGTTACCCCTTCTTGTTCAGGTGTGAATGACAGAAAAGTTCAAAAGACAAATGTAGGATTTGGAACTCTCTACAAATACATTAGATTACGACACATATTATTTCAGCGGTTTCAAATATGATAAAAGTTGTCTATAAATTGTTTTGTTGAGATGTATTTCATAAGTTGTTGATGAAATACATTTGAATTATATATGCACATATTGTCACACATGACCAAAATATGACCAAAAACATATTCTGAAAAACAAAAAAATTAAGCTAACATCACTTACTAGCATCATAGGCCGTTTTCTGTTCTAGAATGGCAGACATCTGTCCTGGAATCTTTATTGCCTCAAGATTAGGATGGATTTTGTACCCATACAGATCTATGCAACAGACTCTGACAGTGGACGAAATGGAGAAATTGATTATTCTATTTTATTTGGGAATATAAATGAAGTATTTCTCATTGACTCAGCACGAGGAATTATATCTACAAATATGGCCCTGGATCGTGAAGACATTTCATTATATAGGTTTGTAATGATTATAAAATCTATATTATATCATGTTTGACATGTGTTCTGTCCCCGTCTCTCTCTCACACACACACACACAAACAGACAGCCGGGGGTTAAATAAACTGGCAGACAACCAATTCTTTCGATAAGAGGATTGGCAGCAACCCGGTAGCTGCTTGCCAAGAACTTTACTCATAAACAAGATACACACAGTTCAAGAATTGTCAAGTCCAGTCCGTAATTAAATCCAAGGCAAGTAATGTTGTTTTCAAAGATGCAATGTGACTCGATAGTAGTTAGTTTTGTCCGTCACAGAGTCTGAATGGCCACCTCACCCCCTTATATCTCCTGTAGGGTGTGGTCCAGTGACTCAGCTTAATCTCTGGCACGCCTCCTTTTCATGTGCTTGTCTCTCCGACGCTGGCGTGGATCCAGCCAAGACTTATCTCCTTCACTGTCCGACTGAGGAGATATCTGGCTCCTGGCCAATCTCTTCTCCTACGGGAGACACCTGAGGCATTGCCAGAGAAGAGGGTCCTCGAGAGGGAGGCCTGGCCAACTCCTCTCCTTCATGTTCGGAGCCTTCTCCCTCCGATAAGTCGGCCTCGGGGATCGGAGCCACAACAACATGAGCCTTGAAAATGTGTTACTTATATTAACTTATATTACTTAAGCAAATACAATACGGATATGTAAATGGGTTATACATATGATTTTTTTTCTGAATTTGGACCATAGCTACACCAAATGTGTTGTGTGTAGTTGTATGTTATGTGAATAATGGATGATGTGTTGTTAGTTTTGTTACCTGTGTCCTTCAATGCTTCTTGTCATACACTATGGCAGAAATATGGTATATCAGTCTTACTTACTTTTTTACTTGTTAGGTATTTTGGGGAGCACACGTTTTTATGTATTTGATAATATGATTTGTGAATCTCATTTTTTGACACAGAATCATAAGAAGTTGTCAAATCACATGGTGGTCCATCTAGCACAAGGGTGTCAAACCATCGTGCACTGCGTTGGGATTTTGTTTGCCCTTGAGGGGCTGAGGTGGGCATGGCGTGGTCATCACGGTACCGGGTGGGAGTGGCTGGGCCTGGGGTGGCAGGGACCAGTCCAACTCTGCAACCTATCATGGGCTGGATTTGGCCTCCGGGCCGCATATTTTATACCTTTGATCTAGCTAGCACATTAATGCTTACATGATGGCAGAGCTCTCCATAATTCCACCTTGGAATCGTTCTCAACACTGACCTTTAATAAACATAACCTAATGGTGTGACATTTGCCACTTCCAAAGGCACTGGTGAAGATTCTTTCATCAGCACTCTTGAGGTTTCATCTAAAATAGGTCAGCAGCATTTGAGGGATGTGGGTTCCTGATCTTCTAGAGAAATACAGTAGGCCATGATATAGTAGGCCAGATCATGATATAGTGACATCATAGATGTGATGTGATGTCCCGCTGCCTGGAGGCTGTGCAGGCCTGGATGGGGAGGAACAGGCTCAGACTCAACCCCTCCAAGACCGAGTGGCTGTGGCTTCCGGCACCCCGATATAGTCAGCAGGTGCCATTGCTGACTATTGGGGGTGAATCTTTGCCCCCCACAGAGAGGGCTCGCAATCTGGGTGTCCTCCTGGACACACGGCTGTCTTTAGAAGAGTATATGACGGCCGTGGCCAGGGGGCCCTTTTATCAGGTTCGCCTGATTCGCCAGTTGCAGCCCTTTCTGGATCGGGACGCCCTGCGCACGGTCACTCACGCCCTTGTCACCTCCAGGTTGGACTATTGTAATGCTCTCTACATGGGGCTCCCCTTGAAGAGCACTCGGAGGCTCCAACTGGTCCAGAATGCAGCCGCGCGGGTGGTTATGGGTGCAACTCACTGCGCCCACGTGACACCCCTCCTGCGCGAGCTGCACTGGCTCCCGGTGGTCTTCCGGGTGCGATTCAAGGTGTTGGTTACCACCTTTAAAGTGCTCCATGGCATAGGACCCGGGTACCTTCAAGACCGACTTCTGCCACCAATAGCCTCCCACCGACCAGTCCACTCCCACAGAGAGGGTCTCCTCAGGGTGCCATCGGCCAAGTTATGTCGGCTGGCGACACCCAGGGGGAGGGCCTTCTCTGTGGGAGCCCCAGCCCTGTGGAATGAACTGCCCCCGGAAATACGTAAGATCTCTGACCTCCGGGTGTTTCGCTGCGCACTGAAGACCCTGTTGTTCCGCCAGGCCGGGCTATTAACATAACAATTTTAAATTGGGGTATTTTAAATTTCTGGGATTTTAATTGGAGCCTAATTATTTAATGATTTTAAATTTTAATCGTTGCTTTGTTCTGTGTTTTTAAATAGGCTGTACACCACCCTGAGTCCTTCGGGAGAAGGGCGGTATAGAAATAAAATAATAATAATAATAATAATAATAATAATAATAATAATAATAATAATAATAATAATAATAATTATTATTATTATTATTATTATTATTATTATTATTATTATTATTATTATTATTATTATTATTGGTGAATTTACCAGCCTCCTTTGGGAGAATACGTGTGTACTGAATGAGGAAAGTGGAAAACTGCTCCTATTCATCCTCAGAATAAAAAAGCCCAGTCCCAACAACTCCAGCTCATATTTTGGAGGACACTTTGGCTCTGTTTTCAGGGAGTTGGAGGACTTAAAAATGAAAATGAGAGCAGTGCGCCTCTCGAAGGCTTTGAGCTCCCATTCCACCTTTATTATCATGGTTGGTTACACAGTCAGTCAGATAGTTAGACTGGAATTGACATTTGTGTCTTTCTCAAGGACCTGGATAGGCAGATATTGTTTAACCACCACATCTCCAGCTATGCCACATCCATTATCCAGACACTGTCTTATCAATCAGACTTAACAATTGTTGATAAGAAAGACAAAGAAGTATGTATTATTATTATTATTATTATTATTATTATTATTATTATTATTATTATAAAACAAAATAAATGTAAAAAAGTTGCAGAAGGTGAAATATAGTCATTTTACCATTAAATTTGGGTGGCGCAGTTTCAAGATGGTGGACGTACAAATGAGGCTGTTTCTGGTTGCCTAATGCTAGTCTAAAACATATTTGTGGAGGTTTTTTTTCCCCCTGATGTATCTAATTCAGTATGTCTGGAAATAATTTCCAAAGCTTTTTTTCTAAACATATTACTGAATGCACGATTAGAAATGATTTCATGTGCTCTAAAATAAATTGTTGCTTTTAAAATGCATTTCCTTGAACAAACTATAACCAGCCTTAAGTCTGAATTTTTTTTTTTAAACTTCTGAAACTACAATGATCTGTTGTTGAAAAATGCTGGAAAAGTAAAAACTTTAAAGTATGAATTTCAGAGGGAACTGTTGACAGAGACTTTATCTAGATGCCCTTGATTATATATTTTATCGTATTTTTCAAACACTGAAATTTAAGAAATTGGTTAGATTAGTATGTATTTCAACATTTAGCTTACTTATAAATATTCTAGGCATAATATGAAACTATGGCTGTTTAGAAACTTAAATACAAGTTTGTAATTTAAGTAATATGTTCTGACCATTTTTAAACAACAAAAATCCAGTATAGAACCAGATGAATGGCAATAGAATATTAAAATTAAATTGTAATGTTCGTTCCTGATATATGAATGTTGTTGTTGTTGTTAGTTGTGAAGTCGTATCTGACCCATTGTGACCCCCATGGGCAACTGTCCTCCAGGCCTTCCTGTCCTCTACCATCTTCTGGAGTCCATTTAAGGTCACGCCTACTGTTTCAGTGACTCCATTCAGCCACCTCATTCTCTACCATCCCATTTTTCTTTTGCCCTCAATCTTTCCCAGCGTTAGGCTCTTCTCCAGTGAGCCCTTCCTTTTCAATAGGTGGCCAGAGTATTTGAGTTTCATCTTCAGGATCTGGCCTTCTAAAGAGCAGTCAGGGTTGATCTCCTCTAGGACTGACCAGTTGGATTGCCTTGCAGTCCAAGGGACTCGCAGGAGTCTTCTCCAGCAGTTCAAAGGCCTCAATTCTTTGGCGCTCAGCCTTTGTTATGGTCCAACTTTCACAGCCATACATTGCAACTGGGAAAACCATGGCCTTGACTATACACACTTTTGTTGGCAGGGTGATGTCTCTGCTTTTTAGTGAGCTATCTGGATTTACCATAGCTTTCCTCCCAGGAGCAAGCATCTTTTAATTTTTTGGCTGCAGTCCCCATCTGCGGTGATCTTGGAGCCCAGGAATGTAAAATCTGTCACTACCTCCATTTTTCCCCCATCTATTTGCCAGGAGACATATGAATAAAGGAAAACAAATGTTTGTCACTTTTTGATAGGAGGTTATTGTATCAGAGATGAAAGGCAATATAAATTTACCATACTCCAAACATGTACAATATATTAATACATTTGAAGTGATAAAACTGCCATATATCAATTTAAGACTATTTACAGTATATAAAGCATATTCACTCCATTAAGTCTTTGTGTCTATGCTTAGTCCTGTTCTTTTGTTCTAGCTTTTATTGAACTCTGGTTCTTTACGTATCAACATAAAAAATGCTGTGCAAATCTTACCAATTAAAGTTATTTAGTCTTTTGAAGAATATTTTGCCTTAACTTAGAAGTAATTGGTGTAAAGTAGTATGGTTAAGAGAGTTTTACTACCTTTGTGTAATGCTTTATTGCTTTAGGAAGTCAATGAGGTGAATCAAAACTAAACTGACTAATTTAGTATCAAAGAAATCAATGAGGTAATTAAACTATATTTTCATTAAAATCACATTTATTTCAGTGAGAATGAATTTAGACTTGATCCATCTCAATGTTTGCATATTTAATCTTTATGTGGATTATAAAGCAGTTGAAGTCCCACTGATGTTATTTTTGAGTAAGACATTACTTAGTCCAATTGGATATTATCCCAGGTGAATTTCTGTATGGCAGGGGTGTCAAAGTGGTGGCCTGCAGGCTGGACGCGCCATGCGCAGGCCATGCCCACCCAGCTCCGCAAAGACAAAAAAGTCACGATACGTCACGTGACATGATCGAGTTGTGTATGGAATGACCTCCTACTGAAACTAGTAGGATTTTTCAATGCAATTTATACTAACATAGGTAATTATTTTTTTCTCTCACCATTGCTTATACTGTACCATTCCTCTTGGTCTATGCTCATATAGGTTCATATCACATTACTATTGCAGAAAAAAATGCAGCAGGGAGCACTGTTTGCTATCTTAAATTCCTGTATAAAAAGCAATATATAAACCAATAAAAATATCATGTACATTTTTAGTTTTGTAGCACTATTTCTCTCTCTCTCATTATATCTATATCTATATATCTATATCTACTGTGTTTCTCCGAAAATAAGACCCTGCCTTATTTTTTTTTGAACCCTGAAATAAGCCTTATTGCCATGCGCTCAAAAGCCCGATTGGGCTTATTATCAGGGGATGTCTTATTTTGGGGAAAACAGGGTATATCTATATCTATATCTATATCTATATCTATATCTATATCTATATCTATCTATCTATCTATCTATCTATCTATCTATCTAATGAGAGAGAGAGAAATAGTGCTACAAAACTAAAAATGTACATGATATATGTATCTATATCTATACCTATATCTATATATCTCAAATTTATATTATTTGGTATAAAATGGTTTGTTGTGAATGCGACTGCTTGAGGGCTCCTGGATTGGAGCTGAAAGGCGAAAGGGAAGCAATATGCTCCCTCCCATATTGGGGTAGACTAGGTGCTTCAACAGAAAAACTTATATGTGTGTGTGTGTGTATTTGTTTTCACGGGTATTTGTATGTAGGTCTTTGGTTATTCGGGTTTTGTCCCGCGTAAAGTTGGAAGTACCTTGGCGACGTTTCGACAAAGTCTCATTCGTCATCTTCAGGCCTTGTGCTTCTAGGAGAAGCACAAGGCTGAAGACACCAGCCTGAAGATGACGAATGAGACTTCGTCAAAACGTCACCAAGGTACTTCCAATTTTACGTGGGACAAAACCCAAATAACCAAAGACCTACATATATACATATACATATACATATACATATACATATACATATACATATACATATACATATACCAGTGATAACATCTGGATCAAGGTTCTTAAAAAAGAATTATAAAGCAATTATTAATGCTACTGTTCTAATCAATTATTAACATAGCATGTCATTCTATAAATTAAGAAAATCCATTCACTTGCTTATGTTTGTTTTTTTTAAAAAAACCACCAATAGACAAATACAGGATTATCTTTCACAAATGATTTTATTATACTAACATTTTCACTGGAAAAAAATGTGATAATTTTTCAGACACTTTGTAATAATTAGTATATTAATTAACCTGTGTAATGCTTCGGCAGCCAATAATCCCAGGTTTACTGATTCCCTAATAGGTTGGTTGTACAAGCTGCTGACAAAGGAATTCCTGGACTATTTGCCATTTGCACGGTAGAGATAGAAGTTCTGGATATCAATGATAATGCCCCAACTCTGCAGCCATTTGATGTTATCCATCTCTCTGAAAGTAAGAATGATTCTCATTTTATGCTTGGATTAAACTTTAAACATGGGAATAGTTTTTCTTTCAATTTATATTCTTGCTCAAATAGCAATTATCTGTCAGGTTTCGAGGTCGTCTCAAATAATTTGCATTTCAAACAAAGTCTTTGATGAAAAACTCCAATTTATTAAGCACAACATTCTAACTCCGACTCCATCGCAGCCAACACTGACTTCCTGACCCAAAACCCCTTTCCTTTCCCTACTCCTCTGCACTCATTGGCCATCTTCCAAGTCACTCTACCCCTAATCTACTGCTCCAGCTCAAAGGAATTTCCCCCCTCCCATCCCATCTCCTAGGGGATATTATCTTCAGGGAAAATAAGTAGGTGAAAAGTCAAACGTCCCTTTCCAGACGCCTCTGCTTCTCCTTCTTATGTCAGCACTAGAGTAAATGCAGCTTGAAGTGCTGACATCATCATTTCAGCAAATATTCTGTGAGATATTTCTAATACCTATGAATATTCTATTTTTGAACTATTTAAAATAAACACCAAAAAATAATGCAATTTATTCCTTTAAATCCTCAAAGGACGTTTTGTCTTAAGACACAGCAATCTGGAAATTAAGAATTGATTATTATTTATTATTCCTGACATTTAGTTTTAATTTCTGTTTTACTTTTGGGAGGAAAAAACCCTACTGTGAAGCTAAGACAACCAACTTTAAGAGAATTTTAGAATACTCTTAATGTTGATGGCAGTAACAAAGTATGGTGTCTTGAGCTAGTGGAGGAAAATTGAAATCTAACTCAAATAATGGTAGCTAATTTGGCAGGTTTTAAAAGTAGTCTAGATAGGAAAGAGATGACAATATCAATAGCTACTAAAATAAATACCTCTTTACTTCTCTTGAATCATGGGCACTGATTGTTGGAAATCAACAGTAAAAAGGGATTTTTACTTTCTTCTCCAGTTCTGTGACTTCCCAAATGCATCCAGTTGGTTTCAGTGTGACACAAAATATTGAATTAGAAGAGCCTTTGTCAAGATCCAGAGGAGTTGTTCTTATAGTTATATAACAATAATTAAAAAATAACTTATCTAATATTCTGTGATCAGTATTGTAAAAATTAAAAATGGTTAGGTGTAAAAGTTAAGTTTCCTATCTTGAAATAATTGTGCATGTGAATAACAAAGGTTTATGAAGGAGGCTATGGTACATATCGATCTTCGTGATCTCCAGAAGCGAAGTGGATTAAAATCTGGTTAGGAGCAGAGAAACATCCCAGAAGAAGGTTGCTTAAGGAAAGTATATTGTCGTGGCCATGAAGTATCTAGAAGTCAAGCTACCAAGTGCAACATACAGGGAGTTGGAATATATTATTCCCAACTCTGCTCAGATAATTGGGGATAGCCATATATTTGTATTGTGGTTGTTGCAAAATGTACAGAATGAAATGTAATATTATTGTTACTCATTTTAGAATTAAGTTTAAAATTTGCCTAACATCTATAAAACTATGATCATTTGTGATATAACACTTCCGTTTTTTTTACTAAATAATTTAGAATCAATAGTTGGCTTACATTATTCAAACCATGCAAGAACTACTGTGATATAGTCTCATTTTTAAGCATGATTGTTGTAAGTACGCCAGTTGGATTCCTACTGATACAAGTAGTTGCAAATGATACAGACCTGGGCCCCCCTCTTCACTACAGTTTTGCTGAAGGTTATAATCATGGAAAGGAATTTGCAATCGACCAATTGAAGGGAACAATTACACTGGTGAAGGCATTAGATTTTGAAACAAATACTCATTTGGAACTTTTTATCAACGTTTCTGATTCTGTGCATCAAACCATAGAACAACTTCAGATTCTTGTAGCTGATGTCAATGATAATCCTCCAGTATTTATTCAGGATGCCTATCAGGTAAGAAAAAGAAATGCCAGGATCAGTAATCTACTTTTTAAAACCAATTAATGGTCAATATTTGAAATGCTGTATTTTATTTCCCTTTCTTTCAGGTGATTATACCTGAATCTAGGTACATAAATGACTCTGTCTTGACTGTGCATGCCACAGATAAAGATTCAGAGCACAATGGAAAGATATTCTACAGAATGATTTCTGTCTCTGATACATTTTTTATTGATCCACAAAATGGTGAGTATGCATAAAACAACAACACAAATTGGGAAAAATCCTGTTCAAGATTCTATCTGCTGAGAATGCTTAATAGGCGGTCTTTTCATGCATACCTTAAGTGTAGCTAAATATATTATTCATGATTTTAATTAAGGATCTAGGTACTTCTTCTAAGTACTAGAAGAAAGGATCCAAGGAGTATATATACTATATATATCATATAGTATATATTCTACTCAGTGGTGGGTTTTAAAAATTTTTACTACTGGTTCTGTGGGTGTGGCTTGGTGGGCGTGGCATGGCATGGCATGGCTTGGTGGGTGTGGCAGGGGAAGGATACTGTAAAATCTCCATTCCGTCCCCACTCCAGCAGAAGGTTACTGCAAAATTGTCATTTCCTCCTGATCAGCTGGGACTTGGGAGGCAGAGAATAATGGGGGCGGGTCCAGTCAGAATTTTTACTACCGGTTCTCCGAACTACTCAAAATTTCCACTACCGGTTCTCCAGAACTGGTCAGAACCTGCTGAAACCCACCTCTGATTCTACCCTGTTTTCCCCAAAATAAGACATTCTCTGATAATAAACCCAATTGGGCTTTTGAGCGCATGGCAATAAGGCCGACCACTTATTTCAGGGTTCAAAAAAATATAAAACAGGGTCTTATTTTTGGGGAAACATGGTATATTTTGGATTGTATATCTACTCTTTGGCCTATCTAAATCTATTCATTTAATTTGAATGCTATTATTTTTCTGTGACTTAGAAATTTCACTAAATTAATACATTTTAAGAATATCAGAATTTCTTTAAATATAAGAATAAAGTACTAACATGTTATAATGATTTTCACAATAGCTACATATGTTTTTCATACCCCTGAATTTATATGAACTCCATTTAGTACATGCAATTTTTGGCTGCCTGGAATTGTCCTTTTATACTGTCTTTCTTTTTTGTAGCACATAAAATTTTTTAAAATGATGATTTTTGTGCAATACAGAAAGTGGAAACTATAGTGTTAGCACTAAAAGTTTTTGCACAACATAATGCATGTTTTATTTTATTTTAGGTTCACTATTTCTTGTTAAGCCACTGACCTATCAGTTCAGTAACCCAGAGATCCGTCTCCTTGTAGAAGCTGCCGACCATGGAAAGCCACCTTTGACTGCCATGACTTCTGTTACAGTGCAGATACAGGCTATGAATACTTACGTTCCTCTGTTTACAATGGCAATCTATACTTTTACTATAAGTGAAAATGCTTCAGCTGGAGAGAACTTGTTTACATTTTCAGTTAATGACCAAGGTAGAAATCATCAAGGCACCAATGTTGTGTATTCCATCATTGGTGGCAATAACGATAATAAATTCTATGTGAAAAAGCTTTTATTTGGGCCAGAATATTCAGATCAAACTATTGGAAATCTTGTTTTGAGAAGCACCCTAGATCGAGAGAAATATTCCTCTTATAAGTTGTTAATTCTTGCCTCTAATCATAGAGCTGCTCATCTAAATTCCACTGCTACCGTGTCGATTACTATTTTAGATGTTAATGACAATCCACCTGTATTTACAAGTTTGGAATATCATGTTCATGTCAGGGAAGATTTTCCAGTTGGTAATTACATTACTTCAGTGTCAGCGTATGATTATGATGCTGGAACTAATGCAGATAACACTTACAATATAGCCTCTGGAAATGATAACGGGCACTTCCAACTAGAAAGTAAAACTGGCTCAATATATCTCATCAGAGCTCTAGATTACGAGGATGCTACGGAATTCAATTTGACTGTTCAAGTTTCTGACGGAGGAATAGTTCTTAAAAACGTGGCTTTTGCTGTTGTTTTTATCAATGTCCTTGATGCTAATGATTATGTTCCCGTATTTGTTTTTCCAAACCTCGAGTGTGGTATACATGAAAATATGCCTGCTTTTTCCTCTGTTTGCACAATTTCTGCACTAGATTTTGATACTGGCCCTTGTGGTTATCTTTCCTACTCTATCCAGTCATCTTGCTTGTCTACTCATCTTGGGAATCTTGGAGATCATAACCTGTTTATAATAGATTCTTTGTCTGGAAATATCCGCACCAAGCAGGTGCTTGACTTTGAACATCAGAGTAAGTACTGTTTCGTTGCACAGGCGAAAGATAAAAGCAATTCCACAGCTACTGTTACTGTTCAGATTAATGTTGAAGGATTGGATGAATTTGACCCTGTGTTCAGCCAAGATGAATATTTCTTTTATTTTCCTGAGAAGAATGAAGCAGGACAGTTGATTGGCGATATAAAAGCATCAGACTGTGATGGTGGCTTGGATGGTGTCATTTATTATACTTTGTTAGAACAATCTTCCTTCTTTTCGATGAACTGTAGCAGTGGGTCTGTTTATTTGGCTAGATCTTTTCACAAAAAAAGAAGCAGCATGAAGAAGAAAGATGGCACTTTTGAACTTCTAATAAAAGCTCATAGTCCAAAGCAGGACTCAAAATCCAGCACCTGCACAGTTCTGGTAAACATTTCTAATAGCCCTGAGAGCTATCACACACTGCGAGCAGCTAACCTATCTGTTAACATTGCCATCTCTATTATAATACTTTTGTTTTTAGCCATCTGCCTTGCTGTGCTTATTGGTAGATATATACTAAAAGATACCCGCAGGTGTAGCCTGAAGAAAGAGTTGCCATGTCCCTCAGTTATAGATCTAAACATGCATAGACAAAAAACCTCATCTAAACATTTCCAAGAACCCCAAATCTATGGAACAACTATTCTCCCTTTAGGGAGCATAGCTGATTGGCTAAGTTTGATTGGCACCATGGATAAAAGAAATATTGATAGTGTTTGTGTACAACCCAACTCACATAGCCACGGATCAATGAAAGGGTCAATTGGAGAAGATGTGGAACTAAAAAAGGTCAATGAACATCCTTATAGGAAGGGTACTAGATCTGCTTTAAGTGACAGAGGCTCATTTAAACCAGATTCAGGGATTCCAAGGGATTCTGATCAGTTTTCATGTCAGTCTGGAGAAAATAAGATGATGTCCGTTTCTCAAAGCACAGAGGCCCTCCATTACTTCAGAGAATTACTCTGCAACAAAATGTTGTCCCATACACTTGCAAAAGTGACAGTTAAAGAAATTGAGATAATGACAGATCTCACAATGGAATGTATAGTAGCACCTGATAGCAAGGATCTTGTTACCCCAGTTGACTCTGTTAAAGATCTTGGAGAGAATTATAACTGGAATTGTTTGCTGAACTGGGAGCCCAGCTTTGAGCCTCTTGCTTCTGTGTTCAATGACATTGCAGAACTGCAAGATGAAAGTATCGAAATGCATAATTTTCCTAAAGGGGACAAATCTTTCATTTTTCCTCCTCCTTTGCTTACTTCTACAGCTCAACCTGATTTAAAGTCATTTTTCTCCCAACTGCCAACTTCATTGCCAGATGTATTTAAAAAATATCCCCACTCATCTGATATCATTTGAAATCTCCTTCAGCACTTATAACCCCATGTTTTTCACCTTTTCACCAAAGAGCCATGGTGGCACAGTGGTTAGACTGCAGAACTGCAGGCTACTTCTGCTGACTGTTAGCTGCCTGCAATTTGGCAGTTCAAATCTCACAAGGCTCAAAGTTGACTTAGCCTTCCATCCTTCTGAGGTCGGTAAAATGAGGACCCAGATTGTTGAGGGCAGTATGCTGACTCTGTAAACGGTTTATAGAGAGCTGTAAACGACTGTGAAGTGGTATATAAGTTTTAATGCTATTGCTATTCCCTATCTCTGCTGACAGTGCAGATACCTACAACATCTCCAGTTGCCCCATATCTTAATCTGAAGAGAAGCAGTTCCTGTTGGTCAGCATGCGAGCTTTCAACAGCAGAAGAAATTTAAGAACCTGTGCAGATAATTTATCATTGGTTTCAAATATAAAACAGACATTAGGCATTCTGGTCATATGCTATAAAACACAGCATGCTATATCATAAAACTAAATGTTTTATTTTCATAAATTAGAAATTACTTAGCCAAGCTCATTTCCATAAATAATTGTCCATAACATATACTATCAACTTGTCAGATGCTACCAGGAATAGTCTATCTCTTTTCTCCTGCCTATGTTTGAGATCCCTGTCTAGGGGAAATCCAATTTATTTATTTATTTATTAGTTCGATTTATATGCCGCCCTTCTCCGGACACTCAGGGCGGCTTACAATGCATTAAGCAATAGCCTTCATACTTTTGTATATACCTGCTTAGTAGGGCTTTCGCCCACCCATTTTGTTTAAGTTATATTTGTCAAGAGTTGACTTAATTCATGGCCTGTTTGTTTCTCACAATGCTATATAATTACTAAAACTCTTGTGTTGCTATTATGCCATATAAGCAGCAGTAGCTTTAACAAGTTTAAGTTTAAGTTTATTAGAATTTATATGCTGCCCTTCTCCCGAAGGACTCGGGGCAGCTCACAGCAATTAAAATTAACAATTAAAATTCAATTCAAAACCCACAATTAATTAAAACTCCCAGAACAGACTCAGCCAGTTTGCTTAAAGAGCCATGTCTTCAGGTCCTTGCAGAAGGAACGGAGATCAGGGGCCGTCCGGAGCTCGGTGGGTAACTCGTTCCAGAGGGTCGGTGCAGCCACAGAGAACGCCCTCATCCTGGGCGCCGTCAGCCAACAAGTTCCTACAATGGTAGACGAATAAGTCTACAGCAATAGCAGTCTACAAGAAGGCTAAGCCTTATGCTTTTGTTAACCCTTCCCTCTCTTTCTGGCCTGGTACTATAATACGAAATGTATATTGTCCCTAATTCTTAATGAGCTGTGGATTTATGTTGACTGATCATTGCTATAGATGGCAGTATATGAAAACCTCTTTAGAGTTGCATTGACAACCTGCTGCCTTCTAGGTGGTTTACACAAATCCCCATTAGCCTCAGCATGCAAGGCCAATGTCATTGTCTAAGCTAAAATATCTGGAGAGCACCAGGTTGTCTATCAACTTTAGGGAATATGGGTAAAACCTGACACAGCTGAGTTAAAAATTCAACATCAGTTTTGATTCGTTTTTCAGGCAACACTGAAAAATGTTATGGAGTATAGTAGCCTAGAGTATGTCTAGACTCATATAGACTGGTGGCATAAAAATATATATTTATTTAGCTTTCTACTAACATACCAAAATAGCTGCTTTTACTGTTACCAACAAACCTTGTACCTTTTCCAATAATAGCTGTAAGCTGATTCCCTTTTGTAAACATACTTATGCCATGCCATGCTTAAGATAATCAGGCTTAACAAATGTTCAATAAAATATTTTGTTACATTTTTCTTTTTAATATATATATTTACTAATCATCTGTCCAAAACTGTGAAGTATATTAAGCAGAAGTAGTTCTGTCTCGTGTGTAGCTGAACGTGGAAAAGTGAATATATACAGCAAGAGACTGCTATAAATCATAAGACAGCTCTTTTCAGCTGGTTTTTTAATTTGTTGTGTAAACAATGTAATTCATTTATTTTATTGTAAATTTACTTTTCACTCGCTTCAAATAGTCTATTCTCTGTTACTTCAGTAAAGAAAGAAGGAGATCAGCATATACTAATGTTAGGAAGAATAAAACTTGTGAATGGAAAAGTAAATTAAGTCCCAAGTGTAAAATGTATAAAATAAGACTGTTTTATTTTCATGGAACTTGAACTGACATAAGAATACCAAATCATTATTTTGATCTAATAAAAAAAGCAATGTATAAAACAGAGTACAGACAAAATGGAAGCAAGAATGGATGCAAGGAAAGAAAGATAGAAGTATAGTGAATGATGTTGGCATAAATTCAATAAATATTTTATTTTATTTTGATTACTATTCCCTACCTCTTGTCTACACTATGTATTTTCAATTTTTAAATTGAATTTCATAATAAAAATACAAATGAAAATAAAGATATACACCATTGTATAAAATTGATCATCTTGCAGAACAATAGCTTGACTGGTATATACATTATATGTACAAAGAACTGAAATAATCAAGGGAATTTTGTACCAGTCATAATTTTTCCAATACAAATTTTTCCTAACTCTCTTTTGAAGAACATTATGTCAAAATCATACTTGACAATAAGCTTTACTGAACATATATGGATTCATCCCAAGTGAACATGTAGACTTTTGTTATATATCATACATAAAATAGCAGTAGATATGGAAAGGACGGAAAGTTTTAACCTCTGCTGCCCATATGTACTACACAATAATAAAAACTGGACATAGCTATCTATGCACTGATGTCATTCAGGTTATTGAAAGAAATTCATACCACTGTATAGAAACACCAGACAGCATTGATGGCTTACCGGACAGTTTAACTGAGTCAGTCTGAGGCAAATTCTTCCTTAAGTTAACTTAAGTCTCTGGTAATCATATTATCGAGTTCTAATACAGATTTTTTTTTAACGCTGACACACATCTGTAGCGATAAGATCTTTCATAAAGCAGAAAAATCTATTAAATGCTCATATTTGGCTAGAACCTTTCCCCAAAGAAACTCAAGAATATAAAATGAAATATTCCTGTGGCTTGAAGCACCTCTGCCAGAATAAATAGGTTTATTGTAACAGCAGTTTCATTAAATCCACATACTGCACCTGGGAGAATCAAAGTATCAGTTAATATAATTGGCAAAACTAAACTGATTCCATGCAATGCACTGAATATGAAGCAGCAAGGAATATTTATTTATTTATTTAATTGTTTTGTCAACAAGTATCAGTACAGACATAGACATGGACACATGAAAAAATGGCACAAATAAATGGATATAAATGAGCAAAACATAGCCATAAATACATAAAATGAGTACATATAAATGGGGACAGTAGGACAGGATGGTAGGCCACTCTGGTGTGCTGATGCATGGCCCCTTAGGGACATCTTTAAAAAGTGTGTAAGGTCCACGGTAGACAGTTTAAGGTAAAAGGTATGGGGGTTAGAGAAACTAACAACAGGATCAGGTAAAGTATTCCAGACATTTAGTACTCTTGCTGAAATCGTATTTTCTGCAATCAAGATTAGAGCAGATTACATTTAGTTTGTATCTATTAATAGCCCTTGTGTTATTGCGGTTGAAGTTAAAGTAGTCATTAACAGGTAGGATGTTATGGTAGATAATCTTGTGTACTAGGCTTAGGTCGTAACGTAGACGGCGTAGTTCAAGGTTATCCAGGCCTAAAATTTCAAGCCTGGTGTTATAAGGAATTTTATTGCGAGCAGAGGAGTTGAGTACTCTTCTTGTAAAATACCTCTGGACCCTCTCTAATGTATTAATGTCCATTAATATTAATGTATTAATATGTTGCACAAGGACAGATTCCAAGGATATAGAATCTATACAGTATGTATACAGTAGTATACATCTGAGAGGGACATTTTCTTATAACCAAACCAAGAGAATCAAGCTTTATTTCTTGGAGGATATGGAAGATTGTGGGCCACTTAGAACCAGATCCTCAACAAAGCATGGTGAGAGTAAAATAAAAAATATTTTTTTAAACTACTACAAATAGTTATATGTAATAGAGATATTTCTATGTACTTAAATGAGGCTCTTTTGCCCCTAAATTTAAATATAATAATCAGAATATTAAAAACAAATCTGTTATTTCATGATAATTGAGAGAATGAATGAAACTGAGGTGACAGAAACACCATTGATTTCTTGGCCTGTGAATGAAGTTTCAAGAGATGGTCTCTATTCTTGTGTACAAGGTTGTGTAGTACAAGTAACTGCCATACAGACATCTTCATACTTAGTCAACTTAAGCAAGTTTTACTTTCCAGATTTGTTGTCCAGTATTACTACGCAGAAAACATTTTTTTTCATGCATAATTAGGAAATTACATCCTTTTCTTTCTTCCAGTAATTTGATCCTTGCGTTTACAGATGTCAGATTTTTTTTTATCTTGCTTCCAACTCCCCCATTTCCTTTTCTGTCTCTCTTCGTCTGTCATTCAGTTGTCTTTTTTAGCTGATGCCGCAGAGGTAATTTTCCTCTTACTATTATAATCTTTAACTAAATCCCATGTACTCAGAGCAAAACTTATTTTTTCTGGAAAGCTTATCAGTTCTCGATAATATGGGTATTTCTTTCCAGAATTCCATTCATCAACATCTTTTCATTTGTATAATAATTTATTACTAATGTAAAGGCACATATGGAAATAATATACTTTAAATAAAAGTTTGAGTATATAACTGACTACTTTACTACTATTTAAATTTATATTACATGTTATGACAAATCTACAAGAAAGGATTTGTTTTTAAAATTATTTTTCTTTTACTTTGAAGATTTCTTTGCTTTCACATCTACAGTTTTCTAAAGCATGGAATAAATTATAAAACACAATATATACCATGAAATACTACATTAAATCCTTAGAAATAAAAAAATTCAAATAAATAGATCAATGCAAAAAACAAACAAACAAACAAACCACCAACCCATAAGTACAAGCTTAAATAAGTCATTTCAGGAATGCACAATACTTTGTGTTCCATTCACAAACAGTTCTGATGTTGCGTGGAACATATTTTTCTCTCCTGAGTCATGATATTTGCCAGATTCTGTAATGCAGGAGTGGGCAACTTTGGCCCTTTTATGACTTGTGGACTTCAATTTATTTATTTATTTATTTATTATTTAAATTTCTATACCGCCCTTCTCCTTTCGGACTCAGGGCGGTGAACATTCCCAGAATCAGGGCCAGATTTAGATGAAAAGAGGCCCAGGCTATTCCACTTATGAGGCCCTTTCACCTATAGCAGTGGTTCTCAGCCTTCCTAATGCCACGCCCTTTAATACAGTTCCTCATGTTGTGGTGACCCCCAACCAGGGGTGGGCGTGGCTTGGATGTCATGTGACTGGGTGGGCGTGGCTAGCTTGTCATGTGACCGGGTGGCCATGATTATGTGTATAGGGACTACTCAGAGGGCTGAAAAAAGTCATTTCTGACAGGTCCTCGCACTTTTGACTGATCCTTACACTTATGACCATCCTCACATTTATGCCTGTGCAGCATTATTAACAACCATGTCACTCATTTCACAACTGCTTCTCTTCACCATGGTGACAAGATAGGGCAAAAATGTAAAATGTGAGGACAGTCGTAAGTTCGAGGACTGGTCAAAAGTGCGAGGACCAGTCAAAAATAACTTTTTCAGCCCTCTGAGTAGTCCATATGCATAAAAGGATCCAGCAATAGAGAGGGATGAAGGAAGGGAAGGGAAATTAGAGTAGGAGTGAGGGTAAGAGAGGGAGGAAGAGAGGAGGAGAAGGAGAAAGGAAGAGGAAGTAGGGAGGAGAAGAAGAGTGGGGGGAAGAGAAAGTAAGAAGGAAAGAAAAGAGAGAGGTGGTAGGTTTGAGGAGAAAGATTGCTGTACGATAAAAAAGATGAAAGGGAAGAAAGCCAACCCCAAATAAATATAAAGATATTAAGATAAAGAATGAATTGTTAAACTTTAAAGAATAAAAGAGAACAAATATGAATAAATAACAATAATTAGAAACACACATACAAACATACAAAGAGTATTTGGCCGGTTCACAAATTTAAACAATGTTTAGTCATTTCAATTAAATTTACAATTTCTATATTTCCTTTTTGCCATATTTATTCCTCATCTGCTTTCTCTCCGCTTTCTCTCTCTTTCTCTCTTTTTGTCTCTTTTTCTTTCATTCTTTCTTTTTTCTCTCTCCCTTTCTCTTTCCCTCTCTCTCTCTCCCTTCCTTTCCTGCTTTCTCTCCACTTTCTTTTTCTCTCTTTCTTGTCTCTCCCTTCCTCTCTCTCATTCTCTCTTTTTATCTCTTTTTCTTTCATTCTTTCTTTTTTCTCTCTCCCTTTCTCTTTCCCTCTCTCTCTCTCCCTTCCTTTCCTGCTTTCTCTCCACTTTCTTTCTTTTTCTCTCTTTCTTGTCTCTCCCTTCCTCTCTCTCATTCTCTCTTTTTGTCTCTTTTTCTTTCATTCTTTCTTTTTTCTCTCTCTCCCTTCCTCTTTCGCTCTCTCTCCCTTCCTTTCCTGCTTTCTCTCCACTTTCTTTCTTTTTCTCTCTTTCTTGTCTCTCCCTTCCTCTCTCTCATTCTCTCTTTTTGTCTCTTTTTCTTTCATTCTTTCCTGCTTTCTCTCCTGCACCCAAAACAGGAGCTTCAGGCTGTGTCAGGCAGAGGCAGGGGTTGAAACGGGAGCTTCAGGGAGCACTCCTGAAACTTCTGCACGGTTTTTGCCACTGCAGGCATCGGCAGTGGGGTGGCAGCAGGGAATCCCTGAACTTGCCAACTTACTCACCCTGTTACAATATTTTGAGGATCAGACTCAATGATGAATTCAGAGGCAATTTTCTTCAGTTAAAGAAAAATTTATTCATAATAGGCATTCTACTTATTCTTGTCAGATTTACAGTGAGAAGCGAGCATGAGGTAAAAGCACTCTCTATTTATATCAAAGGGGAGGAGTCAAGGAAGGGGGGTGATTACACATGAATACATTAAAGGAGGATGAATAAATTAACCCTTTATATCCTGTACATATATACATACCTCTTGTTATAGAATAAGGCATTTACTTATGACAAATCCCCCTCTAAATGCCGATTTGACATATAACAATGATTGCATTCGGATTCAGAATTATATAGTACTTGTAATTTTGATGTCAAGTATTTGTGTTGTTTAGAAGGTAAAGGTTTAGTTAATATATCAGCTATTTGTTCTGAGGTTTCGCAGTGGATTGCTTTAATGAATCCATCCTGAGATAATTGTCTCACGTGTTTAAATTTGATATCTATATGTCTGGACCTTTGACCAATGGCGTCAGATCTTGATATTTCTATAGCCGCCTTATTATCTTCATGTATGACAAATGGTAGTATTGGATTCTTCCAAATATCAGATAATAAATCATTAAACCACACTAAATTATTTGAGGCTTTAGATAAACAGACGTATTCTGCCTCTGTTGTGGAAGTCGCTACTAAATCTTGCTTCCCAGTGTACCAGAATATTGGGCAATCATTTAAAAATAATACATAACCTGAGGTGCTCTTTCTACATTTGATGTCACCTGCCCAGTCTGCATCAGCGTAACTGGTGATAATAGGTTCTTTAATATTATTGGGTTCTAAGAGTAGGCAGAAATCTATGCTGTGTTTTAGATATTTTAGTATTCGTTTAACTGCTTCCCAATGATACATAAGTGGTTTACTTACATGTCTAGATAATAAATTAAGTGGCAGAGCTATATCAGGCCTGGTCCAATTAGATATATACAAGAGAGAACCAATAATTGATCTATATAATGTATTGTTCTCGAACTCAGGTGAAGATTCATCCATATTCCTTAGAAAATCAGTCTGCATAGGAGTATCGCAAGGTTTGGCATCTCTTAAATTGCATTTTTCCAGAAGTTCTATAATTTTATCTCTCTGGGATAATTTGAATCCCTTTCTTGTTTTATTGATTTGAACTCCAAGGTATTTGTTTACCCTTCCTAGCGACTTTAAAGAGAAATGTTCACTTAGCTTGGATACAAATAAGTCTTTCCTTTCTTTATGTTTGCCTATATACAAAATATCATCCACATAGATTAACACAAATTCTAATGATTCACCTTCCTTTCTAACAAAAAAGCAATTGTCTGCAGTTGTGGCTTTGAAATCCATATTTTTAAGCACGCTGACTAGACATTCATACCAACGCTTGCCGGATTGTTTTAATCCGTACAAGCTTTTGTTAAGTAACCAGGTCTCATTTCTATTTGTACGTTGGCTATGAGGTGCCCTTACATATATCTCTTTGTCGAGCTTTGCATGTAAGTATGCAGTCTGCACATCATATTGAAAGACATCAAGATTGAGTATAGCAGCTATGACTAAAGCTGTCTTAACACTTTCGGTTCTTACAGTGGGAGAGTATGTGTCAGTGTAATCCTCAGGATATTTTTGAGCGTAACCTTGTGCGACTAATCTAGCTTTATATAATTTATTACCCTCTTCTAAATCTTTGATTTTGAATATCCATCTGGTGCCTATAATTGTCTTGTTCTTAGGGGCAGGGACTGGTGTAAATACACCTAATTCACGCAAGCTGTTCATTTCTTTTGTTATGGCTAATTCCCATTTTTCTCTTTCTTCCATGGGAAGTTTCAACACTTCCTCGTATGTGTTAGGTGTTGGTGTCTCGTCATTCACACACATTATATAATCCTTATACTTATTGGGTAATTGTTTTCTGTTACACCTGATTGTTCTTATTGGAATGCTTTCATTATCGTGTAGATACCTTGCTTCCTTTTTGGTTAATGAATCTGTTTTTATCCTGGTATGGTTACCTGTCCATGCTTTGTTTTTGTCATCATGTGTGTTATGTTCATGTTTCTCTCTTTCTATTCTGTCTTGTTGTTCAATATTTGGTTCTGTATTTTGGATTATCTCGTTAAAATGTATCTTAGACCAGTTGGCCTGTTCATGAAATACTGCTGTTCTTGAGACTATGAATTTGTTATTATTGTCAATGAATCTATATCCTTTTGTGCCTGTTTCGTATCCCATGAATCTGAGCCTTCTGGATACGTTATCTCCCTTACGTCTTAATTGTTTTGGTATGTGTACGTCTGCTGTAACTCCAAATATGTGCATGTGTGATATTTTTGGTTTCCTATTGTACATCACTTCGTATGGTGTTTTATTTAGGATGCTAGACCAGGTCCTATTTTGGGTATAGTTTGAATATAGTAATGCTTCTGACCAGAATTGTTTTCCTAAACCAGCATCTTCTAATGTACATCTAATCATGGTTTGCAGTGTCGAGTTCTTTCGTTCTGCTGTACCATTCTGAAAAGCAGAAAATGGGCTAGTCGTGAAGTGTATCATTCCTTTGTCTTTTATCCATTGTGAGAATTCTTCTGACATGAATTCGGATCCCCTATCTGTCATGATTTGTTTTATTTTGATATTGTGTTGTGTTTCTACATGTTTGTAAAATTCTTTGAATTTTTGGAAAGTTTCATCTTTGTGTTTTAAAGTATAAACAAATCCATAACGGCTATAGTCGTCTACAATAGTTAGGAAATATCTTTTTTTGTATGTGATGGATGGTGTTAATGGACCAACCAGATCCATATGTACCAGATCAAAAATTTGGTTAGAGGTCCTTGTTGCCCTCTTTGGTTTTGGGTTTGTTCTGAGTTTTGAGGATTTACATACTGAGCATTCCAAATAGTTTTTACAATCCTTTATTTTAACGCCATCAGCATGTTCAATCATTTTTTGTATTACAGGGAAACTTGCATGTCCCAATTTCCTATGCAACATGTGTGCACATTCATCATGAATTGGTTTGCCTATATTGGGTCTTTTGTTATTGTGTGTATCACTAGTGGGTGTGTCTTTGTGATTACAGTGTGTATTGAGTTCTTCATTGTCATTGTTGTTACTATGTTCACTGTCTATGTTGATGTCGTCATCAGTGTTTGTATTAATGTTATGCAACCATTTATCTTCTGTTACAAGGAAGGGTAGGCCCCCTTCGATAACTACACTATTCAATTTAGTCCCATCCTTTTCTAGTATTGCTTTTCCCCCAGAGAAGATTATATTTATGTTGAAATCTTGGCTTAATTTCACTGCACTAAGTATGTTATGTGATATTTCTGGTATCAACAATACCCCCTCTACTTTACCTAAACCAGGTATATTTACATCTCCTTTCCCTATGACTTGAACATTTTCTTGATTGGCTACTCTTATCATAAATTTATCATTTGTGAATGAAGACAGTATTTTCTTGTTATTTGTTGTATGATTAGTCGCCCCTGCATCTATGAGCCAAGTATTGTTTTTTGAATTTTGTGTGATGACATCGTTATGTTTATCTAATCCATTTAATGATCCTGATTTTCTGTCCCTTGAATTATCTCTATCCTTTCTGCGTTCTCTGTAGTTTGGGGAGTCTCTATATCTGTATCTATCAATAGATGATTGCCTGTCTTGATATCTACCCCTATAATCACGCTTTTGTCTTTCCCTATGAAACATGGGGCAATCTCCCTTAGAGTGTTTTCTGGATCCACAATTGTAACATTCAATTGTTTTTTGGTGATTTTCTTGGAAGGTTACCCCTTTTGTCTGTCTGTGTTCTGTGTATGCATTGTATCTACTTCTCCTCAAATTATCTTCAGCTATTAACTTATTTGACAGACTTTCTATGGATAAGTATCCTAGATTGATTGAGTCTAAGTGTGATATGTAGTTATCCCATGATGAATCTAATGAGTTAAGGATAACGCTTTTCATTGTCTGTTCTGATAATTATTTCTCCTCTTAGATGTAATTCTGCTCTGGTTTTGTTTAAGGATATTAAAGGATATTAAATGTTCACTTATGGTGGTTCCAGATCTTAATTTGGCTGAAAAGAAATCTTTAGACATTCTAGTGGTTGTTGCTACACTTTCACTATGAAACAATTTAAACATGCATTGAATTATTTCTGAAACAGTAAGATTATGCTTAATACTGTAGTACATGGCAGGTGATATGCTAGAAATTATTAAATAGAATGCTCTGTGATGCAGGCAGTCCATTTTTAGAGTCCAAGGTCTTTTGGGAGGATTGGTTATAAAAAATAATAATTTTTCTTTCATAAAGACAACCTGAATTTGTTGACACCATTCCTGTAAATTGATGCCATCAATTCTAAGTTTTGGGAAATCACTAGGTAGATTCCCAATATTACTATTCCCACTACTTACAACTGTGGGTAGTCCATGGTCCTGTAGATGTTGAAAATTGCAGAATGGTGTGGGTATTCTGCTGATGAGCTTGAAAGGTTCTCCTTCTTCATAAAGTTCATTGTAGTTCTCTGTGTTCATCTGCGCATGCGCGTTGGTCATTTCTCTGCTGAAGCCGCTGGGAGAGGTTCTCTTTGCTGTAGCTCCCTCGTAGTGCTCTCCTTCTGATGATTCGGTCTCCGGCTCGATCTTGGGTGTTCTGCTGGCAGCTGTGGTTCGTTTCTTTTGTATTTTTGCATTATTGGCTTTTATCGATTCTTTTGAAATTGTTAGACTTGTGCCAAACGTTTTAAATATTTTTCTCATGGGTGTTTCGATTTCTTGTTCGGTGGATGATTCCTCTGTATCTGTTTCTGACTCTTCAGAAGAGTAAATATATTTTTTGCTATTTTTTATGTTTTTTCGCGCCAGAGTTTTTGAATGGTGCATTCTGATTGGTTCAGCCGTGTTCATTTCTGTGGCCGGTTGAAGAGAAGATGGCTGCCTTTCAAAATTTTGAGCGGGACCTCTGGTCTTGCTTCTGGTTATTTTTTCTTTCGTTGTAGGTTCGCTCACCATTTTTGTATTTTCGGGTTTGGCTTTTTCAATGTCTTTTTCTCTCGCTGCTCCGTTTTCTTCCAAGAAGCCTCGGAGTTCCGCGATGAGTTTGTGGTCATCTTTTTGACTTTTTATTAGCCTCAGTATCTCCGATCTGAGGTCTTTGTCTTTTATTTTGTTCTCTTCTTGGTTGTCGGTTTCATCTGCTGTTTCTTCGATGTCTGTGGTGTTATCTTCAGATTCTTTGATTGTTGTATTTATTGGTTCGTCGATCATTTCTTGATCTGTTTTTGTTTCTTTATCATTTGCCCTGGTATTGGGTCTTTCTTTTTTATTCTTGAAGTTTTCTTTCTTAGGCATGTTGGATTTTATTGAGTCAGTTCTAACCATCCTCTGCTACCAGCTTGTTACAATATTTTGAGGATCAGACTCAATGATGAATTCAGAGGCAATTTTCTTCAGTTAAAGAAAAATTTATTCATAATAGGCATTCTACTTATTCTTGTCAGATTTACAGTGAGAAGCGAGCATGAGGTAAAAGCACTCTCTATTTATATCAAAGGGGAGGAGTTAAGGAAGGGGGGTGATTACACATGAATACATTAAAGGAGGATGAATAAATTAACCCTTTATATCCTGTACATATATACATATCTCTTGTTATAGAATAAGGCATTTACTTATGACACACCCAAATAAGTGAACTTACTCACCCAAACTTTTTCTGTTGAGCTCTTGCAGCTGCAGGTATCGGCAGCAGCGGCAGTAGCAGCAGCAGGGAATCCCTGAACTCCCCAGGACTTTTCCTGCACTAGAATCTTTTCTAGTCACGTGCACGCACACTCACATGCACGCACACATGCACACACACTCTCTCTCTCCGCTCTCTTTGCTAAAGCATGGGGCATCGCATTGCACGCTGGGATATGCAGCCCTCCAATAGAGATAGAGGGTGAGGGTGAGTGAAGGCGTGGGGGGGGATGAGAGAGGGCTTTGGCGACCCTTGTGAAATGTCCGTTCGACCCCCAAAGGGGTCGCAACCCCCAGGTTGAGAACTGCTGACCTATAGTGAAAGTGTAATTTTAATTTTGCTAACAATTTGAATGTAGGCCCCTCTTGATCTTGAGGCCCTAGGCTGAAGCCTAGTTAGCCTATAGGAAAATCCGGCCCTGCTCAGAATTCCTGAACCAGCCATGTTAGCTCAAGAATTCTGGGAATTGAAGTCCACAAGTCATAAAAGAGCCATAGCTGCCCACCTCTGCTGTAATGCCATAAACCACTTTTTGTTTTGGAAAATTTATTTGTGGCAAAAATATTACAGTATTCTTGGATTGTCTGGAATATTTCCAGATGAAAACTTGAATGTCCATGACCAGAACACCATTTTGTATTCAACTGAAGCACAAGCTGAAGAAAATCTAGTAATGGAAAGAATAAATCAGAGTAAAAAAAGTTTTCAGGATCTATTTAAAATCCAATAGCCAGGGAATTTCACTGAAATGTAACTGTATTGTATTAGTAGTGTCAATTATAGCTCGTAAAATACTATATATGAGTGCAAATAGTATATCAATTTATTTAGCCCAACTCAAATAAGGCTGTAAATGTTAAAACCACTTTTTAAATGAACAGCCTATACAATTGATAATGTTGGAATGATAAGAACCTTTGGGTAGCAACATTTTGTATTAATTTCAACTTGAGATCTGTTTGCAGAGTAATGTGAAGCACAGTAGAGTAGTTCAGCCAAACTATAATCAGTAATTTAAAAAAGGTTAATTGACCAAGGAAACTGCAGCTAGGCATCAGTCTAAAATGCTAGGATAGTGGTAAATTGTTTGATTAGGAATGGGAAGACCCATTTTTTTTCACTTATCCAGAGTGACTGGAGCTCCCTAGGTGACAGTGAGTCTTCATTCTCTCTCTTTCTCATTCATACAATTTACCTCAGCAATTGTGGGAAAAAATAGAGATATTATGTGAGCCATCTTAAGTTTGTAAACAAGATATTTATTTTATTTATGTATTTATTATATATAAATGACTCCAGGTGGCTTACTGAAGGATATATATTAAATAATAAGTTATGAAAAATATTGTTGTTCATGCATTACATAACAACTTTCTTGGGACTTTCTAAATTTTGAATACATTGGTTTGTGCTGTGACATCCCTTGTTTTAAAATTCTTCCTTCATACAGCCCACACATTATAATAATCATAAATTTCTGATCTGTGTTTGTTGCAAATCTCACCAAATTCATTCAAATATTATGTATTTCTGAAATTAATGAATCCAAGTCCTCGTACTTTGTGTGTATGGTTTATACTTATTAACTTGGGCTATTGGTTTGAGTTCCAAGCTTGGCAATTTGGTTGCAATTGTTTCATCACCATTAGAGGAGACATCGTCTGTACGTTTTGAATATCCCTTCAACATTAATGTTTAGTGAGGATTGCTGGTTGGAATGTTAACAATTGGCCTGATCTGCATGATGCTACTTACTGATCTGTTTATTTTAATGAAATCCTGAAGACTAATTTATGGCCTTACAACCTAATATGAAATTAAGTGGACTTGATTTATCTGTTTATTTCTTCTGGAGCTTTTTTTGAGTTGTGAAAGTGATAAAGAAGCATTATTACATTTAACATGGAGTGCTAAAAGTAAAAAGCTGCTCATGAGTCAGCTGTTTTTATCTCGTAATTTTTCCCTCTTGACAATTATATCTGCAACTTTCCTTAACCGCATCTAGACTGCTGCTGGTTTAGATCCAGAGATGTATTGGGGGAGATATATTCCAGGAATTGTGAACAACAGCTAGCAGAGGATATTGTGTAATGTATGTTGCAAAAAAATGAGCAATGCTTTTTACATTGTAAAGTAGTTGTATAATACTTTGTGCAAATGGGGGAAAAAGTTATCTTTCGGTCTTTAAAAATTTTGTCACATTCGTCATAAGAAGATTATAAATAATTGTAATAATCTACATGATAAAATAACGTGACTCAGTTTGGTATAGTAGTTAAGATACATGGTTGAAAGCAGGGAATTGTAAATTTTAGTTTTACCCGAAGCATGAAAGCTGGCTGGGTGACTTTGTGCCAGTTGTTTTCTCCCAGCCCAACTCCCTTACAGGATTGTTTTGGGAAAATAAGAGGAGGAAGGAGCCTTACATATTTTATTTAAAAAAATATATAAAAACAGGATAGAAATATCTAATAAATAAAAATAATAAAGGTTGGACATGAATGTTCAGAATTATCAATTCTTATGCTCTTCAAAAAAAGAAGTCGGTAAACAGCATCATTCTCACTAGAATCGGTCAGGAAAATGTAACATAATTTAGCTTACTTCTTTGTTATTAAGCAGTATAACAGTGCAGTTGAATAATGAAATTAATTTTCTTAGCTTCCTTACATAACTTGGAAATCTGACAGCTTTCTTTTAAGACACTGCAGGGTAGGGAGAATAACAAAATGACTATGTATAAATTAATTTCAACTATACTTTACTATATTTGTAGGAACAAAGTATTGTGTATTCTCTGTGCCTACTGTTGTGGTCCACCAGCAGCCTGCAGAGCTGGCAGTGGAGTCGGACAGCATTGAGGCTGAGGAAGAACATGGGCCAGTCCTGGAGACTGGGGAAGGCCCAGATGAGGGCTCTGCATCGGAGGCAGAGATGGGGCCAGGGCCATTGGGGAGTGATGCGTGGACTTCTGAGTCTCCAGAGGCTGACAGTAGAGAGGCAGAGGAACAGGAGGAGCCTGTTCCTAGTACATTCTATCTATTTGTTTTTGCTATTTCCTTGAAAAAACTAGCTATTTTCCAGAGCAGCTTAGAAATCAGGCATAAGCAGGGATGGGATTCTACCGATTCAGACTGGTTCGGGCGAACCAGTAGCACCGACAATCAGTTGGGAGCGAAACAGTTCGCTCCGAAGATCAGGTGGGCTTGCCCGCCCGCCCCTATGCTGTATTGACCTATATCTTCTCACCTGATTCGCGTGGCCACGCCTCAGCTGTGTTACTCCTCAGCAGTAACGCAGAAGGTAATGCGCATGCAGTGTGCATCAGGCGTGTCTGCATGCAAAGAGCGTGTGTGCACAGCACGTGATCACCAAACCCGTTGTTATCCCACCACTGGGCATAAGGTATGAAAGACATCACACATAAAGAAAATGAGGTAGCTTACTTAACTGAGAACCTTTGATTCAAAGTTTGACAAATTATTGTCATGAAATAGGTAATGTCCAGGTCACAATTTAGTAAGAACTATACCAGCTGTTAGTAAGGGGCAATTGAAACTACCTATTCTTTTTCCAGTTTAAAGCCTGTTATGGCAACATCTAACATTTTGGATAATAGTGGCATAAGCAATTCATCAATGTGGTTAATGCTGTGTCATTGTAATACATTTTATTTAAGTGGAACTAGCAAGAGAGAGCAATCTTTTATCCTACAGATCTTTTGAAACAATTCTGAGCAACCACTGACAGCTGGTACCATTAGCTTCTCACCAGCCCCAACAAATACACAAGTGAATGCTTATTTTTTTTCAGTTGCAGTTGATTATTCTCATTCTACACTATTCTTGCACTACTATTGTGACATTTTAAAGACATTTCATTATTTCGTTTCATTTAAATGGCTACCCAGCTCGCCTAAGGATTCTGGCTGGCAAACACAATTAAAAACAACGACCTGATAATACAAAATTAAAATTAAAAGGATGCCCTACAAGAATAAAGACATAAACCTAAGATTGAAAATCAGGCTTGTCCAATGCTACATCTTTTCTATCCTGCTCTATGGAGTGGAGAGTTGGTCTCTGACAGAAAGCCATTTGAAAAGACTAGAAACATTTGAAATGTGGATTTACAGGCAGCTGTTACGTATAAGTTGGGTTGATATAAGAAATGAGGTGATAAGCTTCCTGGGAAAGCCAAGGGGAATTATCAAAACCATAAAAAAGCAAAAGTTAGAACATTTTGGACATGTGAAGCGACACCCAGAAAAATACGGCATACTTCACTTAACCCTCCAAGGAAAGATTGAAGGCAAACGAGGTCCAGGCAGAAGAAGAACATCATGGCTTTATAATCTAAAGGACTGCTTTGGACAAAACTCAACAGCACTTTTTCGTGTGGCTGCTGATAAAAATAGGATGGCCAACTTTATCGCCAATGTCCAATGATGAATATGGCACAAGAAGAAGAAGACGACAAGAGTAAAATGAAAAAGGGGTGACCAAGAATAACCATCGACAATAATTCATGTCTCACAGGTTTTCTTTACCTCCTGATCCCCATGCCCCAGTGGTGGGATTCAATTTTTTTTACTACCGGTTCTGTGGGCGTGGCTCAGTAGGTGTGGCATGGCTTGGTGGGTGTGGCAGGGGAAGGATATTGTAAAATCTCCATTCCCACCTCACTCCAGAGGAAGGTTACTGCAAAATCTTCATTTCCTCCCAATCAGCTGGGACTTGGGAGGCAAAGAATAGATGGGGGTGGGGCCAGTCAGAGGTGGTATTTACCGGTTTTCTGAACTACTCAAAATTTCCACTACCTCTGCCATGCCCCCATAACTAAGAATTCCTTAGTTAACAATTGATCCAAAAAGATGCCTGATATTTTGAAACTTGCAATTTGCAGGTGACCAAATGACATATCAATAAACTTTTAAATGTTCGAATATTTGTGATACAGTTGCAAAGTCATGTCCAACCCATCGTGACCCCATGGACAACGTTCTACCAGGCCTTCCTGTCCTTTACCATCCTCTGGAGTCCATTTAAGCTCACGCCTACTGCTTCAGTGACTCCATCCATCGTTCTCTGTCATTTCCTTCTTCTTTTGCCCTCAATCTTTCCCAGCATTAGGCTTTTCTCCACTGAGACCTTCCTTCTCATTAAGTGGCCAAAGTTTTTCAGTTTCATCTTCAGGATCTGGCCTTCTAAAGAGCAGTCAGGGTTGATCTCCTCTAGGACTGACCGGTTTGATTGCCTTGCAGTTCAAGGGTCTTGCAGGAGAGATCTTAGGTTTGAGGAACTGTTCATTTCCTATTTAAAAAAAAAGTTGTTCTACTGGACTGTGATAATTATATATGACCCGGAGAAGTAAGAGAGAAAAGAAGTGGTATTTGTCCTACTGTAAGTACTATATTGACGGAAAATAAATATCTATCTTCAAGTCTTGCTCCATATTTTTTTTTCCTTTAACCATGCCTAAGATATTTCACAGTTCTTTATTAGCTTCTACAGCTGGTTAAAATATTTCTAAGAAATAAAATTAAGAACATTATGTAACTTCTTGATTGCCAGGGCTGATTCCAGTTTAATTCAGCTCTTTTCAAAAAAATCAAGTCTGGCCTTATGTGTAGGTTTTTAGTCAATTATACAATGGGCTCCTAGCAGTAATTATTGATTAATAGAACAGAGAGGCATGTATATATATAAAAAGGAGATTGTATATCCAGTTTTTCTTTCATCAGTGACTTCCTAAGACTAATTGCCAGAGGCAAGCAATTGATATAGAAATGTGGATTTGATCTTAGTACAGAGAAGTGCTTGCATATCTTAAGTAAGCATCCCTAATATTAAGAAAATTGCTTTATTTACCAAAGGGATCCCACTTAGCCACACAGTTTTTTGCTACTCTGTTTTGTGCATCTTAATACAACAAGATGGTTCCTGAGTGTTACTGGAAAAAAAAATGAAGTTTTTGCAAAACATTTTACCCATCAAATTGAAACACTATGTTAGTTGTCTGTTTCTAATCTGTATTGTCCGTGAAACCAATGCATTGTATTATCTTGATTTTCATGCTCTTTGTCCCCATTACACGAAAGAGTCCGCCTCAATGGCAGATTATTTGCTCACATTGTTTATACGACTTCACATTTAGCAGGCCGTTGAATCTTTGTCAAGAAGCACATACTCAGAAATTCATTTCTGGCAAAGTTTCTTGTTGGCAGCAAACATGGGGATGCAAGTTCTACAATTTCTATCCTGTTAACATCAAAGTTATGCGTGTATCAGTCTATCTTAAATCAGAGAAAATATTTAATCTGTTTCTCTCTTTGTATTATTAGCTTATTCATACTTATTCATTAGCTTATTCATAGCTTATTCTTCATAAGAAGAAACTTGTAACCATATATTCTAATAATTGATATTGATAGCTACATACCATGTTTCCCCGAAAATAAGACCCTGTCTTATATTTTTTTGAACCCCAAAACAAGTGCTTGGCCTTATTTTCAGGGAAATCTTATTATTTTGGGGCACGTTGAGCAAGATGGGGCTCCTCTTGCCGTCTTACCTGATTTCCAGCTCTGTCTCTCTAACCCTAACCAGAGGAAATGGCGGGGAATGGCTGCGCATGTGTTTAAATATTTTAAGGGAGGGCTTATTTTTGGGGAGGGCTTATTTTTGGGGGGGCTTATTTTAGCGCATGTGCTCAAAAGCCCGATTGGGCTTATTATCAGGGCATGTCTTATTTTCGGGGAAACACGTTATTAAAGAATTGATTTCATGTTTCATAAATCAACATAAGTTTCATAAAATTACATATCCAATGTTGCCACCCAAAAAAACACTTGCCCAAATCTTCAAAGCCATTTCTACAATGGACTGCAGTTAACTTATCTGAGTCGCTACTATATTTGTTTGTGGCATGGGGGAAGTCACTCGGTTGAGCCATAGCACAATGTGCTGTTTTCTTCACAGTGAAGGGAGCATAGAGAGGCAAGCAGTGTGAATACAGGAATCAGTGGAAGTATCTGGCAATGAGAAAGTGGCTCACTTCCCAGCTCTCTGGAGGTCAAACCATTCAATGAGTTTTGAGTTTGGGTATTTAAACCAGAAGAAAATGCAGTTGGCCTCAAATCAGAAATTCGGGGGCTCAATGCTGTGTATAAAAATGTCTCAAATAAATTTAGATTTAGATTTTAACTTAAAAAAAAAAGGTCATTCTGTCTTCCCCTACTGTACTTTCAAGAGCTGACCACACAGATAGTAGACCATTCGTACATAAATCCAAATAAATAAAATACAGATCCTGAAAACTTTCATTGCCAGTAAGAGTGGAGCAACAGTGATCTATGACTGAATTGTAAGTCGTAGATCACAAATATGCAGCCAAGGAGTTGGTGACAGAAATCTAATAAAAAGTATAATGTGACTGGTGAATCAAATTATGGCACAGATGTGATGATGATGAATAATTCTTCTTTATATGAATCTCTGTCCCCCTTTTTCTACTCCCAAGGCCTTCCAACCTCTTCTGAAGATTGCTGTACAATCTTTGTCACTGGCTTAGAACACAGAAAACAGAAGATCAATAGGACATATGCCCATCTCAACGAAAGAAATATAGCCAAGGCATTTACACCAATATCATTTACTACACTCCGTATCTTTTATCTTCTGTTACAAACTTTTTTTTCATTATGTTCAAGCATATTTGTTATCCTTTAAAACAGACACAGTGGCTCTGGCTAAGACCCTGAGCTTGTCGATCGATAGGTCGGCAGTTCAGCTGTTCGAATCCCTAGTGCCTTTGAAACGGAGATGAGCACTGCCCTCTAGACTCGGGAACGACTAGCACATATGTGCAGTGCAAGGCCCATCAGGAAAGATCCCTTATTACAGTTCATGGGACAGTGTATTTCTGTTGGCAGGTTTCATACAATTGAGAAGGCTTCTTGTATTTTTTCCCCATCATTCATTCTTAGGAAGAGCACCTGTAATGGAAGCTTGCTGAATTAATGAAGACTAATGTTACCCAATTTGGTTTCTTCCCAGATTTCTTGGCCATGTTGGCAGGAAATTCTGGGTATTACATTCCCAGCACATCTGGAGGACATCAAGTTTGGGAAATTTGGTGTAAGCTCTTCATATAATTTGGAATTCTGCACATTCTTCCCAATCAGCGGAAGAACCTACATATGTACAGCACACTCCATTTTACATAATTCACTTAAATATGTGAATTTTGTTTTTATTCAAAACCTTATATTTTGATCATGCAAAAAACAAATATTGATTGCACAAAAAAATTAATATTAAGGATGAAAATATCTAAATCTCAAAATCATATGCAAGTATTTAGTATTACCATCTACAGTTAAACAATTAGAATGAATAAGAGTAACTGAATCCAACCAATTGTTTGGAGTATTGCTGCATATTTTAAATATAAGCAGAGCAAATACATTAGAGCACCATATTGAGAGCCTGAAAAAAACTTAGAACTGATCTTTTAAAACAACATAATATTTTGGAATAAAAAGTAAAGACATCAGCTAGATGTGGGATATCTCTGTGTTAGTCAGACACTGAAAATTATTTGTTTATGTAAGATAAAACATTAACTTGGTGTTTGCTGGTTTTAAAATTTACAAGCTGAATTTTAATAATTGAGAGACAGTCTGAAATTAATGCAATTTTCTCTAATTGCTAAAGATGACTTTGCTGGAGTCCGTTACAACTGATATGCTGTGCTTTAATGGGGGAGGGCAGAGTTCAAGTAATAGAGAGAGTTTATTTGAGCAATTAGTTGGTAGAAAGTGTACTTTTATAAATAAATTTTATGAAGAAGCTTTAGTTGGTTGCTAAGATTCCCAAATTAGATTATTTTTTATGTATTATTGTATAGCTCAGCCCTTCTAACCTAGTGTCACTCAAATGACTTGGACTATTGAAAACAAGGCCAATTTAAAAACTGGTAGATATGCATTAGGGCTGCATTTAAAATATGCAGAATGAAATCCCTCACAAGTCTAACAATGTGTAACTCTGTCATGTACATTTAAGACAATGAATTTTAAGAAAACGAAATTCTGCCCAATTTGGCAATTAATTAATTGATAATTAGAGAAATGATGTGAGGAATATATTGAAATATATTATTTCATTTTTTAAAAAAATCAAAACAGAACCTATCACATTCACAGTGATTCCACATGTGATTGTGGGTGGAAATAACTGCTTTTTTTCAATTATAGAAAGATTTATGTTACAGACTAGCATGGCGGGTGCTTCATCACTGGAGGATTTAAGAAAAAATTGGATAGCCACTTGTCTGAAATGGTATAGGGCAGGGGCGTCAAACTCAATTTCATTGAGGGCCGTATCAGGGTTGTGTTTGACCTTGGGGGGGGCAGGGTGTGTGTGGCCAGGATGGGCACGTCCAGTTGGACATCACTCTTGTCAGGGGTGCCTGTGGCAGCCTGAGCGTTCTGCTAGAGAAAACGGGCTCCTGATTTCTGTTTTCGGCTGTGACAGCCTCCTGCAACCCTTTGCCAATGAAAATGGAGCTTGGGAGTGCCGCGTGCCATTTTTGCTGGCAGAGGCGTCACGGGCCAGTCCTTTGCTGTTTCCAGGGTGGCCTCATGGGCCAGATCTAAGCAGCCCATGGTCCAGATCTGACCCCTGGGCCTTAAGTTTGACACCCCTGGTCTCCTGCTTGAGCAACCTCCAAGGTTCCTTCCAATGCTATTTTTCTGTATTCTATAAACTGCATTACAACTTTTTTTTAAAAGTTACATTTTTACTGAAATTTATCTACCCAATATGGGTTAATTTAATAGGCTTTAGTGATGTATGAGGTCCAGGCAGAAGAAGAACATCATGGCTTCAAAATCTAAGGTACTAGTCTGGACAAAACTCAGCAGCACTTTTTCGTGCGGCTGTTGATAAAAATACGATTGCCAAAATGATCGCCAACGTCCGATGATGGATATGGCACAAAAAGAAGAAGTGATGTATGAAAGTCTTTGAATAATTTGTTAGACATGAAAGGGGCCAATTTGTTTTCATTCAGCTAGATCTGGACCTTAAGCCACTAGCTTTTTAATGACCTCTCGGACAAATTGCATCAGAGCTTTCTTTAACATTCTTCATTTTCTCTGGCCTTCACCTACAAAGGAAGATGCAAGGGGGAAAAATGCATCCAAACAGAAGTAATGGTTAATTATGGACTTGCCCATGATATTTTCTCATATAAACAATCAAGGCCCATATTAGAATGAGAAGTTGCTTCAGGACATTCAAGGGATGGTCTTCCTCCATATTTCCAAATCGAAATGATAATGCTGATAAGAAAAGAAGCAGGTTCAGTTCACTGGCATTTTGAGCTGCTGATTGCCAGTCCATAAGGAAGGTGTGGTACACAGAGTGCTAATTACACTTTGGTACCCTATTACATATCAGAGCCGAGGTGGTGCAGTGGTCACGGCTCAAAATTGACTCAGCCTTCCATCCTTCTGAGGTGGGTAAAATGAGGATCCAGATTGTTGGGGGCAATATGTTGTTCATGTTGTCTTTGTTGTAAGCTGGCCAGAGTCCTCGGAGAGTGGGCGGCATAGAAATATGAATAATAAATAAATAATAAATAAATATCAGACATGCTAAGGATTTGTTGTTTTACTGCAAGACATTGAGATGCAATTAATTATCTAAGAAAAAATTCTATGTGGCAAATGAAGGAAGTACATAAGGAATTAATTACAGACGAAACAGAAATCTACTTTTTTCAAACTATTCTTATGCGTCTGTATCAATACTGTTTCATAAAGAATTATACTAAGTTATCCTAAAATTCCAATGTATATTACTGTAGGGGAAAAATAATTGGAGCCTGGGGCCATGTTGTTGCAATTAAATGCTTGGTAAATACGTTTAGAGGGGGAAGAATCAATCATGAATCCTAGCCTTCCATTGTTTGTTGGACAAAATAGCTCAAACTCTTTGTTGTGATTGCCAACTGGCAGTTCCAAATCTGACAGGTACTTCCTAGACATGGAATCAGCAGAAGGTTTATACTTTATCTGCGTGACAATCATGAAATTCCCCTCAACTCTCCTTTATATACCAGAAAACATGTGTTAAATCTAAATCTCAACCAACTAGGGATTAAATAAAGAAAAATCAGTTTCGGGGAGGTGCGGGGGATTGAAAATTTACAAGAAATGTGGATCCCGGCTAGCAAAATTCATTCTTTAAGAAATCTGTTGTCCCACAGAGTAAATCTTTTTAGCTAGAGATCGGTGTTAAAATTGTATGCTTTAATCTTCTGTACTCTGCTTTATTCTCGGCTCTTATCTATTCTGGTGTCTTTTTTAGCTATGTAAAAACTGGTGAGTTTATATCACTTGAATTCTCAGGGTAACAGTGGTTTCCCCAATAATAAAATAAAAGCTATCTCACATTTTGCCTGGAATATTCTCCTATCATTCTTTTTATCCTTCTGAGAAAATGTATTGGGAATGTTTTAATGCACTCTGTAATTCCTTGCCTTTAACCCCTGAATTTTTTTGTATCATAAATAAATGAAGTTTAATTATTTTATTTGTGTCTGATCATATCCCCAAAGAGAAGGGATTTGTCCCATGTTTTAAAAGCAATAAGATCTGAATTTATTTTTCCCATGCCTTCACTTCTCTGAATAAAGTGGCCTTGAACACATATTGTTTCTTTTTATTAGAAATATTATCCAGTTCAAGGGGAATTCTTTCCTGGAATATATTTTTTTCTGCCAGTCATTTATTTTAAAAAACCACTGCATTTCTCAAGCGTTTATATTGAGCATTAGACGAAATTGTATTATTTAGAGCAGATTCTTTTATTTATGACACTATGAGACATTTGCAATCAAAAAGGTCAATCCCATTTGAACTGTTAGCAGGTTATAGCATTTGCAACATTAAAAACAGCTGCCTTATTGGTGGGGATGGTGAATCTGCTTTTCACCTTGATTGAAATAATACAGCTTTTTAAAAATGCATTGGTTTATCTTGATAATCATAACTATTATGATGGTGATTAGAACTTTGACAATTCCCATTTTTGAGGGCTGAATTTATATTAATGTGATTGAAAAAAAAAACCTAAATAAATGCAAGGCATTCAAGCAATATGATGGGGGAGGATGAATTAATTTGACAGCAAGAAAAGGAAGAAGGAAAAATGTTATGATATTGGGTGACAAGAAGAAGGAGGGAGCAAAGTGAAAGGATAACTTATGGGAACACATGATGTGGAGGTCTGGAGACAAACTCTTCTTTCTGCTTTTCATATCCCTGATGGCACAATGTCAAACCATTAGCTATTTGAGCCCATTGATATTGATGCTGACGTGAAGTGTTTTTCAGTATTTGTGCCAGAGTTTTTCAAACCTTACCTGGAAATTCTGGAGTTTGAACATTAGACTTTCACAGGATGTATTCTAGCTGTAGCTCTCTTGGTCCTCTACATCTATAAATTCCCACAATCCATCGTATCTGGTGGGGGAATTGCCTTTAGTAACAGTAGATCAGATTAATATATACTATAATGGAAGTACTGTATCAAGTACTGTACTGTAATGTATAGGCAACATGAGAACTATCGAGGAGATCGAACTCTTCACCTACACAGAGCTGCATCCATAGCTGATATTAATAGAAGTTCTATGTATTATGATGAAGCCTCTTTCAGTCCAAATAGAAATTTAATTATATAAACTGAGAAATGTCAATTTTCTAAACTAATTTCAAGGATGTGTAGATCTCCTTTTCATTTTCTAATCCTTTATCTTGGCAACCAGTTCTAAGTTTGCTTCTTACTGGACTTTTTCTCCCATCCAACATCTGCTGTACACCTTGGTTCCTTATAAGTACGGGTTCAATAAATGCTTTTTATCCTTGAACACCAAGCTCAGCATAAGGCAACCGCTTTAAAGAGGTCTGCAGAGATTTGGTGAAGGTTATGTGTGCACATAAATCAGTTTTTCCATTTGAAAGAGGGAGATGATATCATGCTCTCGGCTATTTTCCCTGCTAAAATAAACTGGGCAGATGTAACAAAAATGAAAATTAAGCAACAAGAACAAAGGTGTTACCACAAATTTCTTGTTAGATGAGGAAGATTATTGGCATTTGGGTCCATTTTTTTCTTGTTGTTGTTCTGGATATGTCTGAATATGTTGCCAGAAAAGAAAAGAAAACTAGTCTCTGTATGGCTTAGTTCAGGCAACATTCTAAACTCCAACTAACAAAGCAGAGATCCGTTGTTCATACACTATGATATATTATGTCAAAAGAAATAAATCAGATAAAAATTTAATTGGAAGGCCTGATTCTTAAAGCTTGTTAAAATGAATTGCTTTGCTGATCCAAAAGGGGCCCTTAACATCTTTTTAGTCAAACTGAAAAGTAATATCCATGGCTGCATACCTTCCTCAAAAAGTTATGCTTGTGTGTTGACAAAGAATTGTTAAGCAGCTGGAAACATGAACAATCTTCTACCTTTGCCAACAGCCAAATATTTCAATATTTCAAACATGTAATTTTGCTTACTGTTTTAGCTCTAGAGTTATATCATGTAATGTTGTAGAAAGCAACTATATCTATGCTTAACAGATGTTATCAGGGACCTTGTAGGTCATCTAGTCCAACCTCCCCCCCCAAGCAGGAGACCCTACACTATTTCTGACAGATGGCAGTCCAGTCTCTTCTTGAAAGCTTCCAGTGATGAAGCTCCCACAACTTCTGAAGAAAACTTCTGTTCCATTGGTTGATTCTTCTCACTGTCAGAGTGAACTCCTTATTTCCAGGTTGAATCTCTCCTTGATCAGTTTCCATCCATTATTCCTTGTCTGGCTTTCAGGTGCCTTGGAAAATAGCTTGACCCCTTCCTCTCTGAGGTAGCCCCTCAAATATTGGAACACTGCTATCATGTCTTCCCTGGTCCTTCGCTTCACTAGACTAGCCATGCCCAGTTCCTGCAACTTTACGTTTTAGCCTCCAGTCCCCTCATTATCTTGGTTGCTCTTCATTTTCCCATTCAGGTGGGGAAAAACAGGCAAAGGCCAATGTCAAGGAGAGCTTATTCCTAAGCAAAGATTTTGCAATCAAATGGTCTGGTATTAGTAATGTGAACAGATGATTCCGAACTATTGCAAAACAGTTAGACATTTATTTGTATCTTCTAAATAGGTAGTAAGCTCTGCCTTGAGTCGGAAAGCAGTTAGAAAAAAGGATCAAAAGCAAAAGGACACCCTTCCCTTCTTTAATAAATTCATTGATATATGAGGGTTAAAGTATAGTTTTCAAGATTTTATAACCTAACTTCTTTTTCCATGCAATAAATATGAATAATGAGACTGTTAGTGAATCTTGCTACCTTGATTGTGAGTTGCTTTTAGGGGCTGGACAGAGTTAAAGTGGAACACCAATATTAGTAGGAGAAGAGGTTTAACACCAAGAATCCATCTCTCAGAAAAGCAGCTGAAAGTTAGGTAGGTTTTACTTTACACAACTTCTGTTGGGGAGATGGCCTATTTATTTATTTTATTTATTTATTTGTCAAGCATACAGTATATAAGACAACAGGTAAAAGTATAAACATAATTTGAATACATGAAAAGAATAAGAGTAAAGAGGAATATTAGGACAGGGACTGTAGGCACGCTGGTGCACTTATGCACGCCCCTTACAGACCTTTTAGGAATGGGGTGAGGTCAACAGTAGACAGTTTAAGGTTAACGTTTTGGGGATTTGGGGAAGAAACC
The DNA here is from genome assembly GCA_022577455.1 of Arizona elegans. Taxonomy (NCBI): domain Eukaryota; kingdom Metazoa; phylum Chordata; class Lepidosauria; order Squamata; family Colubridae; genus Arizona; species Arizona elegans. The sequence continues at coordinate 64,340,650 of JAKOOJ010000009.1, forward strand.
ACAGTCAGGTAGTGCATTCCAGGCATTGACCACTCTGTTACTGAAGTTATATTTTCTGCAATCAGGTTTGGAGCGGTTTACCTTGAGTTTGTAGCTATTATTTGCTCGTGTATTGTTGTAGTTGAAACTGAAGTAATCATTGACAGGTAGGACATTGTGGCAGATAATTGTATGTACTACACTTAGGTCAGACCTAAGTTGGTGTAGTTCTAAGTTGTCTAAGCCAAAATTTCATGTTTGGTGGCATAAGGTATTTTAATGCGGGTAGAGGAATGGAGGACTCTTCTCATAAAATATCTCTGGACACTCTCAATTGCATTTATGTCCGATATGCAGTGCGGGTTCCGGACAAATGAGCTGTATTCAAGAATTAGCCTAGCAAATGTTTTGTATGCTCTAGTTAGTAGTACAATATTACCAGAGAAGAAGCTATGCAAGATTAGGTTAACAACTCTTAATGCCTTTTTGGCAATGTTGTTACAGTGGACTCTGGCACTTAGAACTTTAGAAATGAGTACTCAAAGGTCCTTGACAGAGTGAGGGTCGTCTACAAGGTCATGTCCATCTAATTTGTATTTTATGTTTCGATTTTTTTTGCCAATGTGGAAGACAGAGCATTTGTTGGTTGAGATTTGAAGTTGCCACTTATTAGATATGTTATGTTTATGTTATATATATATATGTTATGTGTTTAACATATATGGGGAGAAATAGGCTCAGACTCAATCCTTCCAAGACCGAGTGGCTGTGGCTGCTGGCGTCCCGATATAGTCAGCTGGTGCCATTGCTGACTATTGGGGGTGAATCTTTGCCCCCCACAGAGAGGGCTCGCAATCTGGGCGTCCTCCTGGACGCATGGCTGTCTTTAGAAGAGCATATGATGGCCGTGGCCAGGGGGGCTTTTCATCAGGTTTGCCTGATTCACCAGTTGCAGCGCTTTCTGGACTGGGATGTCTTGCGCACGGACATTCACGCCCTTGTCACCTCCCGTCTGGACTACTGTAATGCTCTCTACATGGGGCCCCCCTTGAAGAGCACTTGGAGGCTCCAGCTCGTCCAGAATGCGGCCGCGCGGGTGGTTATGGGCGCAACCCGTTGTGCCCATGTGACACCCCTCCTGCGCGAGCTGCACTGGCTCCCAGTGGTCTTCCGGGTGCGATTCAAGGTGTTGGTCCTTGAAAGCGCTCCATAGGATCTGGGTACCTTCGAGACCGACTTCTGCCACAAACAGCCTCCCACCGGCCAGTTCGCTCCCACAGAGAGGGTCTCCTCAGGGTACCATCTGCCAAGTTATGTTGGCTGGTGACACCCAGGGGGAGGGCCTTCTCTGTGGGAGCCCCTGCCCTGTGGAATGAACTGCCCCCGGAAATGCGCAAGATCTCCAACCTCCGTGTATTTCACTGTGCCCTCAAGACCCTGCTGTTCCGCCAAGCCGGGCTATCAATTTAATGATTTTTAAATTGGGTTTTAAATTTCTGAGGTTTTAAATTTCAGCTGAATTATGTAATAATTTTAATTATTTTTAACTGATGTTTGTCTTTGTATTTTTTAATAGGCAGTACACCGCCCTGAGTCCTTCGGGAGAAGGGCGGTATAGAAATAAAATTATTTATTTATTTATTTATTTATTTATTTATTTATTTATTTATTTACAACATAATTAACGTGGGCTTCACTGTGAACATATGTGGATAATGGCCTAAACAGTACAAAGATTCTATGATGGAATCCAAAATCTTTTATTCAAATATACTGCTACAATTCTCATTATGTTATGGAACATCCCTGCATTCCAAGTTTTAAACCACAAAAAGCATCATCAAATTAAGGATGGCTTCAGTGGTTTTGGAACTTGACCAACACATTTTATCTCATTAATAGATTCAAGGAAAGGTACCATTTTTGTTAAAATATCCCCCCCCCCCTAATGATAAAGGCAGTAATGGAATCTCAATAAAGCACCCCAAAGGAATCTGAACCTGCTGGTAGTCAAGTCAAATTTGTGCCCATAGTATCGGGTTAAGTAGACTTGGCACTCACCCAGTTTCTACCTTCTTTCTCCTAAAAAGCCCTCAACAACCTTGATAGCCTTTTTGCTGATTTATTGTATTATTTTCTTGGCTTTAAGTGAAAATTTGACACACAAATCCCACATGACAAATGATATTGTAAAACAAGCATCCAAGTGTCAGCACGTAGACCAATAGTCTGGGGTCTAAAGAACAGAGCAAGGCATACCTTGAGAGAACCTTTCATCTGCCTTCAGCCATCTGCAAATAATCTGATAACTAATTTTAAAGGCATCACATTGGTTCAGCCTATTGGTGCAGATGAAACAAAGGTTTATAGGCTTACTAAAGAGTAGATAAGGATTTTACCCTGAAAATTATTTATTTTGGAAAGTAAAAATAAATCATGTCTAATATTTTGATGGGTTAATTGTAAACTATGACTTAATTGTAAACCATGCCTACTGGGTGACCAAAGTAGAAACACTCAAATTTCACAATTTTGAAAAGTTGTGCAGCTATTCCATTTGTCTTTCCCCATTTCACTGTTCCTTTTTATTACCATTACTATTGGCATGGATTTATACTTAAATTTTGGTGTATGACTGTACTTTGTAGTAAAGGTTGCTGCTGCTGTTATCTTAAAATATTTATGGTCTAGACTCTAGATAAAGAAAGTTAGTGATTTTTAATAGGAGAACCGTTGGAAAAAAGCAGATGAAGCATGAGAAACATAGAAAGTCTTTCCATGCAAAGGCAAAAAAGTCTTCCTATATCTTATGTCTAAAAACAAATCTTTGCATTGTTTTATCTTTGTATTTTTAAACCACAGTAAATACATATAGAAAAGTATGCAATTCTTTTCAATGATTCGGTTGGCTTAGGTCAGTGATGGCTAACCTTTTCTGGACTGAGTGCCCAAAGGGCGCGTGCATGTGCACACATATGCACATGCATGCACATCCATGCATCCACGCACATGTGTGCATGGGTGCCCGAACCCCCAAATGCAATGCATGCATGGGCCCTGCACATGCGCTTCCTGCATGTATGCACACCCCTCTGCATATGTCCCGCCCCCACACACGTGCCCCCTGCATGCTCCCCATGCATGCACATGTGGGCCCCCCAAAGGCATGGACCCAAAGACAAGCTGGCCGGTGGGAGGCACACACACATGTGCAGTTGAGCTGAAATCGGAGAGGGTGCCGTGTGCCACCTCTGGCATGGGTGCCATAGGTTTGCCATCATGGGCTTAGATTGTCTGTTAGACTTCATTCTGAAGACAATATAAGAAAAAGAGCCCTGGTGGTGCAGCAGACTAAAGCACTGTTATTAAGACCAGCTGCCTGCAATTACTGCAAGTTCAAATCTCACCAGGCTCAAGGTTGACTCAGCCTTCCATCCTTTCTAAGGTAGGTAAAATGAGGACCCAGATTGTGGGGGCAATAAGCTGACTTTGTATAAATATACAAAATATGAAGGCTATTGCTTAACGCATTGTAAGCCGCCCTGAGTCTCCGGAGAAGGGCGGCATATAAATCAAATTTAAAAAAAAAACAGACAGGAAGTGAAGCAATGAATGAAAAGCTCAAAATGTTTGTTTTGATTCTGCTGCTACCATTCATTTTTATCAGAAACAAGGAAAGCGTCCCAGGGAACTTAAGGATTCTTGTGATCCAACCACAGACAAACTCTAGCATATAGACCTTCTTGAGAACTTTTTCTTTTCTTTGTCTTAAAGATACAAAACCTTAGCTTCTCCTTCCTTTATGCAAAGGTGAGTTATAGTTCAAGCAGATACCATTACACACAAGAGGTTGGGTGACAAAGAAGGGCATAGGAGTGAGATAGTGGGATGGTGATCTTCAACAGTTTTCATTATGGGCCATGATATTCTTTTATATTGGCCTTGCATTTATCCTTGTACCAGTGGTGAAATCCCCCCAGTTCTATCCGGTTCGCCAAACTGGTAGCCCTGGTGGTGGGAGGCTCCGCCCATCTGCCGAGACATCATTACATCCTGTTTTTTACTATCTGCGCATGCACAGAAGAGGCGTGAGTGGGTGTAGCGCACGCACGCACCCCCATGCACTCCCGTTCCCAAACCGATAGCGAAGGTAAGTGGATTTCACCGCTGCCTTGTACTATCTTAAGGTTCGGGAAGGTGCCTCTAAACTAATTTAAGAAAACAAGAATACTATTTAAGTGTCCAGATTGGGACACTTTAACAGTAGCTGGCTAAATCCAGGCTGTAGGCTACTGTAGCCGACCATTAGACAATTCCTATTTGCTGTATTTTCCTAAAGCCAGAACCATTCTTCTTGCCTAGACTATACTTAAACATACAAGACTGCTCTTGGCCATCTCTGCCAAAGAGAAGCCTTTCTTTCTTTCTTTCTTTCTTTCTTTCTTTCTTTCTTTCTTTCTTTCTTTCTTTCTTTCTTTCTTTCTTTCTTTCCTTCCTTCCTTCCTTCCTTCCTTCCTTCCTTCCTTCCTTCCTTCCTTCCTTCCTTCTTTTCCTTTCTTTTTTGTTTTCTTTACATTTATCTCCTCTCTGCTGAAGCAATATTTGGGATGAACTATAGGCCTGCTGGTTTCTAGATAATTTAGCTTCAATTTGCTTTGTCCTGGGTTTCTGTCCTACAGATTGTGACTTAAACAATTTAGGTTTGATTATCCCTCAATGCATATTGTTTCTTGTCTATACATTTGAGTAACCATCCATTCTACTCCAAGTCTCAACCCACATCTAACAAATATTCCCCATATTGAAAGCTCAGCACAAACCCAGGTAAAGAGTTTTGTGCCTATTCAGAAATCTTAACTTCTAGTCCAGGTTGTTTAAGTCACAATCAATAGGATTCCTTACATCATCCAAAATAATAGCCGCCCTGAGTCTTCGGAGAGGGGCAGCATATAAATTGAATTAATTAAATTAAATTAAATTGCATTATTTCCACTTTATAAGTTTTTATTGGTAACTTTAAAAAACAAAAACACTCTTTTCTGAGCCATCTATACTGTTTAATGCACCACATATCCAATAAAGGTACTGAAATGAAAACAAAATTAAACAAGTTATATTAAATCAGCAACTACAAAATATTTGCAAAATTGTTCCTGATATTCACTACTTTTGTGAACAATAGTCTATTTTAAAACATTTAAAGGCAGAAAATAAGTGTACTTGAGTAATATTGGCATAGTTTTATAGTTTTAACTCCGAGAAAAGAGTTTCTTGGCTTCTGTCTTTTATTATTTTTGCCTTGAAGGTCTCATTGGACCTTAACCATCATCTCAACACCTTTTTAAACAATATCAGCATCACTGAGTTTTGGGGGATTTAAAGGTGTTTATAAACTGCTTCAATGCACAGAAACATGCTAATGTACTCAAAAATATCTTTTAAAAATGTTCAGTTATATTCTTGGAAAAAGTTACTTAGTACCAAAAGTTGGATGATATTGTTTAAATTAAGAGTTGAAACAAATTTATTTATTTAAACTCCATTCAAATTTCTCCTTTATGACAGTAGATATTTAATGTTCACCACCAAATGTTCAGTAAATACCAGCCATCTGTATTTGACAGCTGATTATATTTGATTTCAGTAGTTAATGTACAATGCCATTTTAAAATTGACAAATAAGAGATTTAGACTGCAGTTCTACATCTGTGCAACTAGAGAGATAATTCACTCTCTGAAACTTCCAGTCTTAAACATATCAACATTCTCCCTGTAACCCCGAAACCTCTGAAGCTGATTTGCTCTAATGCTAGAGTTTTATATTAAAAAGGGGATAAATAAAAATTCATAAATATATTGAATCTAATATTCTCATGGTCCCTGAAGCACAATCTGAATCCAGCAAAACAATTTACTAGGGCTGCCTTCCGCGTGGCTGAAACCCCCAAAGATTTTCTTCCATGGACTGGCAGATACCTTAGCTGTACTCCAGGGATGTCAAACTCATGTCATCATGGTGACATCACGTGACGTATCGGGACTTCCCCCCCCTTTGCTAAACAGGGCGTGGGTGTGGCCAGCGTGTGACGCATCCAGCCCACAGGCCGGGAGTTTGACAGCCCTGCTGTTTTCACATTAGAAAACACTTGGTTATGATTGATATAATACTGTAACTGATGCACCATATAGTGCAGTGTTGGTGAACCTTTTTGGCACCGAGTGCTGAAGCTGGGGAGTGTGCACGAGTGCACGCATGCCAGAAACCGGAAGAGCAGCTGTCCATTGTGCATGCGTGCACCGGAAATATGATCTTCTGGTGTCTGGCACGCGCTTGTGCACCGGTCACCTAGTCTTCCAGTTTCTGGCATGCATGTGAAGATTAGCTGGTGCATGTGCACCAGATGGCTGCTCTTCCAATTTCTAGTGCTCCCGCGTGCATGAAAACCAGCTGGCTGGCGCATTGGAACCTGGAAGAGCAATAGGCAATGGCTCACAGGCTGATGAGATGTCTCTGGTTGCCACTTCCAGCACATGTGCCATAGGTTCGCCATAATGGATATAATGGCTGATACCCTTAAGGCTTGCTATTTATCAAACCCTTCAGTCCACTTTGGTTTTGTTCTGCCCCAGCTCTGGATTCCTGAGATATTGACACACATCAACGGTCCTTATCAAATTTATTAAGTAGCAAGAATAAATCAAAGTCCGGCAAAGGTTGGCAACCAGCCCAGAAAACAAGATATGATAAGACTTTTCCAAAAATGCTCTGATGATAATTACAAATTTGTATGTTTGTTTGTTTTATTAGATTTATATACCGCCCTACTCCTGAAGGACTCAGGGCAGTGAACAGGCACAAAATAAAATACATAGATACAAAAGTTAAAAGACATAATTAAAACCAGATTAAATAATTTAGCCCGAGACAATTAAAAAATCCTAATAATTTAAAACAGATTAAAATTTCAATTTAAAAGAATTTTAAAATAGGGGAGAAAATTAGGCCTGGCCGGTTTGCTGGAATAGGAGAATCTTAAGAGCATGGCGGAAAGTGCGCAGATCCGGGATCCTCCATATCTCTGGGGGGAGCTCATTCCAGATAGTGGGTGCCCCCACAGAGAAGGCCCTCCCCCTGGGGGCCGCCAGTCGACATTGTTTAGCTGACGGCACTCGGAGGAGCCCCTTTCTATGAGAGTGTACCGGCCGGTGGGAGGCTGCTTGTGGTAGTAGGCGGTCCCGTAAATAACCAGTTGTTTCCAGCAAGAAACTTACTAATGGCGTGTAACTTAAATAGACTAAGGGAGTGGCCAATTATCCTCAAGCCTTATTCTCGAGGAGACCTCCTCCTCCTGAGTAGCCACTCCTGCCTTTTGGCAGCTCTGAATGCTCGAGCATTGAGGAGAGGCTCCTCCACTTTGCTATCTCCACTTGAAAGAGCCTCTGGAGGTTCTGAAGGCCCTGGCTGAGTCTCTGCCTCTGGCACCTCATCCTCTTCAGCCTCCTCGCTGTCCGACGCGAGCGCCGGCTGTGCAGGCTGCTGGCGCGACACCACACCAGCCTCCTCGTCATCGGGATCAGCCACGATCTGCGCAGGCCACAACAGGTTTGCAGCTCTTCTTAATCTTTGAGTATGATCCTCGTGAACATAAAACAAACTTCATCAACATAAAATAGCTAAAATGAAAACATTGGGTTAATCAGTATGTGCTCATTGTTACCATTCATTCAGCACCTCAAGCAATGTACATAAGGACTCCCTCCTCCCATTTATACTACTGCTATCCTGTGAATTAGGTTGTGCTGAGAAAGAAGGACTTCCTTGGCTGAGACTGGACTTGAACTGAGTGCCCTGGAGGAATCCAAGACATAAACTATGACATGTAGAGGCTTTGGATTATTTTGTTAGACCAGTTCCCAGCCTTGGAGCTCCTTTTTCCATTTCTGTTAAGCTTTGTTTTGCTTTGAATCCAGGACAACTTTGGAAACATAAGCTAACAACAACAACAACAAAGGTTTCAGGTTTCCTTGACACTAAATTTCTCAGGCCTTTAGCCCATCGGGGACTAAACTGAGACTTCTGGTTGAACGCATGCAGTCTTTTTAGATCTTCTCTTTTTTCCTTTTTAGAAATTAACCTTGAAATTTGTATCTCTCCCACTCTGCTAAAATGGTTATGCCTCTGCTAAATGAAAATGAATCACAAAATACAATTAACCTAGGCATCCTTATCCAGCTGCTCCATGTCCCAGTCATGTCATGTTATCCTTTGTTTTTAGCCAAACCCCCCCCCCCCCCATCCACTCCATTCTTGCAGTGGCTGAATAGAAAGTTAACAAGCCCAAAGGTGAAGATTCTTTCTAATAAAAAGAACTCGGAATTGTTAGCAAGCTAAAAAAAGCTCACCTTGTTTTAATTTTCCAGTGTGCCAGAGAAACATAAAGGAACTTGTCTTGCTCATAAGAGTGTAAATCAGATTAGTCCACAAAGCTCTGTTACAGAGGTATCCAAGACATTGGCCAGATAGTCTATACATCTATTGTTTCCCCTGTCACCAAATATATACTATTATGTAGTATAACTTTTATTGTGTCTAGACAGGACTAACCTTCTTCCTTCAGTACTAGAAACTTTTGCCTGATTCTGTTTGATATAAACATTTATCAGAAAATATGGCATTTCACATCCTCTGCCCTTATACAAGAGAAGAAAAGACCAATGTGGAGAAATTTGGATTTGGATGATTTTTTTTTTAATTCAACTTGCAAAATTAAATAGCAGTAGTTAAGTCTGTTATCTGTAATTATTTTAATTTCATGCTGAAATACAAGGGTATCCGCTGTTGTTTCTTCTTTAAAAAAAAAATAGATATAAGAAATACTGCATGATAAATGAGAAAATACCAACACAAGACGAAGTTATTAAGAAAATAATGTGATGTGCAGAAATGAATAAATTGACATTTGAAATTAGAGAACAATTTGGATCCGTTCCAGTCGGGCTTCAGGCCTGGGTATAGCACAGAAACGGCATTGGTCGTGATGATCTCTGGAGGGCTTGGGACAGGGGGTGCTCCTCTGTCCTGGTCCTGTTAGATCTCTCAGCGGCTTTTGATACCATCAACCATGGTATCATGCTACACCGGTTGGAAGAGTTAGGGGTGGGAGGCACCGTGTTGCGGTGGTTCTCCTCCTTTCTCTCTGACCGGTCGCAGTCTATGTTGACAGGGGGGCAGAGGTTGACCCCGAGGCCCCTCATATGTGGGGTGCCTCAAGGGTCGGTTCTCTCGCCCCTCCTGTTCAATATTTATGTGAAGCCGCAGGGCGAGATCATCCGTGGTTTCGGGGTGAAGTACCACCAGTACGCTGATGACACCCAGCTGTACATCTCCACCCCCGGACCACCCCAACGATGCCCTTGAAGTGATGTCCCGGTGCCTGGAGGCTGTGCGGATCTGGATGGGAAGAATAGGCTCAGGCTCAACCCATCCAAGACCGAGTGGCTGTGGTTTCCGACATCCTGATATAGTCAGTTGGCGCCATCACTGACTATTGGGGGCGAATCATTGGTCCCCATGGAGAGGGTTCGCAACTTGGGCATCCTCCTGGATTCACGGCTGTCTTTAGAAGAGCATTTGACGGCCGTGATTGGGAGGATTTTTCATCAGGTTCGCCTGATTCGCCAGTTGCGTCCCTTTCTGGATCGGGACTCCTTACGCACGGTCACTCATGCCCTTGTCACCTCCCGCCTGGACTATTGTAGCACTCTCTACATGGGGCTCCCCTTGAGGAGCACCCGGAGGCTCCAACTGGCGCAGAGTGCGGCTGCGCGGGTGGTAATGGGAGCGACATGGCTTAGGACCTGTAACACCTCTCCTGCGTGAGCTGCACTGGCTCCCGGTGGTCTTCCTGATGCGCTTCAAGGTTTTGGTTACCACCTTTAGAGCGCTCCATGGCTTAGGACCTAGTTATCTACGGGACTGCCTACTACCACCAATAGCCTCCCACTGGCCTGTACACTCTCATAGAGAGGGGCTCCTCCAGGTGCCGTTGGCCAAACAATGTCAACTGGCGGCCCCTAGGAGGAGAGCCTTCTCTGTGGGGGCACCCACTATCTGGAACGAGCTCCCCTCGGAGATACGGAGGATCCCAGATCTGCGCACCTTCCGCTGCGCTCTTAAGACCTTTTTATTCCACCAGGCGGGCCTGGCCTAATCTTATCCCTCTTTTAAATTACGCAAATTTTAATTGGTTTTTAAATGATTGGGGTTTTAATATGTTTGGGCCAAATTTGTTTAATTCGATTTTACTTTGTTTTTAAATTTTATATCTATGTATTTTTACTGTTTGGCTGTTCACCGCCCTGAGTTCTTTGAGAGTAGGGTGGTATATAAATTAAAATAATAATAATAATAATAATAATAATAATAATAATAATAATAATAATAAGAAGAAGAAGAAGAAGAAGAAGAAGAAGAAGAAGAAGAAGAAGAAGAGGAAGAAGAAGAAGAAGATAAACAATATTACAAGATATGGGATTTATTTTACCAATGGTTAGATAAAAAGACATGGAAATGAAATATGATTGAGATTTTTTTAATGTAAGAAATGTAGAATCATATAAAATACAATATAAAGATCTACTATTATTGGAACGATTTAGGAGAATGTATGGTGTAATATAAATTAACTAAAATCCTAGACTATTTTGTATGAAATGAGGGAAGAAACAGCCATAGTTAAATATATGATTAATGAAGATAATAAAATATGGATATATATGAATAGAGTGAAGATGCACAAAAGACTTGTAACCACACTGTTTGTATTTACATGGTTTTTTAAAATTTGTTTTTTATATTTGTTTAAAAAATAAATTTTTTGTCAAAAAAAAAAAAGAAATACTACATGATATTAAATTTGGCTAAATTTAATACACTATTTTCTCACTTGTTATTTCATTCCTAGGTCTTCATGTAAAGATAATATGATATCCTCCATTGTTGAGAGATAATACATGTTATTTCTTATATCCAGTTTCAAAACCATAAGACAGTACAAGGATAAATGCAAGGCCATTACAAAAGAATAGCATGGCCCATGGTACTAAAAACTGTTCAAGATCACATCCCACTACCTCATTCCTGTGCCCAAAATCTATTTCTGAACATAGGCAACATTAAGAGTATCCAAATCTGGTTTCAAAATAGCTTAGGTTTGACTTTCATCCAAAATAGCCAGTGTGACACAAGGCTACCACAACTCAAGAAGCCAGGTATTCAGCAGGTTCTGACAGGTTCTGGAAAACTGGTAGCGGAAATTTTGAGTAGTTCAGAGAACCGGCAAATACCACCTCTGACTGGCCCCAGAGTGGGATGGGAATGGAGATTTTGCAATATCCTTCCCCCAGGAGTGGGGACGGAATGGGGATTTTGCAGTATCCTTCCCCTGGAGTGGAGTGGGAATGGAGATTTTGCATGGGAATGATCTTCGAAGATAGGAGGAAGAACCTGAGCGAGGACCAGAGGTGGGATTCAAATCTGAAAACGTGATGGTTCTCAAGAGGAACAGCAGTTGTAACAAAGAGAGCAGAATAAGTGAATATTTAGGAACAGCATTTCTGAAAGTCATGCTTTAAAATAATATATGTTTATTCATAAAAGTGAGGCGACTATATGTAATCTACTGACAAGCTAATCCAGGGCCAACTAATGTATAAACACTCACCATAGTTTCTTTTCTTTTAAACAATGAACAGATCATTAAATGGAAATTGCTTAAAAGCAATACTTAACTTAAAATATTTGTTGCTAAAATAAATGTTTTGCTCTTTGTGCCAAATTTTATTTCAACAGGACAAGGCATATGTCCCTAGCATCCTTTAGAAATATAATATAGTTAAATCTTAACAGAACAGAATAACAGAGGTGGAAGGAAACTTGGAGGTCTTCTAATCCAACTCTCTCGTCAAGCAGAAGACAATATATCATTTCATACAAATGGCTGTCTAGTCTCTTTTAAAAAGCCTCCAGTGATGGAGCACCCACAACTTATGAAGGGAAGGCATACTACTGGTCAATTGTTCTCACTGTTAGGAAATTTCTCCTTAGTTCTAGGTTGCTTCTCTCCTGGGTTAGTTTCCAATCATTGTTTCTTGTCTTGCCTTCTGGTGGTTTGAAAAGTAGGTTGCCTCCCTCTCCTTTGTGGAAGTCCTCAAATATTGGAACACTGCTATCATGTTGCCCCTAGTCCTTTCAGAAAGTTCTATATGCAACCATGCTGGTTTCTTCTTGGATTTCTTATTTTTATTTTTCATTGGTATTATGGTAGACTGGCCTTTTATAATCACGTTTTTCAGAGTTTCCCAACTTTCTTGAGTTGTTTTGCCTTTAAGATTTTCATGCATGGAATCCTTCCCAAGATCTCTCTAAATTTGTTGAAATCAGCTCTTTTAAAGTCTAAGACACTAGTTTGACTTTGTTCTATTGCTTGTGTCTGCAATATATTAAATTCCAATACAAGGTGGTCACTCTCTCACAAACTTCAACCGCCCTCTATCATTTCATCTGTTAGTAAGAACTCAGTCCAACATACCTTTTGGATGACAAAGTTATCAGCTAGGCTTGTAAGGTTCGATCCCCCATTTGATGCAGTGTTTGTTTCCCAGCTAATGTCAGGGTAGTTAAAGTCCCCCATTACTACTTCAAGGTATGTTTCCTACATACATTAGTTAACTCATTAACAGAAACCAAAGAGGCGACATAGTTTGGAATCTTTGGTGTGCAGAAAGAGGGTGAGGGCAGAACCTACCCCCAACAATTCATAGAGTACATTTAATATTTATGCCGATAAGTGATTGGTTAATGTCAGGCCCAAGGAACAAGAAAGACATGAGTTATTTCAAAGTAGTTTCTTTATTGTTGTTGTCTACAATCTTGTCAGACTAAAACACTTAGTGAATGAAAAGAACATCGGATATCACCCTGCCAATGATCAATTTGAAAAGTTTTGCACTAATGAGTTGAACAAAGCAACAGTTGCCTAAAACGTTTTTTTAACATTTTCAAGTTGTCTTTATAAGAGTGAGTGTAGAAATTTATATATTTGCAACAAAATTAGATTGTGGAATGCATTACATAGCTAGATATTTGGATACAGATTCAGCATAAAAATACAGACCAAGGGGAAATACACTTCAAGCACAAAGGCATATGCAGGCATATTTTCCCTAAATCATTGAGATTGAGATATTCAAAAGTCTACAGTACCTGATATTCTGTCTTTTCTGACGAAGCCGTTCTCAGTGTAGACTCAGAACATAAAAGTATGTTTTATATATTTAGTATGTTTCAACCAGAGGTGGTATTCAGCAGGTTCTGACCAGTTCTGGAAAACCGGTAGCGGAAATTTTGAGTAGTTTGGAGAACCGGTAAATACCACCTCTGACTGGCCCACCCCCATCTATTCTCTGCCTCCCGAGTCCCAGCTGATTGGGAGGAAATGGGGATTTTGCAGTAACCTTCCCCTGGAGTGGGGAAGGAATGGAGATTTTACAGTATCCTTCCCCTGCCACACCCACCAAGCCACGCCCACCAAGCCATGCTCACAGAACCGCTAGTAAAAAAAATTGAATTCTACCACTGGTTTAAACTCTTTATTGTCACATAGGATTCAGTTAAATTTAAAATTAAGAGGTTTCTGAAGTGGAATGAAAATATAAAAGGGAGTATTACTTCAGAAGCTAAACTGGCCTAAGCACACTGGCCTTTATGTGATAGGAAATTAATACAGCTGCAATGTTGGAAATTGTCTACACAGCAAACAATTATTTCTATCATTACAAAGAGTTTTGTTCTCTTCTTTCTAAATTGTGCTTATTTATTACTTCACTAATTTGTATCCTGCTGTCTTGGAGGCAGGTGCTAGGAAGTGGATGTTCTTTATAAATTTATAAAGCCATTTTTTTCTGTTCTTCTCTAATTTCTCCACTTCTTATTTCCAGCATGCAGTCTAATTCTAACTTGGTTAGTGGATCACTAAGGGCAAGACTTCAGAACTCGTGTGTTATTTTAAAAGGATTGTTCTGTAGATGTGAATTTTTGAAACACTGGCATAAAGCAGAGTGTAAATCTGACAGAACGGCTGACTGAATTTAAAAAATATCACATTCTGTAACACTTTTTTAGGCAATAAATTTATTGCAAGCAAGGCAGCATACATTTGTACTAGATGTTACACCATAACAAAAAGTGAAACCAGCTGTTCTTGTTTTTCTTTTAAAAAAAATTCCAGATAAAGATTAGTTTTCTAAAATGTTACATAAATCATGCATTGTAATTATTTACATAAAAGCAGATGTACAGATTTTCAACCAATATCACGATCTCGAAAGTGAAAGAATGATTTTCTTTTTCAAAATTAACCTCTTCCATATTCAAGACAGCTAGAATTTAAATAGATGTTTCCAGGATTGGCTTAACCTAGTCTGTAAGCAGTGTGCAAAAGGACATGAAATGATGATACTCATAGTCCGTAAAAAAGCTTTTAGAGCAAGGGCCTATGATTCTGCAGACGCTTGAAGTTGTCAGGTAACAAGTGAAAACTGGCTTTCTTTGGCTTTCTTTGTTTTAAGTATATCCAAGTGGCATTGATATTATTTATTGATTTTATTTAAAAGAGGCACGAAATCACCCTTTAGCAAGCTTCCAGCACATTTTTTTTACAAGATTTGTTCTAGTTGCCAATGTACTACACTATGACCTTGTAGACAACCCTCACTCTGTCAAGGACCTTGAACTACTCATTTCTAAAGATCTAAGTTCCAGACCCCACTGTAACAACATTGCCAAAAAGGCATTAAGAGTTGTTAACCTAATCTTGTGTAGCTTCTTCTCTGGTAATATTGTACTACCAACTAGAGCATAAAAAACATTTGCTAGACCAATTCTCAAATACAGCTCATCTGTCTGAAATCCACACTGCATATTGGACATTAATACAATTGAACGAGGCAAGAGATATTTCACGGAAAGAGTCCTCCACTCCTCTGTTCGCAACAGAATACTTTATGCCACCAGACTTGAAATTTTGGGCTTAGACAACTTAGAACTACACCGACTTCGGTCTGACCTAAGCATAGTATATAAAATTACCTGTCAATGACTACTTCAGCTTCAACCACAATAATACACGAGCACACAATAGATGCAAACTTAAAGTAAACCGCTCCAAACTCAATTGCAGAAAATATGACTTCAGCAACAGAGTGGTCAACGCCTGGAATGCACTACCTGACTCCGTGGTTTCTTCCCCAAACTCCCCAAACTTTAACATTAGACTGTCTACTGTTGACCTCACCCCATTCCTAAGAGGTCTGTAAGGGGAGTGCATAAGCGCACCAACGTGCCTACTGTCCTTGTTCTAATGACCACCTTTTATTCATATCCATTTCATGTATTCATAATCATGTTTATACTTTTATCTGTTATCTTCAGGGGTGGGTTCTAAAAAATTTTACTACTGGTTCTGTGGGCATGGCTTATTTTGTAGGTGTGGCTTGATGGTCATGTGACAATTCTTTAGGATTTAGCAGAGGTACTGGTCTACCAGGCTTTTAACTGCTTGCAGAGCTATACCGATCTACCCATTTATTTTTTGCAGGCACTGGTCTACCCATTTATTTTTGCAGGCACCAGTCTACTCATTTGTTTTCTTTTAACACTGATCAACTGTAGGGCGGCCCTTTGAAGCCCCACGGCATGAGTTTAAACAGTTTTTTCCCCTCTAGCTGATCAGCTGGGACTCAGGAGGCAGCAATAGATTGGGGGTGGGACCAAATAAAAGGTAAGAATAATGCAGGGGTGGCGGGGGGCGCGGGGCGGCAAGGGGACAGAACCAGTTCAGTGACATCATATCATCACCGCTACCGGCTCGGCGGAACCGGACTGAACCGGGAGGAACCCACCACTGGTTATCTTATATATGCCTGACAAACAAACAAACAAACAAACAAATAAATGAATAATATTTATTTTTATTTATTTTATTAGTTCAATTTATATGCCGCCCTTCTCCGAAGACTCAGAGCGGCTTACAATGCACTTATAGCAATAGCCTTTATTCTTTTGTATATACCTGCTTATTAGGGCTTTTGGCCCCCCATAAGTGGTGTTTCTACAAAGTCAGCTTATTGCCTCCACAATCCGGGTCCTCAATTTACCTATCTTGGAAGGATGGAAGGCTGAGTCAACCTTGAGCCTGGTGAGATTTGAACTCGCACTAATTGCAGGCAGCTGGCAGCCAAGTGCTACATAACAGCACTTAGTCCGCTGCACCACCAAGGCTCTTCAGCACCACCAAGGCTCCTCAATAAATGAATGAATGAATGAATGAATGAATGAATGAATGCTACCAAGTTAGGCTCAGGTGTTGGTACTAATATGTAAAGCCTGAAATGCTTTAGAGCCAAATTACTTGTCTCCATGCTGTGCCTCAGAAAATTGCTACTTGGCCCCTAGACTAGAGCAACAGACCTTTCTGTAGTTTCTCCTGTCTTGTAGTATGACCTGGTCTCTGAGATACACCAGATCTCAAAGCTGGCCTGTTTTAAGCATTGTTGAAAGACATATTGTAGTCGTTTGAAAAGAACAAAAGCTTGGCTGGTTTTCAACTCCCCACAGCTGTAAAACGTAAAACTCATGTGAGGATGCAGAAAAGGGGTTACAACTCTAAAGTCTCATGCCACAAGGAGTACTTCTTCTGCATTTCCCCCCATTGCTTCTTGTTCAATCTGAGATAGCAAATTCCTTAGAGACTTTTATTCTCAAAGGAGAAGACATTTTGGAGAATTTCTTTTAGGTGTAATGTGGTATTTTTTGCACATTTTTGCACATTTCAAAAGAACCAAGGGATGAGTGTGTAACATGGAAGGAATACATTATTGTGAAAGTTCCACTGAAGCTGCTAAAGAGGGGTTGCTCTTGATAAAACGTTGCACTGTTTTTCCTCCTTTTTTTCTTGAAGAAACTCAAAGAAATCCTCCACCCAATCTTTCTTCTCGCAGATTTGCTGTAGAATTTTGAAAAGCTATTTGTATCCAGCTCAAACATTGAAAAGAACAAGATAGAAGAATGTCAAACTGACAGTAGCTGGAACCTTAGGTAAAACAGAAATTGATGCCTTGGGGGAAATGACTTGAGCAGACATCGATAGTTTATTACCTGTGATCAGCTGGGACTCCAAGTATAATGTTAAAGACTGGCTTCAGTGGAGTCTTAGAAAATTCTGAAGTAGAATAAGAAAGAAATCCCTCACAATACAGACAAGGGGGACACCCTACTGCCCACCTTACAATGTTTGGTAAGCCACTGTGTTATTTTTGTTAACAGAAATTATGTGAAAAATGTTCTACAGACATGCATACACATATACCAGTCTGCAAAGAGTAATGTATAAATCTTTGGAAGTTTCAGAATGGTTTACTAGAGGAACTACTATCCACATGAGAGCGTGTGAATATGTATTGTTTGGGAAGGTAGAATATGGTCATTAAACCTCTTTCCAAAGGCAAATTTCAATGGGGAATTGTTTTGGTGGGGGGAAGAGGAATCAAGTCTTTAATTCTATCCCAATCACTTTTGGTGCTTTTGCTATTCAAATTTCTACTCACTATCTATCCATTCCCACCTCTCTCCTTTTGTTATAGAAATACAATCTAGCAGGGGTGGGATTCAGCCGATTTGGATCGGTTCGGGAAAACTGGATGCTAATTTTACATCTGGTTCACCGAACTGATAGTTGCAACAACTGGCTGGCTCCGCCCACCCCTCCCCTCCCCTCCCCTCCCCTCCCAGGAGTCTCCACGTGGCCCATTTTGGATGCCAGGTAAGTACAGGACCCACTTGGAGGCTCTGGGAGGGCAAAAAACAGGCCTCTTGGAAGTTCTGGAAATGGGCCTGTTTCCAGCCTCTGGAGGGCTTCTGGAGCCCCGGGGAGGCCTTTTTTGCCCTCCCAAAGGCTTGAGGCAGGCAGGGCAAAAACAACCCCCCTACCAGGATGCAGAAGGCTGAGTAGGCCCCGCCCACCATGGTCACACCCTCCCAGCAACCGGGCAGAGAACCAGTTGCTAAAATTTTTGAATCCCACCCCTGCAATCCAGGGTAGGTCATAAATCACAATTGGATCAGTGAATCTCAGATGTGTTTAATACAAGAGACATAAGAAGCCTGGTGGATCAATGGAGCAGCAACTGTCTGACTTGGACATGTAGACCAAACAGCCAAATCAGCCATGGGGCTTGAAGAGTCAATCACAGCCAGTTTATTGACACAAATCTACTTCCCCCACCCTGAGAATTCCTCTACCAGGAAAATAAAATCCTCCTTCATGCTTTTCTTTTCATTCTTCTACAAGGAAATGAAAAGTCACAACTGCCAGCACATGTGTCTCAATCAAATACCAGTTACATGCTGGAGATTGTCTCAGGAGCCAGTTCAGTCAACAGAATCAAACAGAGTTTCTGGAGAAATTGCCCCTTCAGCCAATTCAGCCTCCATCTTTGCACTTCAGATAGCCTTTGCCATCTCTTTTCTCTTCAAACGCATTTCAAATTCATTCAAAAGCTTATCAGGAAGCACAATTTTTCTAGATGCCATCCAATTTTTCTAATTATACTGCTGTCTATTGACTGCATGAGTTCCGTTGGTTCTGTTTTCATCTTTAAAGCACAAAATAGTTTAAGAACCAGATTTTCTGAGGATTGTTGTCCATGTTGATGAATCTGTGGGATGAAGACTCTCTTTCAAAGTATCTTGAAAAGGCTAATTTTTAGAACTATCTTGAAAGAAGTGTCCAAGTGGCATAAAAAAACAGTTTTCTTTCTTCTCCATATTTTCCAGTAAAATTAATGGTGGGAGATTTAGGAGATATTATTCAATCTAAGCCAAAAAAGCCAATGCAATCCTAAATTGCATTAACAGAGGGATACAATCAAGGTCAAGTGAGGTACTAATACCACTCTATAAAGCCCTTGTAAGACCACACCTAGAATACTACATCCAGTTTTGGTCACCACACTATAAAAAAGATGTTGAGATGCTAGAAAATGCAGAGGATGATTAGGGGACTGGAGACTAAAACATATGAAGAATGGTTACAGGAACTGGGCATGGCTAGTTTAGTGAAGAGACATGATAGCAGTGTCCCAATATTTGAGGGGCTGCCACAGAAGGGGAGGGGGTCAAGCTATTTTCCAAAGCACCTGAAGCCCAGACAAGGAATGATGGATGAAAATTGACCAAGGAGAGAATCAACCTAGAAATGAGGAGGAACTTTCTGACAGTGAGAACAATCAACTAATGTAAAAGCTTGCCTTCGGAAGTTGTGGGAGCTTCATCACTGGAAACCTTCAAGAAGAGACTTGACTGCCATCTGTCAAAAATGGTGTAGGGTCTCCTGCTTGAGTGGGGGTTGGACTAGATGACCTACAAGGTCCCATCCAACTCTGTTAATCTGTTATTGCTTCCTAAAATACATATTTAAATTATGGAATTTACTATTCTAAAGTTGGACAATTTGAAAATAGATTTCATGATTCATGGTAAAAATATAAAAAATTACTACTACCCACAATGGTTTTCTGTTATGTCTATATTGGCACTTCACTACTCATATTCAACTGGTAGAGAATACAATTCAGAGAGTGTTATTGTACTCATATCCTGCTTACATGAGCATTTATTGGCTATTATAGGGGAAGTATGCAGACTCTAAATACATCTTTGTTGCACCTGGCTCTTTTCCGAGTTTCTTATTTTAAAGGATTGGCATTTTAATTGCTGCTTTTAATTATTTTAAGTTAATTTAATGAAATATAATTTAATAGTTATTATTATTTATACAATAACACTAAAAATATATGTTTATTTCAACAGACCATGGAAGAACTTACTTGAAAACATGGAGTATAGTGATAACATACATAGAAATATATTCTGCCTGTTGTTTTCAGGGATTTTTCTGATGCGCAGTTCAAACACTGCTGAAAATTGGAAGGTAAGGCACAAGGAATAATTAGGATTTAAAAAACATTCAGAGACAGCTGTATATTGGAAGGTAGACGGGTATTATAGGTATCACTGGTCTCCTTGCTTAATCTTTAAAAGATAAATATCCCCCCCAAAGTTTACTTAATGGGGTGCAAAGTGAAAACCAAGATTACAGCTAGATTTCCCGTTGAGTGTAACTGCAATGTAGAATTTCCCTGACAAAGTTCTATGCAGTTTCTTCGCATTTTATTGTCTTTTTTTATTCACTCTAATTGTTCTAAAAGTAGACAAAATTAAACACTGCTGTCTGTGCCAGGATCCACTCTTATGTAAATATCATTTGTAGCATGAAATGTCAATCTGAAAAATCACCAAACTTCAACCTCAAACAGGGTCTATTTACAATTGTTTCATAAACCACTGTGTCATTAGATTCTGTAGTCTCCGTAGACTTTTAGAGAACAATGTGAAAATTACTTTATTGAGCTTGATTATAATGCATATTTGGTACCACATTTGCACTGTATAATTTTTAAAGGTTTCAGTCCTAAAACTACATACGATTTAAGCAGGGGTGCTATACAGCAGGTCCTGACAGGTTCTGGAGAACCAGTAACAGAAATATTGAGTAGTTTGGAGAACCGGCAAATACTACCTCTGGCTGGCCCCAGAGTGGGGTGGAAATGGAGGTTTTCCAATATCCTTCCCCCAGGAGTGGGGAGGGAATGGAGATTTTGCAATATCCTTCCCCTGCCATGCCACCAAGCCACGTCCACCAAGCCACACCATGCCCACCGAGCCATGCACACAGAACTGGTAGTAAAAAAATTTGAATTCCACCACTGGATTTAAGTAATGTCCTTCTATATGAACGAATGCATATATATGAGCCCCAGGATAATATTGCAAGATCCAATTTGGGTCAGTCACCGAGACCAGAGCTTTCGGACTTATAATTCTAATTATTAACCTCCAAATATCAATGGGACTTCTAGAGGCAGCTTCTGGTTGGTTGCTTCTGTCCTGGAAGCAACCAATCAGATGCTACTGAATGACCATCTTAATGGATAAGATAGTGAATACATGAATGAGAAATTAGTAAGAGGAAAAGAAGTGAAGAAGTGAGTGAAAACACAGTCTTGCTGAGTGATCAGATGAAGAGACCAAGTGGCAAGGGGAATGAACATCCTACTAGGAATTTTCAAGTTATAGACCCTTTCCATTCTGAGAGCATTAAGTTGCAATAATAATTATAACTTGGAACTGCATTTTAATTGATAGAATCAAAAAGTCATATGCATTTGATAATTCATTGTGTATAATATATGAAATGATATTTATGAATTTATTGGTGGGATGGTAGAAGATTCAGAGCAAAATCTTCTCCCTATTTTAATTTGCTTTTTTGAACTTTTTTCAAAACTCTGGTTTTGAAATGGTGATTTCTTTCCAATGATGTTAACTAGTTTACTGGTTTTAATGTATATTATAATATGATTTATTATGCATGTATCATAACTGACACATACCCAGTCTGAAATCGTAGCACAGTTTCAGCATTTTAGAATGAGTGCAAATGTCATATCGTAAGCATATTAATCGAATAATCAGTAATGTATAAAGAAGGGATTGAGTTGAGGAAGATCATGTTATATTGTGGTACGCATGATTATAATTAAAAAAACGTGAAGCTCTTTGTGTCTAAGGAAGATGGGAAAACTTACCCAATTTGCATTATGGTGCATTTAACTAATTTCACTTTTCAAGAACATTCTATCTGACATTAACCATTAGGATTTGCATTGCTCGACACTTTGTGATTTATTTGCCTAATTAAAATGTTAGAGAAAGCTGTACATATTGTATATATATTGGGAGAAAGTATATTAAATGTGTTTGTGTGAAGATAATATTTTAAGAATGCATTATATTAAGGATGATTTTTTGTAATTTATTGATCGGCCCTGTTTTACAAACATTTAAATCAGGGTTGGTACTCACTTACCTTTGCTACCGGTTCGCAAAGGTGAGTGCACATGCGTGTGCACTCGCTACACTCACGTGTGCCTCCTCCACTCCTGCGCAGAGGGTCAAAAATGGGACATGATGACGTCCGGGCAGGTGGGCGGAGCCTCCTGCCACCAGCACTACCTGATTGTGCGATCCAGATAGAACCGGCTGAATTTCACCACTGATTTAAATCAATTTCAACAGTTAATGGTCTGAGCTCAATGGCCTTGAATTCTGTAGACAGAAATACTTTCCATGCAGTTTTTAATTAAATATTACAAATATGATCAAACATGTCATAGTTACTGTTTTCATTCCAATCTTCATAGCAAATATATATTCCTCAAGCTAATAATAATAGAAGCAGAGGCCAATGCCTTTAGGCCTTAACTGTATTGAAAAGGTCTCTTGAGCTTCATAGCATAAGTTTTGTTCCAAGAATGATTGCAGATATATATTGTACACTTCCATCACTTTTGCCAGTCAAAATCCTAAAATATTATTTAGCTGGCTGAACATTTCCATTTTGCAGCATGACAGTTCACAGAGATGTTGCCAAGTCTTCGTCAGTCAGCAATCTCAACCAAAGTTCACTTTCCCATAAGTATAATTTACTAGTTTTTCTTAATTGTTTTAGGATTCACTACATTGAAAATTCTTTGTCTGTATGGCCTTTCAGATTGATTCAGTCTGAGACTCAGAGGCCCATTTTATAAAAATGCATTGACTCTTGGATTACAGATGTCCAAAAACGAAGGAGTGCCCTGTGTATATTTTATTGCATAAGATTCTGGATCTTCAGGATCTGGCCTTCTAAAGAGCAGTCAGGGTTGATCTAGGACTGACTGGTTTGATCACCTGGCAGTTCAATGGACTCACACAAGTTAAATAAATAAATAAGAGAAACAACAAGAAAACATTTTTAAAGGCAGGTCTTATAGAAATTCTTTCTGGCTTTTTATTTCTCCATTATTAAAATTAGGTAAATATTCAGAATATTTTTCTCTCTCTCTAAACCATAACCAATAAGATTAAATCTAATAACATATACATTGCATTCAATATTTTAGCCATAGAATTTAGGACTTGTGGACTTCAACTGCCAGAATTGTTAAAGTCCACATTATAAAAAGGCAATCGTTCTCCATCCCTGATGTAAGCCAATGATAATTGATGAAACTTGATACTGATTTACACATCAGATCAATAGATTTTAAGCTGACAACTTCTATTGAATTCAGTGTGATCTCTCAATTAATGACTATTGAATCCATGCCATAAATTACGCATAAAAGCACATATGTTTTCTTTTTTTCAGTGGTTTAAGAAAAGCCACATAAACAAAATTATCTTATATTGTTAATTAGTGTTGTTATAAAATACAACATTGGTAATTTGGGGCTGGCATGTATGGCATATGTCTATATACAGTATGTGCCATGTATTTGTTGAATGGTTCTAATATGAAAGATGGTGCATATGAGAATATTAGCTGTTAGCAGTATACATAACTCATTAAATAATTGTGAGCTTGCTTTTGCCAGTGGAAAAGAATTAATAATTCAGTAGAGTTTCCAGTGCTTTTGCCTAATACCTGCTCATTTTAAAAATATTTTCATATTTTTTCTGTATAAAATATTTCACAGTGTAGGACAGGTCTTTAAAATGCCCCTACCCTAAACTCTTATTCTCTGGGTGAAATGAGAAAGTAATGGTACATTCTGTATTATTTCCAAATAAATAAAGAGTACTCCAAAATTGCAAAATAAAATAAAATAAAATAAAATAAAAAACATTAATGTTCTTTATGCTGTTTGGACAATATCAAAGAGGCCCAAGATTGACTCAGCCTTCTATTCTTCTGAGATTGGTAAAATAAGGACCCAGATTATTGGAGGCAATATACAAATAATGCTAACATTGTAAATTGCCCATAGAATGTTATAAAGCATTATGGGACAATCAGTTTAAATTCTACTGCTATTGCTATTATTTTTCTGCAGATGTTACCTAGTCAGATAATAAAACATCAGTGCAAGGGGTTTATTCCCTTCAAATAGATTGCCCTGCCAGATTTGGTGGGGATGTGGTTTCCTTCTTGCTAGTAGTTCATTGATTAGAGTATTGTTTTCAACTTGATTGTTTTTCTGGTGTCAATCCTTGCTTATCTGAGTGTTAGCTGCTGGAAGGGATGTGTTCTGATTTTTTTCTTTCCTTCTTGTGGTTTATTTCTATATGTCTATTAATGGCTGATTTCAGGGGTGGGTTCTACTTACCTTTACTACCGGTTCACAACGGGAAACTTCTGCACACGCGCAGATCACCAATGACAACATCCGGGGCGGTGGGTGGGGCTTCCTGCAGGTTTTACTACAGGTTCTTGCGAACCGGTCTGAACCGGGGGCAACCCACCACTGGCTATTTTGTCTGAATGCCAAGCTTCTAGGAATTCCCTAGTGTTTGTGGATTTAGCTTGGTCTAGGATGGTCACAATTTCCCAATAGAAATATGGTTGAGTCTGTCCACATATTGTAAGATTAAGGAATATTCTGATTACTAGTTGGTGTTCATAGACTTGCTCTTCTAGTTTTCTGCTTGTCTGTGCTACATAGTGGTTTTTACCATTATTACACTGTATGTTGCAGATTACTTTTGTTTTTTCTTCCTCTTGAGCTACTGTATCTTTTGGTTCATTTAAGATGTTTTGGAGAACTTTAATTGGTTTGTGTGCTATTGTAATTCCATGTGGTTGTAATAGACTATTGGTTGCTTCTGAGATGTTTTTGATGTATGACATAGTTATCTTTTTCATAGCTTGTATTGGTTATGCTGAAGTGAGTTGATTGGTCAGGCACTTTTCGATAGTTGTTGGGACATGTTATCTGTTTCCTTAGCCTGTTGTTCTGTATTGCTGAATGCATATTTATTAATTCTGTGCTGTTTTTTTACAGATCCAAGTAGGAAAACAATACTGCAGATCTAGAAGCTATATAGCTAGCTAGCTAATTCAGTGCTATTTTTTTAAAAAAAGTATTTAAATATTCATTGGTTTCAGGCCTTGCAGTTAACCAGGCAAAGACAATTTCATGGATGAATAAATGCACTAACTCTTCTTACCGCTCAGGTTGAGTTTGTTATTGTCTATGACCATGGAGTCATCTAAACAGTGTCTGAACATTTGTAAATGAAAAGAATTCACTCCTATGTAGCAGGGGAATCTTGAAACAAAATATGCAAATGCTTCCAGATAGCAATTTCAACTGTAAGAATCCTAATTATAAAACTGAAGCTATATGAAACGATTGAAGTCAAGACAAAATCTGGCCGACCAAGTAAATTTCTGGCCAAACTGCCCCCAGTTGGTCTGTTTAATCCACAGATCATTGCAAATAACTTGTTGGAAACTTTCACTAACATTGGAGCTCAGAGAACACCAGTACTCATGCCATAATAATACTCATGAGACAATTGCTAGAAAGAAAGCTTTGTCCAAACTTGCTACAAAAAAAAAAAGACATTGTCTAATGCATATAAAAGTAAAGCTGAAATGCTTTGTGAAGTAAAGTCTGAAATGCTTTGTTATAAAATTCTTTGGACTGATGAGACAAAAGTGGAATTATTCAATCACAACCATATAAATTACATTTGAAGAAAAAGAGGGAGAGACTTCCTTTAATCGTTCACCTTTTGTTGGAGAGAGACTGGCTAAGCCAATGGAAGGAATCAAATGGGGAATTAGTCTGAAAGCCCTAGGTCAGGGGTGAAATGTTCCCGGTTCGGACCGGATCACCCGATCCGGGAGCGATGGCAGCGGGTGGTTCGGAGAACCGGTAGCAAAAATCCCTTCCCACCCCCATGCCCAGCTGAGCGCATGAACATTAGATGCTTTTTATTATATTTTTAAAAGCATTTTTCTACAACCTCTTCGGCCAAAAAAATGCTTTTAAAAGTAAAAACAACGCCTCTGCCAATCAGGCAAGTCAGCTGGGATTGTCAGAGGCTTTTTAAAAAAAGAAAAGCCTCTGCTGATCAGGCAAGTCAGCTGGGATCGTCAGAGGCTTTTAAAAGCATTTTTTTACAATCTCTTCAGCCAAAGAGGTTGTAGAAAAGATGGTTTTAAAAGTAAAAAAAAAATGTTGGCCACGCCCACTCAGTCATATTACCCCCCACACACAAACACACTCCAAGTCACACCCACAGAACCGGTAGTAGCAAATTTTACATTTCACCACTGCCCTAGGTGGGTACAAGAGGGTAAAGTCTGACCTGTTGAATGCCATTGAACCTTATCTACTCTTACCCAGATGCCAACTGTTGGTCTGAGAAGATTCCTGTGTATCAGCTTAAGGAATAAAACAGCTAATTGAACTCATCACATGTGGATTTGATTGTTCATGCCTGACATCTTTTTATCTTCTAAGTCACAACATTTCTGTAATTTGAATAAGTCAGTGATGGCTAACCTTTTCCGGAGCGAGTGCCCAAAGTGCACACTTGCACGTGCAAATCCGTGCGCGTGTGCCCGAACCCCCAAAATACAATGTCTGCATGCGCCCCTGCATGCATGCGCCCACATGCGTGCCCCCATGCACACACCGTGCATGCATGCACGGCCCTACCTGCACACACCCTGCGCATGCACGCACACCCCTGCACTCCACACATGCACAGTAGAGACCCGAAAACCAGCTGGCTGGCGGGAGACATGCAATCAGGAATGGAGGAGCTGAACTGGGGCGATGCCTGCAGAGGGGGTGCTGCGTGCCATAACTTCACCATCATGGGAATAGATGATAGGTAGGTAGGTAGGTAGATAGATAGATAGATAGATAGATAGATAGATAGATAGATAGATTTTACAGACATACCAATAATATTGCATAAGTACTTTGAAGGAAAATCAAGAAATACTGTTATATATTTTAATAGAGCATTTTAAGAGAAACATTCAAAGGTATTATTACTATAACATTACTATAGTATTACTATATTATTACTATAACATTACTATAGTATATTACTATAACATAAAACTAGTTTGAAGTAGA
This sequence comes from Arizona elegans, assembly GCA_022577455.1. NCBI lineage: Eukaryota > Metazoa > Chordata > Lepidosauria > Squamata > Colubridae > Arizona > Arizona elegans. Next base: position 64,367,728 of record JAKOOJ010000009.1, read on the forward strand.
ATTATTCGTCCAATATATAATATTGGCTATATATACCGTGTTTTCCCAAAAATAAGACCCTGTCTTATATTTTTTTGAACCCTGAAATAAGCGCTTGGCCTTATTGCCATGTGCTCAAAAGCCCAATTGGGCTTATTATCAGGGGATGTCTTATTTTCGGGAAAGCAGGGTATTAATAATACCCTGTTTGAGGTCTTATTTTGGTGAAAACAGGGTATAATAAACTATTATCCTTGTCAAAATTATTCTCTCCCTGGAAATTTTAAAAGATTAAAAATGTATTTATTAAATTTTATATTAAAACCTGAAAAATGCATCTTAAAACATTAAAAATGGACCTTTCTACCCAATTTCTCACCCACCCACCCAAATTATGTTACTTTAAGATTATTAAGATATTTTAGCTCTGGTGCAGTGAATTTTATGTAATTGTTATGTAATATATAAAGGTAATAATGATTACAATAAATTTAATGTTTTAGAATGTACTTACGAGTTTTGAATTAATACTATGAAACATTATGGGCCAGATTGACCAGGAACAAACAAAATATAAATATATTTAATAGACAAAAATAACATTGATGTTCTTACCATTACTGATATGGAATATATAATTTATTTTCAGTTTGTTATCTTTCTATATTCTCCATTATGTATCTCGTCTTCCTCAATTTTATTAAGGGACTTATTATTGGTGTTCTCTGACTTTCTTTTTCTTGATTATTCTTAATTATTTTTTCATTTTTGGTTTGTTTTCTATTTTCAGTAATATTATTGTGTACTGTAGCTTTCAACAATAATGAATAAGAAACTAATATATAGAAAAGAGGGAGAATGGTGGTGGTGGTGGAAGAGAGATGATTAATCAGGATTACAGCTCTTTAGCAAAGAAATTGTACTACAAACTCCATTTTTTCCAAAAGCTTTGGTCAACTGTCGCTTGATCATTTCCCATGTGTTTAATAGATCTTTTCTTCCATTACATCAAAAATTAATATTTGCTAACAGTAATTTTTGCAGCAACTGGTTTTTCTAAGGGGCTGCGCCTGTGACGCTTGGTTCTGCTTCTTTCCTCTAAAGTTCAGAATCTGTTGACTCCCCACAATTTGGGCTTTCCACAATTATACCAACTCTGTTTTAGCCAGGGGTGGGATTCAGCCGGTCTGGACTGGTTCGGGCGAATTGGTTGTTATGTTTTTGCACAGTTTGGAGAACTGGTAAAATCGACCACTGGCTGACCTGCCCACCCGGCCCGCCCTCACACGCGCACACCCTCATATGCGCATGCACTCACATTTTCGGAAAACCGGTTATTAAATGGGTTGAATCCCACCACTGGTTTTAGCAGTTTCATTCGGCCTGCCCAGGACCAATATTGCCCGCGCCAATAGTTGATCCCTAGTTATTTATCTAGAGCAGGGGTGGGCAAATGTGACTCTTTTACAACCTGTGGACTTCAACTCCCAGAATTCCTGAGACAGGCAAGCTGGCTCAGGAATTCTGGGAGTTGAAGTCCACAGGTTGTAAAAGAGCCGCATTTGCCCACCCCTGATCTAGAGCAAAGCCTCAAAATTAAAAGTTCCCAGAGCTCCAGGCCAAGAAGGCCCTACTCCCACCAGGGTGGAAACAGGAACTCATGATGCTTTCTTGAAGTACATGAAAGGCCAGTTCAAGTAATCCAGCACACAGTGAGTCACAGCAGCTGGATGTATGTATGTATGTATGTCAGCAGTATGTAACCTTTTCCAATGAGTGTTAAATGATATATAGAACAAAGCTGTACGGATCTATTTCTCTTGGCCTCTTAATGGCACTATTAAAGCCAATCCATATAATCAGGTTGGTTTGGACCCACCAAAATGTCTTTCCTTTTAGTTCAAAATGGATGTTTTCCATTATTGAATTGTTTTTTTCTTTTTAAGATTCACAAGTCTCATTTTCTACAAAACATCCTGAACCGTTCTTAGGCTCTTTCTTCTAGTTATAGTCATTATTCTTAATATGCCCTTTATTACTTTTCATGTGGTATAATTTGAACATGTTATCCTTTCCCCGTAATTTCTCCTTCTCTTCTTTAAAGAGCTTTTTTGTTTGTTTGTTTTTTTGTTCTCATAAAAGGGTTAGTTCACAAGAAACGAAGTAAAGCAGGCAGCACATTTCAGAAATAAATTACCATGTTCACTCTTACAACATACCCCTTGTGGTGGTGATTTATACAGATTATTGTCTGCTTTAATATTTCCCCCACGAAAACACAAGATTACTCTTCTCCTTTTACAGTTGATTTTTGGGCAATCAGCTTTGACTTCCCTGGCTGGGCACAATTAGATTAATTTTTTTCGTTGAGATTTGACTGATTCCATATTATATTTACATATTACATATATTTATATTTATGAAAAATATAACCCACAATGGATGAGAACAAACTTCAAGTACCCAAGATTTTTTGTAGGTTATAAAACAATTGAGAACAATTCCTTAAATTCTTCTTCTTTAAGGGAGGAGGAGGAGGAAAAAAATTTCTTTTGCATTTATAACAATTATTCAATAAACAATTCTATACAATTCTGTATGATAGAAAGTTGAAGCCAATGTAAAATGTGCCACAAATTAAGAAATGATATAGAAAAATTATGCCTACATTAGGCCACTAATTCTGTAGAATAACTGGCTTTCCATCTTTGATAGTATTCTTTCGCAGAATAAGATGAAGTCAAATTATCTAAGAATTAGCTTTGTTACAGTCTAATATTTATGGACCAAAAAAATGGAACCTCAGTATATTCTAGAGTCTCTTGGCCTACAAAGGCATAGGATCAGAAACTTGTTTTCCGTTTATGTTCTCAAGAGAGAATTTTTCTTCCTTCTGGCTGTTTATATAAAGAATAGCCTTTTCATTTTTTTTTTGTTTTTGTTTTTGTATTTTTATAGTGACAGGCTAGATGTCAAGAAACACATTCAATTTAACTATTACTTAATACTGACACTCATTCCCCTTTTATGTTAGGGTTTACAGTGTCACTTTCAACATATAAGTATAAAAATGTAATTATCACAATATATATTGTAATAATAATATATTGTAATAGTACAATATATAAATATAAAAAGTGTAATAATCAGATCAATTTGGTCTGGTTGGCTGATATGGTCAGTTACAAAGCAGCAGATTTACTGTCATGAAAAACAGTCTATAGTAAATTATTTTGATATTCTGCGCTTCAGGATGAATGGCTAGCTCAGTGATGGCTAACTTTTTATGTCACTGTGTTCAAGCCTGCATGCCGGAAATGGCACGTAAAACCATCCCGCCTTGACTGTGTGGCCCCGCTGGCCTTCATGTGCGTGGGAGTGCCAATACCTGGAAGAGAGGCGGTCCATCATGCATGCGTGAGCCAGCACCCAAATTTCCGGTTTCCAGTACGGTTGCGTGCCTGATGAACAGCTGGCTATCGCGCATGCGCGTGACGGTCAGCTGGCCGTTTGTGACAGCCAGCTGACTGGCGATTGTGTGTGCACAGGAATGCGGGAGAGGAGCCACTGAGGCCGCACATTCCTCACTGGATGGTTCTGCGTGCCACTTCCGGCACACATTCCATAGTTTCGCCAACATGGGGCTAGATCATTCAAAAATCAATGTGGTTGGTTTTATTTTAGTGAAGCATCATGTGCAGTTCTTGCCATTGTCACAGATGACTTAAGGCCTAGTTGCTTATAACTTATAGTGGCCTTCCCTAAGCTAAAGGATATGTTGGGATATTGAGCCTCCTAGGATTTTGGGTCAGCATATGTGCCAGCTTGGAAATCCTGACTGGCCTAAGCTATTCTTGTAGGACATCATTTCCTTGTAGGAATGGCCATCAGATATTGTTTTTTTGAATGCAGTGGCTTAGTGGGTAAGACACTGAGCTTGTTGATTGAAACACCGGCAGTTCAGCGGTTTGAATCCCTAGTGCTGTGTAATGGGGTGAGCTCCCGTTACTTGTCCCAGCTTCTGCCAACCTAGCTGTTCGAAAGCACATAAAAAATGCAAGTAGAAAAATAGGGACCACCTTTGGTGGGAAGGTAACAGCATTCTGTGCGCCTTTGGCATTTAGTCATGCCAGTCACATGACCATGGAGACGTCTTTGGACAGCACTGGCTCTTCAGCTTTGAAACGAAGATGAGCACTGCTCCCTAGAGTCGGGAACGACTAGCACATATGTACAAGGGGAACCTTTACCTTTACCTATGCCAGTTTGTGCTATTAACTTCTCTCCCAAGCTAAAGCTGCCTATTCAAGTAATCTAGTTTAGAGGTCACAATTAGAACCCACAACTTGATTGCTAAGTGCAATAGTTGCTAGGTGAAACCTTGACTGTGCTTATGATCTTCTTTGCTTTGCAAAGGTTGTAAATTCAAGTATTGGTCACAATATTGACCAGTAACTGTGAACAGTTGCTGTATGAAGCAGACAGTAAGCAATAATTACCTGTAATGTGTCCATAATGCATCAACATTGTACATAGTGAAAAGTATGTATGAGCTGTATTTTGCTTGTTAACTTATAGCGTCCTTTTAAAAATAATTTTTAAATTTTTAAATTTATTTATTTATTTATTTTCAAATTAAAAATAAATAAATAAATAAATAAACAAAGTAGATTTTCTTAATAAATGATCAAGATATAAAAGGCTGATTAAGCCAAAAATAATCATGTATCTCAAATAGATGATGTTGTAAAAAGGACCACATCTTCTTTCATGCCAATATAACATTTAGATTCAAATGCTTGCAGCTCGGGGGTGGTTTCTATACCAACAGTATTTTTATTAACCCAGCAGACTTACTTCTATCTATTGTAGGGACTCTTAATCTAGTAGGAAATATGTCCTGCAAAGGGGAGTTATTGCATCTTCAGGAATAATAATTGCTGCTTGTTAAAATTGTCAAATATTATCAACCACCCAGTGGTGGGTTGCTCCTCATTCAAACTGGTTCACAAGAACCGGTAGTAAAACCGGGGGAGGTCCTGCCCACCGCCCCGGATGTCATCATCAACGCTGCACATGCGCTCCCGTTGTGAACTGGTAGTAAAGGTAAGTAGAACCCATCCCAACTGCAGGAATTCTCCACATCTGTTTCCAATGATTCCAAAGAGAAGCTGTCAGAGTTTCAGTTACTGAAAAAGCCCTATAAAAAACTATAAATAATCCTTTTTCAGTTTTAAGTAAATATTTTTGCATTTAAAAATTATAGCGATTGTTCTTTAGCTTTAATCACTCCATTCTCTCTGCTTCCAGCACTGGAGTTCTGACTTAAAAGCTAGAGCAAAATGATATTAGCCTCAGGCTTCTTGGCACTCTGAACAAAGTATGAAAAAGGCTTCCGTCCATCTCTCTCATCTTTTTGTCCATGTTGTAACATAACACTTATAGTTCATTGCACTCTGATGATGATGATGATGTTATCCATTCAGTTGTGCCTGACTCTTGGTGATTCTATCGGCCAGGTCATTCCATATCTTCCGATCTTGCACTAGTTCCTTGAGTTGTTCTAGAACAGTGATGGCTAACCTTTTTGTTGTTGCGTGCCGAAAGAGCCTGCACTGCAAGTGTGCCCCCTGTGTGCCCCTCCCCATGCTCATGTGCATGTGCGACCCCGTGCCCCATTTTGGGCCTAGTAGGCCTCTCTGCAGTCTCCTGGGAGCAAAAACAGGGAAGTCATGCTGCACCCCCCTGTACCCTGTTTTGGGCCTAGTAGGCCTCCCTGCACTTATAACCCATAATGCAATGCATGTGTGACCCCTCCTGTGCTTCCCCGCCCCCATGCATGCATTTCCTGCATGTGCCCCGTCTCCTGCACATGCGTGGCAGAGACTCGAAAATCAGCTGACTGGCAGGAGACATGCGCACATGTGCAGTGGAAGTCAGCTGGGGTGATGGCTCACTGGCCCGCAGAGGGGTCTCTGCGTGCCAATTGTGGCACATGTGCCATAGGTTTGCCATCATGGTTCTAGGCTCTGACTGGCGTCAGCTTCGATATTGTTCACCATTGTGTTCTTTTGTGACTTGGTTTCCTTCACTGCATTCTGTAAAAGACAGGATCTACAAAACCAAAGGCAGGCCACCAGGCCTAGTTTATCTTCATGCCTGAGACTGCCACATGGTTTTTGGCATTCCATTACTCAGAATTTACAGATGAATTCTATTCACCTCAAGGAGACTGAACCTTATATTTATATTTCAATATCTTATCTTCAACTCTAACAACATGAAAACAGAAGTACCCTTTCGAGTCTTTGCAAAATTATTTATTTATTTGTTTGTTTTATTAAATTTTTATACCGCCCTTCTCCTGCTGGACTCAGGGAGGTGCACAGCCTAGAATAAAAAACATCCCAATACAAAATTTAAAATTTTAAAAGAATTAAACAAATTTTGGCCCAAAATTTAAAACCTCCTGACTAAAATCCATTTACAATTAAAAATATCTAAGGGGGGAGGGGGTTACGCCAGCCCAGCTTGATGAAATAGAAAAGTTTTGAGGGCACAGCGAAAAGCACGGAGATCTGGTATCCTACATATCTCCGGGGGCAGGTCGTTCCAGAAGGCAGGTGCTGCCACAGAGAAGGCCCTCCCCCTGGCTGACAGCACCCTGAGGAGTCCCTCTCTGTGGGAGCGAACCGTAAAATAAGGTAATCTGGGAAGACATTGAATTCCGTCATCATATGTCATAAAAAATCTTTAGGCATCCTTATTTAGTTAATCAGCTTTATCAATTGCTGAGCATAGTGATCGTACAAACACAAAGATTCTTACTTCACAAATCATATTTCAGTCATATTTCTGTCATTGGTTCTAGCAGCCCACCATCATGGTGATTTCTGCATATTATATATATTATAATTTGTTAAATTTATTTGTTACCTATCTTGCCATGGAGCTACTCTAGGCAGCTATCATAAGTGCATAAATCATGTAATTGTAATTATACAAACTATCACAGGTGCATACCTAGAAGTGACAAAAGAACAAATAATTGAAATAATTTTGTAATACACTATGTAACAAAAAGGGGTTTCTGGGATTGCCACTGCAAAGTAGAAAGGAAAAAAGTAAACCAATTAGTAATGCAGATTATTACACCTATAGAAATCATTTACATGTGTAGTAATGTACTGTTACCATGATTCTATGGTTCTGAAATTGGACTGTAAGGCAGACTTTTTATTTAGAATCTGGGATTTATTTATTTTTTTGGAGAATGTTACAGTTGTGCCACTACACAAAATTGGCTCTTATAACTAATTTCTAAGAAAAGCATATTAAAAATAAAATGAAACATTTTTTTCTAATAAATAAATGCAAATCGTGGGCAACTCAGGTGATTTCTCCCCCACCAGCGGTGAAATGCACTTACCTTCGCTACCGGTTTGGAAATGTGAGTGGGCGTGCCTCTTCTGTGTATGCGCAGAGCGTCAAAAACAGGATGTAATGATGTACCGGTGGGTGGGCGGAGCCTCCTCTCACCGGCCCTACCGGCTTGTGCGAGCCAGATAGATCCGGCCAGATTTCACTGCTGTCCCCCATATGTGTTGTGTATCCTATATTATCATGAAAGCTTTTACCATCTTCCTATTTAAAAATCTTTTTCAATAGTGTTAGAAGACGAATATAGATAGGAACGAAGACAGGTAAAAAGTCAACACAGTGCTATTATTAATATATAACTGCAAAATATATTTACAAAAATTCTAGTGATAGCAATTTGTGCTTATGTGTGTGTGTATACCATGCAAAGATATACACAAAATGCAAATTATCAATTAGTTTTGTATTATAAAGGAATCATTAAGTTACAATATTGTGTATCTACTTTATACACACAATATTGCACCTTAATTATTCCTTTACTTTATAACACAAAACATTTAGCTGCTAATTACTTTTTTCCTCACCCACAGAAATCTGCAGTTTTAGCAATGCTACCAACTTATGACTAACTGATTGAAACTATATCAACTCTATTTCATGCCTTCTGAACTCACCTTTGCCCAGTTCTTAAGCATCTGAGACACCTGGGCTTTTACAATTCAGACTTCCTCTGAACTGTAAAATTAATATGTTCATTAGCAATCTTACTGAACAGGCATATTTCCTATGAAAAATGTTGAGATTCCAAGTCATTCAGATCTTAAAAGGTACAATCAGCACCTTCAATTTTACGTGGAAGTTAATTGACATCAGGGGTGGGTTCTACTTACCTTTACTACCGGTTTGCAGCATTGGTGACGTCGAGGTCGGTGGGTGGAGCCTCCTGCTGGTTTTACTACCAGTTCTATAGAACTGGTGCGAACCGAGGGCAACCCACCACTGATTGGCATCCAACAGTTATTTTTAAGGGTGCAAATCATGACAACTAAGCCCTTTACTAGCTGGATGATTACATTTTGCTGCAGCTTCCAGAAAAAGCATAACTTTGCTTCAGAATTGATTTACATATTAAACAATAACACTGAAAATGTAGAACAATGATTTTACAAGTGATTTACATCTTCTGACCACATAAATCAGATTTTTTTAAACTTGTAAATTATTTGGAAGAACCACTCTTAGCAATTTAAATTGCTGTGAGGGATTATATTAAGTAGTTCGCCTGACCTCATTAGTAAATTCTGAAATGTGCTCTCACCTGAGGGTTCCCTCTTATATGAGAAACTCCCTCTGACATGTTGAAAAGCTTCAGCTCATTTTCATGTAACATCCACCCTAACTGAAAACATATGAGGGACATCAAATAATAGCAAAGGCCTGAGAAAATTTAGCATCCACAATCTTCTCATCTGTCAGGAAGAATCCTGATTCCTTCTTTTTCTATGTTTGATATAGCTTGGTTGTATATACCGTATTTTTCAGAGTATAAGACGCACCGGAGTATAAAACGCACCTACCTTTTTTGGTTATTTTTTTTAAAAAAAGGTTTTTTTTTATTTTTTTAGACAAACACACATACAAACATACAATTTATTTTCTTTGAACAGAGTATTTGGCTGGTTCACAAATTTAAACAGTGTTTAGTCATTTCAATTAAATTTACAGTTTCTGTATTTCCTTTTTGCCATATTTATTCCTCATCTATTTTTTAAAAAAAAACAATATTACCCTTCATCCTCATCTCTAATCTTAATCAAATTCAATTTTTCCCTTCTATTCTATATTATACCCCTTCCCATTGTCATCTATTTTTATATCCATCCTCACATTGGTTAATTATGTAATATTACAATTGTTTATTACAAATTCAACATTTTAATATAAATCAATTAGTTATATAATTATTTTTTTGTATATTAATCAATATGAACATGAATATTCCAATTATTTCCATGCAATCCAATTTCTTACAAATCAATTAATTATATTTACCAATAATAATAAACCAAATAATTTCCCCCCTTATGTTACTCATTTTCACATCTTAAACTCTCCCAATAACCCAGTTTTGCCCATATAATCCTCCAAATCACAACTTAATCATTTCTACTTTCATCACAATATATAATTAAAAATATTTCAATCATTACAATTTCCCTAATTAAATTTAAAAATGTTCTAGCTGTTATCCAAGCTATAATTTAATCCTTTTTACTTTCACCACCATATACCATTAAAGGTATTTCAATTGTTACAGTACTTATTCATATTTCTAAAAAAAGAAAAAAAAACTTATCATTGTCTAGATTTCAAAAATACAAAGACAAATATTCCAATTATTATTCATTTCATTTTACAATCATTATTTCCCATTTATTTCTTACTACTATTCATATATCAATTCTAAATATGTATAACATTTTTTTCTTTTTCTTTTTCTCCCTTCCCGTTTTTATTTTTGCCTTTTTCTGTCTCCTTTTTTCCTTTTTTGTTTAAAATCTTGAACTCTCCTCTTTTGCCCTAAATTTCCCATTGTTTGCATCTACCTTTTTTGGTGTGGAAAAAGAAGAAAAAGAAATCTCCCTCTGCCCCTGCCTAATTTTGCCTCATTGTAGTAACAGTGAACAGCCTGCTTTACTTTCAGTTTCATTTTCAGCATAGCTTGATTAGCACAAGGAAAAAAAAAATCTGCTCCAGCAATTTACCTCTTTGCAGCAAGCAAAGAGCCCTATCCAAAACAGCTGAGAGCAAATCAGCTGAGAGTCGCGAGGCCCATCTAATCAACTTGTGCTAATTAGTCTATGCTGAAGCTGAAAGGAGCTGTTTTTTCTTGCTGTTTGCTTGCAAGGAGGTAACTGCTGCGAGGCACAGGCCAAAGGGTGGGGGCCAGTGGGTGGGCAGGGCTACATTCAGTGTATAAAACGCACCTAAATTTTCACCCCCTTTTAGGGGGAAAAAAGGGAGCGTCTTATACTCTGAAAAATATGGCATCTTGTAGCCCAGACAATCACACTCTAAAATTCTCTCCTATAGCACAGGTGAATAATTAAAAAGTTCTTATAGATGCAGGATATTGTTCACAATGAGCTATAAGCAGGGATGGGATTAAAAAATTTTAGCACTTGATTCTCTGCCTAGTTGCTGGCTGGGCATGGCATGGCCCACTCGGCCTTCTGCACCATGGCGGCGGTGGTGGAGTTTTCACCCTCCCCAGGCTCTGGAGGCTTTCCTTGAGCCTCTGGGAGGGGGAAAAGAGCTTCCCTTGTGTGCCAGAGAACTCCGGAGGCTGGAAACAGGCCCATTTCTGGACTTCTGAAACCTCCAGGAGGCCCATTTTTCACCCTCCCAGAGCCTCTGCATGGGCACTGCACTTATCTGGCATCCAAGTGAAGACTCCTGGGAGGGGCAAGGTGGCCCCAGACTCCACCCCGCAAGAGATTATGGGGTTGTTAAAAGAAGATGATGATGATGAATCTAAGTAATCTGGTGAGCCCAAGGTGACTCTCCTTTCATCCCATTTCTAGGCCACAAAGGCTCTTTGTTATATCCTCAGCTTACCAGATGCGGCCGAGGTTCTCCAAAACAAATTTCCCCACCTGCTGATTGCGCTAATTAAACAAATTTATGTATTCCTTGGAACAAGCAAGAAGGGGTCCAGCAGTGCCTTTCCGAATCCGGAAGAAATCAACCTCTTGGGGTAAGAAATCTCTGAGGCCCACTCTGGAGCCTTTCTCCACTTCTGCAAAGCTTAGCAGATGCCTACAGGTTTTCCCCAAGTCAACTTATGACTACCATGGAGCCCAATGGCCCAATTCTGTTACTAAGTGAAACAGTCATGAAGTGAACTTTGTCCCGTTTTGCAACCTTTCTTGCCCCAGTGGTTAAGTGAATCATTGCATTGGTTAAGCTAATCCCATGGTTCTTAAGTGAATCTGGCTTCCCCGTTGACTTTGCTTGTCAGAAGGTCGCAAAAGGGGACCCCGTGACTCTGAGCCACTGCGACCGTCCTAAATCTGAGTCAGTTGCTGAGCGTCTGAATTCTGATCACGTGACTGTAGGGATGTTATAAAGGCCATAAGTATGAAACACAATCATAAGTCACTTTTTTCCGTGGTGTTGTAACTTTGAATAGTCACTAAATGAACTGTTGGAAGTCATAGTAACCAAGCTCAGTCACAATTAATCCCAGATTGGCCCATAAACACTGCCAACCATCATGGCTTGGTTCAATCATAGTTTTAATAGAATGCTTTTTGATCAGAGTAGAGGCAAGTTCACATCACCATCATTCCATACGCTGTAATCTTGGTTACTGTAAGACTCAATGCTAGTCAGTTGGATAATATTGGAGTCAGTGTGCGCCAAGCACATTCAAAGGCCACTTTTGCCCCAAGTCCATGTTAGCCTGTGCAAACCATGATTTCTAATTCACAGGATGCTTGGCAAACAGATTCATCATTCCCTGCGTCTCCCCAGCCAGGGAATCTCTGTTGTGTAGTCACACACTCTTCAGAATGCGCAAACTTTTTTCCCTGAACAACTTTATTTTATGGCTGCCATTACCTCTTCCTGGGCCAGGTATTTGTGGCTTCTGTTGTTGTTTATTTCTCCTGGAGTTAAGAAGGAAAAAAAAATCTGGGAAGAAAAATCCGGTCCGGTCCCAAGGAGAAAGATGCTGGAGGTAAAATGGAGGCCGGCGGCTTGGAAAGGTCTCTGTTTATTTGGTTTCCAGAAACTTCAGTGACAGCAGCAAGTGTTTCTGGGGTGGCTGACCAAATGGCTGGTTGAGTGAGTAGATTTTTATAGGGTTCTGGGTTTGGTGACTGAGATGCTCCAGCGGGGTTATGCAATGTAGTAAGTCTTGTGTCTTGCTATTTGAATGGTGGTGGGTAAATCCTCTTCGATCTGAAAGGTCATGTCCTGTCCTTAGAGTTTGGATGGGAGGTGGATGTAAATTGTTAATCCCATCAGTTCCCATCCTGGGGGAGCTGTGTCTGAAGGCGTTTTATTTGTGAATAGGCTGGCCTGAATTTCTGTAAATGGATACTGAATGGAATGCTCTAGTCTCCTTAATAGATGCCAAAGTATCTCATTCATAATATTTAACTGTTGGAGGAACATGCCTGGAGTATTTTCCTGGTAGTGGAGAGAAGTGAATGATAAGATCCTAGGAAAGCCTCCTCTCTCTCTCTCTCCCTCTCTCTCTCTCTCTCTCTCTCTCTCTCTCTCTCTCTCTCTCTCTCTCTCTCTCTCTCTCTCTCTCTCTCTCTCTCTCTCGTTCCTGACTTCCTACAAATTCTAAATTATGCTTCTTGGTGATGCAGACCAAGGAAACCTGGAATTAACCAAACCACCTTGAGCCCTAATAATCAACTTTATTACTTGAGAGGAAAGAAAAAAAATTGGGACCTGATTTTGTTGTTGTTGTTGTTTGTTTTGTGTAGTGTTTCGTGGTTGTTGCACAAGCTGCAAAGTGAAACCTGAAGATATCCTGAACACCAGCGGGAGGCAGATGCTGTCAGTGCAACACTAGGCTTTGTGGGGGGGGGGGGGGGGGGCAGATCAGCTGAATCATTGGCACTCACTCTTGTTCCTTGGTTTGATTTAGCACTGCTGTATAAGCTGTGAAAAATTTAATCACCTGTGATGGCTACCACGAGGAATACAAGTCTTTGGAGACATTGGGCTGCTTCAAAATGCTTTTGGCCCCTGAAAGTTTATTTGAAGGCATTTCCCACCTAGTCCAGTAAGAAATTGAAAGTCAAAAGTACAGCGCAACACTAGGCTTTGCAGTGGGTGAGAGAGAGAGGGGAGGGGAGAGGGAGAGGCAGGGAGAGAGAAAAAAAGAGGGAGAGATAGGGAGGATGAGAGGCAAAGGAAGAGTGAAGAAGAGGAGAGGGAGAGAGAGAAAGAGAGAGGGTGGATGAGAGAGAGAGAGGGAGATGAATGGGAGAGGGGATGAGGGAGAAAGAGAGAGAGGCAGAAGCAGTTACTCTAAATGGAGTAACTCATTCAATCTCTTTATCGATAATTTAGATAATGATTTCTCTAGCTTGGTGACTTTCTTTTCACCAACCAACAGATCTTGTCTGATCTCTCCATATTTGACCTTTTAGGAACTTATTCATGTTCACAAAAGATGAACTCGAGATTCTGGTTCAAGAGGCCCACAAATACATACGCTGTCCAGATATGAGGGAGAAGACTATCGGGATGGTTTTCTTCTCGGAGGTGAGGAGACGTTGTGGTGCACCTCAGCATTCTGGAGATCAAGGAAAGTTGCCCAGGGCTCACGAGGACTTTATGGTTAGAAACTAAAAGTTGTAGGTACTCCATCACTGGAGATCTTGAAGAAGAGACTGGACAGCCATTTCTCTGAAATGGTAGAGGGTCTCCTGCTGGAGCAGGGGATTGGACTAGAAGACCTCCAAGGTTTTCTGTTATTCTGTTAATCAGTGGAATGCCTTGCCTCCAGAAGTTGTGGGAGGGAGGGAGGAAAGGAGGGAAGGAAGGAAGGAAGCAAGCAAGGAAGGAAGCAAGCAAGCAAGCAAGGAAGGACAGATGAAGGCAGGGAGGAGGAAGGGAAGGGGAAAGGAAGGAAGGAAAGGGAGGGAGAGAGGGAGAAAGGAATGAAAGAAGGAAGCAAGCAAGCAGAGGGAGGGAGGGAGAAAGATGTTGCTTGTCAGAAAATTATAAGGAGATCACATGACCCCAGGACACTGTGACCATCATAAATGTGAACCAGCAAGTACCCAAATTTTGATCAAATGACCGTGAGGATGCTACAATGGTCATAAGTCTGAAAAATGGATGAGTCCCTTTTGTCAGTGCCACTAAACAAGGACTGTATTTTCTTTTTCTCTCCCCTTAATGGCTGAATATGGCATCTCTTAGTAGAGACTCTCATGAAATTTCCCTTCCTTGCTTTGCTAATGTCCGGTATCTCTACTCTTATTCCTCAGCTGTTGTATCATCCAGAAGTTGGAAATATCTTCATGACGAACAACATTCTAAATGTTCTAAATGAATGGATGATACACCCATACACTCAGATTCAAAGATGTACCATTTGAGGTCTGGGTTATCTTCTACAGCACTCCCTCAAGGTAAGGAGACTAAAACATATGAAGAACGGTTACAGGAATTGGGCACTGCTAGTCTAGTGAAGAAAAGGACCAGGGGAGACATGATAGCCATCTTCCAATACTTGAGAGGTTGCCACAGAGAGGAGATGGGGTGCAGAAAGTGAGTGACTTTCAAGGTAGTAGCAGGTGCGACCTCAGTCTCTGGGAAGTCTACAAGGAAGGAAGGATAGAAGAAGGAGAAGAAGACAACCACCAGAAAGAGGGTGGACTCAGCTGGAGTGGTGTCTCTTCTACAAAGATGGGTGCACTCTGGAAGATCTGAAGTGGATAACAGAACCTCTTGGAAAACTTCTGAAAGCAGAAAAAGAAGCAATGGATGGAAATTAATCAAGGAGAGAAGCAACCTAGAACTAGGGAGAAATTTCCCGACAGTGAGAACAATTAGTCATTGGAATGACTTGCTTCCAGAAGCTGTGGTTGCTCCAAAACTGGAGGTTTTTAAGATGAGATTGGACAGCCGTTGCTACTAGTTTTCCAAGTAGTAATGAATGGCTGTGAGAGATGGACCATAAGGAAGGCTGCGTGCCGAAGAATTGATGCTTTCAAATTGTGGTGCTGGAGAAAACTCTTGAGAGTCCTTTGGACTATAAAGAGACCCAGTCAGTCAACCCTAAAAGAAGTCAACCCTGACTCTTCTTTGGAAGGACAGATCCTAAAACTGAAACTCAAATACTTGGCCACCTAATGAGAAGAGAGGACTCACTGGGGAAAAGACCCCGATGCTGGGAAAGACTACTGAAGGCCAAAGGAGAAGGGGGCAGCAGAGGGTGAGATGGTTTAGCTGGTGTTATCAACACAAAAAACATGAGTTTGGGTAAACTCTGGGTCCTGAGATTTTCTGGTCCACGTGGTGGCGAAGAGTCGGACATGACTTAGCAACTGAACAACAACAATCAAACATAATTATTTATTTTTGAATAATCTTTTGAAAAGTCAAGTGAGATAAGGAGCTGATGGACACAAAAGAAGACCAATTGTACCCAGAGACATCGCACTGCCTGCATTTATGAAATAAACGCCCTCGCGCATGCCCAAGATGGCAACTCCCGATGAAGCTCCGGTTTTGCGGGGGTAATGTCCTGGCGGTTGGGGGGTCATTAGGGCCAACTACCCACCTATGGCCCATGGTGGGATGAGAGGGCTGACTCGCCGATCTGATGGGAGCGTTTTCGGCTCCGGAAGACCTGTTGGGAGAGCAGTTTGTGGTTTCGCTCTCCGGAACAGCTTATGCTGAGACGGACAGTTGCTGGTGGAATATGAGAAGGCGAGCTGGGCCGAGAGCTCCGTGACGGCCGGCCCCTGCATTCATCAGAGGCTGCCGAAGGGATGGCGGTGTGCGGCTGCGGTAACCATCTGGCACCCTGGGCTGGACTCCGTTGGATCCTTATCGTGATCGGAGGTTGCCTGCGGAGGCTGGCGGTGGGCGGAGTCGGCGCGGAGGAGGCCGATGGTGATGGCGGTGTTGATGATGGCGCCCAAAATGGTGCCTGAAATGACAGTTACAGACGGCAGTTGCAGCCGGCAGAAATCGGAGCAATTAAAGACCAAAGAGGCCACAAGCGGGAGAGTAGGGACCTTGCTTATCTATTTTCAACTAAACTCCTGGGAGATGGAGGGATGCCGACCCTTTCATTGTTGGGCCAACCCTGGATTGCCTTCCAGAGGCCTCCCCCTCTCTCTCTACGGGGGGGGGGCGGGTGTTAAACCTTTATACATAAAAGACCTGAAGAAGGCTAAGGAGATTAGAAAGGATTGTTGTGTTTATCATGGGGAGCTTTGCTTTTGCAAAGTGACTGCCTTATTCCATCTCCCCTCCTGTATTTTTATCTCCTGTTGCCCCTTTTGTGGCCGGATATTCGGCTTTTGTGATCTTTTGCTAGCCAGGTTTGTTGTTTCCTGTATGTCAGGATAAGAATTTCCCTACTTTTATGTCATCTGAGTCTCCCTGGATTTTCGCCTACTATATATTTCCCACAGACTATCTGTGTCTCTAAACTCAAGGATTGGCTATTCCATCTGTGCCTAGGTACAACATTGAAAAAACAGGACTATAGCTGCTGTTTTTCTCCCTTATATCTGGTTGCCGTGAGAGGGTGATCGATGTTTACATCTGAGTTCAAAATGGCTTTTTTCTACCGCTGATGTGAGAGATCAGTGGGACTAAAATGACTTGTACCTCTGATTGATACTCTCTCCACAGGACCCTGGATAACTAGGACATGCCTACCAGCTATAGACTATCTATCTACAAAATGTACTCATTGGGAGAACTCCTCAAACTGCGAGATGCCCCCCTCTCGCAGGTCTGGCCCTCTTCTTTATCGAGGGCCTATCTCGATGACGGACTTTGGAGTCCGGAGAGATGGCATACAGCAAAAAGAGGGTTATGGGGTTTTTTAGGGAAATTTCTTAATAAGATTTTAAGGGATTCTGGGAGAGGGGTAGTTGCGTGGGTTCGGGGGATGACCCGCGGGGGAGGGTATCTGAGCCAGCCAAGGGACATGACATGGGAGGTGCGGACTCGGGGGTCAAGGAGATGATTAGAGCTTATGATTCAGATGGCCATAACATCGATACTGTAGGTGGGAGGGGCAGATATGGCGGGAGCAGGGGGCCACATCATCTTGCGGGAGTGCGTCCTCGCTGGTTGCAAGCAGTGGCACGCTCCGGCCCTCAAAGCTCTTCTCGTTTCCCAGATTGTACGGAACCTCGGGCCCCAGGCCTTCGGCTGATGCTATGCAATGCCAGGTCCGTTGTAAATAAAGCCCCCCTCATTTGTGATCTTATTCAGGAGGGGGTGCGGACCTGGCGGGTATTACAGAGACCTGGTTGAGCCAGGAAGGGGGAGCCCCCCTTGTTGATATGTGCCCACCAGGTTTCCGTGCTTTCCATCAACCAAGGTCTCAGGGGAGGGGCGGAGGGGTGGCGGTTGTTATTAATGAAGGTCTTGGACCGAGGGAGGCCACTGTTCCTCAGACGGCTGGATGTGAGTCCCTCCTTGTGAAGTGGGGTCATAGGGTGCAGTTGGGCTTGCTAGTCACGTACCTGGCTCCCTGCCACGTGGCAGCAGCCCTGCCTGAGCTGCTTGATGTTATAGCCGCGGTGGTGGTTGACACCCCCCAGGCTTATGGTCATGGGGGATTTTAACCTGTCATCTCTTGGCGAGACGTCTGAGGTAGCTCGGGAGTTCATGGCTTCCATGACGGCTATGGACCTGACCCAATTAATTTATGGCTCTACCCACATGGGGGGACACACACTGGACCTGGTTTTTGTCTCTGGACAGTGGTTGAGTGATCTCGAGATAGGGGATATAGCGATTGAACCCTTGTCATGGTCAGATCTCTCCCTCCTTCACCTTGACCTCCGAACTGCCATACCCCGCCGCAGGGAGGTGGAACCGACCAGGTGGTTCTGCCCCAGGCGCCTGATGGATCCTGAGAGATTCCAGATGGAGCTTGGGCCATTTCCTGAGGTTCTGGCACACGACTCGGCTGAGGACTTAGTGGCCGCCTGGGATAGAGCGGCGGCTGGGGCTTTAGACCGAGTCGTGCCTTTGCGGCCTCTGACCCGGCGCCAGTCTCACCTGGCTCCTAGGTATACTGAGGAGCTGAGGGAGATGAAGCGCCAGAAAAGACGCCTAGAGAGAAGTTGGAGGGCTAGTCGTTCTGAATCCGACCGGACACTGGTAAGATCTCATATTAAGAATTACCTAGTGGCGATAAGAGTAGAGAAGAGTAACTACTTTTCTGCTCTTATTGCGTCATCAGATAATCGCCCAGCCGCCCTGTTTAGGGTGACCCGCTCCCTGCTCCATCAAGGGACGCGGGAAGATCCCTTAGAGGGTAGAGCTGAGGATTTTGTACAATATCTGTATGACAAAATCGCTCAGATTCGGGAACAGCTAGACTCTGACTGGATTGATCCAGGGGAGATGACAAGGGCAGGTCCTGAGAATATTATTTGGGAAGAGTTTGATCCTGTGACTCCCAAAAGCGTGGATAGGATACTGAACAGACTAAATGCGACCACATGTTTATTGGACCCGTGTCCCTCCTGGTTGGTACTGGCCTCCCGGGAGGTGACGCCAGGCTGGCTCCAGGAGATTATAAATGCTTCTTTGAGTGAGGGTGTCTTTCCCACCATCTTGAAAGAGGCGGTGGTGAGGCCCCTCCTCAAGAAGCCCTCCCTGGACCCAGCTGTGTTAGCAAATTATCGTCTTGTCTCCAACCTTCGCTTTGTTGCGAAGGTTGTTGAGAGTGTGGTTGCACGACAACTGCCTCAGTACCTGGATGAATCGAATTATCTAGATCCGTTCCAGTCGGGCTTCAGGCCCGGATACAGCACAGAGACAGCATTGCTCGCATTGGTTGATGATCTCTGGAGGGCTCGGGACAGGGGTTGCTCCTCTGTCCTGGTCCTATTAGAACTCTCAGCAGCTTTTGATACCATCGATCATGATATCATGCTGCACCAGTTAGAAGGGTTGGGGGTGGGGGGCACTGTTTTACAGTGGTTCTCCTCCTTTTTCTCTGACCGGTCGCAGTCTGTGTTGACAGGGGGGCAGAGGTCGACCCCGAGGCCCCTTATATGTGGGGTGCCGCAAGGATCGGTCCTCTCGCCCCTTCTATTCAACATTTATGTGAAACTGCTGGGTGAGATCATCCGTGGTTTTTGGGTGAAGTACCATCAGTATGCTGATGACACCCAGCTGTACATCTCCACCCCAGACCACCCCAATGATGCCCTCGAGGTGATGTCCCGATGCCTGGAGGCCGTACGGATCTTGATGTGGAGGAACAAACTCAGACTCAACCCATCCAAGACCGAGTGGTTGTGGTTTCCGTCGTCCCGATATAGTCAGTTGGCGCCATCTCTGACTATTGGGGCGAGTCGTTGGCCCCCACAGATGGGGTTCGCAACTTGGGCGTCTTCCTGGACTCGCGGCTGTCTTTAGAAGAGCATATGACGGCCGTGGCCAGGACTTTCTATCGCCTGATTTGCCAATTGCGTCCCTTTCTGGATCGGGACTCGTTATGCACGGTCACTCACGCCCTTGTCACCTCACGCCTGGATTATTGTAATGCTCTCTACATGGGGCTGCCCTTGAGAAGCATCCGGAAGCTCCAACTGGTCCAGAATGCGGCCGCGCGGGTGGTGACGGGAGCAATGTGGCGCTCTCATGTGACCCCCCTCCTGCGCGAGCTACACTGGCTCCCGGTGGTCTTCCGGGTGCACTTCAAGGTTTTGGTTACTATCTTTAGAGCGCTCCATGGCTCAGGGCCAGGGTACTTACGAGACCGCCTCCTGCCACCAATAGCCTCTCACTGAGCAGTTCGCTCCCATAGAGAGGGGCTCCTCGGGGTGCCGTCGGCCAAACAATGTCGACTAGCGGCCCCCAGGGGGAGAGCCTTCTCTGTGGGGGCACCTGCCATCTGGAACGGGCTCCCCCCGGAGTTACGAAGGATCCAAGACTTACGCATCTTCCGCCGTGCCCTGAAAACGTTTCTATTCCAACAGGCTGGTCTGGCCTAACTCTCCCTTTTAAATTGGCTTTTAAATCGGGTTTTTAAATCGGGTTTTAGATCTCTTTTAGATAAATTTGGATGTTTTGGTTTTAATTTTTTGAGCCTAAATTATTTAATCTATTTTTAATAGTCTTTAACTTTTATAACTCTTTGTATTATTTATGACTGTTCACCGCCCTGAGTCCTTCGGGAGTAGGGCGGTATACAAATATGAAAAATAAATAAATAAATAAATAAATTTGTCCGACCAAAGACTAATTTTGTTCCTTGTAGCAACCATAACAAAATTCTTGTATATCTGTAATAAAAACAGACAGGTTCATCTCTTGAAGACTAAACAGAGGGAGGGAGAGATGCTGCATTTCATGCCTCAAAAAAGGTCCTTAGATGTTCCTCAAAGTATCTTAAGAAGAAGTCTGGTTCTTCTGATTGAGATCTACGTATGGGTCTACAATGAGCAAAAATTACTTCAGTCGGTCAACCTGAGGTCTCCCCAGCTATTGCATTCCTGTGGCTTTGAAGCTAGAATAAAATAGAGCTGGAAGAGACCTTGGAGGTCTTCCAGTCCAGCCCCCTGCTCAAGCAGGAAAACCTATGCTATTTCAGATAAGTGACTGTCTAGTCTCTTTTGGAAACCCTCCAGTGATGGAGTGTTTTGCTTCAAGTGAAGATGTCTCTTCAAACTTCTGGGATGAGGAAGCAACTGAGCTGACCTAAAAAACCATCCAGCTTCTTCATTATCAGGTATTTCCCTTGCAGAATTGAAGATCATTGGGACGTCCACCTGGGATGCTGGCTGTTATGGTTATCTTTATTTATGCATCTTATCCAGATTTCTCATCATTACAACCAACCCCAAAGAACATACAAAGAACTGTTACAGGAATTGGGAATGTCTAGTCTAATGAAAAGAAGGACTAGGGGAGACATGATAGCACCTGTTCCAATATTTGAGGGGCTCCTACAAAGATGAGAGGGTCAAATTGTTTTCCAAAACACCAAAAGGAAAGACAAGAAACAATGGATAGAAACTAACGAAGGTGACAAGCAACCTGGAACTAAAGTGAAATGTCCTAATGGTGAGAGCAATCAGCCAATGGAACAATTTGCCTTCAAAAGTTGTGGGTGCTCCATCACGAGAGGTTTTCAAAAAGAGCCTGGAAAATCATTATCTGGAGTAGTATAGAGTCTCCTGCTCGAGCAGGGGTTGGACTAGAAGACCTCCAAGGTCCCTTCCAACTCTATTATTCCATGTTCCATGTTCTAAATGCACATGTTTATGTGCTTGAAATGAGGCATATTATGGTATGTTTAACTGTGTAAACTGAAATGTTTCCCTTCAGTTTGCTTTAGCTGGAGGCAAACCATATGATGAATAATTGGGGAACGAGGTAGTTCTACTTTAACAAAAAAAGGGGGGGTTGGGTGACATGCGCCTTTTAATATTTGAGGGCTGCTCCAAAGAAAAGGGGGTCCACCTATTCTCCAAAGCACCAGAAGGCAAGACAAGAAACCATGGATGGAAACCAATCAAGGAGAGAAGCAATCTGGAATGAAGAAGAAATTCCTTGATAGTGAGAACAATTCACCAGTGGAACGACTTGCCTCAAGAAGTTGTGAATGCTCCAACATTGGAGATTTTCAAGAAGAGACTAGACAGCCATTCATCCAGAATAGTATAGGGTCTCCTGCTTGAGCAACAGGTTGGACTAGAAGATCACTAAGTTCCTTTTCAAGCCTGTTATTTTATGTTCTGTGGCTTCCTATGTGTTTATTATTGTTGCTACTAGACTTGGAGAACTCCAGAGACCTTGTTTCGTGGCTTGTTTCTTTCCCTGCTTCCTCCAGAATAAGAATTTGAAGCCGCTTTTAATGCCTATGATAAACTGTTTCAGTCAGCTCAACAAAACTGGGGTTAAAGAATCGCTGACGACCCTTCAATTAATGTTCCGACAGCTGGATGAGGAGAAATAAGGCTGTGAAACTTCTTCCGGTGCTCTTAAAATATTTTCATGACGTAAGTCAACCAAATCACAACAAACTAGTTCTCTCCCTCCCTCTCTCTCTCTCTCTCCTCTCTCTCTCTCTCTTTCTCTCTCTCTGTCTGTCTGTCTGTCTCTCTCTCTCTCTCTCCCCCTCTCTCCCCCTCCCTCTCTCCCTCCCTCTTTCTCTCACATAAAGATAGCCTGGGTACCATCTGCAGAATTCTAATTTTATAGAAAATGCTTTAAAATAGTTCAGCAACATTCACTCTAAATTCAATTAACAATATCTAAGTAAAGAAGAGCATATTACTTCAAAAAAACGGAAGGATATATAGGTAGAAAGACAAGGCAAAACCAAAACAGTAATAATAATAATTACTCCAAATATAAATTGTTGACCCCTATTTGTAACTAGATTTATCTATTTATATACACTATCTTATAATATATCACTATTTTTAAGAGTCAGTTGAATGACTGAATGAATTTAGAGTGAAAATTGATATTGATAAGGTTGGAAGATAGAATTAATTATTAATATTAATTAATTATACTATCTAATTACTTAAATATTTAATTATTCTAGTTAATGAATTCTAATGTAATTGAGGGAATATTTAATATCTAAAAGTAGATAGAAAAGATAAACTATCGGAGGAGGAAGGAAATCGATTTTTGTATGGTTTTGTGGAAGAAACCTTTTGGGAAATTAGATATGTCGAATACAGCAACAGTAACCAAAACTGCAAAGAAACTTACACAAATGACTTCCTCTCCAGCAGGACAAAAACTGATAGGAGATATGTTGGGAAGTGAGAAAGCAGGGTCCCCAGCAAATCTACAAAGCATACAGACAACTCTGAATATGATTCAGGAGGTACTTCTGAAGACTCAAGAATCGATTGGAAAGAATCATGGGGAATTGAAACACGATATGGGCGAAGTTAAAGGCGACACAAGAAAATTAGATGATACACTAGGAGAAATACAAGAGACAATTATTAAGAACGATCAGAGGATCAAAATAGTGGAGGAAAGAATGGAACAGACAGAAAAAAACTGGAGGAGATAGAAAAGAAACTGATGTCAATGAATCGAAAACTTGAGGGGGCAATAATGTTTCTGAAAATGGACAACTCCGTGTTTTACTTACGATTTCAGAATATACAAGAAAATAAAGAAGAAGACCTCCTGAGTCTTATGATAGAGTTGTTGGCTGGTAGTCTGAAGATGAATAAAAGTGAATTGCAACATGGTATTGAGGAGCTGTACAGGGTGCATACTAATTATGCACGGCAGAATAAATTGCCACAAGAGTTACATATACAATTTACTAAAAGAACAATAAGAGACAAAATTTACAGGAGAATGCGAGATACAACATTGACATATAAGTGAAAAAAGATTCTGACTCTTAAACAAATACCTAGGAGGGTAAGGGAGCAAAGACGGAGTTACCGCTTCCTCTCCTCCCAACTTATCAAATATAAAATCATGTTTCGGTGGCTTATCCCAGAGAGCTTGCTAGTGACCTGGCAAGACAAAAAAATTAGATTAGATACAATAGACAAGGCCTGGGAGTTTTATGAACAGTGTATAGCAATAGATGAAGACAGGGAGAGTGGGGAGGAGATAGAGGTTAAGAGTCAGGAAGAAGGAAAGGAGTCGGAAATGGAATTACAGCAGAAGACTGAAAAAGAGCAGCAGGAAAGAATAGGGACAAGGTCAAGGACACAAACAGAACTGAATTTAAGGAAAAGAAACTAGGATCATCAGTAGAAGGTAAATGGACGAAGAAATTAAATTAATTTCAATCAACATCAATGGTTTAAATTCTCCAGCCAAAACGAGACAAATTCTAGCTAAATTACAAAAGCATAACACAGATATTACATGCCTACAGGAAACTCACATCAAAAGACAACAAGGACATATATTGGAAGCCCCTAAATTAGGAAACCTATACTCAACTCTTGCACCACAAAAAAAGAGAGGAGTAGTTATATACATTAAAGATTGGTTACGTCCGAAACAAATTTACGCAGATGAGGAAGGTAGAATTTTATTAGTTGAGATAACAATATGGCAAAAAAAAAAAAAAAAAAAGATGATATTGGCGGCTATCTACGTGCCAAATACTAGACAAGGGAGATTTTATTATAAACTACATTAAAAAATAGCAGAATTGGAGAGTGAAAATATTTGTTTATTGGGGGATTTTAATTCGGTCGTAGATCCAAAACAAGATTATAGATCGGGGAAGAAAAATAAAAAACAGAGGAAGATACTACCGTCTACTACCGTCTATGAAGATGGACCATGAATCAAAAAGCTTTGCTGGCTGAGGACTTCTGGGAGTTGAAGTCCACAAGTCTTCCATTGCCAAGGTCGGAGACCCCTGACCTGGATGACTGACCATTTCCATGGACACTGAGCTGGGAATAGGTGATCTTGAAAATATCAGGTGATGGTTGTCCCATAGGTGCTTTTCCCAAAAGGCAACTAGATGTCCTTGCTTTTTGGCACCTTTGGCAAACCATGATGTGGATGTTTGAGAGTCACCAGACTTTTAACCAAGTGGATATGACAGTATTTTGTAAATACCGGAAGCAGGTAATTTGAGCTATGCTCTCCTCAATTTGTGGGACACAAGAGTAGAGTTAAATTATAGGAGGATAGAAAAGAAAGGAAGACCAGGGGTGTTTATGGAGGAGAGTTCACCACTGTTGGGTGGCCTCAAAGATCTCCCCAAATTCAAAGTTCAGCATTGAGCTACATAGATTTCCTGCTACTGGAGTGACAAACCTGTTTCTTTTCCTTCTTAGGAAGACCCTGAACTGCAACATATGGCCATGACCATTTTGGGGATGCTACTGAAAAGGGCGAAGGAGGTTCATAGGAGTTATATAGAAGAAAATATTCCACTAGTAATTTTGCTGGCAGATGGACGGAACAAAGAAGTGAGTTGAAGGACCGGGTAACTTAAGCTAACCTAAGGTCTGTCATGCTACCTTCTTAAGGAGACCACTTGTACTCCGTGTTCACATAGAGCCATGTGGTTGTATCATATGGACACTCTGGATAATGCAGAGAGATTCTGAATCATCCTGATGTTGTGAGGTCCTTAGTGCTCTCTGAACTTGGTTCTTTTCTTGCAGACCTTTCATAACCCAACTAGGTGACAGCATCAGTACGTGGGAGCGGATGGTTTGATCTCTGCTTAAAACTTTCCTCTCTCTTGAGCTAGGAGAAGGCTGGGTTTTCTCTGTAGAACATGGACAGTATCAGAAGCAGGTGATCTGACTCCATCTTTCCTCCCTCGGCCTAGGTCTCCAGGAACACCCTCAAATCCTGTATCTCCTTCATGAACTGGGGGGATGTCCCAAGCAACCTCTATGACCACGAAATATATGCCAGTCTTCCCAGCATGTATGCTAACATCTGCTCCATCCTTGTAAGTATGAGCCAAGCTGCCTTGTTTTGTTCCACATTAGAGTATAAAACTTCCAATTTCCTGATGATTGGCCCAATGTCACCCAGTCGGCTTTCAAGCCTAAGGCAGGACTAGAACTCTCAACTCTCACCCGACTGGCTATCCTGATTAAGGCAGGACTGGAACTCTCTATCTCCTCATGATTGGCCCAAAGTCACCCAGGTGGCTTTCATGCCAAAGGCGAGACTAGAAATCACCAGCTCCCGGTTTGTGGCCTGATGCCTTAACCAGTAGACTAAACTGACTAGAGGGATTCTTCTTGGGTTTTTGCTCTCTCAGGAACAGCAGAAGTTCCATGCCACCATGAGGACTAGAAACCTTGCTGATTGGTGGGTTTGAGGATTAGAAATGGCAGTTTGTGGAAAAAGGAAATTATGGTGTCACTTGAGAGCAGGGGGATGGCGTGGCAAAATATAAATGCATTTATATGTTCAGAAGTCATTTCTTTATCCTCTTTTCTTTCCCTTTCCCTTTTCTTTTTCTATTTTCTTTTTTCACTATCTACTACTGGAAAATTAAAAAGCTGCTGGTCCATAAAGCAACTGAAGCAAACTCAGCTCTGAAAGCAGAAGCTGCACTGAATCACAAAAATTGCACAGTTCAAAAAAACGTTTATTTTCTTATTAAGTGGGGAGAGAGAAGAAGAGGGAGATGGGGAGGAGGGAGGAGGATGAGGAAGACTGTGGAGTCCTTGGTGCTCTCTGAACTTTGTTGTTTTCTTGCAGACATTTCATGACCCAACTAGGTAATGTCATCAGTACTAGAAGGGAGGAAGCTTTCCTCTGTGTTTCTATACGAGTGTTCTGCCCCGTCAGTATTGATGGTCATCATCACTGATGATGTTACCTAGTTGGGCAATGAAACATCTGCAAGAAAACCACTAAGCTCAGAGAGAACCAAGGAACCCTCATTTAACCCTGAGCTACAAATGTTCTCTTCTATTGGAACTGCTACACCAGCAGTTAGACAAAGAAAGTTCAGAAGCTTTGAAGATCAAAGACTTCTGGTTTTTTTCCTCCCTACAAAGCTAAAGAGATGAATAAGAAGCCAAAAAATAAGAAGGGGAATAATGTCCAATGGCTCAGGGAAGATTTCTTAATTTCGGGCTCAGCCTTATTTTACAACAATATTCCTAAAATGGCTAAGGTATGTTTTAGTTCAGCATTTTGCTTTGCTTCTTGTTGATCTTCCTTTCAGTCTTCCTCATGACCTGGAAATAGTCAAAAAAGGTCAATATAACAGTGGGGACGGCATGTTCCAAAGGCTGGAATTTGGACATCCCTCCCGCACAATCCCTAGGAGCAGGCAGTTGCAGCTGCCATGTTGGCTTCTTTGACCCACATCCGAATATCATGTGATGGTTGACATGGAACAGGGGTGTCAAACTCAACTTCATTCAGTGGAACATCAGGGCTGTGGTTGCCCTCGGGGAGGGGGCACTGGGTGGGCGTGACTAGCTTGACACCACTCCCCAAGCTGCTGGCATGTTTCCTCTTTGCATTGGGTAGACTGGGCCAAAGCTGCATTGGGTAGATCGAGCCAAAGCGACGTAGGCCGGCCCCTTACATTTTCCAGGACAGCCCTGTGGGCTGGTTCTGACCACATCGTAGGCCAGATGAGACCTGCGAGCCTTGTGTTTGACACCCCTTACATGGAATAAGTCTTGCCTCTGTACATGGTGTGCTTTTTCCAAATCTGGCTCAAAAGCTCTTAAAGGCCCCCTTGGCTTGGAGGGAGAAGGGAGTCAAAACCCTCATGCATCTCTGCACGGTCTCCTTTTCTAATTTCCAAGCCTTTGCTGAGTATCTCACACCCCCTCCGGTCACAGACCTGATCCTGAAAACCCTTGAAGCTCTCACAATTGAAAATAACAACATTTCTCAGGCTGCAGGATTGCTGCTGAACTCTTTCCTCGAGGAATGTGGCATGGATATTGAAGAAGTAAGAAAATGCAGGGTTTGGAGCAAAAGGATATAGGAGATTTTGTAGAAAACAAAGACGAGAATGGGTGAAACTTTGTTGTCGTGGTGACAAGACTTAGGCTGGTTTTAAGAGAGATAGGGCTGAATGGGAGACCACAAGGGCTGTCATAAAGTTGGGTAAACCTTCCAAAAGAAAGTAAGGGCAAAACAAAATAACCATACTGTTTTCATGAAAACTATATTTGGAGAGCCAGTTTGACCATGGTTAAGGCACCAGGAGAAGTTCAAGTCCTACCTTAAGCCATGAAAGCCTCACAAGTGACTTTGGGCCAGTCACTCTCTCTCTCTCAGCCCACCTCACCTCACCTAACAGGGTTGTTGTTATGAGGAAAAGAGGAAGGGGATGGTACAGGGATGTTAGATATATTCTCTGCTTTGAATTATTTGTAAAAAGAATAAAGGCGGGATATAAGTAAATAAATAAAAATGTTGCCTTCAGGCATCACATCTGGACTAGACTGGGGACAATGGAGGTGGTAGTCCAAGATACCAGAAGACAGCAGCTCAGGAAAAACACAGAAGTGGGAAATTAGCAGTAATCCAAAATTTGAACAATGAACCTCAGGATTTTTTGCCAGTGGCTGGGATGGTCAGTCATCCAAATCAGTCTTTTTGGATATTCCTCATCTTTTCCTGTTGACATTAAAGAACAAATGCCAAGCAGGATTATAGAATCCTAGCTTTGAAAGACCTCTTGAGGCTATCCAAACTCACCCTCTGCTCAGAGAAGTCCCAGTCCAACCATTTCAAACAGAAATCACCATCATCATCTTTTAACGACCCCACAATCCCTTGTGGGGTGGAGTCTGGGCAACTGAATGGAGCTAGCAGAGGGTTTAATGGCCGGATACGCTCCCTGTCGCCAATGCGGAGTTTTATTCAGCAGATTAATTCTCATTGTGCCCTGAGAGAGAAATATCTGCCTCTACCTAGGATCGAACTCACAGCCTCCTGATTTTGAGGCAAGAGCTTCACTTCTAGGCCACCGCACCACTCCGCACCATTTCAAACAGAAATATATTAAGATATTAAGCATCCCAATGGTCACGTGGTAAAATTCAGGTGCTTGGCAACTTGTTCATATTATGACGGTTACAGCGTCCCGGGATCATGTGACACTCCCCCTCTTTGCGACCTTCTTACAAGCAAAAGCAATGTGGAAGCCAAGTTCATTTAACAATTCTGTTACTAACTTAACAACTGCACCGATTCACTTAATAACCATAGCAAGAAAGATCATAAAGTGGAGCAAAATTCACTGAATGGCTGTCTCGCTTAGCAACAGAAATTTTGGGATCAGTTGTTGTAAGTTGAGGACTATCTGTATATGTCAGATAGATTGTTTTTGGGGCCCCCAGTCACAGTTTGATGATGATATTTTGTCCCATTTATAGAGGGCATCTGTACCTGGCAGATCAGGTAGCTGGAAGATTTTCTGGGTTTTGCCATTTTGGCACTCGGTGCCGAAAAGATTTGCCAACACTAGTCTAGTCTCTTCTTAAAAGCCTCCAGTGATGGAGTGCCCATGATTTCTGGTGGCAAGCTGTTCCACTATCGAGGACTACCTTACTCCATGCTGGCTTGGGTTTCCTTTTCTTTTCGTTATCCACTTTCTGCCAAGTTTTTCCAAATTCTTCCAGCAGATGGTGGCATAATCTTACAAATCTTCCCTCAGACAAGTTCTGAAAAAAATAAAAATAAAATAAAAAATCAGAATTTGAGTTTGGAATTTTGGAATTTCCAGATATATAAGGTATTCATTTACTTCGGGTCGTAGGCTGCTTCCAATCACCGCCAATTGAAAGTAGTTTACCGTTAGTCATCAACTATTCATTTAATGACTGCTCAAAGTTACAAGGACAAATAAATAAAAA
Source organism: Arizona elegans (assembly GCA_022577455.1). Taxonomy (NCBI): domain Eukaryota; kingdom Metazoa; phylum Chordata; class Lepidosauria; order Squamata; family Colubridae; genus Arizona; species Arizona elegans. The sequence continues at coordinate 64,397,157 of JAKOOJ010000009.1, forward strand.
ATGGGATTTAGGACTAGGTTTCACATAGTGGCGCAGTGGTTAGAGTGTGGTACTGCAGGCTACTTCTGCTGATTACTGGCTGCCTGCAATTTGGCAGTTCAAATCTTACCAGGTTCAAGGTTGACTCAGCCTTCCCTCCTTCCGAGGTCAGTAAAATAAGGACCCAGATTGTTGGGGGGAAGAGGCTGACTCTGTATACCGCTTAGAGCGGGCTTTAAAAGCACTGTGAAGCGGCATATAAATCCAGGTGCTATTGCTAAATTCTGTCTGTCTATCATCCATCCACCCATCCCCCATCATCCATCTATCTATCTATCTATCTATCTATCTATCTATCTATCTATCTATCTATCGATCCATTTATCCATCCATCCATCCATCCATCCATCCATCCATCCATCCATCTATCCATCTATTTATCTATCCATCCATCCATTTATCTATCCATCCAGCTAATCTAGCTATCTGTATCTCATATCTCATCTCTCATCTCTCTCTCTCTCTGTCTTAATGTTTCCACTCTGAAAAGTCATCACAATTTTAAGGATTTGAATAGTTTTCAAGAATTCTTGCAAAAAATGATGCAATAACCTTCTATTGAGCAAGAAGAGGCAGAACATAATAGCCAAGGATCAACAAGCTTCTCAGCTGGATCTTGGAAACTGAGACTAAAAAGCAAGCACTCAATACTCCCCCCCAACCCCCACTTCTTGCAAGGTATCATGCTTCTAGAATTAAAAATTGAGGGTCTGTTCAGATGAGTTCCAAAGCTGGGGAGTGCACTGTATAAGCATCTATTTTCCTCAAGACTTACAGTACATTAAGCTGGTCTTACCTCTCTGCCGTCCACTGAATTCCGTTCAATCTGGAGCTGATCGATCCAGTGTTCATATTTCTCAAGAAGTAGAAAGACTTCTACTGCATGGCCCTTTCTGCAAATTCCAGGGTTGAAGCGAAACCCTACAGAAAAAGTTAGTTAGCTTGGAACAAAGGCATCTGATAAAGAGTACTAAAACATGCATCATAGTATCATCATGGAAATTTACTGCTTACCTAGGAGCTTGCAGGGTCAACCTGCATATTTCACCCTCTCTTGCCGCTCTCATGGACTTCAATGTTTGGGAATCGAGCGGAATTATTTAGCTTTCTGCATGGTTTCTGTTCTCCGTTGTCAGCAGAGCTAGCTGAGATTTCAAAAGGCAGAGGGAAGCCGGCAGGGAGGGGAGAGGTCTGCTTTGCCTAGACGTCCATTCAGGTAAGGAGCAAAGCAGGCCCAGAGTCTTTAGGCACCTGGTAGGGCTGGGTATGGGGGGGAGCAGGGGGAAGATAGATAGGTGGGCATGCTGAGCGTCTCTGCAGTTGGTCCTAAGGACAAATGACAGTCAGCTCTGTAGAATTTGTAACTTTGCAAAAGGGTCATATGTGGCTTGGGGGGGGGGGGGGGTGTTTGTTTGTAACTTTGAATTGCCATTAAGTGATCTGTCGTATCTTGAGGACTATCTGTACTCTTTCAATACTCAATTATATATTTTTTTAAAAAAATCATTTAGATCAAACAAAGATACTGTGGAAATAAGAAACCAAAATTAATGACATTGGGTCAAAAACATTTGCACTAATTTCAGTTAAATTTGTTATACCTGGTTTTTTATCCATCTATGTCTAGAGTCATGTATATAACATGGGAGGACTATAAATTGATTAAACAAATAAACACTTTCCATGCACATACCATTGGAAATCCATGATGATATTCCAATATAACGTGCAAGGAATCTTTGTCATGCAGTATTTTTACTTATTTTTTCCCTGAAATTGTGGTCTTTAAAACAAGAGAAATATTTAATATCTACTACCAACCTGTCCTATGAATTTTTCTGCAGACTTTGCCTGATGTTCAAGAGAATTGCACAGATGAAACTTTATGAGGCTGGAGATGCACAAATCCAATATCCCAAGTTCCTTTTCCTTTTGTAGACCCTCGTAAATCCTAGCAGAAAAAAGCAAGCTTGTCTGTTAGTTTGGAATGATATGCATTTAGGAAGAAAGGCATCTGATAAAGAATGATAAAAAGACATCACAGTATCGTCATGCAAATTTACTGCTGACATAGGTGCTTGGGGGTCAACCTGCGTATTTCACCCTCTCTTGCCTCTCTCTTGCACTTCCAAGTTTGGGAATCGAGCAGAATTATTTAGCCCTCTGTAAGCTTTATGTTCATGGCTTTTGGGGGGTGGGGGGTGTCTTTGTTACTTCGCCCTGCCTTTAAGTGACCTGTTGTACCTTGAACACTACCTGTACTATGAAATTTGGCACACTCCATCATTCAACAGTGAATTGTGTTTTTTCAAAAAATCATTTAGATGAAACAAAGATACCGTGGATATAAGAAAACAAAACTAATAATATTAGGTCAAAAACATTTGCACTAATTTAAGTTACATTTGTTATACCTGCTTTCTTATCCATCTAAGTCTTCTGTATATTTCTTCTGGTTTCCATTTTAAAAAAAGCTAAGCTGTTGTTATTATTCTTATGTAAATAAAAATATGTATTATATGTATTCATTATATGTTAAAATGTGTATTCACTGAGTTATAGTCAAACCTCTATTTACTGAACTGAGAACCTGCGGGTCCCTTTTACTTCTTCCTTATTGTTCCTTATTTTCTACTTAAAGTTTCAAGTTCTTATTCTTTTCATAAGTACACATTAGATATTGCTTCAGGCTTAGCACATTAGTACAGCATCATTAAACATTTTTGAAAAGCACAGAAATATGAAAGAAATGCCCACCACAAAAGAGCGATAGCCTTCACTGCATTTTGGCAATTTATCGTCTCATGGTGGCATGTTGGTGTCTCCCTTAGAATGTTCTATATAAGAGAAAGATTAATTAGGAAAGCAATTAAATTCAATAGAATCTAGATTTAAGTATACATGACAGTAATCTCTGCAACGAATAAAACTCCCCATTAATTTCTAGATAATTCCTATGAAATGTATACATAAATTGGTGGAAGGAAAATGGAAATACTTGGTCAGATTGTCCCTTCCCATTCTCAATGGGGTGTGTGAAGGTCCTTTTTATACAGATTGTATACAGATGCTGACACTGTCCTCAATGGGAAGACCACTGCATTCAGCACTGACGAGGGAGAAACAATCACTGCTATCTCATTAATGACTTACATTTTACATTAAGTAAAATAGCCAACGCTCCCAAATAGCTCTTTAGGAGAAAAATAATTTTCCTCACATGCTTTACTGTACATACCTTCAGATAATTCAAGGTTTGTAATTTGCTCTTCATGGACAATTCATCATCTGTTATTATATCAGTTGCCTTGCTCAGCAGTATCACATACTAAGGAAGGCTGAATTCACGGATACATCCTAGGACCATGACGGCGAACCTGTGAAATGCATAGCCATATCAGTGGGCACACCAGCTCAGCTCTGGGGCGCATGCGCACGCTGGCCAACTGATTTTCGGGCCTTCTGGGCCCACCAGAAGTAGGGAAACAGGCTGTTTCCTACCTCTGGAGGGCCTGGGGGGTGGGTGGACAAGGCCCATTTTTCTTTCTTACCTGGCTCCAGATCCTCTCTATGCATTTGTGGAGGGCGAAAACAGCCTTTCCCACTCCCTCAGAGGCCCTCAGGAGGCCTGAAAGGGCCCATTTTCCAACTGCCAGTGGGACAGGAAGTGACGTTTTTTTGCTGTCCCCAGCCTCCAGAGACTCCTAGAGAGGCCCCCAGAAGCTGGGGACAGCAAAAAACATCACTTCCTGTCCCACCGGCAGTTGGGAAATGGGCCCTTTCAGGCCTCCCAGGGAGTGGGAAAGGCTGTTTTCGCCCTCCACAGATGCCTAGAGAGGATCTGGAGCCAGGTAAGAAAGAAAAATGGGCCTACCTGGCCATCGCATGCCAAGAGCGGGGCGGGGGGGGGGGTTTGCACGCGCATGCACAGGGCAGGGCGCATAGAATTATGGGTGTGGGCACACGTGTGTGCAAACCTCCCCTGCCCCCCCCCCGACACGCGATGGCAAAAAGGTTAGCCATCACTGCTCTAGGAGATATAATGGATTGGTATTCCAGTTAAAGTTTAATAACTGGACATCATCTGTGCATTGTGATCAAAGCCTGGCTCACCTATTATTTATCTTGTCTAATAGGTCATCAGGTCAGCTCTAATATCTTTGACATGTGGTCAATGAACGTAAATAACTTGATTTAATGAGCCTCTCCGATTCCTTTCTCTCTGACCAGTCAGGCTCAATTCAGATGGTTGTGAAGCTTTGCTTACAAGGCTCTTTTGGCAGTACATGTTTGCAGGGGCATCTCGCAGTTTGGTAGGGAAGTCAGCTCACGTGTGTATGTGTGAAGGGATAGCTTTTATCAACACTGCTTGTGGCATACCTGCTTCTAAATACACAAGTGGTTCTAACAAGCTGTCTTTGAGATGCCACCTCTTGTCATGGAAGCACTAAATATAAAATATAACACTCCTGATTTGATTTTATATGAAACAAGAATTCTAAGCTCAAATGCCTTCGAGAAATTAAAAAAGAAACGGCCAACAACTGACTGAGAAACAAATGATTCACAATAGAGAATCTCTGTGAAATAGAATGGAATGAGTGAGTTGGAAGGGACCTTGAAGGTCTTCCAGTCCAGCCCCCTTCTCAAGCAGGAGAACCTACACTATTTCAGATAAGTGATTGTCCAGAGTCATTAGATTCCTAGGACCTAGGATATCAATATTAACATTATGATGGTTTTGAAAAGTATAAAATCAATAGATTTCAAATTAGGAGAAGCAGACAAAATAATTAGAATCATAGGTGAGTATTTGCAAGACAGCTTCTCTCTGAGGGGACAAGCCAGACAGGGTGTGTTCCTCCAGGTCCTCTCAGTCAGATGTTGTCGTTCCAAAAGACCCATTTAGCACACATTTCCAGAGCTACCCCTGCCACATGAAAGAAGATTTGTGTGAAACCCAGCATCCCCCTTGCTGCCATTCCCGGGTTTCTTGACAAATCCTGACTAGGAATTGTCCTCCTGTAAAAACAGACATTCTATGTCCAAGAGGGAGAGTGTTTTCTAACCAGAGCGTTTATTGTGAAAAGGGTTCGTTGTCTGCTAATTTTGCTGCAAGAATTCAGATTTTTAAGCCCTAAAGAAAGCACATTTCATAGCATGAGCACTCACCTGTAATTGCAAAAGCGTATCTTTGAAGAGAAAAAGGAGAGCAGTTGGTTGATTGAAGGATATAAGGAATCTTCAAAGGAAGGACCTATTTTAGGAAACATTACGATCAGAATAGAGTTGGAAGGGACCTTGGAGGTCTTCTAGTCCAGCCCCCTGCTCAAGTAGCAGATCTTATACCATTTCAGACATGAGACTGTTCAGTCTCTTCTTAAAAACAGATCCACAACATTCCTTCTGCCCAAATTTGGTGCACTCCTACAAAATGTCTCCACGGATTTGAAAAATCCTGATGCAAAACTGCAGAGTATGTAGACATGTTTTATTAAAGGCTAAGAATATAAAAGTCAATAATTAGTTCCTCATTGTTATACCTGTTAAACTATTTCTCAGTTCTGCAATTATGATTCTTTGGGGCTTGTCCCTTTAACAGCTTATGAGTTTTAAGAACAATTCCCTCTGATTCAAGACCAAATACAGGTAATCCTCAATTGAACCCAAAATTTCTGTTGTTAAACAAGATATTTGTTAGGTGAGTTTTGCCCCATTTTACGACTGCTTGGAGGGGTGTTCTGGGGTTAATGGTATATTTTTCAGCTAAATGGGGCAGCATATGATCTTACTCCACAGTGAAGACTCACATGCAAAAGCCAACCTCAGTACATCCAGTTCCATAGCTTGCAAAATAGGAGTTTCGCATGTAATTTATTAATGTTTAACAGGTCTTTGATTTGGGGAATATCCCTATTACATTTACTGTAAACAGAGAAGAAAAATGCCATGCCCTAATCCTTGGTAGAGGAGCTGAATTGTTCATAAAAGCATATAGTGCCAAAATTCATCTAGGCTAATCAGCATCACGTTTGAACATAAACGGGATCTATCCACAGCGAAAAGTTATGTTTTCTGATATTAAATAGTGCTCAGGTGTTAACAGCATCATTATATCAGCAAAATAAATATCAATTAAATGATATAAATAATTTAAATAATGATCACATTGTTCAAGAAACTGCTATTAAAATAAGCCAAATACTTATGGCATCTATCACAAAAACTTTTTATCAAATTGGATACCACGGATGAATTTTCCTATTGCATGCTGCTAAACTGATAGATATTATTATTAATCCCTTTAAACAACCAAAGAACTCTGCATTGGTGGATTATAAATATAATGAACTAGTAATTAATTTTGTGAATAAAATTCTGCTTTTTTCCCATGCTTAAAATTCTGTTTTCAAGGAAAATACTGGAGAAAAGGGCGCCTTGCCTCCAAAAGGAGGACTGAGCCTGTTCTTGATCTGTAAAAGCAAAAGACCTGTGATAAATGGCAAATCGATTAGAAAAACAAAGATCTGAAGTAGATCTTCATTTAATCTAAAATGATTAGATTACCAAGATTTTTGTTCTTTACTCCAAAAGCTTGGAATAGCTTTCAACAGCCACTAACTAATGAAACTTAGGCAAAGGAAGGAGAAACGGATTCCAGAAGGAATGAATAAAAACCTCAGGCCAAAGGCATCATCTGAAAAAAAAAAAGAAAAGAAAGAAAACTATCTAAATAACTCTTTGGAGATCCATTTTGTTGCCAGGATGATAAAGATTCATTCCCAACTTGGCTTTTGTAAAGGAAGCGTCCCCACTTTTATTTACTCAGCCGAGACCTTCCAGCGGCCAAATGCGGGAAGGAAAGAAAATAATAATGCCATTTGTATGTCTGCCTGAACGTTATCGGACATTTTGTATGGTAAATCAACAGAGGTTTTGTCAAATTGGCTGCAAGGCTTCCCTCTGTGAGGCTTCACCTGTCAGGCGCTAATAAAGAGCCCCTCAGAGCAACTGTCGCTTCTTCCATTTTGTCGTCTTCCTATCGCTAACTGGCACCACCAGGCGGTTAAAGGCTGGCCGGTTGAGTGCGCATGCGCCTCTCTTTTTCCCACTCATTTTTCCTGCTGTTTTGTCACTGAGGGGAAAGAGGCAGGTGAAGGGCAGGTGAAGGGTGAGGCAGCGGCAATGGGGCACTGTGGGTCCAAGTGAGGGGCTCCTCCAACCCCTGGAGTCCTCCCCCAGCCTTCAGGGCCCATGGCAGGGATGAAGGAAGCTCCTCTGGCAGCTGCTGCCCGGTTTCTGTTGCTAGGAGTGGCCTCAGCTCCTTCCCTCTCAGGCTCCTGTCGCTTCTCCGATTGGTTGGGGCAGATGACTGTTCAATAGGTGGGTTTTTCTTCCTCCTGGAAGAACGGGGGAGAAAGCTATGGGGAATGCCTTCCTGCCTGATCAGAGGCTGCGAGGGGAGAAGGACCCTCCGTGGCCGAAAAATGTAGATGGCCATTGGCCTGGAATGATGTAAGTGGGGCCTCCTGCTCGTTCAAGGGGGTGGACTGGATGACCTCCTGGGTCCCTTCCCACTCTGTTCTTACCCTGAAATGGGGCAAGGCGTTTAGGGGGGGAAGCCAGGGTCCCCTGTGGTGAAGCCATAACCTTCACATAATAAGAGCGGGTTTTTTTTTCACCTTTAAACATGTTTTCGGATTATGGTTCCCCCAAAGATTTGAATCAATATTTATTTCTTGTACATTGTCTGTTAAGTCTGTCGACATCCATATCGTATCTATCCTGGACCATGAACAATTGTCTATTTGAATAAAAAGTATATTGTTTTACTTTCAAATGGCTGTTTCTCCATACATCTTGTATACTTAATTCCTCTGTCATTTTGAAAAAAGTCTTCAGGAGAGTTTTCCTGGGTTTCTTATTTATTTGTCATTTTATAGCCCAAATCCACATCAGTTACCGCATTGAAATCACCCATTATACATATATTTTCATATTCCAATTCTATTTTTTTAATGTAGTTTCCCATAAAATTCTGTTTATCATTTGGTGCATATAACGCTATTAAGATTATTTGTTTAAAATTCATTCTTACTTCCACCATCAAAATCCTTCCATCTTCATGTATAAATATTGGTTTAGGCTCTAGTTTTTCTTTTATGTATAATACAACTCCTTTTTTACTTTGTTGTCTCAATGAAGTAAATAAAACTCTTAATAAGAAGAGAATAGAATTGAATGGGCATTCATTCTTCTGGACTGGGCCATGCATTCACTGACTGGTCATCTAATTTCTCCAATCTGCAGGTTGGCCTCGTGCTGTACAGATGGCAGTGGAACTTCCCATGGAAGAAGAGCTGGAGAAATGTTTAGGATCCCATCCATTGCTCTTACCAGATGTTTGGATGTGAATCTCTTAGAAGAATATTCGAGCAAACCTTCAAAATCAGCTCCTCTTTGACCTGAAAGGAGGAAAACCAATTTTATTAGTTGTCTCATTGCCTCATCAATTCTAATGAATAAAATCTTGGCATAAGGCCATAAAAAAAGTATGAAACCTAAAGCCAAATTCATTTAAGAAGTTACTTGTTCTGTCCAAGCTTACCTTCTGGGGGAGATTCGGGGCTGGATTGCTAATTCCTCTGATGCCGCAATTCCGGATTACGCTGCTGTTGTCATTTAGAAGGACCTTCAGAGCAAAAAAGACTTTTTCCATAAGCGGTCGATCTTTCCTTTGGAAGGGCCTTCCTATAAACTGAACAGAACAATGAAGAAGGATAACTTGTACTCCAAGTAAGCAACCACTGAAAGTTAAGACTGACACGAAAAGAGAACTTAAAATGTGGATTTGAAATTCTGATGGCTGGGCCTCTTCCATGGTCACATGACCAAACTTTGCACCTTTGGCCACATCTGACTGCGTTTTAAGATGCTGTTGCCAAAAACCAGCCCTGACTTTTGTTTTAAAGCAAAACCATGCCCATAGGAAACTATTGGTTTGCTTCATGATGATGAATGCTTAACAACCTCCATAAAAAAGGTCTCAAAATCTGGTTGTTCAGATGACCGACATGTTTCATGACAGTTATGTCATACCATCGTAATGGACAGGTTCCATTATAGTTGTGTGGCAAGGACAACGTGAAGTTGTTTCTCCTCAATTGTTGTTCCGCTTTCATGCCTCTTTCCTTGGCCCTGTGTGATGCCATTGGAAGAAGCGAAGTTGGTATCAAAATGTAGGGAAAAAAGAATACAGCCTTAAATATATGAATTTCTCCCCTGCAGCTTCTCCCATCTCTATCCTCCTTTTCAAGCTGTTTCTTGAATTCTTACATAGCAGCTCCTTACCTCCACAAAATAAGCTGAGAATACTAAAAAGCCTCTATCTGCAAAGGCTGGTTACTTCCTAATTCCCTACTCTATTTTCAAGGGAAATAAGGGCATTTTTTGGTCAGGCCAATCGTCTCTCAACACTCTCCATATTTATCTATTTGTGAAAAACATACCTCTGCAAAAAATGCAGCATAGTCCTTCCTTGCAGCCTCCTTTTCCAAAAAGAGAAAAGGAAATACGTGAGGAATCAGCCTCCTGGGAAATCCATCCATCGCACACATCCTCATTGCTCTGAAAAGGAGAAATTGCACATATTAGTAGTAGAAGATCTCCTTCCATCTGGCCAGGTTAACCACCATCCTTTAAAGCCTAAAGAAGAATTCTGTACATTACCTTCCCAGAGAGGCAAATCCTTTATGCTGCTCCTCAGCATCGATCAGCATCTCCCAGCCGTGGTCTTTGCTGATGGCCTCCAAAACGTGGGCGTCTGTCTTGCCTATTCTCAGGATGGTCTTCAGGGCCTCAACTGCCACACTGCAAGTAAATACATGACATGGTAGAGTTGGTCAATGGGCCGATTCTAGTTCCATGCATCAGATGATGGATCAGGGAGGCTGAATTTCTCTGAATTACCTGCAGGGACTACAGGTGGTGTTGCCGTCCAGTCCCCCAGTTGTGAATCGTTCTCTGCTGGCTCCCAGAATGTAAAAGAACCAATAAAAGAGAAGACTTTCCAGTTTCCCTTTTATTAGTTCCTCCCTCTTCAGGATGGTGATGAAGTCCCAAAGGGCGGCACACAGCTGTTGGGAGAGAGAAAAAGAGAGTTGGGGTTCTTGCCTCTTCTACCAAAATCACCCCTGAAATGGGAAGCGGAGAGATTCCTCCGACAGGCGACCTACCGAATTGGGCAGCTGGAAAGCTGTGCCCTTTCCCAGTTCTTCCATGGGGGGGACCTTGCTCAGCAGACAAGGGAGGACTTTGGGATGGAGGGAGGCATCGGCAGCCAAGCAGCTCCAGAGGGTTCGGATGTCACTATTTTTAAAAAATACGAAAAACATTTATGTTGTTATTACTGAACCATTAAACTCTATCAAACAGGGCTAAAACAAAAAATTAATATGCAAAGGGCTTTAATTATAATGAAGACACTTTACTAGATCACTGATCCCCTTGGGACTCCAGCCCTTAATGATTCAAATATTTCATGGCTTTCAGAACAGTGTATTATTATTTATTAAGTGTATTTATTTATTATCCTTACCAGTTGTCATAGTAGGCACATATCAGGAGTGTGTCAACCGCTTTTTCAGGTTCCACATACACCAATGTGGCCATGAACCCTCTCACAGCCTTCTTCACTTCTTCATCATCGTTGCTCCTCAGGATGTGGAACATGCTCAACAGAACACGCTCGAGCTAAAGAGCCAAAACATTGGAGAGAAAACTCATTAGAAAGCATGACACGTTCGATACAAGATATACAAGTTCAACCTATTCTACACATAATTTACCAGTTGCTCAATATTAGTCCTTCATTTTTCCCCTCAAGATTCTGAACACATTTAATAATAAGTGATTGTTCACATCCAATCAAATTTGTACAGTACCATTATTAATAAAATGCATTGTGTGTAAGACCTCAAGGAATTAACAATTTTTTTCCTCTCTCTCTCCCTCCCTCCCTCCTCCCTCCCTCCCTCCCTCCCTCCAAACAACCAATATGAAACTATGGGTGAAATTAAAATGGCTGGGTCAGAATGAACCTTTGACATCCCAGGGCTGAGCTATCTCATCCCTGGGATGAGATAGAATCCAAGGATGGTTTCAGAAATGAATTGGAGAAGGTCTACTTACTTGCTGGCTTTTGGTTTCATTACTTTTGTGGTGAACCACCCAGGGTTGTGTTTTTAAGATGAATCCGGATCCTTTTGGCCCTAGTCCAATGTCTAGATCTATATAGCACTACTTATCATTAAGCAATTCACATTAAATAATATACATATTTCATATTTCAATATAACCAAATGAAACGCCTCAACCTGAATCTGGAGACCTATCAGAATTCATTTTGGAAGTGTAAAAGAGCAGCGACCGATCTGCTCAAATCCAGAAAATATAGATCAGGTCAAGTTCAGGCATCCCTAGATAAAGGGGAAAGTTCAAGACAGCCTGAATTCACCCTTTTGTGATGGGCTAATTAACATCAGCATATTTTACCCAGTTGTAGAGTGAATGGCCTCGATGGAGCAGCACAAATTTCAAGACATCCCTCACAGTGTCAGACCAGATTTCATCCCGCAGCATTGTTGTTAAAATGACTTGGACGAAAGATAGCAGATCTTTGGGAAGAAGTGACTTCATAATCATCTGTGAGGGAAAAGTAAAATAATATATTAAACAGCAAACCGACTGGAAATCTCGAGGTTTAGTGAGGCAAATAAGAATGTCATTTTCCAGCCATTGGTAGAATAAATCCCATATCATATAATATTGTTTATCTTCTTGTTCTCTAATTTCAAATGTCAATTTACTCATTTCAGCACATTCCATGATTTTCTTAATAACTTCCTCTTGCGTTGGTATTTTCTCATTTTTGGCTAGATACTAAAACATGGAAGTGAAATATGAAATATAAAATGAATGTTATAATATGTGAAAATAATTTCTTTTGGAATGATAATGCCATTGTTGGATAAATGACAAATGAGGATAATGATATAAAGATATATATCAGGTTGATAATATGAGAAATTAGATAATTTGTAAAATGAAGCACAAGGGATTTGTAACCGATCGACACCCTGTTTGCAATTGTAATAGATGATTGATGTTTTATGTTTTGTTTGTTTAAAAATTCAAAAAAAAAAAAATTCAAAAAAAATGTCATTTTCTATCAGAGAAGGCCCCCCCCAAACAATCTATTTGTTATCAGTGTGAAAAGAACTGTATATGAGCGTGAACGCACTCCCACGTGAATGCATGTAGACCGATAAGGAAATATGCCTGCAGTTTTGGGGGTGAGTCACTCAAAATTACCTCTTTTTGCAATCTAATGCAAACATGGTTCAGAGACAAAAGTTACGTGGTTGCTCTGAACTGTACTCGATGCTTTGAGCATCTTTTGAAGCTTGATTACTGGATGACTCTTCAAGGTGACATGGAGCAGCTCTTCAAGGCAAACCTTGACAGGTTAGCCATTGATAAAATAAGCCCCAAGTCGAGAAATATTCAGTTTCTTTCTTTTTCTTAATTGTAACAATTAGCTTATCCATTTCTGCACATTCTAATATTTTTTAAATCACATTTTCATCTGTTGGGATCTCTCCGCTTTTCCATTGTTGTGCAAATACTATTCTAGCTGCGGTCAATACATGTAAAATCAAATATACATTCCCTTTGGTGTATTTGTCTGATAAAATGCCCAACAAAAATGTCTCTGATTTCAAATCTCTGTGCTGTTTTATCATTTTTCCCAGCCATGTGTGAATTTTTATCTAATATATTTTCGCTTTTTGACACGTCCACCACAGTTTTGGGGCATTTTCTCTTCTGTTGCTGTAGCTCTTAAGTTGTGTCCACCGGCAGGAAAACAGGGTCTTCGTTCCACACATGGGATATGCAAACCTTTCCCCCTTGGGGGTTTCACTTGTAAAGACCAGGTGAGATGTGTGGCTTCCATTGCTTGAGTGGCCCTCGGTCAGACAAGAGACAAATCAGCTGTTAAAAACAGACTTAATAAAAGTAATGTGTGCTATAATTGACTTGGGCTGTTCTCAGCCTCTGAATCTGGAAGGACACCTGGATCTCAGCCTGTTGCCACAGGTTCCAGAGAAGTCACAGGTACAGCAAGTGCATCCATTCCCAGTGGAAACATGAGCACACTCATACTGTTCTGATTTAGGCTCCCTTAACAAGCAGGAGGCAGGAATTACTGGCAAAACCTCTTTTATTTACACGACTGTGAATTACGTTCATTCACAGTCAGCAAGGTTTGTCCAAACAGTTTTTCAAAGGAATATTTCTCAACACACCTTATCTCGTTTGTCAAGCTGCCACGTAACTTGTTCCCAACCGCAGTACAAGGCAAAACTTGGCACAGAGTCTCTCAGAGTCATGGAACGAATGAATTGTTTCCTGCAAAAGCCCACTCCTTGTTCGCTCCTCTTTTCCTCGCTTCCTATGGGAGGGGCCAATCACTTCCAAGGTGTGGCTTTACTCCCGAGTTGACCCTGCTTTCCGAGTTGTTCTTGTCTTCTGCCAGCTCTGCGCATGTGCACACTGGGAACAAGCTCCAGTTGTTCTTCTGCCTTGCTGTTGTCTACCTCCCTCTCTGCCTCCAACACAGAGCCCTCATTCGAGCTTTCCCCAGCCCCCAGGACTGGCCTACATTCCTCCCCAACTTCTTCACTGTTTGAGTTAGCTGGCTGCCGCCAGGCCACAACACACACATACAAATTCCTCTGATGTTTAAAGTCATACAAAAAGTGCTGAAGACTCCTGTGGGGAAGCCTTCCTTTCCCTATGCACAGCATACAAATATGTGTTCTAATCTTATGTGCAGGTTACAGTAACTGAAAAATTACTGTAGTCTCTTTAAGGATAGCAGGAGCCTGAGAAGATTAGAAGAGTTTTGAATTAAAAGATTTTGTGTTGTGAAGCACACATTGCTCATGAAAAGCATCTGTCTTGACAAAAAATTTTTTTAAAAAATCAATCTTTACCAAAAGGAGTACAGACATGAAGAAGACTGAATGGTGGATTTAAGACAGATGGGTTGAAAAAAACCCTTCCTAACCATAAAAACAACTCAGCAGTCCAACCAATTAACCAAAGAAGCGATGGGAATCCTCTCATTGGAGGTGAGAAATGAGCTAGACAGACGGTTAGTTTAGCTGGGATGCTTTAATTTGGATTCCTCGGTTGAAGAGGAGGGTGGAATTGTCAGTTTAAGGGGCACACCTGTGAGTCAGATTATTTTTGTCTCCTGGTGCTAATTTGAAATCTGCTTTCATTATACTTTTAAAAAAGTATAATAATGTTAATGATCTGATGTTCTAGGGCAGTGATGGCTAACCTTTTCCAGACCGTGTGCCCAAAGCATGAGCATGCGCCCGAACTCACAAAATGCAATACGTGCCTCTCCCACATGCGCCCCGCCCCGCACATGCACGCATCACTCCCGCACATGAGTGTGTGTCCTCCCACACACACATGACCCCCTTCACGCACACCCACGCATGCGCAGCAGAGACCCAAAAGCCAGCTGGCCGGCGGGAGGCACATGTGCATGCATGTCGGAGCTGAAATGGGGTAATGGCCCGCATGCCATCAAAGAGGGTGGTGCGTGCCACCTCTGGCATCTATGGCACGTGTTCGCCATCACGGTTCTAGGATGTATCCATGAACTCAGCCTTCATTGCAAGTGTGATACTGTTGAGCAAGGCTGCTGGTGACATTGATGATGAATTGCCCATCGAGAGGAAATTAGGAGCCTTAAATTATCTAAAAGTATGTACAATAAAGCAAGTGAGGAAGGCTATGTTTCTTTCGCTTATCTAGTCATTCTAAGGGAGACAGAAAATTGCCTAATGCGATCAAGGCCTTGACCCTTTTGTGGTAGACATTGCTTTCATATTTCTGTGCTTTTGAAACTATTCCATGATGCTGTTTTAAGGTGCAAAGCAATCCCTTGAAGCTCTTCAAAAGGAAAGGGAACCGGGGACCTGGATTTAGGGATCTTCAGCCTCATGAAGCTCCATGCCTGCAAACATCAGGCAAAGTCTGCAGACAAAATCATAGGACAAGTTGGTAGTAGATATTAAATATTTCTCTCTTTATAGAAGTTTTTTATTTTTTTCCAACACACATACAAACAAACAAACAATGCATTTTTTCCGAACAGAGTATTGGCTGAGTCACAATTTGTATCACTTTTAGTTCCTCGAACACCATTTTATATATTTCACTTTTCGCCGTGAAATTCTTTCTCTCTAATTTTTTATTTTATTTTTCTTCTATTTCTTCTAATATATAAAAAATATTACCATTTACCGTAATCTCTAATCTTAATCAATTTTTCTTTTTCCACTCCTCTCTTTACTTTTTTTCAGATTGAAACCCTTGTTTTAAAGACCACAATTTCAGGGGGAAAAAATAAGTAAAAAGACTGCATGAGAAAGATTCCTTGCATGTTATAACGGAATATAAAAGTGGATTTGCAAAGCATTATTGGAATGGGTTGTGCATGAAAATTATTTATTTAATCAATTTAAATAGACACCATCCATCTCACTTAGATGACTCCGGGCCACTATACAAGACTCCAAATGAAACTCAGGATCTAGCATATCACTGCCATTATTCTGAGATGGTTAAGAGATCAGTAGCAACAATAACTTTTCAAACCTGGAAGAATAGAGCAGAATCTAACAGATTCTGTTAGCTGGATTCTGGGGCTGGACTAGGCCCCAGGTCCATTTCAATCAACAGGGATTCTTCTTGTAGCCAATAAAATTCATTCATAGGTAGTCCTTGACTTACAACAGTTCGTTTACTGACACGTATGTTTCTCCCCACACTCCCCACATGATCCCACAGTTGGGCTGCTACTCCCCCCATACCTCACATGATCCCTTAGTTGGTCTGCTGCTCCGCCCACCCCACATGATCCCACAGTTGGGCTGGACCTACTCCCACCAAACATGATCCTACAGTTGGGCTGCTGCTGCCCCCACCCCACATATGATCATACAGTTGGGCTGCTGCTCCCCCCACCCCACACATGATCCGTAAGTCTGTTGCTCCCTGCACCCCACACATGATCCTACATTTGGGCTTCCACTCCCCCCCACACCACACATGGTCCCTGAGTTGGGCTGCTGCTCCTCCCACCCCACACATGATCCCTCAGCTGGGCTTGTAGGAAGAAATCTCCTTCTGGGTTCTGCTCCAAGTGGGGAAAAAGACACTGGAAACATGGAGACTGCTTGGAAAGATGGTTTAATGGTAGACAGGATCACATGACTTGAGGTCCTGAACAGAAAAGGGCAGATACAGCAAGTTTTCGGGTTTTATGCTCTCTCTGGCTTTGAACTTCCTGGGGCCCAGAAAGAATATCCTGATTGGTTGTCAGACATCCAGGGGGTGGGGGTCTTAGTTAGCCTGGCTGGCTGATGTAATCTACCCAGGTGCCATGGGGTGAGTTTCTGTTGCTAGATGGGTCCCATTGTCTTGCAAATGAGATTCATTGACAAAGATTGAGTTTCTGCCTCTGGCCCATTAACAAAAGGGTGGGGGCAGGAAGGTGGGAGCTGCTTTGTCTTTAAAAATATGCTTCTCCATTTCTCATACAGGGAAACATAATATTCTGCCTTTTTAATATTTCCCAAAATATTTCATTCTTCTAGGAAAGGATGGGTGCTAACTTCCTACAGGTTGCTGCACCCCCCAACCCACACATTATCCCACAGTTGGGCTGCATCTCCTCCCACCCAACACCTGATCCCTCAATTGGGCTCCTGCTCCCCTGACCCCACATATGATCCTACAGTTGGGCTGCTGCACCACCCAACCCACATAGGATCCCTTAGTTGGGCTGCTGCTCCTCCCACTCCACATGATCCCTTAGTTGGGCTGCTGCTCCCCCAACCCCACACATGATTCCACAGTTGGGCTGCTGCTCCCCTGGCCTCACACTTGATCCCACTGTTGGGGTGCTGCACCCCCACCCCACATATGATTCCTCAGTTGGCCTGCTGCTCCCCCCACCCTACACATGATCCTACAGTTGGGCTGCAGTCCCCCCATCCCACAAATTATCACTCAGTTGGGCTGCTGCTCCTTGCACCCCACACATGATTCCCCAGTTGGGCTCCTGATTCCCCCGACCCCACACATGATCCCACTGTTGGGGTGCTGCTCCCCCCACCCCACATATGATCCCTCAGTTGGGCTCCTGATCCCCTCACCCCACATATGATCCCTCAGTTGGGCTGCTGCTCCCCCCACCCCACATGATCCCATATTTGGGGTGCATATCCTCCCATTCCACATATGATCCCTCAGTTGGTCTACTGCTCCACCCACCCCACACATGATCCCTCAGTCTGACCTCCCGCGACCCCAGAAATGATTCCTCAGTTGGGCTCCTGATCCCCTCACTCCACACATGATCCCACAGTTGGGCTGCTGCACCTACCACCCCACATGATCCCTTACTTGGGCTGCTGCTCACCACACCAAACACATGATCCCTCAAACTGCTGCTCCGCGCACCCCAAACATGATTCCACAATTGGTTCTCAAATTCCCCCCACCTAACACATGATACCTCAGTTCGTCTACTGTTCCTTGCACCCCACACATGATCCCTCAGTTTCCTGCTCCACGCATCTCACACATGATCCTATGGTTGAACTGCTGTCCCCCCACTCCACACATGATCTCTCAGTTGGGCTGCTCCCCCAACCCCAAACACATAAAATATCCCACAGTTCGGCTGCTGTCCCCCCACACTACACAAGATCCCACTGTTGGGTTGCTTCTCCCCTCACCCTACACAAGATCCCACAGTTGGGCTGCTGCTCCCTCCACCCCACACATGATATCTCAGTTGAGTTGCTTCTTCCCCCACCCTACACAAGATCCCACAGTTGGGCTGCTGCTCCTTCCACCCTACACATGATCGCACTGTTGGGCTGCTGCTCCCCCCACCCTACACAAGATTCCACAGTTGGGCTGCTGCTCCCTCCACCCTACACATGATCCCACAGTTGGGCTGCTTCTCTCCCCACCCTACACAAGATCCCACAGTTGGGTTGCTTTTCCCCCCACTCTACACAAGATCCCACAGTTGGGCTGCTGCTCCCCCCACCCCACACATGATCCCTCAGTCTTCTGCTCTGTGCATCCACACATGATCCTATGGTTGGACTGCTGTCCCCCCCACCCACACATGATCTCTCAGTTGGGTTACTGCTCCCCCCACCCTACACAAGATTGCTCAGTTAGGCTGCAGCTCCTCGCACCCCACACATGATCCCTCAGTCTGCTGCTCCCACCACCCCACACATGCTCTCTCAGTTGGGCTCCTGATTCCCTCACGCCACATATGATCCCACAGTTGGTCTACTGCTCCTCGCACCCCACACATGATCCCTCAGTCTGACCTCCCGCGACCCCAGAAATGATTCCTCAGTTGGGCTCCTGATCCCCTCACTCCACACATGCTCCCACAGTTGGGCTGCTGCACCTACCACCCCACATGATCCCTTACTTGGGCTGCTGCTCACCACACCAAACACATGATCCCTCAAACTGCTGCTCCGCGCACCCCAAACATGATTCCACAATTGGTTCTCAAATTCCCCCCACCTAACACATGATACCTCAGTTCGTCTACTGTTCCTTGCACCCCACACATGATCCCTCAGTTTCCTGCTCCACGCATCTCACACATGATCCTATGGTTGAACTGCTGTCCCCCCACTCCACACATGATCTCTCAGTTGGGCTGCTCCCCCAACCCCAAACACATAAAATATCCCACAGTTCGGCTGCTGTCCCCCCACACTACACAAGATCCCACTGTTGGGTTGCTTCTCCCCTCACCCTACACAAGATCCCACAGTTGGGCTGCTGCTCCCTCCACCCCACACATGATATCTCAGTTGAGTTGCTTCTTCCCCCACCCTACACAAGATCCCACAGTTGGGCTGCTGCTCCCTCCACCCTACACATGATCGCACTGTTGGGCTGCTGCTCCCCCCACCCTACACAAGATTCCACAGTTGGGCTGCTGCTCCCTCCACCCTACACATGATCCCACAGTTGGGCTGCTTCTCTCCCCACCCTACACAAGATCCCACAGTTGGGTTGCTTTTCCCCCCACTCTACACAAGATCCCACAGTTGGGCTGCTGCTCCCCCCACCCCACACATGATCCCTCAGTCTTCTGCTCTGTGCATCCACACATGATCCTATGGTTGGACTGCTGTCCCCCCCACCCACACATGATCTCTCAGTTGGGTTACTGCTCCCCCCACCCTACACAAGATTGCTCAGTTAGGCTGCAGCTCCTCGCACCCCACACATGATCCCTCAGTCTGCTGCTCCCACCACCCCACACATGCTCTCTCAGTTGGGCTCCTGATTCCCTCACGCCACATATGATCCCACAGTTGGTCTACTGCTCCTCGCACCCCACACATAATCCCTCAATCTGACCTCCCGCGACCCCAGAAATGATTCTCAGTTGGGCTCCTGATCCCCTCACTCCACATATGATCCCACAGTTGTGCTGCTGCACCTACCACCCCACAAGATCCCTTACTTGGGCTGCTGCTCACCGCACCAAACACATGATCCCTCAAACTGCTGCTCTGTGCACCCCAAACATGATTCCACAATTGGTTCTCAAATTCCCCCCACCTAACACATGATACCTCAGTTCGTCTACTGTTCCTTGCACCCCACACATGATCCCTCAGTTTCCTGCTCCACGCATCTCACACATGATCCTATGGTTGAACTGCTGTCCCCCCACTCCACACATGATCTCTCAGTTGGGCTGTTCCCCCCACCCCAAACACATAAAATATTCCACAGTTGGGCTGCTGTCCCCCCACACTACACAAGATCCCACTGTTGGGTTGCTTCTCCCCTCACCCTACACAAGATCCCACAGTTGGGCTGCTGCTCCCTCCACCACACACATGATATCTCAGTTGAGTTTCTTCTTCCCCCACCCTACACAAGCTCCCACAGTTGGGCTGCTGCTCCCTCCACCCCACACATGATCCCTCAGTCTTCTGCTCCGCGCACCCACACATGATCCTATGGTTGGACTGCTGTCCCCTCACTCCACACAGGATCTCTCAGTTGGGCTGCTGATCCCCCCCCCAAACACACAAAATATCACACAGTTGGGCTGCTGCTCCCCCCACCCTACACAAGATCCCACAGTTGGGCTGCTGCTCCCACGACCTCAGACAGGAGGTTATATCATGTGGGGAGTGTGGGGAGCAGTAACCCAACTGTGGGATCTTGTGCAGTTATATTTCCTTCTAACATCATTTCCACATCTTTAGGAATCTGAGGTAAATTTGCCTTTCGCAAGTATTGGTTGACATTTTCCTCCTGTATATTTTTTTGTTCATCCAATTTTCTATACTAATCTTGTATAATCTCTTTCTTCTCTTTATTCCCGAATCTAATTTGTCCTTGACCATCCATTAGTTGTGTTATTTTTCTTGATTCTCTCTTTTTTTTCAGTTTGTATGCTAACCATCTACCTGGTTTATTGGCATCTTCAAAGTAGTTCTGTTTGGCACTTCTGATTTTCTGTGCTAAGTCTTCTTTTTCTATTAATCCCATTTTATGCTTAGTTGTATCCATTTTTATTTTAATATCCTTCTTTTGTGGAGATTTCTGAAGCTCCTTTTCAAGTTTCGCATAGTCATCCTCTAGTGTTTTATAGACTTGTCTTTTCTTAATATTTCTTTTCCTTGTATAGTCTATTATCAGACTTCTTGTATAAACTTTCATTGTGTCCCAAAGATTTTGCATCTTTTCTCTTTTTTTGTGTGTATCTCTTTTCTGTTTTCTTTTTTTAAAAAAAAAACAATTCTCCATTTTCTGCACAAATTCTTTTTCTTTTAATATTGTATTATTTAGAGTTCATCTAGATCTTATCCGTTGTCCTTTCCACCTCACACTCACTGGATTATGGTCTGCCCAGGTATTTGCTTCTATTTCAATTTCTTCTACAGTATATTAGAAGTCAGTTCTATTGTCGTCCATGTCTAATCTAGACCATGATGAATGTCTGTCAGAATAAAAGGTATATTGCCTACTTTTTGCATTTCTTTCTCTCCATGCATCTTTTAAATTTGTTTCCTCTATCATTTAAAAAAAAAGATTTCAAAAGTATCTTTCTAGTATGCTTTATTTCCTTATGTGTACTATAATCTAGTTTCTCATCTACTATACCATTAAAGTCCCCCTTCATACAAATATTGTCATAATCCAATTCAATTATTTTCTTATGTAGCTTTCTATAGAAGTCATCTTGATTGTTATTTGGAGCATATATTGCTATTAAGAGTATTTTCCTATTACTATCTATTATTTCCACCATCAAAATTCTTCCCTCATCATCTGCGTATATTTGCTCTGCTGGAATTGTGTTTCTAATGTATAAGACAACTCCCCTTTTCTTACATTGTGGTAGTGAAGTAAAAATTTTCTCTAATTTTGGCTGTACCAGTACCTGTTCATATTGCTTTTTAATGTGCACTTCTTGTAAACAGATTATATCAAACTTAATTTATCTAATTCATCCATAAATTAGAGAAATTAAAGTTTGATATAATCTGCTTACAAGAAGTGTAATATCTGAATTAAGTCCATTTATATTTATTGCAATCAATTTTTTTCTTCCATGTTCATACTTTATATGAGGGGTTTGCTGCCCTAGTTGATCTCGGTTCACGTTGTTCTTTGTGTTCCACAATACCCCCTACTGCTCTTTCTGTTTTTTCAATCATAGCTATGTCTTCTTCTTGGATTTGAATCAGTCGTTCTATTGTTCTAATTTACATTTCTTTCTCTCTGAGAAATTCTGCATAAAATGCTTTAGCTTTATCCATTGAATCTATTCTATAGCTTTGCTGCTGCCACATAAACACTAATCCTTCTGGTATCAGCCATCTGTAATTCACATCTTTTTGAAGTAGTATTTTAGTCAGAAATTGATATTCTCTCCTCATCTCTCTCACTCTTCTCAGTATTTGCTTCAGGACCACAATTTCTTTCTTCTTATACTTCAGTTTTTTCTCTTGCAATCTGCAAAATCTGAGCTTTAATCGATTTCTTGGTAAACCTTATATGGACTTCTTGTGGTAATTTATTTCGCATTGCATATGTTGTGTAGATTCAAAATATCTCATCTATGCCATCCAAAATCTTTTCTTTGGTAATTTCTAATGCTTCTGCTAGAAATTCTATCATCACTTCTGCCAGATTTTCTCCCTTTTCTTCTTCTATATTTTGAAATCTGAGATAAAATTCTGCTCTATCCATCTCCCATCCGACTAATCCACTCTTGTCTCATTCAACTTCATCCAGTCTAATATCAATGTCTCTGATTTTTTTCTCTCTTTGCTCCTACTTTTCCTCAATTTTTTGGTGTCTATCTTCATATATCAACATCATTTGTTGTATGCTCTCCACTTTCTCATCTGTCTTCTCTGTTCTTTGTTCAATCTTCTGAACTACTTGCAATATCATCTGTAATGTTGTCTCCTTTTCCTCCTCCTTCTCCTGTTGTGGCATTGTCTGTATGGATTGCTGTCCTCCAGATGGAGATGAAGAGGGCGTAGTTGTGGAAGCGTCAACAGCCATTACTTTTTTACTCATTCTGTGAAGTAGTCACAGATGCTTTATACAAATGGGAGAGAAATAAAAAAAGAAAAATAGAAAAAGAAAAAAGAAAAAGAAAGAAAAATTATATTCTTCAGGTTCTTCTATATCTTAAATCAATTATGGGTGGAGCAAATATTACTTCAAGTATTAATAAGATACTCAAAGTCAAAAAAGAAAAAAACCACCAATAAAAAGTAGAAAAACAATCTTCAGGCACTTGTATACCTTAATCCAATTCAGTTCATTAAAAAATATCAGTCTTCTTGACAATCTAAGTTAAAAATCCTCCATCAACTCATAGTTCAATTAAAAACACTTACACAGGGGAAGAGTACAGAGAGCTGTCTCTTAATGAATGAAAAAATAAAAAATAGAATAAAGAAAAGAAAAGATGTTCAAATAAAAATCACTTCTATATAAAATTCAAATATTTTTTAATTTGAATTCCAAATATTATTTACTGTTCTCTTTCAAAGTCACTGGAAATTCCTTCTTGTTCAACAGACTCCTGCCTCTGATAGTTCCCTGAAAAACACCTGAGTAAACAATTCGACATATAATTTTAAGTGTTCTTTTGATGTTCTTCCAACTATTTTATCTATAAGAGGGCTCCAAGTCCTTGAAATGCAACAGAATATAGCACAGTTGTTACTTTTTAAACCAACAAAGAGATACAAAATTTCCAATCCACTAGATGGCAGTGTTACATACTCTCTCCTTCCCCTGCTGTGTTCAAAAAAACCTTTGAAAATCAAATTAGCCAAAAAGGAGAAAAAAACCCAATAAGGCAAATTGAAAATAAAACAAAATCAAAGCAAAATTATGATAAAAAGGCACAAAAAATTTAAAAATGAAATAAACAAGTCTCCGGTCCAATCCAATCCAGTCCAGATTAAAAATCCACAAATGCAACAAGAATAAAAACAAACAAATATAAAAACAACTCCCCAAGAGTCAAGTTTAATTTCGCTGCTTAATTTTCTTCTGTCTTCAATTTAATCTTTCTTTCAGTCTCAGGGTGCTCTCATTATATAGATTATGATTAAAAGTTTCTCACTGAGTCGACACACTTCTTTCCAATCTTCTTCTGTTTGGGAGCTGTCCCAACTTCAACAGCTACAATGGCTGCCACCCCACCACCGTAAAAAGGCTTCTCCTGGATCAATCAGGGACTTTGCAATGTCCCTGAGATTGACAGGATGTGCCCTTCAGTATCACAGTCTCAACGGGACTGTGAGGTCCAAAAAGGACCATCCAGCGATGGGGATATCGGCAGTGATCCTGGAGCACCAGACTCTTCCGTCCATGCCATAGCGATGTCAGCTCCTCCCCTTGCCTACCCCACATCTGATCCTACAGTTGGTCTGCTTCTCCCCCCACCCCCCACCTGATCCTGTATTTGGACTGCTGCTTCTCCCCCACTGCACAAATGATCCTTCTAATGGGCTACTTCTCTCCCACCACTCCACACCTGATCCTGAAGGGGTGGGAGAGGAGCAGCAGCCCAACTGCAGGATCAAGTGTGGAATGGGGGGAGCAGCAGCCCAACTGCCGGATCAGGTGTGGGGTGAAGGGAGAGCAGTAGCCCAACAGAAGGATCATTTGTGCAGTGAGGGAGAGGCTGCAGCCCAAATGGAGGATCAGGTGTGGGGTGGTGGGGAGAAGCAGCCCAAATTGGAGGATCAGGTGTGGGGTGGGAGGGGAGCAGCAGTCCAAATGGTGGATCAGGTATGGGGTGCGGGGAGAGCAGTAGCCCAACTTCAGAATCAGGAGTGGGGTGAAGGGAGAAGCAGCCCAACTGCAGTAGTCTGTATAAGTTGTGGG
The DNA here is from genome assembly GCA_022577455.1 of Arizona elegans. Taxonomy (NCBI): domain Eukaryota; kingdom Metazoa; phylum Chordata; class Lepidosauria; order Squamata; family Colubridae; genus Arizona; species Arizona elegans. Next base: position 64,421,778 of record JAKOOJ010000009.1, read on the forward strand.
AGACCAGGAGGTCAATTGAGAGATCATGTGTGGGGTAGAATGAGCAGCCAAACTGATGGAGCAGGTGTGGGGTGTGGGGGAGCAGCAGCCAAAGGTGAGCGGGAGCAGGTCGAGATGAGTGGGAAGAGGCCGAACCAGGTGGGAGCAGGTCAAGGCAGGCGGGAGCTGGCAGAGGTACAAGGGAGCAGGTTGAGATGACTGGGAGCTGGTGGAGATTAGCAGGAGCAGTCCGAGACGAGCTGGAGCAAGCTGAGATGTGCAGGCAGGAGCAGGCTGATGTGGACGGGAGCAGGCTGAGACTAGCAGGTAGTAGCAGGCCGAGACGAGCTGGAGCTAGCTGAGATGAGCAGCAGGAGCAGGCTGATGTGGACGGGAGCAGGCTGAGAGGGTTGGGAGCAAGCTGAGATAAGCGGGTGCAATCCGAGGCGAGTGAGATCAGGCTGAGAAGAGAAGCCAGGAGTAGGCCGAGTCAGGCGGGAGCAGGCAGAGACGAGCAGGAGGTAGCCAAGACGAGCAGGCAGGAGCAAGGCGAGACAGGTTGGGAGCAAGCTGAGACTTTTGGGAAGAAGCCGAGATGAGCAGGTGCAAGCCGAGATGAGTAAGGTCAAGGTGAGATGATAAGGCAGGGGCCAGGAGCAGGCCACGTCCAGGCGGGAGCATGCGAAGTCGACCTGGAGCAGACAGAGACGAGCAGAAGCAAGAAAAAATGACCAGGCGAGACAAGCATGCAGGAGTAGGGCAAGGTAGGTGGGAACAGGCTGAGATGAGTGGTGGTATAGAGGCTGAGGCAAGAGGCAATAAGCTGAGATGAGTGGGAGCAGGTTGAGTCTTCTGCTCCCCCCCCCACCTATACCTGGACCTGGTCCAGGAGCTCAACAGAAAAATCATGTGTGGGGTAGAAGGAGCAGCCCAACTGATGGAACAAGTGTGGAGTGGGGAGAGAGCAGCTTCCCAAATGCAGGATCAGGTGTCGGGTGTGGGGACAGCAGTAGCTCTACTGCAGAATCAAGTGTGGGGTGGGGGAGAGCAGCAGCCCAACTGCAGGATCAGGTGTGGGGTGTGGGAGAACAGGACCCCAACTGCAGGTGCAGGAAAGGGATGGGGAGGAACAGCAGCCAAGCTGCTGGTTCAGGTAGGGGTGGGTGGGACCAGAACCTCAACTGATGGATCATTTGTCGGGTAGAGGGAGCAACAGTTTAACTGCAGGAGCAGGTGTGGGGTATGGGGGAGCAGCAGGCAAAGACTAGCAGGAGCAGGCCGAGATGAGCCGGATCAGGCTGAAGCGAGCGTGAATACGCAGGGACAAGTGGTCACGAGCAGACTGAGATGAATGGGTGAGAACAAGCCAAGAGAAGCAGGAGCAGGCCAAGACAATCACACGGGAGCAGTCCAAGGCAGGTGGGAGAAGGCTGAGATGGGAGGGAGCAGGCCGAGATGAGCAGAGGGATTAGGCTGAAGCGGGCGTGCAGGAACAGGCCAAGATGAGCAACAGCAAGCCGAGCCTAGCAGGAGCAAGAAAAGATGAGGTACAATGAATGAAAACGAGCGGGCAGGAGCATTCCGAGGTGACCGGGAACAAGCCAAAACGAGTGGGGAGGTGTAGGTTGAGCGGGAACAGGCTGACACGAGCGGGCAGAAGCAGGCCAAAGGAGGCTGGAACAGGCTGGGGTAGTTGGATGTAAACTGAGATGAGTGAGATCAAGCTGAGATGAGAAGCCAGAAGCCAGGAGCAGGCCGAGTCAGGCTGGAGCATGCCAAGTCGAGCTGGAGCAGGCAGAGAGAAGCAGGTGGAAGCCAAAAAGAGCAGGCAGGAGCAGGCAGAGGCAGGTGGTAGCACAGCGAGACTGTTGGGAGCAAGCCAAGATGAGCAACCAGGAGCAGGCTGAGGCTAGCGGGAACAGGCCGAGATGAGCAGGCAGAAGCAGGTCAAGGGAGGCTGGAGCATGCCGAGGCAGTTAGATGTAAACTGAGACGAGTGAGATCAAGCTGAGATGAGAATCCAGAATCCAGGAGCAGGCCAAGTCGGGTGGGAGCATGCCAAGTCGAGCTGGAGCAGGCAGAGAGAAGCAGCAGAAAGCCAAGAAGAGCAGGCTGGAGCATGCTGGGACGGTTGGGAGTAAGCCGAGATAAGCGGGTGGAAGCCAAGATGAGCGAGGTCAAGCTGACGTGAGAAGCCAGGAGCAGGCTGAGTCAGGCAGGAGCATGCCAAGTCGAGCTGAAGCAGGCAGAGATGAGCAGTAGCCAGCCAAGATGAGCAGGAGCAGGCCGAGATGGGAAGCCAGGAGCATGCCAAGCTGGAGCAGGCAGAGGCAAGCAGCAGGAATCCGAGATGAATAGGAGTAGGCCGAGACGGGAAGCCAGGAGCAGGCCAAGGCAAGCAGGAGCAGGCAGAGATGAGCTGGAGCAATCTGAGATGAGCGGGACCAGACTGAGACAAGCAGCCAGGAGCAGGCCGAGGCAAGTGGGAGCAGGCTGAGATGAGTGGGAGCAGACCCCTCTCAGTCTCTGACATCTTTCAAATGCCTCTTTCCAGCATGTGAATCTTGCTGTCCTGAGCTGTGACCCGTGTCTTTCAGGTCCAGACAAATGGCTGACTCCTGCCCTGGGCATTTGTTTTCCCGATGGTCGTCAAGTTCCGCAATGGGCACGATGGCCTCCTGCTGTGTGGATGTGTGGAGGAGAAGCTGGAGAAATCTTTAGGTTTTGCTTGGTAGTTATTGCCCGATGTCTGGGTATGAGTCCTTTGGAAAATTCAAGCAAAGCTTCAAAACCAGCTTCTCCTTCTTTCTGATCTGAAAGGAACAAAATCAACTTTATTAGTTGCCTCATTAGTTCTCCATTTCTAAGGAATAAAATCTTAGCATAAGGACATAAAAAAGGGATGAAACCTAAAACCAAATTCATTAAAGAAGTTACTATGCATCATGCGTTCTATCCAAGCTTACCTTCCGGGGGAGATTTGGGGCTGCATTGCTGATTCCTCTGATGCTGCAATTCCGGATTACGCTGTTGCTGTCGTTTAGAAGGACCTTCAGAGCAAAAAATACTTTTTCCAAGAATGCTCGATCTTTCTTCTGGAAGGGCCTTCCTATAAACTGTTCAGAATAATAGAGAAGGATAAGTTGCACTCTACTTAAGCAGCCATTGAAAGTTAAGACAGACAATAAAGTTTGACACTCCTATTTTATTTATTTTTATTTTTATTTTATTTTTTATTTTATTTCGAATTTATATACCGCACCTTCTCCCGAGGGACTCAGGGTGGTGTACAGCCAGATAAAAAACATACAATACAAACATTAAAAACAATTAAAAAGATATAAATTAATTTGGCCCCAATTTAAAATAACAAACCAATTAAAAATATTTTAAAAATATATTAAGCCAGCCCGGCTTGCTGAAAAAAGAAAGTTTTAAGGGCACGGCGGAAGGCACCGAGGTCTTGGATTCTCCTTATCTCAGGGGGCAGCTGGTTCCAGAGGGTAGGTGCCCTCACAGAGAAGGCCCTCCCCCTGGGGGTCACCAACCTACATTGTTTGGCTGATGGCACCCTGAGGAGGCCCTCTCTGTGGGAGCGCACAGGTCGGTGGGAGGTCATCGGTAGCAGCAGGCAGTCTCAAAGATAACTAGGTCCTATGCCATGGAACGCTTTAAAGGTGGTAACCAACACCTTGAAGCGCACCTGGAAGACCACTGGGAGCCAGTGCAGCTCGCGCAGGAGCGGTGTTATGTGGGAGCGCCAGGCAGTTTCCGTGATTGCCCGCGCGGCCGCATTCTGGACCAGTTGGAGCCTCTGGGTGCTCCTCAAGGGGAGCCCCATGTAGAGAGCGTTGCAGTAGTCCAGGCACGAGGTGACGAGGGCGTGAGTGACTGTGCACAGGGAATCTCGATCAAGAAAGGGCCGCAACTGGCGAATCAGTTTTAGAGGGTCGTTGAAGTACTCTGGGGTTTATCCGTGTCCTCAGGGTCACCTGAGTAGTGCTTCTGGTTCCTGTAATCTACATTTTTTTCCTGGGCATGGATTTCCTCTGGAAATCCATTCCTACTGCCACAACATTCAAAGCATGTTCATCCCAAATTGGATAGCTAAAAGTCTGTAGAGATTCTCAGTCCTCCAGATCACGGTTGTCCTTTGGGACCTTTGGGACAACCATGATCTGGATGACTGAGAATCTCTACAGACATTCCCCTTTCATGCATTGCCCTCCCTCTTTTCTTGGCTCCGTGTGATGCCATGTAGATATGAAAATGTAGATACATATCACCAACCGATAAATGTATTATTCTATTGGTGAAAAACATACCTCTGCAAAAAATGCAGCGTAATCCTTCCTTGCAGCCTCATTTTCCAAAAAGAGAAAAGGAAATACATAAGGAATCAGCCTCCCGGGAAACCCATCCATCGCACACATCCTCATTGCTCTGAAAAGGAGAAATTGCACATATTAGTAGTAGTAGATCTCCTTCCATCTGGCCAGGTTAACCACCATCCTTTAAAGCCTAAAGAAGAATTCTGTACATTACCTTCCCAGAGAGGCAAATCCTTTATGCTGCTCCTCAGCATCGATCAGCATCTCCCAGCCGTGGTCTTTGCTGATGGCCTCCAAAACGTGGGCGTCTGTCTTGCCTATTCTCAGGATGGTCTTCAGGGCCTCAACTGCCACACTGCAAGCAAATACATGACATGGTAGAGTTGGTCAATGGACCGATTCTAGTTCCATGCATCAGATGATGGATCAGGGAGGCTGAATTTCTCTGAATTACCTGCAGGGACTACAGGTGGTGTTGCCGTCCAGTCCCCCAGTTGCGAGTTCTTCTCTGCTGGCTCCCGGAATGTAAAAGTACCAATAAAAGAGAAGACTTTCCAGTTTCCCTTTTATTAGTTCCTCCCTTTTCAGGACGGTGATGAAGTCCCAAAGGGCGGCACACAGCTGTTGGGAGAGAGAAAAAGAGAGTTGGGGTTCTTGCTTCTACCAAAATCATCCTTGAAATGGGAAGCGGAGAGATTCCTCCGACAGGCGACCTACCGAATTGGGCAGCTGGAAAGCTGTGCCCTTTCCCAGTTCTTCCATGGGGGGGACCTTGCTCAGCAGACAAGGGAGGACTTTGGGATGGAGGGAGGCATCGGCAGACAAGCAGCTCCAGAGGGTTCGGATGTCACTATTTTTAAAAAATACGTAAAACATTTATGTTATTATTACTGAACCATTAAACTCTATCAAACAGGGCTAAAACAAAAAATTAATATGCAAAGGGCTTTAATTATAATGAAGACAATTTACTAGATCACTGATCCCCTTGGGACTCCAGCCCTTAATGATTCAAATATTTCATGGCTTTCAGAACAGTGTATTATTATTTATTAAGTGTATTTATTTATTATCCTTACCAGTTGTCATAGTAGGCACATATCAGGAGTGTGTCAACCGCTTTTTCAGGTTCCACATACACCAATGTGGCCATGAACCCTCTCACAGCCTTCTTCACTTCTTCATCATCGTTGCTCCTCAGGATGTGGAACATGCTCAACAGAACACGCTCGAGCTAAAGAGCCAAAACATTGGAGAGAAAACTCATTAGAAAGCATGACACGTTCGATACAAGATATACAAGATATTCAACCTACTCTACACATAATTTACCAGTTGCTCAATATTAGTCTATTTTTCCCCTCAAGATTCTGAACACATTTTATAAATAAGTGATTGTTCACATCCAAACAAATTTGTACAGTACTATTATTAATAAAATGCATTGTGTCTAAGACTCAAGGAATTAACAGTCTTTCTTCTTCTCTCTCTCTCTCCTTCCCTCCCTCTCTCCCTCCCTCCCTCCCTCCCTCTCTGTCTCTCACATCTTACAACAACAAGAAGCAACCAATATGAAACCAATAGGGTGAATTTCACCAATATGGGTGAAATTCACCCTTTTGTGATGGGCTAATTAACGTAAGCATATTTTACCCATTCGTAGAGTGAATGGCCTTGATGGAGCAGGACAAGTTTCAACACATCCCTCACAGCGTCAGACCAGATTTCATCCCGCAGTGTTGTTGTTAAGCTGACTTGGACGAAAGATAACAGATCTTTGTGAAGAAGCGACTTCATAATCATCTGTGAGGGAAAAGTAAAATGATATATTAAACAGAAAACCAACTGGAAATCTCGAGGTTTAGTGAAGCAAATAAGAATGTCATTTTCCATCAGAGAAGGCCCCCCCAAACAATCTATTTGTTATCAGTGTGAAAAGAACTGTAAATGAGCGTGACTGCACTCCCGCGTGAATGCATGCAGACGGATAAGGAAATATGCCTGCAGTTTTAGGGGTGAGTCACTGAAAAATACCTCTTTTTGCAATCTAATGCAAACATGGTTCAGAGCCAAAAGTTACGTGTTGCTCTGAACTGTACTCGATGCTTTGAGCATCTTTTGAAACTTGATTACTGGATGAGTCTTCGAGGTGACATGGAACAGCTCTTATTTATTTATTTATTTATTTATTTATTTATTTATTTATTTATTTATTTATTTATTATATTTCTATACCGCCTTTCTCCCATAGGACTCAAGGCGGTGTACAGTCAAGAAAAATATAGACACACAAACATCATAAAATTGCTAATTAAAATTATTACTTAGTTTGGTCAATTAAATAAAACCCAGAATTAGATAACATTTAAAAAATTATTCACATGTTCGTATGTTTAGCCCCGCCTGTTGGAACATTAGGGTTTTGAGGGCACGGCGGAAAGCATGGAGATCAGGGATATTCCGTATCTCCGGGGGCAGTTCATTCCAAAGGGTTGGAGCCCCCACAGAGAAGGCCCTCCCCCTGGGAGTCGCCAGTCGACATAATTTGACTGACGGTACCCTGAATAGTCCTTCCCTGTGAGAACGAACTGGTCGGTGGGAGGCTATTGGTGGCAAAAGACGGTCTCGTAGGTACCCAGGTCCTAAGCCATGGAGTGCTTTAAAGATGATAACTAACACCTTGAATCGCACCCGGAAGACCACCGGGAGCCAGTGCAGCTCGCGTAGGAGAGGTGTTACATGGGCGTAACGAGCTGCGCCCATAATCACCCGCGCGGCTACGTTCTGGACCAGTTGGAGCCTCCGGGTGCTTTTCAAGGGGAGCCCCATGTAGAGAGCATTACAGTAGTCCATACGGGAGTAACTAGGGCATGAGTGACCGTGTGCAAGGCGTCCCAATCCAGAAAGGGACGCAACTGGCAGATCAGGCGAACCTGATAAAAGGCACCCCTGGCCACGGCCGTCAAATGATCTTCTAAAGATAACCATGAATCCAGGAGGACACCAAGTTGCGGGCCCTCTCTGTGGGGAGCAAGATTTCATCCCCTATTGTCAGTGATGGTACCAGATGACTATACCGGGACGCCGGAAGCCACAGCCACTCGGTCTTGGAGGGGTTGAGTCTGAGCTTGTTTCTCCCCATCCAGATCCGCACGGCCTCCAGGCAACGGAACATCACAGCAAGGGCATCATTGGGGTGGTCTGGGGTGGAGATGTATAGCTGTGTGTCATCAGCATACTGATGAACACTCACCCCAAAACCACAGATATTCTCGCCTAGCGGTTTTACATAAATGTTGAACAGAAGGGGTGAGAGGACTGACCCTTGTGGCACCCCACAAATAAGGTGCCTCGAGGTCGACCTCTGCCCCCCTGCCAACACAAACTGCGAACGGTCAGAGAGGAAGGAGGAGAACCACCGAAGCACGGTGCCCCCTATTCCTAACCCCTCCAGCCGGTGCAGTAAGATACCATGGTCGATGGTATCAAAAGCCGCTGAGAGATCTAATAGGACCAGAGTCCCGAGCCCTCCAGAGATCATCCACCAATGCGACCAATGCCGTTTCCGTGCTGTATCGTGACCTGAAGCCCGACTGGAACAGATCCAGACAGACAACTTCATCCAGGTATCGGGGTAGTTGTTGCGTCACCACACTCTCAACAACCTTCGCAACAAAGCGAAGATTGGAGACTGGACGATAATTTGATAATATAGCCGGGTCCAGGGAAGGCTTCTTGAGGAGGGGCTTCACAACCGCCTCTTTCAAGGCGGCAGGAAAGACACCCTCACTCAGAGAAACATTTATAATCCTCTGGAGCCAGCCTCATGTAACCTCCCGGGAGGCCAGTACCAACCAGGAGGAACACGGGTCCAATAAACATGTGGCAGCGTTAAGCTTGCCCAGAATCCTGTCCACGTCCTCAGGAGCCACAGAGTCAAACTCTTCCTAGATAACACTCTCAAGACCTGTCCCTGTCATCTCCCCTGGATCTACCCAATCGGAGTCCAGGCCTTCCCGAATCTGAGCGACTTTATCATGCAGGAATTGTACAAAATCCTCAGCTCGACCCTTTAAGGGATCTTCCCATACCCCCACTTGAAGTAGGGAGCGGGTCACCCTAAACAGCGCAGCTGGGCGGTTCTCTGCAGATGCAATAAGAGCGGAGAAGTAGCTAGATTTCGCCGCTCTTATCGCCACTAGGTAGGTCTTAATATAAGATCTCACCTGTGTTCGGTCAGATTCAGATCGGCTTGTCCTCCAATCGCTCTCCAGGCGTCTTTTCCGACGCTTCATCTCTCTCAGCTCCTCGGAAAACCAAGGAGCTAGACGAGATCGGCATCGGGTCAGAGGCCGCAAAGGCACAACGCGGTCCAAGGCCCCAGTAGCCGCCCTGTCCCAGGCAACCACCAGGTCCTCAGTCGAGTTGTGAGCCAGAGTCTCAGGAAATGGCCCAAGCTCCATCAGGAACCTTTCGGGGTCCATCAGGTGCCTGGGACGGAACCATTTAGTTGGTTCCGTCTCCCTGCGGTGGGTGGAAGTGACTTGAAAGTCCATGTGAAGGAGAGAATGATCAGACCATGACAAGGGCTTGATGTCTATATCCCCTATTCTAAGATCATTCAGCCACTGATCAGAGACAAAAATCAAGTCCAGAGTGTGATTCCCCAAGTGAGTGGGGCCCTGAACTACTTGGGTCAGGTCCATGACCGTCATGGAAGCCATGAAGTCCCAAGCCGTCTCCAACATCTCACCAGTGGATGGCAGGTTAAAATCCCCCATAACAATAAGTCTGGGGGTTTCCACCGCCACCCCGGCTATAATGTCGAACAGCTCAGGCAGGACCGCTGTTATGTGACAGGGAGCCAGGTACGCAATCAGTAGGCCCATCTGAATCCCCCGACCCCACTTCACAAGGAGGGACTCACATCCGGCTATCTGAGGAACAGTGGCCTCCCTCGGGCAAAGACTTTCTCTAATGATTGCTGCCACTCCCCCACCCCTTCCCTGAGTCCTTGGCTGATGGAATGCACGGAAACCTGGCGGGCACATTTCCACAAGGGGAACTCCTCCCTCCTGGCCTAACCAGGTCTCCGTAATCCCTGCCAGGTCAGCACCCCCCTCTGAAATAAGATCATGAATGAGGGGGGCTTTATTTACCACTGACCTGGCATTACATAACATCAGCCGTAGACCCAGGGTCTGAGACTCTGAACAACCCGGGAAACGAGCAGTGCTTTGTGGGTCGGAGTGGGCAATCGCTCGTAAACAACGAGTGCGCACTCCCGAAACATAATATGGCCCCCTGCAGCCGTCATATCTGCCCCTCCCACTTACTATACTAATGCCCATCGCTTCATCCCCCTGCATCCTTGTCAGATTTCTGTCCCCATCCTCCCCACCATGATTATCAGAACCATTACCCCTTTCAGTGGATTTATGGATCCCCCCAGATCCATTCCCACAATCCCTCCCAGAACCCCTTAAAATAGAACTTAAAGATTTATCTAAAAAACCCCAAAGCCATCGGTTTTTTGCAAACCAAAAAAGGCAAACCTTCAAGGCAAACCTTGACAGGGTCACCAATCTTTTCAGTGGAATAAAGACTCTTGCCAAGATTTAGCAAAAATTTAAAAATTAGTCACGCACATATGCCAGTTCATTGGCTAAAATGTTGCTATTTTATTTGTATATACCTTTCTTTGTCTTGCTATTTAATGTATTTGAGGTAATAACTCTGATCCTTTATTTTAAAATTCCACAGATCTAACTACAGTTTCTCAAGAGAAGCTCACTAAACAATGTTTCAAATGGAGAGTGCTTGATTCTAGAAAGAGGGCAGAGAAGAGCTTCAAAGATTTTACAGTTTTACAGAGTAGCAGAGTTGGAAGGGACCTTATAGGTCAGGGGTGGGTAAATGTGGCTCTTTTACAACCTGTGGACTTCAACTCCTAGAATTCCTGAGACAGCCAAGCCACCCCTGTTATAGGTCATCTAGTCCAACCCCCACCCCACCTCGCTCAAGCAGGAGACCCTACACCAGGGGTGAAATCTAAAAGTTTTTGCTACCGGTTCTGTGGGCGTGGCTTAATTAGTAGGCAGTGCTTGATGGTAAGGTGACTGGGTGGGTGTGGCCAAGTCAATATCACTTCTTTGCCCTTTTTTAACCTACAAAATACAACACAACACAGCTGGCTCACCCACAATGTAAAAGCAGCTGTGCTAGACCCAAATGGCCCCTGCAACAAGCAGGAACCTCACACAGCCACAAAAAGCCCAAAAAACCAACTTTCACACTTTACACACACAAAATTCCACCTACAGCTTTGTGAGATTTTGTGTGTTTGTAGTTAGAGTGAAACACTACAGAAACACACTAAATCTCAGAAAGCTGCAGAAATATTATTTTATTTTATTTTATTTTTATTTTTATATAAAAGCAGCTAAATTTAAAACTTCCTAAATTTTAAATGGCTAGTTCTAAAAAAAGAACAACTAAAAAACCCCCCAATTAACTATTTTTTTTAAAGCTCCCAAAGGGGAAAAAATCTTACCCAATAGAACAGGGTCTCCAACCTTGGCAACTTTAAGACTTGTGGACTTCAACTCCCAGAATTCCTCAGCCAGCTTTGCTGGGAGTTGAAGTCCACAAGTCTTAAAGTTACCAAGGTTGGAGACCCCTGCAACAGAAGGTACAAAGCAGCCAGGAAGGCAGGCAGGCAGATAGAGCTGCTCACCGATGAGCTTGATTGCAGGCAGGGAGATTCAGTTGCTTGCTGATGCAATGGATTGCAGGTATTACAACAAGCGAAGCAAGGAAGGCATTGCGACCAGCAGCTAAGGTAAGCAAGCTGGAGGCTGGGGGAAGGGGAGAGGGATTTTTGCTACCGGTTAGCAGGCAACTCAGCTGGGATCGTCAGAGCTTGGATCGTCGGAGCCATTTAAAAGAAAAAAAAAGGCTCTGATGATTGCGCGGCTCAGCTGGGCATGGGGGGCAGGGGCAGGGATTTTTGCTACCAGTTCTCCAAACTGCCCGCCGCCATCGCTACCTACTCGCCCGAGCCGGTCCGAACCGGGAGCATTTCACCCCTGACAAATGGCAGCCCAATCTTTTTTTTTTATTGAAAAAGTTTTTCAAATACAAATTTTTCCCCCTTTTCCCCCCCCTCCTCCCTAACCCCCCTCCCCCTCCCCTCCCCCTGTGACTTCTTCATAATAAAACCCAAATTCATAACAGATTATATAATACTTTACCATCCACTTACTCCATCCCCATATGCTGACCCTTTCTTTTTAATAAAATTATCATATCCCCCTTGTACTATACTATACTATACATTTCAAAGTGACATTCTATTATAACATTATCTAATAACTCCTAATTTAACATAATATTATTATACCTCCCAATTTAGCGATTTCTGCTCATAATCTACCCTTTTAGTACCCCCCATACATATATCTCTTAAGTCAAATCTTTTATGTATATTAATATAACATTTCAAAGCAACCTTCCACTATAAAACTATATAATAAATCCTAATTTAACATTTATTCAGTTCAGCTACCCATTTCCTTCCCCCCATCATTATATCTCTTAACTCAAATCTTTTACATATATTCACATCTAAACATAATATCCCTTTTCTTTAAACTAAACAATCAATAACCTAACCTGTCTCCACCCACTTTCCTACAAAACTACCATATTTAATTGTTCTTAATATCTTTATTCTTCTGCCCACTCCACTAGAAAAATATTCCCTTATGTAAATAAAATCCTAAAAAGACTTTAAGCTTGTAATCCATATAATATCTTCTCTAATGTCTTTCAGCTGGATAATAAACTCCATCACCCATATTAGGGTAACATTGCATCCTAATTCCAACAGTATTTTCGGTATCTTCAATTACCATCTGCCCCCATCAGTAACAAATATCTTCATATTAAAAAAACAACCACCACCACCCGAGTGACTTTATATTTATATTCCATATAATGTCTATAGAGGTGTCTTTTATCCAGATTATTAATTCCAACCACCATAATAGGGTAACAACCAGATCTTCTGCGTGCCCCAATCCAGTAACTCTCTTGCCATGTAACTCAGCATAAACGTAATATATTTATCAATAAATCCAAAAAACAAAAAAAGATATTTCCAATCCATTCAGTTTAAGGCCCTTTTCACATCCCAAAAGTTCAGCACTGCAGAGGTCTGTCACTCTCCTCAGGATAAAATAAACAAAAACTTTGCCCATTGTCTTTTCATATATTCAATCATCTCTTAGATAACTGGCATTACACTGTTGTTTAGTTTAAAAGTTTTTGTTTTTGTGAGACCTGCTTCTTCTTTTCTTGACTTTTTGTGGGTTAGATCTCCATCCTGAATTCCTTTCTGTAGATTGTATATCAACTATTTGGTTTTCATGCTGATCTATAACTTGATCTTGTTGGTTTTGCTTTTGTGGCTTAAATCTTTCTGGTTCTATAAATTGTATATCAACTGGTTGATTTCCATGCTGGTTTGTGGCTTGCTAAGTCATTACATTAAAATCCGGAACCGCCTCTCTTATATTAAATAGTCCAGCTGAGACCTCTGAGAGAGAATCCAAAAGTGGCTCATCTGTGGAGACCTCTGTAACTTGTTGTTTCTTCATTACTTCCATCTCCTTCTGCTTTTCTTGAGTTTCTGTCTCTTGTTGATTTTGCTTTTTAAGGACCTTGTAGTAAAATTCTTCCGCTTTTTCAACAGTATTTATTTAACTGATAGCTTACTCCTTCATATCTCAATATTATACCCACTGGAACATCCCACCTGAATAAAATATTTTGTTTTCTTAGCTCAGTCACCAAAAGTCCAAATTTCTTTCTATCTCTTAACATCTTAGGTGGCAATTCTTTATATATCCAAATTTTTCTCCCATACAGTTGTGGAGTAGAATTGAAGGATTTTTGCACAATATCATTTCTTATTTCTTTATCTGTAAAGTAAATCACCACATCTCTAGGCAATTGCCTTTGCTTTGCAATCCAAGAATTTATTCTATAAGCCTTATCAATTTTACACGATACCTCCTCAGGATGAACCTTTAAGATCCCAGCCAGAACTTGAGCAGATATTTTTCTTAGATCATCACTGTTATTTTCCTGTAAGCCTCTCATTCTGATCGCAAATTCTGTAAGCCTGTATTGCATCATTACAACTTCTCTTTCAATCCCTTGCTTTATATCTTCTGCATTATAAGTCTCGTGACCAGCTTCCTTTTTAGACTTTACTTCTAAACTATTGTCTTGAATATTTATTAAATCATTTTCAATTCTTTGTATTTTATTGTCCAAATTATAAATCTTATCATCAACTTCCTCCATTTTAGACTCTAGTAATTTGATATTTGTATCCAACTTTATAACAACTTCTGAAAAACCATTAGTCACTGTTACAATCTTTCGTTGCAGATTATCATACTTTAGTTGTATCATTTCTTTAATTTCCTGCCTTAATTTTTCAAATTTCTGGTTCACAGTCTCATAATATTTTGCCATTTCCTCCTGAAAATATTCTTTTAAGTTAAAACCATTCTGCAAGGTCTGTAGTCTGTAGTCTGCAGAGCTATAGGCTCAGAGCTTTTTCAGACAATTGTGAATGGGGGAGCACCCCCCCCACTGCTTGTCTATCAGGCTTTATAAGTTTTAACGCCATCCTGCCAACAAACTCTTTTTTTTTTAAAAGGAAAACTTTTCCCTAAACAAAATCAAGTACAAATCTCCAAGAAGAAAGGAACTTAAAATAACTATTTTTCTTCCAAATTGTAGCCAGCACTATATATTCTGCTACTTTGTAGCTGTTAGGGAAGGACTCTCACTTTCGGCTTTCTTCTACTTCCCAAGCCTCAGCAGTCGCCATTTTAAAGTTTTTTTCTCTTTCGCTCTAAAATACTTATAAATTCATTAAGGATACTTGCAGTTTAGGGTCCCAAATCCAAGTCTCATCTTTTTTACTTAATCCATCTGTTAGGTTCGTTGATTGATCCGGTTCCAGCGCCTTGCTCTGCAAAAAAGGCAGAGTTCCCCCGAAGCCCGGAGCAGCGGAGAGCGGGAATAGGGAGCCACAACCTGCTCGTCCCCAAGAGTTAAAAAAAACTCTGGAGACTTCGCAGAGGGCTCTACCTGCCCTTGCTTGCTCTAACTCACATTTCCGTCAGGAAATGGAGTTTTTCGAGCCGCCTTTCAGGTGTAAAGGCGGCTCTTTACAGGCATCGGGGCTGGCAGTCTCAAAGGACCGTCTGGCGGCAGCGGAAGCCAGACCGGAAGCCCAGTCCAATCTTTTCTTGAAGGTCTTAATTGATGAAGTGATGATTAGGGGATTGGAGATTAAAACATACAAAGAATCGTTGCAGGAATTGGGTAAGTCTAGTCTAACGAAGGACTAGGGGAGACATGAAAGCAGTGTTCCAATATCTGAGTGGCTGCCACAAAGAAGAGGGGATCAACCTATTCTCTAAAGAAGGAGAAGAAGCAATGGGTGGAAACTAAAAGGAGAGAAGCAACCTAGAACTAAGAAGAAATTTCCTGACAGCTAGAACAATTAATCAGTGGAACAACTTGCCTCCAGAAATTGTGGATTCTCCAGTGCTGGAGGTTTTTATGAAGAGATTGGACAACCATTGGCAAAAAAGGCAGAGTTCCCCCGAAGCCCGGAGCAGCGGCGAGCGGGAATAGGGAGCCACAACCTGCTCGTCCCCAAGAGTTAAAAAAAACTCTGAAATGGTATAGGATTTCCTGCTTGTGTGAGGGGTTGGACTGGAGGACCTCCAAGGTCCCTTCCAACTCTGTTATTTTGTAATAGCCTTACATCTGTTATTGGAATCTAGCATGCTTGTGAGTGAGGCAGCCCTATAAATTGATTAAATAAATAAATAAATTAGGTTAAGCTTCCCTTTTCTCTGAAAAATGCAAGTACCCATATTTTTCTGACTATAAGATGTGCCTAAATGTAGAAGAGGAAAACAACAACAAAAAGTTTTTGGCCTACCTTTTTTCAGGGATTTTTTTGGCCCTTTTCCAGTCTTTTTTTGGCCTGTTTCTGGGGCTTTTTTCAGCCCATTTGGGGAGCTTTTTTGGGCCCGTTTTTGAGGCTATTTTGGGGCTGTTTTCAAGGCGTTGGGGTCCATTTCAAGGCTTTTTTCAGCCCGTTTTTTCCAAAATAAAACCGGCTGAAAAAAGCCCCGAAAACAGGCTAAAAAAGCCTTAAAAACACGACCAAAAAATGCCAAAAGAAGGCTGGAAAAAGGCCCGAAAATAGGGCGTGTGGAGGCAAAAAAATAAAATGGCCAGTGGGTGGCAGGGGCTTTGGCAATATTCAGTCTATAAGAAGCACCGACATTTTTGCCCCCTTTTGGGAGACAAAAAAATGTGTCTTATAGTCTGAAAAATATGGTATATGTCGACACAACTCATCTCATTCTATTTAATAGTTTATAAATTCATTATATCTCTTTGGCGATTTCCCAGGATGGTTAATCAAAGTTAGAGCATTTCCTGGGTTTAAAAATGTTTCTGATTTGGTCCACAATCAAAACAGATGATTTTCAAATTGAATTCCTGTGAAATCGAATTAGTTGTTCTATCACAAACTAAGACCAAGGCAAATATTGTTGATCTATGAACATATGGAAAACATAATTGTTCCTCACCGTAGCAGTTTTGAAAATGGTGCTGATGTACCGATGCTGCCTCTCATCTATGCCCATATTTGCCAGTTCGGTACTGGATAATTCTGTGGAACAATAAAACAAAGGTGTCATACATTCTGGATTAAATTATTTTCCAAATATTAGATAGCTTTTTTCCGCTATATGGATAGGGATGATTATGCATATAGAAAAGGAGTATATGTCGACACACCTCATCTTGTTCTATTTAATATTTATAAATTAATTACAACTCTTTGACGATTTCCCACGATGGTTAATCGAAGTTAGAGCATTTACTTCTTGGCCAGTATTTAGGGTCACTTGCCCTGCTTGTCTTCCCTCAACTTTGGCATCCTTTGCGTAGCTCTCTACAAGGGACATTCACGAGGTCGGAGCTACTCAGCTGAGCTAATTTCAGGGAAATCCTTAGTTTGGCCATATTAAATATGGGCAGGTAGTCCTCACTGTACGACCACAATGGAGCCCAACATTTATGTTGCTAAGTGAGAAATTTGTTAAGGGAGTTTTGCCTCATCTTACGACTTTTTTTTTGCCACGTTTCTGAAGCGAATCACTGCACTTGTTCAATTAGTAACACGGTTGTGAAGTGAATCTGGCTTCCCCATTGGAATTGCTTGTCAGAAGGTCGTAAAAGGGGATCACGTGAGTCCTGGGGCATTGCAACCGTTGTAAATGGGAGTCCATTGTCCAGCCTCTGAATGTAAATCATGGGACCAGGGGGATGCTGCAATGGCCATAAGTGTGCAAAAATGGTCATAAACCACTGAGGGAAACCTACCTGTGGCTGGAGCTGGAAATTTCATGTTCAGAAGCCAAGCGGTGGCAGTTTGGCCCCAATACCGAAAGGCAGGTTCTTTATGGACACAGAAAGGGATCAACAGGCCAATCAAATGTCCCTTGTGTTTGATGTTCGGCTTCTGCAGAATAAGCCAGGAACACAGTGAATGCAAGGCTGACATTCTGGAACCCAACAGGTAGCCCATCTCATCCAGGTGTAAAAAAAGGCTGCTTCCTCCTCGGCAGTCAACAAACTCACCTCAGGAGAGACTTCCGGTGGCTCTGCGGACGTCGAGGAGTCTCCATTGACCGCCAGCCATCCGATCTGTTAAAACCGCCCTGACAGCGCTAAACTGCTGTCCGGCGGTTTGAAAAAACTCTCCTTCAGGCAAAGAAGGAGAGGAGAGTCGGAGGGGGTGGGTAGAGCTCCCCGAAAGTCCCTGGATTAATCCCAGGGACTCGGAGGGTGAGAGCTCCTCAGCCCTCCCATTGCTCCGGATCGCTGGTGTCTCTGCTAGCCAGAGCCAGATGTCGCGTCCAATTCTGCCGGCAAACAGTGAGTTTCAATGATTTCTAACAAGGCAGACAGAGCGGAAGCAAGAGTGCAAGCTTTTTAAAAGAAACAGAGTTTAACTCCGTGAATACATTGTTGCAAACGGAACTTTCTTGAGCTGGAGGCTGGAGAGGAAGCCTTTGTTATGGGCGGAAGGGAAAGTGAAAGTTAAAGGGAAACTGCTTGTTAAGACTCTTCCGCTTGAAGAGAAAATTGCTGGGAACTGAGAACAGACTGGAGAGAGGATTGTTTATTCTGAAAAACTCTGAAATAAACATTGTAAGACTGTTTATAGGATTTTGTGGCTGTAAAAGGAAAAACTCATTTTAAAATAAAATGGCTGCTAAACAACTAAAGCCACCAACTTCTAAAGGGGGAGGAGGTTCCCCTATAGTGACTCAAAAGCAACAACTTCCGGCTGATACACAGTCACAAGACCTTAAAGAATTTATAATGGGTGCCCTGAATAATCAGGCAGAAATGATGAAAGAATTCTCGGAGGAGTTAAAGAAAATTAAAGATGTGGTGGAGGAAAAGCATAATGCAATAAGAGATGACATTGTTTTTGCAGTTTCAGGTCTGGCTAATCATATGTTAAAGATTGAGGAGAGAGTACGGGAAATTGATGAAGCTAATTTGCAGCTAGCAACTAAATTAGGAGAGGTTATGATACAAACAGAGAAAGTGGATGATGAAATGGTCATGCTACAATACAGATCAATGGAATTTGCCCTGAGACTGAGAGGTTTGAAAGAAAAGAATGGTGAAAATTTAAAGGATATTTGCTCCAATGCTTTAGCAGAGCTGATTTCAGAAAGGCCAGAAGATGTGGCAATTCAAATGGACAAAATCTATAGGGTTAACTCTTGGCTGGCCAAACAAAGGCAGCTACCAAGAGATGTGGTGATTTATTTCACAAAAAGGAGAATTAGAAATGATATCCTGCAAGCTTCTTACAAAAACAAGATTCAAGTGGATGGACAAGAGCTGGTGGTTTTGAAGGAGCTTCCTCCTAAAATGTTAAGAGACAGAAAGCAGTTTGGTTTTTTGGTGAATGAATTAAGAAACCAACAGCTCCAGTACAGATGGGATGTCTCATTTGGGATAATAGTGACATACGCTGGGCAAAGACATCGTTTAAACACAGTTGGAAAGGCAAAAGACTTTTACGCCAATGTCTTAAAGGCTGGACGGCCACCCTCACCAGAGGGTGTTAGCAAGCAATTGGAAATGATACAACAAGAGAAAGATGGAGGGCAAGTACAAACCTATGCTCAAGCTTTAGCTGGAGGAGCTAATTTGGAAGAAGACTTATTGCTGAGTGGGGGTCCACCACCAACCCTTGAGCCATTAAAGAAGATAGAGATGCCGAGAGAACAACGATTGACAAGAGCCACTTACAAACAGCATCTGGCACAATAACCTCAAGATTCAACCCAACAAGCCCAAAACACACAAGCAGTGGGAGGAGCTAGACCGAAGTCCAAAATGGCAGAGGAGGTTCGGTTGATGCTTTCAAAGCTTGGAGGGCCTAGAGATGGCAGATAAATTTTTATCTTGGAATGTCAACGGTTTAAATTCTCCACAAAAAAGAAAGAAAATATTTCACTACTTGAAGCAATTTCAGAATGATGTTATTTGTTTGCAAGAAACGCATATCAAATTTTCAGATCAAAAGTACTTGATAAATTCGAAATTAGGTACACACTTTGTGGCATCAGCACCAGAAAAGAAAAATGGCTTAGTCATATATGTTAAAAAAGGGCTACCTGCCAATTTAATTGAGGCTGACACTCAAGGTAGATATATTGCAATTGAATTAACAACACAGAGCGGGAAGCTGCTTGTAATTGGAATATATGCACCTAACCAACAGCAAGACAATTTTTTTAAATTTTTACATACTAAAATACTACAATGGGATTACAGATCTTTACTTTTAATGGGTGATTGGAATGGGGTAATAAATACCCAGAAAGATAAAAAAAAGTTTATCCAAGATATCTATGCGTGCTAAGTTGCCTAAATCCTTTTTTGATATTTTGGAGGATATGGAGCTAAGAGACATTTGGAGAGAAAGGAATGTATTGGAAAGTGATTTTACTTTTTTTTCAGATAGGCATCAATCTTTTTCTAGGATTTATTTTATATTAACCACAAATGATCTTTTTTCTAGGGTGAAGAAAACGAAGATATGTCCAAGAACTTTAACTGGTCATAGTCCGGTTTCGGTGGAATTAGAACAGGAAAGAGGGGAAAGGAGGTCTTGGAGGTTAAATGAGAATGTATTTAGATATGAAGATAACTTGAACGAACTTAAAAAACAAATGAAAGAATTTTTTGTTAACAATATGAATAAAGGTACCTCGATGGAAATGGTATGGGATGCAAGTAAGGCATATATGAGGGGAACATTAATTTTTTTGAACAATAAATATAGATTAAAACAACAAAATAGACGGAAAGAGATAGAGGAGGAAATTAAAAAGAAAGAACAATTGCTTATAACTAATCCGGGAGATAAAAAGGCAAAAGATATGATAAACATTCTAAGAGAGCAATTTAATATGTTAATGGCTGGACAAGTAGCAACCAGCATACAATATGCCAGACATAATACATTCTGTAATGCTAATAAACCTGGGAGATGGCTGGCTTACACGATGAGAAAAAAGCAAAAATCACGTACTATAGACAAGATAGAATTTAGAGGTAAGGAGATTTACCAACAGAATTTAATAAAAAAGGCTTTTTGGGATTTCTATACAAAGCTATATGCTAAAGATTCAATTCAAGATGTTGATATTGATAGATATTTAAAGATAGATATTCCCGAATTAACGCTGGAACAGAGAGAAAGATTGAACCAGCCAATAACTTCCGAGGAAATTGTTGGGGTAATTAAACAATTAAAAATAGGTAAGGCTCCGGGAACAGACGGACTAACAGCTGTTTATTATAAACATTTACAATCTGAAATGCTAGAACCACTTAAAATTTTATTTAATAAAATACAGGTAGGAGGAGGAGTACCACCTTCTTGGAAAACAGCTTTTGTCTCACTAATTCCAAAGGAGGAACCAAACTCCATCAAACCTGAGAATTTTAGGCCAATCTCACTTTTGAATACCGATTATAAGATTTTTGCTAAGATATTAGCTAATAGATTAATGCCAGTTATGCAGTTATGCAACAAATAATTCATAATGACCAATCAGGGTTTATAAAAGGGAGACAAATGAAATATAATGTTAGACAGATTGTAAACCTACTGGAATATTTGGAAAAAAATAACCAAGTCCCTGCAGCGTTTATATTTTTGGATGCAGAGAAGGCATTTGATCGCTTGAACTGGCAATTTTTGTTTAAAATAATAGAGAAAATGCATTTTGGAGAGTATTTTACACAATCAATTAGAGCGATATGCCAGCAGCAAACAGCACAAATAATAGTCAATGGAGGTTTAACAGAGGTTTTTAGAATTGAGAAAGGAACAAGGCAGGGGTGTCCTCTGTCCCCATTGTTGTTTATCTTGACTTTGGAAGTACTATTGAATAAGATACGTGACTCAGAAAAATTGAAGGGTATTGTAATTAGACATCAAGATTATAGATTAAGAGCATTTGCAGATGACTTGGTTGTTACCTTATCTCAACCTATAGAGTCGGCTCCATATATATTGGATATAATTGATCAATATGGGAAAATATCAGGATTTAAAGTTAATTCACATAAGACAAAGATGATAACTAAAAATATGTCTGTATTTGAAAGAGATGAACTAGCAAGAATAACAGGATTTGAAATAGCTAAAAAGGTTAAATATCTAGGAGTGTATATAGCAGCTTCAAATACAAAATTATACAAAAATAACTATGAGGATCTCTGGCAGAAGGTACAGAAGGATATGGAGAATTGGAAAAAAATACAGTTGTCTTTACTGGGAAGAATTGCAGCAATTAAAATGAATGTGTTACCTAGATTCTTATTCTTGTTCCAAATGATACCTGTGCTTAAGAAAGATGAAAATTTGAGAGAATGGCAGAAAGTGTTAATACTTTTATTTGGGCTGGGAAAAAACCCAGAATAAAGATGAAAATTATACAAGATACACGTGAAAGGGGGGGGGTCTCAAAATGCCTAATTTAAGATTATATTACGAAGCAGCGGTCTTATCACAAATTAGTGACTGGTTTAACTTAACTGAGGTGAGAATTTTGAATCTGGAAGGTTATGATTTACTATATGGATGGCATGCCTATTTGTTATATGACAAAAAAGTGGATAAAGTATTTAAGGCCCATATACTTAGAAATGCTTTGTTGAGGGTTTGAAAAAAATATCAATATAAGTTAAATTATAAGATACCTGTATGGGCAAATCCTAGACATGCAATAGAAAATATAAGTATAGAACAAAAACAGGAGGTGATTACTTACAAAGAGCTTCTTATTATGGAAAGGGGGGTAATGTATTTGAAATCCTTAGATATATTGAGAGAAGAAGGTATAATTTACCATGGTTTCAGTATGGTCAGCTTCAAGCTAGATGGAAGGAAGATAAAAAAACTGGCTTTGTGCAAAATGAGGAAAATTTGGTAAAACAAATTAGAGATCAAAAACAAATGCATATCAAAAGGCTGTATAATACCTTATTGGAAATAGACTCTGAGACGGAACTGGTTAAAGATTGCATGATTAAATGGGCGCAAAATTTTCAAGAGCCAGTGATGATGGAGACTTGGGAAAAGATTTGGACTAGAAATGTGAAATTTACACAAGCACAAAATCTAAGAGAAAACTTTTATAAAATGTTTTATAGATGGCATTTAGATCCAAAAAAATTATCATGTATGTATCCTAATGTCTTTAATAGTTCTTCCACCCTCGCGCATGCCCAAGATGGCGACTCCCGATGGAGCTCCGGTTTTGCAGGGGTAATGTCCTGACGGTTGGGGGGGTCCTTAGGGCCAATTACCCACCTATGGCCCATGGTGTGTTGAGAGGGCTGATTTGCTGATCCGATGGGAGCGTTTTCGGCTCCGGAACACCTTTTAGGAGAGCGGTTTGTGGCTTTGCTCTCTGAAACAGCTTATAATGAGACGGGCGGTGCTGGCGGGATTTGAATCTGCGAGTTTGGGCCAATAGCTTAGTGACAGCCGGCCCTGCATTCATCAGAGGCTGCCGGAGGGATGGCGATATGTGGCTGCGGTGACTGTCTGGCACCCTGGGCTGACTTCATTGGACCCTTGGCAAGATTGGAGGTTGCCTGCGGAGGCCGGCAGTGGGCGGAGTCGGCGCAGAGGAGGCCGATGGTGATGGCGGTGGTGATGACGGCGCCCAAAATGGCGCCCGAAATGGCAGTTACAGTTGGCAGTTACAGGCGGCAAAAATCAAAGCAATTTAGAGACCAAAGAGGCCACAAAAAGGAGAATAGCGACCTTTCTTATTTATTTTCAACTGAACTTCTGGGCAATGGAGAGATGCCGACCCTTCCATTGTCGGGCCAGCCCTGGATTACCTCCCAGAGGCCTCCCCCCTCTCTTTCTATAGGGGGGAGAGGTTAAACCTTCATGCATAAAAGACCTAAAGAAGGCTAAGGAGATTAGAAATGATTGTTATGTCTATCATGGGGGCTTTGCTTCTACAAAATGACTGCCTTATTCCATCTCCCCTCCTGTATTTTTATCTCCTATCGCCCTTTTATGACCGGATATACGGCTTTTTGTGAATCATTTGCTATCCAGGTTTGTTGTTTCCTGTATATCAGGATGAGAATTTCCTTACTTTTATTTCATCTGAGTCTCCCTGGATTTTCGCGTACTATATAAATTTCCCACAGACTATCCGTATCTCTAATCTCAAGGATTGGCTATTCCATCTATGCCTAGGTACAACATTGAAAGAACAGGACTATAGCTGCTGTTTTTCTCCCTTATATCTGGCTGCCGTGAGAGGGTAATCGATGTTCACATCTGAGTTCAAAATGGCTCTTTCTACCGCTGATACGAGAGATCAGCGGGACTAAAATGACTTGTATCTCTAATTGATACTCTCTCCACAGGACCCTGGATAACTAGGACATGCCTACCAGCTATAGACTATCTAGCTACAAAATGTACTCATTGGGAGAACTCCTCAAACTGCGAGATGCCCCCCTCTCGCAGGTCTGGCCCTCTTCTTATCGAGGGCCTATCTCGATGACGGACTTTGGAGTCCGGAGAGATGGCACACAGCAAAAAGAGGGTTATGGGGTTTTTTAGGGAAATTTCTTAATAAGATTTTAAGGGATTCTGGGAGGGGGGTAGATTACGTGGGTTCGGGGGAAGACCTGTGGGGGAGGGTATCTGGGCCAGCCGTAGGGCATGGCATGGGAGGTGTGAACTCTGGGGTCAAGGAGATGATTAGATCTTACGATACAGATGGCCATAACATCGATACTGCAGGTGGGGGGGGCAGATATGGCGGGAGCAGGGGGCCACATCATCCTACGGGAGTTCGTCCTCGCTGTTTACAAGCGGTGGCACGCTCCGACCCTCAAAGCTCTTCTCGTTCCCCAGGTTGTACGGAACCTCGGGCCCCAGGCCTTCGGCTGATGCTGTGCAATGCCAGGTCCGTGGTAAATAAAGCCCCCCTCATTTGTGATCTTATTCAGGAGGGGGGTGTGGATCTGGCGGGTATTACGGAGACCTGGTTGGGCCAGGAAGGGGGAGCCCCCCTTGTTGATATGTGCCCACCAGGTTTCCGTGCTTTCCATCAGCCAAGGTCTCAGGGGAGGGGCGGAGGGGTGGCGGTTGTTATTAACGAAGGTCTTGGACCGAGGGAGGCCACTGTTCCTCAGATGGCTGGATGTGAGTCCCTCCTTGTGAAGTGGGGTCATAGGGTGCAGTTGGGCTTGCTAGTCACGTACCTGGCTCCCTGCCACGTGGCAGCAACCCTGCCTGAGCTGCTTGATGTTATAGCCGCGGTGGCTGTTGACACCCCTAGGCTTATGGTCATGGGGGATTTTAACCTGTTATCAGTTGGCGAGACGTCTGAGGTGGCTTGGGAGTTCATGGCTTCCATGATGGCTATGGACCTGAGCCAGTTAATTTATGGCTCTACCCACATGGGGGGACACACACTGGACCTGGTTTTTGTCTCTGGACAGTGGTTGAGTGATCTTGAGATAGGGGATATAATGATTGAACCCTTGTCATGGTCAGATCACTCCCTCCTTCGCCTGGACCTTCGAACCGCCACACCCCGCCGCAGGGAGGCGGAACCGACCAGGTGGTTCCGCCCCAGGCGCCTGATGGATCCTGAGAGATTCCAGATGGAGCTTGGGCCATTTCCTGAGGTTCTGGCACACGACTCGGCTGAGGACTTAGTGGCCGCCTGGGATAGGGTGGCGGCTGAGGCTTTAGACCTCTACCCGGCACCGGACTCACCTGGCTCCTTGGTATACTGAGGAGCTGAGGGAGATGAAGCGCCAGAAAAGATGCCTAGAGAGCAGTTGGAGGGCTAGTCGTTCTGAATCCGACCGAACACTGGTAAGATCTCATATTAAGAATTATCTAGTGGCGATAAGAGTAGAGAAGAGTAACTACTTTTCTACTCTTATTGCATCATCAGATAATCGCCCAGCCACCCTGTTTAGGGTGACCTGCTCTCTGCTCCATCAAGAGACACGGGAAGACCCCTTGGAGGGTAGAGCTGAGGATTTTGTACAATAGCTGTATGACAAAATTGCTCAGATTCGGGAACAGCTGGACTCTGACTGGATTGATCCAGAGGAGATGACAGGGGCAGGTCCTGAGAATATTATTTGGGAAGAGTTTGATCCTGTTTCTCCCGAAAGCGTGGACAGGATACTGAACAGACTAAATGCGAACACATGTTTATTGGACCCGTGTCCCTCCTGGTTGGTACTGGCCTCCCGGGAGGTGACGCGAGGCTGGCTCCAGGAGATTATAAATGCTTCTTTGAATGAGGGTGTCTTTCCCACCGTCTTGAAAGAGGTGGTGGTGAGGCCCCTCTTCAAGAAGCCCTCCCTGGACCCAGCTGTGTTAGAAAATTATCGTCCTGTCTCCAACCTTCACTTTGTTGCGAAGGTTGTTGAGAGTGTGGTTGCACGACAACTGCCTCAGTACCTGGATGAATCGAATTATCTAGATCCGTTCCAGTCGGGCTTCAGGCCCGGGTATAGCACAGAGACAGCATTGGTCGCATTGGTTGATGATCTCTGGAGGGCTCGGGACTGGGGTTGCTCCTCTGTCCTGGTCCTACTAGACCTCTCAGCGGCTTTTGATACCATCGATCATGATATCATGCTGCACCGGTTGGAAGGGTTGGGGGTGGGGGGCACTGTTCTACAGTGGTTCTCCTCCTTTCTCTCTGACCAGTCACAGTCTGTGTTGACAGGGGGGCAGAGATCGACCCCGAGGCCCCTTATATGTGGGGTGCCGCAAGGATCGGTCCTCTCGCCCCTTCTATTCAACATTTATGTGAAGCCGCTGGGTGAGATCATCCGTGGTTTTGGGGTGAAGTACCATCAGTACGCTGATGACACCCAGCTGTACATCTCCACCCCAGACCACCCCAATGATGCCCTTGAGGTGATGTCCCGGTGCCTGGAGGCCGTACAGATCTGGATGGGGAGGAACAAACTCAGACTCAACCCATCCAAGACCGAGTGGCTGTGGTTTCCGTCGTCCCGATATAGTCAGTTGGTGCCATCTCTGACTATTGGGGGCGAGTCGTTGGCCCCCACAGATGGGGTTCGCAACTTGGGCATCCTCCTGGACTCGTGGCTGTCTTTAGAAAAGCATATGACGGCTGTGGCCAGGAGGACTTTTTATCAAGTTCGCCTGATTCGCCAGTTGCGTACCTTTCTGGATCGGGACTCGTTATGCACGGTCACTCACGCCCTTGTCACCTCACGCCTGGATTACTGTAATGCTCTCTACATGGGGCTCCCCTTGAGAAGCACCCGGAGGCTCCAACTGGTCCAGAATGCGGCCGCACGGGTGGTGATGGGAGCAATGTGGCGCTCTCATGTAACCCCCCTCCTGCGCGAGCTACACTGGCTCCCGGTGGTCTTCTGGGTGCGCTTCAAGGTTTTGGTTACTATCTTTAGAGCGCTCCATGGCTCAGGACCAGGGTACTTACGAGACTGCCTCCTGCCACCAATAGCCTCTCACCGACCAGTTCGCTCCCATAGAGAGGGACTCCTCAGGGTGCCGTCGGCCAAACAATGTCGACTGACGGCCCCCAGGGGGAGAGCCTTTTCTGTGGGGGCACCTACCATCTGGAACGGGCTTCCCCCGGAGTTATGAAACATCCAAGACTTACGCATATTCCGCCGTGCCCTGAAAACGTTTCTATTCCAACAAGCTGGTCTGGCCTAACTCTCCCTTTTTAATTGGCTTTTAAATTGGCTTATAAATCGGGTTTTAGACCTCTTTTAGATAAATTTGGATGTCTTAATCTTTGAGCCAAATTACTTAATCTGTTTTTTAATAGTTTTTAACTTCTATATGTATTTGTATTTATTATGGCTGTTCACCGCCCTGAGTCCTTCGGGAGTAGGGCGGTATACAAATATGAAAAATAAATAAATAAATAAATAAATAAATAAATAAATAAATAAATAATGTACAAGCTAAATGTTGGAGATGTGACTGTGATGATGCAACTTATTATCATATATGGTGGACTTGTAAAAAAATCAAAGCATTTTGGCTAAAGATTTGGTGGGTGATGCAGAATATTTTTAAAAAAAGATTGAAATTTACTCCGCATTTGTTTCTATTGGGTATAACTACGGACTGTACAGATGTAGAGACTAAACTGATTTTGAACTTGATAACAGCAGCAAGATTGTTGATAGCACAACATTGGAAGAAGGACTTTTTGCCTACTATTGATGACTGGATATTGAAAGTAACTAATTTAGCTGAAATGGCTAAAATTTCAGCATATTTGAAGGATCACACACAAGATCACACACAAGAGAAGATGGATTGATTATATTCAAAATAAGTATCAGACTAAAAAATATCAAATAGCTTATGAATGATTTTTTAACTGTATAAGCGCTATATGAGTGATATTAGAAGTATTATGTCTAAGAAGTAGGATTTTATCTAGGGGGGGTTAAGAATTTATTTTTTTAGGGGGTGTTAGTTTAATGGTTGGTTAAGCAATTTAGTTTATTGTTAAAAGTTAATAGAAATACCTTGTCTTCTGCTCTGGGAAGTCGGGGAGGGGGAGGGGGGGTTGGGTGGGAGGGTTGTGGGAAAACTGTGTTTTTTTTTCATCAATAAAACTCTTTCAATAAAAAAAAAAAACTCACCTCAGAAGGGATCTGCCTTTTGTACATTTGAAGCAGCTGGATCAGGAACCGAGTTGCTCTCTCACGCAAGGCGAGGTAAGGCGACGTCAGCCAATTCCCCAAGGCCTAGGAAAACCAGAAAGAATTCCTTTTTCTACCCAAGTCATGGGTAAATATCTTATTATGTTTCACTTTGCTTTTTATAAAAAAAAATATTTATTCATTTATTTATTTATTTATTTATTTATTTATTTATTTATTTATTTATTTATTTATTTATTGGTTCGATTTATATGCTGCCCTTCTCCGGAGACTCAGGGCAGTTTACAATGTGTTAAGCAATAGCCTTCATAATTTTGTATATACCTGCTTAGTAGGGCTTTTGCCCCCCCGCCCAGCGGTGTTCTTTTTTATACAAAGTCAGCTTATTTCCCCCACAATCCGGGTCCTCATTTTACCTACCTCGAAAGGATGGAAGGCTGAGTCAACCTTGAGCCTGGTGAGATTTGAACTTGCAGTAATTGCAGGCAGCTGGTGCTACTTAACAACACTTTAGTCTGCTGTGCCATCAAGGCTCTTCAATCAAAGAAAACTATAATTGTTATAATTAAAGGTACTATTTTATGTTTTATTCCATCAAGGATTTTTAAAATTTGTATTTTATTTCTTATTCATGAGCTGGAATAATTTTGTTGCTTTTCCTTTTCTAAGTGCAGAAATTGCTTATTTTAAAATTTCAAGTTGTTTGTAATGTGAAATCTGCACATCAGCGCGTAAGAAACACAAGAGGGATTTCTAAGGGATATGGTTTCACTTACTGGTAGGGTGGAAATAAAAAGGAAATCAGAGTGACATAAGTTGAGATATTGGGCAAAGGTATAACCTACTCTGTCTCTGGATTAACATTGTAGGGAGGCAACTGTTCTGTGGCATAATCCATGATTTATGATTTGGCAGGATAAGGTAGACTTTTTTTTTTACATTTATGTATATTGTATTTATTCTAATTTATTTGAGAATCTCTATGGATACAATCATATATCAGTCATATAAAAATCACATTGATCTTATGAGACAGTTTTCTAAGGTATTTTTAATTTAAGTTTATTTTTCAAATTTTCTATAGTATGTTTTTAATGAAACCGCAACTGGAATGATGCTGGTTAACATAGCAGCAATGGCTTATAAGTGTTTAAATTGCATTACAAACTGGGCTTTTTAAAAAATGCCTTGTCTGGTTGGTACTTGGTCCCCCTCTGAATGAAATATCAAGTCCCGAGTCTTCTGTATGGTTGAGGAAAGGGAAACCCACCTGATTACAATACTCTACCAGCAATTGAGGAGACATTTAAGGTTTGAAACGTCGTAATATTGCACTGTCACAAATCTTATCGCACTATTCCACACATGATCGTACCGTGATTATTCTGTTCAGGTGTGCTTCATTCCACTGCCACTCCAGAAGGCTCCTTAGAATGTCAGATATCGCCTTGCAAGCAACTGAACTACACCTCTGGAACAAAGGAAGCCAGAAGTATGGAAGTGAAATAAAAATAGCTACATACGAGGAAATAGGATATTAGCTGACCGTGTTTCATGACTCTATTGAATTCCTTAGGTGTTAGAAGCATTCAAGAAAAGGGATATACAGATAATCTATAAATAATTTCTCCAAACTGGGGAAATGGAGATTTCAGTGGTAAATTCAGTGTTAGGTAGCATAAAGCAATGCCTATTTGGGACAAAAATGAACAAACCTATCCACTTTGGGCTGTCAGTGGGTGGTGACTGATGAAGAAAGAAATCTGTGTTGCATTGGACAACCCAAACCAACTCTTACAGTAGACGGTGAAATGGAAAAAGCAAATTTTATATCACATCCAACATCGGAGGCCTCGAGAGTTGCTAGATACCTCATGCGGAAGATTGGATTGTCCTCAGGTCACCTTTGTGTTTTCCCAACCTATACAGGTAGTCCTCGACTTATGGTTAAAATTGAGCCCCCAAATTCTGTTGCTAAGCGAGACATTGGTGAAGTGAATTTTGCCTGTTTTGTCTTTCTTGCACAGTTGTTAAGTGAATGAGTGCAATTGTTAAGCTAGTAAAATGGCTGTTAAGTGAATCTGGCTTCCTCGTTGTCTTTGCTTGTCAGAAGGGTGCAAAAGGACACTGCAATCATCATAAATATGAGTCAGTTCTCAAGCATCTGCATGTAAATCAAGTGTCCATGGGGCTTCTGCAACAGTCATATGTGTGAAAAATGGTCATAATTCCTCAGTTTTATTTGGGGTGTTCTATACTGGCCCACAGTCATGCATATGAAATAGGAGGCCTATAAATTGATTAAATAAATAAATACTCTATGCACACACTGTTGGAATTTCGTTTATATTCCATTATAATGTGCAAGGAATCTTTGTCATGCAGTATTTTTACTTATTTTTTTTCCTAAAATTGTGGTCTTTAAAACAAGAGAAATATTTAATATCTACTACCAACCCGTCCTATGAATTTGTCTGCAGACTTTGCCTGATGTTCAAGAGAATTGCACGGATGAAGCTTTATGAGGCTGGAGATGCACAAATCCAATATCCTAAGTTCCCTTTCCTTTTGCAGAGCCTCGTAAGTCCTAGCAGAAAAAAAACAAGTTTGTCTGTTAGTTTGGAATGATATGCCTTTAGGAACAAAGGCATTTGATAAAGAATGATAAAACAAGCATCTCAATATCACTAGGCCAATTTGCTGCTGATGTTGGAGCTTGTGGGGTCAACCTGCATATTTCATCCTCTCTTTCCCCTCTCATGCACTTCTAAATTTGCGAATTGAGCAGAATTATTTAGCCCTCTGCATGATTTCTGTTCATGGCTTTTGGGCTCTGTGTAGGTATGTGTCTTTGTTACTTCGACTTGCCTTTAAGTGACATAGAATAGAATAGAATAGAATAGAATAGAATAGAATAGAATAGAATAGAATAGAATAGAATAGAATAGAATAACAGAGTTGGAAGGAACCTTAGAGGTCTTCTAGTCCAACCCCCTGCTTAGGCAGGAAACCCTACACCACTTCAGACAAATGGTTATCCAATCTCTTCTTTAAAACTTCCAGTGTTGGAGCATTCACAACTTCTGGAGGCAAGTTGTTCCACTGATTAATTGTTCTAACTGTCAGGAAATTTCTCCTTAGTTCTAAGTTGCTTCTCTCCTTGATTAGTTTCTAACTGTTGCTTCTTGTCCTACCCTCAGCTGCTTTAGAGAATAACTTGACATCCTCATCTATGTGGCAATCCCTGAGATATTGGGGTAAGATATTGCATAAGAGCACCAGCGTGCCTACCGTTCCTGTCCTAACGTTTCTTCTATTTGTACCTATTTTATGTACCCAATCCATGCTTATACTTATTACCAAATACGTTCTTGACAAATAAAATAAATAAATAAGTAACTGTTATCATGTCACCCCAGTCCTTCTTTTCATCAAACTAAACATATCCAGTTCCAGCAACCGTAATTCATATGATTTAGCCTCCAGTCCCCTAATCATCTTTGTTGCTCTTCTCTGCACTCTTTCTAGAGTCTTAACATTTTTTTTACATCGTGGCGACCAAAACTGGATGCAGTATTCCAAGTTTGGCCTTAGCCTTACCAAGGCATTATAAAATGGTATTAACACTTCACATGATCATGATTGTCCACTAGGACTCCAAGATCCCTCTCACAGTTACTACAATTGAGCAAGGTACCACATATACTGTACCTGTGCATTTTGGTTTTCTTGCCTAAATGTAGAACCTTACTTTTTTCACCATTGAATTTCATTTTGTTAGATAGCGCCCAATGTTCAAGTCTGTCAAGTTCCTTATGTATCTTAAGCCTATCTTCTGGAGTGTTGGCGATTCCTGCCAGCTTGGTGTCATCTGCAAATTTGATGAGTTCCCCATCTATCCCCTCGTCCAAATCATTGATGAAGTTGTTGAAGAGCACCGGGCCTAAAACAGAGCCTTAGGGTACCCATTGCATACTTCCCTCCATCTAGATGCCGTTCCATTGAGGTCTACACATTGAGTGTGCTTGGTCAGCCAGTTATGAATCCATCTGGTGGTGATGCTGTCTTAACTCACATTTTTCTATTTTATCAAGTAGTAGGTTATGGTCAGTGGTGGGATTCAGCCAGTTCGCATCACTTCGGGAAAACTGGTTGTGAACTTTCTGAGCAGTTTGGCAAACTGGTTGTTGAAAGAAATCATTAGGGAAGAGAACCGGTTGTTAAATTACTTGAATCCCACCA
This sequence comes from Arizona elegans, assembly GCA_022577455.1. Taxonomy (NCBI): domain Eukaryota; kingdom Metazoa; phylum Chordata; class Lepidosauria; order Squamata; family Colubridae; genus Arizona; species Arizona elegans. The sequence goes on from JAKOOJ010000009.1 coordinate 64,453,733, forward strand.
TTGGTTATGGTCTACTTTATCTTGAGCACTACCTGTACTATTGTCAACTTGCAAAGCTTTCAAGTTGCCATGAGCAGGAGGGAGGGAGAACTGAAGTGAATTCCATACATTTTTCTGATTGCAATCAGAAGGAGGGTGTTAGGTTTCACAGCCAGCCAAAGTGGTTAATTGGAGAATGTGATTTATGACATGGCCAGTGGGGAGGAGAGAGACAGGGTCATAGGGGAACGTAAATCTACGCGGGGGTCAGTCCTGACTGCATCCAAGTATTGCCAGAATGGTGCTCCAAATAAATCACTATATTTCCTTTGAAGTTTGGATCATGGCTCATGAATTAATTAGGGCATCTTTCGGAAACTTGACAGACAGTCAGGACTCCTTTTAAAAATCTGTAAAGATTACCAGGTTTCCTGAATCCTGGACTCTCCAACAGCTCCCCAATGTCTCGGGTGCTGGGAGGGAAAATCAGGCAACCATGGCCGGAGACGAGCTATCTGGAAAGAGCCTAATTGCAGCTGGAATGCAGCCTCCCTCAGACATCAAAGCTGAGATGCCTGCTTCAGTGACGGAAGCAAGAAAAGATGAGTATTGGGGTGAGTTAATCTCTAAGGCAGCACAAACCTATAAGAAACAAGCAGACAAACACCAAGCTCCCCAAAGGCCTTTTCAATTGGGGGAGAAAGTTTACCTCTCCACAAAATACTTGAGGTTAAAACTTCCTAGCAAGAAATTGGGACCAAAATTTATAGGACCATTCCCCATAGTAAAGATAATCAACCCAGTCATAGTGCAATTGAAGTTGCCCCGATTGCTAGGGAAGATACACCCGGTATTCCATAGTAGCCTCTTAAAACCCGTGGTCGGATCGACCCTGAGGCCACCACCCCATGAGCCACCAGGGCCCGTGGTCATAGGGGGCCAGACCCATTATGAGGTGCAGCAAATCCTCAATTCAAGGTGGCACAGGAGGCAACTCCAATATTTAATCAAGTGGAAGGGTTACCCCTTATCAGAGGCATGTTGCGTAAAGAGTTGAAACATCCAGGCTGATCACCTTATAGCCAAATTTCATGCAGAAAATCCAAACAAGCCTGGTGGGGGGATCACATCCCTAAACTCTACATCTGTACTCAAATTGTTTTGCTTTGTGCAGGTTGCCCTCGGGAAGTGAGAGTAGCCGAATGTCAACTTGCAAAGCTTTCAAGTTGCCATGAGCAGGAGGGAGGGAGAACTGAAGTGAATTCCATGCATTTTTCTGATCGCAATCAGAAGGAGGGTGTTAGGTTTCACAGCCAGCCAAAGTGGTTAATTGGAAAATGTGATTTATGACATGGCCAGTGGGGAGGGGAGAGACAGGGTCATAGGAGAACGTAAATCTACGTGGGGTCAGTCCTGACTGCATCCAAGTATTGCCAGAATGGTGCTCCAAATAAATCACTATATTTCCTTTGAAGTTTGGATCATGGCTCATGAATTAATTAGGGCATCTTTCGGAAACTTGACAACTATGAAATTTTGCACACTCCATCATTCAATAATGAATTGTATTGTTTTTTAAAAAAATCATTTAGATCAAATAATGTGATAATAAGAAAATAAAACTAATGACACTAGGTCAAAAACATTTGTAGTGATTTCAGTGAAATTTGTTATACCTGCTTTTTTATCCATCTATGTTTTCTGTACATTTTTTCTAATTTCCATTTTAAAAAAGCTAAGTTGTTGCTATTATTCTTATGGCAAATATAACGTTATTTGTACTTATTCTATATTCAAATCTGTATTCACTGGATTATATCCAAACCTCTATTTACTGTACTGAGAACCTGTAGATCCCTTTTACTACTACTTCTTGTTCCTTACTTTTCACTTAAAGTTTCAAATTTTCATAAGATTTCATTGGATATTGCTTCAAGAGATGACTTTTAACATTAGTACAGCATCATGGAACATTTTCGAAAAGCAGAGATATATGAAAGAAATGCCTACCACAAAAGGGTGACGGCCTTCACTGCATTTTGACAATTTATTATCTCCCGGTTGCAGGTCGGGGTTTCCTTTAGAATGTTCTAGATAAGAGAAAGATTAATTAGGAGAAGCAAGCAAATTCAATAGAATCTAGACTTAAGTATACATGACAGCAATCTCTGTAACGAATACAATTCCCCATTAATTTAAAAAGTACAGTATACATAAATTGGTGGAAGGAAAAGGGAAATTCTTTGTTAGATTCTCCCTTCTCATTCTCAAAGGGTTGCATGGGGCAGGAAAAAAGCAAGATATAGATAGATAGATAGATAGATAGATAGATAGATAGATAGATATAGATATAGATATAGATATAGATATAGATATAGATATAGATATAGATATAGATATAGATATAGATATAGATATAGATATAGATATAGATATAGATAGTTAGTACAAAATGACTGCTGACATAAGCCTGATGATGGCAGATGGGATTCTGTCGAAATGTCGCTTCTACCCTTTTAGGGATATATCCACAATTACATGGGAAGAAACCCGAAATATTAACTATACACACATATATAGATATAGATATAGATATATAGATATATATATAGATATAGATATAGATATAGATATAATCTCACAAGCAGTGGTTTGACAGATGCAGCCTTTTCTACTGGACTTCCAGATCCTTAATAGAATTGCCTTTAACCTGGTGGTTTCCATATGGGTGAGTTTCTCAAGGGGGCTGCAACTGCCTTCTCTTGAACCAAGCCCAACCAGGGTGGAGGAAGCTCGTCTTTCTACAGATGCTGTATAGAGGCTGACGTTGGTCTCAGTGGGAAGACCGCAGCATCCATCACTGATGAGGGAGAAGTCCTCACTGCTACCTCATTAATGACTCACATTTTATATTAAGTAAAATAATTAGCCAACACTCCAGAATACTCTTTCGTGCAAAGATACCGTGTTTCCCCAAAAATAAGACCCTGTCTTATATTTTTTTGATATAAGCGAAATAAGCGCTTGGCCTTATTGCCATACGCTCAAAAGCCCGATTGGGCTTATTATCAGGGGATGTCTTATTTTGAGGAAAACAGGGTAGCTTTATTCACATGCTTTGTTGTCCGTACCTTTAGATGGCCTAAGGCTTCCAGCTTCTTCCTGACTGGCAATTGATTGATAATGTCATCAGCAGACTTGCTCAGCAGAATGATGCCTGTGATGTAGGCAGAGTTGACGGATGGATCCTAGAACATCAATTCATTAATATTATTACATTAAGAAGCGAAACGTCTTCAAGAAAAAAACAAAGGAAGTCCAGTTGCCTTCTGAAAAAGCTCATTGGGACAACCGTGACTTGGATGACTCAGAATCTCCATAGACTCATTCATTTTTTGCACACCACTAATGAGAAAACGGGATATCCAAGATGGGGTACCTGGTGTCAGACAAATGTACACAGGCAGGTTCTGGGAACCCCTATTAGTCAGCAACTCAGTTGCCTCAATACTAATCAGCAAGTCTGCTTCATGAACATGGCACAGATACATTGTGTAAAATGTATTCAGAAATATCCTTGTCTCGGGACAGTCAACCCAGGGGACGGGGGATTGGAAGAGAGCTGAAATAGGCACCAAATCACTGCTGGGCAGAAATGTTTTGGCAAAAAGGAACCAAAAAGAGAAGCTTTTTAGGGAGCCAACCTGTGCATGAGGTTAGAACATGCACCTCATGTTAGAACACCTATTTTTAGGCTGCATGGAGGGAAAGAAACGCCTCCCCGCAGGAGTCTTCAGTAATTTTTTTGGGATGACTTTAAATAACAGAGGAAAGTCTTTCTCTGTGTGTGTATGCGTGTGTGTGTGTGTGTGTGTGTGTGTGAGAAAGTTTCCAATGTGAAACATAATCACTTACTTTTAAGGAATTTGCATAGTTCTGCAGAATTCTGTAAAAGTGCTCACGCTTCTGATCTGCCAGTGACATCGGTGCCTGATCTGAGCCCTGAAGAGTGGAAGGAGACAATATTGTCACACGCAGAATGATCAAGAGAAAGAGAGAGGCAGATGAACAGCAAAGGGGATGGTGGCAAGCTCACAACACCACAATTGCTACACTAATCAACAGGGATAATCACACTAACACTATGTACAACGGACTGGGCTTTTATACTTCTATTTTTCAGGATTTTCCAAGTAAAGTTTCTATTCATGGATTCTATCAGGACTTCAGCAATAACAAGGTCATTATTTCATTCATCCAATTTAGTACCTGCTCTTCACACCCGTCACAGGCCAAACTTCTTAAACTTCCTACTAACTCATCCAGAGAGGCTGCTCCCTGAAGGAGATAATCTGTCAGAAGGAATGAAAGACTGCAATGAACTAGAATCATTCATCTAAAGGGTCAGTTTTAGATTTCAAAGTCAACATTATAACTCACAAACTCTTACAATGGAATTAAATGCTATATATCTCTGAATATCTCTATATATCTCTGAAGGTGTACTCTTATGCAAGGCAGATGATGAAATGATTATTCTCAAGAGTCACAATAAAAAAAAAACTAGTTTTATATCATAAATATTAGTTTTTTGTTTTTTTTAAATTTGATTTATATGCCACCCAAAAGAAGGGCGTCTTTTGTATATTTATACAAAGTCAGCTTATTGCCCCCACAACTGGGTCCTCAATTTACCTACCTTAGAAAGGATGGAAGCTGAGTCAACCTTGAGCCTGGCGAGATTCGAACCTGCAGTAATTGCAGGCAGCTGGTCTTAATAATAGGGTGCTTTAGACCACTGTACTACCAAGGCTTTTTGTGATAGATCATAAATTAATTGCTGCCATCTCTACCCCAATAAAATTTGGTTCAGGATACTGACATTATCAAAAGTATAATGATATAAAATATGTTTATTGGGCCAAAATGTCTTAAAAGGCAGGTTTCTGGGTGGCAAGGTTAATTATTCTTCACCCAATAATTTTTTAAAAAAATTTGATTTATATGCCGCCCTTTTCTGGAGACTCAGGGTGGCTTACAATGTGTTAAGCAATAGCCTTCATACTTTTGTATATTTATACAAAGTCATCTTATTGCCCCCATAATCTGGGTCCTCATTTTACCTACCTTAGAAAGGATGGAAGGCCGAGTCAACCTTGAGCCTGGTGAGATTTGAACTTGCAGTAATTGCAGGCAGCAGATGTAAGTGGATGTTAATAACAGTGCTTTAGTCTGCTGAGCCACCAGAGCTCAGTAGCTCAAAATTTAGTATTGTATATCACGAATATATATTTTAGAAATATATGGAATAAATTTAGTATTTGAGATAAGTTGCTATACAAATCCAAACAAAAAAATGAATAATATTGATGTTTTTGACTTTTTATGCTGAAGATTCTCTTACATGGTTTTCATGGTTTTTAAAAAAATTTGTAATAGTTTAATCTGTTTTTATATTGTTTTTAATTGCTGTAAATTGCCCAAAGTCACGTATTTGAGGCAGCTGTGAATGAAGGAATAAATCAATAAATAAAACACAGGCAGTGAAAATAATTAGGATATTCAAAACTAATTTTTCACACCTACCTTCTCTGTATAGCTGGAAGATTACAGAATTCAGTAAGTTACCCATACTACCTTACTGAAACAAAAGAATGTCTGGGGGAAAAAAAGATAAAACATTGTTTTCCTGTTAATATAGTTGATTGTCACAGATTTCTACAAGATAACCAAACTTTAGTTGATTATGAAATGCTACCAAGAACATCTGAAAAGAACAAATTGATTTTTATTAATAAAAAACAATTCTTCACATCATTTCATTCTATCTATATCCATGCATCCATCCACCCACTCACCTACCTACTATTCTCTTTTATAAACTCTTAGTAAAGCAACCATCCAATCGAATCAAATAGCTCACCTTGCAAAAGCAAAATGGTCTCCACTGAAATTGCAAACCTCAAGCAAAGGAGAGGAAAACCTAACCTCTGAAGGGAAGTGACAGGGAAACAAGGAAGAAGAGAAGAAAGGTGAAAGTTTGCAAAAGGCCAGGGCCTCCTACAAGCTGGTAGGGATCCTTCTGCCAATCCTAAACAACAGAGGACCCAGAGGCAGAGGGGGGTCTAAGGCAGAGGGGGGTCTAAGGCAGAGGGGGGGCTTAAGGATCGGGTCCCCCGATCCTTAAGCCAGCCAGTAACTCTGGGAAAGGCAACTGATGGACTTTAAAAAGGCAAAATAGTCTTCTGCCTAGAGACAGTTTAAAAAGGCTGCAGACATTTGGACAGCCTGCCTACTCTTCAAAATGAAACCTTTTTGGAACACATGTTCAACCCCCCAATCCTCCCCCCCTCCTATTTTTTTACTTTTTTTTAAAAAAAAAATATTTTTATTTCTCATAAACACATTTACACGTACAGTCATTTCCATCATTTTTCATTCATCTTTTCTTTTAACTTTCATTTTTACTTTTTACTTTTTCAGGACTGCTCTTTTACCCTTTATCTTTACTCCAACCTTTCTTCTTCTCCTCCCCTTCTCTTCCTTTCTCTCTCTTCTCCTACTTCCTTCGTTCTTTCTCTCCTTCTCTTTTCTACTTCCCCTTTTCTTCCCCCACTCCTCTCTTCTTCCCCACTCCTAACCTTCTCCTCTACTCCTCTTTCCCCTCTCTTTTCTTCCTTTCCTTTTCCCTTTCTTCTTTCTCCTCTTCTCTCCTCTCCTCTCTTCTCCCTTCTTCTCTCTCTACTCCTTCCCCTCTCTTCTATTGTTTCCCTTTTCAATTCAATCTAAAGTGGTATTCGAGCAGTCCCCAATTTTCTAATTATCTTTATTCTCATTTCAATTTCTTACTCAATTATTATTTATTTTTATTTCATCATTTGCGTACATTTTTATAATATCTCACTTTTTCCCCTTTTACCCCTCCCCTTTCTCTTTTTACTTGACATCATCTGGGTATCTATTTATCTAATTGTTTTCTCCCATCTATTCTCTATTTTATTTCTACATCCTTATTCATATATCTTTTCTAACCAGAGGTTTTCTAATCCTCCCCCCTCCCCCTTTTTTTTTTACAATGAGCCACTTCTAACTCAGGGCAGCTTTGGGACCCTGGCACTTTCATGCAGAAAAGTCCAAGTCCCCCATAATCAACAGAGGCCCTGCAAGGGAAAAGTTGAATCAGCAACTTGTTCCACTTACAACCAAACAACTGTTCAATGAAGAACCAGGTGGCAGTTGGAGTCAACCCCCCGCCCCCGTGTTCCATGACATCAGGGTGACATCAGCAGCTGGATGACGTCACAACATTCCTGTCATTCAGCCAAGTCTCTACTGGTCCCCAGTATCAGTGTCTGAAAGGAAGTCCCATCTTAAGGAACTCCATGTAGTTTAGTTGTGCTTAGTGGCCAGAATATACCGGAGAATGTATCTCCTTCTGAATCCTTCTACTGGAGAAAAGGAGCTCTTTTCTTCAACTGCTTTTAGGCTGCTTTATTTCCAGATAGGAAACGCATCCTTCTTTCTCTCCTGCACACCAACACCAGCATCCCCAGCTCTTTTGTTAGCTCTTAGAGCCAATGTTGCTTTGCTGGCTGAGGAAAGGGCTTAGAGAAGCAGAACAACCAATGAACAGGTGCTGGGCATTTTCTAGGCAATCTGACTTCTGACATGGATGAAATAGATCGAAGTCGCCCTCAAAGCACCTTAGAGCCTCCTAATTTACTGAGCACAGACAGAGTCAGTGACGGTTATTGGTTTATGGCACTCTGACATGAGTGTGGAAGAAGATAAATGTGCTGGGATTTGACTACCTGCTCCTACTCCCCATTCTCTGAAACCAGTGAGCAATGATGCAGTTGAAAATATCCTTGTTGCTTTCTTGGCAAAACTAAAGAAATGTTTTAACGTTGCTTTCTCCTAAAAGATCTGTATTAAAAATCTCTAATCCGGTCCATAGACCTATATTTAAAGTTTTAAAATGCCCCGCATACCTTTTCAAGATCAGCTATATGTGCTGCCGGTGACCAAGGAGCACATCAAACTATTAATGCAATTATTTAAATGTTAGCTTCTGTTTTACTGCCATCTGTAGGCAGCTCAGCTGTTTTGGGAGAATCTTGGCCTTGCTGCAAACTATTAAAGGTTTAAAATAATCATATCGTAAAACAACAACGAAAGAAAAAGAGTGAGAGACAGAAACCTGTTTCTCTTCCCAATTTTTAAACTTTCTTTTTTTTTCCTTTCTTTTTTTTTTTAAATTTGATTTATATGCCGCTCTTCTCCGGAGACTCAGGGCGGCTTACAATGTGTTAAGCAATAGCCTTCATACTTTTGTATATTTATACAAAGTCAGCTCATTGCCCCCACAAACTGGGGCCTCAATTTACCTACCTTAGAAAGGATGGAAGGCTGAGTCAACCTTGAGCCGGGTGTGATTCGAACTTACAGTAATTGCAGACAGCTGGTATTAATCACAATGCTATCAGTCTGCTGAGCCACCAGGCTTTTAAAAGCACTTCCCAAAGAAGTGGTGCCAGTGTCTTATCTTGTATTTTAAATTATATGCTTTAAATTCATTGTTAATTTTTTTTTAATCTGAGTTTATTGTTTCTATGGATTGGCCTGAAATCCTCTGAACAGCAGGCAGGCAAGAAATAGTTGAAATGAATGAATGAATGAATAAATAAAAGGTGCTTTTTGATGTGCACCTTTTCCTCCAGACAATCCTGTTTCCCAATTTGGACATGACATGAAACTGTGGTTGGTTAAACATTTTCCCTCTTTTGCTTTGCCAACTTGCTAGAAGAAGAGAAGCGAAAGAGGGAGAGATTCCTAAGGATCCAGCCCACCTTTTGCTTAAAATAAGTGTGTGAAGCCATCAGAGGCTGAAGGCGTTGTTTGTAGAGTGTTGATTGAATCTAGTGGATCTCAGCTCTTCGTGACCCCACAGGTAGACCTTCCTCAGGAAGATCCCTCCCCAACCTGACCCATTAGGTTGTCCAATGCTGCACCCACCACTGTTGTAACTGAGTCCATCCACCCTGCTGGTGGTCCTCCTCTCCTTCTCTGCCCTTCCGCCTGGCCCAGCATTTGAGCTGTGTTCTAGAGGCAGAGAAGGCACCGACTGAAATCAGCAGCATCGGATTCATGACTTTGATGTCGAATTGGAGGGCTTCGATTTTGGAGGTGACCTCGATATGCAGGAATGGGTCTGGGAAGCCACCTTTTGTCTGCCCTTTACCAGATGATGGCTTAGAGCAAAGTGGGAACTAGCCCAAGATGATGGGGGTTGTTTTGCTTAGCCTTTGTCTCAGTTTTTGCCTGGTGCTCACCTCGCTCTTATGGCAGAGCTGTGCATAGTGCAATGAAGTGGCTCATGGCTGGTTGGGGCCGGAAAGAACTGACTGGCCAAGGTCTTCCAGCTTCTATCACTAAAGGAGGACCAGGACCTGGCTCTTCTGACTGGCCATCCAGCACTTTAGCCCCCACATCAAGATTGGCTGCTGGTTATAACAACGAAATCGCACTTGTGCAACTAACAAAACTCTAGTAATAATGGACAATATAGACAGGCTCAGTAAATAGAAATTCCAACTTTCTCGTGGTATATTAGGTTCGTATTTTCCTATTTGGATTTGGCTTTTGTTTCTTTCTTTCCCAATTTCATTAAAAGTTTCCTGGTGACTTCCTCTTTAATGTCTAACTCCATTTAAAATGACTGTAAAAGGAATCTGGTGGTTACTGTTGAATATTAATGAGGGAGAAGTCGTGATGTATGACTTCCCCCTCATTGGTCCAGGATCCAAGGCAGGAAAATGGACCGACGTGAGTGGATGAAATGCTGGATAGCTCTGGGATTGAAAAGGAGCTGCTGGCGCATCTGCTGTTTTGGCTTTTTGAACTGCAGAAATAAACTATTTTACTGCACCATGCCACGTCCTGCCTCCTCACTCTGACACCCCCCCCCCCCCCGTCTAACACAAATCATCAACACATTTGCCTTATATTCTCTAGTACTGTTACAAATTTACCTCTCACCTCTTCTTCATTGGCTTAGTAATTATGATGTCACAACCTATCCAAAGTATCTAAAGTGCATACATTATCTGCCCCCCAATTACATCTCCCACTACTCTAATTCTATCTCCCTCTGCCCTTATTTACCAATTTCCTTTTATGGTCCTAGTTCCTAGGGATTGTCTCTAGAGTAACTATCATATCAGTAAATTCTGGTTATGGCTGGGTTCTAGCATAGCAAAGGCCTCTACTCCTACCTCCTATGTACAATTCTCATACTTCAGCCTAGCTCATGAGATTAGAAAGATATACAATGAATTTTCTTCACAGGTCTTCTTCCAATTTTGTAAAAACAATACAACTCTGTTTCCCACAAGTGCAACAGGTTGCCTCCAGAAGTTCTGAATGCTTCAACACTGGAAGTTTTTAAGAAGAGATTGGACAACCATTTGTCTGAAATGATATAGAGTCACCTGCTGAAGCTAGGGGTTGGACTAGAAAACCTCCAAGGTCCCTTCCAACTGTTATTCTGAAATAATTGGAGAATTCTACTCCGTGCAAACTTCAACTGATTAAGACAACAGCTGTGACTTGTGGTAACAGCAGATAATTATGTTCAGCAAGGGCATTCAAAATATCCAAGGACATTATTCATAAGGTTTACCTCTAAAAAACGCTGGGACCCTGAATGTAACAGAATCTCTTATTGTTATTTTACTTATTATTTATTTATTTATTTCATGTATAACCTTTCTCCTCTCCTCTCCTCTCCTCTCCTCTCCTCTCCTCTCCTCTCCTCTTCCTCGTCCCTTCCCTTCCCTTGCCTTCCATTCCATTCCATTCCAATCCCCCCTTCTTCTCTTCTCTTCTCTTCTCTTCTCTTCTCTTCTCTTCTCTTCTCTTCTCTTCTCTTCTCTTCCTTTCCCTTCCCTTCCCTTCCCCACTTCTCTTCTCTTTCTCTCCCCTCCCCTCCCCTCCCCTTCCCTTCCCTTCCAATCTTCTCTTCTCTTCTCTTCTCTTCCCTTCCCTTCCCTTCCCTTCCCTTCCCTTCCCTTCCCTTCCCTTCTTTTCCATTCCAATCCTCTCTTCCCTTCCCTTCCCTTTCCTTCCCTTCCCTACCCTACCCTACCCGACCACAACTGAGCCCGAAATTTTTATTGCTAAGCGAGATATTTGTTAAGTGAGTTTTGCCCCATTTTATGACCTTTGTTGCCACAGTCATTAAGGGAATCACTGCAGTTCCTCAATTAGTAACACGGTTAAGTGAATCGGGTTTCCCCAACTGAATTTGCTTGTCGGAAGGTCGCAAAATGGGAGCACGTGTCTCCTGGCACACTGCAGCCATCATAAATGTGAGTCAGTTGCCAAACGTCTGAATTTTGATAGTATGACTGTGGAGATGCCACAACGGTCATAAGTGTGAAAAGCGGTCACAAGTTGTTTTTTTCAGTGCCATTGTAGCTTTGATCCATCACTAAACGAACTGTTGTAAGCCAAGAGCTCCATGTAATGTAACGTAAGGTAACATAACATAAATAAAAGAAATTAAAAACAAAACAAGCCTGAGTGGCAGGCTTGACCAATCAAAGAATAAAGCTGATCCCTCTTAATCTTGGCTAGGTTTTTTGGAGATCTAGCAGTTGAGAGACACCATCCCATTGGGTCATTCCATAGGGCCTCCCTGGCTTTGCTCCCCATGATATCAGGAATTTTACCAAGGGGGTTGTCCATATCCCATCCCCATTATCTTGGGGAGTAAGAGGCCCCTTGGGTCATGACATGAGCTGTCCCCTATGAGAACATAATGCTGTGATGTCATGGCCCCTGGGGAAGCTATATAAAGACAAAAGGGAGGAGGGAGGAGCTGTGGCAAGTTCAGGAGAGGAGATTGGAGGAGTGTTGAGTTGCGTTATGTTGAGAGTTGAGTGAAGAGAGCGGTGTGGAGGAGGAAGAGCAGAGGAGGAGGAGTGTATAAGATCGGAGTGGAAGAGGAGGAGCGGAGGAGGCGACGTGGAGGAGGAAGTGTGTATAAGATCGGGGTGGGGGAAGAGGCATGGAGGAGGAGGAGGAGTGCAGAAGATCAGTGTGGAGGAGGAGGAGCAGAGGAGGAGTCATTTGCCAAGTGTTCCAATTTTGATCACGTGACCATGAGGGTGCTGCAACGGTCATAAGTGTGAAGACCGGTCATAAGTCCCTTTTTCAGTGCCATTGTAACTTTGAACACCAAATACCAATGCGAGATGCAACATTGACATATAAGGGGAAAGAGATTCTGACTCTTAAACAAATACCCAGGAGGGTAAGGGAGCAAAGACGGAGTTACCATTTTCTCTCCTCCCAACTTATCAAATATAAAATCATGTTTCGGTGGCTTATCCCAGAGGGCTTGCTAGTGACCTAGCAAGACAAAAAAACTAGATTAGATACGATAGACAAGGCCCGGGAGTTTTACAAACAGTGTATAGCAATAGATGAAGAGAGGGAGAGTGGGGAGGAGATAGAGGTTATCATATGGACACTCTGGATAATGCAGAGAGATTCTGGATCATCCTGATGTTGTGAGGTCCATAGTGCTCTCTGAACTTGGTTCTTTTCTTGCAGACCTTTCATAACCCAACTAGGTGACAGCATCAGTACATGGGAGTGGACAGTTTGATCTCTGCTTAAAACTTTCCTCTCTCTTGAGCTAGGAGAAGGCTGGGTTTTCTCTGTAGAACATGGACAGTATCAGAAGCAGGTGATCTGACTCCATATTTCCTCCTTCGGCCCAGGTCTCCAGGAACCCCCTCAAGTCCTGTGTCTCCTTCATGAACTGGGGGGATGTCCCAGTCAACCTCTTTGACCATGAAATATACCCCAGTCTCCCCTGCATGTATGCGAACATCTGCTCCGTCCTTGTAAGTATGAGCCAAGCTGCCTTGTTTTGTTCCACATTAGAGTATAAAACTCCCAATTTCCTGATGATTGGCCCAATGTCACCCACCCGGCTTTCAAGCCTAAGGCAGGACTAGAACTCTCAACTCTCACCCGACTGTCTATCCTGATTAAGGCAGGACTGGAACTCTCTATCTCCTCATGATTGGCCCAAAGTCACCCAGGTGGCTTTCATGCCAAAGGCGAGACTAGAAATCACCAGCTCCCAGTTTTGGCCTGATGCCTTAACCAGTACACTAAACTGACTAGAGGGATTCTTCTTGGGTTTTTGCTCTCTCAGGGACAGCAGAAGTTCCATGCCACCATGAGGACTAGAAACCTTGCTGATTGGTGGGTTTGAGGATTAGAAATGGCAGTTTGTGGAAAAAGGAAGTTATGGTGTCACTTGAGAGCGGGGGGATGGCTGGCAAAATATAAATGCATTTATATGTTCAGAAGTCATTTCTTTATCCTCTTTCTTTTCCTTTTCTTTTTCTATTTTCTTTTTTCACTATCTATTATTTTTCCTTATTTTCCTTTATGGTTTTAATTTAGATAAAACTGTTTTTTATAACATAAATGTGTGTGACTACACTGTATTATATTACACTAAACTAAACTAAACTAAACTAAACTAAACTAAACTAAACTAAACTAAACTATAGAATACAATACAATACAATGTAATAATATTATATTGTACTGTATTGTATTGTACTGTAAAATAGTACAGTACAGTATAATAATAATGTCATTTAGTATAGTATAGTATTAGTATAATAATATTATAGTTTAGTATAGTACAGTACGATACGATACGATACGATACGATGCGATGCAATGCAATGCAATGCAATGCAATGCAATGCAATACAATACAATACAATATGTTATTGAAGACATTGTTACTGAGGACATGAGGACTAGAAACTTTACCAAGAAAGCATCCCCTTTGTAAAAATAAGGAAGCTATGTAGTTCATTGGCTTGTTTGTTGCCTTGTTTTCCCCAGATGAAGAAATGCCAGCCAAACCTTCCTGAAATGCTGGTGCAGATGGTGGATTTCTTGAAGAGCAGGAATGCATCCCATCGAGAGGCAGATGCCCTCTTCATTGGTAATCACAACTACAAACTCTGGAAGAAGGGGATGGAAAACCAAGGCAGGCAGGCGGCCTAATGCCGTACATGCTGACCATTAGAATCAAAAAGGGCAGAATTAAGCAATACTGCGTCAAATGGGAAGCTGCTCTCATACCGTGTGGTTATAGAAGGGGAACTGACCAGATTTGCAGATGATACAAAGCTGGCAGGAATAGCCAACCCCTTAGAAGATAGGCTCAAGATCCAGATGGAGACAGACTTGAACACTGGGCCCTATCTAACAAAAGGAAATTCAATCTAGAGAAAAGTAAAGTTTTACTCTTAGACAAGAATAACCCAAAATGCCCATATAGACCGGGTGAAACCAGACTCCTTAATAGCAGTAACTGGGAGAGGGATCTTGGAGTCTTAGTGGACAACCATTGAATATGAATTAGTAGTGTGCGGCGGCAGCCAAAAAGCCAATGCAATCCTAAATTGCATTAAGGGAGGGATACAATCAAGATCATGTGGGGTACAAATACCACTCTGTAAAGCCTTAGTAAGACCACACCTAGAGTACCGCATCCAGTTTTGGTCACCACCCTATAAAAAGGAATAACGGGTGAAAACTGATCAAGGAGAGATCCAGTCTGGAAAGAAAGAGAACAATCAACTGATGGAACAGAAGTTGCCTTCGGAGGTTGTGGGAGCTTCATCACTGGGAGCTTTCAGGAAGAGACTGGACAGCCATCTGTCAGAAACGGTGTCGGGGCTGCTTGGGCGGGGGGTTGGACTAGATGACCTATAAGGTCCCTTCTGACTTTATACCAGTCTTATTCCGAGACCCTATAGCAGTGATGGCTTACCCTTTTGCCGTCACGTGAAATCCAATTGTTTTTACTACCAATTCTGTGGGCGTGGCTTGGTGGGCATGGCTTGGTGGGCGTGGCAGGGGAAGGATACTGCAAAATCTCCATTCCCACCCCACTCTGGGGCCAGCCCGAGGTGGCATTTGCCAGTTCTCCAAACTACTCAATATTTCCACTATCAGTTTTCTAAAACCTGTCAGAACCTGCTGGATTTCACCCCTGCCATGGTGGGCCCGGTAGGCCTGTTTTTCGCCCTCCCCAGGCTCCAGAGGCTTTTGGCCTCCGCAGGGCCTCCGGGGAGGTAGGGAAGGCTGTTTTCACCCTCCCAAGGCTCCTAGAAAGCCTCTGGAGCCTGGGGAGAGTAAAAACAGGCCTTCCTCACCCCACCCCCACAGGCACTCCGGAGGCTGAAAACAGCCTGTTTCCCAACTACTGGCTGGCTCATGTATGTACCCCGGAGCTGGCCTAGGGCAACACTCGCATGCCCACCAATATAGGCGCCATAGGTTCACCATCACGGCCCTATAGCATTTCAGACAAATGGTTGTCCGGTCTCTTCTTGAAAGCCTCCAGTGATGGAGCAGCCACAACTTCTGAAGGAAAGCCGTTCCACTGATTCATTCTTCTAACTGTCAAGAAATTTCTCCTCAGTTCCAGCTTGCTTCTCTCCTTGAACAGTTTCCATCCATGGTTTCTTGTCCCGCCTTTAGGTATTTTGGAGAATAGGTTGGCCCCTCTCTTCTTCGTGGTTGCTCCTCAAATACAAATGAAAAAGCTAACGCATAAACAGAGGCATAGAATCAAAATCAGGTGACATATTACAACCGCTTCATAAAGCCTTAGTAAGGCCACACCCAGGATGCTGCATCCAGTTTTGGTTCCCCACATTACAAAAAAGATGTTGAGACTTTGGAAAAAGTGCAAAGAAGGGCAACCAAGATGATTAAAGGCCTGTCTCTGCTAACTCCATCCACTTTTCCTTTTATGTGTCTAGGCGGCTGCATTCAGTAGAAAGCAGATGTGGTCACTTCAAAACAGATCAAAGAAGTTTACCTTGGTGAGTTGAAAAGTTTGTTCGCTGGAAGCGAGGACTTTTTCTCCAGAAGCTCTTGAGCTGATAAGGGTTGGTTCTCAAGGGCATTCCCGGAAATAATAGTCTGTTTTCTGGATTCGTTTCAGGTCTCTGGGATCTCCAAGGTGATTGCGAAGCCTCTGTGGCTCGGAGTGCAGCTGACTGTATGGAAAAAGTCTTTCAGCAGTGTTGCCATCGCATCAACCCAGACCTTATCAGCAGTCAGTTGTTCTCCAAAGTCACCAAGAGCATATTCTCGGAAACCAAGGAATGACATCGCCCTCCAACCCTAACCCTAACCCTAACCCTAACCCTAACCCTAACCCTAACCCTAACCCTAACCCTAACCCTAACCCTAACCCTAACCCTAACCCTAACCCTAACCCTAACCTTAACCCTAACCCTAACCCTAACCCTAACCCAAGCCCTAGCCCAGGGGTGAAATCCAGCAGGTTCTAACAGGTTCTGGAGAACCTGTAGCAGAAATTTTGAGTAGTTCGGAAAACTGGCAAATATCACCTCTGGCTGGCCCCAGAGTGGGGTGGGAATGGTGATTTTGCAATTTCCTTCCCCCAGGAGAGGAGGGAATGGAGATTTTACAGTATCCTTCCCCTGCCATGCCCACCAAGCCACGCCCACAGAACCAGTAGGGAAAAATTTTGGATTTCACCCCTGCCCTAGCCCTAGCCCTAGCCCTAGCCCTAACCCTAACCCTAACCCTAACCCTAATCCTTCCTTCCTCCCTCCTTAGCTCCCCAACATCCCTTCCCTCCCACCTTCCTTCCTTTCTTCTTAACTTCCTTCTTTCCTTCCTTTCTTCCTTCTCTCATTCCCATATCCATCCTTTCTTCCTTCCTAACTTCCTTCCTTCTCTCATTCCCATTTCCATCCATCCTTCCTTCCTTCCTAACTTGCTTACTTCTCTCATTCACATATCATTCATCCATCTTTCTTTCCTTCCTTCCTTCTTTCCTTCCTTCCTTCTCTCATTCCCATATCCATTCATCCTTCCTTCCTTCCTTCCTTCCTTCCTTCCTTCCTTCCTTCCTTCCTTCCTTCTTTCATTCCCTTATCCATCCATCCATCCTTCAGAATAGAATAGAATAACAGAGTTCGAAAAGACCTTGGAGGTCTTCTAGTCCAACCCCCTGCTTAGGCAGGAAACCCTACACCACTTCAGACAAATGGTTATCCAACATCTTCTTAAAAACTTTCAGTGTTGGAGCATTCACAACTTCTGGAGGCAAGTTGTTCCACGGACTGATTCTTCTAACTGTCAGGAAATTTCTCCTTAGTTCTAAGTTGCTTCTCTCCTTGATTAGTTTCCCCATTTGCTTCTTGTCCTACTCTCAGGTGCTTTGGAGAATAGCGTCACTCCTTCTTCTTTGTTGCAGCCCCTGAGATATTGGAACACTGTATCATGTCTCCCCTAGACCTCTTTTTCATTAAACTAGACATACCGAGTTCCTGCAATCCTTCTTCATATGTTTTAGCCTCCACTCCTCTAATCATCTGTCTTGCTCTTCTCTGCACTCTTCCTAGAGTCTCCACATCTTTTTTACATTGTGGCGACCAAAATTGAATGCAGTATTCCAAGTGTGGCCTTATAAAGTGCTATTAACATTTCCCGTGATCTATCCCTCTGTTTATGCAGCCTAGAACTGTATTGGCTTTTTTGGCAGCTGCTGCACACTGCTGGCTCATATTTAAATGGTTGTCCACTAGGACTCCAAGATTCTTCTCACAGTTAGTACTATTGAGCAAGTGACCACATATACTGTACCTGTGCATTTTGGTTTTCTTGCGTGAATCTAGAACCTTACTTTTTTCACCATTGAATTTCATTTTGTTCGATACCGCCCAATGTTCAAGTCTGTCCAGATCCTTCTGTATCTTGAGCCTATCTTCTGGAGTGTTGGCTATTCCTCCCAGCTTGGTGTCATCTGCAAATTTGATGAAATCCCCATTTATCCCCTTGTCCAAGTCATTGATGAAGATGTTAAAGAGCACTGGGCCTAAAACAGAGCCTTGGGGTACTCCACTGCATACTTCCCTCCATGTAGATGCAGTTCCATTGAGGACTACATGTTGAGTGCAGTTGGTCTGCCAGTTATGAATCCATCTGGTGGTGATGCTGTCTAACCCACATTTTTCTACTTTATCTAGTGATAGGTTATGGCCACTTTCTCCCAGCAATGGACCAACTGTTTCCTTGACTTTTTTCTTGTTTTTAACAAGCTTTTTAAAATTATTTTTTACTTTTATCGCAAGCCTTTGTTCATTGTGAGCCTTAGCTTTCCTCACATCATCTTTACAGGCCCGGTCTATTTGCTGATATTCTACCTTGGTGATTTGCCCCTCGTTCCACTTTTTACACTTGTCCTTTTAGTCTTTCAATTTGTCAGAGAGTTCTTTATGCAGCCATGCTAGTTTCTTTTGAGAGCTGTTATTTTTCTTCTTCATTGGTATTGTGCTAGACTGGGCTTTTATAATCTCACTTTTCAAAATTTCCCAAGCTTCTTGAGTTGTTTTCTCCTTGAGGATTCTCATACATGGAATCCTTCCCAAGTTCTCTCTAAGTTTATTGAAATTGGCTCTCTTAAAGTCCAAGACTCTAGTTTGACTTTGTTCTACTACTTGTGCTTGCATAATGTTGAATTCCAATACTGCATGATCACTTGCCTCCAAGGTGCCTGTAGCTTCAACACCTTCTATCATTTCATCTCTGTTAGTGAGAATTAAGTCCATTACGGCTGATCCCCTTGTTCCCTTCTCTACTTTTTGGGAAAGAAAGTTATCTGCTAGGTTTGTTAGGAACCTGTTGGATCTTCCCCTAGGTGCAGAGTTTGTCTCCCAGTTGATGTCAGGGTAGTTAAAATCCCCCATTACTATTGTGATCTGCTTCCTACTATACCTTAGTTAGCTGACTAGCAAAAAGTTCATCCATTTCCGCTGTTTGGTTTGGTGGCCTATAGTATAGACCTATAGCAGTGTCATGCTTTTCCCATTCATTCATTCATTCATTCATTCATTCATTCATTCATTCATAATTCATTTATTTTTCCTTCCTTCCTTCCTTCCTTCCTTCCTTCCTTCCTTCCTTCCTTCCTTCCTTCCTTCTCATTCCCATATCCATCCATCCTTCCCTCCCCCTTCCCTCCTCCTTCTCCCTCCGTCCCTCCTTTGCTTCCTCCCTCTTTCCTTGACTTCCTCCCTCCCTCCCTGCCTCCCTCCATCCCTCCCTCAGGGCGATGTCCACAGCACTCCTTCCAGCTGTTTAGATTAGGCTAAAAAGCGGCTGAGACCCAGACCTCTTCACCCCAAAAGAGAAGAGTTGGTACATAGAGCGGCCTCTTGAACCAGAAACTCTTAATCCCAGTGTTCTCATCATCTTACCGACCTGATCACAATAAAGGCTGCTATTATTATTATTATTATTATTATTATTATTATTATTATTATTATTATCTTCATTCATTAAACATGAAACTCAGTCAACTAAACATGCATCACAAATACCATTGACTGATGCTAATGGTTGATACGGATTGCTGCCAGCGTCCTAGGTATCAACCAAGTACCTTCTTAAGATGTATGATGTTCCAAGTAGCGCAGGTTTTTGCAGTTCTACTAGTGTTATTGCAGGAAGCTGCAATTTGTTGATGTATCTTATAAAATTCTTGGACATGGTACCAAGTGCCCTGATGACAATGAGTATCACTGTTACATGTTTCATCCATAATCGCGTATGTTCGATGGCCAGGTCACAATATTTCGTGATTTTTTCCCAGTTCTTTTTCTTTGACTCTGGCATCTCCTGGTACCCGCGATGTCAACAAATTGTACGTTTTGGTTTTTGACAACTGTGATATCTGGCATGTTGTGTTCCAAATGACGATCTGTCTGTATTCGAAAGTCCCATAAGATCTTCACCTTCTCATTTTCTATAACTTTTTCCACTTTATGTTCCCATGACTTTTTGGATACAGTAAGTCATATTTTTTTACATAATGACGAGTGGATTAATTTAGCAACTTAGTTGTGTCTAGCTTTGAAATCAGTTTGTGCCATTTTGCTACATTCAGATATTAAATGTGAAACAGTTTCGACTTTGTCGTTGCAAAGTCGGCAGTTTGGATTGTCGGTGCATTTTTGTATCTTCGCTTTTGTGGCATTAGTTTGTAGTGCTTGTTCTTCAGCAGCGAGTATTAAACCTTCCGTTTCTTTCTTGATGGTTCCCATCTTAAGCCAATGCCAATAAAGGCTATTATTATTATTACAGTTATTGTTATTATTGTTGTTGTTGTTATTCCCAGTGTTCTCGTCATCATCTTACCGACCTATGGGGGCCTGATGGGACGGAGGTCTTGCCTAAAAACAGGAGGTCCAGCCCAAAGTCCCACAAATACTGTAACATCTCTGGCTGAGGGTGGACTTGACTCCAGATTTCTTTGCTTCTAAGCAACATCTTTGGGCCACATAAACTCCCAAGGCCTGAAATAAAATATCACACATGAAAATAAATATTATTGTATAATGCAGGATTGACTGAGTTAACAGCCAGGCTTAAAGGGTGGAACCATTGCACTCTTTGAAAGTGACAAAGAATGATAGCGTCTGTTTGGGCAAAGAATGAAAGCAGATTCCAAGATGTACCAGGCAGTGAAGTGAAGACGACTTCTTTTTTTTACAGAAATTTCGTTTTTTTTTTTAATATTAAACATATTAAAAATTCGATGTCTCTATGAACAGTGTGTTGTCTGAGTACAGTGTTGTTTTTGAGAAATAATATTAAAAATAATAATATTCACAGCATTAATGATAAAAATTAATGATAATGTAATATAACATTAATGCCAATCACATAATAATAATATTTACTAATCCATTTTAATAGTTAACCATTTCCTTATGCTTTTAAGTTTCTAATTTCTGTTTCTGCTAGTTAGCCATTGATGAAACAAATCCTATGTTAAAAAGTATTCAGTTTCTTCTTTCTCCTTAATTTTGAGTGCTATTCTATCCATTTCAGCACATTCTAAGATTTTTAAACATTTTTATCTGTAGGGATCTCTTCATTTTTCCATTATTGTGCAAACACAATTCTACCCCGTTTCCGCGAAAATAAGACAACCCCTGATAATAAGCCCAATCGGGCTTTTGAGGGTATGCACTAAATTAAGCCCTCTCTGAAAATATTTAAATGCAGAGCTGGAAATCAGCTAAGATGGCAAGAGGAGCCCAATCTTGCTCCATGCGCTCCAAAATAATAAGACTCTCCAAAAATAAGGCCAAGCACTTATTTAGGGGTTAAAAAAATATAAGACAGGGTCTTATTTTCAGGGAAACATGGTAGCTGCTATTAACACATGTAAAATTAAATATGTATTCCCTTTATTATATTTTTCTGGTAGAATATTCAACAAAAATATTTATGGCTTTAGATCTATGTGTTGCTTTACTACTTTTTCTAACCATGTCTGTATTTTTGTCCAATTTTTTGTTGCCTTTGGGCATGTCCACCACATGTGAGAGTACGAACCCGATGTCTGATTACATTTGCAACACTTAGCAGACATATCCTTAAACATCTTTGCCAATTTTGCTGGTGGAAAATGCTACCTATAAAACAGTTTATATAAATTTTCTTTTTATGCAGTTGACATTGTTAATTTATAATTCCTAGCCCATAATTTCTGCCATTTACATTAGCTAACACTACGGTATAACTAAATTTCTTGGCCCATACTATCATTGTTTCCCTTACCTGCTCTTCTTCCACTTTCCATTAATGCTCAATAGGTAGTTATAATTTTTTAAAATTAGTTTTTCATTTGTCCCAGTTAGCATCTGATCCAGTTCTGATAGTTCTTTATAAAAACCAAACATTTTAGCATCTTTTGCATATCTTGATTGTATTTGCACATGTGGCCACCCTGCCAAATCAATCCCTTGACTATTCAGTTCTTGCTTAGTTTTAAGTTCCTCTTTTTCATTCAAAATGTCTTTATGTCAGTCATTACTGGACAATCTCTTAAATATGAGTCAGCAGTGTGATGCAGCGGGGGGGAAAAGCCAACACAGACCTAGGCTGCATCAACAGAGAGATAGAATCAAGATCATGCAAAGGGTTAATATCACTTTACAAAACTTTGTGAAGGCCACACTTGGAATTCTGAATCCCGTTTTGGTCGCCACGATGTAAAAAAGATGTGGAGACTCTAGAAAGAGTGCAGAGGAGAGCAACAAAGAGGATTAGGGGGCTGGAGGATAAAACATACGAAGAACAGTTTCTGGAATTGGGTATGGCTAGTCTAGTGAAGAGAACGACCAGGGGACACATGATAGCAGTGTCCAATATCTGAGGGGCTGCCACAAAGAAGAGGGGATCAATCTATTCTCTAAAGCATCTGAAGGCAGGACAAGAAGCCTTGGTGGTGCAGCAGACTAAAGCACTGTTAAGTAACACCAGCTGCCTGCAATTACTGCGAGTTCACATCTCACCAGGCTCAAGGTTGACTCAGCCTTCCATCCTTCCGAGGTAGTTAAAATGAGGACCCGGATTGTGGGGGCAATAAGCTGACTTTGTATAAAAAAGAACACCGCTTGGGGGGCCCCGAAAGCCCTACTAAGCAGGCATATACAAAAGTATGAAGGCTATTACTTAACGCATTGTAAGCCGCCCTGAGTCTCCGGAGAAGGGCAGTATATCAGTCGAACCAATAAATAATAAATAAAGAAATAAGAAGTAAAGAACAGAACAGAACAGAACAGAAAAGAACAGAACAGAACTGGAAGGGACCTTGGAGGTCCAGGGGTGTCAAACTCAATTTCATTGAGGGCCGCATCAGGGCTGTGGTTGACTTTGGAAGGCTGGGTGGGTGTGACTGACTGGGTGGGTGTGGCCATCTGGGTGAGTGTGGCCAGCTGGGTGGGTGTGGCCAACCAGGTTGGCGTAGCCAACATGACGCCGCTCCCCAAACTGCTGGCATGTGTCCTCTTCGCATTTGATAGACTGGGCCGAAGCCACGCTGGCCTAATCTTTCCTCTTCGCATTGGGTAGACTGGGCCGAAGCCACGCTGGCCTATGTCATAAGTAAATGCCTTATTCTATAACAAGAGATATGTATATATGTACAGGATATAAAGGGTTAATTTATTCATCCTTCTTTAATGTATTCATGTGTAATCACCCCCCTTCCTTGACTCCTCCCCTTTGATATAAATAGAGAGTGCTTTTACCTCATGCTTGCTTCTAACTGTAAATCTGACAAGAATAAGTAGAATGCCTATTATGAATAAACTCTTCTTTAACTGAAGAAATTGCTTCTGAATTCATCATTGAGTCTGATCCTCAAAATATTGTAACAATCTGGTAGCAGAGGATGGTTCAACTGACTCAATAAAACCCAACATGCCTAAGAAAGAAAACCTCAAGAATAAAAAAGAAAGACCCAAAACCAGGGCAAATGATAAAGAAACAAAAACAGATCAAGAAATGATCGACGAACCAATAAATACAACAATCAAAGAATCTGAAGATAACACCACAGACATCGAAGAAACAGCAGATGAAACCGACAACCAAGAAGAGAACAAAATAAAAGACAAAGACCTCAGATCGGAGATACTGAGGCTAATAAAAAGTCAAAAAGATGACCACAAACTCATCGCGGAACTCCGAGGCTTCTTGGAAGAAAACGGAGCAGCGAGAGAAAAAGACATTGAAAAAGCCAAACCCGAAAATACAAAAATGGTGAGCGAACCTACAACTAAAGAAAAAATAACCAGAAGCAAGACCAGAGGTCCCGCTCAAAATTTTGAAAGGCAGCCATCTTTTCTCCAACTGGCCACAGAAATGAACACGGCTGAACCAATCAGAATGCACCATTCAAAAACTCTGGCGCGAAAAAACACAAAAAATAGCAAGAAATATATTTATTCTTCTGAAGAGTCAGAAACAGATACAGAAGAATCATCCACCGAACAAGAAATCGAAACACCCATGAGAAAACTATTTAAAACGTTTGGCACAAGTCTAACAATTTCAAAAGAATTGATAAAAGCCAATAATGCAAAAATACAAAAGAGACGAAGAAACAAACAGACACCTCAAAGCCTGCACGACTCAATCCGGACAACGATGATGACGACGCCTGAACCCAGAGGGCCCTGCGGAATTTCCCCCATACCACAAACGATCCAAAGAACAAAATACTCCAAGCAAGAAAGCTTCAAAGAAAAGAGACAAACCACAGCTGCCAGCAGAACACCCAAGATCGAACCGGAGACCGAATCATCAGAAGGAGAGCACTACGAGGGAGCTACAGCAAAGAGAACCTCTCCCAGCGGCTTCAGCAGAGAAATGATCAACGCGCATGCGCAGATGAACACAGAGAACTACAATGAACTTTATGAAGAAGGAGAACCTTTCAAGCTCATCAGCAGAATACCCACACCATTCTGCAATTTTCAACATCTACAGGACCATGGACTACCCACAGTTGTAAGTAGTGGGAATAGTAATATTGGGAATCTACCTAGTGATTTCCCAAAACTTAGAATTGATGGCATCAATTTACAGGAACGGTGTCAACAAATTCAGGTTGTCTTTATGAAAGAAAATTTATTATTTTTTATAACCAATCCTCCCAAAAGACCTTGGACTCTAAAAATGGACTGCCTGCATCACAGAGCATTCTATTTAATAATTTCTAGCATATCACCTGCCATGTACTACAGTATTAAGCATAATCTTACTGTTTCAGAAATAATTCAATGCATGTTTAAATTGTTTCATAGTGAAAGTATAGCAACAACCACTAGAATGTCTAAAGATTTCTTTTCAGCCAAATTAAGATCTGGAACCACCATAAGTGAACATTTAATATCCTTAAACAAAAGGAGCAGAGCAGAATTACATCTAAGAGGAGAAATGATATCAGAACAGACAATGAAAAGCGTTATCCTTAACTCATTAGATTCATCATGGGATAACTACATATCACACTTAGACTCAATCAATCTAGGATACTTATCCATAGAAAGTCTGTCAAATAAGTTAATAGCTGAAGATAATTTGAGGAGAAGTAGATACAATGCATACACAGAACACAGACAGGCAAAAGGGGTAACCTTCCAAGAAAATCACCAAAAAACAATTGAATGTTACAATTGTGGATCCAGAAAACACTCTAAGGGAGATTGCCCCATGTTTCATAGGGAAAGACAAAACCGTGATTATAGGGGTAGATATCAAGACAGGCAATCATCTATTGATAGATACAGATATAGAGACTCCCCAAACTACAGAGAACGCAGAAAGGATAGAGATAATTCAAGGGACAGAAAATCAGGATCATTAAATGGATTAGATAAACATAACGATGTCATCACACAAAAATCAAAAAACAATACTTGGCTCATAGATTCAGGGGCGACTAATCATACAACAAATAACAAGAAAATACTGTCTTCATTTACAAATGATAAATTTATGATAAGAGTAGCCAATCAAGAAAATGTTCAAGTCATAGGGAAAGGAGATGTAAATATACCTGGTTTAGGTAAAGTAGAGGGGGTATTGTTGATACCAGAAATATCACATAACATACTTAGTGCAGTGAAATTAAGCCAAGATTTCAACATAAATATAATCTTCTCTGGGGGAAAAGCAATACTAGAAAAGGATGGGACTAAATTGAATAGTGTAGTTATCGAAGGGGGCCTACCCTTCCTTGTAACAGAAGATAAATGGTTGCATAACATTAATACAAACACTGATGACGACATCAACATAGACAGTGAACATAGTAACAACAATGACAATGAAGAACCCAATACACACTGTAATCACAAAGACACACCCACTAGTGATACACACAATAACAAAAGACCCAATATAGGCAAACCAATTCATGATGAATGTGCACACATGTTGCATAGGAAACTGGGACATGCAAGTTTCCCTGTAATACAAAAAATGATTGAACATGCTGATGGCGTTAAAATAAAGGATTGTAAAAACTATTTGGAATGCTCAGTATGTAAATCCTCAAAACTCAGAACAAACCCAAAACCAAAGAGGGCAACAAGGATCTCTAACCAAATTTTTGATCTGGTACATATGGATCTGGTTGGTCCATTAACACCATCCATCACATACAAAAAAAGATATTTCCTAACTATTGTAGACGACTATAGCCGTTATGGATTTGTTTATACTTTAAAACACAAAGATGAAACTTTCCAAAAATTCAAAGAATTTTACAAACGTGTAGAAACACAACACAATATCAAAATAAAACAAATCATGACAGATAGGGGATCCGAATTCATGTCAAAAGAATTCTCACAATGGATAAAAGACAAAGGAATGATACACTTCACGACTAGCCCATTTTCTGCTTTTCAGAATGGTACAGCAGAACGAAAGAACTCGACACTGCAAACCATGATTAGATGTACATTAGAAGATGCTGGTTTAGGAAAACAATTCTGGTCAGAAGCATTACTATATTCAAACTATACCCAAAATAGAACCTGGTCTAGCATCCTAAATAAAACACCATACGAAGTGATGTACGATAGGAAACCAAAAATATCACACATGCACATATTTGGAGTTACAGTAGACGTACACATACCAAAACAATTAAGACGTAAGGGAGATAACGTATCCAGAAGGCTCAGATTCATGGGATACGAAACAGGCACAAAAGGATATAGATTCATTGACAATAATAACAAATTCATAGTCTCAAGAACAGCAGTATTTCATGAACAGGCCAACTGGTCTAAGATACATCTTAACGAGATAATCCAAAATACAGAACCAAATATTGAACAACAAGACAGAATAGAAAGAGAGAAACATGAACATAACACACATGATGACAAAAAC
Organism: Arizona elegans; assembly: GCA_022577455.1. Classification (NCBI taxonomy): domain Eukaryota; kingdom Metazoa; phylum Chordata; class Lepidosauria; order Squamata; family Colubridae; genus Arizona; species Arizona elegans. The sequence continues at coordinate 64,480,568 of JAKOOJ010000009.1, forward strand.
AAAACATGGACAGGTAACCATACCAGGATAAAAACAGATTCATTAACCAAAAAGGAAGCAAGGTATCTACACGATAATGAAAGCATTCCCATAAGAACAATCAGGTGTAACAGAAAACAATTACCCAATAAGTATAAGGATTATATAATGTGTGTGAATGACGAGACACCAACACCTAACACATACGAGGAAGTGTTGAAACTTCCCATGGAAGAAAGAGAAAAATGGGAATTAGCCATAACAAAAGAAATGAACAGCTTGCGTGAATTAGGTGTATTTACACCAGTCCCTGCCCCTAAGAACAAGACAATTATAGGCACCAGATGGATATTCAAAATCAAAGATTTAGAAGAGGGTAATAAATTATATAAAGCTAGATTAGTCGCACAAGGTTACGCTCAAAAATATCCTGAGGATTACACTGACACATACTCTCCCACTGTAAGAACCGAAAGTGTTAAGACAGCTTTAGTCATAGCTGCTATACTCAATCTTGATGTCTTTCAATATGATGTGCAGACTGCATACTTACATGCAAAGCTCGACAAAGAGATATATGTAAGGGCACCTCATAGCCAATGTACAAATAGAAATGAGACCTGGTTACTTAACAAAAGCTTGTACGGATTAAAACAATCCGGCAAGCGTTGGTATGAATGTCTAGTCAGCCTGCTTAAAAATATGGATTTCAAAGCCACAACTGCAGACAATTGCTTTTTTGTTAGAAAGGAAGGTGAATCATTAGAATTTGTGTTAATCTATGTGGATGATATTTTGTATATAGGCAAACATAAAGAAAAGAAAGACTTATTTGTATCCAAGCTAAGTGAACATTTCTCTTTAAAGTCGCTAGGAAGGGTAAACAAATACCTTGGAGTTCAAATCAATAAAACAAGAAAGGGATTCAAATTATCCCAGAGAGATAAAATTATAGAACTTCTGGAAAAATGCAATTTAAGAGATGCCAAACCTTGCGATACTTCTATGCAGACTGATTTTCTAAGGAATATGGATGAATCTTCACCTGAGTTCGAGAACAATACATTATATAGATCAATTATTGGTTCTCTCTTGTATATATCTAATTGGACCAGGCCTGATATAGCTCTGCCACTTAATTTATTATCTAGACATGTAAGTAAACCACTTATGTATCATTGGGAAGCAGTTAAACGAATACTAAGATATCTAAAACACAGCATAGATTTCTGCCTACTCTTAGAACCCAATAATATTAAAGAACCTATTATCACCAGTTACGCTGATGCAGACTGGGCAGGTGACATCAAATGTAGAAAGAGCACCTCAGGTTATGTATTATTTTTAAATGATTGCCCAATATTCTGGTACACTGGGAAGCAAGATTTAGTAGCGACTTCCACAACAGAGGCAGAATACGTCTGTTTATCTAAAGCCTCAAATAATTTAGTGTGGTTTCATGATTTATTATCTGATATTTGGAAGAACCCAATACTACCATTTGTCATACATGAAGATAATAAGGCGGCTATAGAAATATCAAGATCTGACGCCATTGGTCAAAGGTCCAGACATATAGATATCAAATTTAAACACGTAAGACAATTATCTCAGGATGGATTCATTAAAGCAATCCACTGCGAAACCTCAGAACAAATAGCTGATATATTAACTAAACCTTTACCTTCTAAACAACACAAATACTTGACATCAAAATTACAAGTACTATATAATTCTGAATCCGAATGTAATCATTGTTATATGTCGAATCGGCATTTAGAGGGGGATTTGTCATAAGTAAATGCCTTATTCTATAACAAGAGATATGTATATATGTACAGGATATAAAGGGTTAATTTATTCATCCTCCTTTAATGTATTCATGTGTAATCACCCCCCTTCCTTGACTCCTCCCCTTTGATATAAATAGAGAGTGCTTTTACCTCATGCTTGCTTCTAACTGTAAATCTGACAAGAATAAGTAGAATGCCTATTATGAATAAACTCTTCTTTAACTGAAGAAATTGCTTCTGAATTCATCATTGAGTCTGATCCTCAAAATATTGTAACAGCCTAGTCTTTCCTCTTTGCATTGGGTAGACCAGGATGGCCTGCGGGGCAGATCCAAATACATCACGGGCCACATTCAGCCCACGGGCCTTGAGTTTGACACCCCTGGTCTAGTCTCTTCTTAAATGGATGGAAACTTAGCAAGCAGAGAAGCAACCTAGAACTAAGGAGAAATTTCCTGACAGTTAGAACAATTAACCAGTGGAACAGATTGCCTCCAGAAGTTGTGAATGCTCCACCACTGGAAGTTTTTAACACGAGATTGGACAACCGTTTGTCTGAAATGATATGGGGTCACCTGCTGGAACTAGGGGTTGGACTAGAAGACCTCCAAGGTCCCTTCCAACTCTGTTATTTTGAAATAATTGGAGAATTTTACTTTATCTGATTAAGACAACAACTGTGATTCATCGTAACAGCAGATAATTATGTTCAGCGATGGCATTCAAAATATCCAAGGACATTATTAATAAGGTATCTCTCTAAGAGACGCCAGGACCCTGAATATAACAGAATCTCTTATTGTTGTTCTAGTTATTTATTTATTTCATGTATAAAGTTTCTTCCAGTAATGAAACTTTTTTTGCCTAATCCAGAAAAGGTACAGCCAGTGAATGGGCAGCACAAATCTCAGCCTGCCCAGCGAACGCTGCTCTCCTTCTGCAAGAAAACAAGGAAGCTCAGAGAGCCCCAAGGACTCCTCATGTCCACCCAGGGCTATAAATATTTTCCATTGTTGGCGCTCTGCTTAACCTATTTCCCTCTCTGAAGGATTAGCGTTCATCCAGCCACCCAGTGGAGATTTGCACGAATCTCCAAAGCGGATTTTAAATTTTCTCTCCTTTGGCTCTTATAACCTTGATGTAGCCTCCCAACCGCGGGATTCATTGTCTAGCTTGGAAATAAACAATCACCAGCCAAAACGTCCAAGAGAAAACAATGGTAATTTTATTCTTCACTTTGCACGCACAGATACAGTGGACACACCCTAAATCAGTGATGGCTAATCCTTTTCTCTTCGCGCACATGACCCCTTTGAATAATAAAGACTAAGTTATTTTGAGTAATAAACTTTGTATAAAGTTTGTGTGTGCTGCGTTCTTTGGGGTCCGTAGCTGGGGCAGAACACTGCCCTTATTTACAAATGTCCTTTTACGGTCCTAATTCCTAAGGGTTGTCTCTAGAGTAACTATCATATCAGTAAATTCTGGTTATGGCTGGTTTCTAGCATAGCAAAGGCCTCTAATCCTACCTCCTACGTACAATTCTCAGGCTTCAGCTTAGCTCAGGAGGTTAGAAACATATACAACAAATTTTCTTCACAGGCCAACATGTCTTCTTCCAATACAACTCCGTTTTCCACAAGTGGAACAGGTTGCCTCCAGAGGTTCTGAATGCTTCAACACTGGAAATTTTTAAGACGAGATTGGACAACCATTTGTCTGAAATGATATAGGATCACCTGCTTTAGCTAGGGATTGGACTAGAAGACCTCCAAGGTCCCTTCCAACTCTGTTATCTGAAATAATTGGAGAATTCTACTCCGTGCAAACTTCACCTGACTAAGACAACAGCTGTGACTCATGGTAACAGCAGACAATTATGTTCAGCAAGGGCATTCAAAATATCCAAGGACATTATTAGTAAGGTTTATCTCTAAAAAACGCTGGGACCCTGAATGTAACAGAATCTCGCATTGTTGTTTTACTTATTATTTATTTATTTCATGTATAAACTTTTCTCTTCTCTTCTCTTCTCTTCTCTTCACTCTTCCCTACCCTTCCCTTCCCTTCCCTTCCCTTCCCTTCCCTTCCCTTCCCTTCCATTCCATTCCATTCTAATCTTATCTTGTCTTCTCTTCTCTCCTCTCCTCTCCTCTCCTCTCCTCTCCTCTCCTCTCCTCTCCTCTCCTCTCCTCCTCTTCTCTTCTCTTCTCTTCTCTTCTCTTCTCTTCTCTTCTCTTCCCTTCTTTCTTCCCTTCCCTTCCCTTCCCTTCAGTTCCCTTCCCTTCCTTTCTCTTCCCTTCCCTTCCCTTCTCTTCCATTCCATTCCATTCTAACCCTATCTTCTCTTCTCTTCTCTTCTCTTCTCTTCTCTTCTCTTCTCTTCTCTTCTCTTCTCTTCTCTTCTCTCCTCTCCTCTCCTCTCCTCTCCTCTTCTTTCTCTCCTCTCCTCTCCTCTCCTCTCCTCTCTTCTCCTTTCCTCTCCTCTCCTCTCCTCTCCTCTCCTCTCCTCTCCTCTCCTCTCCTCTTGTGGGTGGAAGTCCAGGGAGCTCAGCCCCAGAGATGAGAGAGGCCCCCAGTCTCCTGACCTTCCATGAGTGCATGAAGACTCAACTCTGCCAGCTGGTCTGGGGGTCCAAGGGGGCCCAGACGCCAGGGGGTGGTTAGTGGGCCGAAGGAGCTTCCTCCGTCTTTCAACTATGCAATTAATTGACCCTTTTGACTTTTTTTTAAATTTTTTTTTTTCAAAAAAACCTTTGTTTTCAACTGCAGCTTTTATATCATTGTAGTGTTTTACCTAAACTACTCGGGCACCGCCAGCGATGATGGGCAGTGCAGAAATTTTTCAAAAAAATATAATATATACAGGTAGTCCTCGACATACGATTTCGAGCCCGAAATTTTTATTGCTAAGCGAGACATTTGTCAAGTGAGTTTTGCCCCATTTTATGACCTTTGTGGCCATAGTCGTTAAGGGAGTCACTGCAGTTCCTCAATTAGTAACAGGGTTAAGTGAATCGGGCTTCCCCCGTTGAATTTGCTTGTCAGAAGGTCGCAAAATGGGAGCATGTGAACTCCTGGGACACTGCGACAGTCATAAATGTGAGTCAGTTGCCAAACATCTGAATTTGAGTGTGGCGATGCCGCAACGGTCGTAAGTGTGAAAAGCAGTCACAAGTTGTTTTTTTCAGTGCCATTGTAGCTTTGATCCCTCACTAAACAAACTGCTGTAAGCCAAGAGCTCCATGTCATGTAATGTAATGTAATGTAATGTAATGAAAATAAAAGAAACTAAAAACAAAACAAGCCTGAGTAGCAGGCTTGACCAATCAAAGAATAAAGTTGATCCCCCTTAATCTTGGCTAGGTTCTTTGGAGATCCAGCAGGTTGAGAGACACCATCCCATTGGGTCATTCCATAGGGCCTTCCTGGCTTTGCTCCCCATGATATCAGGAATTTTACCAAGGGGGTTGTCAAGGGGGCCCTCCATATCCATCCCAATTATCTTGGGGAGTAAGAGGCCCCTTGGGTCATGGCATGAGCTGTCCCCTATGAGAACATAATGCTGTGATGTCATGGCCCCTGGGGAAGCTATATAAAGACAAAAGGGAGGAGGGAGGAGCTGTGGCGAGTTCAGGAGAGGAGGTTGGAGGAGTGTTGAGTTGCATTACGTTGAGAATTGAGTGAAGAGAGCGGAGTGGAGGAGGAGGAGCAGAGGAGGAGGAGGGGGCATGTATAAGATCGGTGCAGAGGAGGAGGAGTGGAGGAACAGGAGGAGTACAGAAGATCAGAGTGGAGGAGGAGGAGCGGAGGAGGAGGAGGAGTGGAGAAGATTGTTGTGGAGGAGGAGGAGCAGAGGAGGAGTAGTAGTATTGGAGAAGATCATTGTGGAGGAGGAGGAGCAGAGAAGGAGGCGTGGAGGAGGAGTAGTGAAGAAGATCGGAGTGGAGGAGGAGGAGCTGAGGAGGAGGAGGAAACAAGAGTGTACGCTTGCAAAGTTTGGAATATTAGAATATCAGGTAAGACTGCCTTTTGATTCTGCAGAATGGGATGGGTGGAGTGGAATACAATAGAATAGAATAGAATAGAATAGAATAGAATAGAATAGAATAGAATAGAATAGAATAGAATTGAATTGAATTGAGTTGAATAGAACAGAGTAGAATTGAGTTGAATTGAATTCTTTATTGGCCAAATATGATTGGACCCACAAGGTCCGGTGCATAAGCTTGCAGTGTACATACAAACAACAATCATTAATCATAAGATACAAACAACAAGTGATAAATTACAAAATAGGAGAAGATAGTAGGAAAGATGAGAAGGATAGTAGCAATACTACATGGGTAGATATCTTTAGGCCTAAGACAGTGCTGTTGGAATTAGGAGTTCAGCAGAGTGAGAGTAAGTGGGGGGGAGCTGTCTTGTGTCTAAATGCTTTGGCACCCAAGGCCCTTTGGCAGTCTCCAGAGGAGAGAAGTTGGAAGAGTTTATGTCCAGGATGTGAGGGGTTTGTAGTTATTTTCTCAGCCCACTTTCTAGCTCATGCATTGTACAGATCCTCAATGGAAGGCAGGCTGGTGGCAACTGGTTTTTCCCTAGTTCTGTAGATATGGATGGATGGGTGGGTGGGTGGGTGGAGATACAGTAGATAGAGATAGATAGATAGATAGATAGATAGATAGATAGATAGATAGATGATAAATAGATAGATAGATAGATAGATAGATAGATAGATAGATAGATAGATAGATGATGGATGGATAGAAATGGATGATTGATAGAAGAATAGATGATGGCTGATTGGATGCATAGATAGATAGATGATAGATAGATAGATAGATAGATAGATAGATAGATGATAGATAGATAGAAAGATAGATAGATAGATAGATAGATAGATAGATAGATAGATAGATGATGGATGGATGGATAGAAATGGATGATTGATAGAAGAATAGATGATGGATGATTGGATGCGTAGATAGAGAGATAGATAGAGAGATATAAATTGATGATTGATAGAAAGATGAGATATGATATGATATGATAAACAGACACATAGGATAGATAGGATAGATGATTAGATGATAGATGATAGATAGATAGATAGATAGATAGATAGATAGATAGATAGATAGATAGATAGATGATGGATGGATAGAAATGGATGATTGATAGAAGAATAGATGATGGCTGATTGGATGCATAGATAGATAGATAGATAGATAGATAGATAGATAGATAGATAGATACAGATGATATATATATAGAGAGAGGGGGGGATAAATAGAGGGGTAGGTAGAGAGACTGACAGACCGACAGGCAGACAGATGGATGGACAGACAGACAGATGGACGGGAGCACCAAGGACCCCTCCTTTCAACCTGGAGTTACACACATTCTCCTTTATTGATAGGATCTGCTTCCAGATCTTCCCAGCAGGATGAGCCATAACCTGAGAAAGTTGCGGTTCCTAAAGAGGATGGACAGCAATGAGTCCAATCCAGAGATCAGTCATGACGTGCCATGGTCATGGTGGGACAATCAGGAAGCCCCTTTCCCTGGTTCCTACTGTCCAGTTCAGTCACTCCATGAATCAGGCAGGTCTTGCCTCTGCTTGTGAACTCTTCCCCAGCTCCAATGGAGGTCAGGAAGAAGGTTCAGTCCCCAGCGGTGGTGCTGCCCGATTTGGCACACAAAACAACTGCCAGGACTCCCCCGGGGGCTCCTCAGGTGGAGATGAAGAATGGCATGAAAAAGCCCACTCCCTTGCCAAGGCTGAACGAGAGGGGAAAGGCCCAGAAGACCAACCTAGCCGAAGGGAGAAGATGTTCTCCAGATGCCGTTCTGCCTGTTCATCCAGGTATATACGCTAGAGAATGGGCTACCTATGGAACCAGCCTTGTCTTATCCCACCAGCCCATCTCACACTATCAATCAATCAATCAATCAATCAATCAATCAATCAATCAGCATAGAGCCGGAAGGGACTTTGGAGGTCTTCTAGTCCAACCCCCTGCTCAAGAGAGAGATCCTATACCTTACCAGACAAGTGAATGTCCAGTCTCTTTTTAGAAACCTCCACTGTTGGAGCCCTCACCACTTCTGGTGGCAAGTCGTTCCACTGGTTGATTGTTCTCACTGTTAGGAAGTTTCCCCTGAATTCCAGGTTGCTTCTCTCCTTGAGGAGTTTCCTCCTGCCTTCTGGTGCATAATATAATACACTATATTATACTATGTACCATATATAGCCATGATGACAAGCCTATGGAAGGCGTGTCACAGGTGGCACATAGAGCCATATCTGTGCATATACGAGCATTGCACTAGCTCCGGCCAGCTGATTTCTGGGCCTTCCAGGCCCACCGGAAGATGGGAAACGGGCCGTTTCCAGCCTCCGGAGGGCCTCTGGAGGGGTGGGGAAGGCCATTTTCGCCGTTCCCATGCTCCAAGAAAGCCTCTGGAGCCTGGGGAGAACGAAAAAACAGGCCCACCATGCCATCCCCAAATGCAGGGGGAGCACGGGGGGGTCGTGGACGCATGCACAGGGGAGGGGTGCATTGTATCATGGGTGTGGGCACGGATGCACGTGACCCCCCCCCCCCGTGCTTTCCCCGCTTTTGGCACACAACAGCAAAAAGGTTAGCCATTACTGATGTATAGTATAATATATAGTATACCACCAGTACAGGATCTCCTGCTTGAGCAGGGGGTTAGACTAGAAGACCTCCAAGGTCCCTTCCAACTCCTATTCTATTCTATTCTATTCTATTCTATTCTATTCTATTCTATTCTATTCTATTCTATTCTATTCTATTCTGTTCTATTCTATTCTATTCCTACCATTTTACAATGCCTTGGTTAGACCCAGCCTTAGAACATGGGGCCAGCCAGTCCTTGCAACTACCAGTTTGGTGAACCAGATGTAAAATTAGCATCCAGTTCGCCCGAACTGGTCTGAACCAGCTGAATCCCACCCCTGGCTATAAGGCAGGGGTGTCAAACTCACGTCATCACAGTTACGTCATGTGACGTATCTGGAATTTTCCCTCTCTCTCTAAACTGGGCGTGGGCGTAGCCAGCCTGCTATAAGGTGATTGCTTTGTAACAGAAAAAGAAAGCTTGTCACACTTTTTAAATCTTATAGGTAAACTACTAATATCATTGTCCTTATGTTTGTGAAATCATTTAAAAGACAAAGGGAACAGTCACTAAAAAACAACGATGAGGTAAACAAAATGTTAACAGACCACACATAAACCATAAATAGGCCACAAATAGTGATATTAAGCAACCTCTGATGTATGTAGCCTAACCCAGGAGCACAAATTATCACTGGTTTAGGCCTCATCCAGGAAACACAACCATTTTCAATTACAATTATATATGCCAGGTCTCAGGGTCGCATCCAACATTCCAGTGGGTTTCTGGTTTTATGACAGAAGATTGGCACTTTGTTGCTATGCTTTTAAGGCCAAAACATAAATGATGTGTAAGATCCACAATGCGCTGTTCAATATATATATAATATATTTCTTCTTGTGAAAGTGGCTAACTGGGATCACAAAGGAAAGTTTTTTTTTTTCTTTATTTGTGTGTTTTGCTAGGCTTGCTTGCCATTCCAATTATGAATTACTCTGGTGCAGGATTCAACAGGACCATTCTGAAACAGGAAAGGGGGTGAGAAAAAGGAAGATTATCCAGGGGCCCAGAGAGCAGAAGACAATAAGCTGGAGGACATCTGAGCAAGAAAGATAAAAAGAACCATAAGATAACAAGTAAAGGCTCAGAAAGCAAAGCCTCTTAAGGAGGCTGAGCTGGGATAAAAAAAAAAATAGAAGGGAAGAATATTTCCCTCCCAAAACAGCATATGTTACATATGTGATAGAACAGATCTTTGGGCTAAAGCTTATCCAAAATCTCAAAAGGCACAAGCTGTCCAGCAAAAAGTGGAGAAATCAATGTCCAGGAAGCAGAAAGGTCTTGGACACTGGCAGTGGAGAACTTTATATACCGCATTTTTCGGAGTATATGACGCATCTTTCCCCTCCTAAAAAGTTGGTGAAAATTTAGGTGCATCTTATACTCCGAATGTAGCCCCACCCACCCACTGGCCCCCACCCTTTGGCCTCTGCCTCTCAGCAGTTTACCTCCTTGCAGCAAGCAGCAAGAAGAAACAGCTCATTTCAGCTTCAATACAATCTAATTAGCACAAGTTTATTTATTTATTTATTTTATTCATTTATTATATTTCTATACCGCCTTTCTCCCGTAGGACTCAAGGCTGTGTACAGTCAAGAAAAATATAGATACACAAACATCATAAAATTGCTAATTAAAATTATTATTATAACATAGTTTGGCCCAATTAAATAGAACCTAAAATTAGATAACGTTTTAAAAACATTCACATGTTCATATGTTTAGCCCCGCTTGTTGGAACATCAGGGTTTTGAGGGCACGGCAGAAAGCACGGAGATCAGGGATATTTCGTATCTCAGGGGGCAGTTCATTCCAAAGGGTTGGAGCCCTCACAGAGAAGGCCCTCCCCCTGGGAGTCGCCAGTGGGCATAATTTGACTGATGGTATCCTGAGTAGTCCCTCCCTGTGAGAACGAACTGGTCGGTGGGAGGCTATTGGTGGCAAAAGACGGTCTCATACGTACCCAGGTCCTAAGCCATGGAGTGCTTTAAAGGTGATAACTAACACTTTGAATCGCACCTGGAAGACCACCAGGAGCCAGTGCAGCTCATGTAGGAGAGGTGTTACATGGGAGCAACGAGCTGCGCCCATAATCACCCGCGCAGCTACATTCTGAACCAGTTGGAGCCTCTGAGTGCTTTTCAAGGGGACCCCCCATTACAGTAGTCCATACGGGAGGTGACTAGGGCATGAGTGACCATTGATTGGATTGGCCTCTGAACTCTCAGCTGTTTTGTGGTGGCCTCTGCTGCTTGCTGCAAGGAGGTAAATTGCTGGGAGCAGATTTTTTTTCTTGTGCTAATCAAGCTATGCTGAAAACGAAAATGAAAGTTAAGCAGGCTATTTGCTGTTTGCTGCAAGGAGGCAAAATTGCTGGGAGGCAGAGGGAGAGGCAGATTTTTTTTTCTTGTTTTCCTCATCAAAAAAGATAGGTGTGTTTTATAGTCCAGAGCGTCTTATACTCCAAAAAATATGGTATATTTCTCTTCCTGCTTCCACAGTATATGCTGTGTGTGTGTGTGTACACAGTATATACTTTGGAAGCAGGAAGATAAAGAGAATGGGAAAAGAAAAAGCATTAGAAAGACAGTAAATGTAGGTGAAATGCAAATTACGTAATCCCTGAAGCCATGAGGTTCATGGTCTTTTATGAAGTGTTTGGGGACTAAGCTATGCCTGAACTAAAATCAACATTAATTGTTCAGATTTGTTGAAAATAGAAGCCATATGCTTATTCTTTCCTCTGTAGATTCTGGAATTACCCATGTCAGAATATCAGAATACTTCATGTTTCCTTATCATCTGTCAGAAACAGCCAGAGGTGCAAAATACCATGAGGAGTTGACATAGGTGAATAGTATTACACAATCCATGGTTCCATTTGGTTTAGGTGGGGCCTCCGTTTGCCCCCTAAAAGATATTTCAGCAATTCCACAGTCATTATCTGAGACGTAGGGTTTCAAACAACACAAAACCATTCTTTTGACACATGCACATCTGTTCCTGTGAGTTCTGTTGGCAGTCAGTTTCCTTCTGCGAGTAACAGAGTTTGCCAAACAAATTAAGAGAGAGTCACATAAAAATATAACATGTGTTCAATGGGTAAATCCAACATCATAATTTAGCATAATACAGAGCTGCATGAAGCACATATCCTACTGGCAAAAACAACCTTCAACACTGCACAAGGCCAATTGCTGCAAAAGAGGATTCTACCAGACTCTCCAAATCACCATTCAGATATCTTGATTCTCGGCATTAGCAGGATGTAAAACAGAGCAAAGGGCTTAAACAGATTCTTAACATAAGGGAGATTAATGTTCCAAATTTTAAATGTAGATCTACAGGGATTTTACAGATTCTTTTGCAAATGTGCAATGCATATAAAATAACATTCCAAAAACTCTATTTGGTTATACACAAGAAAGATTGTGAATACTCTATGTAGTTCTAGATGGGAGCAATATATCATGCAGGAAAACTTCTTTTCTATGGAAAACACTAACCAGGTGTAGAAAACTTTGCCCCTTTTCTGTCTGAAGTCGACATTTCATGTTTGCTAAGGAGAAAAAGCAGTCATGCTGTGTTTGAGAAAATGGAAAATCTAAAGATCCTTTATTTTATTTTATTTATTTATTTAGTTAGTTTGTCAGACATGTACGAGATAACAGGTATAAGTATAAACATGATTATGAATACATGAGATGGTTATGAATAAAAGAGGACAGTAGGACAGGGACGGTAGGCCCGCTGGTGCACTTATGCACGCCCCTTACAGACCTCTTAGGAACGGGGTGAGGTCGACAGTAGACAGTTAAGGTTAAAGTTATGGGGGTTTGGGGATGTAACAACAGAGTCAGGTAGTGCATTCAAGGCATTGAACACTCTGTTGTTGAAGTCGTATTTTCTGCAATCGAGTTTGGAGTAGTTTACCTTGAGTTTGTATCTATTGTGTGTTGTGTATTATTGTGGTTGAAGCTGAAGTAGTCATTGACAGGTAGGACATTGTAGCAGATAATTTTGTGAGCTACACTTAGGTCAGACTGTAAGCAGTGTAGTTCTAAGTTGTCCAAGCCCAAAATTTCAAGCCTGGTGGCATAAGGTATTCTGTTGTGAGCAGAGGAGTGGGGTACTCTTCTCGTGAAATACCTCTGGGCTCGCTCAATTGTATCAATGTCTGATATACAGTGTGGATTCCAGGCAGACAAGCTGTATTCAAGAACTGGTCTAGCAAAGCTTTTGTATGCCCTAGTTTGCATTACAATATTACCGGAGAAGAAGCTTCACAAGATTAGGTTAACAACTCCTAATGCCTTTTTGGCAATGCTGTTACAGTGAGCTCTGGCGCTTAGATCGTTTGAGATGAGTACTCCAAGGTCCTTGACAGAGTGAGGGTCGTCTACAAGGTCGTATCCGCCCAGTTTGTATTTGGTGTTCTGATTTTTTTTGCCAATGTGTAAAATGTGTAATTTTACAATGTAATTCTACAATGTGTAAGACAGAACATTTGTTGGTTAATTTTCCTGACACTCCCCTACTATCACTTGAAGACACCATAATTAATTCTTCTCCCATAAATATTTCCTCTACTAATGTAAGGAGAAGATGAAAGCCTGTAAAGGTAAGAACCAAAGGCAAAGAAGTTAAAAAGTTATCCCATACAGAACTTCCATTTTGCTAATGAAACAGGGTTAATTAATCTAAGCTTTCTTCCGAAACTATATGATTGCTAAACAAGAAAAATAAGTTCAACTCCAGACACTTCAGATATTTGTTTGACTGGTACAAAACAAATTTTAATCTATTCAATATACAACAATGTAACTATGACAGTTCTTAGGCAGGGTTTTTTTTTTTTCTGGCACTTTTTTTCTGGATGTACACATTGTTTTCTCATCCAGATAGGAGGAAGAAACACACTTGGAGATCTACAGTAGTGGCCAAAATTGTAGAAACCTTTCAGGAAAAGTGTATTTTCTAAAACTAGCTAATAACACCACTTTTTTTTGTAGTAGTAGTACCATAAGAGCCTGAGTGGCGCAGCAGACTAATGCTACTGTTCAAAGGTAGTATTTAGCTTCCAGCTGCCTGCAATTACTGCGAGTTCAATTCTCACCAGGCTCAAGGTTGATTCAGCCTTCCATCCTTTCTAAGGTAGATAAAATGAGGACCCAGTTTGCGGGGGCAATAAGGTGACTTTGTATAAAATATACAAAAGTTTGAAGGCTATTGCTTAACGCATTGTAAGCCACCCTGAGTCTCCGGAGAAGGGTGGCATATAAATAAAAATAAAAATAAAAATATAAAAATAAAATTATATATCAATGGAAAGATAATTTAATCAAGAATGTAATGCAATAACTTTTATGAAGGATTTGCTATTAGAATAGCAGTTACAGTATAAAGAAGAAAAATGAAACGTAGAAAAAATGAGATATGCAAAAATTATCACCATAGAAAAAGCGAGATATACAAAAATTATCATCACGTCGGTTAATACTTAGTTGGGTAATCTTTAGCAAGAATTATGGCCTTATAACGTTTTCCCATGGAGTAAACCAAGTCTTTTAGTTCTGCGGCTGTTATAATATGAAACCAAGGTTGAATGATTGCTTCTATTAATTGGGTTTTATTGCTGGGTTGCTTCTGACTAACAAGTTTTTTTAGTCAGCTCCATAGATTTTCAATTGGGTTAAGATCTGGGCTAGTCCCGGCCAATCCAGCAGTGGAATATGATTGTCTTGAAACTCCCCAAAAAAGTGGTGTTATTAGCCATCAAACCTCAAAAATACACTTTTCCCAAAAGGTTTCCACAATTTTGGCCACTACTGTAGAATACCATACAATGTTTGTTTGACACTATTCTTGATGATTAATAGCGCTATCTGTTCTTAAACTGTGCATTTGTCTAATCAACACTAGTGAGGTAAAGCTATTGTGTTGAAAAGGTTTGGACTGGAGAACTGGAATGAAATATCTTAAAAATATGCCAGCAACAATAAAATTCAAATACCATAAGGTAAATTTTAAAGCTGATTCCTGAAGCTTAATGAAATTTTTAGAGAATTATTGCCTTTAATTTTTTCTTAAATAGAGATTCAAACCTTACCAAAAAGCTTGCACAAAATGCAAAAAAGATGTGGGAACACCAATATTGATATATCATAGTGTGTACTATGCAGCCATCACAGGGGAAGGGACTTCTCTCAATAAATCTGTACTTCTTTTTTTCTTAAAGTTTTTTATCTTTTTTTTAATTTTTTTTACAAACATATCACATCAATGTGTGAACACTAAGGCACCTGAGTATCATACATTCTAATACAAATAAAACTAGTAAAATTAGTCATAGTTATTACATTCAATCAATTTATGTATTTCTAATAGTGATATACAATTATAAAAAGTTGCAATCTATCATTGTTCAATTATTCCATGTTTTCTTTTATTGTTACTTTTATTTTATTATATAACAGTGTCTACGCTAACATTCCCCCTTCTTTTATTTCAATCACTTATTCTAACTTTTAATCATGTCACCTTTTACTGAAAAAACATTTTCTTTCTATCCTACCTAGCTTCTAATCATGCCACCTAGCTTTAAAAAATAGGAAAAATAATATAGAGAGAAAAGGAATGCAAATCAGAACAACGACAAAGAAAAGAAATCATCTATCCATCATCTCTTGCCCACTTCAATACTTTAGTTGCTATGCTTTTTAAAATTTGCCTCCCACGTTCCTCTCTAGGATCTTTATCTCTATCTATAACTGGTTCTTGACTATTCAATCTAGGTATTTCTCCCACCTCTACCCTCTTCCACTGTCTAATTTCCAATATTTCTACCTGGGCCCCTTTCCCCCTTTCAAACATATCTTCCAACTCTCTTAATACACCTTTCACCCTGGTTTAATTCATCAATCACTGTTATTTCCATTGTTGTCTCCTCCTTGTCTATAAATATGTACTTCTGAGCAATGATTGCATCTGGGTATGTGTTGTAATTAAGGAAACAGCTTTTTTCTAGGAATTGTAGAATTTAATATCCACAATAATCCAGTCATTCCATCATAATCCAATAATTATTATGATGGGAGATCATATTAGATTGAATGAAAACTTATTGAATAAATATTTATGGAAAATATTACAATTGATATTAAGATAATGACCTAGTGCAAATCTTTCAGGAAAGAAAAAGAGGTCCTGGAAATAAGTGATTGAATTAAAATGATATTTTTTGCTGTAATCAAGATCCTGAAAAATAGTGCAGAATCCAGCATTATTGCCTCAAGTAACAAATAAAATACAGTCAATCACAGACCCAGACTTCATAAAGAAAACAGCATGTAATGGAAAGTACAGTGTGTCATGCATAATAAGAATCGTGTTCATTAACAGCACAAATCTTTAGGCCACAAATCCAAATATTGCAACATCAAGAATTATCTTGGGAACTTTAACTGCTCCCCGCGCCCCCCCCAAAAAAGCTGTAGATTTCTGACAGACATAGAAACAAACTAAGAAGGGATGTTAGTAAATCTTTGTATCTCAGTAAAAATTAAAGCAAAGGAAAATGTGATCCCATGAGTCAATACTCCCAATTAGTACAAAGTCTTTCAACATAGGATTTTGCAGTATTTATACTCTAACATAGCTCATTATAAGATCCACAATAGTGTAAAAGCCCTACAAAATGTATTATTTGTAAATCGGACCAGATATGATGCTTGTTTAAAATATAATTTGCTGTTCCCAATTGAACTCTAAATGGCATATTGGTTTATTCTATTTGTAATTCTATGTCAAGAATCTTGATCTTGTTCCAGATGCATCAGCACTTGGCTTGAGAACCCCCAATTTATTAAAACCTCAGAAATCACAGTGAAGTGATCTTGGGACACTGCAGCTGGCTGTAAATGCAAGTTTCTGAAGCACACAATGCAATCAGTTTTCCTGAGAAGGTTGTCTGTTGTAACTTCAAGGAGAGGTTGTAACTAGCTTTTTTCAAGTCTGTTATAATTCTAATGGTCTCAAAATGACTGGTCATAAGTACATGACAGTTATTTCTACCTGAAATAACTTCCTTAGGAAGCCAAGCCCTTTTGAACTGTCTCTAGTTTCTCACTCATTTGGATTTCACTGTGCTCCACTTACAAATATCTTTGTCTTGGCATCACAAATCTTCAAAGCAGATGGCATACTATACCTGCTTTGCTAGAGGGAGTTGCAGCTGAACTCCTCTGAGTATTTAGAGCAGCCTGAGAAATATGAATATCCCATTTTCTAAATAATGTAGCATGTAATGTAACAAAACCCAGCATTTAAAACAAGGTAATTGTAGAATTCTATTTCCTTCAAGAGTCTTGAAGAATTTTTTTACCATCTGACTTCTCATAATTAATCTGTAATGAGGTTTTCCCTACAGAAATTAACAAGTACTCCTATAGCTCATACTTATTGGTGTCTGCAACAGCATAATCTTCATAAAGCAGTATAGATATAAATCTATTAGGCAATTTCAAGGGATGGAATTCTTTTTTGCTTAAGGCATCTATTATCGCAATAATACAAATAATTTAAAAAAAAAATTTGGGGCCAAAATACATCCTTGTTTAATTCTCTTGCTGTAGTCAACCTAACCCTAACCCAGCTGTCACTGCAATGTCCACAGGAAAAAAATTGGTTACAGAATTATAGCTGTCAACTTGTGCCAATTTTTTTGAGATATCTATAACAATTTTTGGAAAATACATTTATTCACATACTTATCGGCTCTCCACTCACTTAAATCAGGGAGTGACCCTAACGGTTTGAGATCTTGTATTTTCATAACAGGGATGTTATTATTCATTATTAATGTCAGTATTATTGTTGTGGTTCACCAGCAGCCTGCGGAGCTGGCAGCAGAGTCGGACAGCGATGAGGCTGAGGAAGAACATGGGCCAGTCCTGGAGGCTGGGGAAGGCCCAGATGAGGGCTCTGCATCTGAGGCAGAGATGGGGCCAGGGCTATTGGGGAGTGATGTGCGTACTCCGGAGCCTCCAGAGGCTGACAATAGAGAGGCAGAGGAAAAGGAGGAGCCTGTTCCTACTGCACGTATGGGAAGAGCTGCCAGAAGGCAGGAGCAGCTAAAGCAAAGAGGATGACTCGGGAGTAGGGCCAAGAGATGATTGGCCCCTCCCATAAGGCTTAAAAGATAAGCAAAGGCTCTTGGGCTCTTTATTGGAAAACAACGTTGATAGTCTTCCTGCACTTATCTTTTGGCGTCTTCTGCTTTTGAATTTTTGCCAAGAGAAGCCTTTGGCAGTTTGCCTAATTATACCAAGGTCAGTGATTAGACTGAAGAATTTGTGTTATGAAGAGTTTGCTTTAATTTAGTTTGAGCTATGCTGAGAATGAGATAATTCTCAGCTGTTCTAATAAAGTCTATTTGTTTTGGAACTGTTTGCGTCGATTACTACCTACTTGGGCCTGGGTCACAACAATTATTTTTAATATATTGTATGTCAATTGACCATAATAAAGTTATATTCTATTCTAACCCTAACCCAGCTATAGTGACATTCACTCTCAGACTTGTGTTTTTATAATATAACATATAATATAACAATTGTATATGCTTTGAGTTTATTCCAAAGAGAGAAGAAATGGAGACAGAGGCCTGCCTGAGATTCACAAATAGGACAAAAGATTCTAACTTAAATGACTGCATATTTTTTAATCAATTCAATTTCAATCAATTAGATCAAGTCCTTGATCCTGCACAGAATGATCTTCCACAACACTTCCTGATCCTTTGCTATGAGATTATCTTTTTCCAGCCTGCCTACAAAGTTCCAATAAAGATGTCTAGCCATAGCACCTATTAATTATATTAAGCAGGCTTAATGGATGGTATGTGGCTAGATTGCTAGATTATCTTTTTTTTCCACCTTCATTTCAGGTTAAGAATAATTATGGCTGTGCTATAGTGTCTAGAAATGTGGCTGTATTATAAAATGTAAGAGAAAAACAGTAGCCCACAAAGTAGGTTCATATCAGTTCAAGGCAAATTAAATCCACATCTGGAGCTTTGCTGAAGTTTTAATTCATTAGTTTATGTACTTCAGGAGCTGAAACTGGAGTGGCCAGCAGATGCTCTTCCCCTAAATCCGTCCTAGAATCTTGTAAATCCTCCCTTCCATATAAATCTTGAAAATAATTCCCCAGATTGTGGCTGATCCCACAACTGAAGGCCAAAGTTTAGGAGAGTCTTTTGCATGATTAAGTCTCATACATCACTTCTATCGTTCATGAACAAAAATTTTGTAGTGCTCCTTCTGAAAGAGAACCTTGTATGCATTAAGAGTTTTTTGGTGGGGTTGGTGACTTTTTTGCACCAATTAGGTACTTTGAGGCCTTTTAGAGAATGTAAAAGTCAAAAGAGGGGATGTATAATATCATCCTTGATTTGGAACCTGACAAAAATGTGAGTTTTCTCATCTATCTGAACAATTTCTTGTGTCAAACAAAAGCCTGCAAAATTGCATTCCCATCTTCACATTGGTGTTGATCCAATGATGCCGTTGAGTGATTTCTTGGAGAATAGTTTTGGCATATTTTTTTTTTAAAGATCATTTGGTCCTAATCTTGAGTTAAAATCTGCTCTTCTGATGGCCAATTTTTATGTATAGTTTGTTCCCAAATGATACATGCTATCTTTTAAACCTGAATATTGAAGTGGTGTCTTTATAAGGAAGTATGTATATGTTTAATCAGGCAAAGGGGAATAGGGATATAGCCTAACTAGGACTGATACTGCCACATTCTTAAATGTGTCGAGCTTAATACAATGTGCTTTCAATTTGATGGAAATTAATATAGCCAAACTTCCCCTTGGGAGCCCTCCAAATGGAGAAGCAACTGCATCCAACAAAATTGCATAATGTCCCTCTAGCTTTAGCTCCTCTCTCAGCCATGTTTCCTGAAATAAAATAAAATCAAAACTAAAATCAAATATTAGTCACACAGTGAATGAATTCTATGTCTCTAGACTTGGCTGGACATCCTGCAATATTCTAGGAAAGCAACACAAGGTGATAGAAAGGAGGTAAATGAGATTTGTCTGGGTTCTGAAAGTCTAATCACCTTTTCTAGTGCTGATAATTTGCTCCTCTTGTTCTTGAAAAGCTCAACCTGTCCTTTCTTTACAAAAGTTGGAGTTGTTGGGAATAATAGTGGCCTCAAGGAGACAAACTAGTAAAGTCATGCTGGTAAACTGATTTGTCCCAAAAGGGAGGAATAATAACCCAGAGCTTATTTTTCAATCTTGGTTTTCAAGCTCCTTTTCAAGATGTATCAGCTTGGCATGTAAGTAGAGCTGGTACTATTACTACCCTGTTTTCCCAAAAATAAGACATCTCCCGATAATAAACTCAATCAGGCTTTTGACCGCATGGCAGTAAGGCTAAGCGCTTATTTCAGGGTTCAAAAAATATAAGGCAGGGTCTTATTTTCAGGGAAACACAGTATTAATTTTACTTACTGTCAATTACTACTAATCTACTAAGTGATTCTTTTTTCTTAGGAGCTAAGTAACTGAAAATTTGTAGTTGCTTTGATGGCTTTGCACACATACCCATCTCTTGTTCATCCCTTGGCTCCCCCCCCTTCCTTTGCATGGTGCACAAATTATATTCTTTTAAAGTGGTATGGAAATATTGTAATTAAAATTCAAATACTTGGGAGTTAATATTCAGGGACATCTGGCCAGCAGCTTTTTCTCCATTCTTCCTTGATCTGAAATAAGATACAAATATTGGGAGTGCTTATTATTAGATGCATACAATTCACAAAGTTTACTGCACTTTTTGGTTAAGGATATGCTATTGTATGTTTTTTGGTAGAAGTATTTCCTTCTGAATTAAAGAGCAATATGTATGGTATATCTAGTTATTTAGCAGTGCAACGTTATGGATGTTACCCTTTGTAAAATACAAAGTAAGGCCAATTAGATCTAGATAGCAATAGCAATAGCATTTAGATTTATATATTGCCACAGGGGTGGTATTCACTTACATTTATTTATTTATTTATTTATTTATTTATTTATTTATTTATTTATTTATTTAATCAGATTTCTATACCGCCCTTCTCCTTTAGGACTCAGGGCGGTGAACAGCCAAAGTAAAACATTTGTATACAAAAGTTAAAATAGATTTAAAATAATTAAATAAGTTTGGCCCATAATTTAAAACATTTCAATTTAAAACCAATTTCAATTGGTTTCAATTCCAACCTTTGTTACTGGTTCACAAATGTGAGCACGTCCGTGTGTGCAGAGTGTCAAAAACATGGATAAATGGGATGTGATTATATCTGGCCAGCTGCTGCTACCAGTTCATCTGAACTGGATAGGACCGGCTGAATCAGTGGTGGGTTGCCCCCGGTTCAGACCGATTCTATAGAACCGGTAGTAAAAATGGAGGGAGGCTCCACCCACTGACCTCGACGTCATCAGAATGCTTCTGCGCAAGCAAAGCGAGCGCACACGCACGGCCCCATTGCAAACCGGTAGTAAAGGTAAGTAGAACCCACCCCTGGGCTGATTACCACCATTGTACTGCCCCATAGTGTTTTACAATGTTAACATATTGCCACCCACAATCTGGGTCTTCACTTTACCGATCTCAGAAAGATGGAAGATTGAGTCCACCTTGAGCCCCATTGGGACTGAACTCCAGGTTGGGGATAGAGTTAGCCTGCAGTACTGCATTATAATCACTGTGCCACCAGGGATCATGGTTAACTTATAACAGGAGTACAGACTAAGTAGGTTTGTTAGTTATATTTACACAAAGGAGTTTCTCTAACATTAATTTTATTTTATATCAATATGATTGTGAAATCTTTTTTTTTTTTTTTTTTACAAAAAGGAAGCAATCAGAGAAAGTTGGCTCCAATTGACTGAGGCTGCAAAATTGAAAACTTCAAGCACATTTTGCTGTCATGCGTTACAAAACCCAGGTACAAAAATTGATTCCCATGTAATAGCAATTATGTGTGAAACCTACTTTCAATTGTTATATCCCACAAAACAACATAATCAAGCATCTTATTAGAGGACACAATAACTTCTGAAATGCTTCCACAATGGTCCACTGTATCTACCAAGAATCAAAACAACTAATTGAGCAATTGTAGGACAGGAAAGCCCTTATTCCTACTGAGGTCTTTAAAAGTAATAATTTTTTTTGTTCTCTTTCAAATATTCATAAGCAAAAATAAATAATAATACATGGATACCTCAATGTTAAGAATCAAGTTCAAGATAGAAATCCTAATTGAATTACAAAATAATTAAATGCATTTTGCAATCGTCTATCAATACCACACTTCTGTTTAATTGTACAATTCAAGCAACCTTATGTTCATTACACCATAACACCTTAGAATTATAGTTAATACTGATATAAATCATTTTCCTTATCTTTAAAGTTTTAAAATTATTGTAGTGTTAATGACCATAAGAAAGGCTGAGCATCAAAGAATTGAGGCCTTTGAACTATGGTGCTGGAGAAGACTCCTGCGAGTCCCTTGGACTGCAAGGCAATCAAACTGATCAGTCCTAGAGGAGATCAGCCCTGACTGCTCTTTAGAAAGCCAGATCCTGAAGATGAAACTCAAATACTTTGGCCACCTAATGAGAAGGAAGGATTCACTGGAGAAGAGCCTAATGCTGGGGAAGATTGAGGGCAAAAGAAGAAGGGGACGACAGAGAATGAGGTGGCTGGATGGAGTCACTGAAACAGTAGGCATGAGCTTAAATGGTCTCTGGGGGATAGTAGAGGACAGGAAGGCCTGGAGGAAAGTTGTCCATGGGGTTGCAACTAACAACAAAGTGTTATTAATTTCCAGTTTATAGTTTATCATCATATCCAGATAATATCTGTATTCTTTAATGTATTATTTTTATCTTATAATACAAGTTTAAACAATTTTAAAAAGTATCAATTGCTGGGCCCAAAGAATAACAGGAGGTTGGTCGATAAATATGAAAAAAATGTTCCATACAAACACACACAAACCAGAAGACTGGGGCATGACCATCAACGTTTAAAAAAAAGCAGAAGAAAATCCCTATTAATTAATGCCCCATCTCCTGAATGTAATCAGTAACATCTGAGCTAAATATTTATATGACAAATGTTATGATTGGATTGAAGACAATGATGTCCTTACAGTGGAGCAAGCAGGATTTAGAACAGGAGGATGATTTATCATAGGAAAAGCAGTGATATCATGACATCTCATGGATCTAAAGATTCACTTTATGTGCCTTTTGTAGACTTTACATTTGTTTTCAGTTGTTTCTTCATAGAGCTATTGTAGAAGAAACTACAGTTTATCAACATTGATAAACAATAGCTTCTGCTGAAGTGTAAACTTTATAGCAACACTAAAGTGAGGATCAGTCATAGCCCCAATGATATCTAATGGATTAAATCAGTATGGTGTTAGCAAAGATTTGTCCTTGAACCATCACTCTTTAATCTTTATGTATACTCAGTTGTAGAATATCTTTTAAAGCGTAATGTTTAAAGTAGCTGATAAATGTATTTTAGTTCTCATGTAATGAATGCTGATAATGGTTATGCCTTCTCCGCCTGTGATAGGGATACAAAGAGCCTTAAAACCCTTTGCTCAATACTGTGAAGATAACAGTTTTAATTTTGTATACTGGATTTTTTTTCTCTTTTTTTACTTTGACCACATAGCCCATCCAGATTCTGCCCCCCCCAAAAGAGGGGGGGATAGAGTATAAATATATTGAAATAAATCAATAATAAATCAAGTGAAATATTTTTGCAATGTGTTGAATATCAGACTAAAAAGGGAAAGAACAGAAAACAGAAAAGGGATTGCTTATGAAGAATCCACAATTCTTGTTGAGTGAACATGATGCTAAAGAATGCTACGTAATCTCAAACCGGAGGCTTCTGAATCGAAGCCAGTTTCTTTCTTTTCTCTGGAGAGGGAGAAAAAGCCAAATGGTCTTGCGTCTAGCTTTATAAAACATCTGGTAGAACTATCAAGAGGGAGACTCTTTAACAGAGCTGTTGGAATATTTTTATTAAATTTATTTAAACACATACACACCTATATAGTACTTACCTAAAATAATCGTAAAGGGGAGAAATTTATTCAGTTTTGTTAACGTTTTTATTGATTAACAATATGGTTTTTAGACCAAAGAGAAGGAAAGTTGTGAAATATTTGAAATCAAAAGATAATCTTTAAACTTTCACACATCTAAAGGAATGGGAAAGGATGTGTGGAGACTTAAAATTATCCCAATTAATATTAGAACAAGGAATCAAGACCAAAGTGCTCTAAGGCTCTTAAAATATTATAAAAGCACAATTGGAGGGAGTTGCTTTCTTTACTTTTTGTGTATTTAGGGGTGGTTTGCTGGAGATGCTAGTGAGATTGCTTAAACAATGTAAGCAGGGGTGGGTAGCAAGGGCTTCGCTGCCCAGTTGCTGGGTGGGTGTGGCCTAGTCGGCCTCCTGCACCATGGCAGGGGGGGCATTTTTGCCCTCCCCAGGCTCCGGAGGCTTTCCTCGATCTTCCAGGAGGCTGAAAATGGCCTCCCCAGGCTCCGAAGGCCCTCTGGAGGCTGGAAACAGGCCCATTTCTGGCCTTCCCAAACTTGTTTTTTGCCTTCCCGGAGCCTCCGTGCATGCCTTGCACTTAACCTGCATCCAAAACAGGCAATGTGGGGACTCCTGGGAGGGGCAGGGTGGGGCCAGCCAGGAGTGGTATTTGGGAGTTCTCTGAACTGCAAAGAGTCTTAGCTAGAAGTTCTCCCAAACCCCTGCGAACCCCCAGGGGGTTAGCTAGAAGTTCTCCCAAACCCCTGCAGCCTACCCCTGAATGTATGATGAGAAATTAGTACGTGTCAAACTCTAAACACAATGGATTCATTTTCACATGGTAAAGGTATCTCTCATATTTACCAAGTTCCATAGTTCTTCAGTGTGCTTTTGATCTGAAGTTAAATTCGTATTGATGATAATTTCACTTAATGAAATTGCGTAGTACTGTACTGTAGTACTAGTACTGTAATAATGCTGAAATATTATAACAATGTATGTGCATTTTTTTGTGATAGCTCACTTTTCCTGAAACATTTGGTCCGGATCCATTATTCCAGGCTGTCTTGTTTTATAATAATATTCTTTTAAAATTTCTCGCACACCTCATGCTAAAAATAAGAAATTTAAAAAGTGACTAATAAGGTACGATGTGCCAGGCACAATAAAGCAATAAGGTATTTGTAACTGTCATCCTTTGCTAATGCTTTCACAATGCTTCTATTTCCCAGTTCTATTCCTTCTATTTTATCCATTTTTCCTTGCGGCATTGATAGTACAGCACATGTTTCAAGTCCAAAGTTCATTCTGATGTCGCTGCTGAACAGTTGAACTGTGTTGAGTATTGATTTGTACTTTTCGCATAGATTTAAGTCATCCATGTATAGTAGATGGTTTATCTTGCCGTGTTGGCTTGAGATTTGGTAGCCCAGGTTTGTGTTTCGTAGGATTATTGTCAGTGGAATTAATGTGATGTTGAACAATAGTGGCAAAAGTGAATCCCCTTGGAAGATTCCTCATCTGATGTTGACTTCATCAATGTTCTCCCCATTTGCTGTTAGAACTGTTTTCCATTTTTGCATATTTGCTTTCAAAAATGTATAAATATTTTTGCTGATTCCAAAGTTGTTCAGACAGGTATCAATCTAGCTGTGGGATAATGTGTCAAATGCCTTCTTGCAATCTATCCATGCCATATTTAAATTTGTTCTTCTTTGTTTTGCATTTTTAGTACAATATTATTATTATTATTTACTTTATTCATTAAACATGAAACTCAGTCAACTGAACATTCAAAAATGCATCACAAATGCCATTGACTGGTGCTAATGGTTGATATTATTATTATTATTATTATTATTATTATTATTATTATTATTATTATCATCATCATCATCATCATCATCATCACCATCATCTAGCATATGATGAGAACCTGACAGAATAGAAGTAAACATTTATACACAGTCCATGTAATTATATATAAAGATTCTATGCAGTATGTCAGTGTCCTCATAACTGGATGTTCAATTTAGCTATCCTGGGGATCATTCTGGATACACTACACTATGATATATTCCTACAGGAGAAGTGAGTCATCATAACCTGGTTCATGCAAGTGGAAATATGGTGCTCTAATGAAATAAGTGAGCTGTGGCTATCATATAAATCTAGGCAGCTCAGCCATGTTTTGTTCATAATCTCTTGTCTAGATATCCATTTTCTCTGCATGTTCTGAAAAAAATTGAAAAATCAGGAATTTGGAAAAAGCCCCTAGAAAGCTGGGTGTCTTTATCTCCAGGACTAGGATAAGTCGGCGGTATAGCTTCTAGTTGTTTATTTTGTTCTGATAGTTCCTTTGAAACTGGAATGGGAATCAATATCTGAAAGCACCATTAATGCCTTAATTCAGTGTCCAGAAGGATTGAAGCAGACTGACTGATCTATGACAGTGGTCTCCAATTTTTCTGGCTCGCTGGACCGACAGAGGTGAAGACGGCACTGGGGGGGGGTGGTGGAGTGTGAAGGAGATGGTTTTGTGCGTGTGTGCATATGCCGCTTTCACAAATGCAGCATTGCATGTGCATGCACGTGCACACTCTCCTACCACATCTGTGACCCAGTTCTGACCGGGTACTGGGTCTCAGATCAGGGATTGGGAAACCCAATCTATGACATTGACATCTATGACATCTTGATGTCCTTGATGTTGCCTTTGTCTACTTTTGTCCAGTTATGCTGTGCTTCTAACTGCTGGAAAAATGGAAGATCATCTACATTAAAAAATATTTATGTAAAATGTATATACATTTATATAAAAATAAAAAGTATAATTATATTTTATTTATTTAATTTTCATTGTTGCTTCCAGTTAGCAGCTCTGGAAATGTTATCATTTGGGTTTTGCTTTATTGACAGATATTGCCTTTCTATTGTGTCTTAAAGCTATTCTGCCTGATACCCTTAGCAAAAAAAAAAAAAAAAAAAAAGTGCAAAAATTTATTTTAGAGAAGAGAAAGTAAACATAATATACATTACGTAACTCTAATGAATTGAACTGGCAAGTTTTATTTGCTATCAAAAACAAGTTTAGTCACCTTTACTTATGTTATATGCAGTGGTGGGATTCAAATTTTTTTACTACTGGTTCTGTGGGTGTGGCTTGGTGGGCGTGGCATGGCTTGGTGGGTGTGGCTTGTGGGCGTGACAGGGGAAAGATACTGTAAAATCTCTATCCCCACCCCATTCCAGGGGAAGGTTACTGCAAAAACTCCATTCCCTCCCCACTTCAGGGGAAGGTTACTGCAAAAATCCCCATTTCCTTCCAATCAGCTGTGACTCAGGAGGCAGAGAATAAATGGGGGCGTAAATATCAGAGGTGATATTTACCGGTTCTCCGAACTACTCAAAATTTCTGCTACCGGTTCTCCAGAACTGGTCAGAACCTGCTGAATACCATCTCTGAATACCATCTCTGATTATATGGCTTTATATTGTTTTAGGATTTTTTTTTCTTTTATAAATACATTTTTAAAAGACACAGTGATAATATAAATATTTAATTTACTGCTTTGACAAATAATCTTGGGCTGAACTGTTTTCCTCTTCTATCTTCTGTGGCTTATCTTTTTCTGATTTTTGTTTCCTTGAGTTCAGTTGATGACAGACAACTAGGAACAAATTTGCTTTACAAGCTAAGTGGATGGCTGAATATTCAAAATATTCATATTTTCCAATAATTAAAATTAATCCTCTCTTTCTCTCCTTCCACAGTGTCTAGAGAAATAAAGATATATGCCACTACCAGTTCTAGTTTTCACATTCCAGTCATCTGCTCACAGTGACAATAATATTAATCTCCTTTAATAAGTGTGACTAGAATATAGCTGTTATATACACCAGAGAACTTGTTTTCCAGCAATCTCCACTAGTTTTGTATTCCAAAGGAAGGTTAGGATTGTTTAGAAGTGTGTGGTTTAGAAATGTAAATGAAACAAACAAAATGTTAAAAATGATTATGATTTTATGTAGTTACTTACCAAGCATAACCAAAATATCTTTACAATCCCCAAGGAATGTCACAACTTTTGACCACTCTAATGTTTGGAAATTGAAAGTTGAAAAAATTGACATGTTTCAGGTTAATATATTTAGATATTTTTTTTTACATTATCTTCATTCAATTTAAATAAACTTAAAATATTTTAATGCACACTCATTTAATTAGGGAATTAATAATGTCTTCTCCCTCTTCTTTTTTTCTTTTTACTATAAACCACCTTTAAAGCTGAAATACTACATTACATTTTTGACAAGTAAATACTATATTGAGAGCCAGTTTGGCGTAGTGGTTAAGGCACCAGGTAGAAACTGGAAGACTGGGAGTTCTATTGTCATCTTAGGTTGAGTTTTACCTTTGAGCCAGTTTCATTCTTTCTGTCATAAGAAGAAGAAACTAATGGCAACAACAACAACAAAACCCTGCACAGATTTGGTAGGTAGTTGTCAGGATCCTTCCGCATTCATAGAGTAATTCTTACTACATTAGATTCTGTTGAATGTCAGTAACTGTCAAATCCTTCAAGACATGCAAACTCAGAGAACATGAATTCCTTGGATTTCTGGAAAAATACTTATGGCTAGTGAGGTATTGAAATAGGATCTTGAAAGCCTGCTAAGTAATTCTTGTAGTAATATAATTGAAATAAATGAAGTAATGATTGACTTGTAGTAATGTAATTGAAATAAATGAAGTAATGAAGTAATGTAATGTAATTAAGGTGGTGTTACTTTGAGTCTTATTTGATGTTGTTCCCTCTACACCCATCTCTCATATGAGAAATCTTTTCCAAAAATATTGGGCTAAGTTAATGAAGAAATGACTGATCCAAACACCTAATGTCATTCTTCTGGAACATTACTTCATTGTTTTTCATTAATTAAACAAAATTAATAAATGCATCATTTATTTTCTTCATTCAGTGCAGATATTTTGAGAAAGGAGCTTACATGTTTATTCAAATAGTACTATTTTCTATTTAAATCGATCATTTTTCTGAATCTTCCGGAATAAATCAAATATCATCTTATTATGGTGATCGATAATATACTGGTAGTTCCTGTATACCTATTGTCCTATAAAATATTTCTATTAATTTTAAATTGTGATGATTTAAAACACACCACTTCAATGTTTATCTGCCAATTGTTAGTTGAGATACAGACAGAGCGAGTTTGGCTTGAGATACTGAAGAAACCTTATGCCAGCATATCATATTATTGTTAATTTTCTTCCATACTATCCCATAATTAATTTTAAACAATTGGAAGGTGAAATTTTGAGCCCTCAATGTTAAAAGGTTTTGACTGTATATATTTATAAAATGGTAGATATTATTTGTATTGGGGGGACATATAAGTGCAAATAAATTGAGGTTTTTGATAATTAATTGATCAGTATGATAACAGAGATAAATTTTCAAATTCTTTTAAATAGACTTAAATAGACTGAATGTACTGGATTTGACAGAGTGAGAACCATTTCAGCTGTAAATAAGTTTAATAAGTAGAGTTGGTCTCTATGTTCACTTAGATGTATCTAGTCATCCGTAAACATTAAATTGTTTATGCAACTAAATTAAATAGATGGGGAGGTAGTGGACTTCTCTGTTTAGCACTCTTAAAAGTAGAAATTCCAAATATTTATAGGATATATGTATATGTATATCTATATCATCTATCTGTCTGTCTGTCTGTCTATCATCTATCTGTCTGTCTGTCTGTCTGTCTATCTATCTATCTATCTATCTATCTATCTATCTATCTATCTATCTTTCTATCTATCATCTAAATACCTACCTACCTATCTACCAGGGATGGGTTCTATTTACCTTTACTACCGGTTCGCAACAGGATCGCGTGAGCGAAGTGAGTACACCTTGCTTCTGCGCATGCACAGATCGCCGATTACGACATCCAGGGTGGTGGGCGGGGCCTCCCGCCAGTTTTACTACCGATCTGAACCGGGGGCAACCCACCACTGAAGTGGTGGGCTTCAAAAATTTTTACTACCGGTTCTGTGGGCGTGGCTTGGTGGGCATGGCATGGCTTGGTGGGCATGGCTTCGTGGGCGTGGCAGGGGAAGGATACTGTAAAATCTCCATTCCCTCCCCAATCTAGGGGAAGGTTACTGCAAAAACCCCATTTCCTCCCAATCAGCTGGGACATTGGAGGCAGAGAATAGATGGGGCGGGGCCAGTCCGAATTTTTACTACCGGTTCTTCGAACTATTCAAAATTTCCGCTACCAGTTCTCCAGAACTGGTCAGAACCTGCTGAAACCCACCTCTGCACCACTGCTACCTACCTACCTATTTCTGTTGGTTTGAGGTCTGAGCTTGGCAATTTGGTTGCAAATGTTTCATCACCATTTGAGGAGACATCGTCAGTGCGTTTTGAGTTGTGCTTGTCTGTCAGAACACAGATATGTATAGGTATAGGTATAGGTATAGATATATGTGTATGTGTATGTATATGCATATGCATATGTATGATCTATCATTGTCCAAAAATTGTGGTTAAATTTAAATTTTTCAAAATTATTTTCAGAAATAGCCCCCTCCACCTAAATCAAAGGATTATAATATATTGAGAGAGCATATAAATAGGAAAAATTAATTACTTTTACAAAATATCTTATATTTAATAATTTTATGACTGTCTAGCCATTTTTGTTTTTTGGAATAAACCCAAATTCATATATAATATTACCTATAATTCATTTAAGATAGGGAATAGTTTGACATATAATTTATAGTCTAGGTTAAGTGATGAAATAGGTCTATAAGAAGTAACCTCCTGTGGGTTCTGGCCTGGATTGAAAACAAATGTAATCCTAGAACTTCATGAGGATTTTGGAATATGTTGCACATTAATAAAAACTTTGGATTAACCTTTACAGTATCTTTGGGATCCCATAGGGACTTTGTGATTTTTCCATTTTATAAACATTTAAACTCTCAATTATTATATAAAAATTAATACACTCTGCTCACAATTCTAGCGGTTTCAATTCTGCTAAGTAATTATTAACCTCCCTGGGATGGTTAATGTATAGTACTTTTAAAAATACCATAAATCCAGCATTAGCAGTCCCTACTGCATACTGTAATGACCTTGCCTTTAAAATTTTATACTATTTTTTTTTTTTTGCTTTTTTCAGTCTAATAGTGTTAATAGGAAAAAAAAAAGCCAACTGTCTCACTGTAGAAGAAATATGTATCCTGAACTACCTGTGGTACACTCTGGTCATGTAAAATAACATATTTTCAAGATTAATGTCAAGAACATTTTGTTCATTTCCAGGGCTTCAAAGGGATGCTGGCAATTTCTTTTACATCCCAAAAAGGCCAAATAACATATTTTTACAGACTTCCTTTGGGCATCACAACTTCCACAGGAAATTATAAATCATGTGCAACACCTAGATTTAAAAAAAAAATACTGAAAATAATTAACTGCAATGGTTATAATATAGAATGCTGCCAGTCGGAGATATAAAGTCACATTTTGGCTTTTCTTTTTAAAACAAGCAATATTTTGAGCCGAAACAATAGAGATTTTGAGGTGATGCGTTAAATATCTAGATATGTTGAAACTTTCACTTATAATTGAGTGATATTCCATCTCAAATAAGGAAAACTGAACTGAATTAACTCTGACCAGATGTGCTATGGAGGCTGGCAGTTCCACGAATATAATAAGATACTTTCTTGGCCAAACCAAAGTGTCCATCTAGTCCAGCATCTGGTTCTCAACACTGCACATCCAGATATTTCCAGAAAAATTTCCCCCCAAGCCATGAGGACAATAGCATACAGTATAAAACTAATACACATGCTTATCTAAAAGGGAATTTTCTTGAATTCAATAGGATTTCTTTTGGAGTAGGTACATTTATTTTATTTATTTATTTATTTTATTGCAATTTATATGCCGCCCTTCTCCCGAAGGACTCAGGGCGGCTTACAAGATAAAAATGCAACAATATGAATTAAATATAAATTAAAATCCAAATTAAAATTATTACAATGTAAACCCCCCCCTCAACGGGTCAGTCCATTTGATGAAAAAGCCACGTCTTCAGTTCGCAGTGGAAGGAGAGGAGGTCGGGAGCTGCCCTAAACCCGGTGGGCAAACTGTTCCAGAGGGTCGGCGCTCCCACAGAGAACGCTCTCCCCCTGGGGGCCGCCAGCCGACATTGTTTTTTTCAATTTACAAAGAAGGGAACTGAGTTCCCTAGGTTTATATCACCATGCTGGATTAGGGAGAGTCCCAGACTCACTGCTCAAGATCTTCCATACAGCCAGAGGTGGTATTCAGCCGGTTTGGACCAGTTCTAGCGAACCGGTAGTGGAGACCTGCGGGTGGCCTGGGTGGGCCTGCCCACCCGCCCGGGCGCAATCCCATCCTATATTGCTGTGTTTTTGATGCCACACGCATGTGTGGGTGGCATGTGCAAGCGAATTGCCATGTTGTTTGATGTTGCATGTATGTGTGGATGGTGCACGCAAGCGAATTGCCATGTTTTGTCATGCCGCACGCATGTGCAGATGGTGTGCACGCACATTTCCGGTGCTGGGCGAACAGGTTGCTACAGTATGAAAATCCTATCTCTCCATACATCAGTAATTTGCAAGAAGACTATGAACTGGCACTTAGAATTAGCCTGGGGAGTTGTCCATAAGCTGGGAGGCAGGGCTACAATTACTTTGTTGTTGAAAAAGCAGCTGTTTTGGAATTTAGTTTTCAAATGGAGAGTAAGTATTGCCTTTTGCTTTTTTGAAGGTCTGTGCAACTTTGGGGACATCATTGTTGTTGGATGACGAGGGGAAGGAAAAGGAGGATGGCCAGACCCAAAATGATGATTATTCTTTCTCAATTGGATGGAGAAACATAAGGATTTAAAAAATTGTGGTTTCATTTTATCATTTTCATGAATTTGCAATCTTTATTTGACATTGGGAGTTATAATTTGCACTTTTGGATTGTTTTCTATGGGAGGTTAAAATCTTAGAGTTTTAATGGATTCTGATTGGTCAGGTGATACCAGCTGATCTACATAAAAGCTTTGAAAAAAGCTTTGTTCTTTGACCACAAGAGGGAGCAAAAGAACAGAAGATGAAGCAATGGCATCTAAGCGAAACAGTGATTGTAAGAATTATTTTGGAGGAGTATTTAAATAAAACAATTTATTTTAGAGATCAACTATATTCCAAAAATGTCACAAAATAGGAGCAAGAGGAACAAATTACTCAAGCAGTTAAAAAAAAAAGATGAATAATTCCATAGATTCCACCCAGTGCAGAAAATTATCAAATCACTGAGGATTTTCCACAAGCATTTGACAAAACAAAGGACTTAAGTCTTAATTGTAATTTTGGAATATAAATCTGTTACCACAGTTCCCGTTATAAAGATGGTTTAATTACTAGTCCCTCTTTGCAATTGAAAGAAGAGTTGCAAGTAAATCTACAATTCTCAAGAGACCAGGTTTGGGATTACCACTTCACAATTCAAATGGAAATTGACAATGTTGACATATTATTTTAAAAATCTTATTAGAAAATCTCTTGAGAAAAAGTTCGTATTTAGTTACTAGACATTCTGAAGAAGAAAAAGATGTTTTATGAGAAAATTCTGGAAGGAGTGAGTTAAATTTGATAGGTTAATTGGAATTAGGCTGGATTTTTTTATTGGTTTGACCCATGCAATTAAAAGAAAGTTGCAATATTTAGTTTTATGCTTATAAAATGGGTTTGAAAATGATTAGTTTTATATAGAGAGAGTGTGTATATGTGTGTGTCTGTATTAGTTGAGCAATTCCTAAAATTTGTAAAATATTTTGAAAGTGAATTTTAAAATATGTATATTAAAAGGAAGTTTAAAAAGATCTATCAGAATTGACTGGCTTCAGTTATAAAGATGAAATGTTTAAAGTCTTAAAATAAATATACAAGAGTGTTCCTTTAAGGTTCATTGATGGATCCTAATGATTGATATTACTATCATATAATATTCCGTGGTGTATAAATGGTATAATTGGTGACTATGGAGGTAGCAAAAAGTGTTTTTTGCATAAGATCTTTAATTTTCATCCCCTGATCACCATTAAACATCTGCTGCTGAGTAAAAGATCATTTTGGAACAAAATACCATAAAACATAGTTGGAATTTCTAGTAAGCAAATGGATGGATGAAAAACCAGAACTCAAGACTTGTATGAATAAAAGTAATTTCTATTTTTTATTGATTTATTTTTTCCTATTCACCATGGCTTCTACACACTGAATTATTCAAAATTTCTCTTTCCTGCATAAATACCTTACATATATGAAATCATCATATTTCACCACAATGCTACCCAGTGGTGGGATTTAAATTTTTTTACTACCGGTTCTGTGGGCGTGGCTTGGTGGGCGTGGCATGGCATGGCATGGCTTGGTGGGCATGACTTGGTGGGCGTGGCAGGGGAAGGATACTGCAAAATCCCCATTTCCTCCCGATCAGCTGGGACTCAGGAGGCAGAGAATAGATGGGGGCGGGGCCAGTCAGAAGTGGTATTTACCGGTTCTCTGAACTACTCAAAATTTCTGCTACCAGTTGTCCAGAACTGGTCAGAACTTGCTGAATACTACCTCTGGCTACCACTTTCAGACAGTTAGATTGCTATTTTATATGTCACTGCCCTTTCAAGGTAGAATGAATGGCAACAAGCAAAAACGAAAAAGAACTTCATATCTGACCCCAATATTTTCTCACCTATGTAATGCCATTTCCTAATTTAATTTTATGGTAGAAATGTTTGGACACCTGAACTTATATTTTGCTTAAGGACTTAAAAATTCTAATTTCTTCAGCTGAACCGTTTAAGGTTTCATGCCACAATGCTCAATCTGTATACATTTATTAAATACTCCTCTCCCTCTTTCTTCCCCTGGGAATATTAATCTCAGCAGTATCATCTACATTACTGGATTCCTAGCTAACATGATTCTTTCATATAGTCATGTCAGTCATTAAAACTTACATGCCAATAGCTTCCCACTGAGATTGTGTTAGCTATCTTGGCATCCTTTCCCTCGACATCTGCTATTTTTATAAAGCCAATAATATATTTTTTTGCCAGAAACTATTCCTTCCAATTTATATAGTTTGATCCTTTAACTGAAGTATTGTCTCTATAATTTCTTCCTCTTTTTGCCTTGCCCTTATCTTTGCCCTCAGCAAAGATGGTAATTACAGTAGTGGCCAAAATTGTGGAAACCTTTTGGGGAAAGTGTATTTTATAAAACTAGCTAATAACACCACTTTTTTGGAATAGTACCATAAAATTATATATCAATGGAAAGATAATTTAATCAAGAATGTAATGCAATAACTTTTATGAAGGATTTTCTATTAGAATAGCAGTTACAGTAGAAAGAAGAAAAGTGAAACACGTAGAAAAAATGAGATATACAAAAATTATCACCATAGAAAAAACAAGATATACAAAAATTATCACGTCAGTTAATTCTTAGTTGGGTAACCTTCAGCATGAATTACGGCCTTACGACGTCTTCCCATAGAATGAACCAAGTCTTTTAGTTCTGCAGCTGTTATAATATGAAACCAAGATTGAATGGTTGCTTCTATTAACTTGGTTTTATTGCTTGGTTGCTTCTGACTAACAAGTTTCTTTAGTCGGCTCCATAGATTTTCAATTGGGTTAAGGTCTGGGCTATTCCCAGGCCATTCCAGCAGTGAAATAGGATTACCTTGAAATTCCAAAAAAAAAGTGGTGTTATTAGCCACCAAACCTCAAAAATACACTTTTCCCAAAAGATGTCCATAATTTTGGCCACTATTGTATATTAGTTCCTTCTTCTTTTGTTATCAACTTGTGGTAAACTGTCAGGGAACATTGAAAACAATGTTACATGATTGCAGCAATGCAGTCTGTTGAATGTAGTACTGTTGAACACAGTGGCAGCATGGTGGCACCGAAGGAGCAACAACTTTCCCAAATTTTATTCACAAGGGGGTGGGTGGGTGGCATGGGATCTAGCATTCTATAAGTTAGCGCATTTATCTTGGTTCAGTGATCGTTGCGTTATGTCTTCCATTTCCACCTAACTGAAGATTACCAGCAATCAAACAAATCCAAGAGTTTTAGGAGTATATAGAATGTTTTTGACCTACATAGCAATCAACATTCCAGGGATATCAAGAGCATGAGAATAAAATGGAAAAATATAGAGGAGCAAAAGAGAAGAAAAATGACCGATTTTTTAAACATCTTCCCAAGTCAATTTATTCTGGGAAAAAAAAAATCCGTGTTAAGGATATTGTTGTTGTGTTACCAACCAGCAGAGTGTAGAGCACAGAGAAACGTTGCTGAGAGCAATGAATAAGAGATGTGCAAACTGGTTTATCAAAAGTTTACTTTATAATGAAAAAACAATCTCATAATCTTTAAATCAATCCAAGTCTTTACCAGTTAAATCAGTCCAGTGATACAGAAAGCTTCTTACCACACAAACAGTAGTTGATTAGAATAACAAACTCACTCTGGTTCACAACCCACGATGGTAGCAGATCCATCCAACCGATGATAGCACAATGATAGCAACTCCTCACACAATGGTAGCTTATCATCAACTGAATATGTTACAGTACCTTTCTTAAATACGTTCACAACCAGTGATTATCTAATTACAGCATGAATCAGCATTACAATGAATCAGCAGGAAAACTTTAAAGTCACACTATACATATTCATATTAAAGTCACAGAACATATATATTGCCTGGACAACTTGTTAGGCTCAAACCATATCCTAACAATCTGAATCTATCATCCATGAACAGAAAGTGTTGCAGAATCACCAAGATGACTCTAGGCATTCATAACATTGTAAAGAAAGCCAGTGATGGCATTGCTTCCAAGAAATATTGAACACATAAAAATCAGAAATATTAATGAGGTAGTAAACTCCTAGAAACAACAAGAGATTGCCATATTTCCTTACTGTAAGACATGCTGTAACATAGTATATATTTTTTTTGAGTTGGTTGGCCTTAACAAATGTAATAAACGAGCAATACATAAACACATGCATACATATATTCTGTTGGGAAAAAATGTGTTATGTGTTCTAGACCCTAAATTAAGTTTAGATGACAGCCACTTGGATTCATGGAATGGCTAAATTTATGGCCTTGATCTCTATAATTTTGCCAGTTCCAGTTCTTGTATGGACTAAGAGCTGGATTCATAACTAAATCCTTTCTTTTTGTCATATTGCTTGTTCCTTACAAGATCCTAAACTGACTACAAATGTAAATAATTCTGCTTAGGTCATATGAAGGGCATAAAAGGACATTCAACTTTCATTGAGATTTCATGAAGATTATACCATAATCACAAATTATTATTTTCCTCATACTCTAGTTTAGAAAATGTTGACAACTGCATTTGCAATGGTCAAAACTCTAAGACCCAGCAGAAATATTTCTAAGATGTACTTTTTAATTTAAATGCTTCTCTCAATCAAAGTATTTCTAAACAAATAATCTAATTACCTCTTAATAAATAAAGGTACTCTTAAGGAAGGGACATGGTGGCTCAGTGGCTAAGACACTGAGCTTGTCGATCGAAGGATAGGCAGTTCAAATCCCTAGTGCCGCATAATGGGGTGAGCTCCCGTTACTTGTCCCAGCTTTTGCCAACCTAGCAGTTCGAAAGCAGGTAAAAAAATGCAACTAGAAAATTAGGGATCACCTTTGGTGGGAAGGTAACAGCATTCCGTGTGCCTTTGGCATTTAGTCATGCAGGCCACATCCCCACGGAGATGTCTTCGGACAGTGGTGGCTCTTAGGCTTTGAAAGGGAGATGAGCACCGCTCCCTAGAGTCGGGAACGACTAGCACATATGTGTGAGGGGAACCTTTACCTTTACTCTTAAGGAATTCTAATTTGGTCCCTATAGGACACTTGGTAATTGAGAGACAGGTGTGTTTGTAATGGGAACACAATGATATTAGGTCATATACATTGATTTTCTTTAAAGACATTTTATGTCCAGCTGAAGTACATACCATGCTTGCAAAACGTATTGTCCTTCTTAGTGGTAGCTGTCTAAAGGAGCCTTTATTACTGATTCAACAAAGGAGCTTTATCTTCTTAGCCAAGCTTTGCAAAAACAAAACATTTATTATTTACTTTCCTCATTTAGGTAAGAGGGGTAACGGGGATGATTCTTAAGTGGGAGTTACGTGATCTGTAATGGGTTAGAGAGTCCAGCTCATCCATCTTCCAGTACTTGGTTGGTTTGCTTAATTGTAAAAGTTATATACCATATTTCTGCAGGGCTTTACATGAGGATTTCACCACAATTTAGTTTTAAATAAATTCAGGATGTTTGCTGGGCTAATAGAGTAACTCTTTTCCCAATAAATAATGTATTTGAGGTACCTTGTATCTATATGCACATAATGTACATTAGAGTTAAATATTGTAAAAGACCTCCTACATCAGTGGTGGGTTGCCCCCGATTCGGACCGGTTCACAAGAACTGGTAGTAAAACTGGCAGGAGGCCCCGCCCACCACCATGGATGTCGTCATCACTGATTTGCGCATCAGTGATCTGTGTGATCCCATTGCAAACCGGTAGTAAAGGTAAGTAGAACCTACCCCTGTCCTACATGTTTTATTTGCAATCTAATGTAGTAAAAGAGAAAAAACGTTAATGGGGGCGTTCCTGCAAATTTTTTAATTGGTCCCCACCAGGGGTGGGTTCTAAATTTTTTTACTACCAGTTCTGTGGGCGTGGCTTATTTTGTGGGCGTGGCTTGATGGTCATGTGACAATTCTTTAGGATTTAGCAGAGGTACTGGTCTACCAGGCTTTTAACTTCTTGCAGAGCTGTACCCGTCTACTTATTTATTTTTGTAGGCACTGGTCTACTCATTTATTTTTACAGGCACTGGTCTACTCATTTATTCTTTAGGATTTAGCAGAGGTACTGGTCTACCAGGCTTTTAACTGCTTGCAGAGCTGTACTGGTCTACTCATTTGTTTTTGGAGGCACCAGTCTACCAGCCCACTGCCTTTTAACACTGATCAGCTGTAGGGCAGCCCTTTGAAGCCCCGCAGCAAGAGTTTAAACAGCTTTTTTCCTTCTAGTAGATCAGCTGGGACTCAGGAGGCAGCAATAGATTGGGGGTGAGGCCAAATAAAATGTAAGAATAACACAGGGGGGGCGGCGCAGAACTGGTTCAGTGATGTCATATCGTCACCGCTACTGGCTTGGTGGAACCGGACTGAACCAGGAGGAACCCACCACTGGTCCCCACATAATATGACCTTTTTTCCACTAAAAGTTAAAAAAAAAAAACCTTTATTTTTTGCATGCTTCAAAAAGTAAATGTTAGTGTTATTCCACATTTTGTGCTGCTACTTTAGTGGCCTTTTTATATTTTTCTCCTTTATTTTAATTGTTCTATTCTTTCCTATAAACATCCTGGAAATATGAGTGAAGGGTGGATTAAAGAATAAGACTTTTCTTTTTAAAAAGTGCATCACCAATGTGTTTTTAATTACTTTAAATTTTCCCTCTGTTTATCTCACTTACCAGTATGTGTATTTGTGCTTATTCAAAGACTCCTCGGTGTACTTCGGTCTCAGTGAAGACAAAATATTATATAAGCATCTGAGCAGCATGAATACATGCCTGAATTACAGAATGCTTAGCCATTTTATATCTATATAATCAGCTGCATGTTATGTTGGAAAAGTGAACCATGGCAGAGGACAGCTTGAGAACAGAATGTGAACCAAAAATTTTGTGAGAAAGTGGAAATATCAGCTTCCCTAACATGGATGTATGCAAACTGGTTTCCTCCATATTACAAGCCTTATTGTTTTCCAACCAGTATAACCAATGGTGAAAAATTCTGGGAACTGAAATCAATTGAAAATAGAGCCTTATACTTACTCAAGAAAACCCAAAAGTACAAGGAGATCAACCCTGACCGCTCTTTAGAAGGCCAGATCCTGAAGATGAAACTCAAATACTTTGGCCACCTAATGAGAAGGAAGGACTCACTGAAGAAGAGCTTAATGCTGGGAAAGACTGAGGGCAAAAGAAGAAGGGGATGACAGAGAATGAGGTGGCTGGATGGAGTCACTGAAGCAGTAGGTGTGAGCTTAAATGGACTCCAAAGGATGGTTAGAGGACAGGAAGGCCAGAGGAATGTTGTCCATGGGATCGCAATGGGTTGGATACGACTTCGCAACTAAAAACAAGGCTTAATAGCAGTAACTGCTATTGGAGTCTTAGTGGACAACCAATTAAATATGAGCCAACAGTGTGCAGTAGCAGTCAAAAAAGCCAATGCCATCCTAAAGTGCATTAACAGAGGGATTCAATGAAGATCACATGAGGTACTAATACCACTCTATAAAGCTTCAGTAAGACCACACCTAGAATACTGCATCCAGTTTTGGTCACCACACTATAAAAAAGATGTTGAGGCTCTAGAAAGAGTTCAGAGAAGAGAAACAAAGATTAGGGGCCTGGAGGCTAAAACATATGATGAACAGTTGCAAGAACTGGGCACGGCTAGTCTAGTGAAGAGAAGGACCAGGGGAGACATGATAGCAGTGTTCCAATATTTGAGGGGCCACCACAGAGAGGAAGGGGTCAAGCTATTTTCCAAAGCACCTGAAGGCCAGACAAGGAATAATGGATGGAAAGTGATCAAGGAGATATTCAACCTGGAAATAAGGATACATTTTCTGACAGTGAGAGTAATCAACCAATGGAACAGCTTGCCTTCAGTAGTTATGGGAGGTTCATCACTGGAAGCTTTCAAGAAGAGACTGGACTGCCATCTTTTAGAAATGGTGTAGGATTTCCTGCTTGGACGGTGGGTTGACCTACCAACTCTGTTATTCTGTTCTGTTCTTTCAAGTATAAATCCCTTTCAGCTTTAAAAAAAAAGATAGAATTCAAAGAGGGGGTGCTGAGAATGGCTAATCCCAAGTATATAATCCTTCTTAATTTTATTTTTAGACAAATTCTATTTTTGCAAATGGTGGACCCAAGTGGATGAATCTGTATTTTATAAATTTACAATTAATAACATAATTATTCTTTGGGCTTTGAATTGTATGTTTTCATCAATTCAAAAAAGTAGCAAAATGCATTATTTCAAATACATATTAAAGACTTATATTACATTATATGTATACTCAAAGATGGGTTATGCATGTAGTAAGCAGTGCACACACAGCCATGCATTAAGAAAGTCAGACTTACCATTTAAAATTTTTAAATGATATTTAAAAATATCTTGAACATCAGAGGTGCAAAGATTTTAGAAGGTAAAAAAAAAAAAAGATTTTAGAAGGTAGTATCAGAAGCATTAAAGACATTGAAAGATTGAAAACTTTACTTTAGAATTTTATTAAATTTACTTACAGCTGCAAAGTATTTGCACTGTATAAAATGCTAAAGATTTCCATAATGCTACATTGGGTCTACAGATTTGGTGATGCTATTAATATTATTGGTTTATTTTAATAAGAAGCTACTCAAAGAAACTAACAGATTCATTGAAATATTTTTGTTTACAATTCTTTTTTTCAAGTTGAAAACCAGGGGTCTCCAATGTTGTCAGCTGGCTGGGGAATTCTGGGACTTGAAGTCCGCCAGGCTTAAAGTTGCCAAGGTTGGAGACCCCTGACTTAAGGGACAACTATTTTTCTGTTTCCATATTGTGACAATTTCTTCTTTTGTTTGCCTTATGGACTCTGTTTTTCCTTATTTGATATTATAATTCAGCATATATTTGTAATATTTAACTTATATGTTTCAATATTTTAATATATATATATATATATATATATATATATATATATATATATATATATATATATATATATATATATATATAGCAAGTGGGAATATGCTTAAAATTGTATTTAAATGTGAATAAAATGTGATATATATATATAAACTTACACAAACACTCATATACACATATATAATTTCTTAACTTTTCATCTCCCTCATAATAGCCAAGAAGATAAGTATTTCTCAACAAATTAAGTTTGTTATTTATGTTAACAGTAAGAGGAATAGAAATAAAAATGAACTATGTAAAAAAAAAAAAAGAATTTGCAAATAAACCAGGGAAGTGACTAGCATATAAATTATGTAAAAGGGAAAAAAGAAAATAATATTGATGTTACAAGAGGGAGAAACTATATTAATGGGCAGCACAGTCATACAAAAAGCATTTTTGTTTAAATGCCCTAGCCAGGACTAATGGTCTACTGTTTTAAATTGGTTTTTAGTCTGTTTTAGTCTGTTTTAATTTGTATTTATTGGGATTGTTTTGTTGATGTGAGCTGCCCTGAGTCCTTCAGAGAGAGGGCGGCATATAAATCCAATTAATAATAATAATAATAATAATAATAATAATAATAATAAATAATTTCATCAATATTCAGATTTGTATAAAGGAAGAAACATCTCTGTAGAGAAAAAAAGCTAAAGAAACAACATTTCTTCTTTCTTCTTTCTTGCTTTATATTAGCTTTATCTTTAAACTTTTAATACAATTATATTTTTTAAAATGTGCAAAGTAAAAAATGGCATTCACTGAAACAAACCAATCTGTTTTTGTGCCAGGTTTTCCAATGTGAACTTTTTATTTATTCAAATGTATAAGTTACAAGGTCTCCAAGGACCGACTGAATAATATGAAGTCACTTAGTGTGAGAGCATGATGGAAATGAGTCAATCTTATGTGGGTCGGCGTGCGGTTTTTTTCCATTTTTTTTCCTTTTCCCCATGTCCATAAATTACTACTTTTATAAACTTTTTATAAATTGTTACTGGCATTATAGGTTATAGCTTGATATTGTGTGCCATCAAATACATTTTATTTATTTAATTTTAATTTTCAATATTCTAAATACAACATAATACAATAAATACAATAAATACAAGTATAAAACAAACGTCACTTGAGACAATTGTGTTGGAATCTGTATGAAATTATGTTTAAAATGTATGTTTTAGTTTTGTTTCATGGTTGTAAAGCAACCTCAGTACTTGATGACATCGTAAGACTAAGAATCACGAAAGATATTGTGTATCATACCAGAGAAAACTAAAAGCAGTAATTCTGAAGTTTCAGCTTTATTTTTTTTTCTCTCTAATTTAAAAAAAAAAACAGTTTCACTCTTTATGAAGTAATTTTAAATGGAGTAAACACAATCCGGTCAAAGTTAAACACTTCCACATCCCACTTATTTAAACAAAAGACACTTAGGCACATGTTTATTTCACTTAAATAAAGCACACAATTTTGTCTCTCAGGATTTCCAGATTCAGAACTGGAGTTTACAGGAAGATGTTTTCCACATATCCTAACTGCTAGCAGATCTGCTCCTGTTCACAGTTCCATCAGCTAAGCTTAGTCTTCCAAGATCTACTAGCCAATTCTCCGCCCCTTCGGTTTTCCATTTTTCTCTTCCAGCTCTTAACGTTCTGTGGCTCCTGGCAACTGTGGAGCATACTTAAATCTTCTTTGGACTGGTTTTGAGGGACAGGATAATGCTGAATGCCTTAGGGTTCACCAAGCATGCTGATACATCCCTATTATGGATCTAGTTTGATTCCAGTCCTGTCTTCACTCTACCACATTTAAGGGGTGATACCACTTCTTTAAGATTGGGTTGCTACAAAATTCATACTAAGATTTAAAGGTTGGTTGAAGTTCTTTCCTAACACCATTCAACAGCTCTTAACTGGAATCCCTATAACCAGTGGTGGGATTCAAGAAATTTAACAACCGGTTCTCTGCCCTAATGATTTCTTCCAAAAACCAGTTTGCCAAACTGCTCAGAAAGTTAACAACTGGTTCTCCCGAATTGGTGCAAATTGGCTGAATCCCACCACTGCCTATAACCATGAGACACACAAGTTGTGCTCTGGTCCCTGCTAGACATTTAACAAATGATATGCTAAACATGGCTATTACATGTATCCAAACTATGCAAATTAGTTATGGCCTTCAAACTAATCATATGTTTTTAATGCATCCTCTGCAAACTGTCTGGAAGACTTAGTTTGGAAGAAGCTTATGAACTTCATTATAGAAAGCCATATTTATATTTTGGCAGGGAAATGGAAAGCCTTTATGTTGTAAGTATAAAGGTAAACTATAAAACTGGACGTAAGAGGAATAAATACAAGGAATGTATATTTTTTTAATTTTCTCTACAAGAAAGTCCTCTTGCTATATGGATTCTCCAAAAGTATTTGGGGCAGAAATGAAATATGATTTCCCAACAGTTTCTTAATGATATGGTTAAACTTTCACAGCATGAGCTGGGTGCCCTATAGAAGCCCAGAGCCAAGACATTGTAACAATTGCTACATTCTAGAGCCGTGATGGCAAATCTATGGCAAGCGTGCGAGGTGGCACACAAAGCCCTCTCTGTGGGCACGTGCGCCATCGCCAGCTGGTCTTCTGGGTTCCATCACGCGCATGCACACCTGCTGGTTGCTCTCTTTCGGGTTCTGGTGCACACATGGGCGCCAGCCAGCTGGTCTTCATGCAAAGATCAGCTATCCAGTGTGCACACTGCACCGGAACCCAGAAGAAACTAGCTGGCCACTGCACATGCACGCAACAGAACCCAGAAGTCCAGCTAGCTGCCACGTGGATGCACACCAGCCAGCTGCTCTCTTCCGGTTCTGGTGCTCTGGCGTGCCCGCACGCACTTGTTTCACCACTCAGTGCCAAAAAGGTTAACCATCACTGTTCTAGAGATTATTTTCCAGAAAGAAATTGAAAATCGATAATTGAATTATCCAATCA
Source organism: Arizona elegans (assembly GCA_022577455.1). NCBI lineage: Eukaryota > Metazoa > Chordata > Lepidosauria > Squamata > Colubridae > Arizona > Arizona elegans. The sequence continues at coordinate 64,525,123 of JAKOOJ010000009.1, forward strand.
AATGCAAGTTTCTCAGGTATGTTGTTTCAAAAGTAAGCAAATCTTTATTTTTTTTTTAAAGTTTCTTTTCAGGTTCTGGATTTAAACTAAATTATAATTATTTGTTTATCATGTGACTGTAATGAACACTGATGATCCCTACAGGATTAAGTAAATCTTTTATGGAAAAAGGAACATGGACAAGACATGGCCAACTTAATATGCTGATGTTCCTAAAGACATTTGATTTTCATATAATTGATTATTAAGTTGGCATCTACTTTTTAAATGATGCTCTATTAATTTTATACATTTGGAAATTTCAATTAAATGCTATCCATTGAAATTGACAACCATTTTAATATTTTATTCCCTTTTGAAAATGGAAACGCTTGCTTACAGAAAAATCAGATGAAATACAAAATGACTTCAGTGACCACAGTGGCAAAGTTTATTTTGAGAGACACGGATTGGATTGATGAAAGGGAGAAGGGAGAAAAGGCTAAGTAATTGTTGCTCCATATGTTTATTTATTTATTTTTATGGCACTAAGCTTAAAGAATCGGGACACGGTGGCTCAGTGGCTAAGATGCTGAGCTTGTCAATCGAAAGGTCGGCAGTTCAGGGGTTCGAATCCCTAATGTCACGCAACGGGATGAGTTCCTGTTACTTGTCCCAGCTTCTGCTAACCTAGCAGTTTGAAAGCACGTAAAAAATGCAAGTAGAAAAATAAGGACCACCTTTGGTGGGAAGGTAACAGCATTCGGTGCGCCTTTGGTGTTTAGTCATGCCAGCCACATGACCATGGAGACGTCTTCGGACAGCGCTGGCTCTTCGGCTTAGAAACGGAGATGAGCACCACCCTCTAGAATCAGTAACGACTAGCACATATGTACAAGGGGAACCTTTACCTTTACCTAAGCTTAAAGAAAAAACTTTATGGCACTAATAAAATTCCCAAGACAAGGATAATTGTGTTTTTTTATTTAAGACTATAGAGAACAACATATTTATATGTAGAGTCTCAGTATTCCAAAGATTCTAAGTAACTAAATTCATGCTTCAAAAATTTGAACGCTGAATATAAATAGAATTGTTAAACTACATTTCAGACAATGTATTAAAACTATTTTGTCTTTTATAAAAAAAACTTCCTCACATGCATTCTGAAGTTATCAGTCTTCAGAACTGTGATATGAAATATTTTACATTGGTTTTGAAAATTACATAGATGGGATATTTTATGTCTTTGCTATTGACTGGTACCACATTTCTGGTAGGCCTTGCTGATATACAAAAGTAATATTTGCGAAAGCAAGTTTAGTGCTTGTTCATTTATTGGATAAAGAAAGTAATCCAACATGCATGGCTGGCTGGGGAATTGTAGGAGTGGAAGTCTACATATCTTAAAGGTGCTAAAGTTGAAAAACACTGATCGGGGTCAATCATGGATAACTGTAATGAATCATGGTCTCAATTTTTTTGATATATTTGCATGTTTCTAATAATTGTTTTGTATTCTTGTATGCTTTTTATAATGGATAATTGTAATGAATCATGGTCCCAATTTTTTAATATGTTATGCATGTCTGTAATATTCTATTCTTGCATGTTTTGTATTTCTTTGTTTCTTTCTTTATTAGTTTTCTGTATTCTTTTTCTTAATTTTTGTTTAAGATAAAATGAAAAACAAACACAGCCCTAAAAACCTAATTGGCCACCAAACCAGTGACAGAAGGGTCTTACAAATTATATTTTATAAACTTTGAATATTAAACAAATGTTTTGAGGGGTTACTAATAAAGAGTTTTATACAAGGCTACCTTGTATGCCAGCAGTGGCCCTGCTAATACATAGAAGGATTACAGCCATCACACTTATTTAATTCTTTTTTTTTTTTTTTTTTTTTTTAGCTTATGTGTTTTGAGTAAACTAACTATGAAGTCTGTATAGGAGAAAAAAGGTGCTGGCTAGAAGTCTTTTCTATATTACTAATCAAGAAATCAAGATGTGTTGCCTGAAGGCAGGGATGCAAAATAATACCTTCCAGTAATAATATGTACAGCCTTTCCACCCATTTGCAGAGAAGAAAATTATTGCCAGAATCAAGTAACTATCTATGTCAATTAGTAGAACTACCCTCAAGAATGCAGAAGAAGAAAACACTCAGTTAGAGATTCAGTTCTTGCCATATATATCTTTACTAATTTGGATATTAACTTTATCAGGTTTTTTTTTAAAACTTCCTGGCACTTCCAGGTTTCTGGGTTTTCTTTTTAAATTTTTTCCTCATTTTCCAATTTGAAGTCTTAGCAGATGGTGCAATATGGAAGCTGGTCTTCTCTTCAGTAGAAGAAAAGTACTTGTGATACATTTATCTTAACTAGAAAATACATGTATGGTGCTGCTCACTCAATATACTTTAAAAATGATTGAAACATTACTTCTACAATAAAGGAACAACATTTGCATATAAAGATATATACCACAGAAATACTTTTCATTGATTCAAAGGATCACCAAGGAGATTTTTAAAGTTATACATTTTAAAAATGTGTAAGAATGTGTAGAACACATATCTTTGAAATATTTTGTTGGCTAAGTTGTGCCCTTCCACAGCTGATCCTCATTTTCATAGGCCTGCACAGGACAAATCCCTTATGTATTTTACCCACACAATTTTTTTTTCCTGTGATGCTCTCACAAAGTTTCAGTGTATTTGGTTCCAAGAGAGAATTCCATGGGAAGCTAAATATAAATGCTTTCTACTTGAATTTATCTCTAGGGGCAAAATGAATTTCATAATTAACACTAGAAAGCTTGAACTTTAAATAATATCTCTGTCTTCATTTTGTAAAACCAAATATTGCAATGATATTTTTCCGAACAGTTTGGCGGGCAACCAGAATGGTTGGTTTATCAGAAACTAAAAAATATATTTATTTCATATTACATACATCTACGTGAGAAATATATTTCTGAATTCAAACCTTATAGGAACTCTCGAGTTTTAAAGAACACAAGTTGAAAACTAACATGCCTTTATAATGAACACTGTACCCATATTTTAAATATATTTAATGAACCAGAATTTAAAACAACAACTTATTTAGCACAAGGCATACAATGTCAGGGAAATCTACACCTACTAGATAAAATGGAGACCTGACCGCCTAAATTGCTAGTTCATTCTGTTTGGCACTTGCACATCAGTTCTTGGTATACTGCGTGGAGCAGTGGTGGGATTCAAAATGTTTTACTACCAGTTCTGTGGGTGTGGCTTGGTGGGCATGGCAGGGAAAGGATACTGTAAAATCTCCATTCCCTCCCCACTCCAGGGGAAGGTTATTGCAAGAATAGATGGAGGCGGGGCCAGTCAGAGATGGTATTTACCGGTTCTCCGAACTACTCAAAATTTCTGCTACTGGTTCTCCAGAACTGGCCAGAACCTGCTGAATACTACCTCTGGTGTGGAGGCAACTTAATTAACACCAATTAATTGGGGAGCTTAGGTGGCTTGTTCTTGTGGGCTCTTCCGCTGGTTTCTCTTCACCTCGTGTTGCAATGCCTTGGGTCCAGTGCTGGCTTTCGTGCTCCACAAAAACAAACGCAACTTGTCCCCCACCCCAAAGTGGTATCTACTTGCAATATTGCATGCTTTGGAACTGCTGGGAGTGAAGAAACTAGGTATTGAGCAATGGAAGCTCATTCCATCTCAAGGAATTGGGCTGATACCATCGGAGTGCAAATCATTTCTGGCTATCATTAAGACTCTGTGTCACCGTGTCCCCTTTTAAAGCAACTAACATCATATAAGGGCACCAACATTATAACAACTATGAAAAATTCCAGTAGAATGTTAAAAATAAATAGAAGATGAGAAAGATAGTTATAGTGCAAAATATCTCTTTGCAATCAAAATAATATCTGTATTATTAACTGTACTAACAAGCCAATCATTCCTACTCCACTGGTCAACAAACAAGTGTGTGACAATGAGCTGGTACAAAACAATCCCATTGACAGATATTAGTCCCAGAATATATACAGTTTATGTTGTGTGGTCTTCATCAGCTTCTTTTGCATTTCTGGCTTTACATTCAAGTGTTTTTGATCAATAAATCCTAATATGTTTTAGGAGCTAAGTATTCACAAGACTGCTTCGTCCAATCTGCGGTCCTAGTTTGTAGAATACTTTTTCCCATAAAGTGGACTTTCTCATTCCTTTACGATGTTCCAGAAGTTATTGAAGTTTTTCCAGAGGATATTTAATGTGCATATTTTATTTATATGGCAACTGCAATACAGTGGGGGACTATGATGCTGAATCTTGGCTCATAATTCAAAATGTGGGCTGGAATGAAAAAGGATCAATCAGTTTAAAGAGACTCTGCCAGATAAAATATGGCATGAACGCCCAAAACGCTGTGAAAATGTTAATCTGTGTTTGTACAATCAGTTGAAAATCAAGGAACTGTTACAATTATGGGGAAAAAAGGGAAGCCATCATTTATCTCCATATTATCCTCCTCCCTCTCTCCCTATAACAAAACATGCAATATTGCAGCAGAAACTGATCAGCATATTTACTGCTTAACTGATTGATTGCATGATAAATCTACAATGCCAAGAAAAAATCCCACTACCAAGCCACCAAGCAAAAAGATAGATATCTCTATCAATGGCACAATCAAAAAGAAAGACATATCTACCAATGACACATAGGACTCCTCCAAATGCTTTCTATGTACAGATTCCTGCAAAACAAATGAGAATACCATGAAATATGCCCACCACTTATGCTTGGGATTAATAAATAAATAAATAACTTTATTGTCATTGTACGTGTTTACACAGTATACCCATACAACGAAATTCACTTAACACCCAAAGACCAGGTCCAACACACATAACAATCCCCAAATACACTCCCACCCACCACAAATTCCCCACCCCTAAACTACTGAAACATTCGCACAACAGACCAAGTAATGTTGTCCAACAGCTCACTGATGGTGGCCCTTTAGTTCATTGTTGAGTGCAATTATAGTTCTGGAATAAAAACTATTCAGAAAACGTGTGGTCCGAGTTTTAATTGTTCTGTATCTCCTGCCAGAAGGCAACAATCCAAAAAGATTGTAAGCAGGATGGGAAGAGCCTCTGAGAATGTTATGCAACTTTCTCAAACAGTGAGATTCGAAGATGTTATCCAGGGCTGGTAGCTGGAGTCCGATGATATTCTGGGCAGTTTTAATGATTCTCTGTAGAGCTTTTCTGTCCACTACAGAGCTGCTCCCATACCATGCAAGAATGCTGTATGTCAGGACACTCTCAATGGTGCTGTGATAGTAGGACAGAAGTAGATGCTGAGATGGATTAACCGAAAACGTAGTCCAACTTCTACAAACAACCTCAAATTCACTTACCAATCTCCATCCATCATGCAAACCCAAATTAGACAAACTTAGTGACATGTTTGATAGATTCGATGCCATGGAAACACAGCTAACATCCTTTAACAACATAGAAACAACTATACTATCATCCCTTAAAAACACGTTTAGCATCTCTTGAAAACAAAAATTCAAGACAGAAAAGCGAACTTCCAGCAACTCGAAATTCTATGCCAATCCAACAACCTCAACCTCAACCACAACCACAACCACAAAGGTAACAAGCATGTTATCTAATACATGCTTGACTAAATAAATAAATAAATAAATAAAATATCTGACACAAAGAGTCAGAGTAGTCATGGAATACAGTCAGTGGTGGGTTTCAAAATTTTTTACTACCAGTTCTGTGGGTGTGGCTTGGTGGGCATGGCAGGGGAAAGATACTGTAAAATCTCCATTTCCTCCTGATTAGCTGGGACTGGACTATGAGCTGAGGTGGTGCAGTGGTTAGAGGGCAGTACTGCAGCTACTTCAGCTGACTGCTAGTTCAGCAGATCAGCGGATCAAATCTCACCAGCTCAAGGTTGACTCAGCCTTCCATCCTTCCGAGGTGGGTAAAATGAGGACCCAGATTGTTGGGGGCAATATGCTATTTAGTATACTGTCTTTGGTGTAAGCCGCCCAGAGTCATCGGAGAGTGGGCATCATAGAAATATGACAAATAAACAAACAAACAAACAAACAAACAAACAAACAAACAAACTTGGGAGGCAGAGAATAGATGGGAGCGAGGCCAGTCAGAATTTTTACTACCGGTTCTCTGAACTACTCAAAATTTCCACTACCAGCTCTCCAGAGCTGGTCAGAACCTGCTGAAACCCACCTCTGAATACAGTCTCAAACTTTAGAAAGTTCTGGCACCAAGGGCTACTTCATAAAATTACCCACTGTTGCTTCCCAAACACTTTATAGAAACAAAAGAAAGCAAGAGTAACTTTGATCAAGCAATAGTCAGTCTGTCCAGGATTCTGTTTTTTATAGAAGCCAACCAGATGTCTCAGAGACGTTCTGAGCAAGAGGTGAGTATATATTCATCTCTTGCTATTCTTCACTCATAACTATTATGTAGAGACATGCTTTTCTTCAGTTTCCAAATTCATGCATTTGTCTAATTTCATTTTAAAACCCAAGTTAGTGGCCATTACTATGTGGATGCAATGACTTTCAAAAGTTAATTCAGTGCAGTAAGAAAAGAGGTTTTCTCTTGACTGCCCTATATCATTTTTTGGGGAATTGAATTGAATCTGAAACAGCCCTAACTTGCACTTACTTTATCAACATATTAGCACTAAAGGTAAATTAAATGGGAGCTATATGTCAACTACTTCTGAATCATAACAAACTCTGGATAAATAACATAACTGGCTTTCATTTCTTTTCTCCTCTCTTTTTAACATTAAAAAAAAATCAAATTGTGTTGTAAAATAACTATCCATGTAAAGCTAGAAACTTTCCTTGTTTATTACAATTGAGTTTCAATAGAGTTGTTTTCAAGGAGATCTGGTTATTGTAAATTTGATGGTGTTTTTGCTACAGATCAAATTTTTACTGCGTTCCAACTCTTGACAAAATAGTAGGATATGTTTTAGACAAAAAGGAAAAAAGGAATCTTAACATTTCACGCTCTCAACTAAACTAATTACTTGCAGATTCCATTTGCAACTGCTTTGATTGCAATCAAAGAAATTATTTACCAGAGCTATACAATGGCTGGCAAGATGGCCTTATGAGGTCAACATAACACTTGCAGAGGTTGATTTGATCACCATTAAATAAAAGTACCTAACCAATTAAAATAATCCCTACTGTTTTACCCAAATTTTGAAAGGTTTACAGAAAACAGAATTTATATCATTGTTTGCTTTTCTTTTTGCAAAGCTTGGATTTTAAAATATAGTATGTGTGTGTTTATGTGTTGCCCTTTACAAAACATGTGTTTTGTTTACAAGGTAGGGGATTTATAAAAAGAAGAATAGCGGTGTATGTTGTTTTTCTACTTCTTTTTTTTTTAAATTGGACAAAATTAGAGTTGCTAGATTTCCATACACTAGGGCAGTGATGGGTAACCTTTTTGCTATCGTGTGCCAAAAGTGGGGGGAGCACGGGAGGGTCGCTCACATGTGTGCCCACACCCATAATTCCATATGCCCCGTCCCCTGCACATGCATGTGCGAACCCCGTGATCCCCCCCGCTTTTGGCACGTGATGGCCCAGTGGGCCCGGTGGGCTTTCTAGGAGCCTGGGGAGGGTGAAAACGGCCCCCACCCCCTCAGAGGCCCTCCGGAGGTGGGACTGGAAGTCAGCAAATGGGCCATTTCTGGCCTCCGGAGGGCCTTGCGGGGGAGGCCGTTTTCGCCCTCCCCAGGCTCCTAAAAATCTCCTGGAGAGAGAAAAATGGGTTCCCCCCCCCAGGTCCTCCAGAGGCAGGAAACAGCCTGTTTCCCTAGTTCCAGTGGGCCCAAAAGGCCCAAAAATCGGCTGAGCTCGCGTGCCCACCAATATGGCTCCACGTGCCACCTGTGGCACGGGTGCCATATGTTTGCCATCACGGCCCTAGGGTTATTTTTAAATGTTTTGTTCTTAATGCTGAGAACAGGCTAAGCCTAAACTCTAACAGAAATCCAGTTATCCACTAGATAGCAGCAAAGATTATTTGCTGCTATCCAGAGGTTATCAAGATGTTTGTATCCCAAATTTTAATATATCTGGCAGAGTTGGGTTCCAGGTTTAGCTGCTTCTAATATTATTGGGGGAGCAGTTGAGGGGAAGGAAGGCTATGTCCATGATATTAAAGAAAGAACTTTTCTTCTATATTGACAGAAAGTAAAAGTCAGTTTTTAGAACTATTGTAGAAGTGAAATGTGTGTAACAATGGAAACATATAGTTCAGGGAGTTTTAAGTTCAGCTAAACAGCCCGAAATTACTAATCTGAATATATGCCATATATAATTTAATGGGAGTTACTTTTAAAGAGACATATACAAGTTGCATTTAAATAGTATTCTTTATAGTAGTAATTGTTATTAAAAATACAATTATAAAAATAAAAACTAACGGAAAGTGAAAAAATAAAAGAAAAAATAGAAAAGAAAGAAAGTATAAGAATACAGTAGAGGAAAGAAAAACAACAAAGAAATGATTTCTCCCTTAATTACAATAAAAAGCCTTCTATGATGTTGCCCCTACCCTGTGGAACAGCCTCTTCCTGGAAGGGAGGCAGGCCCCCACTATCTTGGCCTCCCAAAAAGAAGTCAAAACATGGCTGTGCAGCCTTGCATGGAGAATGTAGTGGCTGATTGGTGCCCCAAGAGCCATCCTTTCACTTTTTAACTAATTTTAACAGCATTTAATCTTCCTGTTCTCCTCTAAGTTTCATATATTGTTTTGATATGTTAACATTTGATTGTACGCCACCCAGAGACTCTCTTTCAGTGAGATGGGCAGTTCAAAACTTTGAAAAGAAATAAAAGACACAATAAATTAGTATAAACAACGTATTATTTTATCATCAAATGATCTCTTCCCATATCCCATTTATCTATAAATACAACTTCATCATTTCAGTCCTTATCAGCAAAAGTCCATTGAGTATCACCAAAGACAATAGCAAAGCTATGTTAACCTTGGTCAAATAAACCAACTTTATGTTCTTTCCTTTTGCTTTAACAATATTGATCTTACTCAAAAAATGACTTTGAACTTGATTTCTTTTTATTTCTTCTTCATCTCTTATTACAAAATTTTTCAAAGCTTTAACAAGTTTTTTTTTTAAATTCAGTATAGGAAATACAGTTAGTTCTTGGCTTACAACAGTTCATTTAGTGGCCATTCAAAGTTACAACGGCACTGAAAAAAGTGACTTATGGCTGTATTTTCATACTTATAATCAGTGTGTCAGCTTCCAAGCTGCCATAAGGAAGGAAAGGAGAGGCTTGAACTTTCACCTACTCAATTCCCCTGAAGAACTGTCTCCACGGAGATTGGATGGGAGGGGGGACATTCCTGTGAACTGATGGAGATGGGATGACAAGAGTGGCTTGGAAGATGGCCGATGAGATGCAGAGAATTGGGAACCGGAAAGAGAGGTTTTGGGGGGCCAAAGTTCAGTGCTAACTGTGCATTGAGACAGGGTCAGTTCGTTATGCTCAATAAAGAGAAAAATTTCCTCAAAGATTGGACGTTTGGAAATTCATTTATTTGGAGATAACAACGAAGCTTGACACAGTGGTGAAATTCAATTTTTTTTACTACTGGTTCTGTGGGCGTGGCTTGGTGGGCATGGTGTGTGTGGCTTGATGGGTGTGGCAGGGGAAGGATACTGCAAAATCTCCATTCCCACCCCACTCCAGGGGAAGGATACTGCAAAATCTCCATTCCCACCCCACTCCAAGGAAAGGATACTGCAAAATCCCCATTCCCTTCCCACTCCTGGGGGAAGGATATTGCAAAATCTCCATTCCCACCCCACTCTGGGGCCAGCCAGAGGTGGTATTTGCTGGTTCTCCGAACTACTCAAAATTTCCACTACCGGTTCTCCAGAACCTGTCAGAACCTGCTGGATTTCTTCCCTGCTTACAACTGTTGCAGCCTCCCATGTTCACATAATCAAAATTCAAACACTTGACAACTGGCTCATATTTATGATAGTTGCAGTGTGCTGGGCTATGTGATCCCCTTCTGTGATCTTTTAACAAGCAAAGTCAGTGGGGACTCCTGATTCACTTAATGTTACTAAATTAACAACTGCAGTGGTTCATTTAACAACTGTGGCAAGAAAAGCCGTAAAATGGGGCAAAACTCACTTAACAATTGTTAAGTGAGTTTTGCACTTAAGATAAATTATGGGCTCAATTATGGTTGTAGGTCCAGGATTACTTGTACCTAGTAGTTAAACAGACTCTTAAAATTAAGTTTTGAATCCATTGTTCAAAAATATCCCTGGTTGATATGGCCATTAGGTATTTTCTTCCTTTAATTGTAGTCTTTTGTTCATTCTGGTTCCCTATAGTGTCCAACTTCAAAATCTCATCCTGTCTTTTTTAAAGACAATTCAAAACAAAAGCATTCTTATAATTCATTCCAAAAATTTATTTCAAATGCATGTTGACCCATTTGTAACTTTCCAAAATCAAAGTTTTAATCCCCACTTAGCTGTTTATTTGAAAAGAAAAACAAAATGAAATGGTTAAACTCACGTGTAAAACCTTTTTCACTAAGGATTATAGGAAACTCACCATCCTATATAACTTGTCAATCCAAAGGTTCCTAATAGCTGAAGAGCAATTAACAATTTCCAAAAAGTGATTAAAAAACGAAGTATGAGAACCAAGTACTCTTTTTGTTGAAGACAACAGCCATGCTTTGAGCAAAAATATGCCTATTTCCTCATCTCCCAGAGCTCTAAACTGCCAGAGACCACTATTATGTGGTCTCCTGAGAGATAACTGTATGAAGTACTTCGGTGCAATTTCAAGACTATCAGTTGGAAAATGTTACAAAACAATGTTTAAGGTTTTGGGGCTCTGCTAATTCTTAGACTCTACTATTACTTCTTTGCCTTCAACTAACATTAAAATTTAAAATATCCAAAAAGGGTTTGCTCACGGCAGGCATAAACCTGATTCAGTTGTTTCAGCTACGAATTTTCACAGTTTCAGTCACAAATTGACTTCCGTGGACCTTACATCATACTTAAGTGAGGTCAGTAGAGGGGGTGTGCATAAGTGCACTAACATGCCTATTGTCCCTGTCATTGTAATTTTATTCTTTTATTCTTGTTCTCATTTTTGTCTGACAAATTCTAATAAATAAATAAATAAACTTTTAAAAAATATCCTTGTTGTTATTATGTTGTGGATGTTTAAATTTACAGAGCTCACTGTCAACCACTGATCAATAATCAAGCAGTGAAAAAAAAACCATGAGACCACCAAAACAAGTGGACATCATCAACTAATGCATGAAACTTAAGGTAAAGTTAAGGTTCCCCTCGTACATATGTGCTAGTCGTTCCCGACTCTAGGGGCCATGCTCATCTCTGTTTCAAAGCTGAAGAGCCAGCGCTGTCCGAAGATGTCTCCGTGGTCGTTTGGCTGGCATGATTAAATGCCAAAGGCGCACAGAATGCTGTTACCTTCCACTAAAGGTGGTCCCTATTTTTCTACTTGCATTTTTTACGTGCTTTCGAACTGCTAGGTTGGCAGAAGCTGGGACAAGTAACGGGAGCTCACCCCATTACATAGCACCAGGGATTTGAACCACTGAACTGCCGACCTTTCGATTGACAAGCTCAGCATCTTAGCTACTGAGCCACCGTGTCCCATGAAACTTACCAGACGGCAAAACCTATTTGGCAGGCCAAAAAGATATAACAGCTGTCTGAGGCATGGCCTTATAGACAAGAGTTGAGGCTGTTGTGTTAAAATACTCCAAGACAGAATGAACTAATCATGGAAATCATGCAGAATCTTAGAACTGCAGATCTGTCTTGTCTTAGATGAAGTCCCCCACCAGGAAATCACAGGACAAAAATGCAGTTCATAGGAAAGTACCAAAGCAAAACCCTGGATTGATTGATTCAGTGAGTAATTTAAATGTACCATAATGAAAATATACACTAAAAGAAACAAGAAAACAAAACTTCAAGCATTTAGCTAAACCAAGGTAAATATAACTGCCAAATTATTAATCACAGAATAATTAAATCCATGTTCCTTACAGCACTAAGCTGTTATCCTAATTAGCCATCATTCATCAAGTGTTACTTATCATCCTAATTATTTCTAAATTGAAACTGCTAGCATTTCTTCAACAGACTTGCCCTGCTAAATAAGTAATTATAATGTTACACCACAGGATCAAAGTTGCTACACAGCACATAAGCTCCAAACCTGCAAAAATATCCTGAGTAATGGTAGCACATCAGGGGTGGTATTCCCTTACCTTTGCTACCGCATGCGGAAGAGCATCAAAAACATGGATAAATGGGACGTGATTACATCCGGGTGGGTGGGCAGAACCTCCCGCAGCTGCCGCTACCGGTTTGCCCGAACTGGATAGAACCGGCTGAATACCACCACTATGGCACATCCAATTGCTCACTCTTTTGACACTTGTGTGAACTCTATCAAAGATCATCTGATGATGCTCCAGATTTTATAAGTATAGACATACGAGACAGAGTGGAATTTCACTGATTTTGTTGTTGTTATGTCTCGTATAAACTAAATCCTGCATTTCACAGTTTAAATTCTAAATTCAGCAAAGACAAAAAGGAATGGGGTATAAAGCAAGAATTATCAGAATTAGATAATATTTTACTAAGTAGGAAGGGTAAGACCATAAGTAAATTACATTGCTATTTATTTAAACAAGACATGATTGAGGAACAAGTCAAAGAAATGATGATAACTTGGACTAAATATTTTGGTCATAGTATTGATTTGGACAATTGGCAGACTCTATGGGGAAAAAATTAAAAATCACATTAGCAACTTCATATAAGGAAAATTTATATAAGATGTTTTATAGGTGGCACCTCCCCCCCACAAGATTAGCACGAATCAATAAGGGAAATTTTTCGGCATGTTGAAAGTGTGAGGTGGCTCCTGGAAACGTCTTTCATATGTGGTGGGAATGCCCAAAGGCAAAAAAATATTGGAATCTGATAAAGAGTTGGTTGGAATATGTATACGTATAGCTGAAAGAAAAGTGATATTTTTCTTTTTCTTTTTTGTGTTACTTTTTGTTGTATGTATATGTTTGATTTTTAATGTGTTTTTAATGTGTTTAAAATAAAAAACTTTTAATTTTTTTTTTTTTAAAAAGAGTTGGTTGGAAGAAATTTTGTTAATAAACATAGAAGTTAAACTGGAATTTTTCCTTTTGGGAATGACAGAGGGCAAATACAAGAAAGACATAAACTATCTATTACTGCATATACTTACAGTGGCATGGATAGCCTTTGCGCATAAGTGAAAAGAGACAGACATCCCAAATGAAGAGGAAATACTACTAAAAATTTTCAACTGTGCAGAAATGGATAGACTCACCTTGGAACTCAAAGATAAAAGTGAAACATTGTACTATAAAATCTGGGCAAAATTCTACGAATGGTTAGATAAAAGGAGGATAGCTGAGACAAATGTGTAGTGTTAGACTAGAATCATATACATTATTATAGATAAATATGTATGTAATTGTATAGATAGGTACATGTAGGTATAGATATGTATAATTGTATAGGAATAAGGTATAAATTATTATTATTATACTATGTTTAAATAATGTATAAGGTCTAAGGAATATATTATTATATTATCATTAGTATCAATGGTGGGTTCCACCCGGTTCGGCCCAGTTTCACTGAGCCGGTAGCAGTGACGATATGATGTCACCAAACCGGTTCTGCCCCCCACCCCCCACCAAACCTGCATTATTCTTACCTTTTATTTGCCCCCCCCAGCTATTGACTAGAGGGAAAAAAACTGTTTAAACTCTTGCCACCGGGCTTCAAAGGGCCGCCCTACAGCTGATCAGTGTTAAAAGAAAACAAATGAGTAGACCGGTGTCTGCAAAAATAAATGGGTAGACCGGTGCCTGCAAAAATAAATGGGTAGACCAGTGCCTCCAAAAACAAATGAATAGACGGATACATCTCTGCAAGCAATTAAAAGCCTAGTAGACCAGTACCTCTGCTAAATCCCAAACAATTGTCACATGATCATCAAGCCATGTCCACAAAATAAGCCACACCCACAGAATCGATAGTAAAAAAAATTAGAACCCACCCCTGATTAGTATATTATGTATTAGTTTAAAGTGTTGGAAGATGCTTGGGACCAGTGATGTCATATCTATGTCCAATGTTTTTAATTTTGAACTACTAATAAAAAACTTTTTTAAAAAAAGAATTTCATGCCAGCCATCACAGAAGGATAGTCAGGTATGTCTTTTAATAATAATAATCAGGACTCGAAATGTGAACCCACACACATTGTCTATTGCACTCTGTGGGATATATTTCTCAGCCAACAACTTCAGACCCATGGATTTCGTTAAAGTTTGATTATATTAATCTAATGTTGCAAGCATAAATTTCTCTTGGGGTACAACATGTTACTATAATTCTTCTAGATCCAAAAACCGCAAACCAATCGGCTTCTCATCTTTCTTTCTTAGTTTCTTTCTCATTCAGTTTATTGGCAGTTTTTTGGCTTTCCTTGAAATTGTTTAGCTTCCCTTTAGACTAATGTACACTGCACAGTCCATATTTGACTTTGGCCAACTGCTTAATCATTCTCTAAATTATGATAAATTAATTATATCTTGCAATTATATTGCGCAAAGCTGTGATTTGTCTCACTTTCAGAATCAACTGCTTTATACGTTTGCACCACTTGTTTGACTGCACCACTGTAGATTGTCTCTGAAGACTCCTATATTGCATGTAAAAGGTAAAGGTAAAGGTTGCCCTTGCACATATATGCTAGTCATTCCCGACTCTGGGGGGCGGTGCTCATCTCTGTTTCAAAGCCGAAGAGCCAGCGCTGTCTGAAGACATCTCCGTGGTCATGTGGCTAGCATGACTAAATGCCAGAGGCACACGGAACGCTGTTATCTTCCCACCAAAGGTGGTCCCTATTTTTCTACTTGCATTTTTTATGTGCTTCCGAACTGCTAGGTTGGCAGAAGCTGGGACAAGTAATGGGAGCTCACCCGTTATGCGGCACTAGGGATTCGAATCGCTGAACTGCCGACCTTTTGATCAACAATTCAGTGTCTTAGCATTCTGAAGCACTTTTTGATCATTTTCAAATGCGTTCTTGGCATAGAAACACCTTTGGCCCATGATTGCTTTTATGAAAAAGGCTGGCAGTATATTTTTGTCTACATTTTCATGCTGGCAAATAAATAAATAAATAAATAGGTCTCATTTCTTTATTTTTTTAAATCATGGATGTCAAAACCAACAGTTTGAACTTGATGCTACGTATACAAAATGCTTAAATTAATATTCAAACCATTCTATGCCTTTTGGTCTTGCTTGCAGTTAAAGTATACCTTCAGGAAGACAAACAAAGATCTTGGGGAGGGAAAATCGAAAATATTCAGGAATTTTATTCTCTGTTTGCCTGGGGTCCATTAAAATAAACATAAAACTCACAACATTTGTCAATTTCATATTGCTTAAAAGTACCTATTTTTCTTTCCAAAGTACAGGTAGTCCTCAAGTTACAACCACAATTGAGCCAAAAATTTATGTTGTTAAGTGTTGTGGCCCGTACGCGGCCTGTGCAGCTAGTAGCTGATTCAGACAGTGAAGAGGCTGGTGTGGCCAGCCTGTGCAGCTGGCACTTGAGTCGGACAATGAGGAGGCTGGAGAAGATGTGGTGCCAGAGGCGGGGATTCAGCCAGGGCCTTCAGAACCTCCAGAAGCTCCCTTAAGTGAAGAGGACGAAGAAGAGGAGCATCTTCCTGATGCACGGGCGCACAGAGCTGCCAAAAGGCAGGAGTGGCTCCTCAGGAGGAGGTCTCCTCGAGAGTAAGGCTTGGGGCTAATTGGCCACTCCCTTAGCCTATTTAAGGAGGAACGCCGACTGAAGAAATTTGCAGGGAACAACTTCTTTCACATATCTTCGTATCCTGTCTTGCTTATCTTATCAGCTTCCTGCAAATTGCTTCTGGGCATTTTGCCAACCACAGTAAGCTTTCAGTTATTATTCTTTGAATTCTTGGCAGCTGTTAATGCAGTTAATTAACAGTCGTTGTTGTAAAAGACTGATTGATTTAGTAAATCAAGGTTTGAACGGACTTTTTGTGTGCTGCGTTCTTTGGGGTCCATAGCTGGGCAGAACATTAAGTGAGAAATTTGCTAAGTGAGTTTTGCCCCATTTTACGACTTTTCTTGCCACATTTGTTAAGTGAATCAGTGCAATTCTTAAATTGCTTAAGTTGTTAAGCAAATCTGGTATCCCCATTGACTTTGCTTGTCAGAAGCTCACAAAAGGGACTCACAATAACTGTGGGACACTGCAACCATCATAAATATGTCAAGCATCTGAATGTAAATCAGATCCGAATGCAACCAATGCTGCAATGGTCATAAGTGTGAAAAATGGTCATACTCATAACTCATTTTTTTCAGTGCCATTGTATCTTTGAATGGTCACTAAATGAACTGTTGTAAGTTGAAGAAGGCTTTAATTCAAAATAGGTAAACTGATGATAAGGACAATGGATGTAAATCTGAGAAGTTGTGAAAAATGACATATTTCTCATGCAAATATAAGATAAACCTGATTTTAATATGCAGAGTATCATTTGCCATTTTGTTGGCATGAAGCCTACTCCATTCTAAATACTCTTCCAAAACACCATAATAACTACCCTGTTTTCCTCAAAACAAGACATCCCCTGATAATAAGACCAATCGGGCTTTTGAGCACATGGCAATAAGGCCAAGCGCTTATTTCAAGTTCAAAAAAATATAAGACAGGGTCTTATTTTCAGGGAAACACGGTAGGTATGTCAAATGGAATGGTAATATCATTTGAAGGAAGACAAATCCTCATATTTTGTTAACAATTATCTAAAAGAACTGTTTCTATACAAATTATTTTGATCTTTTGTAACAGTACCTTTTTAAACAATATTAAAACGTCTTCTGCCATGCTATAATTTTGTGCCATAATTAAATATTTCCTTGCTAAAATAACAGTACAACCAAGTACAAAATTTGGCCACCTTAAGCAGACTTAATAGAAAAGTCTGCACATACTTATTTATTATATTACTCTGAAGTCATTTAGTCGCTAAATCGAATTAGACATTTTAAAGTGTTTACTGTTATTCACTGTCTTATTGTTTTTAATATTTTAATTGTAATATATGTTTTGAATTGTGAACCTCCCAGAATCATTTACTGAGATGGGCAGCTATAGAAATCAAATCAAATCAATTAATCAATCAAATAGAAGCTGATGTTTATCAAGGAAAATTGTTCTAATTAATTAGAGGTGTTATAATGAGATATTTACCTTCTAAATATATAGCTATTTAAATTCTGGAATAAACTAGGACTATAATCATTCTTTTATCTCATAACCTACTAACATGACATTACACAATCAATATTTATCTTTAAACTGGATGTTAACACAAAATTACATATCTAGTATTTTTAATCTTAATGGGTTTGATTAGACATACTGGGTGTTTCTCTGTGCTTTATTATCAGCTCCTTCTACCAATATTATGCAACAAAGAATAACCATGCTTGAGTCATCACTAAAGTCTAGAGCATATATAAACAAATTGGATGACATGTTTGACATTTCTCATATTTCATAAAATACAGATTAAAACACAGAGAAAACGCTAAACCGAGATTCCTTTTAGCTGTGGTTTCTTAAACAAAGCATAGTAGTTCACACAAAATGCTAAGCCATAATTGGGAGATTGGGTACATTCATTTAAGTCCAAAGCTACCAAAACCTCAAAACAAAACAAACAAGCCATTATAAAGTAAGCCACAGAATACTGAATTCCATGTATGCCACAGTTCCAAACATAAGATTTTGAAGATGATGCCCATTGCTTCTCACTGATATTTTTAAAGAATAACTTTTAAAAATAAATGAATTAGTTATATTTACTTACTGTATATAAATGATTTATACCATATTTTTTCAGACTATAAAACGCACCTAGCTTTTGGGGAGGAAAAAAAATTCTGCCTCTACCTCACAACAATTTATCTCCTTGCAGCAAACAGCAAACAGCCTGGTCAGCTTCAGCACAACCTGATTTAGCACGAGCAGCTGATTGGCAGTTGGATCTGTCTCCCGGAATACACCTATCAGCTGTTCCAGGCCGCAGGGATTGCCATCACCCATTGCTGCTGTCGCTGCCCATTGTCGCTGCCCATTGTTGCTGCCGCCTCAGCGTGCCCCATTTTCGGCCTCCACATACCCTACTTTCGGCCTGTTCCAGGCAGCAGGGATTGCTGTCACCTATCCCCACCACCTGGAACTGGCTGCAAATGGAATGTGCAGAGGCCGAAAATGGGGCACACTGAGCCTGAAAATGGGGTGCACTGAGGCGGCAATAGGTGGCAGCCGCAATAGGCGGTGACAGCGGCAATGGATGATGTCAATCCCCGCGGCCTGGAACAGCTGATAGGTGATATTCCGGGAGGCAGATCCAACCGCCAATCAGCTGCTTGTGCTAAATCAGGCTGTGCTGAAGCTAACCAGGCTGTTTGCTGTTTGCTGAAAGGAGGCTAACTGATGGGGAGGCAGAGACCATCAGGGTGGGGGCTGGCGGGTGGGCAGGGCTTCAGCAACATTCACTGTATAAGATGCACAGACATTTCCACCCAGTTTGGGGGTGGGTAAGTGCGTCTTATACACCGAAAAATACAGCAAATAAGACCTACTGAAGAAAGTCTCACAAGGCAACTGTTTGAAATAAAACATTTATATCACAAATGGACTAAAAAATGTGGTACATGTGATATAAATGTTTTGCTTCGGACAAAATTTAGTGTAGCTCCAGATTTTTCTAACAATTGTAAATGAATTGCAATGTTCAATGCAAAAATAAGATACAGTTCCTCAAAACCTGACTGAACAGTAATTATTTTATAATAAGCTATTTATTTTAATTACACTTGATTACAAATTAATTGCAATTTCTAAAACTGAAGTTAATTTCAGTTTACCCTTGCCTTACGCATTAACTTTTGGGTTGCCCACCAGCATGACCTGTAATGGTACAACATGGTTTCTGCCCAGTGGTGAAATCCAAATTTTTTTACTACTGGTTCTGTGGGCATGGCTTGATGGGTGTGGTGTGGCTTGGTGGGCATGGCAGGAGAAGGATACTGCAAAATCCCTCCCTGTCACAGTCCCTCCCTGTCATTGCGTTTTTGTATTTACCAGATGAGCTCTTACTTTTGAACTCTAAGACTTACCGTAGCTTGCCAAGTTCTTATCTTTAAGCTAACTGCGCATGTCCACATTCTTTCACTTTCTTCTATCTTTGTTCTCCGGCCAGGAGAGGTGGCTGGGAAAGCTTTGCCAAGATGTAACTAATTAGATTAGTAAGATGTTTTAATTTCTTTATAACAAATAAATGAGGTTTTTTTAGAAAATATATCTTTGGGGTTTATTTTCTTCAAGTATACTTCAAGGGAAGGTCACGATCCATTCTCTAATCAAGGTGCAATTACCCAAAAGCAGAATGGGATTAATTGCCACCCCGACACTCCCCACTCCTGGGGGAAGGATATTACAAAATCTCCATTCCCACCCCACTGGAGTCAGCCAGAGGTAGTATTTGCCAGTTCTCCGAACTACTCAAAATTTTCGCTACCGATTCTCCAAACCTGTCAGAACCTGCTGGCTTTCACCCCTGTTTCTGCCCCTAAGAAATTCTGTATTCTGGCTTTCTAGTTTGGACAGATAATTCTAGTGATGGCAATTTGTGAAATACAAGAAAATATGGTAAATGGAAATTAAAAAATACAGTCTCTCGTGAATTCAATAATATGTAATTGCATGGGACAGAATTGTAAGCAACATCTGCTATACACAGATAAAAAATGCCAAATTATCATGCAAAATAAGTATTCCCTTGCATTCAAAATCTTTCGTTAAGGAGCCATAATAGGTCACTTAATCTCTTCATTTCCTGCTTCTTTCTACATACTTTAGATATATTTTTTTTAACTTTATACCAAAAAAGGGGGATAGGCAATAGTGTATGAAATTAAAACAAGAGAGAAAAAAGACAACAAAAGTAGGCCTCAGGATTTGTATGTTATTTTTTCTGGGGTCTAATTTTCACTACGGTTTTTGTTTTGTCTATGTTCATTACAGTTACATGAATCATGCTTTCTGTCAGAAGTATTCAACCTTGTTAGAGAGTTTGGAGTTTAGCAAACAGGTTATTGTGCCATCGACTGCTAAGGCAGATGCTTAGTTAATAAATTGCTGCTATGTTGCATGTTTCGTACTAAGGCAAATTGGTAAAGCTAAAACGAAAATAATCCCAACCCCAAATTGGATGGAAAGCAGAGGTTGGTTTGACCTCAGAAAACCAGTGTATTCCTATGAATCCACAGTTCTGTTGTTCTGGATTCTTTCCACAGTCCTCTGCTCTCATCCAGTTTCCAAGAAACAAGATTTCCCAGCTCACAACATCTAGTAATCAGATCCAAGTATTTCTCCTAACTCTTAGCATTGTCTGTCTCTAACTTTAGTATTAGCATAACTGCACAAAGAATCTTCTACATTACTTCTTTCCCATATCTCTCTTTACAACTCCATGCCCTAGTTTTCCTACTCATGCTAAGGTGACCAGACGTCCTGCTTTTGGCGGGACAGTCTCGCTTTTGAGCAATTTGTCCCGCGTCCCGCGGCGTTTTAAAAAAGTCCCGATTTTTCATTCTGCTCCTGAGTCCCGGCTGCCTCCTGAATCCCCCCTGATGGCTAGAGGGAAAAAAAACTCTTTAAACTCTTGCCACGGGGCTTCAAAGGGCCGACCTACAGCTGATCAGTGTTAAAAAAAAAATGAATAGACCCATTTCTGCAAAAATAGAAAAAACAGCCCCTGTTAACAGCTTCCGCTAGGTTAATTAGCTGCAAAAAGCTGCAAAAAGTTCCTGGAGCAGATTCCCCCCCCCCCCCCCAGCTATACTGAAAACAAAGGCGAAAGCGAAACTAAACCTGCAAGGTGACAAAATGAGGCAGAGAGAGATTTCTTTCTTTTTCTTTTTCCTCACCAAAAAAGGTAGGTACAAAACTGCAAACAATGGGAAATTTTGGGCAAAAGAGGAGAGTTCAAGATTTTAAAACACAAAAGAAAAAAAGCTCTATTTAACTAGGGAATTGTAATAATTGAGATACTATTAATAATTGTATATTGTGTTGAAAGCAGAAATGGTTAAGTTGTGGTTTGGAGGAATATATGGGGGAAATTATTTGGTTTATTATTATTGGTAAATATAATTAATTGATTTGTAAGAAATTGGATTGCATGGAAATAATTGGAATATTCATGTTCATATTGATTAATATACAAAAAAGATAGTTATATAACTAATTGATTTATATTAAAATGTTGAATTTGTATTAAACAACTGTATTACATAATTACATAATTAACCAATGTGAGGATGGATATAAAAATAGATGACAATGGGAAGGGGTATAATATAGAATAGAAGGGAAAACTTGAATTTGATTAAGATTAGAGATGAGGATGAAGGGTAATATTGTTTTTTTAAAAAAATAGATGAGGAATAAATATGGCAAAAAGGAAATATAGAAATTGTAAATTTAATTGAAATGACTATGTTTAAACTAATGTTTAAATTTGTGAACCAGCCAAATATTCTGTTCAAAGAAAATACATTGTATGTTTGTATGTGTGTTTCTAATTATTGCTATTTATTCATATTTGTTCTCTTTTATTCTTTAAAGTTTAACAATTCATTCTTAATCTTAATATCTTTATATTTGCTTGGGGTTGGCTTTCTTCCCTTTCATCTTTTTTATTGTACAGCAATCTTTCTCCTCAAACCTACCACCACTCTCTTTTCTTTCCTTCTTACTTTCTCTTCCCCCACCCTCTTTTTCTCCTCCCTACTTCCTCTTCCTTTCTCCTTCTCCTCCTCTCTTCCTCCCTTTCTTACCCTCACTCCTACTCTAATTTCCATTCCTTCATCCCTCTCTATTGCTGTATCCTTTAATGCATATGGACTACTCAGAGGGCTGAAAAAGTTATTTTTGACTGGTCCTCACACTTTTGACCAGTCCTCGAACTTACGACTGTCCTCACATTTTACATTTTTGCCCTATCTTGTCACCATGGTGAAGAGAAGCAGTTGTGAAATGAGTGACATGGTTGTTAAGAATACTGCACGGGCATAAATGTGAGGATGGTCATAAGTGTGAGGACCAGTCAAAAGTGTGAGGACCTGTCAGAAATGACTTTTCAGCCCTCTGAGTAGTCCCTATACACATAGCCATGGCCACCCGGTCACATGACCAGCTAGCCACGGTGGTCACATGGCCTCCAAGCCACGCCCACACAATAAGTCACGCCCACAATGGTGTCCTTACCAATGTTAAAATCTGTTCACCTTACCCTATACACATAGCCATGGCCACCCGGTCACATGACCAGCTAGCCACGCCCACCCAGTCACATGACCAGATAGCCACGCCCACCCAGTCACATGACCAGATAGCCACGCCCATAAAATAAGCCACGCCCACAATGTTCCTCTTTACCAATGTTAAAATCTGGTCACCTTAACTTATGCCCCCCTCTGGGGTTTGGCAGAACCTCTGTGCAGTTTGGAGAACCCCCAAATCCCACTCCTGGCTGGCCCCACCCCCCCGTCCCGCCCCTCCCAGTAGTCCCGTTTTGGATGCAGGAGGCTTGGGGAAGGCGGAGGCTTGGGGAGGGCAAAAAACAGGCTACCAGAAGTTCGGGAAGGGCCTCCGGAGCCTGGGGAGGCTATTTTCACCCTCCGGGAGGCTTGAACAAAACCTCCAGAGCCTGGGGAGGGCAAAAATGCCCCCCACCATGGTGCAGGAGGCCGACTAGGCCACGCCCACCATGGTCACACCCACCCAGCAACCAGGCAGAGAACCTCTTTCTAAAATTTTTGAGGCCCACCCCTGTGTTAAACCCCATTCAACCATATTAAAAAGGCACATTTCTCTCATTCAGCTACGTTATAACAAAGACTGAACAAGTTTCCCCAAAAAATCTGGCTTAGGTTTACTTATTTTCCTTGCATGAAGTTTTAAGGAAAAGAAAGAAAAACCTTATTCCTTATTCATGTCAACAAATTCATTTCAGAAAGAATAATTTTGAAATTGAACACGTTAGGACATTCTGAACATATGAAACTAACCAGTGGAAGATTAATTGCTTTGTGTGAGAGATAAGAAAAGTTAAGATGGTTGGAAAAGGGGAGAAAAAAAAGGATTCTGGAATTATGTGTTGAAATATACAGCTTTCTTACTTGCCAGACCACATTAACAAGGATAAGAAAAGATCAAACATTTTTTCTACTTGCTGATTATCTGAATGGAGTTGTCCAGACAAAGGTATAATCAGGAGCTTGCAGTTACATGTAAATTCAACATAGTTCTATGCCATTGGTCTGAAAATGCTACATAAAAATGACAAACTATTTTTGCCATGTGTTTGCATTCCTTGCTCTCGTTGGTTGTTGCTCCCCCATTCCCCACAAGATCATAATAAGAGGCAGATATGATTAAGTAAAGATGGACAAATGTGGAACTGCCAGAATAAACAATTAGAAGCCCTAGAGTACAACGGAAGTTTGCTATCATGAGCACACCAGGGATGAAATGCTCCCAGTTCGGACCGGATCGCCCAATCCGGTAGCGATGGAGGCGGGTGGTTCGGAGAACCCGTAGCAAAAATCCCTGCCCCCCCCCCCCACATTGCCCATCTGAGCCGTACAATCATCAGAGGCTTTTTTAAAAAAAAATTTAAAAGCATTTTTTCTACAACCTCTTCGGGCGAAGAGGTTATAGAAAAATGTTTTTAAAAGGAAAAAAAGCCTCTGCCGATCAGGCAAGTCAGCTGGGATCGTCAGAGGCTTTAAAAGCATTTTTCAAACAACTTATTTCAGAGGAAGTATTGAGTCTGTCATCTGCACCTCTATAACTGTCTAGTTTGGCTCTGCAACCAATCAAGACAGGCACAGACTTCAACGGATAATTAGAACTGCCGAAAAAACAATTGCTACCAACCTGCCTTCCATTGAGGACCTGTATACTGCACGAGTCAAAAAGAGGGCTGTGAAAATATTTACCCCTCCCATCCTGGACATAAAATTGTTTCAACTTCTACCCTCAAAGCGATGCTATAGGGCACTGCACACCAAAACAACTAGACACAAGGACAGTTTCCCCCCGAATGCCATTACTCTGCTAAACAACTAATTCCCATAACACTGTCAAACTATTTACTAAGACTGTTTTACTACTCTTCTTCTCATCCTTCCTATTAGGACCTGGCTAGGTGGCTCAGTGGCTAAGACCCTGAGCTTGTCGATCAGAAAGGTTGGCAATTTGGTGGTTCGAATCCCTAGTATAGGTCTCCTGCGTGAGCAGGAGGTTGGACTAGATGACCTCAAAGGTCCCTTCCAACTGTTACTGTTGTTGCTGTTGTTATTACCTATCTCCTCCCACTTATAACTATAACCATGTTGCTTGTATTTTTACGATTTATATTGTTTCCTAGTATTTATTTATTTCTTTGATTTTTATACTGCCCTTCTCCAGCGGGGCTCAGGGCGATGAACAGCCAAGGTAAAAACATAGCATACAAAAATTAAAACAGTTTAAAAGATATTAAATAATTTCGGCCCACAATTTAAAACAACCCAGTTAAAATTAATTTCAAATTAAAACCAAAAGATGGGATCAAGCCAGCCCGGCTAGATGAAATAAGTGAGTTTTAAGGGCCCGACGAAAAGTCCAGAGATCTGGTATCGTGCGTATCTCTGGGGGTAGGTCGTTCCAAAGGGTGGGTGCCACCACAAAGAAGGCTCTCCCCCTGGGGGTCGCCAGCTGACACTGCCTGGCCAATGGCACCCTGAGGAGGCCCTCTCTGTGCGAACATACTGGCTGGTGGGAGGCAGTTGACGGCAGAAGGCGGTCTCGTAAATATCCAGGACCTAAGCCATGGAGCGCTTTAAAGGTGGTCACCAACACCTTGAAGCGCACCCGGAAGACCACCGGGAGCCAGTGCAGCTCGCACAGGAGAGGTGCCACATGGGAGCGCCCTCTCGCTCCCATAATCCCCCGTGCGGCCGCATTCTGGACCAGTTTGAGCCTCCGGGTGCACCCCAGGGGGAGCCCCATGTAGAGAGCATTGCAGTAGTCCAGGCGGGAAGTGAGGAGTACTTGAGTGACCATGCGTAGGGAGTCCTGATCCAGAAAGGGATGCAACTGGCGTATCAGGCGAATCTGATAAAAAGCCCTCCTGGCCACGGCCGTCATATGCTCTTCTAAAGACAGCCGTGCATCCAGGAGGACGTCCAAGTTGCGAACCCTCTCCGTGGGGGGGGCCAATTACTCGCCGCTAATAACCAGCGATGGCGCCAGCTGGCTATAGCGGAATGCCGGAAGCCACAGCCACTCGGTCTTGGAAGGGTTGAATTGGAGCCTGTTTCTCCCCATCCAGGCCCGCACGGTCTCCAGGCACCGGGACATCACTTCAAGTGCATCGTTGGGGTGGCCTGGGGTGGAGATGTACAGCTGGGTATATGATTTGATTGCTTATGACTATCACTACGTGTTGTATCTTATGACTCTTGAATGTATTTTTTTCTTTTTTCTTTTTTTCCTTTCATGTACACTGAGAACATATGCACCAAAAACAAATTCCTTGTGTGTACAATCACACTTGGCCAATAAAGAATTCTATTCTATGCTATGCTATGCTATGCTATGCTGTGCTGTGCTGTGCTGTGCTGTGCTGTGCTATGCTGAGAGCTGAATGCAAGGAAATTTCATTTTAATGTATGCTGATTAGTGTACATTTAAAGTGACAATAGTTTTTATTCTAATCTACTTATGTAGTAGCAAACTTGTCTTATAATTGTGCAGAATTTTGCCACAATGTGACTATAAGCAATATTCCTGCCTTTATCTTTTAAATAAATATGGAAATGCAAAACAAAGCAACCTGAACATTTCAGTAAAGTGCCTATAATATATTTAAAACATTTAAATCATCGTTTATTTTTACAACATAAAAGTGCATGGCTAATATTTTCTATTGCTCTCAATTCACCACGGAAAGCCTGCTCCTTTAACAGATACTATACTATCTACCCTATAAAACTGCTGAAGAGAGCATATAATATCTTGCTTTAACAAATGTTCTCTTGTATTGAATATTCTGGCTGTCCTTAACACTTACGCACTAATCTCTTTACTGTAAAATTACAAGAAAAGTGCTGTAAAATGTAAGCGCAGGCATTTTGCTAAACCACAAACATTCTCTTCATGATACATACATTCCTCACACATGATTTGTCCTATCAATATGAAATTTGCTATGGAAGATAGTTTTGTGTAAGGAATACAAGCTGCCCACATTTCAAAAGACACAGACAAAAACCAGCTGAGTTACAGCAGCTTAAATCAGTCTTGGAAATCTGCAAAAATCATCATCATAATAATGCTATTTTTAAAAAACAAAAGCAATTTATAATGATTCATGCATTCTGAATTACTGGAAGTATTAGACTTATCTAGCTTAATAAGTTTGATACTTCCAGGAATTCAGAATGCAAGAGTCACGTCGTTCGCTTTTAACCTTGAACTAGTTTCTCATGTCTGCATTACACAGTATTTGGTGAAGAAAGGCTATCGTGGCAAGAGTGCAGCTGAATTATAACAGCCTGCAAATGATCCTTCAGAAATGGCAAGTGATGATTGGGCTGAGCAATTAGGCCCTGCAACAGATTTTGAGCTGACATAAGAGTGTTTGGGTGCAGGAGTATAACATACTGTCTAGTCTTTTGCCTTAATTTTTAAAACAGACTAGATTGCTGAACCTGTATTCAATTAACGGAAGTTCATCTATCACTTTCAATTTTTAAAGAATTTTTAAATTCTTCAGAACTAAACTAATACCTCTTCAAAAGTTTTACAATGACTATTTAAATGGAGCCTCTTGGAACTCAGGACTTTTGTTTAACAATATATATAAATAAGAACATAAGTAGCACAATTCTAAGAAATGCCTATCAGAATATTTTTAATTTAACATAGTCTACAGCTAGGTGGCACTTGATCCTAAAAGTCTAAGCCAGGTCAGATCTAGCTAGTACTGGGATAGGAGATCACATAAAATGGACTATACTGCGAAAACAACAACAACAACAACAACAACAACAACAACAACAACAATAGAAGATTCCCATCAGTCACAACTGAAACATAATTTTACGTAAATTCACAGACTGGCAGACCGCTCCCTTAAATGCAATATTGGTTAGAGCAATCTAAAAATAAATTCCGAAATGGTTTATATAACTTTATATTCTTTTTTCTGTTTTCAAATGATGTTATTGATGGATTTCCAGAGAAGTAAAAATGCAGTGAAGATAATAATAAAATCACTTAATTATTTTTGCATATAAAAATTGCTTTATATAAGGCTATCAAATGTAATCTTTGATGTCAAATTGTTCAGAAGAATGATGAAATCCTTAAATGTATAAACAGCATGAAAAAGTCAGTTTCATAAGTATAAATGAACTCTTCCATGCTTAATCAACTAAAATTGCTCTAATTTAAAGCTTATCCTAATTCTCTTCACTGGTGAAAACAGCTTAGTTTTCTCCAGAAACAGGTATTTCTTGGATAATATATTGCATTAATTAGCATTCGTCTGCATCTAGTGGTATTTTTTTTTTATTTGGTAAGTGGAAGTAGCTGTTCTACAGCTATATATTCTGGTAAATTAGCCTTATTAGTACATTGATTTATGAGACTTACCTATATGTTCAAAGTATATATAAATAAATCATATAAGGAACCTTATTCCTTATATGAATATATAGCTACCAAACTACTCCTTCCCCTTATAAAATAAAACAAATTCCACTGGATACAGAGGAATGCTAATTCATGCAATATATTCTTCTGTAAATAGAGGAGATTAAAATATGCCTTAGAGAAAAAAAATGTGGAAACAGAATTGTAGCTAGGATATTCTCTTATTAAGATTGGCATATATATATTTTGTTTGGTTAAAAACATTTTGTCCAGATGAGAAACAGGTACCAATATCTCAAGCTAAATAAATAAAGATTTAGAATTAACATCAAGCCCATATCTATTTAAATCATATTTTGTACATATTATACTCAGTTTTATTGTAATTAATAAATACTGCTCATATGGTACAATTTCCTGTTTAGTTCAGAACTCTTGCCTATTCCAATTTGATGAAGTAATATTATATTGTAGAGCTCATCAAATATTTGGATTCTAGTCAATTAGTTGAAGGTTTTTAGCAATAGTAAAACTTCTTTGCAGAATGATTTGTTTAATTAAATCTGAAGTGATTTTATTTTCATGAAGAGCCCACATTTGGAGTAAAGAAATGGTATTACGAGTGCAGGCAATAGCATATCAAGATAAATGTTTCCTTCTTAAATTATTCTCTCTCTGTTCAAAATTGAGTCCTTCCCCCCGGTCTCCATAACGAACTATTCATACATTTGGATTTAGTTTAACATTCATCTCAGTATTGTCAAGTGACAGAAATTCGTATAAATGTTTCCTAAAAGTTTATACTGGGACAAGAAGTATCTGAGTTCTTGCCAACTGAAAAGCCATTTGCAACTCATGACTTTATGTCTGTAAAAGCTTAGCTTTTCTGATAACTAGTGTTTTTTTGTGAAACAGAAAGGTATATTTGTGTTTCAGCAAGCCGGGCTGGCTTAACATAACATTTTTTAAAAACATTTTTAACTGATTTGTCATTTTAAATTGGGGCCAAATTAATATATATCCTTTTAATTGTTTTTAATGTTTGTATTGTATGTTTTTAGCTGGCTGTACACCGCCCTGAGTCCCTCGGGAGAAGGTGCGGTATATAAATTCGAAATAAAATAAAATAAATAAAAAATATAGAGGAATTATTAAAAATATATAATCTGTGCTTGCTTTGAGCTCTGAACTCTTTGTCAGGCAATGAAAGAAAAAAAAAGAATGTTCATCCTAAGTGGAAGTAATTGGCAAATCCCATCTGTGAAATATATGCATGTCATGGGAATAATTTCCTCCTATAACTGTCTCCTGGCTCAGACATTTTTTCTAGATCCACATCTAAAGGAAAAATCTGAAATCAAACCACAGCCTGAAGGAATATAGTTACTGTAGAAGGCAATATATGATTCTAGAAACTTTAACTTTGTTCACCTTTGCTCAAGGTCTGTGGCATATTACAAATTCTGGCATATGTACCAATATGGTATCTAGCAGGGGTGGGCTTCAAAATTTTTAGCAAGGGGCTCTCTGCCCGGTTGCTGGATGGGCATGGCCATGGTGGGTGTGGCCTAGTCGGCTTCCTGCACCACAGCGGGGGAGACATTTTTGCCCTCCCCGGACTCTGGAGGTTTTCCTCGAGCCTCCGGGAGGGCGAAAACAGCCTCCCCAGGCTCTGGAGGTTGTCTGGAGGGTGGAAACAGGCCTTCCCGAACTTCTGGTAAGCCTGTTTTTCACCCTCCTTGAGTCTCTGCACATGCCCTGCACTTACCTGCATCCAAAATGGGCCACATGGGGATGTCTGGGAGGGATAGGGTGCGGCAGGGCCAGCGAGGAGTGGGATTGGAGGGTTCTCCAAACAGCACAGAATCTTAGCTAGAGGTTCTCCCAGATCGCTACGAACTTCCCAGCAGCCCACCTCAGGTATCTAGTAATAAATAATATGCACAGCAGTGCCTCCTTGATCTAAATCAGTGATTTATGAGACATTAATGCATTAATTTGCCCCCATATTAGAGCTATACAGAAAAGGACTGAAGAGAAGGAATGCTAGGTTCTATTCTAGAATGGTTCCTCACAGCTGTTGAGCAAAGCAGCAGAACAATTTGGACCATTATCTCTTTCTACAACTGCTTAGAAATTTGCTGCTCTGAAGGCCCAATTACTCTTGAAACAACAAATATGTGCAGGAAGAGAAAGTGCCATATCAGGAATATTATATGTATAGGAACAGGAAAATAGCAAAGTTGCAGTGAATATGAGAGACAAATGGCAGCCATATTGAAGTAGTAAACTAAAATGTCTCTCCAATGATAACTTCCTCCATCATTGTCTCTCAATCCTGTTCATCCTTTATCTATGAAGATACTTTCTTCATCAGTAAAGGCTACAATAAGTCTGGATGTTGCTATTATACTTTCCTCTGTTCCAGTGGTGGAATCCAATATTTTTTACTACTGGTTCTGTGGGCGTGGCTTGGTGGGCATGGTGTGGCTTGGTGGGCATGGCAGGGGAAGGATACTGCAAAATCCCCATTCCCTCCCCACTCCTGGGGGAAGGTTATTGAAAATCTCCATTCCCACCCCACTCTGGGGCCAGCCCAAAGTGGTGTTTGCCAGTTCTACTCAAAATTTCCGCTACCAGTTCTCCAGAACCTGTCATAACCTGCTGAATAGCACCCCTGTTCTGTTCCAAATCAGGCCCATTTCAAAAGGCAACTTAATTTTTTAAAGATATCTACAAGTGATATTGAATCTGGCAGTATAAATGAATAAACAAATAAATTTAGAGGATAGACTGAGAAAAGTCAGGGAGAAGGCCCACTGCACATATTGATCTGCCCAAAATAATTTCTACACTGTTTATCTGCAGCAAGGCATGCGAAAAAATATTCATAATCCATAATATCTACAATCTGGAGCCCTTTAGTAGGAAGCAGTTTAAGGATCTGGACCGAAGAATTATGGATGTGGAATAAGATGACCCTTTCTTCTGATGACTTTTGTGTCAATAAAAGGAGTCTGTTAAGAAATTCCTAGAGTTACTTGTTAATAGTTATGAGATTAACCACTCTTTAATTTTGGTAACAAAATTAGAGAGGCATAGCAGGTATAGCAATGCTCAGTTTCAACAACCACATTATTATTATTTATCAAATTTAAATGATGCCTGTTCCCCACTAAGGCAACTTTGGACAGTTTACATATCATAAAAAGATAAATAGAAATTAAAAAGATAAATAGAAAAACAATACAACAATTAAAATTATGCAAGAAAACAGAACCAAGGAGACAGACAGCATAGGGATGAAGTCTTTGTCAACCACTTCAGTAATAAGTGACCCAGGGGTGGGTTCTAAAATTTTTTATTACAGGTTCTGTGGGCATGGCTTATTTTGTGGGCATGGTTTGATGGTCATGTGACAGTTCTTTAGGATTTAGCAGAGGTACTGGTCTACCAGGCTTTTAACTGCTTGCAGAGCTCTACCGGTCTACCCATTTGTTTTTGGAGGCACCGGTCTACCCATTTGTTTTTGGAGGCATCGGTCTATCCATTTGTTTTTCGAGCGCACTGGTCTACCACCACACTGCCTTTTAACACTGATCACTGATCACTTTTAACACTGATAGGGTGGCCCTTTGAAGCCCCGCGGCAAGAGTTTAAACAATTTTTTTCCTTCTAGCCGATCAGCTGGGACTTGGGAGGCAGCGAATAGATTGGGGGCAGGGCCAAATAAAAGGTAAGAATAATGCAGGGGGGGGAGGCGGGAGGGCCCAGCTCCCGAACAAAGAGAACCGGTTCGGTGACGTCATATCGTCACTGCTACCGGCTTGGCTGAACCAGGCTGAACCGGGAGGAACCCACCACTGAAGTGACCCCTTCAGGGCCCCAAACCAATTGGCAAAATCTAATATTAATACCCTTCTAGAAAGCCAAAATGATGGGACCAGTTCTCAGCTCTGATAGTCGAGTGGGGCCATAGGTTTGGGATCACAGCAAAATAGATTCTTTTCCTTAATTCGACCTACTGGAATTCTTTATCAGACAGGGTACATAGCAGAGGCCCCTTCCACTGGAGTGAGTGGGATAGTTAGTTACATTGGGATGGAGACATCTTAGATACCTTGTACCCACATAAGCAGCCTGTAAATATTCCTCAAACAATCTTTACATTTCCAAAATAAGCTTCCCACTTTGCCCACAACTGATATTTTACTAGAAGAGTCCTCAAATCTTCTGCTCGAAGTAAAATTCCCTATACCACCAGGCTTGAAATTTCAGGTCTGGATAGCCTCGAACTACGCCATCTACATTCCGACATATGCTTAGGTCATAAGATTATTTACCAAAATGTCCTACCTGTAAATGAGTACTTTAATTTCAACCGTAATAACACAAGGGCTATCAATAGATTCAAACTCAATGTAATTCGCTCTAATCTTGATTGTAGTAAATATGACTTGTGCAATAGAGTAGTAAATGTCTGGAACGCTCTACCTGATCCTGTTGTTAGTCTCGCTAATCCCCATACTTTTTATCTTAAACTGTCTACCGTGGACCTTCCATGTTTCTTAAGAGGTCCCTAAGGGGGCGTGCATAAGCGCACCAGCGTGCCTACCGTCCCTGTCCTACTGTCCCCATTTATATGTAATCATTCTATGTGTTTATGACTATGTTTTGCCTATTTATTTGTCCATGTCTATGTCTATACTGTTACTTGTTTCCTTGTACTTGATGACAAATAAATAAATAAATAAATGCAAGTTTTTGAAAAGTCTAATTTCCACTAGAAATATGTTTTCAGAAGGAAGGAAGGAAGGAAGGAAGGAAGGAAGGAAGGAAGGAAGGAAGGAAGGAAGGAAGGATTGAATGTTATTGTTATGAGGTTTTTTTTGGAATGAAATTCATGTGCATGTGGTATAGGAAAGTGATAAAGTGTTCTGTCCCCGTCTCTCTCACACACACAAACAGACAGCCGGGGGTTAAATAAACTGGCAGACAACCAATTCTTCTGATAAGATGCTTGGCAGCAACCCAGTAGCTGCTTGCCAAGAACTTTTACTCAATAAACAAAATACCCACAGTCAAGAATTGTCCAGTTCGTAAAATAAATCCAAGGCCGATAATGTTGTTTCCAAAGATGCAATGTGACTTGATAGTAGTTAGTTTTGTCCGTCACAGAGTCTGAATGGCTACCTCACCCCCTTTTATACCCTGTGGGGTGAGGTCCAGTGACTCAGCCTAATCTCTGGCACGCCTTTTCTTCTGTTGCGTGTGCTTATCTCTGCGACGCTGCCGAGGATCCAGCCAAGACTCATTACCCTCATCACTGTCCACCTGTGGCTGCGTGGACATGCTTGGCCCTGGCCCTATCTCTTGCTCTTTGGCGGACACCGAAGGCATTGCCAGAGAGGAGGGTCCTGGAGAGGGAGGCCTTGCCAACTCCTCTCCTTCGCTCTCGGAGTCATCTCCTGCCGATGACACAGGCTCAGGTAACGAAGCCACAACATAAAGGGTGTGAGAGAATCCATGTGTGAATCAATTAGTAAATAATGATATACATACATGAGATTGTATCACCTGGAAATTATATCAGGAACAGCATGTGCACAAATAATGGACGTTGCATTCTTTCTGAGATACAATTGGTCAATTTCTTATTCCTATCAAAGACTCTAACAGGAATTAGCTAGATTTTACAGCTGTTTTTGGATTAAAAGGATATTTACATTAGATTTATATTTTAACATGAAATTAAAGCATACAGAAAAGTATGTGTTGTTCCTTCATGAGTGCCTTCATTTATGATAAAATAATGCATATTATTAACTCTACATTTTGTCTTCTTTTTCATGTAAAATAACTTAGGGCAAAGCTTTGAGTGGGAAGGAGGGCTATAGAGATAAAGATTTAGTCTGATAATCGATTATACTTTGTCTGATATCCTTAACTGCCGATAATCTGGTATCATTTAACAATGTTTCCTTATTTCATTTGCTTTTCTTTTCTTTTTTTTTAAATTTGATTTATATGCCGCCCTTCTCCAGAGACTCAAGAGTGGCTTACAATGTGCTAAGCAATAGCCTTCATCCTTTTTGTATATTTATACAAAGTCAGCTTATTGCCCCCACAACTGGGTCCTTTTAACCCAGGAATTTCTATTTTGTTTATTCTTTTTTTATTTCCACTCTTAAACAGAGATTTTGTTGCTCTGGCCAACACATTTCACCTGTAGGAATGTGAAAAACTGGACATAGCTAGGTAAACATAAGTTTAATTCAGACTAATGATGATGTGAGCGAACTAGTTATTGCTGACTTATAAAAGACACAGAGATTGGTACCAATTCAAGCAAGGGTGATAGTTACCATAGCTACAAAGTTATAATTTGTCCCTAGATATTTAATCTATCATTCTAGACAGATTTGATTTAAGTCGCAGTGCCAAAATTTTCTGTCTCTTCAGAGCTTTCTGGCAGTAGTGGGAAATATCCAAATAAAATAATTTCATTAACTTGAATTTCCTTATAAACTCTAGCATAGGGCCCTGAAATTACAGTACAGTACGATAGATATATGATAGTTAGATATCATTTATAGCTAGATATCTAGATGCAGGTGGCCATAGCAATCCTTTGAGTAGTATCCAATGTAGCATCAAATGATCAAGTCTATTAATCACCTTTTTAAACATTCCCCCATATTGCTGATCTTACATCACTTCAGGACAGTGGTGAAATCCCATTTTTTTTACTACCAGTTCTGTGGGTGTGGCTTGGTGGGTGTGGTGTGGCTTGGTGGGCGTGGGTTGGTAGGCATGGCAGGGGAAGGATATTGCAAAATCTCCATCCCCTCCCCACTCCTGGGGGAAGGATATTGCAAAATCTCCATTCCCATCCCACTCTGAGGCCAGCCAGAGGTGGTATTTGCCGGTTCTCTGAACTGCTCAAAATTTCCGCTACCGGTTCTCCAGAACCTGTCAGAACCTGCTGGATTTCACCTCTGCTTCAGGGCATTTTAGGAAGTTCATTGAAGTTATACTAAACTAATCAGATATAGCACCTTAAATGTCTCCTGTTGCTTTTTTAAAAACCAGTTTGATGAGAAATTCTTTGTTTTTCATTATTTTTTGAAGAAGTGAGTTTCCCTAGATGGTCTCACCATTGGACTCCGAGTTTTTGCACTTACCTTAATTGTGAAAGGACCAAAGAGAAGGGAATATCCTTGTTCAGGTTGACTTCCCATGCTTTCACATTCCTCCTAGGAGAGACCACTTGAAATGACGGCCAAATTGTATGTTGTTGTTGTTGTTTTTCAGATCACGGAGTCTGACTAGCTAGAAAGGCTGCTAAGGATGAAGAGCCTGCCACATTTCACAATGCAGTAAATTGAGAAACACCACCATACATACATACATACATACATACATACATACATACATACATACTTTTTTAAAAAAAATTAAAAGCATCTTGATACTAAGACAGAAAAACAAGTGCCTCCTTTACAGGGGAAAAAAT
Organism: Arizona elegans; assembly: GCA_022577455.1. Classification (NCBI taxonomy): domain Eukaryota; kingdom Metazoa; phylum Chordata; class Lepidosauria; order Squamata; family Colubridae; genus Arizona; species Arizona elegans. The sequence goes on from JAKOOJ010000009.1 coordinate 64,560,643, forward strand.
AAATAAAAGCATGGTGGACAAATCCACCTTTGCATTGTTTTTCTAATCTTTCTCATTCCCAGTCTGGAGCAGCAGTACAAAATCCTTTTCTACTGCATAAGGTAAAGGTAAAAGGTAAAGGTTCCCCTCACACATATGTGCTAGTCGTTCCTGACTCTAGGGGGCAGTGCTCATCTCCGTTTCAAAGCCGAAGAGCCAGCGCTGTCCAAAGACATCTCCGTGGTCATGTGGCCAGCATGAGTAAACACCAAAGGCACACGGAACGCTGTTACCTTCTCACCAAAGGTGGTCCTTATTTTTCAACTTGCATTTTTTATGTGATTTTGGACTGCTAGGTTGGCAGAAGCTGGGACAAGTAACAGGAGCTCATCCCGTTATGCGGCACTAGGGATTCGAACCGCTGAACTGCCTACCTTTTGATTGACAAGCTCAGCATCTTAGCCACTGAGCCACTGCGTCCCTTTCTACTGCACACTGACATCAAATATATGCTGTGAAGTCCAACAAAATGGGACCCCATATGCTTACAGGAGGAAAGAAATTGTAATTTTTTATTAGCCTTGTTGAAATAAGACAAAAGTATGTTTGGTTATACTTTGACATTTACAACATTAAGGTATACGGCTTAGAATTCTAGAAGAAATAAATATACTTCAATTTATAATTATAAAAGTACCTCAGCTCTAATTATACTAGTGATACATAACAAGCAAGGTGATGATTTACAGCAGTTTTAGTAAGGTCTTCTTTTGTTAAATAAGACTACCTTGAAGAAAAAAAATTGTACAAAGTTTAATTTTGCAATGGCATTGACAGTATTTTAATTGCTTACTTTGGGCTATTTTGTAGCTTTTCTTTTCAACATCCAAGGTGTATTATTAATGAAATAGAAGAATTAACAATGAGTTTCATCTTTTATGAATGCAAGCTAATATGTTGATATTTAGTAATACTTATTTTATTTTAATGTATACTACGTCTTTATTTTGCTAAACTTTTAATTTTGTCTCATCAGTCAGATCTTAGTTTTGTTATTTTAGCCAAATTTATGAGCAGATGATATAGCCATAAAGTTATGCCTTTTTATTGTTGTACAACTTTTTCTAAATTACTTTTCTTCATTAATTTATAATAAATATCCTCAGATTTATATAGCATTGCTACGAAATTGATTAGCATGACAGTTGGAGATATAAGCATAATAAATGGTTTCATTTTACATTTTATTACACATTTCTCTCCAATTATTCTGTTTTTAAGTACAGCACCGCATCTGATACTACAGTATAACTCTATTGAAAATTCATATGAAGTGTTTAAATCAAGTTTGGGAAAAAGGAAACACAGTAAAGGAGCTGTTATTAGGATTGCCTATAATTTCTTATGCACAATATAGAGTAGACTTCACAAAGGAGAATCAAAGTGTACTATTTCATTATGCTACCGTACTTTATATCTCAAATTTTAAGAAATCATTCGTCTGCCCACAATTTTGAATTTTATTAGCTCCTGTCCAACTTGTTGCCCTTTAAAAACACTTCTAAATCAGATCTTAGGTTTCCTGCAAGAAGAGGCATTAACTTAGCTTCTACCCTCAAAACGATGCTATAGGGCACTGCACACCAGAACAACTAGACACAAGGACAGTTTTTCCCTGAATGCCATCACTCTGCTTAACAACTAATTCCCACAACACTGTCAAATAATTTACTAAGACTGTATTACTATTATTCTTCTCTTCCTTACTAGTACCTATCTCTAGTACCTAGTGTTGTATCTTATGATTCTTGATGAATGTATTTTATTCTCCTTATGTACACTGAGAGCATTTTGACCAAAGACAAATTCCTTGTGTGTCCAATCACACTTGGCCAATAAAGAATTCTATTCTATTCTATTTTTTTTTTAAATTTGATTTATATGCCGCCCTTCTCCGAAGACTCAGGGCGGCTTACAATGTGCTCAGCAATATTCTATTCTATTCTATTCTATTCTATTCTATTCTATTCTATTCTATTCTATTCTATTCTATTCTATTCTATTTTTTTAAAAAAAAACAAAACAAGTTTTATTAGAATTTTTCTTTCATCATACATCACTAAAATGGTACAATAGGGAAACCATTGGTATTAAGGATAGTGATTGTTATCCTAACTTGTTCAGCCACGTGCACATCCCCTCCAACTCATTTAGGGTAATATTGATCCCTTTTTAAAGCAGTGCTGCTGGAAGATACGAAGTGTTGACATGTGAATGTAATGATGATAAATGATCGATAAGGAAGTACTGCAATAATTCTGTTATCAGGCAATTATACCTGTAGAGTCTATCACAAACCACTCCGTTTATCCTATTTTCATAAGATGGGAAACAATGACAAATTATACTGAACAGAAAACATAAATCATTATGATGTAATTCTGGCTCAAAAGATGTTTTATAAGTGTTAATGATGAAAAAAATATTCCTTTACAATATATTTTTTAATCTGCTTTGATACAACACTTTCCTCTCCATAAATACACACATGCCGATGCACCCACTCACGCACGCACACACAAATCATACATATACATATACCACTTAAAACTATGGAAACCTATTCAAATTTGAATGTCATTGTTCTTTTTTTTTTCATCAATGACACCAACGTAAAATAATTTAATGTACCGTTAAAAGAAACATTATACCATTTAAAATCAATTTTTTTAAAGTGGCAAATATATTTCTAATATTTATGTTGAATATATTCTGCTTATTAAAGTAAATGATGAAATGCACTAGTATTTAAAGAGTTATGAAATTCTATCTATATCCATCCATCCATCCATCCATCCATCCATCGGGCTGCAATGAAATTGAACAGACTTATTATTCATTCTCTGGAGAGCTCATCTAATGAACTAATATTGCAAATGCACATGCTAAATATTAATTTAATATTTTGTTTTTGAAGTTTTTGAAAAGATTAGACCTTGGAAGATAAATTATGGATCAGGAGAACATGACTGAATCTAACATACAGTTCCTTCACTAAGCAGGGATCTAACTAGGTCTAAGGAAAAGAAGGCCTGAGGAGACCTGATAGCAGTGTTCCAATATTTGAGGAGCTCCTACAAAGATGGAGGGGGAGGGGTTTCAAACTATTTTCCAAAGCACCAAAAGGCAAGACAAGAAACAATGGATGGAAACCAACCAAGGAGAAAAGCAACCTAGAACTAAGGAGAAATTAAAGAGAACTAAGGAGAAATGGTGCCTTCAGAAGTTGTGAGTGCTCCATCACACTCACAACTCAGAGAGTTTCAAAAAGAGACTAGACAACCATTTATCTGAAATGGTATGGGGTCCTTTCTTGGAGCCTGGGGAGGGCAAAAACGCCCCCCCCGGAAGCCCTCCAGAAGCTGCAAACAATCCATTTCACGATTTCCTGTGCGCCCAAAAGGCCCGAAAATCAGCTGTGCCCACAGATATGACTCCGTGTGCCACCTGTGGCACGCGTGTCATAGGTTCACCATCACGATTCTAGGTAATCCTTAACATCCTTTCCAAATTTTACATCCTGCAATAAAACATAATGGCATCATCAGTTGTAATTACAAGAACTATTTCTTCGTTACTGTAGATACTGCGTGAATTACAGGTCTAAAATACTGAAACTTTGAAATTGCAATATTAGTGGTCTGGCTGCCACTACTGCCTTGTTAGGTTTTATTTTTCCTCAATGCCTTTTGAAATAATTGTTTCAAGCAGGTTGCATTCACTTGGGGCTCTTATTTATTTTGTATGTTATTCAGCAATGTTTACATTAAATAATGAAGCAATCTAGAAGACATTTATTAGAAATGGGACTTTTTATAAGTGCTTTTAAAACTGAAGCCAAGATATTTCTTTGCTCAAATATAATCTTAGAAAATTAGTCCTGTGGAAATTAATAGAGAAATAGCTTCTAAGGCAATTAAATATTTAATGGTAATAATAATGCTCTTCTACATTCTTTAACATGAGAAACAAAGTACTAGCAAAAATGAATGGATTACTTTAATGTCAATTATAATGCAATGGAATGTTGTACAGAAGGATGCCACTTCCCAAGGATAATGAGATATACCCCTAACTGAGATCACCCATGCCATGATATCATTCAATCAAACCAACTATGTCAGTGAAATCATATAGATTGAAAACAGATGAGAATTATACTTATAAAAATTTCCATTGTAGAATACATGGGATATGCACAATAGAAAATCAGTCTCAATTTTCATCAAAATAAATAGAAAGACATTTGGATAAGGACAAATTAGACACACAAGTCCAAAATTTAGATAGATTTCGAGAGTTGGATTATAAGGTAAGAAAACAGACAAATTATCACATTAAACTGGGAAAATAAAAAACCCACTCTGAAAATTATTTTTAAAATGTATCAAAAAATGTTTTAAAAAATGTTCAAATCATGTATTTGTACGTATCCATGATGCAACTCTTAGTATTCGTACACAGTTCAGAACAGTACATTTTGAATTATACACTTCAAAAAGTGCAGAATAAAATGCAATAGAATACAGAATGCAGAGCTATGTAAAATTATGCATGGTGGAGGAAAGGGGAATAGGGATTAGCTTTAATTTTCTTAAAAGAGTAAAGCTGATCCTGAAAATTTCCTTGGAAAAAAAAATCAATTAGTGCATAATTGATTAGTTTCCACAAGGATGGAATTATTGGTAATATTTGCATGGTTTTTGAAAAAATTAGACCTCGGAGGATAAATCTATCAATGTTTATTATTTCATGCCTATATTTAACTTTGATATCATTTTTTTCATCACATACCATACACATGTGAGGGTTCCTTTTTACCACATCTTTATGTTCAGGGGTGGGTTCTAAATTTTTTTACTACTGGTTCTGTGGACGTGGCTTATTTTGTGGGTGTGGTTTGATGGTCATGTGACAATTCTTTAGGATTTAGCAGAGGTACTGGTCTACCAGGCTTTTAACTCTGCTTGCAGAGCTGTACCGGTCTACCCATTTGTTCTTGGAGTGTTCCGGTCTACCCATTTGTTTTTGGAGGCACTGGTCTACCCATTTGTTTTTGGAGGCACTGCTCTACCCATTTGTTTTTGGAGGCACCGGTCTACCCATTTGTTTTTGAAGGCACTGGTCTACCCATTTGTTTTTGGAGGCACCGGTCTACCCATTTGTTTTTCGAGGCACTGGTCTACCCATTTGTTTTTCGAGGCACAGGTCTACCCATTTGTTTTTCGAGCGCACTGGTCTAGCACCACACTGCCTTTTAACACTGATCAGCTGTAGGGCAGCTCTTTGAAGCCCCGTGACAAGAGTTTAAACAGTTTTTTTCCTTCTAGCCAATCATCTGGGACTCGGAAGGCAGCGAATATATTGGGGGCGGGGAAAAATAAAAGGTAGGAATAACGCAGAAGTGGGGCGGGAGGGCCCAGCTCCCGAACAAAGAGAACCGGTTCGGTGATGTCATATTGTCACCGCTACCGGCTTGGCCGAACCGGGCCGAACCAGAAAGAACCCACCACTGTTTATGATTCTTCAATGTTCTTAAGGTCCAACTGCAACTGGTGCTAGATTCTGGAACTGACAACAACTCTGCTAGGTTCTAATAGTTTTTTACTTACCAGTGCAGATAAATTATGGTCCTTGATGGTGGTAAAAACCTTTAGTGACAGCCTGATTGATGGAAGTAATAGAGCATTGAGGTGATTGAACTTGACTTTTCTAAAATTCAACTCTTTTGATTTAGAGATTTCAGTCTCTTCAAAAATGGAGTGAACCTAAAGGAGATTAAATATGAAATTGAACTATTTAAAACTGCTTGATTAAACCCATATTTAAACCATTTAAAAAGTTTATTTCTTGTAGATTTGAAGGATTGGGTTATGGACAGTCTGGGGAAAATCTATATGGTCACTAAGAGCCAATAATGCCTTGATGGCACATAATCAATCCATTTCCTTAGAACCCACTAATGTAATATATGATAAATAAATCAGATTTATACACAGATGGTATTAAAATATGCTTAAATGCTGGAGAATTAGATTTTTTTAATACACAAATTATCATTAAAGAGATAAAATGTGAATAAATCAGTGTTATCATTTAATAACATCAATGAGTTCAATAACTAAGAGTCAGAGTAGTTTTCAGTACTTGGTTTAGAGTCACCATTCATACAGTTCATAAAAGCCAATCATATAAAAACAAATAATATATACTTTATAGTTTTTTATTTTAATGATTTGTTCATAAATTAAATAAATACCTACAGTTTTCTTTATTGAAGTCACTTTGGTTTAAATCTGTTTAGCCAAATTGTTTAAATTTTCAACCGCATACTGACAGTCTTCAGAAATTGTATTCTGAAGGCATAGTCTTCTGGCCAACTACAATCACTACATTTTTTCTTTGTAATGTCTTCTAAACTGCTAATTTTGCCAAGCATACTAATAAGAAGTCAAGATAAGTAATATTCTGGAGTAATAAAATACTGAAATACAGACCTGCTCAGGAGATTTCCAGCAAACATGGATCACAAAACTTTGGTTGTGTCAAGGAAGAAGATAAAATCTGCTCTTTTACTCAGCTTGTCATTGCTATACTTAGTAGCATCAAATTAATTTTCTATCATTTAAAATGAGAACTTTATGCATGGCAGGAGAGAAAGTTGAACACCTTTCATATGCGCTGTCTCCGACATATCCTTGGCCTTACCAGGCATGACAAAGTTCCAAATAGCGCAGTCTTAGAACGTGCTGGAATTTCTAGCATGTATACACTATTGAAACAGCGACGTCTATGCTGGCTTGGGCATGTCGTGCGAATGGCTGATGGTTGGATTCCAAAAGATCTCCTGTATGGAGAATTAGTGCAGGGAAAGCACCTTAGAGGGAGACCACAGCTCTGATATAAGGATATCTGCAAGAGGTATCTAAAGGCCCTGGGAATGGACATTAATGACTGGGAAACCTTGACCTCTGATTGTTAAGCTTGGAGGCTAAAGATACAGCATGGCCTTCACTGATTTGAAGAGACATTTATTCGGCAAGCTGAGGCAAAGAGGCAGTCCCGGAACCAGTGAAATCTGGGGGCTGGGCTGGGGACGGAATGTATCTGCCCTCAGTGTGGAAGGGATTGCTACTCTCGAATTGGCCTTTTTAGTGACACCAGATGCTATTTTAGGACCTCTTTCGAAAGCACGATACCATAGTCTTTTGAGACTGAAGGTTGTCAATGAACATTGCTATACTCAGTAGCATCAAATTAACTTTCTATCATTTAAAATGAGAACCTTTCCACCTCCTTCAGGACCCTGAACAACATTTGAAATATATTTCCCATATAACTCATCATCAATTTAAGTATAATCATTTTCATTTGATCTTAAATACATACAATGGCAGCAATGGAATCGGAGAACTTGCTGCGGCCAGCTCACCACGACCAACTCACTGTGGGACAGCTCATTGCAGGACAATTCAACAATTCAATTTAATTATTTAAAATAATTTAACAAATATTTTAATTTATTGCATTCTCATTTCATTCTGCCCCTCCTTTTGCATCCTTTCTTTTTATTAATTCAACTTGTATGCAGCTCCTCTCCGAAGACTCAGGGCTTTAATTATTCTATTCCACTATTTCTTCAATATTAGTGTAACAACTGCAGGCAAGTTGTTCTGCAGCGAATTGGCTGCAGCGAGTTGACTATGGCGGCCATTGACAGCCATCACGTGCTTCTCTTTTGGCCTGTGCAACATTATGCAGGATTAGTCTCATTGTAAAATAAATCTTACTTTTATGTTTGTCCTGATATATCCAAATCTCATTTCATTAATAAAATTGGCAGAAGCACATTCTTATACCCAGACCATTATGCACACTCCTTTCAACAAGCAACATTCTTTGTTGCGGACAAACACATTACATACTATCTTTGTACCAGAAGTTGTATATTTCAATTTTCCCATATTAGGTAGCATTCCACCGCTTTTCCCTGAAAATAAGACCCTGTCTTATATTTTTTTGAACCCCAAAATAAGTGCTTGGCCTTATTTTCAGGGAGGTCTTATTATTTTGGGGCGTGTGGAGCAAGACGGGGCTCCTCTTGCCATCTTACCTGATTTCCAGCTCTGTCTCCCTAACCCTAATCAGAGGAAATGGCAGGGACCAGCTCCACGTGCGTTTAAATATTTTTGGGGAGGGCTTATTTTCGGGGAGGAGTATTTTAGCGCATGTGCTCAAAAGCCCAATTGGTCTTATTATCAGGGGATGTCTATTTTTCGGAAAACAGGGTATTAAGGTACTAATAAAATCTGTTCCATCTACTTTTCATCATTTATGCTTAATTTGCAACTATTCGCTCTATTTTCCTACCAAAGGCTTTGATTCCTTCATTTTCACATCCATGCTACAATCTATCATTAGGAATCCAACATATCATCATACACAGGCAAAAAGTAAACAGATATTCATGTTCCCAACGTAAACACTTCTAACATTGCTATAAGAAAACTTATACATGAAGCTATACACATATTTTAAAGATCACATGCCTTAGCCTTATTTCTCGTTTATGTTCAAAAATTCAATATCCATTGCATACCAGTCATTGAATTCTGCAACCAAACCTTCAATCTACTTTTATGCCAAACATTCAATATAACCCCTCCTGCACGAGCTGCATTGGCTTCGGTGGTCTTCCGGGTGCACTTCAAGGTGTTGGTCACCACCTTTAAAGCGCTCCATGGCATAGGACCTGGGTATTTGCGGGACCGCCTTCTGCCACCGATAGCCTCCCACCGACCTGTACGCTCCCACAGAGAGGGACTCCTCAGGGTGCCGTTGGCCAGACAATGTCGGCTGGAAACCCCCAGGGGAAGGGCCTTCTCTGTGGCAGCACCTGCCCTCTGGAACAACCTGCCCCCGGAGATACGTAAGATACCAGATCTCTGTGCTTTTCGCCGGGCCCTTAAAACTTTTTTATTTCATTAAGCTGGGCTGGCGTAAACCCCCCCCCTCTTTTTAGATATTTTTAATTGTAAATTGATTTTAGTTGGGGTGTTTTAAATTTAATTGGGCCAAAATTTGTCTAATTCTTTTTTAAAAAAAATTAAATTTTGTAAGTGGTGTTTTTATTCTTGGCTGTTCACCACCTTGAGTCCAGTAGGAGAATGGCGGTATAAAAATTTAATAAAATAAATAAATAAATAAATAATTCAAGTCTATTCACTTTGTAATTTACTTTCTCTAATGCAATAAATACGTAGTACCTCTTCTGTTATGGAAGCACCTCTGACCTCTTCTCTGGAGTTAGTAGTAGGAGGAGGAGGAGCCAGATCCTGGCACTTCCAAGGAATTGAGTACGGGAGTGCATGGAGACAGGGACCAGGGAGTGGAGGGCTCCAGCTCTACAGAGCAGCCACAGCTGGAGTGACCATGGAGGCAGTAGGGTGAGATGAGGAGAAAGAGCCATAGTTGCAGCAAGTTAGCCTGGAGCAGTTGTGAAATCCAAATTTTTGGGCATGGTATGGCTTGGTGGGTGTGGCAGGGGAAGGATACTGCAAAATTTCCATTCCCACCCCATTTTGGGGCCAACCAGAGGTGGTATTTGTTGGTTCTCCGAACTACTCAAAATGTCCACTACCGGTTCTCCGAACTACTCAAAATGTCCGCTACCAGTTCTCTGAACTTCTCAAAATGTCCGCTGCCGGTTCTTCAGAACCTGTCAGAACCTGCTGGATTTCACCCCTGGCCTGGAGGCTGAAGTGAAGAACGGAAGCAGCTGCCTGCAGTCAGCAAGAATGAGGAGGTGAAGTCCATACCTCCCCCAATCCAAGGTTGTACATGGTGGAGAGGTGACAGGCCAGGTTACTTGCGAGGAGGCAGCTTCACCCATCGTGAGGGGCCATACTGGTGTTACCTATTTAATCCCACCCAAAGAGATGGGCATTGCTGGAACAACGTGCCCAGTTTTCTTGGTCCATGTTCTTGCTTCTTGCGTTTACCCTTGAACTCGTGTTTGATCCTTGGACTGGCTCTTGGATTGCTTAGTGGACTGCTTCTAGCCGAAAGCTCTGTTTTAGAACTGCTGGGAGTTTGAATAGAGACCTCTAACTCACTGCAGGGCGTGTGAGTGTGTGTGTGGTTGTGTCTATGTGAGCGGGGCAGCACACCTTCATATTTTTCTGCGATTTGTTGAAAAACAAAAAATCTGTTCTGCACAGCCTGCATTAAGCTTCACTGTGCTTTCCAAATTTGTCTCATTCTTACCTTTTGTAACCTACTGATCTGAATTCTGCTGATATCCAGGCACGTTTAGCATATTCTGTGTTGTTTTTCATGTATCCTTGTTGGCTGTCCCTTTGCATGAGGGGACATGCAATAGTATTTGTCCAACCAAGGAACAAAGACAGTCTTCACTCACATTAAATTATATAGCCACTCCATATGCAACTCACAGCCATATATTGATATTACTAGTTATATCAGGAATACCTGAAGCCCTAGCATTTATCAATGTTTCAACATTCTTATGACATTTTTACTTCTTATTCAACTCATTTGATACACTGATTGATACACTACTGTATACACGTCAGCTCCCACAATTAATTGAACAGCCTTTTGTTGGAAATCATACAGAACTTGTATATCTCAAATCAAACCACATCAGATAGAATATTTTCATTATAGTTATAAAGAAATACTAATATTTATTCTAAAGTTGCAAGGAAATGCAATATATGTAAGAATTCACACACACACACACACACACACAGTACATACATACATACTTTTATTTATTCCCAAAAATTTTCACCTTCTCCAGCTTTATATGTTTTTCATAATTCACTCTTAGAACAAACAGTTTAGTATAAAAGGCAACTGAAGATCAATGTCTTATCATAGAATATTCCAGCCAAGAGTATTACCTCAGATAATAATCAGTTCCAACAATCATTTCTCATATTAATCTGCTGACATATGTTAATTCCACAGAGATCTTTAAAAATTGAATCACAAGAATCTTGTTTGTTTGTTTGTTTGTTTGTTTGTTTGTCAAACATGTACAAGATAGCAGGTATAAATATGAATATGGACATGAACAAAGGAAATGAATACAAATAAATGGGGACAGTAGGACAGGGATGGTAGGCACTCTGGTGCGCTTATGCACGTCCCTTTTATGGACCTCGTAGGAATGGGGTGAGGTCCACGGTAGACAGTTTAAGGTTGAAGGTGTGAGGGTTTGAGAATGTAACAACAGAGTTGGGTAGAGTATTCCAAGCACTGACCACTCTGTTGCTGAAGTCGTATTTTCTGCAATTGAGTTTGGAGTGGTTTACCTTGAGTTTGTATCGATTGTTTGCTCGTGTACTATTGAGGTTGAAGCTGAAGAACTTGTTGACATGTAAGATATTCTAGCAGACAATTTTGTGTACTATGCTTAGATCAGACTGCAGGTGACGCAGTTCCAGATTGTCCAAGTCCAAAATTTCAAGCCTGGTGGCATAAGGGATTCTATTGTGAGCAGAGGAGTGGAATACTCTAATTGTGAAATACTTCTGGACCTGCTCAATCATATTACTGTCCAATATACAGTGTGGATTCCAGGCAGACGAGCTGTATTCGAGAATTGGTCTGGCAAAGGTTTTGTATGCCCTAGTTAACAATACAATGTTACATCCATAAGAAAGGGGTTTTCTTTCTTTTTCATAGTGCCAGCCCCTAAAATTTCAAATATGACTGACCTTTTCTCAAGTAATATCTCAAATCTGAGACTCTGTCCTACTTAATGCAGTGAATTTATGCAGTTAAATTAAAATCCTTGAGAACTGCAGTGGTTTGAGGTTCAGTTTTAACAAAGACAAATGTTTATACTATGTATTCATATTCTAAAACTGTTTTGTGAGACAACATGAAAAACACTCCAATTATAAGTAAGCATCCTGGGTACTGAGAGTCAAATGAAAGATTGAAAATGATTTTGTCCAGCTGCGTTGTTCGTAGTAAAAAAACAAAAAAGCAACCTGGCCAGAGGGGAAAATGGGGACAAGGAGTATATTTAAAACAGCTGTCTCCACATAATTTTATATTATTGAAGGTTTCTAAAAGATTTGAGCCTTGAGTCACTCTGCAAGTAGTAATAGTATATAAGGCAACTAGTTTCACATGATTTCTAAGAGACCACTGTGATTTAGCCTTAGAAATTACACATGAGTAGTAATTAAAATGGAAGTATGCAAAAATAATCTCCTAAACAATTTACAATATTTATCCATCAACTCACTACTATAGCCATGGAAAAAAACCCAAGTATTTGAAATGTAAAAGCTATTAATATTTTGAAAATGAAGTTAAGTAGTTGTCATATTTTCATATATTAAAAAAAAAACCATATCTGGACTTTCATTATAAAATGTGCTATAATATTTTCTACATTATACATGCAAAACATTTCGGTAAAGATGTTAAGTGTTTCATTTAAGACAAAGAACCTTAGCCAAAGATATTAGGTAGAAGCCATAATGATATTTATATATTTATCAAATGTAGACACCGCCCATATCCCTGTTCAAGTGACTCTGAGCAGTTTTGCAAATTACACAAATTACATGATTGGTATCATTTATGTGATTACATCACTAAGCAAATAACCTATCTTTCCCTTGCTTCTCTCATGGACACCCAAGTGTCTATCTTTAAAACATTTGCAGTTAGCTTAGTGGCTCACCATGTATTTTGTCTTTGAGGAGCATAGTGGATTCAGCTTCAACCACAACAATACACGAGCACACAATAGATACAAATTTAAAGTGAACCGCTCCAAACTCGATTGCAGAAAATATGACTTCAGTAACAGAGTTGTTAATGCCTGGAATGCACTACTGGACTCTGTGGTCTCATCCCAAAACCCCCAAAACTTTAACCTAAGACTGTCTGCTGTTGACCTCACCCCATTCCTAAGAGGTCTATAAGAGAGTGCATAAGAGCTCCAGCGTGCCTACTGTCCCTGTCCTAATGTTCCCTTTAATTGTATTCATTTTATGTATTCCATGCATGCTTATACTTATATATATTATCTAATATGTACTTGACAAAATAACATAAATAAATAACATAAATAAAATAAACATTTCATGCAACACATGCCATGCACAAAAATGCATGAATAATAAAGACTCTTAAAACAGAAATAAGGGCTACGTGAAATGTTTTAATTCCATTCTAAGATTGCAGTTCTAAAGTACTTTTTAGTAACATCATCAAATTTTAAAACAATTTTTTTATTACATCTGGAAGGAAAAACATTATGTTATTATTTGTTTAAAAAGTTCCCCATTCTCCACTAATATTTAGAGATTGTTATTCACAACTTAAGATATGTCTATCCTGTCATTTTGCTTCTGCTATATACATTTCACAGCTTATAAATCAGATTAAATTTATCCGCAGCCTTTCGTTAAACCTCTGTAGGTTTTTGAAGCTGTAGAGGGAGAGAAGAAACTGCTGTATTGGGTGACATTTCTTCAGCAGATACATGGTTGAATTACAAATTGTGGTTAATTGTGATTCTTGCATTAGATTGTTTATATATGGGAAACTATAAAGAGTTTATCAGCAGTTAATGCGTATTTGTTGAAGAGTTCTCTATATTTTTACCACATGGTAAAATCTTGCTGCAATGGGTTATTTTTTAACCTGACTTTAACCTGAAGCATTAATGTCCATGCTTCAGGGCTTTTACAATTATTATTATTATTATTTATTATTTATTGAATTTGTATACCGCCCTACTCCCGAAGGACTCAGGGCGGTGAACAGCCAGATAAAATACATATAATACAAATGTTAAAAAAGCATTAAAATACAATTAAATAATTGGCCCAGAAAACAAAATTTAAAACACCCCAAATTCATAAGACAAATTTAAAATTGAAGAATTTTAAAATTTTAAAAAGTTTAAAAGAGAGGTTAGGCCAGGCCGGCCTGCTGGAAAAGAAATGTTTTGATGGCAGGGCGAAAAGCGTGCAGGTCTGGGATCCTCCGTATCTCCGGGGGGAGCTCGTTCCAGATGGTGGGTGCCCCCACAGAGAAGGCTCTCCCTCTGGGGGCCGCCAGTTGACATTGTTTGGCTGACGGCACCCTGAGGAGCCCCTCTCTATGGGAGTGTACTGGTCGGTGAGAGGCTACTGGTGGCAGAAGGCGGTGTCGTAAATACCCCGGTCCTAAGCCATGGAGTGCTCTAAAGGTGGTAATCAAAACCTTGAAGTGCACCCGGAAGACCACCGGGAGCCAGTGCAGCTCGCGCAGGAGGGGGGTCACATGGGAGCGCCCCGTCGCTCCCATAACCACCCACGCGGCCGCATTCTGGACCAGCTGGAGCCTCCGGGTTCTCCTCAAGGGGAGCCCCATGTAGAGAGCATTGCAGTAGTCCAGGCGGGAAGTGACGAGGGCATAAGTGACCGTATTTAACGAGTCCCGATCCAGAAAGGGACGCAACTGACGAATCAGGCGAACCTGATAAAACGCCCTCCTGGCCACAGCCGTCAAGTGCTCTTCTAAAGACAGCTGTGAGTCCAGGACGACTCCCAAGTTGTGAGCCCTCTCCGTGGGGGCCAATGACTCGCCCCCAATAGTCAGTGATGGCACCAACTGACTATATCGGGATGTCGGAAACCACAGCCATTCAGTCTTGGATGGGTTGAGCCTGAGTCTGTTCCTCCCCATCCAGATCAACTCTATTGGGCTTTACTATCACAATTCTCTAGTTAGGACTACAGATTTTAAGCAGGTGAAATGAAGCTAAATGGCCTAAATATTTGACCATCTTATTTTGTCATATTAATGTCAAATTTAATTTATTTCTTTATTTTATGCCATAAGGTAATGGTAAAGGTTCCCCTCGCACATATGTGCTAGTCATTCCCGACTCTTGGGGACGATGCTCATCTCCGTTTCAAAGCCGAAGAGCCAGCACTGTCCAAAGACGCCTCTGTGGTCATGTGGCTGGCATGACTCAACACCAAAGGCGCAAGAACACTGTTACCTTCCCACCAAAGGTGGTCCTATTTTTCTACTTGCATTTTTTTTACGTGCTTTCGAACTGCTAGGTTGGCAGAAGCTGGGACAAGTAACAGGAGCTCACCCCGTTACGCGGCACTAGGGATTCGAACCACTGAACTGCCGACCTTTCAATCGAGAAGCTCAGCATCTTAGCCACTGAGCCACCACGTCCCTTATTTTATGCCATAGGATCATGTTAAACATCATGTTTTTGTTTCAAAAAAGCTTTGTGAAATAATCAGAGAAGTCATTGTCCACTTTTGCTTATGCCTATAAAATGGTATTCTAAAGAAAATACCACCTTCACAATTTTTTAAATAAGAAAATGCTTCTAATCTATAAAAACATATGGAGGTGCCCAATGATAATTTTAAAAATGTTGAAATTCTGATTATAGGACAAGTTTTTTTTTAATATTACTGAATTTAAATCAATATCTGGTACATGCTTCCTACAAACTTTTCTAGGAAGAATTAAGGATTAGTTAACATTGTAATTCCTTGAAAAAAAAAGATATTTCTCTTCTAGAAACATAATTATCAGGAGAATCACACTTGCCAATCCTTTGAAAATATGATCTTCCAGAATTTTCAAACCCTTTGTGTTATGATGTCACCTAATGAAATAGAATATCTTTATATTAAATCCCATAAATCCTACTGAAAGTTCTCCAAACTCAGAGAAAGAAACAAAATAGCTCAACTGGTGATACCTTGAACAAATATATCACAAGTCCAAAATGTTGAACTTGTCTGTATTTCTTTATATAATTAAAATGCTGTCTAAAGATGAGTCAGTTGCTTTCTTGGTTACAAGGCAGGCATATAAATATAGGAATGTAGTTAAAAGTGATATTTCTTCATGCTACTTCATATAGAAGAGTTGATTTGCTGAAGTTTTCTTTCTTAGCCTCTCAAAAATCCAAGAAAGCAATGAGAACTGATTGAAATGAGTTCATCTGGAATGCACAAATACAGCTAGTCTGCGATTTACAACAGTTTGTTAGTGACCATTCGAAGTTACAATGGCACTGAAAAAAGTGATATGTGACCATTTGTCATACTTCTGACCATTGCAACATCCCCATGGTCATGTGATCAAAATTCAGACACTTGAGAACTGACTCATATTTATGACGGCTGCAGTATCCGGGAGTCATGTGATCATGTTTTGCAACCTGCTAGGGAAACCACATTCACTTAATAATTGTGTTACTAACTAAATGGTGCAAAACTCACATAATGAATGTGTAGCTTAGCAACAGAAACTTTGGGCTCAATTGTGGTCCCCGTTGACTTTGCTTGTCAGAAGGTCGCAAAAGGTGATCATGTGATCCTGGGACACTGCAACCGATATCAATATGAATCGATTGTCAAGTGTCTGAATTTTGATCACATGACCATGGAGATGCTGCAATGGTCTAAGTGTGAGAAATGGTCGTAAGTCACTTTTTCCAGTGCTGTTGTAACTTTGAATGGTCATTAAATGGAAGGTTGTAGATGAAGGCTACCTGTAGTTGATTAGAAGCCTTCAACCCTCTTGTCCTACTGTCTGAAACTGACAAGATCTTAATCAGCTATATGGTGAAATCTAGCTGATCTAGTACTTTCTGCAATGAAAAACCAGTCTTTGTGGCATTGGAAAAAGTAATTACATATAATTTCGGCCTAGGTACATGGGGAGGGCAGATTTTCACTAGAATTTTTGTGGTCGATGCACAAAAGTTAACATGTCTTCCTTCTCTCTCCAATTGTTCTCCTTTTCAATTGTCTTGTGCCCTCCTTTGTCTGTTTGTTAACTTTACTTATGCAATTAAAACTAGTACAAAATTAAGATATATTTTTAATTTTAAAAAAAAACAAGGAAGGAAACATGCAGGTAGGAGAGTCAAATAACATTTTTGCCTCCTGGAGAAAAAAATAAATTGTTAAAAGTAACAATTTTATAAGAACGCACACCTCCCCAGCATGTCTTGCTCCATTCTATCCTTCTAAATCTGATAAAATTGAAATGTTTTCAATAAATACTAATGTTATTTCTAAGTATATACTATAGTATTAGGATGAAGATATTACTCTATGTCAGGGGTGTCAAACTCAAGGCTCACGGGCTGGATCCGGCCCACGGGGTGCTTAAATCTGGCTCACGAGGCCGGCCTGGAAATAGCAAAGGACCAGCTCGTGGTGCCTCTGGCAGCCAAAATGGGGTGTGATGAGGCTGCATGAGGCTCCCTGCATCCTGTTTTGGCCAACAGGGTGCTGCAGGAGGCTGTCCAGGCCAAAAACAGGGCACAGGGGTGCTACACGAGGCCCCCTCTGTGTTCTATTTTGGCCGGCAGGGTGCTGCAGGAGATGTCCACCCTGTCTCCCCCTCCCGCACACAGCCGGGCCAGGAGAACTATAATGCTGATCTGGCCTTCAAGGAAATCCAATTTGACACCCCTGCTCTATGTGCATACTATCCAGAGGTGGATTTCAGCAGGTTCTGACTAGTTCTGGAGAACTGTTAGAGGAAAATTTGAGTAGTTTGGAGAACCGGTAAATACCACCTCTGACCACCCCCGCCCCCATCTATTCTCCGCCTCCTGAATCCCAGCTGATCAGGAGGAAATGGGGATTTTGCAGTAACCTTTCCCTGGAGTGGGGAGGTAATGGAGATTTTACAGTATCCTTCTCCGCCACACCCATCAAGCCACTCCCAACAAGCCACACCCACAGAATCGATAGTAAAAATTTTTGAAACCCACCACTGATACTATCACTGCAAATGAGAAATCTATAATGAATAAATAATTGTAAATACTGTAAAAATGGACGGTGCCTGCAAAAACAAATATATCAAACCTATAACCAATTTTTAAAATGAGCTCTACAGTAATATTTGACAGATAGACCCATGAGAATAGTTAAAAACAGTTATGATTCTATGAGTTAATCCCTACAACTACACCAAGCTGAATTAGTTACCTGGGACTTAAAACAGGTAAGAAACAGTAATGCCCTATTTTATCATTCCTCAATTACCCCACTTCCACAGATCTTATTTAGAGATACAAATTATTTATTATTCATGTATGCATTGTTAGGATGGAATGTATTAGACCTAAAGTACTTCTTTGATGATTAGACATTTCTAACCAAAGGAAAGCACTCTTCCTGGAGGCAGATTTTTTAAAAAGTCTTTAATTTGAATCATATATGCTCCTCTCCCTGAATAATCTAGACATTTAATTCAGTGCCAAAAAAATGATTCCCCTAAAGATGTAGCCCTCAAAAGCCTCTCAGGAGAAACTGGAAAGCAGTAAACCTGAATTGAAAATAAAAATGAAAGTCTTAATAAAATAGCAGCAATTATTTTATGCAGAAGCGCCACCAAGAGGTCATTTCCTTTTTTTCCATTCTCTTTTTATACTATTGCTGCTCATTAAGATAGTTAAAAATTGCATCTCATCACTATATATTGGTACAAATTTCAGTAATGACATCAAGCATTAGAGGTTGCAATACTGTAAATTTATTTCTGTATGTGTAAATATTAAGATTTGTTACATTCATTTAGCATTAATTAAAGTGTATAAGTCAAGGACTACCTGTATTTCAGACCAGTAAGATATTTAAATTATATAATAGTATTCAAGGTCAGAAACATATTAACACTGCCTTTAACATTCAATTTAATGTATTGCCTTCAGCTATTCTGGAAGACAGTTACCCCCTCCCCTCAATATACTATCTTGTGTGACTGTGTCCATATGGTTTATTGTATCTATTGACCGTATTTTGTTGTGTTGATGTTTTTATAAGGTTATTAAAATCATTTTTACAATTCCTTATCTGGTAAAAGATCAAAATCATTCTGATACATTCTATATAAAGGTAAAAGTTCCCCTCACACATATATGCTAGTCATTCCCGACTCTAGGGGGCGGTGCTCATCTCTGTTTCAAAACCGAAGAGTCAGCTCTGTCCGAAGACGTCTCCATGGTCATGTGGCCGGCATGACTAAACACCAAAGGCGCACAGAACGCTGTTACCTTCCCACCAAAGGTGGTCCTATTTTTCTACTTGCATTTTTTACGTGCTTTCGAACTGCTAGGCTGGCAGAAGCTGGGACAAGTAACGGGAGCTCACTCTGTTATGTGGCACTAGGGATTTGAACCGCTGAACTGCTGACCTTTCGATCAACAAGCTCACCGTCTTAGCCACTGAGCCACCAAGTCCCTCTACGTTCTATATACAAACACTTATTTTGGATCAAATGGACTGCAATTTCTTGGACACTGCCAAATTCTGCTGTTCCCAGCAAGATAAGATCCAAGTTGACTAACTCCTTCATTCCTTAATATAGCACAACTCTGACTAAACCTCAAATAAGTCTAAATAATACATAGATGGATTTTACTTTTTGTCCATTTGCCTTTGTGTCTCAGTTTTGTGATTCTTATGCACTTAGGACAAATAATATTTTGTTTCCGAGCTGTACAAATACTGTTTATGTTGTAATAGTGGTAATAACCGTACAAACTACGACCTATCCTTTTAGCTTGCATTTCATATCTAGAATTCCTCTTCTGCTTTTAAAGAGTTTCCTGATGGATAGAACTACCTGTTCTATACAGGTAGTCCTTATGACCAGAATTGAACCCAAAATTTCTGTTGCTAATTGAGACATTTGTCCAAAGAATTTTGGCCCATTTTACAACCTTTCTTGCCATAGTTGTTAAGTAAATGACTGCAATTCTTAAGTTAGTAACACAATTGTTAAGTGAATGTGGTTTCCTATTAACCTTGTTTGTTAGGTCACAAAATATGATAACATGATTCCAGGGCATGGCAACCACAGGGGTGGGTTCTAAAAATTTTTTCTACTGGTTCTGTGGGCGTGGTTATTTTGTGGGCATGGCTTGATGGTCATGTGACAATTCTTTAGGATTTAGCAGAGGTACTGGTCTACCAGGCTTTTAACTGCTTGCAGAGCTGTACCAGTCTACTCATTTGTTTTTGCAGGCACTGGTCTACTCATTGGTTTTTGGAGGCACCGGTCTACCACCACACTGCCTTTTAACACTGATTAGCTGTAGGGCGGCCCTTTGAAGCCCCGCGGCAAGAGTTTAAACAGTTTTTTTTTCCTTCTAGCCGATCAGCTGGGACTCAGGAGGCAGCAATAGATTGGGGGTGGGACCAAATAAAAGGTAAGAATGCAGGGGGCAGGGGGGCAGAACCGGTTCATTGACATCATATCGGTACCGCTACCAGATCGGCGGAACCGGGCGGAACTGGGAGGAACCTACCACTGGGCAACCATCATAAATATGAGTCAGTTGTCAAGTGTCTGAATTTTGATCACATACCACGGGGACACTGCAATGGTCATAAGTAGGAATGGTCACTAAACAAGCTGTTGTAAGTCGCAGACTGCGGTTGTTAAGTTAATAATATGGCTGTTAAGTCAATCTGACTTCCCCATTGGCTTTGCTTGTTAGAAGGTCCCAAAAGATAATCAGATGAATTTGGGACACTACAACTGTCATAATTATGAGTCAGTATGTGAATTTTGTTCACATAACCATGGGGATGTTGCAACAGTCGTAACAATATGAAAAGGACCTAAGCCACTTTTTTCAGTGTCATTGTAACTTTGAACAGGCACTACACAAACTGTAGATAGTGAAGGACTACCTGTACTCCATCTTCGACTGCAATAAAAATTGAATTGAATTGGATAGTGGCACCAATATAGTCAGCAGCTGGATCAGTTTGGAGATGAAGAAAGACATTAGCCCGGGGGTGAAATCCAGCAGGTTCTGACAGCTTCTGAAGAACCGGAGTGGAAATTTTGAGCAGTTCAGAGAACTGGCAAATACCATCTCTGGCTGGCCCCAGAGTGGGTGGGACTGGAGATTTTGCAGTATCCTTCCCCTGGAATGTGGTGGAAATGGAGATTTTGCAGTATCCTTTCCCTGCCACGCCTACCAAGCCACACCATGCCCGCCAAGCCACACCCACAGAATGGGTAGTAAAAAAATTTGGATTTCACCACTGCATTAGCCAAAAGATAACCAGATGATATTTAAGTATTTAACTAAAATAGCTTACCTATTTCATTGATGTTCCGTTTGGACTAACTCTTAAAAGAAAGAAAAAACTTCTTACAGATTCCTAACTTTAGGTGCTATCAATTTAGAAAACAAGTCTCTCTTTAAAAAGGCAATCCTTAGACCGACTCCATTGCCAAATGCTGAGATCAGTGGAGAGGGGTTTTTTTTCTTTAAACACATTGAACAATTTAAGTCTTTCTTGGGAAAGAGTTATTTGATGGTTTGTTTGTTTTTAGTTTTGCTCTAACCAGTTATTTTGTCTTGGACAGACAGATAAAAATTGACTTGGACACTTTTGATGTTTTTTTTCCTTGATGTAAACTTCTCAAGATATTAATCAAAATCATAAGATGTTATATGAAAGCTGCCCCAGTGATATTGACTCTTTTGTTCTTGATAAATTCATCTTTTCCTTGAATTTGTTATTCGTGGGATATTAATGTTTTTTAATTATAGAAGCTTTGTAAAGCAAACATGGTTTTTCGAAAAGCAAATTCATATCTTTCAAAAAGAATTCCTTATTACCCAGAGTAGTATTTAGTATGCTAAGAATAAATTTAGCATGTCAAGCAGTAAGCAGATAAACAAATGCAACATAAAAAAAGGTACAGCAAAATATAAATACTTTTGTCAGCTAGTCCTCAAGCAGTCTCGTCCTTTATATTGTCTCTTGCTGTAATAGACCTAAAGTACAGCCTATGTCCCTTTAATTGCTTTCATATTCTAACATATATTTAAAAAAGAACAATAAAGTAGGCATTCCACAGATTAGGGGCACAATGTTTAACAAACAGCAATTTTGCATATGTATAATTCTCTACCTACAATATATACAGAAGTGGTGATTGCTGCAATGAACATTTCTAGTTTCAAACAAGAAAACTAATGATTTTTCATATCCAGAAATCTCTTCCTCTTTAATTATTCTGGTTTTCACAGAAAATGTAAACAAACACATTTGTTCTTTCTTCTTCATTATTTCATTCCAAAGCTTTTCATGTAACTATTACTGGATGATCTCCCAAAGATCCATGGAGACTTTTACCCTGTTCCCCAAAATACACCAAGAGTTTTGTCATGAAGTGACAGGTTACAGAAAATTTAAGGCAGCATTAAACCACAATTATTTGACTAGTAACTGATGTATCAGTTTATTTACGCTGATGTTCACCATATGAGTTTCTGCTGTATTAACATTCTGCTGTATTGACATAACCTGTAGTTAGTTTGAGGAAGCTATAAATATTCAGGAAATGCCTTTCATTTTATCTTTAAGTTGATTAAAGTAACAAAAACAGTTTTAGCTAGGTTTCCCATATATAAAGAGTAGCTAATTGCTTGACCTGAGATGGAGAGGGAAAAATAAGCAAAGACTGGTTATGCAATTATAAACCTTCATATAGAAAACTCAGATTGTTTTACTAGGGTATATTACAAAAAAGGTATTGACAAGCATCCTTAATGTTGTTACAGTTTTTGTAAATATTGCAATATTTGGAGATTTTATCTCTTTCTGTCAAACTCTAGCTGGGAGTGCAGAAAAGGGACTGAAAGGCTCTTTCCATATTGAGAAAAGCAGAAGGAGAGTCACAGCAGAACCCTAAAAGTACACATGTATTTTGTATTTTCTCCTGTAAAGGAGATATACCATATTTTTCAGTGTATAAGACACACCTGAGTATAAACGCACCTTAGTTTTTTGGGAGGAAAATAGGAGGAGGGGATTATTCCTACCAGGTATTCATCTGGCTAGTCCCAGCACATTAGTTCGCTTGCTGGTTTTGAGGTTGGGGCTAATTGTCGAAGGGAGCAGCAGTTAGAAAAGCAGGCAAAGCATGGAAGATCGCTTTCCTCATGTTGGGGCTGAAAAACAGCTTCAAAATCACAGCTGATCCTTGGAGGGAGCTCCAGTGACTAAAGCAGACAAAGTGCAGAAGGGCTAAGAGAAGGCAGCTGCTGTTCCGGGTAGCCATTTTGGGCACTGCACTGGATTACATTCAGAGTATAAGATGCACCCAAATTTTCAGCCTCTTTTAGGAGGGAAAAAAGTGCATCTTATACTCCGAAAAATACAGTAATTAACCATCATTTCTTTTTCAAAACTAACTGGGAAATAATGCTTTTAATGGTATAGTTTAAATGTTATGGCCTACCCATAAGGAATCAGACTGATCATGAGAGGAAAACAATATGAAACAGAAAACAATATAACATGAGATTGATACGTTATGGGTATTTCTAAAGTCACAATTGGATTGCCAGGCTCTAACAATGGCAAAGAGTCAAAAGTCTACAAAACATAATTGAAACATAGATTATATTACAAGACAGCAGAAGTAGATGTATGGGATGTTTGAAGTGGCATTTTTATGATACATATTTTATTGGCCTAGTAATTCTGCCAATGATAGGTTGATAGGTGGATAAAATTGCCAAATCCAGTCCAAACATCTGGCTGATTGTGCACATTGTGCATCAATAATAATACTAATAATAAGTATTATATGATCAGTACATAAAAAAAAAATAGCAGGCAAAGCAGACAATAAGAACTGGCCAATGGCAAGAGCAGGAAAGTTGAAGAAAGAGACAAAGGGGCTAACTCTGACTGCAGAAGAGTTAGGAGAATGTAAGAACAAATGCATAAAAGCCAGAATTGAGAAGATAGCAACAGAGAGCAAATGCCACCCCTGCAAATAAGCTGAACACTGGACCACTTGGTAAACTGCTGCAAAAAAGATAGCATAGCATAGCTAGCTATGATAGATAGCATAGATAGCATAGACTGACTACAAATAATAGATCATGGAGTAGCAACAATGGTACATTGGAAGATCTGTACGAAATACCATCTGCTTGCAAGCAAGAACTGGTAGGACCATAAAATAGAGAAAATAATAGAAAATGAAGACGCTAAATTACTCTGGGACTTCACAATTCAAACAGCTAGGCACCTGCCATATAATATCCCAGACTTAACAATTGTCAATAAGAAAGACAAAAAATGTATGGGTAGTAGATCTGGCAGTACCTGGGAAAGCTGGATAGAAGAGAAAGAACTGGAGAAGATAATAAAATACAAAGATGTGCAAACAGAAATAGAATGACTGTGGCAAAAGAAACCAAAGGTAGTACCATAGATAGTCGTCAAGTTATGACCACAATTGAACCCAACATTTATGTTGCTAAGTGAAACATTTGTTAAGTGAATTTGCCCCATTTTACGACCTTTCTTGCCACAGTTGTTGTTGTCTCTTGCCAAGTTACTAACATGGTTGATAATAATAATAATAATAATAATAATAATAATAATAATAATAATAATAATAATAATAATAATAATAATTTTATTTCTATACCGCCCTTCTCCCGAAGGACTCAGGGCGGTGTACAGCCAATTTAAAAACACAGGACACAACAATGATTAAAAATTAAAATAATTAAATAGATTTGGCCAATTTAAAACCCCAAAAATTTAAAATACCCCAATTTAAAATTATTATGTTGATAACCCTGCCTGGAGGAACAACAGGGTCTTCAAAGCGCAGCGAAACACCCAGAGGTCGGAGATCTTACATATTTCCGGGGGCAGTTCATTCCACAGGGCTGGGGCTCCCACAGAGAAGGCCCTCCCCCTGGGTGTCGCCAGCCGACATAACTTGGCTGATGGCACCCTGAGGAGACCCTCTCTATGGGAACAGACTGCTCGGTGGGAGTCTATTGGTGGCAGAAGACGGTCTCGAAGGTACCCGGGTCCTATGCCATGGAGCGCTTTGAAGGTGGTAACCAACACCTTGAATCGCACCCAGAAGACCACTGGGAGCCAGTGCAGCTCGTGCAGGAGGGGTGTCACGCGGGCACAACGAGTTGCGCCCATAACCACCCGCGTTAAGTGAATTTGCTTTCCCCATTGACTTTGCTTATCAGAAGTTCGCAAAAGCGGATCACATGACCCCAGGGTACTGCAACTGTCATAAATGTGAGTCAGTTGCCAAGCATTTGAATTTTGATCAAATGACCATAGGAATGCTGCAATGGTCATAAGTGTGAAAAACAGTCATAAGTTACTTTTTTTCAGTGCCGTTGTTAACTTTGAACAGTCACTAAATGAATTGTTGTAAGTCAAAGATTCCTGGTAATAGGCACCTTGGGTGCCATCCACCAAGATGCCTACTACTACAACATCACTGGTGAACACTATTGGCATTAGCAAACTCACCATCACTACCAATTGCAAAAGGCAGCTTTATTCCAAACAGCTTACATCCTGAGACGATAATCTTTCATACCGTGAAACATCAAGATTTGCTTATCCCAAGTTCTTGGGAAGGATTTGAAAGGTTGATAAAAATGATAAATTCAGTCTACACATCTGGTGGACTATGTGACCAACCATAATAGTAATAACCATGATGATGTCTGTTTAGATAAAGGTTCCCCTCGCACATATATGCTAGTAGTTCCTGACTCTAGGGGGCAGTGCTCATCTCTGTTCCAATGCCAAAGAGCCAGCACTGTCCAAAGACGTCTCGGTGGTCATGTGGCCAGCATGACTAAACGTCAAAGGCGCACGGAACGCTGCTACCTTCCCACCAAAGGTGGTCCCTATTTTTCTACTTGCATTTTTTAAGTGCTTTCGAACTGCTAGGTTGGCAGAAGCTGGGACAAGTAACAGGAGCTCACCCCATTATGCGGCACTAGGGATTCGAACCGCTGAACTGCTGACCTTTTAATCGACAAACTCAGCATCTTAGCCACTGAGATATTACTCCCCAAATATCAATAGCTTCACTGAAATTCAGATTTGCCAGTCAGTAAATATATAATTTACTGTAAATATATTTATAACTAAACTGTTGATTTAGTTGTTAATATAGAAATTGTGGATTGCAGCGTTTTTAATAACTTTTTCCCTACCTTGTTTACCAAAAAACACTAACAAGCAGGTTAGCTGTTTATTAAATATCCACAGTATGGTTGTGATTTTATAAGAAACAAAGTACACATTACATGAGACATAGCTGATCATCCTAATTTTCTTTCTTCAATGGTAATTACACGTATATGGGTTTCTGATCTGGATCCAGGTCATTTTTTTTGCAGGAACAGGTGGTTTGAATCTGTAATTGTAAAACAAATACTTTATTTTTGACTTACCTGTTTTTCCACACAAATTCTCTTAAAAGGGTTTCATTGGTATTAATTTGAACAGAGTTAGTGTGATACTGGGAGAAGATGTATCAATGGAAATGGAAAAATTCCCCTTCTTGCTATCATAGTACTGATATGCAAACAATTAAACATATTGTGCAAGATTGCCCACTTTGTGAGTTCTTTGGTTCCCTAGATAGAAGATCTGTATGAAGCAACCCCAGAGATGATTGCCTGGATAATGGAATTGGACATCCAGTAATGAGACCACTGCATTGGTGGGTTTTACTTACCTTTGCTACCGGTTCGCTTGCGCAGAGCATATTTGATGACTTCCGAGCGGGTGGGCGGAGCCTCCCGCCACCACTACTACCGGTTCTCCCGAACCGGTGCGAACCAGGAGCAACCCACCGCTGGACCACTGCCAGAAGTTTTGTATATAATTATGTGGACTGTGTGTATATGTTCAGCTTTCTTACGTCATGTTCTCATCATATGCTAAATAATTGGTGTCAATGAAAGAAGGCATTTTTTTTAAAAAAAATGATCCTCTGTTTGGAAAGGGAAATTTGAAAAATAAAGTGTGTAAGGGAAAGCTTCTCGCACTTCATCAATAAAAATATACAATAAACTGAAATCATGTAATAAATTGAAGCTCCATTTTTGCTATGTGTTAATTATTTTAAGGCAACCATATCTAGTCTAGTCTACAAACATTTGAACGGGACTAAAGAGATTAAACTTTCCCTGTCATTTTTATGACATTTAATACCCATCTAGATTTTCATCTTTGATTCATGAGCCCTAATTAATTAATTGTTTAAGGATACCTAGGTGATTTTATAAGACTATGTCTTGATGGATTAAAACACTTTAGGCTATGGTGATTCTGAGTACCAAACATAAATTTGCACTGTTAATTACTTCTGCTGTCTTAAGGGGCTAAAGATAATAATACTGAGTCCACCTTGAGGGTTTTTTATGATTTAACGAGATGTGTCACCTTCAAGAATTAAGAAATAGCTATGGACTTGGGCAGAATAATAATAGGCTCAGTTTAAACATGATCAGATGGTGCAGCTTTTCTCCTTCCTATCTGTGTTTTAAAAATCCCAGATAAATGAAATTTAAAATCATAGACCACTATGACAAAAAAAAAAAAAGATGCTGTTAAAATAAGCTATTCACATCCTTTTAAATATTGCTTTGGTTTTAAAACAGTATTTGAAGTACTATTAAAACTTTCATTGAAAGTGACATGTGGAACTTGATTTTAATACTTTAAAGAAAACTATTCCTATGAACATTTATTTTTATTTAAGAAACCAAATCAGATAGCCTTATCTGATTGTTTGACTATATATCCTTTTGTTGTGGTTGATGTTTCTTAATTGAAAAATTTGGGGGGAAGGGAGGAAATACCATGGTTTCTGCTGCTTCCACCTTTTTGTGCTGACTTAATTTGATGGCCATAAATTGCCACTGGAAAAGGACTCAACAGTCAGTGACTCCTCTTACCAAACTAGGCAGACAATCAAGAGAGGTCATGCCAGAGTTTCTAGACTTTCTAAGCCTCATTTGTTCACATTTTCATTCAGTTAATTTGGACTGAGTGCAATCTGAGAGTGTCTCTGTTTAAAGTGACTTCATGGGGTTGCCGCAGATCACTGGAGCAATAAATTACTGGTTCTTCAGAAGCAGAAAGAGCCGGCGATATTTTAGGAAGGGAAACGAGAAAGGAAACAGGTGAAACGGTAAAAGGCATTTGAACTGAATATAAGGATCTTATTCTTGGATAAAGAAATTACCATTTTGATTTTTGTTTTCTAGCCAAACTGCATCATGGACGACCTGGCCTTTTCCAAAGATGAAAGTTCTACTAGGATGCTTCTCCCCATGGATTCATACGGTTTTAATTAAAAATAGGTGAATTAACACACATTTTATTAAATTCCATATCACGTAATATTTTCAATGTAAACAAATGCATAGATGTTAAGTAACAGGAAACCTAGCAGTCCAAATTCCCAACTGGACAATGTTTCTATCAGAGGCTAAAGTAAAAAAAAAAATCAAAATAACAGAATATTGTCAATTTTATGGTTTCTATTACACCTCTTTCCTTCATCATCTTCATAGAAAGGGAGAGGCAGACAAACCATCAAGTGTTTGTCATATACTGTATAAGGCCGTTTTTAGATAAAAGCAAGAAATTCCTTTCTTGACACTAAGAGGTTAAATTAATCCCGGGGCAGGCAGAAAGGCTCTTGAGGATTGAGTGAAGTGTAGTGTGTTAAGTACAAGGGAAAATACAGCCAAGGGTCATAAATATCTCATTAGTTTCATTCCCAATTAAGCGTGAAAAAGGAGCTGGTTATTGGAAAGAACACATGCAGCAAAGGGAGATTGGAGTGGGATGAGTCAGGGTAAACAGTGAAAGCAGAAAGGATTGGCATGGCAAGAAGTCACTTGGCGAAGACTTCTCTTCCATTCAACTCCATTCCTCTTTGTCCACATTTACTTCTTGTCATCCACTTTGGTTCTTTTTACACTTTTCTTACACAATGGCAATCCCAGAACCCATATATACATATATACTTTATACTTTTTTTTGTTTGAAGCAAAAAAAAATAACAAAGATGCTATTTTCCATTCTTCATACAAAAGCTAAGAAGGCTGGCACTTGAATTTTACTTCAACTCCCAGTGAGAGTACGGCACCTTATATTGTGCTGAAGGACAGCAGACTAACCTAAGGGATGCAGGGCAGAATATGTCAAGTACATAATTCTGATCTACATAGGGTGATTCCATAGATTCCATTGAGGACCTGTATACTGCACGAGTCAAAAAAGAGAGCTGTGAAAATATCTACATCCTGGACATAAATTGTTTCAACATTTACCCTCAAAACGACGCTATAGGGCACTGCACACCAGAACAACTAGACACAAGAACAGTTTTTCCCCTGAATGCCATCACTCTGCTTAACAACTAATTCCCATAACACTGTCAAATAATTTACTAAGACTGTGTTACTATTATTCTTCTTTTCCTTACTACTATCTATTTCTTCCCACTTATTACCATGTTGCCTGTATCTTTCAATTTATATTGTTTTTATTTGTTTCCTAGTATGATTTGATAGCTTATTAGTAACCTTGACTATCACTAAGTGTTAGTCTTTTTATTCTTGATGAATGTATTTTATTCTCCTTATGTACACTGAGAACATATACACCAAAGACAAATTCCTTGTGTGTCCAATCACACTTGGCCAATAAGTTCTGTTCTGTTCTGTTCTGTTCTGTTCTGTTCTGTTCTGTTCTGTTCTATTCTATTCTATTCTATTCTATTCTATTCTATTCTATTCTATTCTATTCTATTCTATTCAGGGAACCAGCTACTTGGAACAGGAAAAGCCCCCTTTGCTTTCCTTGCCACTTTCTGCTATCACTTGCCAATCAGTTATGAACATCATCTCATATACATTGTTCTGAAGACACTTCTCAAAATTACATATATAATTAAATTATACTTAGGTGTGATGAACTAGATGTTCCAGTTGGTGAATCAGGAGACAGGCAGATGTGAGTGGCAAATTTAGGAAGAGTTCCAATCAATTGCCTGAAGCAACTACATTAGTATGCTCAACAAGAGGTGGAAATTATAATTCAAAACAAATGGAGTGTATCAGGTTGTCTATTTCTCTTGCAGCAGTTCACATGCTGGTTTATGTCTTATATTGGATGAAAATAATACTTATCACAATGTATATGGCTCATCCAGTGGTGAAATGCACTTTCCTTCACTACTGGTTTGCAAATGTGAGTGTGCACGCACCTCCTCCACACATGCACAGACCCTTCTACGCATGCCCAGAGGCTCAAAAATGGGATGTAGGTGGGTGGGTGGAACCCCCTGCCATTGGCGCTGCCGGTTTGTGCGAGCCAGATAGATCCGGCCAGATTTCACTGCTGGGCCCATTGCTGTCAAATGGTATGATGACGTGTGTAGAAGACAAATATTGTAACAGAACACTTTCAAGTACTATTTGTAATTACACTACTTGCATTGTCTGTTATTCTGCAGAGTATCTCTTATCTCTCGTTTTCATTTTGCCTCTGTAGAATCATATGATAATGGCCTATTTCATGTAGTTGTGAAATAAAATAGGTTGCAAACGGCAATGCCTAATTTAGACCTTAATGACCTAATAAATTCTATTTTAAGAGGATTATTTTTCTGTAATTGCTTCTTTTGAGTTCTTAGAACCTGTTGCTGGTACAATCAGTAATGGTATCTAGCCAACTTGCATCTGCTATTTTTTTTTCTTTATTCTGTTCTATTTTTCCAAATATCAGGGTCTTATCTAATGATTCTTGCCTTAGCACTATGTGTCCAAAATATCTAAACCTTACTTCACTATTAATGCTTCCAGTGAGTAGTCTTGTTCAACTTCATCTGAATTAAATGATCTGGAATGGCTTTGCACAACAATACTTTTTTAGATCAAAAATTTTACAGTGGGTTAAATACAATGCCCTTATCCTTATTTCTAAAAAAATCAAGCAATATTACTAACCTATTCTGAAAAAAAAACTGGTCTTCCTTTGCAAACAGCCTTGCATATTTTCCCAGGTGGTGCATACATATCAGTATTGCTTCTAAATTTCACAATCCTGAAACACTAATCTACTGAAGAGAGGCTGAAATACAGTATGTTTTTTTAAAGTAAAACTAGAGCTTTATGCAACATGTTGGCCTATTTTAAAAATCATTTCATGGAGGAAGATGGGGAAATTGTTTTATGCTGGAAGCTGAAAAACAGATTGTCAAATTCTTTTGTGGGGGAGTTGTAATTTGATACCAAACCTCCTTCATATTCCTTAAAGGGGGAAAAAAAACATGTGAAAGGCCATGCCCCCAGCTCACCCCTAGCTTGGTCTATCTCTAGACAAAGAGATTTTTAGCTTCCTATATTACAGGACTATCGTGTGGAGAAAATATTGGAGAAAGATAACTGGGCTAAGCAAGTTGTATGTGCATCAGAATATGAGCAGTATAATGGCCTCAGCAAAATATTTGGACTAAGTATGGTAACATTCCAAAAGCAGCTAAAATGTACAAAATACCCTTCAATACTGAATTCCTGCAATACATTAAGTAGAACTGTTTTTGAAGATTGTTCATATATGGTAATTGGTTCAAAATGCAGATAATTACATAGACTTTTGCAGAGCACAGAGATCCAATATTATATATATCATCTTCCCATTTTTTCTTGTTTCTAAATTTTTATCCAAATGTCTTGTTTTGATTTATAAATTTACAAACTAGCGTACATTTACATATAAACCAGTTGAACAATCACTGTGAACTCACCTATTCTCATTGCTGTTGGGCCCTTTTGTTTTTGGGGGTTCCCTCTCCCTCTTTGGCAGCAAAACACAATATCAGTACATGAAATAACTAGTAATACACAGTCTATTTTTGTAAAGTCTGCCTCACTGTCTAAGAATAGAGCTGGTCGTGATATAGCAGGGATATCAAACTCAGGCCTGCGGGCCACATCCGTCCTGCAGTGTGCTTAAATCTGGCCCATGGGCCCGCCCTGAAAGCAGCGAAGGACCGGCCCATGGTGCCTCTGCCAGTGAAAATGGAGATTGGGACGGCCACGCGCCGCATTCACAGGCTCCGTTTTCAGTCATGATGGCCTCCCTCTGCCAGTAAAAACAGAGCTCAGGGAGGCCATAGGCAGCCTTCCCAGGCTCCGTTTTTGGCCAGACAGCCTCCTGTAGCCTTCTGCCAGTGAAAATAGAACCTGGGCTCCGTTTTCACTGGAAGAGGGCTGCAGAAGGCCGTCATGGTCAAAAATGGAGCTTCGATGAGTGACGTCAAGCTGGCCACCCCCACCCTAGCTACGCCCACCCCGGCTCCCCACGGTCAAACACAACCCTGATCCGGCCCTCAATGAAATCGAGTTTGACACCCCTGTGATATAGTATATAGTAATTCCGAAATAATGAAGAAAATATAGTGATGAAATTGAATATGAACTAAAGAAAACTTCAACACCTATGCAATTGCCATAGAGATGTGTGCATTATTTAATGAAGACAAAGGCTAAAATACCAAGCATATTTCAAAGTTTGCCAAAACGTATTCTACTTCAACTTCCTTATAGAGTAGTCATCTTGCCCTGCATCTGTCTTCCTAGCTAATGTTCAAAATCTTTAGAAATTTGGAGCTTACCTTAGTAAATGAAGTCCTATATTATTTCAGATTTTAGAACTTGAACTACATGTTTACATCAAAAGCGCCCATGCAGTTTTTCACACCTTCAACATCTGCACATACACAGGACTGGAAAAGGCTTTAAATCTGAGGGAAAACAAATTATGGTCCTAAATGTATGACTTGTTCAAATACGTTTTTACTGTCTGCTAAAGAAGGCCATCTTTTAACTCATTTGATATGCAATAGTGGCAAATATCTGTAGCTCGGATGTAGGATGAGGAAGGTTTGTTCTCTGAGTTTCTGTATGTTTTGTTACCAGGCTAGGTAACATCTTGAGTGGAGTTTAGGGGTGTCAGTGTTCTGTTAATAAGGGCTTTGTGTGGTCAGCAGGTCTTGCAATGGGTCAGGTGTGCGTATGTCAAGTGAGGGTCTTGTGATGGGTCAGGAGAACATTGACACTGACATCCCCTAAATTCCGATGAAGATGTTACTTAGCCTGGTAAATAAAATATTCAGAAACCAACCCACAATCTTAGAGAACAAACCACCACCCTCATCATTTGATATATTCTTATTTACTCATTTTCAATTAAAACTTGCCATATAAAATCCATAGTAATAGACTTTGATGAAAATATGGCTGCCTCTTTTAACCAACCATGGTCCTATAGGTGTTGACCAGTGGTGAAATTTGTTACTACCATTTGTTACTACCGGTTCTGTGGGCATGGCTTGGTAGGGGGGTAATGTGACTGGGTGGGTGTGGCCAATTTTTTTTAACTTTTAAAACCATTTTTTCTACAACCTCTTCGGCGAAGAAATTGTAAAAAAATGCTTTCAAAAGGTTCTGACGATCCCAGCTGAGTTGCCTGATCGTCCGAGACTTTTTTTCTTTTAAATATCTCTGCTGAACAGGCAATTCAGCTTGGATGGTCAGACGCATTTAGGCAACTCAGCTTGGATCGTCAGGCATCGTCTTGGCTCGTCAGCTTGGATCGTCAGTTTGGCTCGTCAAACTCATCAGAGGCTTTTTTTCTTTTAAATGCCTCTGATGATCCAAGCTGAGTTGCCTGATCAGCAGAGGCTTTTTTAAAATCGGCTTTTTAAAAAAAGCCTCTGCCTATCAGGCAACCCAGCTTAAATCATCAGAGGCATTTAAAAGAAAAAAAAGCCTCTGATGATCGCATGACTCAGCTGGGCATGGGGGGGGGGGCAGGGATTTTTGCTATCAGTTCTCCAAACCACCCGCCTCCATCACTACAGTATCGCTACCGTATCGGGCAAGCCGGTCCGAACCAGGAGCATTTCACCCCTGGTGTTGATGTTGTTGATTTGGTTAGCTACAGTATATCTCAATTCAAATTTCTTATTCTGTAACATCACTCAGTTCCCTTTCTGTATTTATCTTTAGTAGGAAGAAGAAAATATGACTTTTCTCCTCCTTTTCAATGAAAATATTAGAATAGCATCGTGGCTCCCATCTTGTTAAGGAAATAGTATGAGAGGTGTAGTCAATTCAAGCTACTCAGCTGCCTGAAGTTGAACAACCACTGTGAACCCACCTACTCTCATTGTGGTTTGAGGATTTTTGGGTTCCGTTTCCCACTCTGGCAGCAAAACTCAATGTCAATACATAAAATAATTAGTACAATACAAATCTATTTTTAAAAGTCTGCCTCACTGTCTAAGAATAGAGCTGGTACAGTATATAGTAATTCCAAAATAATGAAGAAAATATAGACTGCGATGAAATTGCATATGAACTAAAGAAAACATCAGCATCAATGCAATTTCCATAGAGACATGTGCATTATTTAATGAAGTTTAAAATACCAAGCATATTTCAATTTCAAATTGTGCTAAAATATATTCTTCTTCTTCCACTTCCTTATAGAGTAGTCATCTTGCCCTGCTTCTATCTTCCTAGCTAATGTTAAAATCTTTAGAATTTATTCTGGCAGAAATTTGGAGCTTACCTTATCTTTGTAAAGTGGCCCTTTGTATGAGCCTGGGAGAACAATGCATGTTTTATTTCTGTTATATTTTTGTCCGATATTCTGCTGTGTCCTTAACTACATCCATGTTTGGATTTGGAAAAGAGGTTTCTTCAAGTTCTCATGGAACGCGTTGAAGAGACACTGCAAATGTTTGGATTGATGAGAAATCAGCATCGAACAGAATATTCACAGGCATCCTTTAACTGTAACTCAAATAAGTAGTCCCACCCATAATAATTGACTTGGTGTTTTTTTTCCCCCTGCTCTACAGAAATCAGTTTTGAAAGCAATCATTTCAACTAGATAACGTGGATTCAAAAACAAAGAAGAATTTTTCAACATAATATTAATCCAATTGTGTAAAGGTGAAAAATGTGTAACTTTTCACCTAAATGTGTAACAATTCATCTAAACAACTAATCCCTAGGAATGACAAACATCAGAATTTCGAGAACTGTGAAGAACATCTAACAGTGGAAAGATGGCTTACAAAATGAAACTGCTTTTTCCTAAAGGATGTTTGTTTGTTTGTTTGCAAGAAACTAATTTTATCCCAGATGAAAAATGATTTAAAAAAACTTTTGGGGGTGCTTAAAAGTGGGTGGATCAGATTTCAATAAGTGGAAATTCAAAAATAGCCAGAGGGGTAGAAATATAAAGCCTCAAGTTTCATTGCTGCAAAAGAAATGTTGGACACTGAATATTATGAAACAGTTGTGGTTAATATTGGAGACAGTGAAATAGCTTGGATATATGCTTGTAGTCTGACTAGAAATAATGTATATATTTTATATAATATTTTGGCAAACATTTTCAATTTACAGGTAGACCTTACAACTGTACTTGGTTTTTAATTTAGTATTGGGTACAATAAAGGATCATAACAAAATTTAAAAACAGAAAACCCTTTCTAAGAGTTGGATTGTTGTCATGCAAGCATGTGAGAATTTAATATTGTTGATACATGAACACAATTAAATTTAGCCAAATTGAACTAAGTTTAACTAAACTATAAACTAAATCCCTATATGGCATATGTTCACCTTTGGGCTAGTGGTAATTTCTAAATCCCTGAAGGTGTTACATGGCAAAATTGTGATTCAACAATAATGCCACTGACTTTTAGACAAGATAATTTAGGTTGGGACATGATACTTTGATGTATTATTGATAGATTGCTTTTAGTTTATCAGCCATAACCACTCACCGCATGTTGATGTGTATTTTTCTTTCCAAAC
This sequence comes from Arizona elegans, assembly GCA_022577455.1. Taxonomy (NCBI): domain Eukaryota; kingdom Metazoa; phylum Chordata; class Lepidosauria; order Squamata; family Colubridae; genus Arizona; species Arizona elegans. The sequence continues at coordinate 64,596,467 of JAKOOJ010000009.1, forward strand.
AGATAATTGGCACTTATGAAAATTGTCTCTCAAGTGTGTGCATACTTTGGAATCATATCATTCCTTTAAAATTCGAGCTAGGACAACTGTATGCTTTGGATATGGAATTTTCATTAAAGTTTTTTAACCAGAAAATGTTGGTTTCTTGTTTGAAATAATATGACCTATAATAATACTCATAAGAGTCTCATAGGGGACAAAACATGGGAACTGTTACATAATTAATTCCCAGTTTTATTCAGCTTTACATTCTGTTAATGCAAATGAAATATCATTTGAGCAGACCGATGGCCTTTTAAATTGAATTAATCTTCCTAAAAAAATTTCATCAACATTTAAAAGAGTTAGCATATTATTGGAATATAATTTATCAAAAAAACTGCATGGTAATATATAGTTAAATCGTTAATTTGGTTACGGTATCTATTTTGTCTAGATGCTTTAGTCGTCTCTTAAATGTAGTAGTATTTAAGATTGTCATAGAAACAAAACTAAAATTTCCTTATACATCTCTCTTTAATACAAATACACACAAACACAGTGGATTACATAAAAGAAATTTTGAACTGGGGATCTTATATTACAAAACCAAGTTCTCGGGTTTTAAAAAATGCTAAATATGTCAATTATAATTTTAAAAATGGGTTAACCCAATAAAAGATTATGCTTCTCCACTCCAGTGAATGTCTTCAAAAAGATTGGCTGTTGTCCTTTCCTATGTTGCCAATCTGCAATCAGATGGAAGGTACAGTAATCCATACCCTTTGGTCACGGCCCTTGCTAGTTCTTTTTGCTGAGATACTGTTTATATGTTAGAGACACATATGTGCTATTAAATTACATCCCACAAAAGTGCAGTTTGTCTATTATGAAGAGCTTTGAGTTTATTGCGCTTGGATTATAACAAGAAAAGGTGACTTTGTTTTCCTGGAATGCTGTGTACCAGACTTTTAAGCCTGACTTAACAATTTTTTTTGAACTATATTTATTTATTTTATTTATTTATTTATTTATTGGTTCGATTTATATGCCGCCCTTTTCCGGAGACTCAGGGCGGCTTACAATGTGTTAAGCAATAGCCTTCATACTTTTGTATATACCTGCTTAGTAGGGCTTTCGCCCCCCCTCCCCAACGGTGTTTTTTTTTATACAAAGTCAGCTATTGCCCCCCCAAACCGGGTCCTCATTTTACCTACCTTTGAAAGGATGGAAGGCTGAGTCAACCTTGAGCCTGGTGAGATTTGAACTTGCAATAATTGCAGGCAGCTGGTGTTATCTTAACAGTGCTTTAGTCTGCTGCGCCACCAAGGCTCTATATGCCTTTGTGCTGACTTTATATTGGCAGGAAGAAAGTAGAGGACTCTACATTAATTTCTTTGCAATTGTTTTTCTATCTATATTTAGTTTATTACATATTGAATTTAAATTCTGCATCCTTCTTTTTCTTAGGGGCATTTACTGCATTACTATTACTATTAATCTTTCTATTGTTCCTATCACCCATCTCTTCCCACTTACGACCACCGTGTGACTGTAACATATTGCTGTATCCTTATAATTTATATTGATTGTTCCCTAGTATGATTCGATTGTTTATTTGTCCCCTAGGACTATTATTTAAGTGTTGTACCTTATGATTCTTGAAGAGTGTATCTTCTCTTTTTTATGTACACTGAGTGCCTATGCACCAAAGACAAATTCTTTGTGTGTCCAATCACACTTGGCCAATAAAAGAATTCTAATTCTAATTCTAATTTTTTAAAAAGATAAATGAAATCCGTGATATTAAGAAAAAAGCAGGCGAGAGAGAGAGACGCAACCTTCTCCTGCTGGACTTCTTCTACACTACAAGTGGCATTTGGAACCAAGCCCAGAAGTAACTCTGAGTCTTCAAAATACCTCATTACAGACTTGTCCCCCATGAATGCGTGTAATTCATTTGCATCCACTTCAATAGTAATCCAAATTAGAGGCTATTCACTTCTATATTCCTCAGGATGAATGATCTGCTCTCTAAATCAGGGCTTCCTTTCTCTACTTCGGCATTTCTATCGGCTTTCGCGGCCCTTCTCCCGGCCAGGCTCGCTTTTTCTACTCTTCAGTTCTGTTACCTTTCTTTCTAAAGCTTAAGAATCCCAAACCTTTCAAACTTGCTAAAGGAAAGTACTGGACCCTCTGATCATTTTGGTCGACATTTTGCCGATTTGTATTATATATCCCGTCTTTTAAAAGTAGCAAATCCAACCCACCCCGCACTGCACAGCACCCGGCAGGCGCGCCCCAGATGCCGCTGTCCCGCTTCGCTTGCTCTCTTTTTTTTTTCCACCTTCGTTTCCGAGGGAGGCAGATTCGGTTGTTGGGATCTACGATGAGGAGAGGAGGGGGCGGGGGAGATAGGCAGGGGAGAAGGAGGAGGGAGGGAGACAGAGAGAGAGAAGGAGGGGTGGGGAGAGAAAGAGAGAGCGCGGGAGGGAAGGCGTGAGGGAGAGAGAGAAGGAAAGAGGAAAGTAAGGAGGGACGGAAATAGAGAGAGAGAGGGAAGGGGGAGAAAGAGGGAGGGAAGGAGAAAGAGGGGAAGAAAGAAAGGAATGGGGAGGGAAAGAGAGAAGGAAGAACGGAAGGAGAGAGAGGAGGAGAGAGAGAGGGAAGGAGGGGGGAGAGAAAGAGGGAGGGAAGGAGAGAGAGGAGAAGAGAGAAAGAAGAGGGGAGGGAAAGAGAGAAGGAAAAAGGGAAGGAGAAGAGGGAGAGAGAGAGAGGTAGGGAGGGGAGAGAGAGAGAGGGAAGGGAGAGAGGGAAAGATAGGGATGGAAGGCGGAATGAGAGATAAAGAGATCTCTCATCCCGGGATAAAGAGAGAGAGGAAGAGAGAAAGGAGGGAGAGGGGAGAGAGACGGAAGAAGGGAAGGCGAGGGAGGGGAGAGGGAGAGGGAAGGAGGGGCGGGGAGAAAACGAGAGGGAGTGGGAGAGAGAGAGAGAGAGAGGGATGGAAGGCGGGAAGGAAAGAAAGAGAGAAAGGAGGGTGAGGGGAGAGAGGGAAGAAGAGAAGAAGAGAGAAAGGGAGGACCAAAGAGGGAGGGAGTCGCAGAGAGAGAGAGAGAAAGAGAAAAAGAGCGTGAGACATTGCGTGCTTGTTCGCCTCTCTGACTTCAAGCGCGAGCTTTTCTCTTCCCGAGCGGCGCGGGGGGCCCCAGCCCAGCCGTAAGGAAAGAAGCAACATTTCGGATTCTCCGCGGCGGCGCTTCCCTTTTTTTTTTGGCAGCCAGGCAAGAAGTTTTAAGCGGAGACGGCCGGGAGATGGAGTACCAGCCCCCGGAGGACCAGCCCGCTCTCACAACCGCGGCGTTAAATCTCGAACAGCGCCGTCCGGGCTCCTTTCTGAGCAGCGCGCTCAAGCCCGCGCGCGGAGAGTCTCCTGTCGGGCAGGGGCTCCTCCCCCCCACCCCCTACGGCCCTGGCGAAAGCGACGACCAATCCATGGCGGCTTTTTGTCCGGTGGCTCCGCCTCCTCGCCCTCCCAATCCCTTTCCCCATTTGCATAAAAAATGCCCGCAGGAGCTTGAACGTCGAGAGTGGCGGGCTCTGCGTCTCCGTCGGTGCGCGCGAGAAGCCGGAGCGCTTCGGGGGGAAACCTGCGCGTGGCCGGCGGGAGAGTGAAGCTCGCGCTCCCCGACGCCCTTTCCCCGGCGGCTTCTGCCTTCCCAAAGTGGGGAGGGAGGGGGGGGAGAAACCTTCCGCTCAGCGCCCTTTCGCCAAGATGCGCCCTCGGCAACTTCTCCCGCGCCTGCTCGTCCTCTCGGCGGCTTGCCTCGGCCTGGTCGGCGGGCTCTTCCTCTTCGGGGAGCCCGAGTTCTCCTACAAGCGGTCCAACTGCAAGCCCATCCCGGCTTCCCTCCTCCTGTGCCGCGGGATCGAGTACCCCGACATGAGGCTGCCCAACCTGCTGGGCCACGAGACCATGCAGGAGGTGCTGGAGCAGGCGGGCGCCTGGATCCCGCTGGTGCAGAAGCAGTGCCACCCGGACACGCGCAAGTTCCTCTGCTCCCTCTTCGCGCCCGTCTGCATCGTCGACCTGGACGAAACCATCGAGCCCTGCCATTCGCTCTGTGAGCAGGTGAAGAACAGCTGCGCCCCGGTTATGTCCGCCTTCGGCTTCCCTTGGCCCGACATGCTGGACTGCAGCCGATTTCCCCAGGACAACGACCTGTGCATCCCGCTGGCCAGCAGCGACCACGTCCTCCCGACTCCCAGAGAAGGTAAGAGGCAGGGGTGAAAGCCAGCAGGTTCTAATAGGTTCTGGAGAACCGGTAGCAGAAATTTTGAGCAGTTCAGAGAACCGGTAGGGGACAGAGAACCTTCAAATACCACCTCTGGCTGGCCCCAGAGTGGGGTGGGTATGGAGATTTTGTAATATCCTTCCCCCAGGAGTGGGGAGGGAATGGAGATTTTGCAGTAGCCTTCCCCTGCCATACCCACAGAACCGGTAGGGAAAAATTTTGGATTTCACCCCTGGTAAGAGGGTGCTGAGGACGCTTAGACCAGTGGTTCTCAACCTGTGGGTCGGGACCCCTTTGGGGGTCGAATGACCCTTTCACAGGGGTCGCCTAAGACCATCAGAAAACACATATTTTCAATGGTTTTAGAAATAATTTTATTGTTGGGGGTCACCACAACATGAGGAACTGAATTAAAGGGTCGCAGCATTAGGAAGGTTGAGAACCACTGGCTTAGATCCTCTGCAGGTTAAGCAATGGGGACCGTCGCATTAGCGTCTTTTGGAAGCAAATCCAAAATCTGATCATCTGAACTCCTGATCAGGAAGACTAAAGATTTTCCAGCTTAAGACTTGACTTTTTATCAAAAATCTAAAGAGCGCCAAAGAAGAATGAATGCACAGGATGGATTCCTCTGCAATTGGTTATTTTATTGTTTTAAATGTCGAATTAGAAGCTGTTGTACATTAAGTGGCTTTTGAAGTAAATGGTGATTTGGGGGCATATTTTGAGGCAATTATTTGGGGCGCCTTGACGGGGGCAGAAATCATTCCATGATAATCCTTCCAGTACATGAATAGGGTTTGCAGTCTTAGGCTGCCACCTGAAGCATTTCGGTGGAATGTACAGGGGGAATAAGTTCACTGAGAATAGTTGTTTGCAATGTCTTTTAAAAGGATAAAGTATCAGCTTTCTATATATCACCGTTTCTTTTATATCACAGATATAAATTTGTGGGAAATAAACTTTATAGCATATAATGTAATTTCCCATCTAAGAAGAAAAAAAAAAAAAAAAGGACCACAGGACCAAAACATGATTTGCAAGGCACCCTTTAATGATAGAAACCAATCCATTTTAGATTTTGCTTTCCTAGATTTGGAAAGTTCAGTGCATCTCTTTATACGAAATGAAGCTCGGCTGGATTCCGTAAGACCTTATGGAGTTTTAGATATGGGTGTTTAAAAGTATCTGCATGTGGTCCTATCCTAAATTTGTTCTTAAGAAAGTTTATTCAGATTTTGATCCCCTAGCATTGCAACTGTAGACCTTATGAATTTAGGGACAGGTTATAATTCTGTAATCCTGAATAAACATTATTAAGAACAAGTTTAGGATAGGACAGGATTAGGATCCCGATAAGAGCTTATTTAACCTAAGTATGTACTGTATGGGATAATAGCTTTAAACCACTTCATTACACAGATCTGGGATTGAGTCCAAGTGAACGGGTATAGTTCCCTTTTGAATTTCTACTTCAAAAGTTGCACTATGACTTGGAATACTGCTTACACTTTTAACCACTTGAGCTTATTGGATATTGTAATTATGGAACCGTTGTCCTGTAAGTGTTTTCCTAGGAAAATGATAGCATTAATCAGTACAGTAAGTCATTTCCATGTCAACTGGCCAATTAGGTTTTCTGCAGGTATTGATTGAATAAAAAGTAACAGGAAATGCCGAACCTGATAAAACATTGATAACAGAAGCAATGCATTCATATTACTGATTTTTCATTTTTAAAAGTTGGAGCTTTCAGCTAGTATCAGTTTAGTGTTGGAAAATGTGGCTTTAATTAACTTGGGGATGGGGAAGATGATACTCTCCCGTTGTTTTTAAATAATGGATTTGGAGAAAAATAATTTCCAGTGGTGACATGTAAAATTTGTTACTACTGGTTCTGTGGGCGTGGCTTGGTGGTGGTGGGGAAATGTGACTGGGTGGGCGTGGGCAACTTTTTTTTTGTTTTTTACTTTTAAAAGTATTTTTTCTACAAGCTCTTCGGCCGAAGAAGTTGCAGAAAAAAATGCTTTTAAAAGCCTCTGACAATCAGGCAACTCAGCTGGGATCGTCAGAGGCTTTTAAAACTATTTTATTTTCTAAACCTCTTCGGCCAAAGAGCTTGTAGAAAAAAATGCTTTTAAAAGTAAAAAAAACAGGCTCTGATGATCGTGCGGCTCAGCTGGGCATGGGGTGGGGGGGGGGGCGCAGGCATTTTTGCTACCGGTTCTCTGAACCACCCACCGCAATCACTACTGGATCAGGTGATCCGGTCCGAACCGGGAGCATTTCACCCCTGATAATTTCCTAAAACAAACTCATCAGTAAATGCATTTTATGCACTTTTTCATTGCTCCATGTTCTTTCCTGCAGATGGCTGGGTCTCCCCATGTCCTTCCACCAGGGCATTAATTCCTTCTCTCTAGAGCAGGGGTCTCCAACCTTGGCAAATTTAAGACTTGTGGACTGCAATCCCCAAAAGTCCTCAGCTTTGCTGGCTGAGGAATTCTGGGAATTGAAGTCCACAAGTCTTAACGTTGCCAAGGTTGGAGACCCCTGCTCTAGAGGACATGCTGTGTAAGAGTATTAGGGAGATCCCACTCAGAATCCATATCCATGGTTCAATAATCCACTCGGAGTTCTCATTGAACCTGTTATGGTATCTATTTAGTATGGCTACCTATTTTTTCATCAGTTGTTTTTAAATGGCCAGTGGGATTGATCAGGTAGCACAGGATCCAAATGCCCTGGAATCAGCCCTTCAGGCTGTCCTGAAATAGAGTCAAGAATAAGAAAGCCTGCTGTAATTACATATTAAAAGTGTATCCTTTCTTTCCAAATGGCCTCCTGCTTCTTTCATTTGAAACTTCTCTGAAGGTTCTTTTTAAAACTTACTTCTTATAGTGCCAAAAGTTTGTGATGCCTGCAAAAGCAAGAATGAAGACGACAATGAAATTGTAGAAAATCTTTGCAAAAATGACTTTGGTAAGTATGAGGGAGATACTCTGATTGAAAACTAGGGATTTTGTGCTCTGATTGCAATAATAGTCAATTTTGTAAGAAATGCAGTTACGGTCAGTTTTAAATGACAAAGGCATTCAAGCTTTTATTTCAACAGTGGATCCTAATTCACATAAGCATAGAATTATGATTAGGTTTCTATTTAGTCTTATCAGATTAGGACAGTGATGGCTAACGTTTTCTGGACTGAGTGCCTAAAGTGCATGCACCGGAACCCCCAAAATGCAATTAGCGTGTCGTTCCTGTGCATGTGCCCCACCCCTGCACATGCGCCATGTACATGCATGCGCACCCCATCCCGCACACACCCCAACCCCCTATGCATTCATGCATGGCCCCCCACTTGTGCCCCGCACATGCACACCCCACTCCGCACACGAGCCACCGCCCGCACATGCGTGAACGGCCCTCCCCGCACACTTTTCACACTTTAATTTAATTTAATTTAATTTAATTTCCAATTTATATACCGCCCTTCTCCCTGAGGACTCAGGGCGGTGTACAGCCAAGATAAAAAACATAGAATACAAATATTAAAACATTTAAAAATATATATAAATTTGGGCCGAAAGTTAAGAATCACAAACTAATTAAAAAAAAAAAAATTAAAAATTTCTTTTAAGCCAACCCGGCTTGTTGGAAAAGATGAGTTTTCAGGGAACGACGGAAGGCATTGAGGTCATGGATCCTTCTTATCTCCGGGGGCAACTGATTCCAGAGGGTAGGAGCCCCCACAGAGAAGGCCCTCCCCCTGGGGGCCACCAGCCTACATTGTTTGGCTGATGGCACCCTGAGGAGGCCCTCTCTGTGGGAGCGCACGGGTCGATGGGAGGTTGTCGGTAGCAGCAGGCGGTCTCGGAGATAGCTAGGCCCTATGCCACTTGTGCACCTCACCCCACACATGTCCTGTGCATGCGTGGCAGAGACCCGACGACCAGCTAGCTGGCGGGAGGTGCGCACGCATGCATGGCACAACTGAACTGAGGCAACTGCTCGCATGCCCACAGAGAGAGCGCTGCGTGCCACCTGTGGCACACGTGCCATAGGTTCACCATCACAGAACTAGAAGGTTGTTTAGAACTGCTCTTTGTAATAAACATGTTGTGTGCTCTGGCCTTTCTAATGTTGTTCTTTTTTCTATACAACGTTTTCCACTATGGCCTCATCATCTTTCTATTTAGAAGGAAATAAGATTCTAAAACTTCCTTAGCTGGACATTTATTTATTTATTTATTTAAATATTTATATCGCCCTTCTCCCGAAGGACTCAGGGCGGTGTACAGCCATACTAAAACAACATATACCCATAACATTAAAAACAGTTTAAAATATATTAAAAATTTGGCCCTTATATTAAAAACTACAAACACCCAATTAAAATTCATTTTCTAAGCCAGCCCCGCCTATTGAAACAATAAAGTTTTAAGGGCACGGCGAAAGATACGTAGGGCAGGGATCATGCGAATCTCCGGGGGCAATTCGTTCCAGAGGGCAGGTGCCCCCACAGAGAAGGCTCTCCCCCTGGGTGTCGCCAGTCGACATTGTTTGACCGACGGCACCCTGAGGAGTCCCTCTCTGTGGGAGCGTATTGGCCGGTGGGAGGCTATCGGTGGCAGAAGGCGATCTTGTACATACCCAGGTCCTAAGCCATGGAGCGCTTTAAAGGTGGTGACCAACACCTTGAATCGCACCCGGAAGACCACCGGGAGCCAGTGCAGCTCGCGCAGGAGCGGTGTTACATGAGTGCACCGTGTCGCTCCCATTATCACCCGTGTGGCCGCATTCTGGACCAGCTGGAGCCTCCGAGTGCTCTTCGAGGGGAGCCCCATGTAGCGAGCATTACAGTAGTCCAGGCAGGACATGACGAGGGCATGACATCCAAACTGTTCTAATGATGCTTGAATTTGGGGGGGGGGGGGGGGGGGCTGTATTTTTTTTTCCTTCATGTGTATTGGTTGCATAGTACCTTGTTTTATAGATGACAACAGAAACTGGTTTAGTTCTCAATAGTTTTACCAGTGATCCTAATTCCAGTACCTCTGTCTATGTAAACCAACTGGTTTTCACATTTGGTCACCTTGGGGACTAATAGAATCCAGGAATTAGCTAGTTGTATGTAGACATATATATCTTTTTTATGACCCTCTGAAACCGCCATGTCAGGTATTTCAGAGTTGCAGAAATATAAATAATATGAATGTGACATCCTTGAATTTTCTGATTCTTTGCTGATGTGAAATGGAGCCCAGTGGCCCGGTAATGTTGGAGGCCTTGGTTTCCTTCTGTTTCCTTTCTGCCCACCTGCAGAGGAAGGGAACTGAGGAGGGAGGCCTCGGCTTATGTCCTGCTATGAATTTGAAAACAGGCTTTATCCTGTTCAGTCTCCATTTCTTATGCAGCAGGGAGGAATGGCTTCCTGGGAAGAGTAAAATGGAAAATTGCTTGTGATTTTTCCAGAGCACAAGACAACCACAAAGATATGAGAAGAAAGCCGAGAAATACTTTTGATAGGCTTCACTTCAGATTTTAAGTTGGTATAACATTTTAAATGTACAACGTTGTTACATTAATTTACCACAAATCCCCAACAGCTTTGGCAAAGCTTTCACATTCCATATTGGGGGAGAAATGGTATCTTTTCTTAAAAAGAGATGAATTTGTCCCGTGAAAGTCTGACATGCCAGGAACTAATGAGTATTGGCTGTGAAGAAAAAATAGAGAATTACTTTACAGAGGTAAGACAAATAATGTTTCATTTCTGGATAAGAATATTTGGAAAACCCTCCTGAATAAGACAAGTTAAATGAGAGAAACTAACTGGCACAAATTATAAACTAATGTTGTAATTTTATCATATTCTAACTGAAGAAGTTATTTTATTATAGTTTGATCACAAATTTATATGGATTAATGCCCTTATCATTAAAGAATAGCATAGAGAGTGAGTTTTATTCACGTTAACTAGCATTAAGTTTTCATCTGATATACCAAACAAGCAGATATTTGGTTTTCTTAATAAACATGATGCTATCTCTCTCTCTTTTCAGTTACTGCACCAAATCTAATGCAGCTATAAATCCTGATTATTTTGTTCATTCTTTCAAAATGCAATAGATAAAATATACCAATTAACCAAAGAGTTTCATAAATTAAGTCAGACTATTTTCAGGAGAAATGGGGATTGCTTTTTTTATGAAAAAATGGCTGTTTTTCTTCCCCTCCCTTTCATCTTTGTAAGAAGGCATGTGTCACTTTTAAAGCTTTAACGTAGAAAAATCTTCGGTATTTGCAACCAACAAAATCTAGAGGAAAAAGACTCCTTTAGCAAAGATGGGGGTTTTTTTCTTTGAAAGTGAAAGAAATACACCCAAAGATTGACTTTCATGCTCTTGATGGCTTTAGAAATGGAGCCACCTGCTGTCCATTCTGTCAGAACCTGACAGTTTAATTAGCAAGAGAAGACCTCCCTCACTGGATTCTCTTTTATGTGTCAGAATGAGAGAAAAAATATCTTCTTCTCTCCCTCCCTCCCTCCCTCCCTCTCCCTTCCTTTCTTTTACCCATGCCCCCACCCCTTCTCTACTCCCGATTATCCCTCTTAGCTCTAAAGATAAAAGTGAAGGAGATCGCCTACATCAATGGAGACACCAAGATCACTCCAGAAACAAAGAGCAAAACCATCTACAAGCTGAATGGGGTGACGGAAAGGGACCTGAAGAAGATCGTGCTCTGGCTCAGAGGTGGCCTCCAGTGTACCTGTGACGAGATGAACGATATCAATGCACCATATTTGGTCATGGGACAGAGGTTGGCTGGGGAGTTGGTAATCACCTCCGTCAAACGATGGCAGAAAGGCCAGCGAGCTTTTAAGAGGTTTTCACGCAGCATTCGCAAGCTGCAGTGCTAATTGCTTGGAGTTTCTTGTCACATTTAGTTGCCATGCCTTAAATTCTTTCGCATCTTCCTACCGCAGCCATAAACGCCCGGTAACATGAAAGAGCCGCTTCTTTTAAGAAGAAAAGAGACTTCTCCCCCTTCTAATTGTGTACATATAATAAACTATAATTGCCCAAAATCATGATTTTTCTTCTGTATAATTGTTTCCAAAATGTATTGTTTAGAGCTGCGGAAAATGTAACTTTGATCTTCTTTATAATTCTTCCTTTAATTATATTTGTAATACATTCTGTCTGGCTAACCTTTCTGCATAGGTTATGTGTCCGTTTGGGCATTGGAGTCGACTTGTTCAGTTTGGGTTTTGTTCCAAGTAAAAACAAATAAGCCACGGTGTGGAAGATAACTGCCAATTTTAAATGCCTATTTTGCAACTTGGCATTTAGAAGACAAACTTTATTTTAAAGACTTTACTCTTACGAAAACTATAACTCAAAGATGGGCAAAATAGAACTTGAGAGTTTCTTTCCCCAAATCCTCTGCTGAATTATACATGCTTAAGGCCTCTTAACGTCAATGAGTTGGGGTGCATTAAGCTTCAATCTCATGCATGCTTCTGTGGGGAAGCGCACTGCACTTTATGGGACTAGCGTCTGCCAACATACATTATATTGGAAGCTTGCTATAGACTATAGCCATCACAATGTCTCTATTTACCTTTGAATATTGGGCCTAATTTTATCTTATCGGGAATGGGTCATCTAGTTTTATTCATTACAGAGAAATTATCCATGCACATGTGCTACTTGGGGAAGACGTACATCAATAAGTGTGTATTAATCATTTGCACACAGTATTTTATACAAAGCTTAGTACTGTTTTAAATTGAAGTACTCTGATGCTTCACAAATTAAAGGTTTCTGTAGCCTAACTGTAAAGTAAGTAGTGGTTATTTGAAGAAAAAAAAGTTGTAAAATATTACTTTAACAAACCTTGTAAATAATCCAGATAAACCTTATATTCTTGTATATAAATTTAACATCATAGTTTATACTTTGTTGTGTTTTTGTCTTTAGGTTTTGTGAAAACATCTCTGAAATCCAAAGGATCCATTTTTATTGTATCTTTTTTTTTTAGTCTTTGTAATGAAAGACAGGAGAAATTCACTAGCTCTTGGGTTCATTACAGTTTTTAGTGCAACTCCAAAGTAGAACTTAACCAGGCCGTTAAACAGTCATTCACATCATATATTCCTAGTTCCTAATTTATTCCTAGTTAAGCGGCAGTGAATTTTTGATGTATACTAAATTATGCTATAATTTAAATAATGATAGATGATTAATGGTCTTTAATAAAATCCTGCATCATCTAATAATCAGGAAGAGACTGCAAAGCCACTTGTGAGAAATGGTATAGGCTCTCCTGCTTGAGTAGGGGGTTGGACTAGATGACCTACAAGGTCCCTTCAGATTCTGTTATTCTGTAATAGCATATTTCACCCAAATAGGAATTTTAATTCCTATAACACTGGATCCTGCATAAAAGAATAGAATTACTCTGGCATAAGATGATAAAAGAAGGCAAGATCTTCTGAATGAGGAAGCCCCAAATGCTGGATAGGTCTGAGACTTTTAATGGATTATTGGCCTGTCAAGCATGGAAAGGCAAGAGAATTCTGACTACATGGTTTTCCACATCTATTCTTTGGTTAGTCTGGCATACAGAAGTAAACTTTGCACTCCAGATTTTCCAGCTACGTGCAACGTGACCTTTTTTATTTTTAAAATGTGTTTATATGATTTTGGAATACATGATTTCTGGTGGCTGCGTAACTACCACCATGGAATTGTCTTGTAAGCAGTTTACTGCTGCTTTCTTCCAGGATTTTTTCCAGGTTTTATATGCTGGCATGGAAAAATGGCAACCACTTAAGAACAGATTTTTCATACACACTTTCTTAATAACAGTTTATTGTGACCATATCATGTGCCAGAGAATCTCAGTTCTGTTGCAACTGTTTGAAGAAGAAAACAGATAAAATTTGAACTTCCAAGAGCACTGATGGGAAGAACTTAATTTAAAATGTTTTGGGCAGTTGTTGTTTTTTTCATTTTGTGCATTATTTCCTTTCAGCTTCTTTTCTGTGATGAACAACTGCATATTTTTCTTTCTTATGGTAGCATTTCAGCTACTTTGCAGAGGAATTTTGTTTTCATTTTACTCTAGGAAGAATCAATTATCTTTCACACTGGGTCAGTGACCAGTGATCTGTTAATCATTTAAGAATGTTCCTGAGTAGAGGAAGGTTTGGCACTCCATGGATCCCCAAATCCAATACTTTCCTTGTTCCTGATCTCAAAATACAGGCATTAGGCACGATGACCCTTTGACCCAAGAGGTACAATCCACAAAGATTTTTATTCGGGATTCCAATACTTAGAAAGACCTTTTTGCACAGAGGTGTAAATATATAGCTAACCTGCTTCAAACGTCTATATCCAGGTGCATGAATACAACAGATAGCAACTCTGGAAGGAAAGCAAACCCTGCTCCTTTCTATAAGCAGTGAAAGATTGATGCTCAAGTCACATTCCTTGATGGATTCCAGGGCTGGAGTGCAGGAAATCCCAGCTCTCCATAAGAACATTGGCATGAAATATCAATACAATACAAATATTTAAACATTTATTCACTAGCCCTCTCTAGTACATCTCCAGGGCCATGCTGAAAGCAGTTGGTGGGAGGTAAGCACAGCTGAAGTAAAAACCCTATTCCTGGATGGTTGTTGTTTTTTCAGTTTCTGCTCACATTGCAAGCAACAGGGATGCCTTTTTTTAACATTAATTTTTTTAAAGCCAAGAGTATAATGCAACGAATCCAGAAATATCTTCTATCTATACAGCAGCTATGCTGTCTATTAGTGCAGCATCTCTTAGACCAAACTGTCATACTGGTGGCCTGCGGGCCGGATATGTCACACGTAGGCCACGCCCACCCCAGCTCCGCAAATGGGAAAAAACACCGTGAAACATCCCGTGACGGCAACGTGGCGCGTTGAGTTTGACACCCATGTCTTAAGACGTTAAAAGGGCAGAACAATCCTCTGTTGTAGCAGGCAGAGCAAAGATTTAGTAACAGTAACAGTAACAGAGTTGGAAGGGACCTTGGAGGTCATTTAGTCCAACCCCCTGCTCACGCAGGAGACCTGTACTAGGGATTCGAACCGCCAAACCAAACCACCAACGTTTCTGATCAAGAAGCTCAGTGTCTTAGCTAGCTACTGAACACCTAGACAATGACTTTAATGTGAAGATGTGTGGATTTCGACTCCGAGAATTGCCCCACCAGCATGTACAGGTAGTCCTCAACTTACGATCACAATTGAGCCCAAAATGTATGTTGCTAAGGGACACATTTCTTGAAGTGAGTTTTGCTTTGTTATGACCTGTCTTAACATTTGTTAAGCAAATCACTGCAGCCGTTAATTTAGTAACATGGCTGTTAAGTGAATCTGGCTTCCCCATTGACTTTGCTTGTCAGAAGGTCACGAGGGGATCACATGACCCCGGGACTCTGCAACCGTCATAAAGATGAACCAGTTGCCAAGCATCTGAATTTTGATCACATGAACATGGGAATGCTCCAAAGGCCGTAACTATGAAAAACGGTCATGTCACTTTTCAGTACCATTGTAACTTTCAATGGTCACTAAGTGAACTGTTGTAAGTCGAGGACTCTGTATTTAGAACAGTCTTTCTCAATCCTAACATCTTGAAGAGGTGCGGATGCTGACTTGGAGAAACTTTGTTGCCAAGGTTAAGAAACACTCTTTTAAAAGAGACTAACAAATGTGTTGATTTTCAAAGGCCTGGAGGCTGATAAAATTGTACCCTGTAATAAATGAATTCATTTTTAAGATGCCATTTTTATCTCACAAATTATCCAGCAGGGGTAGTCAAAGTGCTAATGTTCTTCTTTTGGTTAAAGAACCTGAGTGCTCAGCCAACTTCACTAAAACAGAATTAAGGAATTAAAACTATTATTGTTCCGGGTGTAAATTTTTTAACTTCAACTCCCAGAATTTCCCAGCCAGCTTCGCTGGGAGTTGAAGTCCGTCAGGCTTAAAGTTGCCAAGGTTGGAGACTCCTGGCATAAAGCATTCATGGATTACAGCACACTTTACATGGAGCATAATTCTGAGAAAGAAAAGGAGTGGAAGATTTAAAAAAAAGGGGGGGGGGGGTAAAAAGAGCCTTGGTGGCACAGCGGACTAAAGTGCTGTTAAAGTAGCACTTAGCTGCCAGCTGCCTGCAATTACTGCGAGTTCAAATCTCACCAGGCTCAAGGTTGACTCAGCTTCCATCCTTCTGAGGTAAGTAAAATGAGGATCCGGATTGTGGGCAATAGGCTGACTTTGTATAAAAAAGAACACCGCTTAGGGGGAGCCCGAAAGCCCTACTAAGTAGGTATATACAAAAATATGAAGGCTATTGCTTAACACATTGTAAGCCACCCTGAGTCTCCGGAGAAGGGCGGCATATAAATCGAACCAATAAATAAACAAATGATACGAAGATATGAAATTATTTACTAGCCATAAATAAAACCATATGTGGGTGAAATACTGGCAGATTTCATGTAAAAACTTTCCAATCTTGTCCTGGGAAAAAAATAGAACATGGATGGCAAAAGCAGAAACGTTATAAAAATGTCATATCTATTTGAGGCTACCGTATTCAGCTACACTTCAGCAAAAAAAATCACAATTTATTGCTGTCTATAGTGCATTGGTAAAGCTACTATAAAAGAGTTTTGAACACATTCTTAAAAGTAACTTTTATATGTGTTTGTAAATGCAGTAGAAATGTTTATTAATGAAGACACAAAAACAATGCCTACAAGCTACTTTGTAAGCTAAACATGACTGCTTTTCATTTTTTTTTAGCAGTTGTAAACTTTGTGTCTTCACATAAAGATGCAGATTGGCATTAGTTACACAAATGTGTATCACCCTGCTATTTTCTTTCAGTCAGGTTAAAAGCAATGGAAGAATAAAAGTGGAATATAGCAATAATCTATATATTAGGCTTTCAATAGAAACTGCAGGTGGCTTTAATAGGTTATAATACTAATTCAAACTAATACTTTTGTTTTGAACAAATGACCTGTAAATATAAACAAAGAGCAAATATTGTGCAATCTTTGTTGCTATTTAAAGTAGATCCAACTAGGACTCATGCTTAAGGGGAAAAGCTTTCTGTCTGTTTTACATGCCACAGTTATTAAACTGTTGCTATAGAGCTTATTGAATGCAATAATCCTCCTTGGACTACTTAAGTGCTGTCAAAATGATGGGAATGTATGGGAGTGAAGCTAGACACACCCTAACACAGCCGAGAATTATCTGTATATTTACAAGACTTTATGATATCTGTGTGTGTGTACACTGACCAAGCATAAACATAACTTAATATGTAGAATTAAATTTAAATGACTTACATTTCTATTACTTCGCCTATGGAATCGTTTCTCAACTGGTCAATATTTAAGATGTGCAGCTTTTAATTTCCAGAACAATCTAAAAATGCATTTCTGCTAAGTTTTTTCTCCTCCTCTACTTCCTTATCTGCAGGCTTAAGTATGTTAACAGCCTCTTCTCTTTAATACGCTCGCTCAACCTCTGAATGACATAGAGTTTTCTAGAGTTGAGTTGCCCTGTTGTTGCCATGTTTCAGAGGGAGAGGGTGCAAACTATTTTTTTCTGCAGATCCTTCATTCGCCTCAGCTGCCTAAAGCCCCTTCCTAGTTCATCACCCTGGCCATGTATTCTCTGTCGTCTGTCTCACCCAGTCACCTCTCACGCTAGCACCCATCTCCTGCCAAATCTAGAACAAACTCACTCCTCTTTTTGTGGCTTCCTTTATAGTTTTTTTAAAATTTTGAAATCTATATACAGGTAATCCAAAGCAGTTTTATTTTTTCCCCTTGCTCTGCAAGGGTTTGTGATGTAGGGATGGTCAGACCATTAAAGTGAAAAAACTTTGACAATCACATGTAAATATGCCAAAGTTCAGCCTCAGTACTCAAATAGATGTTGAAAAATATGCTGCATTGAAATAAATGACATCAGCTTTTCTGTATCATTTTTAGCATTGCCAAAACGTTTTGCCCTTATCAGAATAATTATGGCCACAACTCCATGCAGTTAAATGCACCCAACTCCTATTGAAATCAGTAGAGTTTGCACACTTCTAAGACACAACTGCCATAAATGGACAATGCTAGAAGGCATATTTAACGTTAGTTTAATTAACTCCCACAGGAATCATTTTTAAAGATTTTTATTCCTGCAAAAGTTGGCTATAGAAGGTCTTGAATGGCTGGTTCCAATGGCAACTAGATATAGCTCATTGTTTTAGCTTAACAGTGTTATGGATCTGTGTCTCTTGGTGATCCAAAGAAATAGCTGGAATATAGAAGTGCCAAATAGTTATGTACTTTATTTAAATCGATAAATGCAAAATCTTACCAGAAAATACATTTTTCACAGTAAACTAAAATAGCTACAGGAAGTGCTTTTTGCCCTTCAAAAAAATAAATGAAGCTTAATGCAAATGTGCTGGTCATTTTCTCAAACACTGAAGACGACAGGAAGTTCCAGTTTATGGTTCTTCTTAGGATACATTCAACTATATAAATATATAAATTGGAAATAAAAAAAAATAAAAAACTAAACAACTTCTTCATTTTATGCTTTTAACTGATTTATATGCTGCCTATCTCTTAATGGCTCCCGGAAGCTTTCAAAAGATAATAAAAACCAATAAAATGCCATCTAGCAATTGAGTGATTAAATGCCATCAAGTGGTTGTCTGATCTTAGCAACCATCAAATCCTAAAAAAAAACAATAGAAAAAGACTTAAGTTACAGTGTATTTATACTTATTGTTTAATATTTAAACAATAAACAATCATATAATATATGCTCTTGTTCAGCATTGAATGTAATAGATGCTGGTTTGTTTGTTTTTATAATTAATCATGACTGAAAAACTATCTGTGTTGGTTCCCCTGCTGGCCTCATTTGCTTGTCACACCTAAGTTAACTCAGTGGACACATCACTCTAAACACTGTGTGTTTCTTTGGGTTTGGCTTATTGTGCTATACAGGGCCCTGTGATTTGTAAATCAAGATTTACAGCTTAGCATGATGCATGAATTCAGGTTACATCTTGTTTAATATATCACAGTAAAGCAAAAAGTGGCTTAATGCACTTCACAAATTTTATCTATCAATTATCTCAATCTCTCAATTTGTTGGTTCTCAAGACTCTGCTAGAACTGTACCTTAGCTGCTACACGCTCCCCTGCTAATTTCTTCTTTCTCATAAATATCTGAAGAGTTGAGATACATGTACAAAACTTGGACAAAGCTAGTGTTGGATGTTATCGATATTTCTGCTGAGAGAAAAGCAGTCAAAGTACATGATGATGAAAATATTTGGGGTTCAAGGAATCACACTTCTGGAAGCCTACTTGCCTCCTGCTAATGGACTGGCCTGGCCTGCATATCCTGAGCCATAACAAATTCTTCACACCAGGGGTACTGCTAAAAGTAATGGAAAGGGTGTATTATACCAACTTGTCACCTAGGCTTTTATTGCCAATTTCAAATTAAACCAAAATAACTGTTGTTGATCTTTATCACTTGGCCATTCAAGGTAAGTTTTGGTACTCATTAATTTTCGGAGTTTGCAAAACCTTTCTGGGATTGTTTTTGTTGGAATAGATTCCAGGAGGATCAAAATGGCTGTGTCATTATTCTCATCAAAAAAACGGAAGTGAGAAAAATCCAATTCATACTTGCACCACTCACTCCGCACAAAATTCTCCGACAACACAAACAGGGTTTTAGAGCTCTTCTCAATGGAATCAATAATATTGTCTACAATCCATTTGCCAGGCATGAAGTCTCTTTTATGAAGACAGAGTTTAAGTGGAGGGTTTGATTGCTCCAGCATCTCCACCATAATATTTTCCACCCATTCAGAGTCTTGTTCACTGTAGGAAATGAACGCATCATAGCAGACTGCCTGGTTGTGGGTCCTTTGAGGCTTGCGTTTTGCTTTGAGCCAGGCCAAAGTCATGCGTATATACCAAATGACATGAAACTTGTAGCAAAGAAATGCTGACACCACGATGATCAGGATTATCAGAATACAAAGGATGGACACAAAAGACCTGAAATGACAGTCAGTCAGTTGCAGCTGGGCAATTCCAATCTGCTCCCCTTTTATATAATCTGGAGAATCACAGATGTAATTTTCAGGCCAACCAATACAGATATTATATATTCTTGGATAAGACTGTACAAAGGAAACAAATTCACACTTGCATTGAAAACTGTTATAACGGGCATCCAGCGACTTCAGTTCTACAAACTTTTCCAATTCCTGCTCAGAGAACATAAAAACATTGTTTTCTCTAATAGTCACAAAAGTTACACGAGGGATGAAGGCAGCATCTGGTAGAGTTTTTAACCTATTATTTTTAAGGTAAAGTTCCTGAAGATGAGGCAGGCCCACCTTAAAATCATAGAGGAAATTGTTGCTTGCATCCAGAATTTCTAAAGAGTCAGGGATGCAACCTGTAAGTTTCTCTACTTTACAGCCAGAGATGTTTAAATATTTCAAGCTTTTTGGCCAACGACATGATTCTGGCATTTGTTCTAAGTTATTCTGACTTACATCTAGGTTAGTAAGGTTGACTAAATGAGCCACACCTCGAGCTATCCGATCAAGATGTGTCAAAGAATTTTGACTCACATTGAGAGTCTGCAGTTTAGGCCAACTTCCTGGACACAATGAATGCTCAAAATACAAATCCTGAAGCAAATTTGTATTGAAATCAAGATACTCTACTGAATGGAATTTTTTTGCAAGCCCACAAGGCACAAGAAAAACTTTTGTATTTTCAATGGTTAGTCTGGTAATATTCTGTACAAGATACCACATGCCTGAAAGATCTGAAAATAAATAAAATGCATCTATTTTTAAATTCCTAATTGTTATTATATGTACATTAGTAGAAATTTGCTGACTATTATGGAAATGCCCAGTACCTTGTAATCTGCTATCTATAATTTCTAACTCTTGTAACTGGGTCATACCAGATAATGCACCAAAAAAAGGAACCACCTCATTTTCTAAAAAATCACTCTCTCTAAATCCAAGCTTTTGAGCAGTCATTGAAACCTCTTTGAAATAATGGCTAAGGGATAAAAAGCTATGGCGTATGTTTCTCAGTTCAAGAAACACCCCAGAATGTTTAACATCAATTAAAATCAAATTCAGTATGGAGTTGACAGTAACATTCAAAATAATGTGATTTATGCGTTCAAGAGACTGTAGAGCTCCTGGTGAATATTGTTTAAGATTCCGTCCTTCAATCTCCAGTTCTTCAAGAACTGAAATTCCTTCAAAATCTTTTGTCTGTAAAGAAGAGAATTTATCATTTCCCAAGTATAGATATCTCAGCTTTTGTAAGCCAGGAAATAATGGAAATTTCCCAAGTGTTGAGTAGGAATTCCCCTTTAGGTTTAATTTCTGTAAAGAAGAAAGATTTCTGAACCAAGTGGATGACAAGTAGTTCAGGTTATTCCATGATAAATCCAAATGCTCCAGCTTTCCAAGGAAGTCAAAGGCATTCTCGTCAATTGTCTGAATTAAATTGGATTGAAGCAAAAGTGTTCTAAGATTGACTGCAAACTTTAGGTCAGCATCTCGGATATGC
Source organism: Arizona elegans (assembly GCA_022577455.1). Lineage (NCBI taxonomy): Eukaryota > Metazoa > Chordata > Lepidosauria > Squamata > Colubridae > Arizona > Arizona elegans. Next base: position 64,617,445 of record JAKOOJ010000009.1, read on the forward strand.
ACAATGCTATTGAAGGCCAGGTCCAGTCCCAAGACAGCATCTGATAGGCCCAGTGGAACTGAATGCAGACTTTTCCCATGAAAATTGCAATCAGCAACATCACAAAATGGGATGCTCTTTTCATCAGAAAAACTTTTAGCTCCAGCAATTGAGATAAACCAAAGACTCCAAATTGGCAACATCGTGATTATCTAAAAGATATAATACATGATACGTTTGTTAATTTTAAGTAGTTTGGTTATAAAAACAAGATGCAGTCAATATTAACAAATATCACACAGAGAGCTAGAGGTAGCTTTAATGACAGTTGGAAATTATTTCTTATGCATTCAGCTAGATCTGTGGTTCTCAATCCGTGGATCACTGGCGGGCTGCAATGTCATACGGTGTCCAAGAAGGATTGATGCAGTCTCTAAATCTTTAGTTAAGTCTTGGTGGTCCGTGGCCACAAAAGGTATTTAAAGGGGGTCTGTGGTGAAGAAAAGGTTGAGAACCACTGAACTAGATTATATACTAACCATAAAATATAATTTATACCCCAAATGGAGTTTAAATATAGTTTATACTCCATGCCTGATTCAACATGGGCATATTTATGTTATTCAGTTCCAGTCAAAGCTAAATCCATATTTGGGAACCCAAAATTTCAGGAACTATAGAAACAGCGATTTATTTATTTATTTTGTCCTAATCCCAATTTCTTATTCCTTGGAAACCATGTCTGGCTTTAAACACTGGAACACAAGAGAAAATAAAAGAGAAGTACAGCAAAAGGACAAAAGTAGTTAAATAGAACCATGCCACAAAAATGAATAAATTTGCACAAAGTGCCCAGAGTTTATTTTCCAAATCTGTTACTGCCATTCACATTTAACTCTGTCCTGAGAAAGGAAACAATTGTGAAGACTAAACAGTCAGGTCAGTTTGACCTCTGTTTCAAAGAAAAACAGATTGTTATTTCCTGTTATAACCAGGGGAATAATAATGTGCACAGATTTCAAGCAAATTTGAGCACAAGGCAATGAGCAGTGTGACTGCAATGGAAAGTGAAATTATAGATTATAATAAATTATAGAAGTGGGAGGACCTAAAATGGTGATGTGGCTGTAATCCTTATAATGAGCTCGTCCTAAAAACATTTCATTTTTCCTGCATTTTAATTCACCACTTTCATGATTACATTACTTAGATTACTTGATTATAGAAGCATAGGTCAACTTCTGCTTCTCTAGATTCCCTTGAATATTCTGAGAATGCCATCACTATTTTTCTGTGATTAATACCCATTTAAGAGACAAACTATAGTGCATTTTTATCCATTCATTTCTTGTAGGAGTAAGCATGCACAGCCAACATGATTATCTCTTTATTTCTGAGAAACAGGAGCAGACTACATATGATGACATGTTCTACTTCTGCTTTAAGTTTAGACACCAAAGAACACAAGTGAAGAATTCTGAAATGATTCCTTTCCCTTTCAAGAGAGTTTCCCTACTCAGCCAATCATATCTCTGAGGTCCAACAGATTAAAGAAAAAGTGGACTGTTAAATAGATAGACCAAGTGGGGCTGTAGCTCTATGTAGCTATGGAGCTATGTAGCTCTATGTAGCTAAGAATTCTCCAGCTGCAATTCTGGATGAATCACTGCCAATCAGTGTTGAAAATACTAGGTTGAATGGACCAGGGACTTCAGATAAGACAACTTCTCTTGCATCCAAGATTCAACTTCTTGCCAGTGTACTCCAAGGACCAGTAGATCTATCACTATCTCGTATGCAGAATGTATACTGGACTACTATAATGCTCTCTATGTGGGGCTCCCCTTGAGGAGCGCCCGGAAGCTCCAACTGGTGCAGAGTGCGGCCGCGGGGATGTTTATGGGAGCGATGTGGTGTTCCCATGTAGCACCTCTCCTGCGCAAGCTGCACTGGCTCCCGGTGGTCTTCTGAATGCGCTTCAAGGTTTTGGTTACCACCTTTAGAGCGCTCCATGGCTTAGGACCTGGATAATTACGGGACCGCCTTCTGCCACCAGTAGCCTCTCACCGGCCAGTACGCTCTCATAGAGAGGGGCTCCTCAGGGTGCCGTCGGCCAAACAGTGTCGACTGGCGTCCCCCAGGGGGAGAGCCTTCTCTGTGGGGGCAACTGCTATCTGGAATGAGCTCCCCCCGGAGATACGGAGAATCCCGGATTTACGCACCTTCCACCGTGCCCTCAAGACCTTTTTATTTCAACAGGCTGGCCTGGCCTAACTTCCCTTTTTAATTGTAAATTTTTAAATTTGTCTTAAAACATTGGGGGTGTTTTAATCTGTTTCGGGACAAATTATTTAATGGGTTTTTATATTGTCTTTTAAATTTTATAGTCTGTGTGTTTTATCTCTTTGGTTGTTCACCGCCCTGAGTCCTTCAGGAGTAGGGCAGTATATAAATTTAATAAAATGAAATGAAAATGAAAAATATAGGTAAAAACATGACCATGATTAGCAGTCCAAGTTGTATTAGCAATAAGAAGTGATTTTATTGTCATATTCTGTTTCCACCAGTGTTTGACAGTCACAGGTCCTGTTCATCAGGAGCACAAAGAGTGGCATATTTTTATTAGCAAAATGATTGTACAAAAAGTGTCTTTATTTTCTGGCAAAAAAAAAAAAATAGTCCTGCATATGAATTCATCAAATCTTGCACAGTACAAAAAATGTGAGAAATGATGAATGATAGGGTGGGGTCTAGTCAACATTGTTGCCTCACACTTGAAATGAAAGTTACAAGCCAAGGCACTGCATGTGATATTACATACCATAAATGTAAAATATGCAAGAACATACATGCCCACATATGATTTTGGGTTAAGTGCTGTATGATACCTGACTTTGTCACTTTATGGGAGAATCAAATGGACCTTTGTAAATCCCATCCCTACATAAAAGGGAGCAGCAGTGTTTCTACACAATTCATACATTCCCCAAAGCATGATATCATCATTTCACCTTTAATGTTAAAAGCATGGGACATTAACAGATTAAGAGAGTTGGAAGGGACCTTGCAAATCTTCTAGTCCAACCACCCTCCCAAGCTGGGGACTCTGCATCATTTGCACCAAAAATGGCAGTCCAGTCTCTTCTTGAAAGCTTCCAATGATAAAGATCCCACAACTTCTGAAGGTGGATTGATCATTCTCACTGTCAGAAAATTCCTCCTTATTTCTAGGTTGAATCTCTCCTTGATCAGTTTCCATCCATGATTCCTTATCTGGTTTTCAGGTGCCTTGGAAAATAGCTTGACCCCTTCCTCTCTGTGGCAGCCCCTCAAATATTGGATGGCTGTTATCATGTCTCCCCTGGTCCTTCTCTTCACTAGACTAGCCATGCCCAGTTCCTGCAACCTGCAAACATACTGCCAACATACAGTTCATGTATGTTTTAGCCTCCAGTCCCCTAACCATCTTGGTTGCCCTTTTCTGTACTTTTTCTAGAGTGTCAACATCTTTTTTTATAGTGTCGTTCATCCTATGTTTTAGATGTCTCCTGATCACCGTGGTTGACCTTCTCTGCACTTTTTCTTGCTCTTCTCTGCACATTTTCCTGGCCTATTCTTTCTTTCTTTCTTTCTTTCTTTCTTTCTTTCTTTCTTTCTTTCTTTCTTTCTTTCTTTCTTTCTCTCTCCCTCCCTTTCCCCCTCCCTCCCCCTCTCTCTCTCATATAGGTCACCTTGGACGGCTGTCCTGTCATCTGTACATAGATAATAATTTAAACATCATCTCAAGACTCTTCATCTCCAAATCACCACCGCTTCTTTCTTTCTTTCTTCTTCTTCTTCCTGCACCTGTTAAATTCCAATTACACCCCCCCCGCCCCCCAAAGAAAAGCAAAACATAAAATGAAGAAGAGTAAAAAAAAAAAAAAAGCACTTACTACGCCTCCTTACTCAAAACTCCCACGAACGGCACTCTACGCCGAAGTGTTTGCTCAGGAGCGCTTCCTCAAGGGAGGTTTAATCTTCGAAGAAAACCGAAGAGTTAAAAGGAGCAGCGAAACGAAGACACGCCTCTGGCATTACTACTCACTCGCCGAGCTTCCGAAACTCCGTTCACACAAGCCTCGCAGACGGTTCGGCAACGTCTGATGCGCTTCCTCGGAAGACGCTCCGAACATACCAGCGGGGTATCCCGAGCGGAAGGCAGCCTTTGGAGGAGGGGGAGTGGGGGAGTGGGGGGAGTTTGGGCGGTGGCTTCGCCTCAGTTACGATACAGATTTAGATGTCGAAATTTCCTTCCCAATAGCCACGCCTCACGCTGTCCCCCTCTTCCCTCCCCCTCCCTCCTTATGTTTGGGACTTCCCCCTTTTGTAATTTTTGCTGCCCAAACTTCCCCAGGTTCCCCTGCAGAGAAGATGGAGACCTGATTAAAAGGAGCGCTGCAGCTTTCCCACTTCAGAACATACCAGATATTTATTTATTTATTTATTTATTTATTCATTCATTCATTCATTCATTCATTCATTCATTCATTCATTTATTTATAATCTTTAGTGAGATTCACAGCCTTTGAGGCTGGTTAATAGCTCAGCAGCTTGAGTCCTAACCAAGGACCTAGGAATATTATTATTATTATTATTATTATTATTATTATTATTATTATTATTATTATTATTATTATTATTATTATTATTATTATTATTACTGTATAAGAATAATATTATTATTATAAGAAAAAATCACAAAGTACCGGGATTTGCAAATTGAAGTTGAGTGACTGTGGAAAAAGAAATCGTGTGTTGTCCGAATTGTAATTGGAGCCCTTGGAGCAATACCCAAAGGGCTACCCTGCTATTTAGAAATTCTAAATTTGCTGGACTTGAACATTTTGACTCTACAAAAAACCACCTTACTCGGAACAGCTTACATCCTCCAACGATACCTTAACAGTTCCTAGGTCCTTGGTTAGGACTCGAGCTGCTGAGCTATTAACCAGCCTCAAAGGCTGTGAATCTCACTAAAGAGTAACTAATAATAATAATAATAATAATAATAATAATAATAATAATAATAATAATAGTTGTTGTTCTTGTTGTTTTTGTTGTTGTTAATCTTTAGTGAGATTCACAGCCTTTGAGGCTGGTTAATAGCTCAGCAGCTTGAGTTCTAACCAAGTACCTAGGAATTATTATTATTATTATTATTATTATTATTATTATTATTATTATTAATTATTATTATTATTAATTATTATTATTATTTAAGCTGGCACAGTTATTTTCCTCCGAAATCCCTTCCAACTCTGTTATTCTATTATTAAAAGAAACAACTCGGGACTTTCACTTTACTTAACAGTTGCTGGAATTGGGTGTGTCTAGTTTAATGAAAAGGAGGACTAGGGGTAACATGATAGCAGTGTTCTGATATCTCAGGGGTTGCCACAAAGAAGAAAGAGTCGAGCTATTCTTCAAAGCACCTGAGGGTAGAACAAGAAGCAATGGGTGGAAACTAATCAAGGAGAGAAGCAATTTAGAACTAAGGAGAAGTTTCCTGACAGTTAGAAGAATCAGTCCGTGGAAGAACTTGCCTCCAGGAGTTGTGGATGCTCCAACACTGGAAGTTTTTAAGAAGATGTTGGATAACCATTTGTTTGAAATAGTATAGGGTTTCCTGCCTAAGCAGGGGGTTGGACTAGAAGACCTCCAAGGTCCCTTCCAACTCTTATTCTATTCTATTCTATTCTATTCTATTCTATTCTATTCTATTCTATTCTATTCTATTCTATTCTATTCTATTGTCACTTCATTCCATGTGTTCAATTCATGGAGAGAGAGGAAAGATGCCTCAGTCCTGGGCTACTTTTTTTCACGCATGCTCCTGTCCAGAAAAAATATATATATTTGTAATACGATACGTGTTTTGATGGAGTCTGACTCTGCTGGCTCAAAATATTTTGCTGCTTGCAATGGAGCACGCTCTAGTGCTTCTCCCCAATCAATTATGGAGAGCCAGAGTTAAAAAAAACCAACAACACCCTGCGCCATTTGAACCCCTGCTAATTTCCGCATCAGCTCCTCTGAAAACATACAGTTTTAATTTTCTAGGTTTACAAGGACTGCATTGTGGAGACTGAGCCAGATCTTACCCAAAAGGAATAGTGTAATAGGTACAGAAAAATGGATTTCTTTGAAACCGGGAGACCTTCTTCTAAACAGATGCTTATCATTCTTGGGTCTCTGATTGGTTACTTATTCTGTATTCTTGTCTCATGCCCTTTAAGTAATCTTCCAGACTATTTTCTGGGATCATATTCTTTCAGGTTGATCATTATCAGTAGAAATGTCAACCAGCAAAACAGGCTGTTGCTTTGTTCCTCTCTTGTTTGTCATTCTTGCCCTTTTAAAAAAAAACCTTATAATTCTCTTGTTTTAGAGTGAACCATCCAGAGTCACTGGGAGTTGGGTGGCACATCAATTTAATAAATAAATTAACAATGGGTATGCATTGCTCCTAACGTGATAGTATTTCCTCATATTTTGCAGCATGCATTAGAAAGTCTGGGAGTTTATGCTTTATGGACTATGGTAAAAGTAAAGGTTTTCCCTGCACAGTCATTCTGACTTTAGCGGGTGATGCTCATCTCCATTTCTTGGCCTACTATTCTCTGTTATTCTTTATGACTTTCTGTGGGATCATCCATCTGGACTTGGAAGAGTCTAGCCCAGGGGTCAGCAACCTTAAACACTCAAAGAACCACAAAAATCCTAATTGGAAGCCTCCTATTCAATTCTGGAGCTGACTGAAAGTCTGGTTCTCCCACCATAGAGTCTCCTCCTAGCGTGGCATCCTTTTTCCTCTACCTGTGCTAACTGAAACCCCTATCAATTGTGGAGCTGACCGGAAAACCCGCCCCTTGACATAGTCTCTCCTCCTGGCACACCAGGTTTCCCCCCACCCACAACCAGAAGCTCCTCTCAAAATTGTTGTGCCAACCGGTGACAGAGCCACAGCAGAGGGATGAAATAGCCACATGCAGCTCCAGAGCCGCGAGTTGCCGACCCCTAGCCTAGCCCATACACTGTGCAAATGTTCCTGCACAGTGGCAGCTGCTGATATTCCTGTCTACATCTTACACCCTGCCACTATGCGTTGGACTGTCTCCAAGGCTATTTTGCATAGTTTGCACCTTGGGTCCTATCTAGTGTACTAACCCTTTTTCTAGCTGGGGTTCAGTGGCTGGTGGCTGGACTTGAAATGGAAGCTTCTGTACGTTTTGAAGAGTTTCCACGTCTTTACATCAGTAACCTACATGTCCTCTTTTGGCCACTTCACTATACCAGCGGGGTATCTGATGACTGTCTGACTGCAGTTGATGGCCCAGAATTTTTGAAATTAAAGTAATCTATGTAAACTGAAGGTTGTATATAGATCTGGATCAGGTATAACAGGAGTGGGTTCTAAATTTTTTTACTACTGGTTCTATGGGCGTGGCTTATTTTGTGGGCATGGCTTGATGGTCATGTGACAATTCTTTAGGATTTAGCAGAGGTACTGCTCTACCAGGCTTTTAACTGCTCGCAGATCTGTACTGGTCTACCCATTTGTTTTTGGAGTGTTCCGGTCTACTCATTTGTTTTTGGAGGACCGGTCTACCCATTTGTTTTTCGAACTCACTGATCTACCACCACACTGCCTTTTAACACTTAGGGCGGCCCTTTGAAGCCCCATGGCAAGAGTTTAAACAGTATTTTTCCTTCTAGCCGATTAGCTGGGACTCGGGAGGCAGCGAATAGATTGGGGGTGGGGCCAAATAAAAGGTAAGAATAACGCGGTGTGGGTGGGTGGGAGGGCCCAGCTCCCGAACAAAGAGAACCGGTTCGGTGATGTCATATCGTCACCACTACCTGCTCGGCCGAACCGGGCCGAACCGGGAAGAACCTACCACTGAGGTGTAGTATGGAATAGAATGTGTTTAGTGATCTCTGTTGATTATGGGTAGTTCATAAGTCTGATTCAATTAGAAGTTGTTTGCTGTTTTATTGTCATACATAGCAGTGGTGGTATTCAGCCAGTTCTAGCTGGTTCGGGCGAATCGGTAGTGGTGAGTGTGGGAGGCTCCGCCCACCCACTTGGACGTCATCACGTCCCATTTTTGATGCTCTGTGTATGCGTGCTTACATTTGTGAACCGGTAGCGAAGGTAAGTGAATACTACCCCGATACATAGGCCTTTTGAAAATTCTAGCTCTTTTATTGAAAATTCTGTTTATTCTTATGTGGTTGGTGTTATAGTTTGATTTGGAGCAATAGCAACAATAATTCATTTTCAAAATACATTCCCTGTTAGAAAATTAGCCAATGATTTCTTTATTTTGGACAAAGCTCAACAATTTAAGAGTAGTTGCAGATCCTAGACTTAGTCTTACACCCGGCTGCTAGAAAAAAGTGAAGTTGCATTGCTACATCCTGTGAGATCTAGAAAACAAACAATCTTTTGTTCACGACCTGGAAATCCTGTTATTCCACTGCTGCCTGGTGTTTATACTCTTTCCTGCCAATTCATTTTTTAAAAACATTAGTTGGGATTTCTAAGCAGTTGGCATGTCTGGGTGAAAGTCTTGTTATGAAAGATCTCTTGTTTAGAATTGCATTACAAAAAAAAGCAGATGATTCTAGTCGTGTTGCATTTTCAGTTTCTGAGCATGCTCTGGAATCTCCCTAAGTGATTTAAAAACACTTTTGGTTCTGGTTTTTTTCTTTTAGTTTTACTGAAAGTTAAGTTTTTGTAAACCAGGAACCCACTGAATCAGTCAAAAGTGACATGAACTGGATATATTTTAAGTACCCAACAGAAGGAAGATGAGTGATCAACAGCCGTGAAATACAATCTTTGAGAATAGTATAACTATTCTTTTCTTTTTTTTTTTTGATTTGATTTATATGCCGCCCTTCTCCGGAGACTGAGGGCAGCTTACAATGCGTTAAGCAATAGCCTTCATCTTTTTGTATATTTTTATACAAAGTCAGCTTATTGCCCCCACAACTGGGTCCTCAATTTACCTACCTTAGAAAGGATGGAAGGCTGAGTCAACCTTGAGCCTGGCGAGATTCGAACCTGCAGTAATTGCAGGCAGCTGGTCTTAATGACAGGGTCCTTTAGACCACTGTACTACCAAGGCTTTTTGGTGAGTGGGGACGGGGGCTGATCAGAGTTGTATTTAAATCTGCTTTTAGCACAGATGAAAAATATCCTAAGAAAGACTGGGCCAATCTATTCTCAAACAAAACACCTTCAGCTCCAGTTGATGGGATTAAGGACAGAAGGTGATATTTAGGTCATAATAGGATTAATCCACCATCATTAGAATAGCAAAAGACACAAAGCTCAATAAACTGCACAACCCTGGAGCATTTCAAACACAAAACCCCAAAGAATGTATAAAAGCCCACCTACCACAACTCCATTTTGTCAGCTGTCCCAGAACTACATGCTGTTGTTGGTTCTGCTCACCAATAAACAGAGTCCTTCTTTCTAATCAGCCTCCATTTTATTTCCAACGCCTTTCTCCCGGATTGGAACCAGACTGGATTTTTCTTCCAACAGTAGAAAATACAGCGTTTGGACTTCTTTGTGTCTCTCAAATTGGATCAGAAGTAAAGGCAGGAATTATCTTCAAAAAACTTTAGGTAAAGGTAAAGGTTCCCCTCGCACATATGTTCCCCTCGACTCTAGGGGGCGATGCTCATCTCCGTTTCAAAGCCGAAGAGCCAGAGCTGTCCAAAGATGTCTCCGTGGTCATGTGGCCAGCATGAATAAATGCCAAAGGTGCACGGAACACTGTTACCTTCCCACCAAAGGTGGTCCCTATTTTTCTACTTGCATTTTTTACGTGCTTTCGAATTTCTAGGTTGGCAGAAGCTGGGACAAGTAACAAGGAGCTCATCCCATTACACAACACTAGGGATTCGAACTACTGAACTGCCAACTTTTTGATCAACAAGCTCAGCGTCTTAGCTACTGAGCTGCATGGTCTCCATGATCATGTGGCTGGCATGACTAAACACCAAAGGTGCACAGAACACTCTTACCTTCCCAATAAAATAAAATAAAATAAAAATAAATAATATTTTTAAAAATTTATTTATTAAAGCCATATTTTCAAGGTTATAATCAATCAATAAAATGCCAACATAAAACATCATATAGTAACATTAAGTTTGAATTTAAAAAATTGACAAAGATGGAGAGGAAGGGACCAAGATGCACACAAAGAGGAGATGAGATATTATCTTAATCCTTTAACTACCTTTGGAATGTCCCATCCCCCTTGGGACCCAGGCCAGTTGGCAGAGCCACACTTTCAGGCCCTTTCAGAAGGCCAAAAAGGTGGGTGCAGATGTCATCTCTGGGAGCACAGGGTTACAGAGGGACTGGTTAGGTGAAGGTTTGAGTTGTAACTCTGTTGTAATACTGATGACAACTTTCTTCCTTATATTTCTTCATCCATTATGAGCCTTGATAGTACAGTGGTCTACGCACCCTGTTATTAACACAGCTGCCTGCAATTTACTGCTGGTTCGAATCTCTCCAAGGCTCAAGGTTGACTCAGCCTTCCATCCTTTCGAGGTAGGTAAAATGAGGACCTGGATTGTGGGGGCAATAAACTGACTTTGTATAAATATACAAAAGTATGAAGGCTATTGCTTAACGCATTGTAAGCCGCCCTGAGTCTCCGGAGAAGGGCTGCATATAAATCAAATTAAAAAAAAAATTATGATGAACCAGCAATTCACAAACTAACCACATGATTCTTGTCCCATTTCCTGTTTATTCAATGAATGCAAGAGTTAAGTAGTCATGAAAATAGTAATATTACTGTATGCTTTATTCTCACTTCCTCTAAAGAACATCAAATCTAGATGAAGTCTTTAATAATGTAATTGCCCCACATGGAATTTTACAAGAGATGACACTGACGTTGAAAACTCTCCTGTTTTTACATTTATTTTCTAAGGTCAAAGCTAGTGATGGCTAACCTTTTTGTCATTGGGTGCTGAAAGTGCAGAGGCAGCGGCAGCTCCTCCTCCTACCAGCCTCGCGCTCTGGACAATGTCCAGCCAGCCATGTCAGCCATGCCGGACGCTGCCTGGAGCGTGAGGCTGACAGGAGGTGGAGGATGAGCCGCTACTGCCTCTGCAAAGAGGTAGCGGTGGCAGGCCATTCTTGCTGGCAAAGATCCAGCGGAGGCTCCTCCTCCTCCTGCCAGCCTCGCACTCCAGGAAGCAGCCAGCCAGCCAGCCATGTCTGGCCTCCCCTGGCAGCCCACGTGGATCCCGGGCAGTGCAGCTTTGGGGCCTTTCCTGGTGGCGGCGGCAGTGGTGGCGAGGCAGGTAGGCAAGTGGGTATAGGGGAGCAACTGGCGGCAGTGCTCCTGGCTTGCAAGGGGGTGGATGTCCCGGGGTTGCATGCGAGCATCGACAGTATGGCCTATGCCATACTGCACGCTAAGAGGAGCTGCCCAATGGGCATGCATGCGCCAGGAAATGAACTTCCGGTTTCCTGTGCACACATGCGCACCGGCCAGCTAGTCTTCTGGTTACTGGTGCACATGCATGCACGATGATCAGCTGGCTGGCTGATCTTCCGGTTTCTGGCATTGCCACATGCGTGAAGACCAGCTGATCATCACGCACGTATGCACGCCAATAACCAAAAGACTAGCTAGTTGGCACGCATACGTGCACTGGAAACCCAGAAGAGGAATGGGCGATGCCGTATGTGCCAGGTGACATGGCTCTGCATGCCATTTCTAGCACACATGCTATAGGTTCGCCATCATAGGTCTAAGCTGTTCCACAGGGCAGTAGCCACGAATACCACCACCCTGAGTTATCCTACTTTTCCAGAAACGATAGGGGTGTCTTTTTAAGTTCTGTTTTAGATCTGTTGAATGTAAGCTACACTGGAATTGTATAATATGTAATGTATTTTTATACTCTTAAATTTATTAGTATACTTACACATAAGAAAGGTAAAAGTCTGAGAGGTTGAAAAAACAAAGCATTTTAATATTTTATTTCAACGCGGCTTGGATGTCGGGGCTCTTATATATCTGTAGTGCTCAGTGAGAAGAATCAATTGACTGACAGTGGAACGGTTTAATTAAGAAGCAATGTCAGCTAGAAATACGGTGCACAAAAACATTAAGAGGAAGCTGACTGATAGCAGATTTGAAATTCACTGAAAAAGTGAATTGTTGAGACAATGGGAGTCAATTATTATGTATGATCAGATACACACAGAGCAATCATATGGATGGATTTTTTCCATGACAAATCTATCCCATACCTGTTTTTTTCAAGTCTCCTATGAACAAGTCCGGCAAGTCAGCGGTTCAAATCCATAGTGCCGCCTAACGGGGTGAGCTCCCGTTACTTGTCCCAGCTTCTGCCAACCTAGCAGTTCGAAAGCACGTAAAAAATACAAGTAGAAAAATAGGGACCACCTTTGGTGGGAAGGTAACAACATTCCATGCGCCTTTGGCATTTAGTCATGCCGGCCACATGACCATGGAGACGTCTTCGGACAGCGCTGGCTCTTCGGCTTTGAAACAGAGATGAGCACTGCCCTCTAGATTTGGGAACGACTAGCACATATGTGCGAGGAGAACCTTTACTTTTACTATGAGCAAGTCTGCTGTATCATTGCCACTGAAACTGAGTCCATCCACTTTGTTGCTGGTCGGCTTCTTATCTCTACAGGTTTGGGAGTGATACTTCCTAAATCAAGTCTCAAACAAAATCTAATTTTGTAAAGTACTTTCCCTAACCTGATCTATTTAGACAATTAGGAATAGATTTATGAATAAGAAATGTGCTTTCGTGCAAGTCTAGGCTAATATACCTTAGTTGCTATATAAATGGTATTGTAGTGCCAGGGCTCAGAGGAATGAAGTGACAGTCTTTATAAGAAGAAAATCATGGACAAATTACACCATTTAATTCCATTGGCTCCCACTCCCAATCACAGTAACAGCATCGGAAGTAGATTTTCTCTGCAATTGTGCCACCTAAACACAAAAGGATTTTGCGATCTCTCGTTTTGAGTGAACAAAGGTCTCATTAATGCTGAATGTCTTACCCAAAAGGAGAATATAGTCATTGAGGAAGTAACAGTAGAGGAAAGAGTTGAAATAGGTAGGAGATGCAAATAATAGAGCCAAGAGAAAACCACTGCCTTCAAATGGTTTTGAAACCCACTGTGATTTTACAATGGGGACTTTATATATGGACCAACAGAAATTAGGATTCTCCATTAGTGAAGACATAATGAGGAAGGTTCTCCAGACTGTCTCTCTCCAAACAAGGAACTGAGAACAAATCTAGTACACTATTGAACAGAACAAAGTCTATAAGCATTTTTACCTTAAAGAATTTTACCCATGAATTCAGAGATGCTTATTTCCAGATAAGGTGTTGCTTGTCATCTTAAGTGAATTGTTCCTCATTATCAATTCCTTAGTTGGTACTGGAGAAGCTGCAAGGCAGCCAGGAGCATTCGAACAACTGTCTTTTGCCTGCCTGGTGCTAGAGACTGATGGCATCCCTTGAAGTCAATGTGACGGTAGCTCAGTGGTGAAATTCAAATTTTTTTACTACTGGTTCTGTGGGCATGGCTTGGTGGGTGTGGCAGGGGAAGGATACTGCAAAATCCTCATTCCCTCCAAAGTCCTGGGGGAAGGATATTTGCAAAATCTCCATTCACACCCCACTCTGGGGCCAGCCAGAGGTGGTATTTGCCAGTTCTCTGAACTACTCATAATTTCTGCTACTGGTTCTCCGAACTGCTCAAAATTTCTGCTATCAGTTGTCCAGAACCTGTCAGAACCTGCTGGATTTCACCCCTGGGGTAGCTGCTTTCTGGGTAGCGTAGGGTGGAACCTTATTGGCCGTTGTTGTGGCATTTAATCAGAGCAATAAAGGACTCCATCAAGGGGTGCAGGAGCTCTCACCTCACAATCAGAAGGCTGTTAATTTGATCCTAGGTAGAGGCTGATATTTCTCTCTCTAGGCACACTGAGAATATATCTGCTGAAAACAACTCCACATTGATGACAGGAAGGGCATCCGGCCAGTAAATATTCAGCTCCATTCAGTTGCCCAGGCTCTACCCCGAAAGGGATTATGGGGTTGTTGTGGATTTAATAAGACAAACACAACTTTTAGATTAATCAGAGACAGATTTTATATATTGCGCAATAGGTTCAAGGCTCTGTACATGAAGCGTTGAACAAAGACAGAAATTAGGTACAATGGTTTTATACCCTTCTAGACAAAGGATTCTGTTAACTCAGCAATTCATATGGTCATATACATTTATCATTTTAATTGACATTTCCTTATTACAGAGTTTCTTTGCAAACAGTTACTGAAGCATAGATTCAAATCAGCTTTTGACGATAGACAACTTTTAACTCATGTGGATCCCCTTGACCTAACCAACCTTTAAGCTGTATGTCATTAGAATGTTCCTTTCTTCTGACAACTTAGAGGCCTCCTAGAGGAACCAAAAGGATTTTGGCTGAGTTTGTACTTTTTCCAACCGGATGCATTGCTTTTTAGAATAGAGTGAATAGAAAGTTATCTAGTGGTCATCTATCAGAGCCCGCTTCATTACATTATTCCCCCCTCTGAAAGTTTTTCAATGCAGAAACTTTCACTATTCTCATATAAGTTTAACTTCTGAGTATACAAGGTTCCAATAAACAAATCTACCATATATAGGGTCTAACAAAAGATAATTAATAAAAGTAAAGGATAGGTAGTTCTTGATTGTTTTTCTACTCTCTTGATTCTTGGGGAGATTCTCTACCTCTTTCTACAGGTTCCATTTCCTCATATGGGTCTGCCTCAGAATCTTTATGTTCTTCCATAGGATAGGGACCAAGATGAATAAGAAAATGTTCTATCAAAGCTAGTTCCTTTTCAACTTGAATCTCTTTTACTGCTCTTATTGATAGATGTTTTAGCATAGGGATTGCACAAGGAATAAAAGCTAGGCCTGCCACAGCCATATTAATTCACCCGGATCCAGGCAACCAAGAAAACCACATGTCAGTTGTTTATAACCTCTGACCTATCTTGGAAGCCCTATCCTGCAATTCCTTGGCAATTTCTCTGACCACACCTGATTTGTTACATGTTCCTGTCCAATTTGTTGGTAAACACAAATATGCATCCTTTCCACATAAGAAGATTTATGGAAAAGGCATGCACTCAGTAGTTCCTTGCATTAGTCCAGATCCCTAAGTCCCTGCCACAAACATTCCTGCCAGTGGTTGCAATGGGACTTCCAGTGAGGGGTCCTTCTGTTTATCTCTGAGAATTGGTCCTTCAAAAACATATCGAGAGATAGAAAAAGGAGATGGAAAAAGGATACACAAATCTGATTTGGACTTTAAGTTGAACCAGAGCGGAAATTCTGAAGGTTGAAATGGTCTTGGACAGATTCCATCCACCCCACTTTCCCTTCTTAAAGTTTATTTCTGGTAGCCTTTGTTCTAACCCGGAGTTGTGGTTTGACAGGAACAGCATGATAAGATGCAGGGCTAGCAGATAAACATAAGCAGCATTTCTGACCTAGAGTAGGGTCATACTGTTTAACAAGATCTTGACTTTATTCCAAAATCCGTGATATATAGTCTCCTCTATGCAATTGTTGTAGTCCTTATCTATTCCCCCCTCAGCTGGGAATGTCAATAGTGCAACCTTAGGTGGTGGAGTTGACTTAGGTCTAAAGTAAGAACCCCGTGCATAGACAATGCGTTTTTGGTGGTAGCGAACTTGACCTAAAGTGTCTCTACTTGGGGAATCAATGTTCATCTTACGTTCACCTGAGAGTCCTAGTGCGAATAATGTCCAAAGCCATAAACAAATCATAATCAACTATGGTGTAAAGCTCACTACGTCAGGGAAAGGGTTAGTGGTGCATGTGGTTTGGGAAACAGGAGTAGCAATAAAAATCCTAGGTCTACCACAAAAACCGTTCCTTATATATATAAAACAAAATTACTAGCAAGATTAGAAAAACAAGTACCCACAAAATGTACTCCCAAACTTCTAATAACATTAGCATGTGTAAGAAAGTGTTATATTACAGCTAATAATATGTATATGTACAATGTGAAGGCAGTTGTCCTCTTTACAAATCTTCCGCCGTGCGTAGAGAATCAGCTTCCGGAGTGATTCAGCAGGGCTGATGGTCACCTGGTATCAGTCTCATCCAGTGGATCCAGGATCGTCCTTCTAAGATCTTAAAAACACAATTACAAAACCAATACATCTGAGCGAGTGCGCAAAGGAATCTGAGCATTGTAGTCCTTTTCAGCTGGGAAATAGCATAAGCAACCACTGAATCCTAAGAAAGAAAAAAAATAGAAAAATAGTCCAGATGATGAAGAATGCTATTCCCACTGGTGGCTGGATCCTTTGGATCATCAACTTCACTGGATTTCCTTGATGAGATTGGGCCCGTTCACTTGGGGTCCAACTTCCGTCCAGTTTGGATTAACATCCAATCATCGTGGTGGAATTGGTGGACTGGAAACTTCAAAGGTGGTGTTTGGGCTAATAGTCCTTGTTTCCTAAAAACTTAAAAATATCTGGACAGGTTATATACATATTGTTGCAATACTTAGTCTCTGGTTTCCAAGGAAGTAATGCATATGCTTCCTGTAGTGAAAACTACTCCAAACAATAGTTCATATGATGATAATCTGTCTAGGTTGGGTAAAACTCTTGACACCACTGCTGCTGTAGTATTACTGCAGATAAAAGCTGCAACCCACCCTGTGAGATGGTTCACTATGACTAATAAATATTTTACACTCCCCACTTTTGGTAATTCTGTAAAATCCACATAAATACATTGAAATGGTCTTAAAGCTGGTGGTACATCTTACCCATCTGTTGTTTTCTGACAGCATGTTCATTCACCTTCTTACAAACCAAACATTTGTTTATAATTGATGTTACTAAAGGATATATCCCAATACAACCATAGCTTAGTTTAAAAGTTCATGTACAATAGCTTGAAGTCCCCAATGACTCCACCCATATTTTGCCAAATGATGTCCAGAGACTAAGGGTTACAATGCATTAAGCAATAGCCATCATAAAGTCAGCTTATTGCCCCCCACAAACTGGGTCCTCAATTCACCTACCTTAGAAAGGATGGAAGGCTGAGTCAACCTTGAGCCTGGTGAGATTCGAATTTACAGTAATTGCAGACAGCTGGTGTTAAATTACAATGCATTTATCCACTGAGCTATCGAGGCTCCCTGTCCATAGAGCTTAATTTAATGAATACAATTCAAAGGTTTGAGCAGACCAATTTCGAGGCAATTTGTCTCCAGGGGGTGTCCCTCCAAATCTGGTCTTATTTTTGTATGGAAGCCAATTATTTCAACACCATAATGTTCTCATCCAAGGTGATCCATTGATCTGGTGTTGGTTAAGAACTGTGCTTGATTCAAATTGAGAACTGTAGGTAAAATCAAATCTGTCTGCTGCATTAAAATTGTTTTATTTTTGTTTAGAATTTTGAATCAGATAACCACCACTGAAGGATAGTTCTGACTTGATGTGGGGTGCTTACAATGAGGGCTCCCTCAAAGGTCAATTTCCTACTTTCTGAGCCAACACCCCTCGTGCAATTCAATTGTGTGTGTGTGTGTGTGTGTGTGTGTGTGTGTGTGTGTGTGTGTGTGTGTGTCTACAGAGAGACCGAATGGCTTTTCCAAATTTAGCAAACCCAATACAGGAGCCCTGGTTAAAGCCTGTTTCAAATTTTCAAGGCTTCCTCTTTCATGTCCCTCCCATTTCAAACTCCAAGGTCCAGATTCAATTAATTTTGCATAGAATTATCTTAATTCTTGCTTGTTTATAGATGGAGGCGGAGATGCTACCCCTCCTTTCTATCAGGAGTGATTTTTGTTTACTACTCCTGTTGGGGGAAAAAAAGTCTTTCCCTTTAAAGATTGCTGAAAGGCAGAGCTTTCCCTTCCTGAATTCAAAACTCCTGGAATCAGTTTTATTGTTCCTAGTAAGGCAAGCAAGAAACAAACAAACACATCTTTTATTCTTCCTTTTGTTGTGGAAATAAGGTGGCAGTTTCTTAATGGCCCATTGGTAAAGGTGGGGGCTGAACTCTGCCTGAGTTTCTGCCTATTTTCTTTAGGGGAATTTTCTTGTGCTTTTAATATTGAGCTTCTCAAATCTTCCAACACTCCCTTCACTGATTAAGTGTATTCAAATGCTTTGTTCACTTAATCTGATCTCTGTCAATGAAAAACACCACTTCTCTTCTTTGGATCGGGCAATCTTTAACGCTGTCTTCCCTGCCCATATCACCACTTCTCTCCTACTTCTTAGCACTTCCACATTTCAATCTGCCAACTTCCATAACTTTCCAAAAACAAATCACATACCTTCTCCTTTCCATCAATTCTACTTTCTCTAACTCCTTCTTATTATAACATTCAATTCCTCCTACCACTGCCATCCTGATTTCCAAGCCAGCACAAGTCTGTGTAGACAAACTTAAAGGCAACTTTCTGACTTCCCTTAAAACTTCCTCTCACCTTTCAACTACCGTATATCCTTTCTATAAACAATTAGCTCCTCAGCACCAATTATCTAATCTCCCCGCAAACTGAAGTGAACAAAAACAAGCATATTCTCGAGGCAGAATCCAATCATTTTAGACAAAAATGCCACTGAATCTCTCCCACCACACATCGCAATTTCCAACTCATCTCTGTGACAATTCCCAAAAAGGGCAACAGTTTATGCTACTGACAAACAAAAAAATAAACAACAAACAAACATACAAACGAACAAACGTGCCATCTGTTAAGTATGCAGAATGCACGCAGACATAGAATAAAAATAAGAATAAAAATAAGTTTATTTCTATATCACCCTTCTCCTGAAGGACTCAAGGCGGTGTACAGCCTATTTTGTTTAAGACAAACACCTATTTAAAATAATTAAAAATATTAAATGGATTCGGCTCAATTTAAAACCCCAGAAATTTAAAACATCCGATTTAAAATTATGTTGCTAACCCAGCCTGGCGAAATAACAGGATTCTGAGTACAGGTTTAATGAAGCGTTTTTAAACCTCCAAAAATTTCCAGAAAAAATAAAATCAAAATTGTATTCAGAGCAGAAAAGTTTTCATATGCAAATTAAAGAGACCTAGCAGCAACAGCATTAGCCGATCACCCACTTCCCTCTCCTTTCTCTGCTCAGCAGAGAGACATGCTGTCCGCAGCCCACCCTTTTCCTGCTTCTTTCTTCCAAAGGAAGGGGGGGAGGAAATACAGGGGAAAAAAATATTTAAAGTACATAGAATTCTCATCTTCCTTTCACCTCTCCTTTCAACAACACAACCTTCTGCATTTCTTTCTAATTTCTCACATTCTCAACACACCGGCATTCACATTTGCACTGAAATCAACTTCTTGTTTAAACCAATTTCACATACAAAAAATCCCACTTCATACAATCCAACCATTACAATAATCTCAAATATCTCCCACAACCTCAAGCACAAATCTACTTTGCTGGCAGCCACACATATCACAATCAATGCAATTCCATTCAAATTTACACACTATCATTATATATATACATATATATTTAACAGAAATCACACCAAATTGATCAAGTCATATCTGTTTTCCCATTTAGACAGGCTTCACCTTTTTAACTGCCTGCTAAACCCCGGGAGGGAAGAACAGTAAACTCTGGCTGTTTAAGAATGTCAGTTTATCAGAAAATTTATAACACTGCAATTAGTTCTTCTCTTACCACACATAAGATTACATACAATACTTAGTTAAATACTTAATTCCAGAGACTTCAGGATGCCACCTGGTCTCCCAGGGGATTGATCAAATCCCACTCTTCCACCCCTTTAAAGGGTAGGTACCTCTAAACAGAGAGACTTTAACTCTCTGATTTATACTTACCTGTTTTATTTTTCTTTCTTTCTTTCTTTCTTTCTTTTTCTTTATGTATTTATGTTGAGTCTCTGTGTCTGATTAAACTTCAAGGATTCTTGACTGGCCTGTCTTTGTCAGCGGGTTTACGGCACCTCCTCACTGAATCTCCGTGGACTTCAAAGGAGTCCTAATGGCCGGCCAGTGGATTTTCCTTGGGGAGGCGTCGATTCCCGCCGAGGCAGGCTGTCTGGTAGAACAAAAGTTCTCTGCCTTGTAGTCCCATCTGGGGTGCCATAAATGTTGTGGATTTAATAAGACAAACACAACTTTTAGATTAATCAGAGACAGATTTTATATATTGCGCAATAGGTTCAAGGCTCTGTACATGAAGCGTTGAACAAAGACAGAAATTAGGTACAATGGTTTTATACCCTTCTAGACAAAGGATTCTGTTAACTCAGCAATTCATATGGTCATATACATTTATCATTTTAATTGACATTTCCTTATTACAGAGTTTCTTTGCAAACAGTTACTGAAGCATAGATTCAAATCAGCTTTTGACGATAGACAACTTTTAACTCATGTGGATCCCCTTGACCTAACCAACCTTTAAGCTGTATGTCATTAGAATGTTCCTTTCTTCTGACAACTTAGAGGCCTCCTAGAGGAACCAAAAGGATTTTGGCTGAGTTTGTACTTTTTCCAACCGGATGCATTGCTTTTTAGAATAGAGTGAATAGAAAGTTATCTAGTGGTCATCTATCAGAGCCCGCTTCATTACATTAGGGTGGTTGAAAGAGGATGATGATGATGAATAAAAGACTCCATCGATGCCTGCCTCTGCCAAGGTGATCTGGGCCATAACAGAGTGATTAAAGTGATATTATATTCCATTTTATATAGTGCTACTCTTAAAGACCACCGTGAGATCAGAAGTGAGGCTCCCTGAAGATCTCCCAAGGAAAATACCATCCCCAAGCACTTAAGGGGGCCAGCATTTCCAGAAATGGGTTCATTTTATGGAATGTGTCCATGAGTAATCAGTCTTTCTTCATCTTACTGGACTTTTAAAGGACCACTGCTTGGCTCCTTAGGAATGCATTTAACAAAGTGAAGATTTGGAAGTGCTGTCAGAGTTGATTGATGTTCTATAGATTACTTCAGTTTATGAGGAAAGAAGACTGAGTAAGTAACCAACTAACCAGCACATGCACCTGCTTTTCTGACTTTATGCAATATGTAAGCAGTGCTGAGGACATGGCTATTTCTAAAATGAAGAATATATATATATTTATAAATATACGGTATGTTGCTTACTACCATACACATGACAAGGAATAAGCCTTCGAGTACCTTTGAGACTGACTTCTGCCACCAACAGCCTCCCACCTGCCAGTTCGCTGCCACAGAGAGGGTCACCTCAGGGTGCCATCAGACAAGTTATGTTGGCTGGCGACACCCAGGGGGAGGGCCTTGTCTGTGGGAGCCCTTGCCCTGTGGAATGAACTGGCCCCGGAAATGCGTAAGATCTCCGACCTCTGTGTATTTCGCTGTGCCCTCAAGACCCTGCTGTTCCGCCAAGCCGGGTTATCAATGTAATGATTTTTAAATTGGGTGTTTTAAATTTTGGGGGTTTTAAATCTGAGCCGAAATTATGTAATAATTTTAATTATTTTTAACTGATGTTTGTCTTTGTGCTTTTAATAGGCTGTACACTGCCCTGAGTCCTTCGGGAGAAGGGCGGTATAGAAATAAATTTATTTATTTATTTATTTATTTATTTATTATTTATTTATAACACCGCAGCCTGTTAGCATTTTTTGAATCAACGGAAATCTTTTGCAACTCTTTTGAACTATAAGAATATAAAATGAGAAAGAACAACAACTCAGCAAAATGTGTCCCAGAGTTGTTTTTTGCTAACGAAAGAAAGAAAGAAAATTGAAGAACATGCTTTATATAAATATAGAGAGGAACTTCCCGTCAGAAATCTTAAATATAGAATATTCCAGTAAGGTTGTTGAGCAGACAGTAAACTTATATGTGATGTGCAGAAACCAATATGAAGAACATTTTGATATATTTTTACAATTTTTTATGTTTTCATTTTTTAGGAATATGGCGTTGTATTCAGATTTATATTTTAGGGTAACTTCTACTAAGAACAAAAATGGCTAGACTTGGTGAATACATATAGTAGTTATGGGGATATAAAATTTTCTCTGGCTTTTATACCGTTAATATCCACTACTGAAAGATTTCTTGGTTTTGATTTGATTTGAACAATTATTTGTATGGCTATTTTTTTTCCTATTTATTGATGTTAACTGCCCTAAAGCATCAGAAAAAAATATAGTATAAATTTTCTAAATAAAAATATATAAAATAAAAGTTAAAAAAGTCAGAAAATGCTGGTTCAAGGAGTTTCACCCCGAAACAAACAAGATAAAACTTTAAGTGACTCTTCTTCTTCCCACAAATGGAAAATGAAAGCAGCCAAGGGGTCAACACCACAATGCCACTGATTGAGGCATCTTCAACACCATTGTTTGTCTTATTATTAAAGATATTTCATCAGAAAAGAGGAACTCCAGATGCCTTGGTTAAAAAAAAGTTTATTTTCCTTACAAAGGTGCCAAAATAACGACCCAATATTTAATTCTCATTCAACCACCACTCATTCTGGTAATCAAAATGTCTGCCATTTTCCTACTATCTGCCCATAAAAATTAAAGTAAATCCTATCCCTTTGAAAACAATACACACAGAAAAAAATACGTGGATCTCTTTAAGTGAAAGTTAGTATTCTTGATTAACTCAAAAAGGAGGAAATGTACTTGCAAACTAATTTTAACTTTAATAAACTTCTCGTCAGATTTTTTTTTTAAAAAAAATTGTCAGTAATAAGCTGATCAGCATTTCCTTTTTGGTGGGAAAACTTCCTTTTAATTTTTTAAAAGGAGCACTTTTATTAAAGATTACAATTTAGAACAATAAAAATTAAAACATAAAAACAACATTTAAGAAGGTTATTTAGAAGCAACCTTTCCATGTATTTATTTGACTAAAATACATCAGGCTTTATCTTCTTTTGAATGGATATATGATGATGCATGATGAGGATGTATTCAGTGAAGCTTCAAATTTCCAACTCTATTACTATTTACTATTCCTTCTTAGCATAATTCAGTTCTTCCCACTGATTATACAACCTAACCATTGGTGGGTTTCAAAATTCTTTACTACCGGTTCTGTGGGTATTGTTTAGTGGGTGTGGTGTGGCTTGGTGGGCATGGCAGGGGAAGTATACTGTAAAATCTCCATTCCCTCTGCGATCCAGGAGAAGGTTACTGCAAAATTTCCATTTCCTCCCAATCAGCAGGTATTTGGGATGCAGACAATAGATGGGGGTGGGGCCAGACAGGATTTTTACTACTGGTTCTCTGAGCTACTCAAAACGTCCGCTACTGGTTCTCCAGAACTGGTCAGAACTCTCTGAACACAACCTCTTCCACGAAGAAAGATTTACATTTCTGTAAATGAGAAGTGTAAAAAAATACAATTAACAATAGCAAAATCTTGAGGGGACATTATCTTTTAATAGAGGAAAAAAGAAAGAAAGATAAGGGAATTTTAATATGTAATGTATTTCTGTGAAGTTAGTGAAATTTAAGCAATCTTTCATCTTAAATAAGCTACCTAGTTTCATTTGAGTTACATAAATCTTAGTGCAACAGTAATAAAGCTAAGTTAATCATTAGTCATAAAAAACTGGATAGTTCAGAAAGAAAATGAATGATGCAGGTCTGTTTGTATGATCTGGCTTACATTACAAACAATAAAAATTAGCTGGAAATATGCATGAAATTAGAGGGACACGGTGGGTCAGTGGCTAAAATGCTGAGCTTGTCGATCGAAAGGTCGGCAGTTCAGCGGTTTGAATCCCTAGTGCCGCATAACGGGGTGAGCTCCCATTATTTGTCCCAGCTTCTGCCAACCTAGCAGTTCGAAAGCACATAAAACTGCAAGTAGAAAAATAGGGACCACCTTTGGTGGAAAGGTAACAGCATTCTGTGAGCCTTTGGCATTTAGTCATGCCGGCCACATGACCATGGAGACGTCTTCGGACAGTGCTGGCTCTTCGGTTTTGAAACGGAGAAGAGCACCACCCCCTAGAGTCGGGAATGACTAGCACATATGTGCGAGGGGAACCTTTACCTTTACCGTATACATGAAATTGATATGATTTAGTTACAGTATCAGATCTTTATTTTGCTTAAAACAAACCTTCATTGTCTTGATCTGTAGTTGTATCAGTGAAGCTGGGACACAACCTCTCTGAGTACTCTGAGTAGTAATTACTCACTACTCTACTAAAAACAAAGATAAATGTTCTTATATTGCGTATGATCAACACAACATTTCCACTGCAAAGAGTCTGATTATTGTTATGCTCATAAATGGACATCCACATATATTCCAGGCATGGTAATGTAACCAAATAGAGGAATGGCTATACAGGTTTTTGATCAAAATATTTGCATGGCAGCATCTAGCTATCCTTGTCAACCCTGAAGCTTGGCCTGGCCAAAGCCATCTTGGAACTTCAGTGCTGCCACACTAGAGCTGAGGGATAGGGAGGGGAATTAGAGATAGCTGGGTTGTGTAGTCAAAATAAAATACTTTCTCTTGGGAACAAGGAGATTCTCACATCTGGCTGGAGGAAGGAGGAATGATGTCACCAGACCAGCGGATGTTGCTTTGATTGGGCCATGTGACTTATTGTTTGGGATTGCGGGAAAACTTTCACTTTTAATTAATTAATTAATCTTTTAATTAGGTGAAAACTGAGAGACTCTTCAGAGTTGGCTTTCGCCGGATAGGTACCAATATGATATTGCCAATAAAGCTATTCTTTGAGGAATCTACCCGCCTCAGAGTTTTTGCTTGCAATGGATCTATTACTTGGGACCCTGGCAGTTCTTTTGTCTGATCTCAAAATAGAAAGCAATCAGACCTGGTTTAATATTACTAAGAAAATCTGAGACTGTAGCTACATTGAGACACCCCCTCCCCCTGCACAGTCTATGGCAAACCACTTCTATATGGTACCCCAAAAAAATGGACATGGACAGGAGCAGAGAACGGTAATATAAATTATTTACCAGTGTACGTATTGTTTCTCTCTCTCACACACACACACGCACACACACAGAGGGGTTGGCTGCTGGGGGTTCACAGGGGTTCAGGAGAACTTCTAGCTAAGATTCTGTGCAGTTCAGAGAACCCCCAAATCCCACTTCTGGCTGGCCCCGCCCACCCCACCCCTCCCAGGAGTCCCCACGTGGCCCATTTTGGATGCAGGTAAGTGCAGGGCGCGCGCAGAGGCTTGGGGTGTGTGTGTGAAAAACAGGCCTACCGGAAGTTCCGGAAGGAGCTTTGGTAGTACAGTGGTCTAAAGCACCCTGTTATTAAGAACAGCTGCCTGCAATTACTGCAGGTTCGAATCTCGCCAAGGCTCAAGGTTCAATCTCGCCAAGGCTCAAGGTTCAATCTCGCCAAGACTCAGCCTTCCATCCTTTCTAAGGTAGGTAAATTGAGGACCCAGTTGTGGGGGCAATAAGCTGACTTTGTATAAATATACAAAAGAATGAAGGCTATTGCTTAACGCATTGTAAGCCTCCCTGAGTCTCCGGAGAAGGGTGGCATATAAATCAAATTAAAAAAAATAAAAATAAATAAAAATAAATAATAATAATAATTTAAAAAAAAGGGCAGAAACAGGCTGGAGCCTGGAAGGCTCCCTGAACAAAAACGCCCCCCCCCCCGCACCGTGCTGCATGAGGCCGACTAGGCCACGCCCACCATGGCCATGCCCACCCAGCAACCGGGCAAAGAACCCCTTTCTAAAATTTTGGAAGCCCACCCCTGCACACAAACATACAGAGTTAAACCAAAAAAGGGAATAATTACTAAAATAAAATGAAATATATGGAATAAGCAGTAAAAAAACAAACTATCAAATATAATAAATTTAAAATTAGAACTATATTTGAAACAGTTGGTCTGTGAGTAATCAATAGAAAAGAGGAACTATCAAAAGTCTTTACCTGGTGTTGCAGATATTGTGGAAAATATTTAAAATGATGGGATTATCAGGTGAAAAATCATCAAATGAAACATGTTTCTCTGCGCAGAACAAAAATAAGAATCAGGAACTAGAACAACACATTTATAATACATTAACTTTGGGAATGTATGATTTAACAGGTAGTCCCCAATGGGACTTTTAGTACCTTTTTATAGAGATGTTCTTTCTTTTATGTAGAGTTTCTAACAAGTCACAGAAAAGAAAAAGGCTGAGGAACAGACAGAGCACACAAGAACTAGCATAAGCCCACAGTCCCAGTAACAATTTATTTATTTATTTTATTTATTTTATTTTATTTGATTTAATTAATTAAATCAAATTAATTCACAATATATAAATTTGAAAAGTTAACTATAAATAACTATAAACAAACTTCTCTCCCCGCTTTCACAAATAATACATTTCAAAGTATAACGGCTTTGCATTCATTGTCCCTTTAAATTATGCTATTAACAACTCCTGAGACTATTAAAATGCATCCAAAATAGTAATCCCAATAAATGTAATAAAACTTGACAAGAAAAACAAATAGAAATTGTTAAAGGAAAGACTCAATGGTTTATGCAGGCAGTTCTTGCTTAATGGTGGTAATTGGAACTACCAACTCAGCGACCAGGTTGCAAAGTGCAATATTGCATGACCTTGTCGAACTACAATGGTAGTTCCCATTGCCATCATTAAGCAAATTCCAGAGTTATTAAGTGCAGTGTCATGTGATCACTTTTGCTACCCCCCCTGCTGGCTTCCCCAGTGACTTCAATTGCCAGAAGCCAGCAGTAAAGTTTGCCAAGGCTGATCACGTCACTGGGACTGTTGCAATTGTGAGTTGCCAAGTGTCTGAATCATGATCATGGGTTTGCTACGAAAATTACAACTCCAAGGATTGGTCATATATACATGAGTGGATTAAGCAAGGACTATCTGTAGTTAAATTTAAAAATGCCAGAAATTTAAAATGCTTAAACTTAAAAATGCCTCTTATGGTCTTGAAATAAAAGAGCCAGTTTGGTCCAGCAGTTAAAGCACTGGGCTAGAAACCAGAAAACTGTGAGTTCTAATCCTGCTTTAGGCATGAAAGTCAGTTTCTCTCAGCCCAGTTCATCTTAAAGGGTTGTTGTTTGTTTGTTTGTTTATTTGTTTATTTATTTATTTATTTATTTATTTATTTATTTATTTATTTATTTATTTTTTATTGGTTTGATTTATAAGCCGCCCTTCTCCGGAGACTCAGGGCGGCTTACAATGCGTTAAGCAACAGCCTTCATACTTTTGTATATACCTGCTTAGTAGGGCTTTCGGGGCCCCCCCAAGCGGTGTTCTTTTTTTATACAAAGTCAGCTTATTGCCCCCACAATCCGGGTCCTCATTTTACCTACCTCGAAAGGATGGAAGGCTGAGTCAACCTTGAGCCTGGTGAGATTTGAACTTGCAGTAATTGCAGGCAGCTGGTGCTACTTAACAGCACTTTAGTCTGTTTAGTTGTTGTGGGGAAAATAGGAGGAAG
This sequence comes from Arizona elegans, assembly GCA_022577455.1. Lineage (NCBI taxonomy): Eukaryota > Metazoa > Chordata > Lepidosauria > Squamata > Colubridae > Arizona > Arizona elegans. Next base: position 64,645,088 of record JAKOOJ010000009.1, read on the forward strand.
AGGCTCAAGTTATTTATAACAATACTAAAAGTAATAAAAATATCTTTAAAAATGATGTTCAGATATTTGAAGATATGTTAATAGTTGATTGGAAATTTAGTTTAATTAGAATCTTTTTCAAATAAACTCTGGATTTGGTCTCCTCCAGATATGCCTATTTTAAACACTTGAATAGCAGCGATTAAGATTTGTTTTGTTATTCAGTTAAGATTATTTTTCTGAAGCCTAATTAATAGTAATTATTGTTGAAGGGACATGACATAACAATAGTAGAATAGGTAGAATTCATGGGACATAATAATAACTTCCTATTTCACTTCTGTAAGAATTGTTTTGCTCCTGTAAAAATTAGAATTGCCTCTGCCATTTGCTTCTGCCAATGATCTAACTCCTGCTACCTTGTTGTTGTTGTTTTTTTTGTTTACAAAACAGGTGCAGGGTATGTCATGGCCTGGCAGAGTTACATCGGGCAAATACCTGTTTGCTAAGCACTCAGTCCCCCTGTTCCTTGCTGCACAGGGCCAATGCAGGGCAACAAGAAAGGCATGGGCCAGGAGTCTAGAATTGGTTACTAAGCTGATGCCTCTGACACAGTGGTGGTATTCAGCCGGTTCTATCCGGTTTGGACGAACCTGTAGCGGCAGCAGCGGGAAGCTCTGTCCACCTGCCTGGATGTCATCACGTACCATTTTTGATGCTCTACGCATGCACAGAAGGTATTGTGCATGCGTGGTGGTGGCGCATGTGCTCACATTTGCGAACTGGTAGCAAAGGTAAGTGAATACCACCCCTGCTCTGAAGATATAAAAGGACACCATACCTTCCCCAAGGTGTGGCTTTTTTCCTTGCATGCTTTCTGCCTGTATGCCGTGAAAAATTGTCCACCCAGCTATTTTGTTTTGCAAAATAAAAGCTGTTACTTTTCAAGCCTCTTCTTGGGTCTCTCTCTTTGGCATTCTGGTGCATTTTTGGACCTTACATTATAAAGATTTTCGGTGAAAATTCAGTGTTTAATTTAAGATGGTGACATGCAGTGACATTTTCCCCAAACAGGAAAAAAACAAAGAACACGTGTACAGACTCCACAAAGTTGAAGGAAAGAAGTGGTCTGGTACAGTGGTAGGTTGTAGTAAAAAAAATTAGTAATTCGGAGAACCGGTAATAACATTGGCTGGCCACACCCCCGAAATGGTCCCCAGCCCAGTCGCCGCTTGCTGACCCCTCCCACCTCATCAGAGGCTTTTTTTTTAACTTTTAAAAGCATTTTTTCTACAACCTCTTCGGCTGAAAAAATGCTTTTAAAAGTTTTAAAAAAAAGCCTCTGATGATTGCGCGGCTCAGCTGGGATCTTCAGAAGCTTCTGAAAACATTTTTTCTGCAATCTCTTCAGCCAAGGAGGTTGTAGGGAAAAAAAATCCCTTTAAAAGCCTCTGGAGATCCCAGCAGATTTGCCTGATCGTCAGAAGCTTCTAAAAGCATGTTTTCCTGGACCTCTTCAGCCGAAGAGGTTGCAGGGGAAAAAATCCCTTTAAAAGCCTCTGGCAATCCCAGATGAAACAATTACTTTCAATTAACAAAAAATTGTTACCAACCTGCCTTCCATTGAGGACCTGTATACTGCATGAGTCAAAAAGTGGGCTGTGAAAATATTTACAGACCCCTCACATCCTGGAAATAAACTATTTCAACTCCTACCCTCAAAAGGACGCTATAGAGCACTGCACACCAGAACAACTAGACACAAGAACAGTTTTTTCCCGAGTGCCATCACTCTGCTAAAAAACTAATTCCCACAACACTGTCAAACTATTTACTAAGACTGTATTACTATTATTCTTCTCATCCTTCCTACTAGGACCTGGCTAGGTGGCTCAGTGGCTAAGATGCTGAGCTTGTCGATCAGAAAGTTTGGCAATTCGGTGGTTCGAATCCCTAGTATAGGTCTCCTGCGTGAGCAGGGGGTTGGACTAGATGACCTCCAAGTTCCCTTCCAACTCTGTTACTGTTGTTGCTGTTGTTATTACCTATCTCCTCCCACTTATAACTATAACCATGTTGCTTGTATTTTTATGATTTATATTGTTTCCTAGTATTTATTTATTTATTTATTTATTTATTTATTTATTTATTTATTTATTTATTTGATTTTTATACCGCCCTTCTCCAGCGGGACTCAGGGCGGTGAACAGCCAAGATAAAAACATAGCATACAAAAATTAAAACAGTTTAAAAGATATTAAATAATTTCGGCCCACAATTTAAAACAACCCAGTTAAACTAGTTACTAAGTCTGCATTACTATTAATCTTCTCATTGTTCCTATCACCCATCTCCCCCCACTTATGATATATGACTGTTACCTTGTTGCTGGTATCCTTAAGGTTTATATTGACTGTTTCCTAATATGATTTGATTGCTTATTTGTTCCCTAAGACTATCATTAAGTATTGTACCTTATGATTCTTGATGAATGTACACTGAGAATGTATGCACCAAGACAAATTCCTTGTGTGTCCAATCACACTTGGCCAATAAAGAATTCTATTCTATTCTATTCTATTCTATTCTATTCTATTCTATTCTATTCTATTCTATTCTATTCTATTCTATTCTATTCTATTCTACCCTACCCTACCCTATCTTATTTTATTCTATTCTATTCTATTCTATTAACAAGGGAATGAGTAAAATGAATAATTATAAAATAATGGATGGAGTCAGACTCTCCCTTTCTTGAACAAAATTACTATTGCTATTTAGCAAAGGTTTCTGAGCCAAAGAACACAATGAAAAAAAAAATAGATTCTTCATTTTCTCTTCCCTCAGAATCTTTTTGAGTATTCATTCTAAAATATTGCAGAAATCCTGTAATACAACAGCAGACATGGTGATGGAAAAAGAGGAAGGAACTAGAAAAAAAACCCCTTCCTTCTACAGACAGGAACATTCAGAATAAAAATACACTTAAAGATTGCTATAGTGGAAAAATACTCCTTATGCTAGTATGATATTCAATATAACCAACTGTTGAAAGGAAACTGTTGAAATTTTACAATACTGAATATATAAGCATAAATCTTTTTTCTCTTCCTTCTCGGATTCTTTTATTCTTTTTTTGAGTTAGAAATCCAAACAGGGTTGGAATGGGAGCAAGAATAAATAATAAAAATTTGACTGACAAAAACCAGATCAGCCTGGCTATCAGCAGGCCTATTCTAAATGCTCCCTTTTTCCTTCCTTCCTTCCTTCCTTCCTTCCTTCCTTCCTTCCTTCCTTCCTTCCTTCCTTCCTTCTTCCTTCCTTCCTTCTTTCCTTCCTTCCTCTTTCTTCTTTCTTTCTTCCTCTCTCTCTTTCTTTCCCTTCCTCCGTCCCTCCCTCCCTCCCTCCCTTCCTTCCTTTTCTTTCTTTCTTTCTTCTCACTCACTGTTCCAATGAGGTTTAAAGTTTCCTGAAAAGTTATTTCAGTTTTATATGATATAGTTGCAGCCAGGGCTAGTCAAAGAAAACTTAAATGGAAATTTCATCCAGATTTTGTATATTTTTGTTCTGGTGTTAAGATTATAAAACTGCAAATCTTAAGTGAATTATACAATATAAGCAAATTCACATAGGGCATACAGCATCTAATCAAATCTAAAAGATCATGCAAAGCCTTGAGTTTTTTTTTAATTAAATAATTTAAACTTTCTAATTTATAAAAATTGAGATCATTAACCCACTCAGTAATCCCAATTTTGGTAACACACACACACACAATGCATGGAGCATACTGATAGATAATTGTTAAAAGTGTGAAGTAAGAAAGGAAATACGGCTACTGTATAAAGTTTATTACATTTTAACCAACAGCCACAATTCACTGTGCTATTATTAGCTTCCACAAAACTTTCCTCAGATTGGCTCACACGTAAACCTACTTCCTTATTTTTTAAAAAGTGAATATTGCAACAAGGAGATCTAAAATACAAACCTCAGGAGAAATCAATTTCTGTTTACCAGAATACAGCACTTTATCTTTAAACCCTTTATTCTCTGTTGTCTCCGTGGAAGTTTTTTCTTTAGCTGCTTTTGAAACGTTTCACAGTTTCCTGTTTCATTCCTTAGAAGAACTTGCTGAACATTTCCTTAAGCAATAAAGAGACATATACTTTCCATCATTTGCAATAGCCATTAATAAACCATGAGAAATGATGGACATGTATTCCCTGAAATTTATAGTACAAGTTAGCACCATGTTAGGTTAGATTTAAAAATTTTCAATTTCTTAACGAAAATATTCTTTCATAAGATACATTAGAAAAATCTTTGGGTCTGACCAGATAAATAAAACTTGAGTTTCGGCAAACATCTTTCCTTTCTGGAAAATAAAATAAAAGTGAAGAAAACTATGCTTGTATTTCAATCACCTTAAAATTTACTATGAAGGAACTTCCTCATTTACAATTCATCTGCATATGCATAAAATTTCAGCCTCTGTCATATCTGTGTACCTTCCGTAACTATTAAATCCTGAAAATCCAATTAAATGCCACTTCTTAAAATGCTTGGGGTTGCAGTGTAATGTTATGATTGTTAAAATATTTGACATAGTCCAACTTCTGTTGCTATAGTTCTAGTATTATTTTCAAAAACAGAGCCTTGGTGGCGCAGCAGACTAAAGTGTTGTTGACTAACACCAGCTGCCTGCAATTACTGTAAGTTCAAATCTCACCAGGCTCAAGGTTGACTCAGCCTTCCATCCTTTCGAGGTAGGTAAAATGAGGACCCGGATTGTGGGGGCAATAAGCTGACTTTGTATAAAAAAAAAGAACACCGCCTTTGGGAGGGGGGCAAAAGCCCTATTAAGCAGGTATATACAAAAGTATGAAGGCTATTGCTTAACGCATTGTAAGCCGCCCTGAGTCTCGGGAGAAGGGCGGCATATAAATCGAACCAATAAATAAATAAATAAATAAATAAATAAATAAATAAATAAAATCCTAGTTTACAAAAATCTATTTTCTGGCATATGTATTTCTCTGTTGAGAAATTATTCAAAATGACACCTTTTTGATTAAAAAAATACTGCTATTTTTCCTTTGAATTCTTTTGAAATTCTGATTGTTGTTGAGGTGAAGTTCTTGGAAAGTGATTTTCAGACAATTTCTTTGATGACTTTGAAGGACAAAACTCAGGTTCTTTGAGTTAAATTTTCTGGAGGCTTAAGACCCGTTTCCTTAGGAAACATATTTGTTTGAAGTTCCTCCTTCAAATTGCAGTCTGAAGAAATATTTTTCTTAAGTGTTGCATTTTTCAATGTACTTTCGTCTTTATCTACAAAGTTGCCTGGATCTGTTAAGTTCTTTTGCATGTTCAAGTTTATGCTGTTGGCATATTTCAAGTTTCGTCAGTTTTCACTAACAGTACAAATGTCTCCCTTTGGTGCTGAAATAGGATTATCAGTTGCCTGGTTTGGCTTATCATCAGTTGTCAGAATTATGCTGCTGGTTGTTGTGTTTGGCTTTTGTTTACCATATACGGTTTTTCAATTGGTTTGTCCATAATATCTAAAATCTCCAGTTAGCATAACCCGAACTTTCTGGAGTATATAAATGGACTTTAATCCCTGTATAAAACCCAGTCCAAAATCCATCTTTTCTATTACTTAAAACATAAAGTCCCAGTTCAAATTATCAAAGGCTTTTTCTGCATCTAAAATGATTAGTGCAACCAGTTTGTCATTACATTATTGTAAATGTTCAATTATGTCTACAGTTACTTTCACATTATCTATTAATTGTCTTCTGAGTAGAAAACCCCATTGATCTTCATGTATGCAGTTTTTAAAAACTTTTTAAAATCTTTCAGCTAAAATGGATGTAACAGTAACAGTAACAGAGTTGGAAGAGACTTAGGAGCTCATTTAGGAGACCTGTACTAGGGATTCGAACTGCCGAACTGCCAACCTTTCTGATTGACAAGCTCAGTGTCTTAGCCACTAAACTGGATTTGAAAGAAAAAGGCAACAGGAAGTATGTTGCTGACTAAGGACAAGCTGTGGAAATGTAAGTCATAGCTGGATTTCCTATTTTTTTTTTTAAAAAAAAATAATTGATGGATTGTAGGATTTTGACATGGAATGTTAATGGAGCAAATTTCCCACAAAAGAGAAAAAAAGTTATTATTATTATTATTTTTAATTTGATTTATATGCCGCCCTTCTCCGGAGACTCAGGGCGGCTTACAATGTGCTAAGCAATTTCATTATCTGAAAAAATTAAATCAAGACATAATATACTTGCAAGAAACTAATATCAAAGAGACTGATTAAAAATATTTAGTAAACAAAATGAGGGTCTGGAATATGTATCTCTGCCAATTGTAAGAAGAAAACTAATGAAATAGATTTGTATATGGACTCCCAATTACAACCACATTTATGGTTTGCTGAGGACCAAGGTAGATATGTAATTGTGAAAACTGAACTACAGCAAATAAAATCTATTGAAGTGGGTTTATGCACCCCCACACCAAGAAAAAAACTAAGTTTTTAAAATACTTGTCTGAAAAGTTACTCTCCTATTCTTTTCAGCATTGATGTATACTTGGTGATAGGAATGGGGTAGTAACTCCACAGTTGGATAAATTAGCTGACAAAGGAATTAAAGAAAGACAAGTGAAACTGTCCCAAACTTTTTTTAAAAATTGATTGATATCTTAGATTTGAATGATATATGGAGATGTAAAAGTGGACTGGCAAAAGGTCACAATTTTTTCCTCAGAGAGACATAAATCTTTTTCAAGAATTGATATGATGTGGGTGACATTTTGTATGTCCTGTTTTTTACTTTGGCTGTTCACCGCCCTGAGTCCTATTTGGAGAAGGGCGGTATAGAAATTAAAAATAAACAAATAAAATAAACAGAGCCGTGGTGGCCCAGTGGTTAGAATGCAGTATTGCAGGCTACCTCTGCTGACTGCTGGCTGTTTGCAATTTGGCAGTTCAAGTCTCACTGGATCAAGGTTGACTCAGACTTCCATCCTTCCAAGGTCGGTAAAATAAGGAGCCAGATTGTTGGCGGCAATATGCTGACTCTGTAAACCACTTAGAGAGGACTGTAAAGCACTGTGAAGCAGTGTATAAGTCTAAGTGCTATTGCTATTACAAAAATGTGCTGCATAAAATAATTACAGATAATATTCTTCCAAAATCCTTTTTTGACCGTAACCCAATGATCTTATATCTTAAATTTGTATCCCAGTCTTTCAAATGGGATTAAATGAGCCTGTTTTGCAGAGATCCCAGTTTGTTAAAGAATGTAAACAAGTATTCCAAGATTATTTTAACAATAATCTGGGCAAGAGAACCAAATTGAGAACTGTTTGGGATGCTTGTAAAACTGTGTTATGAGGATATATTATGCAATATAATATATTAATCAAGAAGAAGACTGAGAAAAATCCAAACAGTGTTACACGAAATTAAACTGAAGGAAAGAAAACTTCAGAAACTACCAGATCTTAACATACGTAACAGGGTGCTATTCAGCAGGTTCTGACGGGTTCTGGAGAACCGGTAGCAGAAATTTTGAATAGTTCAGAGAACCGGAAAATACCAATCTGGCTGGCCCCAGAGTGGGGTGGGAATGGAGATTTTGCAATATCCTTCCCCCAGGAGTGGGGAGGGAATGGGGATTTTGCAGTATCATTCCCGTGGAGTGGGGTGGGAATGGAGATTTTGCAGTATCCTTCCCCTGCCACGCCCACCAAGCCACGCACACAGAACCAGTAGTAAAAAAAAATGAATTCCACCACTGTACTTAACCAATTAAAATTATTGCAACAACAAATATTCTTGTTGACTGTTTCAGATACTGAAAAAAAAATGAAATACACAAAACACTTTTTGAACGTGCAAATAAACCTGACAGATGGTTGGAACATAAATTACAAAAACAGAAGGGAAAGAGAATGATAATTAAATAGGAAGGAAGGAAGACCTACCTGGGTAATAAAGAAATCCAAAGACACTTTTGGATTATACTGATCTATATAAGAAAGATAATGTTCCATTAGAATGTACTGATAACTACATATCGACTCAAAATCTCCATAATTTATCAGAAAATTACAAGCAAATTTTAAACAGTCCAATAACAACTTTTGAAATAACAGAAGCAATGAACAGAGCTAAGATAGGTAAAGTACCAGGACCTGATGGTTTATCGAGTAGATTCTATGAAAGTTTTGAAGATCAATTACTTCTGATGAAGTTGCAAAGGAGTATCCTATACAAAATGACTAAAAGCTTTGAATTCATAATATTAATATATTTGTTGCAGTCTCTTTAAACCTGTCTCTTACCTGGTATCAACATTTGTGAAATGTAAAGCAGTACAAGAGTGGAATAGCATAACAAGAATTGCCTTTGCCAGAAGATTGAATAGATAAGGCTGAAATACTCACAGATCTGAACTAGTGTATGGAACTGTTTTGTTTAGAACATTACAGCTAGTCCTTGATTTACAACCACAACTGAGGCCAAAATTTCTCTTATTAAACGAGACATTTGTTAATGTCCAAATTTGATACAATTTGTTAAGTGAGTTGTGCTCCATTCTATGACCTTTCTTGCCACAGCTGTTAAGTGAATCACTGCAATTGTTAAGTTAGTAACACAGTTGTTAAGTGAATTTTGCTTGTCCATTGACTTTACTTATGAGAAGGTCGCAAAAGGGAATCACATTTTCAGGTCCCTCCATAGTTGTTCAATTGAGTTCAAGTCAGGGCTCTGTCTGGGCCACTCTAGAACATTTCATTTTCATTTTTCATTTTATTTAATTTGTATACTGCCCTACTCCCGAAGGACTCAAGGCGGTGAACAGGCACAGAATAAAACACATAGAATACAAAAATTAAGAACAAAAGTAAAATTGAATTAAATCAATTTAGCCCAAGACAAATTTAAAACCCCAGGTTAAGAACAAATTAAATTTTACATTAAAATTTACATTAAAAAAAGAATGGGAAGGGTTAGGCCAGACCAGCCTCGTGAAATAAAAAGGTCTTAAGAGCGCGGTGGAAGGTGTGTAGATCTGGGATCGTCCGTATCTCCGCGGGGAGCTCGTTCCAGATAGTAGGTGCCCCCACAGAGAAGGCTCTCCCCCTGGGGGCCGCCAGCTGACATTGTTTGGCCGATGGCACCCGGAGGAGTCCCTCTCTGTGAGAGCGTACCGGCTGGTGGGAGGCCGTTTGCGGCAGCAGGCGGTCCCGTAAATAACCAGGCCCTAAACCATGGAGCATTCTAAAGGTGGTAACCAAAACCTTGAAGCGCACCCGGAAGACCACCAGGAGCCAGTGCAGCTTGCGCAGGAGAGGTGTTACATGGGAGCACCATGTCGCTCCCATAACCACCTGCGTGGCCGCACTCTGCGCAGTTGGAGCATCCGGGTGCTCCTCAAGGGGAGCCCCATGTATGTTGGGGAGCCCCAACATTCACAGTTGTCCCTAAGTACCTACAGTATGTTAGATAATATCCAGTTTGAAATTGAAGAGAAAGAATATCTAGAAAATGTCTATGCTTAACAAAGCTAATTTTTTGAAGAGGATAATGTTTAAAAGTTATTTTTTAAAATAATTCTAATAATTTTCATAAATGTATATTAAAATGGGCACTGGAGCACTTGCTTTGGGTCTTTTTTCACTTGCTTGAAAAAGACCTAAAGCTGATAAAGAAGGGAGAATTAGTTTTGAGAATTAGTTTCGGAAGGATGGAAGGCTGAATCAATCCTGAGCCGGTCAAGATCAAACTCTATGGGCAGAGAAAGCCTGAAATATTGTATTCTAACCACTGTACCACAATGACTCTGTAAAAAAAATATTCAAATATATGCTAATGTATCAACAATGAATCAAGATTGGATCAAGTCATATCTAACACAGCTCAATTTACTGCTCATAGATAAAATGCTGATAGCCTTAAAAGCAAATTTAAGAGCAAATATTCAAGCCATATCTTAAAATAATGGTACAATTTGTTTTCTAAACTGCATTCAAGGCAAACTTTTATATGACTGACATTCCTAGTTTTTGCCTGGGGAAAAATACATAACTGTAGTCTTATAAAGTAGTTCAAGAAATTTAAATATAGAGGAAAATAAGGAGAAATTGATAATATATAAGTAAAACAAAAGATTGTGTCAAAATATAGAGAAGTACTTTCTTCTGTATTAAAACCTTAGGCTTCCTAACAAAAATGAGAAATCTGGGTCTCTAATTATTGGAGCCAAGACAGCTGATCATAGAAGCTTTCTATTATATATACATTTTTCTGAAACTTCAGACATTTTAACAAGATACAAATGCTTTTTAATATTGTTATTTGTGTTAAAATAATAAGTAAACACTTTATAAAGTATTCATAATTCTGTAATCCTACTGTCTAAAATCAGATTGTCAAAGGTATTTATAGAAGAGTTTGTCTCCAAAATATAAATTATAGAAACATAATATAAATTTTAATAAATTTAAATAGTATTGTTGCTAATTTTATTTCATTCTTACATTCAATGTTTTAAATTTCCACATGGGGGAGCTATAAGATCTGATTTAAATTCTTTCTATAACTACCACAAATCTCAATACTATGGTCCAAATGTGTGTTTATTATTAGCTTTGTTAAAATACGGTACAGGAAAATCTGCAGGACCCTACACTCACTTATTCTGAAAGAGCATTTAACAAGTCAGTATAACGAGTAACAGCATAACAGCTAAAACGATGCAACTTTTAGTAAACTAGGGACTACTTATGTTGTCATGGTATACTATATAGTAAGCCGCCTTGCTATATTTAAGGCTACTAAATGTCTTTTACCCTCTTTAATTTAGCAAACCTTTTCTTTTGCTTCTACTACATCATGCAGAGCCAGTGATCAAGTTTGTGTGAATTTTTTTTTATTTAAAATAAGATCTAAATTCCTTATAAATACATTTATCCATAAAATCGTCAATAAAGCACGTCTTTTCCTCAATAAGCTAGATCTTTAAAAGAAAGGACCAGTATAGTAGTCCATAATTCTAGCTTATTTTTAATTTTTTTTGTATGCAACGTGGGAAGCCAACCCTTAGCATGCAAGTCAAGCCAGGCGCAGGTTTCAAAACCTGTTGCTACCGGTTCGCTCATGGGCGTGCTTGCGCTTGTGCGATGCTTCTGCGCATGCACAGAAGCATCCGGGTGGGTCCCTGCAGGAGCTTGAATGTCAAGAGTGGCGAGCTCTGCGTCTTCATCGGTGCGCAAGAGGCTGGAGTGTTGCGGGGAGGATGCGCATAGTCGGCGGGAAGGTGAAGCTCCTGATCCCGACGCCCTTTCCCCAACGGCTTCTGGCTTCTTGAACTTCTTCCGCATCTCTTTTTCCTCTCCTCAGCTCTTCCTCTTCGGGGAGCGGTCCAATTGCAAGCCCATCCCCGCCTCCCTCTTTCTGTGGATCGAGTACCCCGACAAGAGGCTGCCCAACCTGCTGGCTATGAGACTATGCAGGAGGTGCTGCAGAAAGAGCAGCGAGCCTTTAAGACAGTGGTTCTCAAGCTGTGGGTCACGACCCCTTTCACAGGGGTCGCCTAAGACCATCGGAAAACACATATTTTCAATGGTCTTAGGAATAATTTTATGGTTGGGGGTCACCACAACATGAGGAACTGTATTAAAGGATCGCAGCATTAGGAAGGTTGAAAACCACTGCTTTAAGAGGTTTTCACACAGCATCCGCCTAGTAGTTGCTAGTTGCTTGGAGTTTCTGGTCCCATTGCCTTATGTTCTTTTTGCATCTTCCTACTGCAGCCATAAATGCCCGATAGCATGAAAGAGCCGCTTCTTTTAAGAACAAAAGAAACTCCCACCTTCTAATTGTGTACATACAATAAACTATAATTGCCCAAATCATAATCATACTCCTGTGTAGTTGTTTTCAAAATGTGTTGTTTGGAGCTGTGCAAAATGTAACTTTGATCCTTTAATTATCCCTTTAATGATTCATTTCTAATAGGACATCCAGTCTGGCTAACCTTTTCTGCGTAGGTTTTGTGTCCATTTGGGCACTGGAGTCAAGTTGTTCAGTTGGGTTTTGTTCCAAGTAAAAACAAATGTGGGAGCCACAGTGGGAGATAACAATACCCCAAGTTTTATTAAGCGGGAGTTATTTTGCAACTTGGCATTTAAAAAGGCAAACTTTACTTTAAAACCTCTGCGTTTACAAAAATTATGACAAGACGGACAAAAAACCTGAAGAATATCTTGAGAGTGTCTTTCCCCGAATCCTCTGCAGAATTATATGTGCTTAAGGCCTCTTAATGTCCATGAATTGGTATAAATTAAGCTGCAATCTCATGCACGCTTCTGTGGGAAAGTGCAATGCACTTTATGGGCCTGGCTGCTGTCAACATACACTGAGTTGCATTGGAAGCTTGTTATAGACCCATCTTATTTATTTATTTATTTATTTATTATATTTCTATACCGCCTTTCTCCCATAGGACTCAAAGCGGTGTACAGTCAAGAAAAATATAGACACACAAACATCATAAAATTGCTAATTAAAATTATTACTTAGTTTGGTCAATTAAATAAAACCCAGAATTAGATCATTTATGATTTAAAAAATCATTCACATGTTCATATGTGGGTTTAGCCCCACCTGTTGGAACATCAGGGTCTTGAGGGCACGGCGGAAAGCACGGAGATCAGGGATATTCCGTATCTCCGGGGGCAGTTCATTCCAAAGGGTTGGAGCCCTCACAGAGAAGGCCCTCCCCTTGGGAGTCGCCAGTCGACATAATTTGACTGACGGTACCCTGAGTAGTCCCTCCCTGTGAGAACGAACTGGTCAGTGGGAGGCTATTGGTGGCAAAAGACGGTCTCGTAGGTACCCAGTCCTAAGCCATGGAGCGCTTTAAAGGTGATAAATAACACCCTGAATTGCACCCGGGAGCCAGTGCAGCTCGCGTAGGAGAGGTGTTACATGGGCGTAATGAGCTGCGCTCATAATCACCCACGCAGCTACATTCTGGACCAGTTGGAGCCTCCAGGTGCTTTTCAAGGGGAGCCCCATGTAGAGAGCATTACAGTAGTCCATACGGGAGGTAACTAGGGTATGAGTGACCATGCGCAAGGTGTCCCGATCCAGAAAGGGACGCAACTGGCGGATCAGGCAAACCTGATAAAAGGCACCCCTGGCCACGGCCGTCAAATGATCTTCTAAAGATAGCTGTGAATCCAGGAGGACACCCAAGTTGCGGGCCCTCTCTGTGGGGAGCAAGATCTCATCCCCTATTGTCAGTGATGGTACCAGCTGACTATACTGGGACGCTGGAAGCCACAGCCACTCGGTCTTGGAGGGTTGAGTCTGAGCTTGTTTCTCCCCATCCAGATCCGTACGGCCTCCAGGCAACAGGACATCACAGCAAGGGCATCATTGGAGTGGTCTGGGGTGGAGATGTATAGCTGTGTGTCATCAGCATACTGATGAACACTCACCCCGAAACCACGGATGATCTCGCCTAGCGGTTTTACATAAATGTTGAACAGAAGGAGTGAGAGGACTGACCCTTGCGGCACTCCACAAATAAGGTGCCTCGAGGTCGACCTCTGCCCCCCTGCCAACACAAACTGCGAACGGACAGAGAGGAAGGAGGAGAACCACTGAAGCACGGTGCCCCCTATTCCTAACCCCTCCAGCCGATGCAGTAAGATACCATGGTCGATGATATCAAAAGCTGCTGAGAGATCTAATAGGACCAGGATAGAGGAGCAACCTCTGTCCCGAGCCCTCCAGAGATCATCCACCAACGCGACCAATGCCGTTTCCGTGCTGTATCGTGACCTGAAGCCCGACTGGAACGGATCCAGATAGACAACTTCATCCAGGTATCGGGGTAGTTGTCGCACCACCACACTCTCAATAACCTTCACAACAAAGCAAAGATTGGAGACTGGATGATAATTTGATAATATAGCCAAGTCCAGGGAAGGCTTCTTGAAGATGGGCTTCACAACCGCCTCTTTCAAGGCAGCGGGAAAGATACCCTCACTCAGAGAAGCATTTATAATCCCCTGGAGCCAGCCTCGTGTAACCTCCCGGGAGGCCAGTACCAACCAGGAGGGACATGGGTCCAATAAACATGTGGCAGCGTTAAGCTTGCCCAGAATCCTGTCCACGTCCTCAGGAGTCACAGAGTCAAACTCTTCCCAGATAATGCTCTCAAGACCTGCCCCTGTCTCCTCCCCTGGATCTACCCAATCGGAGTCCAGGCCTTCCCGAATCTGAGCGACTTTATCATGCAGAAATTGTACAAAATCCTCAGCGTGGCTGGGCGGTTCTCTGCAGATGCAATAAGAGCAGAGAAGTAGCTAGACTTCGCCACTCTTATCGCCACTAGGTAGGTCTTAATATAAGATCTCACCTGTGTTCGGTCAGATTTAGATTGGCTTGTCCTCCAATCGCTCTCCAGGCGTCTTTTCCGACGCTTCATCTCTCTCAGCTCCTCGGAAAACCAAGGAGCTAGACGAGATTGGCATCAGGTCAGAGGCCGCAAAGGCACGACATGATCCAAGGCCGCAGTAGCCGCCCTGTCCCAGGCAACCACCAGGTCGTCAGTTGAGTCATGAGCCAGAGTCTCAGGAAATGGCCCAAGCTCCATCAGGAACCTTTCGGGTCCATCAGGCGCCTGGGATGGAACCATTTGGTTGGTTCCGTCTCCCTGCGGTGGGTGGAAGTGACTTGAAAGTCCTTGTGAAGGAGAGAATGATCAGACCATGACAAGGGCTTGATGTCTATATCCCCTATTCTTAGATCATTCAGCCACTGATCAGAGACAAAAATCAAGTCCAGAGTGTGATTCCCCAAGTGGGTGGGGCCTTGAACTACCTGGGTCAGGTCCATGGCCATCATGGAAGCCATGAACTCCCGAGCTGTCTCCGACATCTCACCAGCGGATGGCAGGTTAAAATCCCCCATAACAATAAGTCTGGGGGTTTTCACCGCCACCCCGGCTATAATGTCGAGCAGCTCAGGCAGGACCGCTGTTACGTGGCAGGGAGCCAGGTACGCAATCAGTAGGACCATCTTGGCAAACCTATGGCACGCGTGCCAGAGGTGGCACACAGAACCCTCTCTGTGGGCATGTGCACCATCGCCAGCTGTTCCGGTTTCTGGTGCTCCAGCACGCACGAAGACCAGCTAGCCCTGTGATGGCGAACCTATGGCACGTGTGCCACAGGTGGCACGCAGAGCCATATCGATGGGCCCGCAAGCGTTGCCCTAGTTCAGCTCAGGCATGCATGTGTGCACCAGCCAGCTGATTTTCAGGCCTTCCAGGGCCACCGAAAGTTAGCAAACTATCTGTCTCTGGCTTCCAGAAGACCTCCGGGGGGTTGGGGAAGGCTGTTTTCATCCTCCCCAGGCTCCTAGAAAGGCTCTGGAGCCTGGGAGGGCAAAAAATGGGTCTAATGTGCCCACCATGCCATTGCGTGCCAAAAGCATGGGGGAGTGTGAGGGGGGGTCACACACACGTGCGGGGGGGCACATTGAATTATGGGTGTGGGCACACACACGCGCAACCCCCCCGTGCTCCCCCACTTTTGGCACGTGATGGCAAAAAGGTTAGCCATCACTCGTATAAATATTTATTAATCATTTACACACAGTATTTTATACAAAAGTTAGTACTAATTGTTTGAAATTAGTAGAACCGTGCCGACTGCCAGCAGTTCGATCTTGGCTGGGTCAAGGTTGACTCAGCCTTTCATTCTTCCGAGGTTGTTAAATTAGTATCCAGATTGTTGGGGGCAATATGATGAGTAAACCACTTAGAAAGGATTGTAAAGCACTGTGAAGCAGTAAATAAGTCTTAACTGTTATTGCTGTTGCTAAATTGAAGTACTCTGTTTTGTGCTTCACAAATTAAAGGTTTCTGTAGCCTAACTGTAAAGTAAGTAGTGGTTATTTGGGAAAAAAAGTTGTAAAATATTACTTTAACAAACCATGTAAATAATCCAAATAAACCTTATATTCTTGTATATAAACTTTACATCATAGGTCTTTGGTTATTCGGGTTTTCTCCTGCGTAAAATTGGAAGTGTCTTGGTGACGTTTCGACAAAGTCTCATTCGTCATCTTCAGGCTGGTGTTTTCGGCTTTGTGCTTCTAAGAGCAATGTGTGATCGCAGCTGTTTCTTCCTTTTAACTGCCAGTGGGGGTGTGAACTGATTGGGTGGGAGCTTGGCTGTGTTCTGATTGGGTAGAGGTGTGTTCTGATTGGTTGGGGGTTTGTCTGTGCTCTGATTGTCTGGGGATGTGTTCTGTTTAGGTGGGGGCTTGGTTGTGCTTGGGTTACATCTTTACATACTTTACATCAGTTTACCCTTTGTCGTGTTTTTGTCTTTAGGTTTTGTGAAAATATCTCTGAAATCCATTTTTATTGTATCTTTTTTTTAATCTTTATAATGAAAGACATAGGAGAAATTCACTAGCTCTTGGGTTAATTAGTCAGTTAATTAGTGTTGTATATGCAATTGAAATGTTGTCATCTATGTTTCACATTCAACTGACACCTTGGATAGTCTTAGAAAATCAGATTTATTAAGTGTTTTATTAATTTGGAGATTTAATTAATTTTATTAATTTGGAGATTACCAGTTTTTCACCCATAAAGTATGCTTAATAATTTATGTGTGAAAAACCAGTAATCTCCAAATTAGAACTTAACCAGGCCATTAAACAGTCATTCACATAATATATAGTAGTTTATTCCTAGTTAGGTAGAAGTGAATTTTTGATGTATACTAAATTATTATGCTATAATTTAAACAATGATTGATGATAATGTGCCTCAATAAAATCCTGCATCATCTAATAATCAGGCAGAGACTGGAAAGCCACTTGTGAGAAATGGTATAGGGCCATGATGGCGAACCTATGGCACACGTGCCATAGGTGGCACATGGAACCATATCTGTGGGCATGCGAGTGTTGCCCTAGCTTTGGTCCAGCATGCATGTGTGTGTCAGCCATCTGATTTTCAGCCCTTCCAGGCCCACTGGAAGTCAGGAAATAGGCTATTTCCAGCTTCCAGAGGGCCTCCGGTGGCGTGGGGAAGGCAGTTTTTGCCCACCTCAAGCTCCTAGAAAGCCTCTGGAGCCTGGGGAGGGCGAAAAACGGGTCTACTGTGCCCACCATGCCATCACATGCCAAAAGCATGGGGGAGAGTGAGCAGGGAGTCACACACACGTGCGGGGGGGCACATTGAATTATGGTTGTGGGCACGCACATGCGCAAACCCCCCCCCGCGCTCCCCCACTTTTGGCACGTGACGGCAAAAAGGTTAGCAATCACGGGATTACAAATTACAGTGTTTACAGGTTTCCTGCTTGAGCAAGGGGTTGGACTAGATGACTTACAAGGTCCCTTCCAACTCTGTTATTCTGTAATAGCATACTTTGCCCAAATATGAATTTTAATTTGGATCCTGTATAAAAGCATAGAATTACTTTGGCATAAGATTATTAAAGAAGGTAAGATCTGAGTGAGGAAGCCCCAAATGCTGGATAGGTCTCAGACTTTTAATAGATTTTTGGCCTGTCATGGAAAGGCAAGAGAATTCTGACTACACTGTTTTCCACATCTTTCTTTGTTTAGTCTGGCATACAAAAGTAAATTTTGCACTCCAGATTTTTCATAGTTCGGTGCAAAGTGTCCTTTTTTATTTTTAAAACTGTGTTTATGTTTTTGGAATACATGTTTTTTGGTGGCTGGTCCATGAAATTGTCTTGTAAGCAATATGAAAGCAGTTTACTGCTGCTTTCTTCGAAGATTTTTTCCTTTTAATTTGCCAGGTTTTATATGCTGGCATAGAAAAATGGCAACCATTTAAGGGCAGATTTTTCATACACACTTTCTTAGTAACAGTTTATTGTGACCATACCATGTGCCAGAGAATCAGTATTCTGGTTGTCCCATCCCAATTCTGTTGCAACAATTTGAAGGAGAAAACAGATAAAATTTAGACTTCAAGAGCACTGATGGAAAGAACTTAGTTTAAAATGCTTTGGGCAGTTTTTTTTTTTTACATTTTGTGCATTATTATTTTCCTTCCAGCTTTTTTCCTGTGATGAACAACTGCACATTTTTCTTTCTTATGGTAGTATTTCAGCTACTTTGCAGATAGATACCCCCCCCCATCATTTTTTTCTAGGAAGAAAGAATGAAATAACTTTCACACAGGGTCAGTGATCAGTGATCTGTTATGGGCATTCCAGTGTAGAGGAAGGTTTGGTACGTCGTGGACCCCAAATCCAATACTTTCCTTGTTCCTGATCTCAAAGTACACACATTAGGCCCTTTGACCCGAGGAATGCAATCACCAAAGATTTTTATTCAGGATTCCAACTCTTAGAAAGACCTTTTTGCACAGAGGTGTAAATATATACATAATTCCCTGCTTCAAATGTCTGTATCCAGGTGCATGAATAAAACAAATGGGAAAGCCAGGCAACGCTGGAAGCAAAGCAAACCCTGCTCCTTTCTACAAGCAGTGAAAGATTGATGCTCAAATCACATTCCTTGATGGATTCCAGGGCTGGAGTGCAGGAAATCCCAGCTCTCCATAAGAACATTGGCATGAAATGTGATATCCCTTGAAAGTGGTCCCAATACAAATATTTAAACATTTACCCGTTAGCCCTCTCTAGTACATCTCCAGGGCCATGCTGAAAGCAACTGGTGGGAAGGTCAGCACAGCTGAAGTAAAAACCCTATTCCTGCGGGTTTTTTCCATTTCCGCTCACATTGCAAGCAACAGGAATGTCTTTTTAAAACCTTTTTGAGAAAGGTTTAAGCCATAGTAAAATGCAACTAATCCAACAATATCTTCTATCTATATAGCCGCTATGCTGCCTATGGGAACAGCATCTCTTAGACCAGGGATCGGCAACCTTCAACACTCAAAGAGCCACAAAGGTCCTAACCAGAAGCCCCCCATTCAATTCTGGAGCTGACTGGAAGTCCTGTTCCCCCACCATAGAGTCTCCTCCTAGCGCAGCATCCTTTTTCATTTTACCAACCGGCAATGGAGCTGCAGCAGAGGGATGAAAGAGCCACATGCGGCTCCAGAACCGCGGGTTGCCGACCCCTGTCTTAGACGTTCAAAGGGCAGAACAGTCCTTTGCGAGCCCAGTACATAGCTCTACCACACTCCTCTTAGTATTTAGAGCTTCTGAATTCCTCTACTAATAGTTTATGTAGTACTTCATCTTATTAATCACTTTATTGATTTATATATGGTGAGAAGCTTCCCTGAGGCTCTAGCCCTGAACATGATGTTCTCCTAATTTATTAACCTAATAACCACAACAAAGAATGAAATTGGTTTGAAGAAGCCAATCATGGCTCCAATAAGTTTAAGGAGTTCTGCCTTGTCACCCACCTTCACCTATTTCCAGTTTACCACTTTCTTTTTTCAACAAATCTACCCATTTTGTGGATTTTTTAAAAAATAATGATTATTTAAATCATCTTTCCTTTCACTACAGATGCCATATTTAGTATGTTGTTTTATAATATTTCCTATTCTTTTTTAGAACTCCTTCAGGATTAAAAAAATTACCTTCCTTAGAATTCATGAGAAACCATCCTTCTGAATTTTACGAGGCTGGTCTGATGCTTTTCTGTTCTTCTCCTTTGAATATCACGAATTCAAGAATAACTCAGAAATTTCCCTCCAAATGTCACATGTACTTCCTAATCATTTCTTTTTTGTTGGTGAAAATTCTATCCAGGATAGCAGCCTCCCTTATTCCTCCTTCCACTTACTGACAAATAAAGTTGCCAGAAAGAGAACAATCTGTTATTGACTCTTGGAAGAGTTAGATTCCCATCAGATGTCAAAATAATTGGACACCTACATTAATAGTATTTCATGTCTCAGGAAAGGACTGGTCATCTGAAATTGAAAGACATCGCTGGTATCTTTTTCCTGCCTAGGCAGTTTACAATAAACTTTTAAGGTATTTTGTTTCTCCCATTTTTCACTTTTGTTTCTCATTTTATAACCAAACACTTTTAAAATGATTTCTGTGCTCCAATTCTTGAATGTCTGTAGATGGACGGACGGACGGATGGATAAATAGATTACATTATAATATGGTTACCTTTTTTCTTGGATCTGTTTCTTTTGGGTATGTCTAGTTTAATGAAAAGAAGGACTAGGGGAGACATGATAGCAGTGTCCCAATATCTCAGGGGCTGCCACAAAGAAACTATTCTCCAAAGCACCTGAGGTTAGAACAAGAAGCAATGGGTGGATCTAATCAAGGAGAGAAGCAACTTAGAATTAAGGAGAAATTTCCTGATAGAACAATTAATCAGTGGAACAACTTGCCTCCAGAGGTTTGAATGCTCACACTGGAAGCTTTTAAGAAGATGTTGGATAACCATTTGTCTGAAGTGGTGTAGGGTTTCCTGCCTAAGCAGGGGGTTGGACTAGAAGACCTCCAAGGCCCTTCCAACTCTGTTATTCTATTCTATTCTATTTTGAAGCCATTCAGTCCTAGCTACCAATCATGATTATCCTCCCATCAAATTTTACTAATGCTGATCGTAGCCTATTTGTCTTTCTGAGTAAAAATGTCTAGTCCATCTTATTTACGTGCTATGTATGGATGTAGAAATATTTAAGGTCTTCTGGCTTCTTTGTTTTAGCACTGCAAACTGAATCCCCAGCTTCCAAACACTTCCTTCTCAGTTTATATAAACAGTAGCTTGTCTCTCAGGAGTCCTTTCTGAAGGTAACACATTCCATTGTCACTGAATACATCAACATAGCCAGAGGTTGACTTCTGGAATCTTGTTTATTTTGTTCTTATTTGTGAACCATGGTCCTCAAATAGAAAAAAAATGAGGAGCAAAACTATTTGTGATTCCAGTTTCTTCATCTTATTGCTCAAGGTATCTTCGCTTCCACAAGTTCTTACAATATCTCTTTTGGTTATGTAATTCATTCTCACATGAATGAAAAGGGTAGAAAAATGGGGTTTGAATAATCTTTTTAACCCCCCTCCTAACACCAAAACACACCTTTCCCAAGATGCTTCCTGGAGTTCTCTAGATTCATGGGAATCTACTTATTTTCCATAGTTCTATAAAATTGTTTCCCGATGAGGCTGTGAAACATCCTCTAGCAAAGAGAAACAGATACTGGATCCAGAGCTCTAATCATACTGATCCTCTTCTGATAATCTTGTTTCTATACATCTGTTTGTTTTCTCTGTTTCCTTGCTTTGTGATCTGCCTATTTGCAAAGTCTAATATAAAACTGCTTAAAAATATCTTAACAAACCTTTCCCCTTCCTTCCTTCCTTCCTTCCTTCCTTCCTTCCTTCCTTCCTTCCTTCGATCCACCCACCCACCCAGCCACCCACCCACCATCAATTTCTTTAAAATAAATATTATCTAAAAATGATTTGTTGGTGGGTAAAGAAACTAAGAAGAATCAGGAGTAAGTATGCTGAGCTAACAGTTTTTGGAAGCTGAAAATTACAGTCTAATTCCTCTGTAGAACATTAGTTTGGGGAAGACTGAAAAAGAAAAGTCACAGATAATTCTTTTCATACTGATAGTCTGCTCATTTCATGAATTCCCAATGTAACACAAATGTCCTTTTCCATTATTTGTAAGCATTTAAAAATTGTTTTATCACATAATATTACTTGAGACCTGCTTAATGCCTTTATACTTCCAGAACTGTGAACATTTTGCTTTATGGTTTCCATTTCGAAGAGAATAAATCAGCATTAATAACTAAGCTAAAGGGCTGCAACAGTGAGCGATAGGCTGCATCACTTGTTTGAGACAACCTGCTCCATCAAAGGCAGTGATGTCATGTGGGGAGAAGTCTAATTAATCACATCTAGCAAGATATGGGCCTTGGTGTTTAAATAACTATGAAAGAATTCTTTTTAGCAATTTAAATTATGCAGTCTGATCGGGGGATGGCTCTCTAACTCCAAAAAGGTAGTCTATCAAAATGTCATTTGCTAGAATATGTATAGTCAAGCTATTACAGTTAATGCTGTTCGTGTAGTTAGAGATTTTGCTTAATGATTAATTAGATAAGGTCTGAGTTAATAACTGCTGATTACTCTTCTACCTGCCACTTGGACATCTTTATGCCTGATTAAAGTACCTTTCAATATATATTTTTATATCGTTCCCATTCTAATAGATCATGAAAAAAGATATTGGAACGATCGGATTACTGCAAAAGAGAGGAATATAGTAATAATAATAATAATACTAATAATAAAGTACTAATAATGATTGATAATGAAGTGCCTAGAAGAAACAGGAGTCAGTAGAAATAACAGAAGCATTGTGCAAAGATCAATGGCATGATGGAGGACAGCTGCTGGTCAATAGTGAGAGACTGGGAGAGGTTAATATCAAGAGAGGAATATTTCAAGGTGACTCATTATAACTATTACTGTTTGTCATTGCATTGATTCCCTTGTCAATAATACTGAACAAGTCAGGCAATGGCTATCCAACAGGTGGCAGACTAGCCTTCCTCCTATGCAGGGTTGGGTTCTAAATTTTTTTACTACTGGTTCTATGGGTGTGGCTTATTTTGTGGGTGTGGCTTGGAGGTCATGTGACTGGGTGGGCGTGGCTATGTTTATAGGGACTACTCAGAGGGCTGAAAAGTCATTTCTGACAGGTTCTCGCACTTTTGACTGGTCCTTACACTTATAACCATCCTCATATTTATGCCCGTGCAGCATTCTTAACAACCATGTCACTCATTTAGCAACTGCTTCTCTTCACCTTTGAAGCCCCGCAGCAAGAGTTTTGATAAATACTGAGGTGGGTAGGCATAAACGAGGCCAATTCAATTAACCATAACCATTCCTTTAATTAGAACAAGTTAACAGCAACGGCTGGATCTCTACAACAACTACTAACTGAGGAACTAAGCAATTCTGTCAGGCTTTGACAGCTCTTAAAATACCCAAGCTGTCAGCGTCTTATCCAATGAGCGCTCTGCTCATTCCCGCCAGAAGAGCGACCTCGCCTGGCGGTGGCTGACACGCATCCTCCAATCTGTCAGTACATACACCCCTTTCCCCCGGAATGGCACATGCGCAGGTATGCCGGGTGGTGACGGCTCCTCCCTGAACGGCGTAAATTGGTCCCGGCAGTCGGAATGGGCGACTGGGTTGGAGGATCGGCAATGGTCGGGGACGGAGGAGTTAACCCCTTGTCACCCAGAGTATCAAGCGCTGCCGGTTCCTTCTGCACAGGTGAGTCCAACGGAAGCCACGGCGGTAGGTGGTCAGGCATGCGCATGCATACTGGTGGACTCACAGGAACAGGCAAGGATCGGGGGCCAAACTCCTGCAAGTCTGGCAAATGCCACGCCCTCAACTGGTCAATGTGCCATCGCACAGACGGCCATCAACCAGGAGGACAGAATAAGAACGTGGTCCCGTTACCCCTGAAATTTTTCCCGGAACCCAACGGGGGTCGCCACTGTAATTTCTAGCATAGACAGGGTCCCCTTCGGTGAAAACTCGGACCCCACCTATGGAGTCTAAGGGCAACTCAGGGGAATAGGTCGGATGTAAACGATCTAAGGGAATTCGCAGACGGCGGCCCATAAGCAGTTCCGCCGGGGAGCGATTGGAGACTGGGCAGGGGGTAGAGTGTTGCGTCAAAAGGTAGGTGGCTATCTTAGACTTCCAATCCCCTGACCCCAACCGACGGAGGGCCTCCTTAGCTGACCTCACGGCCCTCTCAGCCAAACCATTTCCGGCTGGATGAAACGGGGCCACACGGGCATGGCGAATGCCTAGCGCTGCCAAAAACCCTTGGAAAGTGGCAGATGTAAGTTGAGGGCCATTATCGGAGACAATGACATCAGGGAGCCCATGGGTAGCAAACAATAGACGCAATGCCCGGACAACAGCGTCCGATGATGTGGAAAGCATAGGCACCACCTCAACCCATTTAGAATAGGCATCTACGATAACCATAAATGTATGACCTTGTAGAGGTCCTGGAAAATCAACATGCAGACGGGACCAAGGAATGCGGGGGGAATCCCACTCCCGAGGGGGGGCGGCTGGAGCAGATGCTCGCGACTCTTGGCAGGGAGAACAGTTAGCGACCCAATTTGCAATATCCTGGTCTAAACCAGGCCACCAAACATAACTTCGCCCCAAGACTTTCATATGGGCGATGCCCAGGTGACCCTCATGCAAAGAAGATAAAACACTCCCCTGCAAGGCAGGCGGTATAATGACCCTTGAACCCCACAGCAAACACCCCTTTAGAGTAGTCAGTTCAGTCTGCCGGATCTTGAAGGGCTGGAACTCAGGGGCAGTAGGATCAAGAGGCCATCCTCTCCGAACCCAGTCAAGAACTTGTGAGAGGGTTTTGTCTTTAACGGTGACCCACGCCACATCCGCGGCAGTGACGGGGAGGCGGTGGTCGTCAATCAGCAGAACAGCAGCGACAGGTGCGGGGTTGTCGACCGGCGAGGAAAGTGGGCAACTACTCAAGGCGTCCGCGTGGCCCAGTGCCTTATCGGGGCGGTGTAGGAGGCGATAATGATAAGCCATCAGGAACTCGACCCATCTTGCCATGCGAGGGGAAATGATCTGAGGGGTTTGTCTGTCCCCAGCCAGAATACCAAGGAGAGGCCTATGGTCAGTCACGAGATCAAACGAACGGCCGTACAAGTAGTGGTAGAAACGTTTGACTCCAGCCACCAAAGCAAGAGCCTCCTTATCGATTTGGCCGTAGCGGTGCTCAGTTGGGGAGAGTATGCGGGAGAAATAAGCAATTGGAGCCTCAGAGCCATTGGGAAGGCGGTGACTGAGGACAGCCCCGATGCCATAGGGCGAAGCATCACAGGCAAGGGTCAACGGGAGGCAGCTATCATACTGGACCAACAGGTTGGAAGAAGTCAGTAAGTCCTTAACAGCAGCAAAAGAAGCAGCCTCCCGGGGCCCCCAGGACCAAGGCATTTGAGTCTTAAGCAAATGGTGGAGAGGCTCCACGAGACTGGCCTTGTGAGGAAGAAACATGTTGTAAAAGTTTAAAAGGCCCAAAAAGGCCTGCAATTCGGACTTGGACTTAGGAGTGGGAGCCTCCTTGATGGCACGTACCTTTGCCTGAGTAGGGTGAATTCCTGCAGCATCAATCTGAAAACTAAGAACTCGACTTGTGAAGAGCCAAGTTGACACTTGTCGCGCTTTAATTTAAGGCCAGCATGCTGGAATCTAGTTAGGACCTGTCGCAAACGACTCAGGAGCTCGTGGTCATCTTTCGCTGATACGAAGACATCATCAAAATATGGTATTACTCCCGGTAGTCCTTGTAACAGCCGCTCTACCCAGCTCTGAAAAATTCCAGGGGCAACACAGACGCCGAATTGCAGGCGGTTGCACCTGAAGGCGCCACGGTGGGTAAGTATTGTCTGGGCCTCTGCAGATGCGCTGTCCACCCGAAGTTGTTGATAAGCTTGAGCCATGTCCAACTTGGCAAACACCGCACCGTGGCCCAAAGAATGCAGCAAGTGTTGTACCACAGGAACAGGATACGGGTTGGACTGCAACGTCTTATTTAATGTCGTCTTATAGTCGGCGCAAATTCGAAGGGAGCCGTTAGGTTTAATTGCCAGCACGATGGGGGTCTCCCATTTAGCATAGTCCATAGGCTCCAGGACCCCTTGACTAATTAGTCTATCTAGTTCCTGATCAACCTTGGGCAGGAGTGCCAGGGGGACTCTTCTAGGTTTGAGCCTGATGGGGCAACCTCAGGATCCAGGCTAAAAGATACAGGGGAACCTCTGTAGGTACCAAGACCCTCACTGAATACATCAGCGAACTCATCAAATAAGGAGGCAAACTTATCCTCACTAGTTCTATTAACCCCCGTTATGGCCAGACCCAGGGCATCAAACCAATCTAACCCTAGGAGATTGGGCAAGGAGCCGCTGACAACGATGACTTGTAGGCGGCCACTAAAATTGCTATATTGCACTCTAACGTATCCGCGCCCCAAAATGGGAATGGAGTTACCTTGATAGTCCCGTAACCTAATATTGCATGGAGACAAACGGCGTTTCGAAATTTTGGGCGACAGGCGTTTAAAGGTGCTCCATGACACTATGGACATTGAGGATCCCGTGTCAACTTCCATTTTACATGGAATACCCTCAATTAACAAAGTGAGAAAATTTTTCTTTTTACGTCCCCACTGGCCTGGCCAACAACTACCTCAGGGCTGTGCGTGTCTCGATAGATGGTAAAGCACTCTCCCCCCCTGGGGCTTTGTCTACCTTATGGCGGGGCTTCCCGGGGAAATGGTCTATTAGCTTAACTGTGGATGGTTGGTCGGCTCGGCAGACTTTGGCTATGTGGCCTTTCCTACCACATCACCTGCACTCTGCGTTCCTGAATCTGCAGGAAGACCGGTCGTGGTTTCCGCCACAACCATCGCACCAACTTTGAGCCTTCCACTTCTCGGGGTCCTGATCCTTCTTAGGCGCTGCCTGCAAACGGCTCACCCCTTCGTCGTCTGTGGAGTGGTCTGAGTCGATGTCTTCATGGTGAACAGCTGACGCCTGTTTCGCTAATATGGGGCTAGCTGTCTTCTGCATTTCGTTCGAGGACTTATCTGACAGCTCGGATGCACGGGCCTCATCAATTGCCCACTGCAAGGTGGCATCCATTCTGGCCAACAGACGGCATTGTAGATTAAGATCCCGTATCCCGCAAATTAATTGATCCAGCAGGAGGTCATCTAGGTCTCGGAATTCACAATACAAGGCGGCTGTCCTTAACGCGGCCATGTATTGGTTAATCGTTTTCCCTTCAGCCTGATATCTGTGGCGGAAAGCATAATGACTAGCAACACGGGAAGGCAGTCGGGCATAATGTCCTTTTAACTTGGCCATCAGAGTATCCCAGGGTACGTCCTGAACCCTCAGGGGTGCTAATAGAGCTCTCGCAGTCTCAAACATCTCATGACCACAAACGCTGAGGAAAACGGCTTGCTTCTGATCACCCGGTAAAGCCTTATAGTCATTAGCTGCTAAGAAACAGTCAAACCTGTCTAGGAAAGAGTCCCACGTCTCCTGCATCTGGTTAAAGGGCGCAAACATCATTAGGGTGGCCATGGTGCCCGGACGGTTGCCTGAGGCACTTACTCTGCGTTCTGGTATGGTTAATAGCTCAGTGACAGCTGAAACGTAGTTGCTCGATTTGCTGCCTCACGATCCCACCTTCGTCGCCAGTGATAAATACTGAGGTGGGTAGGCATAAACGAGGCCAATTCAATTAACCATAACCATTCCTTTAATTAGAACAAGTTAACAGCAACGGCTGGATCTCTACAACAACTACTAACTGAGGAATGAAGCAATTCTGTCAGGCTTTGACAGCTCTTAAAATACCCAAGCTGTCAGCGTCTTATCCAATGAGCACTCTGCTCATTCCTGCCAGAAGAGCGCCCTCGCCTGGCGGTGGCTGACACGCATGCTCCAATCTGTCAGTACATAACAAGTTTAAGCAGTTTTTTTCCCTCTAGCCATCAGCTGGGACTCAGGAGGCAGCAATAAATTGGGGCTGGGGCCAAATAAAAGGTAAGAATAACCCGGGGGAGCGGGGGGGGAGGGCAGGGGGGCGGGGGGCAGAACCGGTCATACGTCAGAACATCATATTGTCACCACTACCGGCTCGGCCGAACTGGGCCGAACCGGGAGGAACCCACCACTGCTCCTATGTATGAATGATCTGATGCTGAAGAAATATTTTTATGCTTTCTATAATTATATATGGAATCATCCACACTTATATTTTAAAAGTGGATTTTGTAGCAAAATGGGTGTATCACATGGTTTTATTTACTGTAGGATAGGAGCTATCTCACGTCTCTCCTAAAGATAATGTCAACAGAATTTATTTGTTCAGGTTTCAGATCAGGGTGTGTTATATTAATAGAAAAAAAATATCCACAAACATCTTCTGAGACTTCAGCGCAAACTAAAATTTGCCACATGCAAAATTTTCCCCTTGTGTCAGCTGTAATTTCATCAGTTTAACTTCATGACTTGCATTTTAATTAAATGAAAGGCAAAGTTTAGACAAAGAAATTTAAAAAACCAAGGAGAAATAGGATTATGTATAATCCAATTGAAACATCATTAAATGCATAAATTAAAGACTTCATTTTGCACCCACCCTGCCAAATCCTCGAAGTACATATCTGGGCTCAGATCTCTCCAGTAGCCTAAAGCAATATATTTGTATTTGTGTTCATGCGTGCTTTATTTGTAATAAGAAAGGGAGAAAATAGCTGCTGATAATTTAATTAGTCAGAATGAATTAAAACCAAAAGCAAACTACAAATTTAAACCATAGTATAAACTCTTTCTATGATTATCTTTGCTTTTTTCTACTGTTTCCCTGAAAATAAGACCTCCCCATATAATAAGTCCAATCAGGCTTTTGAGCGCATGTGCTAAAATAATTCCCCCTGAAAATAAGCCCTCTCCGAAAATATTTAAATGCATGCGCAGCTGGTCCACGCCATTTCCTCTGATTAGGGTTAGGGAGACAGAGCTAGAAATCAGGTAAGATGGCAAGAGGAGCCTCGTCTTGCTCCACATGTCCAAAATAATAAGATCTCCTCAAAAATAAGGCGAAGTGCTTATTTCGGGGTTCAAAAAAATATAAGACAGGGTCTTATTTTCAGGGAAACACAGTATGTGTGTCTTAATATTTAAATGTTTGAACTTTAGGGAACTTTTGTACTGTAGAATGAGAAACTGGCTTCTTTATTGTCACTTCAGAATTGGCAGAATTAAAGAAATCAGTCTGGACTGAATGTGACCAACACCCAAATTAAACAGAGTTTTATTGCATTAGATATAAACTTTTATTACATTCCAGGCTGAGTATTTTTAGTATTTTTAATAAAGTGGTTAACTGCATCTTCAGTAGAATGTTTCATTTTCTCATAATGATAAATCCAATAAAAAGATCACACTACCCAATTAAGGCTTTTAATTTAGTCAGAAAAAGACACATGACTATTTAACTAAAACTTTTCCTTAAATCAGATTTTGATCTGGAGAAAGTTACAGCAAATATTGTCCATTCATAGATAGCTACCATTCAAAGTTAACAGTGGCACTGAAAAAGTGGACGTGTAACCAATCCTAAAATTCTCGCCATTGGAACACCTCTGTGGTCATTCGTTCATGATCCAGGTGTGTGGGACACACACAGTCACGTGATTACCATTTGTGACCTGCCCTTCCAGCTTCTCACAAGCAAAATCAATGGAGAAGCTGGCAGGGAAGGTCACTGGCTCCTGCTTTTTCTTCCATCAGCCCCAATTCTCCCAGGTCCTCTCCTGACTTTTGTGCTTCCTGCACCTGCCCTTCCAGGCCTCCTCCCAGCTTCCCATGCAATG
Source organism: Arizona elegans (assembly GCA_022577455.1). Taxonomy (NCBI): domain Eukaryota; kingdom Metazoa; phylum Chordata; class Lepidosauria; order Squamata; family Colubridae; genus Arizona; species Arizona elegans. Next base: position 64,674,597 of record JAKOOJ010000009.1, read on the forward strand.
GTATGTAAGAAAGACCTTGAGATCTGGAGTAAAGAAATTCTGCTTAGGAATGGTCAGACAAGAGAGGGTATGCTCCATAGCTGCAATATGGGTTGAAAACATGTTCAGGAGAGACACTCCAGACCTTCTCAACCTGTAAAGGAGACAGCAGGAGGTTTGTACTTCCAGATTTGTAAGCTCTATTAAGATAAAGTAGAGGTAAAGGTTCCCCTCGCACATATGTACTAGTCGTTCCCAACTCTAGGGGATGGTGCTCATCTCCGTTTCAAAGCTGAAAAGCCAGTGCCGTCCGAAGACTTCTTTATGGTTATTTGGCTAGCATGAAATAGCGCATGAAACGCTGTTACCTTCCCACCAAAGGTGGTCCCTATTTTTCTACTTCCATTTTTTGCGTGCTTTCGAACTGCTAGGTTGGCAGAAGCTGGGACAAGTAACAGGAGCTCACCCCGTTACGCGGCACTAGGAATTCAAACCGCTGAAATGCCGACCTTTCTGATCAACAAGCTCAGCGTCTTCGCCCCCGAGCCACCGCATCCCTCTCTATTAAGGTAGTCTTACAATAAAGTAGAATTCTTCTTGGTCTACCTGAGAAGGCTAATATCCAAACTTGCATGTGGTCCTATGTTCTCTCCTGGTCTCCCCTACTTTTTGTGGCACACCTGCTGTGGTACCTGTGCTCCTCACCTGAGATTCCTGCCTTGAGGTTGTGATTGGGCTGTTATCATTATGCAATGTGGTTATGTGACAATGTGCTTTCTGACCACATTGCTTGTTTAATGACCGCAATCCCACTGCCATTGTAAACAGAGGACTACCTGTAAATCTTGCTATCAAATTCAGTTTCGTTCAGTTCTTGTTGTTATGATCTGGTTCTAGCTTTTTTTTAAAAAAAGAAGGAAACGATCTTAGTTGCTAAAACATGGTTGTTTGAAGCCCTCTAAGAGAATATTTCAATAGGTTAATGTAGCATTCTTGATTCATGCTCAGATTAAATAACTTTGGTAGAATGGTGCATTCTTATATTAGTTATATGTGCAAAGCAGAAAGACAAAGGGAGAATTATTTATATGTTTTTAGAGAATTTCCTGAGACTACAAATGCAGTTTGTGTCAAACCAAATTTCATACACTTACAAATTAGTCTAATCACCCCACCTTTTTTTAATCAGTGTTTTAAAATGAGGCCTATTTTTGGAAAAATGTAAAACCAAGAGGATATTATAATAAAATATTTGCAAGAAATACTAGCAAATAATATTAATTTTAAATTAGTACAGGATGGGGAATGCTTAGAAGTTAAGCATTAAACACACAATTTGTCTATAGTAAAAATAAATGCCTACAAAAATGTGAGAAGCCGAATCTTGGAAATATATATTTATTTCAGGAAGAAGGCACATGAAATTTGCAACAGCTTCTGCAGATCTGCTTTATTATACTGCATTGTGTTTGTTTCTTGTTTAATGTTATGACCTGCCCAAGGATGTTTTGGGGTAGAGTGTTGCCTGACTCTTAATAAATAAATAAGTGTGTTGGTAATCCATTTTTAACTTTCCCTGCCTGCATTATGAATAGGATTTGCTGCAGTCTATTATTGTGAGTTAAGTCTAGTTTACAAGGAAAATGTAAAGTATAAACTATAGATAGCATTTACTAGGAAATCACACTCAGTGTGGAACAAATTTGCCTCTCCAATCCCTTATCTTTATGGATTCTGCAGAACAGGATTTCACCCTTAGGTTGACATATTGCATTTTTCAATGTTTGCTAATTAAATTAAGGAATTCTTCCTTTGAAGAATGGTACAAAATATGGAATATAGTACCTGATCACGGCAGTCTATACAAGGTGAAATTACAGGTAGTCCTTGTTTTGCGACTGCAATAGGATCCTGTGACTTGGCTGAAGTTGTCTCTAAGTGAAAAATCACAGAACTGTGACTGTGTTTATAATTTTGTCTCATCTTTCCTTTTGCTTTACAGTCTTAGAAAGGTATGATTCTGAACAGCCGAATGAGCTAAAATGGCAACAAAGGTTCCTAGAACTTGACTCACAAAGAAGCTGGGTAAAAGGACAAGTCTTATAGCCCCGTGATGGTGAACCTATGGCATGCGTGCCAGAGGTGGCACGCAGCGCCCTCTCTGATAGCATGTTAGCTGTCGACTGGGGTGGGTTCTACTTACCGTTACTACTGTTGTGGCTCCGACCCCCGAGCCCATTTTATCGGAGGGAGAAGGCTCCGAACATGAAGGAGAGGAGCCGGCCAGGCCTCCCTCTCCAGGCCCCTCCTCTCTGGCTATGCCTCAGGTGTCTGCCGAGGGAGAAGAGATTGGCCAGGAGCCAGGTGTCTCCGATGACAGCGATGACGGTGATACGTCGTTCCTGGATCCACGCCAACGAAGGCGAGATAAACGTTTGCAGCAGATGAGGAGGCGTGCCAGGGATTAAGCTGAGTCACTGGACCACACCCCACAGGCTATATAAGAGAGTGTGGTGGCCATTTAGACTCTGTGATGGACAAAGCTAACTTCTGGCTAGTCACTTTGTACAACGCCTGAATCTGCTGAAGGTTCCTGTTTGAGCTGGACTGTTTTGAAAACTGTGTGTATTTGTTGGTGTTTATCTGGTGGAGGAAAACTCCCTCTTCTTGAAGTAAAGCACTTGGCAGATCGTATTGCTGCCAAGTTCCTGATAACGAACCTTGTGTGTGCCAAGTAATTCTTTAACCCCCGGCTGGCTGTTTGTGTGTGTGTGGGGACGGGGATAGAACAACTACCAGTTTGCAATGCGGCAAGCATGCACAGAAGCATTTTCATGATGTCAGGGTCAGTGAATGGATCCTCCCACTGGTTTTACTACCAGTTCTATAGAACCGGTGCAAACCGGGGGCAACCCACCACTGCTGTCGACCCAGTTCACCTCCGGTGCGAATGTGCACATGCTTCCCGCCAGCCAGTTGGTCTTTGGGTCTCTGCCGTGCATGCATGGGGGGGGCAGGTTGTGTGTGTGGGCCGCACATGCATGTGAGGGGGCAGGGTACATGTGGGGGGCTGTGCGCATGCATGGGGGTGGATGTTGTGGCCCCCCAGTGGCCTACGCGGATTGTGGCTGGTCCCAACGATGAGGATGCTGGTGTGGTGTCGCGCCAGCAGCCGGCACAGCCAGCACTCGCATCGGACAGCGAAGAGGCTGAAGAGGATGTGGTGCCAGAGGCAGAGACTCAGCCAGGGCCTTCAGAACCTCCAGAGGTTCCTTTAAGTGGAGAGAGCGAAGTGGAGGAGCCTCTTCTCGATGCTCGAGCACGCAGGGCTGCCAAAAGGCAGGAGTGGCTACTCAGGAGGAGGCGGTCTCCTTGAGAGTAAGGCTTGAGGATAATTGGCCACTCCCTTAGCCTATTTAAGTCACATGCTGTTAGTAAGTTTCTTGCTAGAAACAACTTGTAATTATCATCAGAGCATTTTTGGAAAAGTCTTATCGTATCTTGCTTTCTGGGCTGGTTGCCAACTTTTGCCAGACTTTAGTTTATTCTTGCTACTTAATAAATTTGATAAGGACCATTGGTGCGTGTCAATATCCTCGGGAATCCAGAGCTGGGGCAGAACAGTGGGGCACATGTGCGGGGGCCACATGCACATTGCATTTTGGGGATTCAGGTGCGCCCACTTTGGGCACTCGGTCCAGAAAAGGTTAGCCATCACAGCCCTTCATTTTTATTTCCCTGCCTGTTGGAATGCTCATCCCTGCTATGGGATAATTAGCAAGATAAGAATTAAAGTTTGTATTTACAGTCACTGGAAAGGAAGGGATTGCAAGAAAGAAAGCAGGCACCCACCCAGATATACACATTGAAAGAAGTGCACTAGCACCACCTATTTGCCTAGCATGCAAACAGAGCTGTGAGCTATGAGCTGCACAGGAGGCAACCAAAACCCTTTACTGTGGAACTGATTAAAGTCTTGTCAGTGTCAGGCAGCACTGCCAGCTGGCCAGAGGGTTGTAATCAATTAGTTAAAGGTCACAGAACTAAACCTGTTAACTTGCAGTTAGCACTGCACTATGGAGAAAAGCAGCTCAGAAAGAGATCGCTTGCTTAGGCAATTTCTCCACTCTGCAAGGATGGTTGGCGGACGGAGGGAAAACAAACAGATCAAGGACAGGACAATGCCCACTTTAACGGGCTGTAATGGCAAACATGTGACTGGGAGAGATGCTACAAAGGTTGTAAATCACAAAATTATTGTGACTGCAAACCAAGGCAGTCGCTAAACAAGGACTAGCTGTATAATGCTTCATTCCTGTTACTCTCTACAAAGAGTACACTTTTACAAGAGGACTCTGAAATCTTGCTGAAATGACATGAGACACTTCTAATGTGGTTCCAGATCAGGGGTGGGTTCTATTTACCTTTGCTACCAGTTCGCAACAGGGCTGCGCGCATGCGCAGAAGCATTCTGATGACATCGGGGTCGGTGGGCGGAGCCTCCCGCTGGTTTTACTATCAGTTCTATAGAACCGCTGCGAACCGGGGGCAACCCACCATTGTTCCAGATCCTATAGATAACAGGATCCATCCTAAACAGATTTTACAACTTCTCTGCTTGAGCTAGAGGAGTATGTTTAATCTGAAATCTTTAGAAGATGAATCTTTGCTTGATTCAAAGCATACATATGGACTGGCTGTTCCCTCAGGCCTTAGATTGAGATGAATGGATGGGCCTGTGAATGTTTGAAAGTAGTGAAGAAAAAAAATCCCAGACTATGAGTGAGTAAGCCATTCCAGGGAGGAATGAGTTTTTAAGACTGGCTTGCTGTGTTTAAAGAGTGCTTTGACATAAGAGGAAGGGAAAGTGGTTGGAGAGGAAGGACTGTTGTACAGATAGTCCTCAACTTACAACAGTTCATTTAGTGACTGTTCAAAGTTACAATGGAACTGAAAAAAGTGACTTATGACCAGTGATGAAATCCAAATTTTTTTGCTATCGGTTCTGTGGGCGTGACTTGGTGGGCGTGGCAGGGGAAGGATATTGCAAAATCTCCTTTCCCACACCACTCTGGGGCCAGCCAGAGGTGATGTTTGCCAGTTCTCCAAACTACTCAAAATTTCTGCAACCATTTCTCCGACTGCTCAAAATTTCCGCTACCAGTTCTCCAGAACCTGTAAGAACCTGCTGGATTTTACCCCTGCTTATGACCATTTTTTCACAATTACAACCATTGCCCATGGTCATGTGATTTACATTCAGCTGCTTGACAACTGACTCACATATATGACAGTTGCAGTATCCTGGTGTCCTGTAGTCCCCTTTTGCAACTTTCTGACAAGCAAATTCAATGGGGAAGGCAGATTCACTAGTACTAACTTAAGAATTTAAAATTCACTTAACAAATGTGGTGAGAAAAGTCATAAAATGGGGCAAAACTCACTTAATAAATTTCTCACCTAGGCACATAAATTTTGGGCTCAATTGTGGTCGTAAATCGAGGACTACCTGTAATGGCAGACAGTAGCAGTTGGAAAAAACCAAGCAAAGGCAAGGAAACTGCTTTTAAATGTTGCCAAATGCCAGAAGTAATTTCGAATGGACCAGCCTAAAGATTTACTGGATAAATAAGTAGACTTAACAATTTTGAGCAGGTAAACTTTGAACTTTAGACAAAGGGCATAATCTTCAGGCTTGTGCTTGTACTAGGGAGGGTAGGCTTTACCTGAAAAGCTTGCACAGTTAAGATAATGAATTTTGACACCCAGTCAATCGTGAAACTGCCCAAGAGGCAGTCATTGAAAGGAAGGAATTGTGATATGTAATTAAATCTGTATTCCATCTCTGCAAAGATTAGGAATGAAATTGAATAGTTTAAGTCATGGGTGTCAAACTCACTGCATCACGTTGCTGTCACGTGACATTTTGCGACTTTTTCCCATCTGTGGAGTTGGGCTGGGTGTGGCCTACCCATGACGCATCTTGCCTGCAGGCCACCAGTTTGAGACCCCTGGTTTAAGTCTTCCAGTAGCTGTAAGTCAGTTCCCAATGTTATTGTGATGCAATACAATCATATGTTTCCTGATCATGCCCCCAGCAGGCTTCAGAATTGTTTGTGTGTGTTGTACTTGGAGTAATTGAGAAGAAAGGAAAATTATCTTTTCTAGAATTTAGATCTATCCTCTTTCAAAATGAAGCCACAGTGATAGGGACTTTGCTTGTAGAATGTCAGAATGAACTGCCTAATTAGAAGGTATATTCACACATTCTAAATAGCAGAGAAACTTTTGTTCCTTCTGGGGTTGTATCAGGGGTGAAATGCTACCGGTTCGCATCGGTTCACCCACTAGTAAAAAAAAGGCTACTAGTTCGTCCAGACCGGTATTTCTGATGATCAGCTCTGCCACATGATTTACATTCGCTAGAAAGCAGGAAATCCTGCTTTCTAGCGAATCTAAATTGCGCGGCACAACTGTTCTCCCCTCCCTGTTCTACTTACTTTCTTAAGCCTCCTTTTTCTGCGCGAAGCCTGTGTTTGGCACATACCGCGCATGGGTGGGCAGCAAACCAGTGAAGGATTTCACCACTGGGTTGTATAATACTTTGTTAATTGTTTCTGACCTGGAGATGACACAACTTTCTTTGAATGCAAGTAAGCATCACCCTTGGTCAAAGAATAAAAAGTGATACTGACATGTTAATCATGTTTAGCTAATTGAATAGGATCATCATGATTCAGATTGAAACTAACAATTAACATGATGGGTACAGCAATTGTTGGACTATGCCCAGGTTGCTTGTTTATGAATTATGCTGGGAATAAAGGCGAATTCTCCAAAGCTGAGCTTCTTATTCTTCAGTGCTGAGTGACCTTGTGAACAAATTATAAGAACAAGAGAAATGATGTCAGTGGAGAAATTGACATATAAAGAGAGAGAGCACCTGGGATTGGAGGAATAACACACCTTCAATCAAATATTTAGAAATCCTGTGAAATGATGGAAATCCCCCTCAGAACAGTGCAGTAGAAGTGTTTATTCTATAGAAGTGCGAAGACGAAAAAAAAAATGAGGCACAAGTTTGATGGCGTCCCCTGAACAAATAAATAAAATAAACCCCCAAATAAATCTAGAAGTGGAAAATTATATCTCCTGTAGTTTCAGCATCAAATATATGTGGAGAGAATTGGGATTTGCAATGGTTAAGATACAAAATAATCCATTTCAAGGCAGTTAATATGAAAGTATCAGAATTAGTTTCCAGTGGGAAGACTATATTTTCTGTCTCTCTGTGTAGGTTTACAAAATCCAGCTTCTGCAGATAGAAGAATTGTAGTCACTTGTAAATCTTTATTCATCATTGTAGATGAAGTAATTCTGGGAAATGTCGAGTCCTGGAATCCACATTTTTGAAACTGCATGGGAAGGATGCACTGGATGCAGGAAAAAAACAAAACAAAAAAAACCACATTTTTAAAAAATGTATATAATAATCATTCCCTTTGATAGCATTTTGATGTTAGAAATGGTCATTCAGTTAATTTCAATTTAATTACTATGACTTCCTCTCCTTCATAGAATCCGAGGACTCATAATTCCATAAAAGTGCTAAAGGTAAGATAATTTACATTTTTTCCCCTGCAGCATAAGTATTCTATGCTTTGAGACAAAAGGTTTCCCTAACATTTTTAAACAGCTTCAAAGGTGAAAGGTGGTGAAGATTCTTAGGAAAAGAATGAGAATTAATATTCTCACTTGCTTGCAAAGATTGTGTGAAATTAGGTGAGTTTTAGGCAATCATGAAAGAAAGGGAGTTACAGGGATAACAGATAATTTTCAGCAGAGTTTCTGGAGGAGGAAAGACACACAATGTAAAGATCTTTTCATTCAGAATTAAATGAACTGGAACAAGGTTTATTGCTTCGGTAATATACTTTCTATAAGAAAATTTTATTTTAAATGGTTGGAAGTCCCTCCAGAACTGCATGTGAGACAAAGTAGGAAATTTTAAGATGGAGTTGGGTGGGGGAGGCAATACGCAGTGATGAAATTCAAATTTTTTTACTACCGGTTCTGTGGGCGTGGCTTGGTGGGCATGGTGAGCTTGGTGGGCGTGGCAGGGGAAGGATACTGCAAAATACTGCAAAATCTCCATTTCCACTCCACTTCAGGGGAAGGATATTGCAAAATATCCTTCATTCCCACCCTACTCTGGGACCAGCCAGAGGTGGTATTTGCCGGTTCTCCATACTACTTAAAATTTCCACTACCAGTTCTCTAGAACCTGTCAGAACCTGCTGGATTTCATCCCTGACAATACATCTATTTATTCTCCAACCCCAACTAAAAAGTTTTATTAGGATCTCAGACTATTCCCTGTAAGGATCCAATACGGATAGCCAATACAGGTAGTCCTTGACTTATAACAGTTCATTTAGTGACTGTTCAAAGTTACAACATTGACTTATGACCATTTTTCATCCTTAAGACCTTTGTAGCATCTCTATGATGATGTGATCAGAATTCAGATGCTTGGTAACTAGTTTATACTTATGACTGTTGCAGTGTCCCAGGGTGATGTGATCACCTTTTGCAAACTTTTGACAGGCAAAATCAATGGGGAAGCCAGATTCACTTACTAACGTATTAACTGCAGTGATTCACTTAACAACTATGGCAAGAAAGGTTGCAAAATGGGGTAAAACTAACTTAACAAATGTCTCACTTAACAACAAGTTTTGGGCTCAATGGTCGTAAGTCGAGGATGACCTGTATACAAAGAATTCCTCTGTACAAAATGTATAGTTGCAATGGAAAGGTTCCTCATAACCAAACTGCTTTGGAGATAATATTTGCTGCTAGATTCTGTAGCAGCTAAGAAAAATAAAGTATAAAATAAACTTATAATTTTATACTGAAGTAGTTTGTGGAACGAATCTCGACTGAGCAGAAGGAAACATTTTCTTACTAGTTCAAATGCTTATTTTAACACAAGGAAGCATCTGATAAATTCCGAACAAATATCTTTTGATTATTGTGATAATTAATATACATTAAGCTACCACTGAGAAGAGTTCAGAAATGTCAGCTTGTCCAAAATACAACATCTAGATTGACATCAAAGATTGGTTGTGCAGATTGTTTTCCCCAGCATTTAAAAAAATAATTGAATACGATATACTTTTGGACAAATATATTCAGAATCTTCTTCTAGTTTTCTAGTCCAACCCCTGCTCTTCCCTGCAATGCCATTACCAACATGATGGCAAGGGGTGGGTTCTAAATTTTTTTACTACCGGTTCTGTGGGCATGGCTTATTTTGTGGGTATGGCTTGGAGGTCATGTGACTAGGTGGGCGTGGCTAGCTGGTCAGAGTCATTTCTGGAAGGTCCTCATATTTACGACCAGTCCTCGCACTTACGACCCGACTCATTTGTTTGCTTTTAACACTGATCAGCTGTAGGACAGCCCTTTGAAGCCCCACGGCAAGAGTTTAAACAGTTTTTTCCCCTCTAGTCATCAGCTGGGACTCAGGAGGCAGCAATAGATTGGGGGTGGGACCAAATAAAAGGTAAGAATAATGTGGGGGGGTGGGGGGTGGGAGGGCGGGAGGGGAGAACTGGTTCGGTGACGTCATATCATCACCGCTACCGGCTCGGCCAAACCGGACCGAACCGAGAGGAACCCACCACTGATGATGGCTGACTATGCTAACAATCCAGATTGAAACTTTATATAAATCAAAGCTAGAGGATGAATTGCAATCTAAAAAAATAAAGGAGGTTTGAAGCCTTCCTTTTGGGGCGATTGGGATGGGGACAAGCCTAGATGGGATCCAGACAGGATTCTAATGAAACATCTGAAATATTTTTTTAAAAGGCAAGATCATGATTGCAAACATACAGTTGAAATCTTCCCCCCTTTTAATGTTATGCCTTTACAAAAGACACAAGGCTTCAATTGTTGCAACTGATATATTGACTTGACCTGTGGATACCATGGAGCCTAGAGCTTTATTAGACCATTGTATACAAGTTAGGAGATGGGGAGAGCAATGGCTTTCCCCTTTTTTTTTACTGCCCACTATGCTATCTTTAGGCTTTGTAAAAATTTATTATTGAAGTGTAACTAAAGGGAGGAAATGCAGAGTGCTGGTTTCAAGATGGCTAAGTGAACAGGCCAGAGGTGGTATTCAGCGGGTTCTGACCAGTTCTGGAGAACTGGTAGCGGAAATTTTGAGTAGTTCGGGGAACCAGTAAATATCACCTCTGACTGGCCCCGCCCCCATCTATTCTCTGCCGCCCAAGTCCCAGCTGATCGGAAGGAAATGGGGATTTTGCAGTATCCTTCCCCTGGAGTGGTTAGGGAATGGAGATTGTACAATATCCTTCCCCTGGAGTGGGGTGGGAATGGAGATTTTACAGTATCCTTCCCCTGCCACGCCCAAGCCACGCCCACCAAGCCATGCCCACAGAACCGGTAGTAAAAAATTTTTTGAATCCCACCACTGAGGCACAATTCACAAATGCTGTGAGTATTCTTTGGATCTGAGAAGCAACATGAAAAGTGAGCAGCACTTCTCCATAGATTTTCTTCTCCCGATTTAGTCTTCAGCAGGGTTAACACTGTTTTGAGTCTTGAGGATCTAATTTGTAAGACTGAAGAAACAGCATTCCTTGTGTGCAGAACAACTGTGTGGGCTTTATGGAATCCACCATAAGAAATAGACTTTTAAAATATTATTATGGGCATTAGCTGGAGCTATTTTCGAGACCGCCTTCTACCGCATAGCTCCCAGCGACCGGTAAGATCCCACAGAGTTGGTCTTCTCCGGGTCCTGTCAGCTAAGCAATGCTGGCTGGCGGGCCTGCGGGGGAGGCCCGCCAGCCGGCAGGCCCAGCCGGCTGTGGTTGCCCCAGCTTTCTGGAACCAGTTACCTCCTGAGATCTGGACTACCCGCACCCTATTGGCCTTCCGGAAAGCGGTAAAGACCTGGCTTTTCCGGCAGGCCTGGGGCCGTTGATCTCGCTGTTGCGATCTTGCGAGATCCGGCCATGAATGGTGTGAATGGGTTTTTAATGTTTTTATAATGTTTTTTAATAATTTTTCTATGTTCGCATTGTTTCTATGTTCGCAATGCACATTGTTCGCATTGTTTTTGCTGTGAGCTGCCCAGAGTCCCTTGGGAGTTGGGCGGCATAGAAATGCGATAAATTAAATTAAATTAAATTAAATTGCAGCAAGTGCAAATGTTGATTGTAGGATGCGTATACGTGGGGAGCATTTAGATAAACTATTTATTTGAGGGTTGTGGAACATTGTTTAGCAGGTGATATGATTAATTTAGTGGAGCTGGAGCTATCTTGCTCCATTCTATGATGGGTTTTATTAGCTCTGTTTTGAGGACAGTTATTTCTGGATGAGGTGCTTGATGACTGCTTGTATCCTGCATATTAAATCATCTAAAGCAGTGGTGTCAAACTAGCATCGTCACAGCATTGTCATATGATGTATCATGACCTTTTTCCCCTTCACTAAACTGGGAGTAACATATCTGGCCCATGGCTGTGAGTTTGAAACCTCTCATCTTTTAGATAATAGAAAGTTAAACGAGGGAGAGATAAAAAAGAAATAGAAACCCAGATGACACCAGAGTAAATGAAAAAGGGGGATGTGAGAGGGGAAAAGAAAGAAGATAATAAGAATAAATATATAATTATGATGATAATACTGATAGATAGAATAAAACTGAAAAGAAATTGAAAGAAAGTATATACTATTAGAATATAGGAGTTGCTCTGATACCAAATAAAGAGAATATTCCACAGCAAAGAAGATAGAAAGGAGAGAGGAGGAGAGGGTAGGAAGAGGAGAGGGAGGGAGAGGAATGGAAAAAAGGGAAAAGGAGAGGAAGGAAGGGTAGGGGACAGGAGTAGGAGAGAAGGTGAGAAGGGGGAAAAGAAGAGAGGAGTAGGGGAAAGGAAGGGGAAGTAGGATGAGGTAGGAGAGGAGGAAGGAGAAAGTAGGAGAGGAGAGGGACGGAAGGTAACGAGGAGGAGAAGAAGAAGGTTTGTTGCAAAATGAGGGAAGAAAGGGTAGAAGAGCAACTCCAAATGTAATTAAAATGCCTTATTTTAATGCTTTCTTTAAGGAAAACATGTATACGTATGATTAATTATGTATAAGAAAATGTACATTTTATATTATGTGTATACGAAATAAAACTGAAAAACTTTTCAAAAAAAAAAAAAAGAAAAAAAGAAAAGAAACCTCTCATCTAAAGTGTTTCATTCACCAGTGGTAATTTCTTATAAAAACATGTTTGAACAACTCTCTTTATGTAATTGCAGTCAGTTGAAAGATAGGTTTTAATCAGCGCATTAAAAACTAGATATAGAATAGTTTTACTGTACTATACTAAACAGTTACCTGAAGAGCTGGGAAACTCCTAGCCAAAGATTAGAATATTTCTGTTTGAAATATTTTCAGTATTGTTAAGGAGGAAAAAGCAAGCAAGCAAAAAGCAAGTCTACTTATAAAAGATATACTTTTGGAGAATAAACTACTGATTAAAAGTGAAGTTATCAAAAAAATAAATAAATTTTTTTTTACAAACCTTGCAATCCATGGTGAGATGCATCCATTCTTTCTCCTGACAAACTGTAATTTGTCATATATGGTGATAACTCGAGATCATATAGTCATATATAGTACATTTTCCGGATATGCAGAATATATGTGAATCCCATAATGGATAAAGGATAATACTTCAAAGCTCTGATTGTTTGATTTGCTTGTTTTTGGTGCAGCTTTTTTTTTTTTTTTTAATATCCTTAATATCATCAGATCTTCCATTGACAGCTGAGAGTGAGCCAGGAAGTGAAGGGCAGGACAAAGTGGTTTTACTTCTGTTCTGTGCTATCTCAGTTTCTGGAGCTCTTGTCTTAGCCAGGACGGCAAAGGTTGTCCCAGTCTGTGCAACAATTTGGACAGTTCCACGTTGTGATCTCTGTAGTAATTTGAAAGGAATGTCCTAGACTGAGAATAAGGGGGAAAAAAATAACTTTCAGATAGTTAACAATGTTTTAGTTTCTTGGTTCATTTCTGAAAAATATCCCATGACATAAAATATAATTCCAAGTTATGCAGAAGATGCTCAAAGATTGAGAAATACATATATTTAACTATTCATACATTTTTGAATTAACTAACTATAAATTGATCACAGATTAATTGTTTGATCTTGTACATCAACTGCATATAGGAACAAGTGTGATTGTAATGTTTGAAGTATTGGATTAAGAGTGGGGAGACTCAGGTTTAAATTCATACTCAGACATGGACATTTATTATAAGACCAATCCAGGGGTGAAATTCAGCAGGTTCTGGAGAACTGGTAGTGGAAATTCTGAGCAGTTTGGAGAACCGTTAGTGGAAATTTTGAGTAGTTCGGAGAACCGACAAATACCATCTCTGGCTTGACCCAGAGTGGGGTGGGAATGAAGATTTTGCAATATCCTTCCCCTGCCATGCCCACCAAGCCACGCCCACATAACTGGTAGTAAAAAAAATTGGATTTCACCACTGGCCCAATCTAATTCTAGGTTCTTATTGCAGCACAAATAATTCTGAACTCTCTATGTATTGTTTAGAATTTTTAGGAGAAAAAGTAGGATATACAGCCAACAAATCATTATCTTGCATAACCATGTGCTTCAGAAGATGGGAATATCTAATCTTTGATTATTATTATTAAATAATGGTATACCTCTATAATCTCCAGGATGTTGAGCAAATGGGAAGAAATCTTCCCATGCCAAGAAAAAGGCAAGAAAAAAAGAAAAGTCAGTTTGGCTATTGGTGTCAAAATCTAGACAAAATCTGTACAATGATATGCACCAGTGGTGGTTGCTCCCAGTTCTGTCCGATTCTTTAGAACTGGTAGTAAAAGTGGTGGGAAGCTCCACCCATCTGCTCCGACGTTATAATTGACAATCTGCGTATCCGTAGAAGCTTCTGCACATGCGCGCGCTCCCATTGCAAACCGGTAGTAAAGGTAAGTAGAACCCACCCCTGATATGCACTGATTGATTGCCACATATACTTGTGGACAAGCCAAGAATTTTAAGTGCCACAATGCACTCCAAAATTGGACTTGACTTATTTGCAGGTGGGCTTATCCATGACTTTTTAAAAGTACCATATTTTCCATATATACTCACATATAAGCCCATCCATGGATAAGCCCACCCTTAAATTTTTAATGCAAATACCATGAAAAATGCAAGTAAATTAATCCACGGAGCTGCATTTTTCATGGTATTTGCATTAAAAATTCAAGGATGGGCTTATCTACTGACGGGCTTATATGTAGTATGTATGTTATATCAGCATCTGAATCCATACAGTTTATTGAAAAAGGAGGCTAATCTGGGAACTAACATTGCCATTTGTTCAAATAATTATGTTGTGGCCTGTAGGCCGCCAGCCCCTCCAGCAGCCGAATCAGATGAGGAGGTGGCATGGGAGTTGGGGTCAGCATCAAGGCAACCTGAGCGCTCCGAGGGGGAAGAGGGAATGGAACTGGCAGAGAGAGAGAGAGAGAGAGAGAGAGATGGATTCTGGGCCGTCCATCAGACCTCAGATGGAGAGTCAACAGCCCCCAGGTCTGGAGGTGGCTGATGAGGAAGAGGAGGAACAGCTGGGTCCAGTGCCTGACACGCGGATGTGCAGAAGACAGAGGAGAGCAGTGGAAATCTGTGGGCTGACCCTTGGGAAGGAAGAGCCACCGCTGCTAGTGAAGCCCCACCCTAGCTCTGGGGATAAAAGGCAGGGGGCAGAGATGAATAGGTGTGACAGACAACTATTCATCTCCCTGCCGGACAGACTTGTTAGCCTGCAGTGGGAGAGAAACTTTTGCACTCCTAATAAAGGAATCATTACTTCAACTACAGAGGGTTTGTCGTGTTTGGGCAGCTGGGTCAGAACAAATTATTTTGGGTTTCAAGTATGGAAAGAATAATTGGTGTCACATACTCATAACAGTAATCAGGAGCAACATTAAAAGTTGGGTATCCTCAGTGGTGAGATTCAAATAATTTAACAACCGGTTCTCTGCCCTAATGACCAGCTGGGTAGGAGTGGCTCAGTGGTCATGTGACTGTGTGGGTGTGGCCAACTCAATGTCACTCACGTCGATGGGTCCTTCACCTTAGCTGTTACAATGTAATAAGGGTTAACCAGAGAGGCAGTTTCTGTAAGCAGGGCAATAAAGATTAGGCTAGAAACAACACCACAATGTTTCCTTTCTGCCTTCCTTATAGGATTAGCCCTATAAAGTGGGAAAAACCAAAAGGAGATCTCTTCCAACAACCAGTTCTCCGAACTGCTTAGACAGTTAACAACTGGTTCTCCCGAATAGGTGCCAACTGGCTGAATCCCACCACTGGGTATCCTACACTTCCACAATAAGCTTCTTCAGGTGGGAGAAGCAATTTCCAGCCTTCAAATCCTCCCCATGGCCTTCTTTGTCTTTTATTTGCTCAGCTGAGCAATGAAAAGAGCAAGAACGAGCAATGACTATCCTCTGTGATGACTGTACAGATTACATCCGAAGGAAAAATACAAATAAAAGTTGAGCATCAATAACAAAAAGAGAAGAAGGCTCCTTGCCAAGTGTTCTTCCAAAATGTGAAGTTCATGCTGTTCCCAGTGATGATATATGGTTATTGTTAGGGTCGGACATCTTTTGAAAATTATTTGCAAAGGATGCTTATGAATGCATGAATGCCTGAGTGGTGCACCTGTTTAAACTAAATAAATCTTTTTCAGTATCTTTTTCAGATACTGCATTTACACTCCTTCTGAAACAGAAACACGTCTTTTCAATGATTTTGATGCACACACATACAGCCAAATTCCCCCTTTCAGGCCATACTACCATATTGTTTGGAGTATAAGACAGACTTTCCCCACCTAAAAGAGGGTGAAAATTTGGGTGTGTCTTATACACCAAATGTAGTCCCGCCCATCTGCCGGCCCCCACCTTTTGGCCTCTGCCCCCCCAGCAATTTACCTCCTTGCAGCAAACAGCAAACAGCCCATTTCAGCTTCAGCAGAGCTGATTGTCGGTTGGATTGGCCTCCCGACCCTCAGCTGTTTCAGGCTGCAGGGAATACCATTGCCTATTGCTACACGCCCCATTTGCTGAAAGGAGGCAAACTGCTGGGAGGCAGAGGCAGATTTTTTTTTTCTTGTGTTAATCAGGCTGTGCTGAAAATGAAACTGAAACTGAAATGGGCTGTTTGCTGTTTGCTGCAAGGAAGCAAATTGCTGGGAGGCAGAGGCAGATTTTTTTTCCCCTGTTTTCCTCCCCAAAAAAGGTAGTCTGGAACATCTTCTACTCCAAAAAATATGGTAAGTATTACACTAAATAACAATAATGTTTCAATTAAAATAATACCTCTTGATCCATGGGAGGGTATTTTCGGCCTTTACTTTTCCCCAGACATTTTATTTTTCCTCCATCCAGCAGCTGGCACCAAAATCCTTTCTGAGGATCAAACCTAAAATATTGCATAGGTGAAGGTGGGCATAGGGAGAGGACAATATCCCACAGCAAGCTATTTATTGCAGAAAATCATCTGGGTGTAAGCGAGTGGTTAATTTACTTTTCAAAGTTGGGCATGGATACATTTCAGTGGATTTCAGAATGCACATTAGGGAATCAGCCAGAGACAGTTCTTGCTATTGAATATATTGTTTTGGGACCTGTGACATACTTAGAAGAGTGAAAAAGGCAGCTGTAAAAAACACTGAGAAATTTAATTAAATTTGGCAGATGCCTTGGAAGGCCAATGAATTATTGGTTGGAATGTAGCAATAATGAGCCTGCTCCCAGCTTTTTTTTTTTTTTTTTTGCCTTGGGCTTTTTCCAATAATAGCAATATTCCTATATATATATACATTCACGACAGCACATTTCAGACAAAAGAGAAATTACTTTTTCCAACTATTAGGGCATTAATCCTCACTGCCCAAATAATCTTTAATAGTGGTATCTATTAAAACTAAATAAATCATTGATTAAATGGATACGCTGAGAGGAGTTCACTTCTAGCTTGGATTTCCCAGTCTTCCTTGTGCATAGCAAAGGCCTTTTGCTGGTTTTCAGTAATTTCCCAAGAGGAGAAATAGTATTGCTCGCTGTGCACCAGAAAAGAAATGAAGCTGTAGGATTATATTGCAAACAATATATTTGTTTCCAAGAAATATATTTGGAAGAAAATGTTTAATTGGCAATAATTATTTCTTTTGTCGATTTTTTTGAAGGATGTAGATAGAATTCAATATCATTTAGGTCCATTTATATATTTCACTAGGCATTGGGCTAGCACACTATTAAAAGGAGCTTACAAGTAGTCCTTGACTTACGACCACAATAGAGCCCGACATTTTTGCTGCTCAAGGAGACATTTATTCAATGAATTTTGCCCCCTTTTACAACCTTTATTGCTATAGTTGTTGAGCAAATCACACAGTTGTGAAGTGAATTTGAGTTCCTTGTTGACTTTGCCTGTCAGAAGGTCACAAAAGCTGATCACATGATCCCAGGACACTGAAATCGTCATAAATATGAGTCAGTTGCCAAGCGTCTGAATTTTGATCACCTGACCATCGGGATGGTGCAAAAGTCCTAAGTGTGAAAACAGGTCATAACCAGAGGTGGCATTCAGCCGGTTTGGACTGGTTTACCCGGACCGGTAGCGGAAATCATGGGTGGGCCATCCTGGCTCTATATCATCCTATTTAGGCATGTTTTTGAGGCTGGGCGCATAAACAGAAGGCACGTGCGCGAGCAAAGCCCATGCACAGAAGGCCAGGCACATGTGTGGAAGGCAGGCGTGTGCACAAACTGGGCACGTGCATGAAGTAAGCGTGAGCGGGGTGAACCGGTAGTAAGATAATCTGAAACCCACCACCCGTCATAACTCACTCTTTTCAGTGCCACTGTAACTTTGAACAGTTACTAAACAAACTGTTGTATGTCGAGGACCACCTTTTCATTATGCTCTATAGAATTCTTTTGTCACAATTATATAGGTTGGAAAGCAGAAAGTAGGTTTTTCTTGATGCAGATAATAACAGCTGTACACTGTTTCTCATTTCAGTGTCCATTTCTATAGCCATTTGAAATAAGAAAAATATGAATATGTTACAAAAAAGCAATCACAGCTAGACAGTCCCTTATCTTCATATTTGCAGTCTATTAACAGGCTTTTAAAAGAGTAAACTACTATCGCAAACATAACATGATACTAATGCAAAATACAGAAGTTTAAGAAGAAATGCAACTCACGTTAATGCATCAGAATAATTATAATGAGGAGAAACACTCAGAAACTTCTGAACTCCATCCATCACGGTAGCTGGGTCACTTCTTAATTGCTGTCCATCAATAATTAACAACTGTAGAGATAACGTTAATTGTTCATTTAAATATAAAACTCAGAATAGAATAGAATAGAATCGAATCGAATAGAATAGAATGGAACGGAACGGAACGGAACGGAACGGAACAGAACGGAACGGAACAGAACAGAACAGAACAGAATAGAATAGAATTCTTTATTGGCCAAGTGTGATTGGACACACAGAAATTTATCTTTGGTGTATATGCACTCAGTGTACAGTACATAAGGGGAATAAAATACATTCATCAAGAATAAAAAGAGACAACACTTAGTGATAGTCAAAGTTACTAATAAGCTATCAAATCGTACTAGGAAACAAATAAAAACAATATAAATTGAAAGATACAAGGAATATGGTTATAGTAATAAGTGGGAAGAGATAGATACTAGTAAGGAAGAGAAGAATGATAGTAATATAGTCTTAGTAAATTATTTGACAGTGTTGTGGGAATTAGTTGTTAAGCAGAGTGACGGCATTCAGGAAAAAACTGTTCTTGTGTCTAGTTGTTTGGTGTGCAGTGCCCTATAGCATCGTTTTGAGTTGAAACAATTTATGTCCAGGATGCGAGGGGTCTGTAGATATTTTCACAGCCCTCTTTTTGACTCGTGCAGTATACACTCCCTTCAATGGAAGGGAGGTTGGTAGCAATTATTTTTTCTGCAGATCTAATTATCCGTTGAAGTCTGTGTCTGTCTTGTTTGGTTGCAGAGCCAAACCAGACAGTTATGAAGTGCAGATAACAGACTCAATAATTCCTCTCTAGAACTGGATCAGCAGCTCTTTGTATGAAATTTGGAAGTATGAATTTGGAAGTATAAATTTGGAAGTGTGAAATAACAGCATGATTTATGCATTTGGAAAAAAGTTAAGATTGTCTCATTTTACTTGGTTTAGGAAGACAAACACATCTCCTGTGAGGCATTAGGATTGCTTTGGATGGCCTAGTCAAATTTGGTTTTTCCCATGCCATTAATTGAGCATGATAATAGTGGTCAAACTGGAGTAAGAGTACTAGTGGTCACCGTGCTTCATTTCTTAAATACTAGGAAGATAATTCCACATTCCAACTTTAAAAGAAGGACAAAATAGGTCAATCTTAAAATAGTCCCTGAGACCAAGTTGCTATAGGAAAACAGTTGCATTTATTACCTTCCTTGAAAAAAGGAAGCTACACTTAATGGCATAGACTTTAACTAAGAACATTAAAATTTCCTGTTCTGAAAATTAACATTTCAGAAATAGAATTTCCCAAATAAGTCCCAGAAACAGTACACTGAACTTTTGAATATGCCTTTAAGAATATATACATAAAATAATTCTTATTTAAAACATGAGACAGAATCTATACTCTAGACAGTTCTGGATAAAGCCAATTTCAGATTTGTTCCACATAGTTTGTGAAATAATTTCAGTAATTGGAATCATAAATAGAATCAGTGATAAACGAACCAGACGCTGACAACTTAGTTTGAGCTCACAAGCAGAAGTGGGAAGTTTGATGACCCAATTGCTTTAGGGATTTCAGTCTGAAAGTCACTTTGCTGATTGAAAGCAATGATTAAATTATGAGTTCTACAGGTAATCAATAAGACTTTCCTCTTAAAATCCCTGAAGTCAATGTCAATTCCACACTTCAAAATTTCTCAGTTAAAACTGTATTATAAAAATTAAGCTTATCATAAGTAGAGAGTGAAGGCTTTTATGCCAGTTGAAAAGTTATGTCTGTCTGAATGTCTATCAGTTTTGTACATGTTTGCTTAGAAGGCAGTAGATATAAACAGGTGTGTGTGTGTGTTTGTGTGTGTGTGTGTGTGTGTGTGCGTGCATGGGCACACACAATATAGTTTAAACCAGGGATCAGCAACCTGTGGCTCTGGAGCCGCATGTGGCTCTTTCATCCCTCTGCTGCGACTCCCTGTTGTTCAAAATATATGTCACAACCACCAATGTGCAACACCTGCCAATAAGCGATTTATTGAGATTTTTGACCCCTGGGAGGCCAACAATGGATAATTTCAAGAAAAGAAAAGTTTCAGAAGAAAACAGCATGATTAATGGTATATGGGCAGATTCATTTGCTTTCACTGCTGATGAGACCCCATGGACAATTTAAGTTTTTTATTTTATAAATACGAGGAGGACTCAAATAGACATTAAGTATTTTATTGGAAAGTAACTTTCAACCTAGTGACTTTTTTTCGGAGTTCAAAATGTTTTTGTTGCATGCAGAAATAAAAATTTGTTTTCTCAGTAGCATTTCATTGATTTTTTTTTTTTTACATAGCATAAAGGTAAAAAATGATATATGCAGTGATATCTTCATTTTAGATGTCAAAGGGGTTTTGTGGCTCTTGGTGTTTTCTTTTCTGTGGGAAATGGTCCAAATGGCTCTTTGAATGTTTAAGGTTGCCGACCCCTGCTCTAGATTCTCACACTTTTGTGACAAAGTTTAAACAAGTTTATTATATGAAGTGAAACAAGTCTAAAACTAGCCAGCCAACTGATCTGGCTGCTGGTATGGCAACGTGACAACTGTGCAAATAAATTACCCAACTGGCTGACAGCAGCTCACTCTTTACTCCAGTTCATGTACCACAAATGGAAGATCAAGAAACCAGATAGAACCTATGTGTCATGCACAATTGTTGATTGAGTTCAATAGGTCTGAAGTCATTAATTTCATTTAGGACTTCCTTCCTCTATGGTGGTACCAAAATGCAAATAGTAGTAAACACCACCGATATGCCAAGTTGTGTTGGTCTGCCTGCCAATCTTGCTAACTCAAGATAGGTCTACTGGCGAAAATGCTTTCCAAGCCAGAGATGTTAATACTAGATATTAGATGTGCGTATTCTTCTTTGAAGTTCACTGAATAGTTCATTTTATTGCATATCTTCTTTATCTTTTATCATCACTGATGCAGACTTCTTTTATTTCTCAATAGTAATGAGACTGGTTAGCATAAAATTACCTACTCAGAAACTTTGGATTATGGCTGAAATCTAATGCTTACGTACAATAATGGCCAAAATTGTGGAAACCTTTTGGGAAAAGTGTATTTTCTAAAACTAGCTAATAACACCACTTTTTTTTTTTGGAGTAGTACCATAAAATTACATATCATGGAAAATTACATTACATGGAAAGATAATGTAATCAGGAATGTAATGCAATAACTTTTATGAAGGATTTGCTATTAGAATAGCAGTTACAGTATAAAGAAGGAAAGTGAAACATGTAGAAAAAATGAGATATATAAAAATTATCACCATAGAAAAAATGAGATATACAAAAATTATCACCATGTCAGTTAATACTTAGTTGGGTAACCTTTAACATGAATTACGGCCTTACAACGTCTTCCTATGGAGTGAACAAAGTTTTTTAGTTCTTCCGCTGTTTTAGTTCTTCCGCTGTTATAATGTGAAACCAAGATTGAATGATTGCTTCTATTAACTGGGTTTTATTGCTGGGTCGCTTCTGACTAACAAGTTTCTTTAGTCGGCTCCATAGATTAAAGTCTGGGCTATTCCCAAGCCATTTCAGCAGTGGAATATGATTATCCTGAAACTCCAAAAAAAGTGGTGTTATTAGCCATCAAACCTCAAAAATACACTTTTCCCAAAAGGTTTCCACAATTTTGGCCACTACTGTAAGTCTCTTTCCTTGAAACTTCTAGATTTATTCTTCAAAAATAGTTCTAATTTCCTCAGTATGAATCTTCAGTATTTAATTGGTAAGAGATCTCAATTCTTTTGAAAGTAATTCTACGTTTTAGGAATTGATTTCTGTGTCTAAAGTGCTTTGTGTTTTAAGGAAAAGAACAAGAGGTTTATTAGTTCATTGTTAAACATCTTACAATCCATCATTAAACATGTTCAATGTTGCACAAGTTATAAGGTAACGATGGACATTTATTGCAGAAAATTATTTAGTGAAAAGGCAATTACCTGGGAAGAGGGGAAATATTTTAGCCATCTTTCTATATGAACAGCATACCAGCCAGGTATCAAACATTTCTTCTGTAGGCCCTTTAGTTCAGATGGTGCCCCATCATTTGAAGCAATTACTTCGTAGAAATTGAACTTTAGAGCAGTCGAGTCCTCATGAGAACGCTGATGCTAATTGGGAAAAATACAAAGTTAAATGACCACAAGATAGCTGAGAGTTTCCTAATAATTTTTTACCAGTGCCTTTTATCAAATCTAATTGATTTTCCACTTGGCCCCTCTAATGAAATATAATAAAGTATCTTGCAGTACCTGGAAGACTAATAGATTTGTTAGAGTGTATGTACCACAAAAATGTTCCTATCATAAAATGGTTAGTTTTTAGATACCCAAGAGTCTTATTTTTTTCCTACAATAACATTATGATGATAAAAAGTATATTGTGAGGATATGCCTAGCCCAGTGATGGCTAACCTTTTTGTCGTTGTGTGCCAAAAGCAGGGGTAGGGCGAGGGGGGGTCACGTGCGTGTGTGCCCACACTCATAATTCAATGTGCCCTGCCCCCCCGTGCATGTGCGTGCAACCCCTCCCGTTCTCCCCCCACTTTTGGTACATGATGGCACAGTGGGCCCGGTAGGCCCGTTTTTTGCCCTCCCCAGGCTCCAAAGGCTTTCTAGGAGCCTGGGGAGGGCAAAAATGGCCTTCCCTACCCCCTGGAGGCCCTCTGGATGCTGGAAACAGCCCATTTCCCGACTTCCAGTGGGCCTGGAAGGCCCGAAAATCAGTTGGCTGGAGCGCACATGCACGCTGAAGCTGAGCTAGCGCAACGCTCGTGTGCCCACATATATGGCTTTGCGTGCCACTTGTGGCACACATGCCATAGGTTCGCATCACGGGCCTAGCCTTTTGTAGCACTTACAGTTGTTTTGTAGTACCTACTGTTGTTCAGTGACAAGGTGAATATAAAATGCTGCTTTTGACTTTTAAAGTCCTACGTTAATTCAATTTCAAATATCCTCTTTAAAAATTCCATTTTTTGTAAAACCTCCCTTTAACTTTAAGACCTTTGAGTGAACCTCTCTTTCACGCTTCTTTCTCTAGAGATATAAGACATAATTATGCGTTAAGGTATGGGATCTTTTTTAGAGTTCTGATATGTGACCTCCTGAGAAATCAATATTTCTTCTGACTTTCCTTCTTGTTTTCCTTGCAAAAGATTGCATGAAATGATTCTTGTGGTCCCTGCCATCTTTACAGTTCTATGAAGACCATGCAGTCACACATAAGGGAAATCACAGAACGATTTTCTTAAGGCTTTTATAAATTTTAAATAATGCTGTTTTAATTAGATAGCGGTAACTGATTATCGCACAGTGCCTCAATAGAAGTCATTATCCTCAGTAATATGGATGCTAAGTGAGCAGGATTTAAAAAATAAAAGAACTGGGAATTGCACAGAGTTGTAGATTTCAGACTGTCATCATCAATTAAACTCAAATTTCATTATCTGAGGTTCACTTGTATTATAATTTAATACTGCAATACAACAGGAGGATGCAACAAAAGCTTTGCTTGTGCAGATAGAACTATGCAACATTTTGTTGCTGTGATATAGAGCCGATTGCTAATGGTTTCTTCTCAGGGCCTTCTGACGGCAATGACAGCAGACAAAAGCACGCTTCATCTGTGTAATTTATTACATTAAATAAAGCACTATAAATAGTTAGCTTGCTGTGAGAGTGATGACTTTTGGTCTGATTTCTTACAATTGCGAACTCACCTTTTTCATTAGGAGAATCTTACCTGATACCAGGAGTAGGCTCTGTCGGATGGATCAATGAGGATGGTGATGATTTTTGCTTTGGGTATCAAGGATGCTGCACGTTTGGGAGCATCTTCAGAATGGAAATAGTTGGCACTTTTCTCAAACAAAATATCAGCAGTGATATTTGAAGGGGTAGGGAAAAAATTCATATACCTGCAAGTGAAATTACAAAATCAGCAGCGATGATTTAAAACAAAAACAAAACATTTTTCATCTTGCCAAAATAAACTTTTGAAAACATAGATAAGGGGTATAATGTATCTACTGTGTTTCTCCGAAAATAAGACTGGGTCTTCTTTTCTTTTGAGTTCCAAAATAGGCACTAGGTTTTATTTTCGGGGGTTATCTTATTTTTTTCCTCCATGTACAGGAGCCCCACTTCTTCTGCTTGCTCACAGTGAGGCAGGAGGCTGGTTGTACAGACTCTTAAGTAGGGCTTATTTTGGGGGTAGGACTTATATTAGGCACATACATAAAAACCATGCTAGGGCTTATTTTTGGGATAGGGCTTATTTTCAGCGAAACAGGGTAAGTGAAAGTAAATATAATTGTATAATCTAAGGTACTATTATTTTGAGAAGAAGAAGTCCTTATTAAAGCAGTCTATTGTACAATTTCTGTCTCCTTATTCTAAATTAAAATGCTCCAGACTCGCCACATTTTACATTTTGGAGTAGTTCTAGGTTTTTGAGCATGCTGATTGCCATTTTCTGTCTATTATTTACAGTATATTATGACTTTTAAGTAGAACCATGGAATTGTGCATGTAACTTTCTCCAAGTTCTCTTATTTTCAGTTTTCTTGCCCAGCTATTCTTTGAAGCTGTTTTTGTCTTTCTAATACATTTATTGATGCATTTAATGGATCGATTGGGATTTACTTCTCAGTACGCATATATACTGCAAACAGTGTCTTTAGAATAGCCTTTTTCATTATCCTCTTTAACATCTTGTCATGTAAAATTAAAAAAAAAACAGCACTGTAATAATGTAAGTGTCCTGGTCCTGCTATTTTCCTCAGCTACATGATAATATTTTTGAAATGGGGCAGAAGATCAAACAAGTATATTCTAAATATAGAAGCTTTATGATAATTCTGATTAATTTTACTTTCTTTTCTTAAACATTTTCAACCTACAACTTCTTTTCTTTATTACTGTTATTTATATGGCATTTAGAACACCTAATTAAAAACAAATGGAAAGATATGAATAACAAACAAAACAAGTTATACAGCTCTTTTCCAAATGGCATTTGATTATAAAGAATACAAATATTGGTATTATAAGGACAAATAAAGAAAATACTTATCATACTTAGATAAAATTATGCCCAGAAAATTCATCTGAAAATTGTTTTGGTATCACAAATACTTCTACAATGAGTCCTCTGAGGTTCAGTATATGCTAAAAACTTTTGTCTTACTATTCTTACCAGTCAATTCCCTTATGATAGTTGTTTCCATTAAAGAACTGAACTTCCTCAAAGGTTTTTGGGTTAGGAAGATTACTAATTATGGAGGGATGCATCAGGAGAAATAAATAGAGTGCTGTTGTTCCTACAAGGAAAAGAAAGTAGTCAGGATTATATAATAATGCAGGAAAAAAAGCATTATTTAATTTAAAGAGTATTAAAAAAATAAAGAATGGTTTTCAAGAAATATATTCCAAGGGAAAGAAGAAAATCCCACTTATGGAATGATATATTACTTTTATGTAGGTTTATGACAAATAATTAAATTAAATTGTTTTTTTCTTAAAATTTTCTATATATTTATATGACAACTTTGCTAATATTACAAATTTAGTTTCATTACATTGTACTAACAATGTTTTACATTGATCATTATACTATTTTTACTATTATAGGAAAACAGCCATGTTATTGGCAAAACAATGGTAGTTTGGGAGTCCTAAAAAGTGCCTAAATTGTTTCTCATAGCTTTCCCAGTTCAGGAGACTTACAAAATTGCTACATCCAATGCAAAATTGTTTCACTATTTTTAAAAGCAGTTGTTGCTATTGTTTCTGTTGGGTTTTTTTTTTTTACTGTATAATTTCTTACCTGTTTTCTGGGGTCCAATCACAAGAAATTTTGGTAGGTGGCCGCAAGTTTTGTCTCTAGACCAAATATCACGATGGCGTCTGTCATCACATGGATTCTGAAAAAAAAACCAAAAACAAATTAGTTTGAAGTAATGTTCAAATCTTTAATATTCTGTCCAGCTGAATATTTAATATTCTGTCCAGGCTGAAAATGGGGCACGTGGAAGCGGCGATAGGTGGCAGCAGTGATGGCTGGTGACGGCAGCAACCACTGCAGCTTGGAACAGCTGATAGTATTCCGGGAGGCTGATCCAACTGCCAATCAGCTGCTTGTGTTAAATCAGGCTGTGCTAAAGCTGACTAGGTTATTTGCTGCTTGCTGCAAGGAATTAAATTGGTGGGAGGCAGATTTCCTCCCCAAAAGCTAGGTGCATCTTATACTTCGGAGCGTCTTATAACCCAAAAAATACAGTATCTCATGGAAACTACCTTTAAGCACACCTTAAAATACTAGGCATTAGAAGGACAGGTCAGGGGATCCATCCTTCAGAGCACCAGGTGAGTCAACCCGTCATATTGGTTTCCATGTGTGCATACTCCATTGCAAGATCCTTCCTTTTGGTGCGCAGAGATGAAGTTCTTCCTTTGCTGTCAAATGACTTCTAGACTGTTTGTTACTCTTTATAAAATATGAAAAGGTTTCAGGAACCTCAGTCACATGCAGTGTTTAAAGCCTAATTATTCTATAACATAATTGTCTACTTTATCTCATTGTTAATTCACCTCACAAATCCAATGCATCAAAACAAGTTGTAGTAAAGCAATACAGCAGGAAAATTAAAAGCTGTTTTCCCTTCTCCTCTTGATTTCTCTTTTTCTCTCATTAATATCAACCAAGCTGAGAGTTGATACTTTAGAGCCTGACTCCAGGTAGGTGTTAATGAAGGTAATGTAACCACCAGTTCCTTCTCTGCCAAGCAATGTGCTTAGAAAAACATGCTGATTTTGAAAAGGAAATGAAATGGATCTATCAAGCTATGCAAAACAGATTAAAATGTCTGATGTTAATTTTTTCTTTTCTTTTTTCTTTTTGCCAAGCAGTGGCAACATTTCACTGCAACGATATTGCAAATAAATATTGGGATCATGCTGCTCAATCAAATAAATGTTACCTTACCTGCCAGAGTGGGTCCTTCTGTTCTGGAAAGAGCTCAAAATATTTATGAGCCAACTGAATTGGACGTAATGTCTGCAGCTTCAAGTTGGTCCAGCTTTGAACAAAACTAGCCAGATTGACAAATGTGTATAACCCTAGTCGGTCATTCCCATAGTTAGATAAGTGGGTCATGAAGATACTGATCTGAAAATAAACACAGAAATGTTAGTGACTTGTAATAACAGGAGGATTTCACTGGGTGGTATTAGGTATATTTCAGAACTGGATATGTTGTCCGTTTTTAAAGGGCTGTACTAGCAAACTACTTTAATTGCTGTTCAAGGATGTGCTGTGTATATTTTAATAGATGTATTCTGTTAAAATTTAAATAACAAAAGAGAATAGCAATTAATAGGCCATCTTTGTATGTTGGCACATATGGCACAAATCTTTTTTTACCCCCAATTCCACCCCTGAAAATCACTTGCATTTCCTAAATTTCTTAGTCTGAATTTTTAAACTGCTCCCATAATTGAATGTTACAGTCAATCCATACAGTAGCTGTAATGTAATTCTGATGCATTCACTTTCCACATTTTTGATGGTTATGATACCTGTGTGGTAATAGAAACCCACAAAATTTGTTAACACTTCTGAAAAGTATAATTTGTCTTCAGAAATATTTCCCTTTGCTCACATCTATTTTTAAAATTCAGTTTGGCCCTAAAGTGAAGGTCTGCTTTGTTACGATATTTTTCAGGATCAGACTCAATAAGTAGAATAAGAATTAGATATTCAAATAAAGCACTGTTTATTTACAGAAGGCATTCTATATTCACTGAATATTCATAGATAGAAGCACAGAAGGAAAGCATACAGCTCCTTATATATACATGGGGTGGAGCTAGATATAGGAGTGGTTAAGTATGAATATATTAAATAGAGAAGAATAAGTTAACCCCTGATACCCTGGTCATATATTATTTACATAAAGGAGAATAAGGCATTTACTTGTGACAAATCCCCCTCTAAATGCCGATTCGATATATAACAATAATTACATTCAGATTCTGAACAATATAAAACTTGTAACTTAGAAGTCAAATATTTGTGCTGTTTAGAGGGTAAAGGCTTTGTTAGTATGTCAGCAATTTGCTCTGACGTTTCACAATGGACTGCTTTAATAAATCCATCTTGAGATAACTGTCTCACATGTTTGAATTTTATATCTATATGTCTGGATCTTTGTCCAATGGCATCAGATCTAGATATTTCAATAGCAGCCTTATTATCTTCATGTATGATAAATGGTAATGAAGGTTTCATCCAGGTGTCTGACAACAAGTCATTAAACCATACGAGGTTATTTGAGGCTTTAGACAAACAGACATATTCTGCCTCAGTCGTTGATGTGGCTACTCAGTCTTGTTTACCAGTATACCAGTAAACTGGACAATTGTTAAGAAAAAATATATAACCAGATGTGCTTTTTCTACATGTGGTGTCGCCAGCCCAATCTGCATCGGCGTAACATGTGAGGATGGGCTCTTTGTCACTATTGGGTTCCAATAATAAACAAAAATCTAAGCTATTTTTCAAATATCTTAATATTCTTTTGACAGCTTCCCAATGATATACTAGTGGTTTGCTGACGTGTCTAGACAACAAGTTGAGAGGCAAAGCGATATCGGGTCTGGTCCAATTGGAGATATATAGAAGGGAACCGATGACTGATCTGTAAAGAGTATTATCTTTAAATTCAGGGGATGACTCATCTGTGTTCCTCAGGAAATCAGTTTGCATGGGAGTATCACAGGTTTTAGCATTGTTTAAGTTACATTTGTTCAGGAGTTCTATAATCTTATCTCTTTGAGAAAGTTTGAATCCCTTTTTTGTTTTGCTAATTTGAACTCCAAGATACTTATTTACCTTACCTAATGATTTCAAAGAGAAATGTTCATTTAGTTTTGTTACAAATGTTTCTCTCTTCTCTTTGTGTTTACCTATATACAAAATATCATCCACATAAATTAACACGAATTCTAAAGAGTCATCCTCTTTTTTAACAAAGAAACAGTTATCAGCAGTAGTGGCATTAAAATTCATAATTTTGAGCACTTTTACTAAACATTCATACCATATTTTGCCAGATTGTTTCAGCCCATATAAACTTTTATTTAGTAACCATGTTTCATTTTTGTTTGTATATTGACTGTGAGGCGCTCTTACATATATCTCTTTATCTAATTTTGCATGTAAATATGCAGTCTGTATGTCGTATTGGAATACATCAAGGTTAAGTGCTGATGCTATGACCAGTGCAGTTTTAACACTCTCAGTTCTTACTGTGGGAGAGTATGTATCCGTGTAATCCTCGGGATATTTTTGTGCATAACTTTGAGCAACTAGTCTAGCTTTGTATAAGGTGTTGCCTCCTTCTAAGTTTTTGATTTTATATATCCACCTAGTACCAATAACAGTTTTATCTTTAGGTGCATGTGTAGGTGTGAATACATTTAATTTCTGCAAACTATCCATCTCTTTAGTCATGGCTGATTCCCACTTTTCCTTTTCTTCGGGGGGAAGTTTTAGCACTTCCTCGTATGTGTTTGGTGTTGATGTTTCTCCATCCATATACATTATATAATCTTTGTATTTGTTTGGTATTTGGTTTCTGTTATTCCTGATTGTCCTTTTTGGTCTACTATCATTGTCATGTAAATACCTAGCTTCCTTTTTTGTTAATGAATCTGTCTTTATTTTGTATTGACTGTTTGTCCATGTTTTGTTTTTGTTTTTATGTATGTTGTGATTGTATTCTTCTCCAGTTCTTTCCTCTTGGTGTTTAGTGTTTGTATAGTTGTTTGGGAAAATTTCATTAAGATGTATTTTAGACCAGTTGGCCTGTTCATGGAATACAGCTGTTCTGGAAACTATAAATCTGTTATTATTATCGATAAATCTGTACCCTTTTGTGCCTGTTTCGTAACCCATGAACCTGAGTCTCCTAGATACGTTCTCACCTTTACGTCTTAATTGCTTAGGTATGTGTACGTCTGCAGTGACTCCAAATATGTGCATATGAGCTATTTTGGGTTTCCTATTATACATCATTTCATATGGTGTCTTGTTAACAATGCTGGACCAAGTTCTATTTTGTGTATAATTGGAATATTGTAAAGCTTCTGACCAGAATTGTTTTCCTAAGCCAGCGTCTTCTAATGTGCATCTAATCATGCTTTGTAATGTTGAGTTCTTTCTCTCTGCCACTCCATTTTGGAATGCAGAGAAAGGGCTAGACGTGTAATGTAACATCCCTTTGTCTTTAAGCCATTGGGAGAATTCTTTTGACATGAATTCACATCCCCTATCTGTCATAATTTGTTTTATTCTAATATTATGTTGTGTTTCTATACGTTTGTAAAACTCTTTAAATTTCTGAAAAGTTTCATCTTTGTGCTTTAGTGTATAGACAAAGCCATAACGACTATAGTCATCCACAATGGTTAGGAAATAATGTTTTCTATATGTGATTGATGGTGTTAATGGACCAACTAGGTCCATGTGTACCAAATCAAAAATTTTGTTGGTTGATCTTGTTGATTTTTTTGGGTTTGGGGCTAGTTTTGAGTTTTGTAGATTTACATACTGAGCATTCCAAATAGTTTTTACAATTTTTTATTTTAACACCTTCAGCATGTTCAGTCATCTTTTGAACTACAGGAAAACTGGCATGTCCTAATTTCCTATGTAAGACATGAGCACACTCATCATGAATTGGTTTACCAATATTAGGTATATTGTTGTTGTGTGTGTCTTTGTGATTGTGAATAATCTCATGTTCCTCATTGTTACTATTACTACTGTTTTCGTTGTCTATGTTATTGTTATCTTCCATGTTGGAATCAAGGTTGTGTAACCATTTTTCTTTTGTCATTAGATAAGGTAGACCTCCTTTAATATTCACAGTACCTATGTTTGTTGTTTTTCTCTAATGTTGCTTTTCCTTTTGAGAACACAATATTTATGCCAGAATCTCTGCTTAGTTTTATTGCACAAAGTATGTTATGAGGTATTTCAGGTATTAACAATACCCCCTCTATTTTTCCTAGGCCAGGTAAGGTTATATTTCCTCTACCTATGACTTGAACCTTCTCTTGATTAGCTACCTTAATTACGAATTTATCCTCTACAAATGAAGATAGTATATTTTTATTATTTGTAGTGTGGTTGGTTGCTCCAGAATCGATAAGCCAATCATTGTTCTCTGTCTGTTGTATGTTAGTGTTGTCATGTTTGTTTAACCCATTCAGTGAACCAGATTTTCTATCTTTTGAGTTATCCCTGCCCCCTCTATGTTCCCTATAGATGGGTGGACTTCTATATCTATGTCTATCAATTGATGACTGTCTGTTTTGATACCTATTTCTGTAGTCAGGAGTTTTTCTATTTCTGAGGAGTTTTGGACAGTCTCTCCTATTATGTTCTTTGGATCCACAGTTGTGGCATCCTATTGGTTCATGATATCTTTCTTGAAAAACTACCCTCTTATATTGTTTATGTTCCATGTGATTGTTACAACGACTTCTCCTTGAATTATCTTCAGATATTAGCTTGTTAGATAGACTTTCTATGGATAAATATCCTAAATTGATTGTGTCTAAATGAGATATATAGTTATCCCACGATGGGTCTAGTGAGTTAATGATAACACTCTTCATTGTTTGATCTGAAATTATTTCCCCCCTTAAATGCAGTTCTGCTCTAATTTTGTTTAAAGATATTAAATGTTCACTTATGGTAACCCCTGGCTTTATCCTAGCTGAGAAGAAATCTTTAGACATTCTTGTTGTAGTGGCTACACTTTCACTGTGAAACAATTTAAACATGCATTGAATAATTTCTGATACAGTTAGATTTTGCTTAATACTGTGGTACATGGCAGGAGATATACTGGAAATTAATAAGAAAAATGCCCTATGGTGCAGACAGTCTAATTTTAGAGTCCAAGGTCTTTTGGGGGGATTAGTGATAAAAAAATAATAAGTTTTCTTTTAGAAAGACAACCTGGAGCTGCTGACACCATTCTTGCAAATTAATGTCATCTATTCTCAGTTTTGGGAAATCATTGGGTAAATTCCCAATATTGTTGGATCCATTACTTACAACTGGAGGTAGTCCGTGGTCTTGCAAATGTTGAAAGTTACAAAATGGCGTGGGTATGCTTGCGACGATTCTGAATGGTTCTCTCTGTTCTTCATGTCCTTCGAAGTTCTCTGTGTAGTCTTGCACATGCACGTTGTTCATTTCGTTCCTGAAGCCATCGTGAGAGGTTCTCGCTGCCGCAGCTCCCTCGCATCGCTCTTCTTCTGAGGAATCGGTCTCCGGCTCGATCTTGGGAGTCCTGGTGATAGCAGGCGCTCACTTTCTTTGGTTGAGAACGCTGGTCCCTGGGATCGTCTGTGGCGTGGGGTGGTATCTGCAGGGCTCTCTGGGTTCAGGCATTGGCGCTTTCGTCATTTGAATAGAAGTGGGTGGATTCTGAGATGTTTGTTTGCTTGCTTGCCTTTTTGTTGATTCTTTAGTGATTTTCAATTTTGGTCCAAAAGCAGCAAAGAGCGTTTTCATTGCTGATTTTACTTGCATATCTATCGAAGTCTCTTCAATCCCTGTGTCTGATTCTTCTGAGGTGTAAATTTTCTCTTTTTCATTTCTTGCATCGAGTAAGGCTTTTCACGCCAGGTATTTTGAATCTAGCTTTCTGATTGGCTCTGCTTCGCTCATCTTAGGGGTCCGTTGAAACCAAGATGGCTGCCATTCAAAATTTTGCGCGGGACTGTTAGTTTTCTTTTTCGCTGTATTTTTATTTTCAGGCAGATCGCTCACCGTTTTTGAGTCTTTAGATTTATTCGTAATGATGTGCTTCTCTTTCGCTGCTCCGTTGTTTTTTAATATTTCTTGGAGGTTCGCGATGAGATTTTCATCGTTCTTTTGGCTTTTTAAGAGTTTTAGTATCTCTGACCTGAGTTCGTTGTTTTCTATTTCGTTTTCTTCTTGGTCATCAGTCTCATCCATTGATTCTTCATTGTCAGTAGTGCAGTCTTCAGATTCTCTCGATATTGTATTCGTGGACTCATCGATTATTTCTTGATCTGCTTCCATTTCTTTGCTGTATGCCCTGGTGTTGGATCTTTCTCTTTTATTTCTGGAGTTTTCTCTCTCAGACATATTTAAAGTTTTATTGAGTCAATTTAACCATCCTCTGCTACCAAATTGTTACGATATTTTTCAGGATCAGACTCAATAAGTAGAATAAGAATTAGATATTCAAATAAAGCACTGTTTATTTACAGAAGGCATTCTATATTCACTGAATATTCACAGATAGAAGCTCAGAAGGAAAGCATACAGCTCCTTATATATACATGGGGTGGAGCTAGATATAGGAGTGGTTAAGTATGAATATATTAAATAGAGAAGAATAAGTTAACCCCTGATACCCTGGTCATATATTATTTACATAAAGGAGAATAAGGCATTTACTTGTGACATGCTTGATTTTCTCAAAGTTGATTTCCTCTTTTAAAATTCATAGTAGCTTTTAAAACTCAGAGTAAGTGATAAGGACTCTTCCAGATTTCCTTGTATGATACACAAACTTTTGTTTGAAGAAAATATGTTTTCTTCTATCTTTTCTACAACATTATTTTATTCCCTTTTGAATGATTATGGCTTTTCAGAAAGCGATAGATTAAAATCTGAAGAGCATAATGGAAAATAACTTTCATAAAGGCACAGTCACTACTTTATTAAGAGATGCCCCTTATCTAATCTAAGGATTTCTTGTAAGATTAATCAAAATTAGGATATGTATCAGAAATATACAAATTGCTCTTAAACAGATCATGATCTAATGATAAGACTCTGTTTCATTCACTTCTATTTAAGCAAAAATATAACTTTTTAATGAAAATGTAAATTAATGCCACTATTGCAATTACAGGAAAATTGCAATTTAAAAAAATTGTAAGAGTTAAGGCATCGGTTGGAAAGTCCTATATAGAAGGAAAGTTATTGTGGGAACCATTTCTTCTTCTCAAATATAGGAAGCGTAAGGAATTCTCTGAAGCAACATTTTACCTCGATTTACCAATCAAGTCTCAACATGGAAAATACAGCTGTATTTCTCCATGTATTCAACAATTATGAGATAGAATAATCTGTCCACAGCAGCCAACTTTCCCAATTTACAAATAACTTTAAGATACTCTGTTGATGATTAGGAAAAGAAAATCTCATTATTATTTATATGAATGGGCAAGCCCTTTCCTTTTTTTTTTTTAAATAATTAGCTGAAGTTTAGGAAATTTCTCAGGGTAGGGAAGTATGGATTTCACGGACTTATCTTTGTCCATCACATTGATTGTGCTTGAATTATCCTTGGTAGCACTGCATTCATGAGTATAACCAAGTACCGTATAAGAACATTTGCTCAACTGATACAGATCATACTCAGCCTGATTACATATGGATGATTTAAGGAAACCTATAAATAACGTAACTACCATACTATTCCTTAGCAAGAAGTGATTCTGAATATGAAGACATACAAGTGCATTTTAAAGGAAGCAATATATGTAACTGCCTATCCTTTTTATATATTTAAATTTATAACCTGCTTTTCCTTCAGATATGCCATTGTATCAATCCTTTTACAATTGAATAATATTTTGGTGATTCAAGCATTTAGCATTAATGATTCAAATGGAAAAAATTCATCCTCTGCTGTGTTTTTAACATTATAAACAGCCTTCCTCTGTAGTGCACATCCAGGAGATATGAAAAAAGAGTCTCATTATCTATACATGTATTCAGGGGTAGTATTCACTTATCTTCGTTACTGGTTTGCAAATGTGAGTGTGCGCGCACGCCACCTCTGCACATGTGCAGAGCATCAAAAACGGGATGTGATGACACCCAGGCGGGTGGGTGGAGCTTCCCACTGCCACTACCGTTTCGCCCGAACCAGATAGAACCAGCTGAGAACCACCATTGCATGTATTGCTCTCCAAAGCATGGTTTTTAAGTTCTATGAGAACTCAGCTTCAAGTGCTTAGGAATTCTTGGGCAATGGGAAACTGTTTTTCAGCACAAATCTAGGTGTTAGGTTATTGCATGTAATTGTGGAGGGATTTGAACAAAAGAATATTATATTATTGAATTGAATTTCTATACCGCCCTTCTCCCTGAGGACTCAGGGCGGTGTACAGCCAGAATTTAAAAAAAAAATGCAATACTAATATTAAAAACACTTAAAAGATATATAAATTTGGCCTAATTAAAACTCACTACCAATTAAAACATTTAAAACATTTAAAAATTTCTTCTTAAGCCAGCCCGGCTTGCTTGAAAAAATAGGTTTTAAGGGCACGACGGAAGGCACTGAGGTCTTGGATTGTCCTTATCTCTGGGGGCAGCTGATTAGACCATTCGTGTGTTTCTTTTCAAGTGTGTGGGGGATATTCATTAATACATTTTCCTAGTCCCACCTGTGTTAGCAAGAAGACAGACACAGGGCTTTTATAACATTTCTATGTTCTACGTTTTTGATTAAATGTAGTTCGAGTGTGCAGTGCCTCAGAGGACATAACATATGAAGCAGGGGTGAAATCCAGCAGGTTCTAACAGGTTCTGGAGAACCGGTAGCGGAAATTTTGACTGGTTCGGAGAACCGGCAAATACTACCTCTGGCTGTCCACAGAGTGGGGTGGGATATTGCAATATCCTTCCCCTGCCACGCCCATCAAGCCACGCCCACAGAACCGGTAGGGAAAAATTTTGAATTTCGCCTCTGATATGATGGCACAACCGAATACATCACTTGAGCTCCTTAAGCCAAATATTTTTTCTGCTGTGATCACGTAAATACCTGAAAAGAATAATGTTTGTGTATGGGAAAAGACATGTCTGGTTTAAGGAGTCCATTTTCATGTCTTCTCATACTGAAGTCCATTTTTGCTTTTGAAGTGAATTGCATGGCCCTAATGTATAGCTTTGCTTTAAGTGTTTCTTGGACAGAAAGCTAAATTGAAGTCTGGCAAACCTGCCATAATTTAGAGTTGCATTTACACCATCCCTTCTGATTTCTACAATAACCACAAGATAGAAGCCATGTGCTTTCCATTTTCACTCCCACACTTCCTGCCAATGTGCTACTTCTTTAACAGTGGGTTTAATAGTGTTTAAAAACATGTCCATCAGTTTGCTAAATTATTTATAAAGCTTTTAGTACATCCATATGGTGAAGATGGAAGGAATTTAGGAGGCATTTCCCTCATGACCTATCCTTAGCTTTATTAGTGCTGAATGCACTTTATTTCATAGAAGGTCATTCAGGCTGTTTTCATCTTGTTTCTTTCACCCTCTTATGAGCAATATTTAATGAGTTTGTAATCTTCTTTTTTTTTAAAAAAAAAAAATCCGTTGGCTGAAACATTAAGACTTGGTGTAAATTTTCTTGAAATAATGGCAGTATCATGACTATCCATAAAATCACCTTAGAACCATTTTTATTCTAGCTCCCTATAAGTAAACTCAACAGAAGAAAATGATATTTCTAAAATCTATTTTCGAATTTTTCAAGGACATAGCTAATAGATACTAATTTAAATATTTTATTTATTTTCTAACTCACATATTTATGTTTTAAAAAAACAAAACTCAAAGCATACTGTACATATAACTTTTATCGTTCTGCTGATTATCTCACAACAATGTGTAGTTAGTCATATTTCAATACAATTTCAGGATATGCTGCTGTGACATTTTTTACAGAACTCTAAAGGACATAAAACAATTATAATTGCAATATTTACAATATTTACATGAGCCATAGTGGTGCATTGGTTAGAATGCTAATTCTGCCAACTGCCAGCAGTTTGATTATCACCGGCTCAAGGTTGACTCAGCCTTCCATTCTTCTGGGGTCAGTAAAATGAGGACCCAGATTGTTGGGGGCAATACGTTGATTCTCTAAATCGCTTAGCGAGGGCTGTAAAGCACTGTGAAGCAGTATATAAGTCTAAGTACTATTGCTATTGCTATTTCCGGTTAGTTTTTCCTTTCTTTTTCATATGTGCTTCCTTGATTTAAGGATAATACTTCCTGCTGAGTATTATCTGAACTGTCTCTGTGTCTCCATTATATTTTCTAATTTATTTGGCTTCAGGACAAGACAGTGCAGACAATTAGAGATTGGTATTTGGATGGTGGCTCCTTCCTGCCAAGTTTTTAAGGAGTATTTCTGGCCATCAGACCTTAACAAAGTAGTAGCAGAAATCAGTAATTAAATAGTGTTCAACTAGAAACTCTATCCGTAGTTCAACTAGAAACTCTCAGAGTTACTGGAGCTCCTGATACAATATAAAGGCAATGTTTGATATAGTTACCTAATATTAATTTATTCAAAAGAACTGTAGGAAAAACTTTTAAATATGTAGAATTTATAGCTCTTTATAGTTCACCTTGTTTTTGTGGAAACAACATAAAATCAAAGGGTCATAGTTAGTGGTAATGTGAACCATCAAATCCAATTTCCTGTTCTAGATTTGAATAAATCTAATAGGAGATAGTTATCACCTCTTTGATTAATTGTTCCACCTTTCTGCTTCTCTTACATTAGGAAGTTTTTCCTTAACATTCACGTAGAATTTGTTTCCTGTAAATAAAATAAATTATTCACTGTCTTGTATTCTGGGATGTATTCTTCTCTTTGACATCCCACCAGAAATGTTATTTACATTTATTTATTCATCATATTTATATGTCTGCCCATCACATAATCAAATGCTTCTTGGCATCATACAGCAAATAAAATGTTAAAATTATAAAAGGCACAAAATTGAAAAGTGATTGGATGAAGACCAGCTGTTAATTATACTGGAGCCATCTCAATATTTTGCCAGTTCCCTATGGTCTCCAAATCTGATGACATAACCTTAAGTGACTTCCAGAAAGTTAAAAAGAACTAGCCTCATTTCAAGAGAAAGAATCTATATACATATAAAAACGGCTGTGTGTGTATGTTCCAGCATAACTTTGGAACGCCTCGACCAATTTCAACCAAACACAGATGACTTACTCTCTGGAAAAAAATTAATGTTTTTATTTCATTTTATTTTTATTTTACCTCAGGGTGTGTGTTCTGTTAAGATGTAGCCTGTTGTGCCTTAAAATGGCTTCTACTGTGCAGCACAGTGGAATTGCCATGGTAATGGCTTCACATTACTCCACAAGGGGGCTCCCTTTGGTAAAGGGGAAAATCCAATATTAGAAATTATGTTTGGTACAGACATTTTCAACAAGGCTTTGATTATTCCTAAGGACAAATGTATGGCCATGATCACTAAAACATTACTGCAACTCGGCCTGCCTGCACCAACTACGAGACCAACATGACATACTTCACACAGATTACATACGAGAAAATAACTACAACGTTGAACAGTTTAGTGCATATATTGCAGACAAGAAGCCACTTCTAAATCAATATCAGAAAAAAGCATACCAAATGATCATCGATCAGCTAGCAAAACAACAAAGTGCTATAATTTACTTGATGCTTTTGGGGGCACAGGGAAAACATTTTTAACTAATTTAATTCTAGCCGAAATCAGGGCTCAGCTTGAAGTTGTTCTTCCTGTCTAATACAGGATTGGGATAAATAAATACCCAGCCAATGCCGGGTTATTAGCTAGTGTTCTATAAAATGGTCCAGTACCTAGGACCTTCCTAATGATGTTCTTTAGCGGATGAGATTGACAGCATGCCCACTTTGCTGGATCTGGTGGGGTGGGAAGATGTAATCAGGTAGAGGTGGTCCTTAAAATAACGAGTCCCATGCCATGCAGGGCTTTCAAAGCTAAAACTGGCACCATGAATTGGTTCCAGAAGCAGATTTGTAAGCAGTGCAA
This sequence comes from Arizona elegans, assembly GCA_022577455.1. NCBI lineage: Eukaryota > Metazoa > Chordata > Lepidosauria > Squamata > Colubridae > Arizona > Arizona elegans. Next base: position 64,713,998 of record JAKOOJ010000009.1, read on the forward strand.
CTCACAGAGTAGATTTACAGTATAACACATATTCGTCGAGAAACACACAAATAATTGCTCACACTGCTGCATTCTGTGACAGCTGAAGGCACATGAGTAATAAGACTTCATTGATAATTAGAGAAAAATAGAGAAGTTCTAAAATTTAGTTAATTCTGGTATTTAAGAAGAATATAAAACTGCTTGTTTTAAAAGATGTTTCAGATTTAATTCATGCATTACCTTCTCTTGTTTGATATTCTCCTGCCTCTCTTTCTGAGGAATGGAACATCACCACGCATCTTTCTCTCTCATTCCTTTCATTATTACTATTTAGATTTGTTGTGGAATATCTTTACTATAAATTTTTTCTATAAGCTAAAGTGAACCCAACATACTTATTTCATAAACCCACTCACTTTTGTATCCCAGACCATATGCATTCAATATCCCTATATTTTTTTCATCCTATTTCTTCTTTTTTCTTCACGTACACTTTTTTAAATAACTGATTCTCACTGCATACAACATATTCTTATGTTTTTTTTAAAAAAAACCATAGCAAATCCTGTCTTCCATAAAGAAGAAGTAGAAGCATCTTTTAATAGATGAACTTTTTGCTAATTTAATGGATGAAATTTTTGCTAATCAGTTAACCAACCTATGTAGGAAACACAGCACAATAGTAATGGAGGATTTTAACTACCCTGACATCAACTGGGAGACAAACTCTGCAACAAATGTGTCATCAAACAGATTCTTGATCAACCTAGCTCATAATTTCATCACCTAAAAGGTAGGCGAGGCAACTAGAGGAACAGCTATACTGGAACTTATTCTTACCAACAGGAAAGAAGTGACAGAAGGGATTGAAGTTGCAGAAACTTTAGGGAAGAGTGACCATGTCATATTAGAATTCAATATCAAATAGGCACAAGCAACAGAACATAATCAAACCAGTATCTTAGACTTTAAAAGAGCTGGTTTACCAAACTCAGAGGAAGCTTGGGAAGGATGCCATGGGTCAAAATCTTAAGGGGGAAATCAACTCAAGAAACTTGGGAAACTCTGAAAAATACAATTATAAAAGCCTAGTCCAGTTTAATACCACTAAAAAGAAAAACAAACAAACAAACAAGACCCCCCCCCCAAAAAAACAGCATATTGCACAAAGAAATATAAGACCAACTGAGACAAAAAAGGATAAAAAAAATGGAAAGAGGGACACATAACTAAGACACAATACCAACAAATAGCCCAAACCTGCAAAGGTGAAATTAGGAAAGCTAAGGCTTTGAATGAAGTAAGACTTGCAACAAATGTAAAAAAACAATTTACAAAGTTTTTTCCAACACATAAAAAACAAGAAAAAAAGTCAAAGAAACAATAGGTCTACTAATGGGAGAAGATGGCAAAGAAGTAACAAGTAGTAAAGAAAGAGCAGAACTGCTTAATTCATACTTTGCATCTGCCCTCATGCATATAGAAAATGCTACTCAATTTACCAAAACCAGAACCATAAATGACAGGTTAGGAATGCAAATTAAAATATGCAAAAATTAGGCAAGAGAACACCTGTTAGCTCTAGACAGATTCAAATCACCGGCTCTTGATAGACTATACCATAGAGTTCTGAAAGAACTAGCAGACGTGATTTCAGAATCATTGAAATTTATCTTTCAAAGTTCTTGGAGCACCAGGAAACTACCTGAGAACTGGAAAAGAGCTGATATTATTCCCATCTTCAAAAAAGGAAAAAAAAAAAAAACCAAATCGAGGAAATTACAGAGCAATCAGCCTGACATAAATATCCAGAAATATCCAGAAATTATCTGGGAATAGATAACCAAGCAACAAATTTGCGAACATCTGGAAGCAAACAATGTTATAACTAGAAGCCAACATTGATTTGTCAAAAAACAGATCATGCCAAACAAATCTTATTTCATTCTTCAACAAAATGACTAAATTAGTGATTCTGTGAAGTGCTGCAGACATAGTATACTTAGATTTCAGTAAATCATTTGATAAAGTAGACCACAAATTACTTCTTGGCAAGCTAGAAAAATGTGCGATGGACAGCACCATCACCAGATGGTTTTATAACTGGCTGACAAATCGTACTCAATGGGTAATCCTCAACAGGAATATATCTACATGGAGGAAAGTAAGCAGGGAGTAACTCAAGGTTCCATTTTAGGCCCAGTACTCTTCAATGTTTTCATAAGTGATCTAGATGAGGGAACAGAAGGCAATCTCATTAAATATGCAGATGACATTAAACTGGCAGGAATAGCCAACACCCCAGAAGACAATCTCAAAATCCAAAAAGATATTGGCAGACTCGAACACTGGGCCTTATCTAACGTAGTGAAATAAATTTAGGATTTTAGAAATTTGGCAAGAAAAACCAACTGTACAGGTACAGACTAGGTGAAACCTGGCTTAATGCCAGTAACTGTGAGAGGGATCTTGGAATCCTAGTGGACAATCACTTAAATATGAGCCAACAATATGGGGCAGCAGCCAAAAAAAGTCAATGCAATTTTAAGCTGAATTAATAGCGGGACAGAATCAAGATTACATGAAGTTCTAGTACCACTTTATAAAGCCTTATTAAGACCACACTTGGAATACAGCATCCAGTTTTGATCATGTGGAATTGGGATCGTAGAAACACCCAGGAGCATAGAAGAGTTCAGAGGTAGATGCATAAATAAATGTCTTAAATGTATTTATTAATATAATAAATCATATTAACTATGTACAACAGAGATCAAGTCTCATGAGGAACAAACATGAAGAGAGAGAGATGGAGAAAGCACAAGGTGGAAAAGGTTGGAGGGGGTTTTATACTAAGGTAAGACCCTCCTTTCCACATAGGGGTGGAGACACTCTCTGCCTCCACTGGTGTCTGTATGACACATGTGCCAATGGCTTGCAAATACTTGACAGATCACCACAATAAAAAAAGGTGTTGACACTCTGGAAAAAGTGCAGAGAAGAGCAACAAGAATGATTAGGAGGCTGGAGGCTGAAACACATGAAGAATGGTTACAGGAGTTGGGTATATCTAATCTAATGAAAAGAAAAACTAGGGGAGACATGACAGCAGTGTTCCAATATTTGAGGAATTCCCTCAGACACATGGGTGTCAAGCTATTTTCCAAAGCAGCAAAAAGCAAGACAAAAAATAATGGATGGAAACTAGGAGAGAAGCAACTTAGATCTAAGGAGAAATTTCTTAACAATGAGAGCAATCAATCAATGGAATAGCTTGCCTAGCTTCAGAAGCTGTGGGTCCTCCATCACTGGAGGCTTTCAAAAAGAGATTGGATAACCATTTGTCTGAAATGGCATAGGGTCTTCTGCTGGAGCAGGGGTTGGATTGGAAGACCTCCAAGGTCACTTCCAAGTCTATTATTCTATGTTTTATGTTCAGTGCTAGTTTTGCCTATTCCTAGGGATAACATATATCTAATCTCCTACCAGCTTTTGCATGGCTTAACATTTCTTTAGCCATCTCCTTATCTTTAGGAAACATTCTATTAAGATATTCAAATTAGTCTTTTTTTTTTACCATTTGAATTTATTTATTTATTTATTTATTTATTTATTTATTTATTTATTTATTTATTTATTGGTTCGATTTATATGCCGCCCTTTTCCGGAGACTCAGGGCGGCTTACAATGCGTTAAGTAATAGCCTTCATACTTTTGTATATACCTGCTTAGTAGGGCTTTTGCCTCTCCCAAGCGGTGTTCTTTTTATACAAAGTCAGTTTATTGCCCCCACAAACCAAGTCCTCATTTTACCTACCTCGAAAGGATGGAAGGCTGAGTCAACCTTGAGCCTGGTGAGATTTGAACTTGCAGTAATTGCAGGCAGCTGGTGTTATTTAACAGTGCTTTATTTTATTTACTTGCCAAATACAAATATTTGGGACTATCACTGGTTGATTTTCAGATTTTCAGATGCATACTAATAGTGATCTAAATTTTGTTGCAAATTGTTCACGTTTTCAGTCCACAACACCACATCATTTCATACAATACATATATTCACGCGTTCCTAGCTACCACAGGTCTAATATTATAAGCATTCCTTATATGTCTATCTATAAATATACTAACAACCAAGTTGTTGGTATTTATTTTTGTCAAACACCGATTTCTTTCCACCCCCACTTGTTGGATGTTTGGGCGCCTGATTATTAGTGAAGCTCTAACACAACAAAGATAATGTCATGACAAATAAATTTTTCATGGCAAAAAAGATAATTTTAGAGGTGTTTATCTTTTTTTAAGAAAATATTAGTTTATCTTTAAAAAACCATTTATGAACTTGCTCTTTATAATCTTTGAAACAAGGGAAATGAATTGAGGAAACATATTGTAGGAAACTTTGTAGACAATGAACATATGTCATGTAAAGCTTCATTTCAGGAGATGCTTTAAATATACCAGACTGAAAGAAGAGTACTGGTGAAAAGGCATTTGGAATTCCCTTTACTTTTTGTGTGTGCTAGCTAAAGGTTACAGAGAACTGTTCCTGCATTATTTCATGAAAACTGTTAGTCTATAATTATATGCCCAGTTGTCCATATTGAACTATTACTAATAATAAAAGGATTATTTTTAAAAAAATAAATAAATATTTATGTATGACTGAATATCAGATGGAAAAACTTTCTGATTCCTTTTGGAGGAAGCTGTGTTCTGATTCTTGTTGACATTTATTTAACTAATAGAAAAAAGCTCATTATACTTCTGCATTCTTTGTCAGAATGTTTTTCCAGGTTACAATTTATTTATATAAGAGAACATTTATAAAATGATACATGATGACTTTTAAAATAAATTTATGTATTCTACATTCTAATTCCTCCTCTTCTTCCTCCATTTACTTTTCTTTCTCCACTTCCTCCTCCTCCTCCTCCTCCTTCTCCCGCTGTCTGTCTTTTTCTCTTTTTCTATCTGCTCGTAGTTGAACATGACATTAAATTTTATCCCACGGTTTTAGAAAACATTGCTTCCAATAGAAATGTGCAATCATAATGCCAATGGTTTAGGAAGATATGATGCTGAAATCATTCTATTTCGAAAAGGAAAATTGATTCTGTTGCAGTTTTCTATTTGGATGCAATTAGTAGAAAAGTCTCAAGTTCAAAAAAAAGAAAAAGAAAGAAAATGATTTCCATTTCTGAAAGGAGGTGAAAATATGTGCATACTTGTTTTGTATGTATGCGTGCGAACAGAACTACAAAATGAGACAGAAATAAAATAGCAAGTGAAAAAGTCAGCAGCTGCAAATTGAAATGTTATAATAGGCGAAGATGATTATACACACTATCTCCATATATCCTGTGGTATATGTTTATGAACAATGGCAGTTTTAATCTAAAACCTAAGGAGGGTTTTTTTTTTTTTTTTTTGGCTTTCTTAATGCAGCCTTCAAATAGAATGTTAATTATGTGGATTAAGTTTCTTTTCTGTGCTATTTGTACCATCTTTCAGCATCTTGGAATCATATTATTGTTACAGGCAGAATGGGTAAATAATGAGTTGTTAAAATCTCTTGAGATGAGCTAATCTTAAATCAATGTTAAATATTCAACATAAAGTAAAACATTGAAATATTTTGTTGTGCGTATAATCCATCTACTGCGTGTTGAAAACAATATTTCATTTTACCTTGGATGCATTAGATATCCTGGTTAGCCAAGAAATCAAACTGCAAAGTTTTAAGTTGAATATTGCTTTTTGCTATAGCTATATGAAACTTGTTGAAAGAACGAAAGATGAAAGATATATTCAGTCTGAAATTAAGATTATTAGCAGGCAAAATAAATGCAATTATACAGCGTATATATATATATATATATATATATATATATATATATATATATATATATATATATATATATATATATATATATATATATATATAAAATTGTACAGTATAGCAAGTACATGCTGATTTTTCTATCTAAAATGGCACCTGATAGGACCTTGGAAGCTGGCCTTATTTGTGTTTTGGAACACCATTCCAGAACAAGACCCGATGGCCTAGAGGTGGAGCTCTTGCCTCACAATCAGGAGCTTGTGAGTTCGATCCTAGTAGAGGCAGATGTAGGATCGCCTGCTCGGGCAGGGGGTTGGACTCAATGACCTGCAAGGTCCCTTCCAACTCTGTTAATTATCTATCTATCTATCTATCTATCTATCTATCTATCTATCTATCTATCTATCTATCTATCTCATAAACAAGTAAAATAAAATGACCAAACCTTAATAGAAGCTTTAAAATAAGTTTAATTAGGTTTGGTTCCGTAAAAAATCATTTTGCTTATTACAATCATACTGAGCTGCTTATAGGTCACCATGATATCTGTATGTATCCAACTACATGCCTGTATGTGCATTTACAAGGCAAAAAGCAATTGCAAAGACAGAATGGGACAACTCGCTGGGACCAGCTTGTTGCAGCCAACTCGCCATGGCCAACTCAACACAGCCAACTTGCTGTGGGACAACTTGCTATGGCCAATACAACAGTTTAATTTAATTATTTAAAATAATTAAAAATATTTTAATTTTTGTCATTCACATTTCATTTTGGCCCTCTTCTTGTATCCTTTATTTAATGATTCTTTTCTACCATTTCTTTGATATTAGTGTAACTCTTGTCCTGTAGTGAGTTGTTTGGCTATGGTGAATTGGCTGCGGCAAGTTGTCCTAGACCCTTACAAAGAAGTCAATGAATCCATATTTTAGAGCACAGTGTGCATAACATTAATGCTTCATATTAAGAGGCTTTCTTGAAAAAAATGTAAAAGTATTTATAAAGATATTTATATTGACAGAAATAAATATGAGTGTATATCAGTAGTGGGTTGCAAAACCCGTCGCTACCAGTTCGTTCGTGCAGGCATGCACAGAAGCATCCAGCTGGGCAGAGCTTCCTGCCGCCACCGCTACCGGTTCCCCGATCCAGGTAGCAACCCACCACTGGCGTACGTACATTTTCATGTATACACATGTATTTCGTGTATTTGTTAAAAATGGAAGTCCAGACTGGAAAATAGAAAATGAGAAAATGAAATAGAAATTAATATACTGACTTGTGTGTCCAGAAATAATGTTAATCTAACAAAAGAAATCTCTGAACTCCCAAGTTTCTACTAAATAATGGCAAAGAGACCTAAAAATGGAACAGATTTTCACATAGGCAGCATTTTTATTTACACTCCATTTGGGAGATTCACACAGAGTTTAACTGGTTGTAATAGCAGTTTTGGAAGAATAGCTATTTCACTTTGGTTCCCTTTTATATTTGGCACTGCTGATTCTACAAAAGTCTCTTAAGATATAACTACAAATCAAGACATTATTTTGTACTTTGAAAACCTATATTCTAAATCATCCAACCCAATAATTTTCCATTGCATGCTAGAGAAAGTGAATATCAAAGGTATCCCTGTTCACTCAACCGAACCGTAACTTTTAAAACTCCACTGAGTGTTGTCCCATCTTCAGTCAGTGGTTTTGCCTAAAGTTAATTGCCCAGTTGACTTGTTACAATTCAGTATCTTTGTAGGCCCTAAAAATGCTATCTTCCAATGACAGATTAGCTTGGACAGTATCTCAGGACATATTGCTCTGGGTGGTTTTAGTTATGTGTGCAATTCAATTAGTTAAATTAATTAAGCCAGGGGTCTCCAACCTTGGCAACTTTAAGCTGGAGGAAAGCTGGCTGGGGAATTCTGGGAGTTGAAGTCCTCCAGGCTTAAAGTTGCCAAGGTTGGAGACCCCTGAACTAAGCAATCCTATCCCTTATGAATAATACATGCAGGTCAGGCTTTCCTCACTCCTAATTCTACTTGTATTTATTGGATATATAACTCTTATTTTTCAGAAAGAACGAAATAATATTTGATATCAGTCTTAATAAAAAGCCTATTCTGTGTTCATCATATTCTTATCCCTTAAACTTAATGGCTTTTAGATTGTTTTCCTTTGCACGATAATGAATGCTGATATTGCAATTAAATCTAAAACGGCAAACCATTAGCTTAGTGTTTGCTGTTATGTTTGAATCTGAAATTGAAAATAATCCTTCAGTTCAGCACTTCCCAACCTTTTCTATGCCCCAAACCCCTAGCAAATGTTTGATTAATGTTCACATCCCCTATAAAAATAATTGTGACTTGTGACTCATCATGAAAGGACACAAGTCGATCTTCATCACACACACACCCTGAAATTCTCATACCGCTGGTCTTAGCTTATTTGGCTATAGATGTTGTGGCTCCATTACCTGAGCCTGTGTCATCGGCAGGAGAGGACTCCGAGAGTGAAGGAGAGGAGTTGGCAAGGCCACCCTCTCCAGGACACTCCTCTTTGGTGGGTGCCTTCGGTGTCCGCCGAAGGGCAAGAGATAGGGCCGGGGCCAAGCACATCCACGCAGCCATAGGTGGACAGTGATGAGAGTAATGAGTCTTGGCTGGATGCACGCCAGCATCGCAGAGATAAGCACGTGCAACAGAAGAAAAGGCGTGCCCGAGATTAGGCTGAGTCACTGGACCACACCCCACAGGGTATAAAAGGGAGCGTGGTGGCCAGTCAAGCCTTGTGACGAACAAAGCTGAAAACTTCCACGCCATTCTGCATTGCCGGACTTTTGCTATAGACTTTGCTGGATTATCTTTGGACTTGATTTACTCTGTAATTATTGAGCATTTTACTCTGATTACCAGAAGCGGAGAGAAGTTATCTCTTTCCTTCGTAAGTAATAAACTCTTGGCAGGCAGCCACTAGGTTGCTGCCAAGTTCTGTTATCATAAGGAAAAGGATTTTGTCGGATGGTTTGGTCTTTAACTCTTGGATGTCTGTTGGTGTGTGTGCGTGTGGGATGGGGACAGAACAATAGAATACCATCTGGCTGTTTCTCTCACAGGGTGCCAGCAGCCTGCGGAACTGGCAGCAGAGTCAGACAGTGAGAAGGCTGGGGAGGAACATGGGCCAGTCCTGAAGTCTGGGGAAGGCTTGGATGAGGGCTCTGTGTCAGAGGCTGAGATGGGGCCAGGGCCTCTGGGAGTTATGTGCGGACTCTGGAGCCTCCAGAGTCGGACATCAGAGAGGCAGAGGAACAGGGGGAGCCTGTTCCTAGTGCTTACATGCACAGAGCTGCCAGAAGGCAAGTACAGTTAAAACATTTCAAGTCCTGGGAGACTCTGGAACTCAAAAACTTGAAGGACTCTATTGCTGATACAGTGCTGTTAAATATACTACGAGGCGGTAAAATAGAAGGGCTCCTCCTAAAATCCATTCTCATCTCTAGAATTTTAAGCATGTCCAGCTCCAGATTTTACAGCTGCATCACTGGGCCCAGTTGTTCAACCTCCCATATATATGCAACATTAGCATTAGATCCTTCTATGCTACGTAGCATATCAGGTTAACACTTGTAAGTATTTTGACTGAATGGTTTGTGTGTATGGGAAAAAACACAGTCAAATCATCAGGAATCCCAGTATGAGGTGCTGCAGGTCCAACTTTGTCTTCCACTTTACTGTATTATCCACATAAAGCTGCTTTGGAAGGTCATTCAGTGGTTTAGAGTTAATTTCCATGAATTCACTGATGATACCCAGCACTACATTTAGGTCAATTGGTAGATGAAGTGTTTTTTTTTTTTTTTTTAACCAGTTGGTATCTGGAAGCTATAAAGATGAAGAAAGAGGCTCAATCTTAACCTTAGCAATTTACAATGCTGTTGATTCAGAGGTTGACTGAATTCCAGGTTGATATCAATATTAGTTCTTGATAGAGTTGGACTCTCTCCAGAAAGAGCAATTTGGGATTCTTCTGGATTCTGTATTTCTCATGGAATGTTAGGGGGAAATTTTGCCAGGAGGACTATATGCTGGCATATAGACTGCTATAATGTCACAGAACTGCCCTTGAATATTTGCAAACTGCAACTACTATCAAATGTGGCTGCCTCAGACCTTCCAGAATGGCTGGAATCCAAAAAGTGAATTTTTAAAATGTGTTGGAAGTTTTAAAGTGTTTTAAAGGCAAAAGACGTGCTTCATATTTTTTGCCGATAGGAAACTATTTAATCCCTTAAAAAACCCAAGTCTGTCTCCTGTACAACTTCCCTGCTTGTTCCTATAGTTGGGATCTAGTCATTAAGAAATGGACAAATCTGTAGCAGCCCTCTAACCCAGAGGCGTCAAACTCACATCATCACGCCGTCATCACATGACGTATTGGGACTTTCCCCCCCCCCCTTCACTAAACTGGGTGCAGGTGTGGCTAGTGCATGATTCATTTGGCCTGTGGGCTCGGAGTTTGACAGCCCTGCTCTAGCCAATGGAAGTTGCTTTGCCCCTTATTAAAAAAAAAACTTACTTTCTCACCGGCAATGAGACTTCGGTCAGTCAAAGGGTCAGCAGCCTTGCCCTGCCCTCAGAAGTATCAACAGAATCTAACAATTTTGTCCAAAATGCTGACATGAACATCACAATATGAAAATTACCACTTCTTTTTTATCTATGCGTAATGTACTCAGGCAGCTAAAGGAGTGGAGCATGGTTATTATAACAAAAGGCTCATTTTGTTATCCCTCCCTAAACCCCTGCCTGTCCTATCTTAATTAGGCTTGCAAATACTGTGATTAAATGTTTTCATGGCAAAAATATTGTCTCTGCAGAATAGTTTATTATCATAAATACTGGAGTGATATTCTATGACCAGATGAGACTGACACGCCGTACAGAGGATCTGATTAACTGGCCAATGTTAAATTGAAGTTGGTAGACAGTGTACTGTATTAAAAAATTAGAGTGCAAAAGGCAATTTATATTTGTTCAATAAACCAAAAAGAAATTAGAAAGAAAACAAACAAATACACCCCGCCATATACACACACAAGCAGGGGCCAACTCAAAATAAAACACAGGAGAAGATGTTGTAATGTCAAGGCTTTATCTTTCTAGACTCAAAAATTCACAGAATGGTAACTGTAGGCAGGAGTGACAAATCTATAAAATATATTAAAGTGCAGGAACATCAAAGTGATAATAAAGGCACACATTGTGAAAGCTATAATTTTTCCAGTTATAACAAATAGATGTGAAGGCTAGGCCAACAACAATGCTAAGTGAAGAAAATTGAATTTTTCTTTCAATTTTTGATAATATTTTGGACCAACAGAAAAACAACAAATAATTTAGTATTACATGAAGTAATACTGCCAACCCTGATGCTAGCCTGACTGAGGCCATTTTGAGACTTCAGTGTTGACACGCTGGAGAAGAGGGATAGGGAGGGGGAAAATAGAGATAGTTTGGGAGTTGTAGTCAAAACAAAATACTTTCTCTTGGGAACCAAGGACATTCCTCCAGATGCTTGGAAGGAGGGGACTGGAGTCACTTAGCAACTGGACAATATCCTGATGGGATCATGTGGCTGATAGTTTTGAGAAAGTGACAAACATTTGCTTTTAATTAGTTGAAAATCGCGGGAATATTCAGAGTCTGTTTTCACCAGCCTGTGCCAATGTGACATATCCAACAAACCTATTCTTTGAGGAATTTGCCTGCCTCAGAGTTTTGTTTGCTATGGGTATGTTACTTGGAACCCTAACACTTGCTCACTGGAAACATTAATAATGAAACTTAAAAATGAACAGGTAGTACGAGATCAAGAGTTATTGGAGAAGACCCTGATATAGACCCAATGACCCAATGCCTGGAGCTGTGTAGGAAGGAACAGACTAAGGCTCAATCCACACAACACTGAGTGGCTTTCCACCCTCCCCTCCCCCCAAATCCTCAGTATTCCATTGTTGACTCTCAAAGGATTGCATTTCTGTGGTCACCTCATAATTAGGTTACTGCAAAGTGTAATCTGCAGTTTGTAAAGCTGTTTCTGAATGTGGTGGACTGGAAAGGGATGGGTGTGTGTGGCATTATATGCGTGTCATTCCACCGCTATGTAAGCTGCATTGCTTACCAGATGGCTTCTGGGTGCAGTTCAAAGTGCTCATTTTCATCTTTAAAAACATATAAAGCATATGGTAAAGGTTCTCCTCGCACATATATGCTAGTTGTTCCCGACTCTAGAGGATGGTGCTCATCTCTGTTTCAAAGCCAAAGAGCCAGCGCTGTCTGATGACAATTCCGTGGTCATGTGGCCGGCATGACTAAATGCCAAAGGTGCACGGAACAGTGTTACCTTCCCACCAAAGATGGTCCCTATTTTTCTATTTTTCTCTTTCAAACTGCTAGGTTGGCAGAAGCTAGGACAAGTAACAGGAGCTCACCCTAATATGCAGCACTAGGGATTTGAACCGCTGAACTGCCGACCTTTTGATCGACAAGCTCAGCATCTTAACCACTGAGCCATTGTGTCCCTCTCAGATATGCCTATCTGAAGAACTACCTATCTCCAGTTGCGTCTGCTTAACTGGTATGGTTGAGCACAGGAGGCATATTCTGCAGTCTATTATTTAAAGAGTGTCATCTTGTAGGACCCAGGAAGCCCACATACTCTGTTTCAACTCCTCTGGAATGAAGAGATTTGTGACTCTCCCACCTTAGGTCCTCCAAGAAAATGCTGAAGACCTCAATGTTCTCCCAGGTCTGGTGGGCAGGGTGAGATTGTGGAGCCCCCTTTTTGTCCTTTTTCCTGTTCATTTTGCTTTGCTTAGTTTTGAATTCTTCTGGTCAGTTTTATTTTTTTTAATATATATTTTACATCTAAATTTGTTCTTAGGTGGAAGTCCTCCAGAGCATGTGGGAGTCAGATTGCTTATAAATTAAAGAGCACAATTTACCGAGTATATAATTTCTGAACCAGATTAATTATCCATTGCTTAGTGAATTTTGGAAGTAGATATAACATTTTTTTAGTTCAGATTTGGCACCTCTTTTAGCTGATAATTATTTCAGGTTGCCTGAAGATGATATAACTGATGCATAACTTTGATATCAATAGAAGTGAATATTTGTCATTCAGGATTGAACTGTGGGGTCCTTGGTTTCCTCTGAACTTGGCTGCTTTCTTGCAAATACTTCATTATCCCACTAGGTAGTATCTCAGTGCTAACAAGGAAATATTCGCAAGAAAACAAGCTCAGACAGCATCAAAGACCCCACATAACTGTGAGTTAGAAAGAATAAGCAATGGCAAACTTTTTGATTGCTGATGTTCAGATTGCAGATATCTTTCTTTTTGTAGTAAACAAGATTAATTTAATTTAAACACTTTTGATTTAAATAACTTTCCCTTAACTTATATTTGGACTTATCCTTTCATATAAAATTAATATGAGAAGTCCTGGGTCACTGCATTGTAATCTGATGCTAATACAAGCAGAAACCATAGCACAGGCTACTCTCATTTGATATAGACGTTTCTTAGATGAACTCTGCCCATGTGATTAATAATTTCCTGTATCATCCCCATATTTTCACCCTATACAGCTGAATATAAACACAAATAAAATTGTGCGGTAAATTGTAGAAACCTAAAATAAAATTTACAACGAACTCAGATTTTTGTGAGTCCACTTTTACTTTTATAGTTAAGTGGGGCCTCAACTACTTCAGCAAGATTTTTGCATTAATAAGAACCTTGCCTTAAGATAATAATATATTATGCCTTAAGATAATAAATCAATTGTGTTATGGAAAACCAGTCTCAATATGTATAACTTTTATGCTGCCAATATTTGTGTGTGTGTGTGTATGTGTGTGTAGAGATGGAGGGAGGGAGGGAGGAAGGGGAAAGGAGGAAGGAAGGGAGAGAAAGAGGGAGGGGGGAAAGGAGGCAGGGAGAGGGAGGGAAGGGGGAGACAGAGAGAGACAGAGAGAGGGAGGGAGGGAGGGAGGGAGGAAGTCAAGATGATCTACCTCTTGTGCAATACCTGATTTATTATAAAGATAATTCAAAAAGAGAAGAGCATTTGCCATTATATTGCTACTTCTCTGGAATCCACTTCTGTTCCTGTTTAATAATTATTGCAGTTATTGCGGTATAACCCAAATATAGAAATGTTAACACATTGTTTTTAATGCCAAAATACATGGACATTTTAATTTCATTTTCCCTGTTTGTCCAATTTTAAAGGATGATATGAAAACATGTCTGTCTAAATATGTCTAGTTACTTGAAAAATGTTCATTGCACAAAATGGTTGTAATAATAAACTAAAGAACAACCTAGAGAAATACCAAAATGAAGTATGCATAGGATATAGATGCATTAAAATTTATGGAGACTGGTCTGGTCATGATATATTGAACTGAGGAATAGGATGGAGCAAGTATCATGTTGCTGTCCAATTTACCATATTTATCCTAGAAGGAAAACAGTGGGTATTCTGTTTGACTTTAAAAGAGATGACACTTTTGGGAATCAAGTAAGAACTTATGTCTGTTCCTCTTTGTGTGAATTTAGGAAGCAACATTGCAAGGCCCAAAGGGCAGCTTAAAAACATAGAAATATTGGTGAGCTTTGGCTTCCTGAGTATTTGATGGGACACGGCTGATTTTATCTCTTGGAAGGAAGGGCAGAATAGAAATAAATTTGCCACTTAAGAGCATGGTGCTTGAAACTTATGTTTAGATATGCATGGAATTCACTGCTTGAAATGGTTATCAGTCAATATTTTCAGTAGGTTGTGACACAAAATAAGAAGAATATTGAGTTTCAGAGTTCAAAACATCATAAATTTTAGCAAGTGGTCGTTCAGGGAAATCGTAAGAAGCTTAAGCAGAAGTGGAAATATGTAGGAGAGGATTAAAGTGAAGCAAAGGCAGGAATAGAACATTTTCTAATCACACTGTAGAGGCAGTGATAAGCAAGTTTGGAGACAGACATTTTCTTAATAATAAAGGCATCATTAAAGTTCTCTTTAGCCTGAAATGTAGGTCATATTAAACATTTAATAAAGCTTAAATACAAGTGTTCCATATATTTAAATCTTCTCCAAACTCTTTTAAGTCAAGTTATATTTCACTCCTGAGATACAGAAGTAATTATTTTATTACACAACTGTTTAAAAATAAATTTCACAACCCATATTTAGAAAGCTTATAAAATTATGACCCACTTGTTTCTCAAGAGCTATAATTTTGTTTTTCTGATAGGATGCTACTTGTCTAGAAAGCTAGAAATTGGGCCATCTTCTAATAAAAAATCTGCAACTTACTAGACACATACAGCACAGACAAAAAGATCATGACAGAAATGAAAAATTAAATGAAAAATTAAAAAAAAACAAATTAATAAAATATTGACATTTCTTAATGGCCTTTAAATATGTAAGAATGCAGTAGTATGACTAATCATTGACAACCACACTGCAAAGTACAGATTACTTGCTAGTGAACTGTGGTGGTATAAGGGTTAGAATGCAGTATTGCAGGCTAGCTCTGTCCATAGTCTGGAGTTCGATCTTGACTGGCTCAAGATTACCTCAGCCTTCCATCCTTCTGAGGTCAGTAAAATGAGGACCCAGCTTGTTGGGGGCAATAGGCTGACATTTGTAAACTGCTCAGAGAATGCTGTAAAGCACTCTGGAGCAGTATATAAATCTAATCCATGAAAAAACCTGTCTTTTTGTAGAACATCTAGGATAAACTGAATATTGATAATCCAAATCTATGCAGAAAATGGCAAAAATGGTTGTTGAATGAAAATGACCTGTTGAAGAAAAGCAAGTTCCCTGGCCCAATTTAGGTTTAGATGTGACAGGGTATGACTGTTCATGAGTGTGTGATAGATTACAACAAATAATAATTACACAATTGATACTAAACATATCTACTTTTATTCAGAATATTCTAGAAAGTCATCAAGCATTATTAATAAAAACAATATGAAATTCAATCTTAAATTCCATGAGATGACTCTAAGGATAAAGAAATGAGATAAGATAATAATACGTAACTTCAAAGATATGTCTGTGTTTTGGGAAATGTTAAAAAAATTAATAGAGTGTTGACAAGACATTTGGTGTTACTTGTGTAAACAGATCTCAATTTTTTCAGGACCATGACTCTAAAATGAGAGGTTAGGGTAAGAAATAAATATATCAGTCTCTATCATTACAACTGAATATATCAAATAAAATATGATGGAAACTTACAGTATTATGCTTTAAAATTTTACTATTTTACTGGAAAATGGAAACCCGTTTACTTTTGCAGAATATCTGAAATATAGTTTTCTTGTAAGTCTGTCTCTTTCACTCCACAGATATTCTGGATTAATATTTTCACTTTACAGTGGTAACTGTAACTATTGAAAATCCAATTTTCCTATTTGCCAGGGTGGCCAAAACATAAATGAAGCAGTACATGTTCATTAAGGAAACAAGGATGGCTTTCATGGACTGAATGATTTCGAGCAGTATAGTGAATAGTATTTATATAAATTTGTTTTAGCTATACTTCTTTTTAAAAATCACACTTATTAATTGCAATCACTATGAACAGAAATAGTAGAATATTAACAGGTATCTAATGGAGAATTACGGGTTAAGTAAGAGAACCTTATGGTGTATAGGGCAAAGTCATCTATATTATTCAACTTAGTTCTAATAGCTAATTTATTTCTGTCTTTTGCAATTGACCGATGGTTATTTTGTTCAAATTGATAATGTTCAAATGATGCTCCAATTGTTTTGAGGTCATTGTTATTGGTACTACCTTCACTTTCTTTTGTCTTATTATTGTTATTTGCTGCTTTTAAAAATGAATAAAGTAATTTCAGGATTGCACATAAACTTGAAATATTTGTAGTGTAAGAGAACTGAAAACAATGAACTGCAAATCAAAAAATTCTTGCTTGAATGTCCTACTATTAGGTGGCATTACATAAGAAATGCTTATTCTCTATCTACAACTTGAAGATATATTAATCTGTTTTCATAAGATAGTTGCATAAAGGTATTTTTGGAAAGTCTCCAATATTATGTAATGTAAATGTTATATTTTCATCTTCATTATCATTTAATCTTTTCTTTAAAGAATATTTGATATTAGTCTCATGAAAAAAAATATTTGGAAAGAAATCATCCCTGCTTTCTAAATACTCTCATGCATTATGTTACTATAGCATATATTATTATCATAATACAGCAAGTATTATTATTACTCTTCAAACACAAAAAATACCTACAGGATTAAGAAGGATGGTAAGAAACAGTTCACCTCCTTGGATACTTTTGTCTAGTTCTTGAGGGCCACCAGGATATTCTTTGTAAAAAATTGTATGGGTGAAAAGTCCACATGTCTGTCGAGGGAGTACCTAAGATAAATCAACAACAACAAGCAAGCTTTTGGTTTGGATATCTACTTATACATGCACACACTGGTGTATGATGCATTGGTATGTGATTCCCTCAGCTGTAACATTCTGATAGCTAAACCTCTATAGTTTTCAATCTAAACCATAGACTAAGATTAAAAATTTTCCTGTCAGAGGATACAGCACCTTGAAGGTCAGTTGAGGGCCGTGTCATAACATATGGTAATAATCATGCAATCAGATCCGCATTAAATAGGTGTCATCTTGAAACACCTTTAAGAACATTAAGTGCTGATTGGAATAATTCTTGCCTTAAACATAAATATAGCAATATATGATTTATAGAAGGTAAAGGCACATATGTGCTAGTCGTTCCTGACTCTAGGGGGCAGTGCTCATCTCCGTTTCAAAGCTGAAGAGCCAGCGCTGTCCAAAGACGTCTCCGTGGTCATGTGGCTGGCATGGCTAAATGCCAAAGGCGCATGGAACACAGTTACCTTCCCACCAAAGATGGTCCCTATTCTTCTACTTGCATTTTTTACATGCTTTCGAACTGCTAGGTTGGCAGAAGCTGGGACAAGTAACAGGAGCTCACCCCGTTACGCAGCACTAGGGACTCGAACTGCTGAACTACCAACCTTTTGATTGACAAGCTCAGCGTCTTAGCCGCTGAGCCACCACATCCCTGATTTATAGAAACTGAATCATAATTAGGTTAACTGGCTAATTTATTTTTTTTTAATCTTTACTTAAGTAAAAAGTTGACAAAGTTTAACCAGGTTTAATTTTAATGTTATTTTTTAAAAAATATAAGTATTTGTAAAACTACAGATGAGAAATATATCTAAACGTATGTACCCTTTTCGTCTTTCACAGAGGTAAAACATGCTTTAAACATGATGCCTACATGTACACATGCAGTACCAAGAAACACAACACAAAATGATTATAAATGTGAGAATCTAAAACAAAGGCTGTTGGACAGATGAGAGATCCATCTAGTCCAGAATTTGGATTATCACAGTAGCTTGCCTTTGGGCATAAGGATACCATCATGTTTTATTCCCAGTAATGCCAGCCTATCCTAGAGGTTCCTTCACAATTCCTGTATCTTTCCTCAGATACAGATATTTTTCATTAAAAAAAAGTGAATTCAAAATTTGTAAAGAACGCTGTTTTTATTTCCTCAATCTTGTCATTATTTGCATTTTCATACAGAATAGGTAACAGAGAGGGCAGGGATAATAAGATGTAAAGATTTATAGTGGACCAATCAAAGAAATACAGAATTTGGAAGAAGCCACATGAGGTGAGCTCCCAATACTTGTTTTTGACTAATAACCATACCTCCTCAATCCATTTGTTCAAATATATCTTTTTAGACAAATGCCTGTTTATCATAATCTTTGCCCACATGCATGTAGCAGCAGAATATTATTATAGTATGTGTGAGCCCCAAAACAGTCTATACTTGCTTTATAATACTAAAGATTGAATTCTCTAAGCATTCTCTAAGCAATCATCTTCCCAATTACTGTACATGGTTATTTTTTTAAAAAAAATGGCCTCAACACTTTTGTAACCAACCATAGCTACATGAAAAACAACTTTTACATTTGCAGAAAGACTCAAAACTGCCTCCATTCAAAATATTTATTCACACAAACTATTTCTGGAAGTACTATAATAGGGTAGTTTTGTTTGGGTGCACTCAAAACTTTCCTTGAAATGATGTTGTAATCATGAGATTCAATATAAACATCTTGAGCAACTTTTTAGTGATGGCCTCTAATAATGGCTTCTGAGTCTCATCTGCCTAAAATTCCCTTGACATTTCATTTGGAGATAATGTTCATCTGTTCTTGTGCTCCAATCTGTTCCTTCTCACTACATGGTTATTATAGCTGCCAGCTAGCTAGTCTTTTTTTCTCTAACTGATGGACCAACTTAATCCTATGAGGATATGACCTCAACCCAACTGCTCTGACCTTTTGCCATGACATTCAAGAGATCATATAAACAGCTGCCCTCTCTTTACCTTGGCTGAAAATATCACTTCTGCTTCTTAATACCGACTGGAGGGAAGAAATGTGCATGCTTTTTAAGTTGGTTTTAAGTTGAAAAATAAAGCATGTTGTAATCCTACACAGAGATGTAGCTATAGGTTGTTTGTAGACTCATATCAGGGATGGGTTATACTTACCATTACTACTGATTTACATTGGGAGCGTGCACGTGCGTGCTTCTGCACGTGCGCAGATCACCTATGATGATGTCCGGGTTGGTGGGCAGAGCCTCCCGCTGGTTTTACTATCAGTTCTTGCAAACTGGTCCAAACCGGGGACAACCCACAACTGACTCATATATATACTCATTGTTGTGGCCCAACGGTGGCCAGCAGAGCTGGCAGCAATCAGACAGTGAGGAGATTGGGGAGGAACATGGGCCAGTCCTGGGGCTGGGGAAAGCTTTGACGAGGGCTCTGTGTCGTAGGCAGAGAGGGAGCTAGACAGCAGTGAGGCAGAGGAACAGCTGGAGCCTGTTCCCAGTGTGCATATGCGCAGAGCTGTCAGAAGACAAAAACAACCCAGAAAGCAGGGTCGACTTGGGAGTAAAGTCACATCTTGGAAGTAATTGGCTCCGCCATAGGAAACAAAAGAGAAACAAATGGGGAGCTCATTCTGTGACTCTGAGAGATTCTGTGCCAAGTTTTGCCTTGTACTACATTTGGAAACTAGTTACGTGGCGAGATAAGGTGTATTGATAAATATTCCTTTGAAAAACTGTTTGCTGACTGTGAATGAAAGGAATTCACAGTCGTGAAAATAAAAAAGGTTTTGCCGGGACCAAGACTCGGCTTTCTGCTTTTTAAGGGAGCCTACATCAGAACACTCATGTTTAATCTGCTTATTCAGTTCTAATTGTATTTTAGATATGATGCAAAATGAATTAATAAATTTACCAATACTTGGTATTTATAGCATGAAGAAAAATATGCACCTTAAACAAATATGCCAGCAGGATATATATTCTAACTATCCTTCGAGCTCCCTCTAAATTCTTGTAAGAAAATTTAAGCCTAGTTGTAACAGCCAACAGAGACTGTTCAATTAAAAAAAAAATGGAATTGCAAGCAGTGTGGGCCAGGTCCATACAGCTTGCCATCTTTCCTTAACATCTATCTGTCCTATCAGATCAGATAGTAAACGGTAAAGGTCCCCTTCGCACATATGTGCTAGTCGTTCCCTAGGGGGCAGTGCTCATCTTCGTTTCAAAGCCGAAGAGCCAGCGCTGTTCGAAGACGTCTTTGTGGTCATGTGACCAGCATGACTAAACACAAAAGGCGCACGGAATGCTGTTACCTTCCCACCAAAGATGGTCCCTATTTTTCTACTTGCATTTTTTTACATGCTTTCAAACTGCTAGGTTGGCAGAAGCTGGGACAAGTAACGGGAGCTCACACCATTACGCGGCACTAGGGATTCAAACCGCTGAACTGCCGACCTTTCGATTGACAAGATCAGCGTCTTAGCCATTGATCCATTGCATCCGTATTGTCCACTCTTTTAAATATTGCTATCTTATGAGAGTCAGGAAGCATGCCTTTCTGCTGACAGTGGTTGCCTATGGAACACTCTGCCCTTTGAAGTTCAGTAGATTCCAAACCTATTAGGCTTTCACAAAGTCAGTGTTTCTCAACCTTGGAAGCTTGAAGATGGGTGGACTTCAACTCCCAGAATCCCCCAGCCAGCACTGCTGGCTGGCGGATTCTGGGAGTTGAAGTCAACCCATCTTCAAGCTACCAAGGTTGAGAAACTCTGCCCTAAGTGCTATGGTAGGATGAGGTGACTGCATATCAGAAGCTTGCCTTGGCACCCGGTTTTTATAGTCTTTAACATGGCTTTTATGTTGTTTTAATTTTTGATTGATCCACACAGAGTTTTTTTTTTTTAATAAAATGGGCAGCTATATAAATGCTATAAACAAACAAACCAACAAATCTGCTTTAGTTATTTTTGCACAGGAGCAATTATGAAATAATGGAAATGCAATGTACCATGATGCCATTGTGGATGAAGCCCCGTCTGTACCGTGCAGGTTTCAGATGAGGATATTCTTCGGTGCTGGTCACTTTAATACCCCAGACTTTCTTCCAAGCTTCATAAAGCTGAACGTGAACTGGGTAGACACCAGAATGATGTGGAGCCACAGCATAGCCGATGTCAGTTGGAATACCATGTTCCTGAGAGTGGGCAAAAGAAGGGAAGGCACATGTACGCATTAAAACAATACCAGAATTACAATATATTTGCAGATGTTTTTGAATACGATCAGATCAGGGGTGAAATCCAGCATGTTCTGATAGGTTCTGGAGCAGTGGTGGGTTCCTCCCAGTTCGGTCCGGTTCGGCCGAGCCGGTAGCGGTGACGATATGATGTCACCGAACCGGTTCTCCCACCCCACCCTCCCACCCCCCACCCCCCACATTATTTTTACCTTTTATTTGGTCCCACCCCCAATCTATTGCTGCCTCCTGAGTCCCAGCTGATGACTAGAGGGAAAAAAACTGTTTAAACTCTTGCCGTGGGGCTTCAAAGGGCCGTCCTACAGCTGATCAGTGTTAAAAGCAAACAAATGAGTCGGGTCGTAAGTGCGAGGACTGGTCGTAAGTGTGAGGACCTTCCAGAAATGACTCTGACCAGCTAGCCACGCCCACCTAGTCACATGACCTCCAAGCCACACCCATAAAATAAGCCACGCCCACAGAACCGGTAGTAAAAAAATTTAGAACCCACCCCTGTTTTGGAGAACCGGCCGCGGAAATTTTGAGTAGTTCGGAGAACTGGCAAATACGACCTCTGGAGGGGTGGGTTCTACTTACCTTTACTACCGGTGTGAATTAAGATTTTTACTCAATTGACTTTCTTTTGAACACTCTTAATTAATTAGGGAAACTATAACAAAAACCTGAAATAATTGTATCATTTGGAATATTAGATAAAGAAATTGGAGATGATATTATGTTGTGTGAATGCAAATTTAGGGGTTCAAATTTTAGGGAAGAAAAAGAAAAATTGAATTATTTTAGGAATAGAAGTTAAGAAGAAGGGCAAAATTGTATGGAAGTTTAAAAATTGTAATAAGATTTAGAAATATGAATAGGTTTAACATATAAGACTATAATAGTTGTCATATTGGGGGTAAGAGTTAGATTTAATTGGCTTTTATTAATATGTTGAATGATGTAGAAATGTGAAATAAAGGTATTATTTGGTATATTTGATAAAGAATTGGAGATGATATTATGTTGTGTCAATGCAAATTAAGGGGATCAACTTTTAGGGAGGAAAAAGAAAAAAATTGAATTAAGTTAAGAGGAAGGGTAGCATTAGATTTTTTAAAATCAGAGTGAAATAAATGTTATGCCAAAAATTGAAGTTACAAAATTGTTTTAAAGATGAACAAAAATCTGTACAAATTTATGACCGGGTCAATGTTATGTCTAGAAAAGATGCATTGTATGTTTGTCTGTCTGTTTAAAAATAAAAAAAAAAACTTTACTACAAAAACTACCGGTTTGCATCGTGCCTGCACTCACGCACTTGCTTAGCTCTCTCTCCCGCTCTTCTGCGCATGTGCAGAAGTTTCTGCGCATGCGCAGATTACTTATGATGATGTCCGACAGAGCCTCCCACCTGTTTTACTACCGGTTCTTGTGAACCGGTCTGAACCGGGGGCAACCTACCACTGCACCTCTGGATGGCCCAAGAGTGGGGTGGGAATGGAGATTTTGCAGTATCCTTCCCCTCCACCCCCACCAAGCCACCCCACCCCCACCAAGCCACCCCACCCCCACCAAGCCACCCCACCCCCACCAAGCCATGCCCACAGAACCGGTAGTAAAAAAATTTGAATCCCACCAGCGGATCAGATATAAAAATAACAATTACAGTAATTGAAACCCTCAAACAAGCATGCAGTATATGGGAAAAGTAACTTATTTCTAGATATATCTTTGGAGAAAACTTTATAAAAATCATGATGGGTCACAAGAAAGATGATATATAGTGCAGCATTTTATTTCTGCAGCGGAAAGCCGCTAAATGAATTTGGAAACTAATAATCTCCAGGAAATGGTAGTGAGAAGCATCTTGCTTCTGACACTGGATGTAATTGATGCCATCATGGCCAGCAGTTCTCCCTCTTTAGTAATAAAAACTAGGTAACAAACATATTAGCTTTCCTAAGACAGACAGACAGACAGTATTCAGATTCAGGTTTTATATTACATTAAATGCATCTGGGTCCCAATTTGTTCAGTTTCCCCATACCTCAGCTAGTTTTGGGTATTAAACAATTATTAGTTTATTAGCAACTACCTCTATCAGCAATGGTCATATTCAGGCGTGGGTTCTAATTACCTTGACTACCGCTTTGCAATGGGGCTGCGCGCAAGCGCAGAAGCATTTTGATGATGTCAGGGTCAGTGGGCGGAGCCTCCCACCGGTTTTACTACCGGTTCTATAGAACCGGTGCGAACCGGGGGCAACCCGCCACTGGTCATATTTATGATAAAAAAAATTAGTCCTTGTCATTTGATAATAAGAATGACTTGTTACAGTGCTCCTTCTCTATTTAAAAAGTGATGAAACAAAAGACAGAAGATAGATATCCAGCAATAAAAGTGCTAATTATAAGAACCTTCAGAAAGACAATTAGATGCAGGATTCTTTGATGATACATGGGAAATTGTCAAGAAGACAACATTAAGTTTCTGTAGGAGAACACTGCCTGTTCTAGTCAGAATAAACAAAACAGCCCCATTTATATATTAGATTGACAAATCAGCACGATAAAATCAAATAAGGTAGACAAAAGGTAACATGTAATTGAACTTTTTAAATATCCTCTTTATAGTTCTTTGAAATGATGTTCAATATATAACAAACCAGCCTATTTTTAAAAACGGGAAGGTTTGACAGTCTATATTGAAAATGTAAAATAAACAGAGAATAGTTGATATTTGATCGTTCTAATTTCCCAAAGCAATATCAGAGTTAAGCATTAATAAAATCTCTTATACTCTACTGTCATAAGCCTAAATTACTAAAAACTGAAATAGTGTCATTGCAAAATAAAGACTTAATACTGGTGGCTTTAGATAGTGATATAAATATGTCTGGTTTTTGCTCAACATTAATAGCATGGGATTTTTTTGGGGGGGGGACTTTTCTCAGTATCCCTTGGGCTTCAGTATTTTAGTATGAATGTTTAAATTAGTAACTTTAATTTTGAAACACTTTCAGAATGACTTGAATGCGTTTTGAATGTGAAACTACTTTAAGCTTGAAATGGTTGGAATATCTCACCCTGTAAAATGAAGGGGACTGATAAACGTGTACAAAAACCACATTTGGCTTTTATTTAACATCAGCCTAATTCAAAAAGAACAGTAGCTTTTGGTTTTAATGAATGTAAACCAAAGTTTATGTACAAAAGTATGGTGCAGGGAGAACAAACAGAAAGAATTGTAAATCTTAAAACGGGAAGATGGTGAACACAATTTACTGGACATTACTGAAGTCTGTTGGGATAAAGCACATTAATGGAATTAAAGAATAAATAAGAGTACCGTATTTTTCGGAGTATATGACGCACCAGAGTATAAGACGCACCTTAGTTTTTGGGGAGGAAAATAAGAAAAAAGCTGATTGGCAGGTGGATTGGCCTCCCGGAATACCCCCAATCAGCTACCAGAAGTGAATTTTAGCAACAGGTTCCTTGGTTGTGAGCTCTGTGCTTTGCTTTTTCTTTCTGCCTCTGAAATTTCTGAAACTCTATTTCAGAAAAAAACTTTCTTTTCTGCCTCTGAAAGCCTCCGAAACAGAGCTTCAGAAAAAAAGCCTCTGAAGCTCTGTTTGGGGGCTTTTTTTTCTGAAGCTCTGTTTGGGGGCTTCTTTTCTGAAGCTTCTTTTCTGCTTTTTTCAGCCTCTGAAATCTCTGTTTGAGAAGTTGGGCGGGACTACATTTGGAGTATAAACGCACTCAGATTTTCACCCTCTTTTTTTGGGGAAAAAGGTGTGTCTTATACTCTGAAAAATATGGTAACTTATTGAAAACAAATATGACAGTCAAAACGGGAGAATGAATGTCTTTGTGAAAGAAGTGTGTACGTCTGTAGAAATCCAGGACTATGACCACGAACATCCAATCAAAAGCATTTGGGTAAAACTGATAGGAAGGGGAAACAACAATTATATTCCACTGGGATATGCTATGGAAAATAAGCAGAATAACAGAGCTGGAAGACTTTTGGAAGACCTTTGAAGACTTGCGCAAGAAGTAAACCCTACCATTTCAGACAAACAGTCATCCAAACTCTTCTTAAAAACTTCCAGTGTTGGAGTACCCACAACTTTTGGAAGCAAAATCCATTGATTAATTGTTCTAATAGTCAGGACATTTTTCCTTAGTTCTAGGTTGGTTCTCTCCTTGATTAGTTTCCATCCATTACTTCTTGTCCTGCCTTAGGGTGCTTTGGAGAATAGGTTGGCCCCTTCTTCTTTGTGGCAGCCTCTTAGATATTGGAACACTGTTATCATGTCACCTCTGATCCTTCTTTTCACTAGACTAGACATACCCAATTCCTGCAACAATTCTTCATATGTTTTAGCCTTCAATCCACTAAGGTGCCAGGGATTCAATCTGGATAAGTCTTTTCTGGAGCAGATTAGAGAACTTTGAGGGAGGACATTTAGTAATAACGGGATATATTAAATACCTAAACAACCATCAGAAAATCAGTTCAGATACAATTGCAAAGTGCCCCAAAGACTTGTTCTTGTTGATGGTTTCGTTTTAAAAAGACTGAAGAAAATACATGGGGAACAGCATTCCTAAATCTTATTCTAATCAACTGGAAAAAGTTAATTGTAGTGGGAAAAGCAGTGGGAAGCTTGGGAAGCAGTGACGAAATGGAACTGGAGCATTTTTGTACAGGCACAACCAAAAATTAGAAAACAAACTTAGAGTAGTATTAAATGTTGGACAGAAATTCTTAAAGTCAAAAGTAATATAGGAAGTATACTAAAGATAGTAAATGTACAAGTGCACACTGTTCCAGTGAATCTACAGCTCATTTCAACTGAGCCAAGATTTGAAAGGAATATATCTGTGAAATAGAAGATAGTGAAATTGCCAAGAAAGCGTATCAACTAAGAACAGAATAGATGAGAAAGGCTAAAGTTAAACGAGATACAGCCTTGAAAAGGAAGATAAAGGAAATAAAAATAACTTTTTCACTAGGTTAGTAATAAGAACAATGAAAAGGAAGGAGCAAGCTCACTGTTCGGAAAAAAAATAAAACAGAAGAGGTAATGGGAAAAGGGGAAAATGCTTCAAATGCTTTAGTTTACTGTGATCTTCTCCCAAAAGGGCAACCGTGATCAAATGGATCTTAACAAATCAAGTGAGGTAGTTACAATCCAAGGTAAGTAAAGTGATAGTCAGGAAATACTTGGCTACTATAAGGAAATCTCTAGCCCAGATAAATTACATTCAAGAGTCTTCAAATATCTTGAGGGTATAAACTTTTTGAGAATATTGGAAAATCATGGCAGATGGTTATAGAGGAAACTTGGCAACTTTAAATGTGTGAACTTCAATTTCCAGAATTTCCCAGCCAGCATGTTGTACTCCACACATGTTAAAGTTGCCAAGTTTGAAAAACATGAATAGAGTATAGGATCAAAGAGCCTTTCAACTGCAAATATTATTCCTATCTTCAAAAATGGGGTGAAATGGGCAATGAAGGGTAGTCTACTTGCCTCTGATCCTTGGCAAACTCCATACTAGGTTATTAAACAATTCGTTTTGATCTTTTAAAAAAGAAAAATACACTGATTAGCAGAAGAGAATGAAGGTGGTTATATCAAGAGCATGTTATGCCAAACCAACTTAATCTTTTTCTTGATATAGAAGCCTTCAAGTTACTTGAAGTTACGTGATGTAGTAACCTTAGTTACCCATGAGATGTGGTGGACATTTTATTTATTTATTTATTAAAAATAGTTTTTATTAAGCATTTTTATCTTTAAAAACAGAAAAAAAGGACAAAAACACAGTAAAAAACAAGACAAATATAACAATAAATACTATTTTTAGAGCCTTCTGCATCAGCATGTATATTCTGCTTTTATATTAAAATCTTCTACTTTATCTTTCTATCTGTTATAACAACTTTGATAACTCTTATAATCATGCTAGATACATATATTTACATTATACTTATTTACATAGTCAGTGATTTAACATTAACAATAGTTAGTAGCTCTTGTTTTTTATTTAATTGATATTAAATTAAATTTCCTATTTCTTATTTTGGTTTCTGTTTTCTAGCCACTCGTACATTTTATTCCACACTTTATAGTAATCAGAATCTTCTCTTTCCTTTATTTCCATAGTCATTTTATCCATTTCTGCGCATTCAAGAATTTTTCTAGTCACTATTTCCTCTGATGGTATGTTGATCTGTTTCTACCATTGTGCAAGGGTAATATGTACAGTATTATATATTGCAAATTTCCCCCTATGTTTGGGTCTATTATTCCTAATAGGAACAGCTCCGGTTTAAATTCTAACTTTTGTAGTGTAATTTCTTCCGATCCTCTTTTAATTTTACACCAGCATTTTTTTTTTTTTACATTGGGGTACATGTGGTGGACATTTTAGTTTCAGCAAAATATTTGATAAAGTCTCCCATGAAATCCTAGTAAAAAATACTTGCAAAAAGTTGGTTAGACTAGGCTGAAATTAAATGAATTCAATTAGAGCTGATTGAATAAGCATACTCAGTGGTATCTTGTTATTCATAAGCTGAATAGGAGCCAAATTGTGTGATGCAGTTTCCAAAAAGCAAGAGCAATTCTATGCCACTATAAAGGAATATGGAGATGATCTTGATGTAGGAAGGCATGGACTATTAAAGGAAAAAATGCAAGACTGATGTCAGAAAAAAGAATACTATTTCATTACGATAGGATACTAAAACAGAATCCTGACAAACTATCTTGGGCTTTCATTTTTCAAGGACTAAGTTGTCTTTTTTGCCCCTTTCATTCATTCTTTCACCAAGGTTATCTCTACATACCTTTACAGCCACATCAAGAGAAATGAAGCACTTAGATCAAAATAAGTAACCAACCCTTTGTATTCCATATTGGTCCAACTATGTTGGACTATGTTAGCCTGGCTAGGTGGCTCAGTGGCTAAGACGCTGAGCTTGTCGATCAGAAAGGTTGGCAGTTCGGCGGTTCGAATCCCTAGTATAGGTCTCCTGGGTGAGCAAGGGGTTGGACTAGATGACTTCCAAGGTCCCATCCAACTCTGCTACTGTTAAAATGTCCAAGATGGTAAGAGCCTTGGGAGAGGGAAAAATAGAGAATTCTTGGAAGGTTTATATTTGTGTTGTTAAGAGAAGGAAGGATTTCAGCAAAATGTGATGGCTGTCTTCAGGTATATGAGGTCTTTTGCTGGAACGGTAGTTTTGCTCAAGCCTAGAACAAAACAATTTTATAACACTCCTTAGTACCTGTCTTACTTGTGTGTGTGTGTGTGTGTATGTATGTATGTATGTGCATTTGTGTGTGTGTCTGTATATATGTAAAATGTTGTCATTTTGCAAAACAGAAAAGCATGCTTTCTCTTTTGCAGTGCCTACCTTCCGGTATTTGTGGAGACCCTGGTAATTATTATTTTTTAGGGTGGGGGGGAGTTATTTATGTGATTTTGTCTAGACAGCCAAGTTCTTTTTTCGTCCGTCCATCCATCCATCCACTCACCCACCCACCCACCCATCTATCTATCTATCTATCTATCTATCTATCTATCTATCTATCTATCTACCTACCTACCTATCATCCATCCATCCATCCATCCATCCATCCATCCATCCATCCATCCATCTACCTACCTATCTACCATCCATCTCTGTCTGTCTGTCTGTCTGTCTGTCTGCCTGCCTGCCTGCCTGCCTGCCTGCCTGCCTATCTATCTATCTATCTATCTATCTATCTATCTATCTATCTATCTATCTATCTATCTATCTATCATCTCACATATATTAATTTAAAATATGTAAGCTTCCCAGAGTTTTTGGGGAGCCAGATGGCCTTAAAATCTAATCAATCAAACAATATTTTGAAAACCATAATAAACTGTTGCTAAATTATGAAATTTAGCAGGTTTGAAAGACCATATTTTCCCAGTCACATTTACCCAATCTACTAGAATGAAGAGAGAGGTACATCTACCGAGATCAAGAAGAAGGGGCATCTATGTGGTGGCTCCATCCCTATGGAAGACCATCCTTGTGGAGATAAGAATAGTCTCCACTCTGATACTCTTTAGCAAGGCCCTGAAGATCTGGTTTTGCCAATGGACCTGGGGAACCCAGAATGGGATGGAGTGCATCAAGTGGTTTATTTGATTGACTGTTGTTGTCAGGGGGCTGAGAGGGCTGAGGGGTTCTTGGTTTTACTGAAAATGAGTTGGGCGACCATATAACTTTTCTTAAATAAATAAATAACTTCTCTATATACCCGAGCTCAGTTTTGTGTAAAAAATCCAATATGTTCCATAAAATCTTCCTTCTATAAATATGGATCTTGATATTATAAAATTTAAGTCTAGGGCTCATATAACCAGGGAGATTTGTGATGAGAATGAACAAAAAACCCAAAATGCTAATATACTTGAACGTATATTTCAGTAGTGGATTTCAATTTTTTTCACTACTGGTTCTGTGGGCATGGCTTGGTGGGCGTGGTGTGGCTTGGTGGGCATGGCATGGGAAAGATACTATAAAATCTCCATTCCCACCCCACTCCAGGGGAAGATTACTGCAAAATCCCCATTTCCTCCTGATCAGCTGGGACTCAGGAGGCAGAGAATAGATGGGGATGGGACCAGTCAGAATTTTTACTATTGGTTTTCTGAACTACTCAAAATTTCCACTACTGGTTCTCCAGAATTGGTCAGAACCTGCTGAAACCTACCTCTGGTATATTATATATCATTTAAAAACATGTGGCCAGGGCATATTTTGATTTGATTCAGTTTGGATTTAAAAAAACCTCAGATGTACAAAAAGAAGCTTAATTTTGAGTCAGCATTTGGATGGATGGTGGCTGCAGTCTTTTATCTCATGAGTAAAACATTCCCCTTTTAGTATGAGAGATGCTCATGAAGAAGAGTCAAAGCTGGAGTATCCCTGAATGAAACTCACTCACACTGTAGTGCTTTCCTTATGGTTACAGTTTTTTTCCACAGGAAGTGCAATAACAATTTAGCACAGCAAATTTATGCTTCTAAGAGTCTAAGGGAAATAAAATATGTTTGCCCTCTGTTGACATAACAAGGCAATCTCTGCTGAATTGCTTTGAGTCTTGTCAAAAAGGAGAGAGGTGAAATGTTGGCTGTCATCTGTCACCTTGCTGAATTAAAAGATTTACATAAGCCTCTTTCTACTTTTAACACAAGGACACTTTTTCTCCAAGTATTTTTTTTTCCTCAGGCAGGCAAGGAGATTCCCTAGGAGATTATTTTACTTTATTTGATTCTTACTGTGTCAGCTGTATGCATTATTTGTGCCAAGAGACATAAATGTTTTGTTGTTTTCTAAGCAATTCACCCACTGCAATTTTTCAGCCTTTTAAAAGTATTACATTTATTTGGTATCTTCACGTATAACCCTGACAATGCAGGTTTTGTATGGTTAATGTGAAATTTTAGAAATAATTTGAAAAAACAAAAACAAAACCCTTTTATAAAATGATGTATCATTGGTACTGTACACCTGATAAATTGTCAGAGATATATAGTATGTCACAGAAGTGAGTACACCCCATTCACATTTTGTAAATATTTCAGTATATCTTTTCATGTGACAACACTGAAGAAAGGACACTTGGCTACAATGTAAAGTAGTGAGTATATAGCTTGTATAACAGTGTAAATGCGCTGTCCCTTCAAAATAACGCAACACACAGCCATTAATGTCTAAACTGCTGGCTAGAGGTGAGTACACCCCTAAGTGATAATGTCCAAATGGGGCCCAAGTAGCCATTTTCCCTCCCTGGTGTCATGTGACATATTAGGGTTACAAGCAGAGATGGGCTACACTTATTTTAACAAAGGGTTCACTGGTTGCGCATACTCACTTTTGTTGCCAGCAGTTTAGACATTAATGGCTGTGTGTTGCATTATTTTGAGGGAACAGCACTTTTATACTGTTATATTAGCCATTTAGTAAGCAGAAATAATATATCCAGTTTTGTTTTTACCCTGGAAACCACTTCTGGACTTGAGATAGAAAAAACCCTTAAATATTAACATTGGGTTTTGCTGATTAAATTAGTTTGTTGTTATATAAATGGTTGCTAGTTGTTAAGATGAAATGGGATAAGTCTCCTCAGCCAAGTTCACTGTGGCCAACTCACCATGGCCAACTCACCTCAGGACAGTTTGCCATGGCCAACTCGTCATGTGATAATTCACTGCAAGAAAATTCAATATAATTATTTAAAATAATTTAAAGAAATATTTTAATTTTTGTCATTCACATTTTATTTTGTTCCTCCTTTGGCATCCTTTCTTTAATGATTCTATTTGACTATCTTTGGAGATTCTCAATTATCCAGGTCATAGTTGTCCCAAAGGTGCTTTTTCAAGAGGCAACTGGACTTCATTGTTTTTCTTTGAAGACGTTTCACTTCTCATCCAAGAAGCTTTTTCAGTTCTGACTGGATGATGGGAAATGGAAGGATTTATATTCCTTGCAGACAGCTGGTCATTTGCATTCTTTTAGAGAGTCATTGAGGCCACCTGGAGGTTTATCTATTTCATCAGTGTCACCTGAGTGGTGCAAATGGGTGTGGAGCTTTCTTCGAATTGTTGAAAGGACTATGTCATAAACTGAAGATAGATGATGTCATATCCCTCCCTCTCTGTTGATGTTCAATTTTGACATAGATGGCCTCTTTAGCCTCTCTTTCAAATAGTAGTCAAATCCGTCCAAAATGGTGACTTTTCTGTCTTCAAAAGAGTGGCCTTTGTCTGCTAAATCTTGTCCTGATGGGTTTGTTCTCCTATGTTGTGCTATGAGTTTATGAAGTGGTTGTTTTGTTTCCACAATGTACAGATCTGCAAATGGATCACTGCATTTGTGAGCCATTTACCATGTTGCTCAGTTACCATGTTGCTCAGTTTGTGTCTATGTGTTTTATCCTTGGGGTAGACAAGCTTCTGCCTTAGTATATTCTTGAGTTTGAAGTGTGTATGTATGTTGTGTTGGCTGAAGATCCTCCTGAGCTTTTCCGATATTCCTGCAACATATGGAATGACAATGTTGCTTTGTTTATTGTATTGTTCTTTGTCTTTTATGGAGGAGCTCCTGCTGGGTCTTTTGGGGGATTTGATGAAGGCCCAGGTTTTAAAAGAAAAACAAGAAAGTCCAGTTGCCTCTTGAAAAAATACCTTTGACATTCTATTTGACTATTTCCTCAATATTAGTTGTCCCGTAGTGAGTTGTTCCATTGCGAATTGTCCTACGGCAAGTTGACAGTGGTGGGTTGGCCACAGCAAGTTGACTGCAATGAGATGGCTGTGGTGAGTTGGCTGTGGCAATTTGTCACAGATCCTTGTTTAGATTGCAAAGGCAAATTTGATGCTGAAATTCTATTTTGTATTTTACTGCACTAAAAAATTTGGAAGCTTTTTTTCTTTTCCCTTTTACCTTACACCTCAACTTCCTCTCTCTTTCCCTTTTCCCTTTTCCTAGTATCTTTATTTTATTTGCATTTTATATCATGATAATCTTAATCAAAAAATAAATAAAAAAGAGAAATTTTGGTAATGATGACCAAAGAAGGGCCTCCATACAGTATTAATAACATGACATTGCCAAATTTACCTCTCATTACCTAATTTGTTGAAACATCTGCTAGCAAAATCTCCAGTGTGGTGTCTTCAGGTACTGTATGTTACATTTGGGTTTGCCAAATTGAAATACTAGATGATTTTGTCTGAACATATCTGGAAGATCATAAATTAACAAACACTGTTTTCTAGTATTAGGCGCCATGATTCAAAGTAAATTAAAATATGTTTGCAAATGCCAATAGATACAATACTGTTCTATTTGTCTGAAGATTCTGCAATGAAAAACTAAAATAGGTTCATTTGGATAACTTTAATCTCCAGTTAAACTGAAAGGTGTTAAACATGTTGTCCGTGTAATGGTCTGTGTTACATAGGTTTCATGCTACAAGTAACCTAATCCAATTGACATGGCACATGGTATTCAGGATTTTTGGTAATAAATGAGGCATTTGCTAAAAGAAAGGTCTGGGGTAGATTATATCCTGGTATATGTCTAGATGGATGGATGGATGGATAGATGATAGATAAATAGATAGATAGATAGTTAGATAGATAGATAAATAGATAGATAGGTTTCTGATGTGCCTTTCAGCGAAACAACAGTAAGTTTTAAAACCTAGTGAAGCTCCAATCAAGTAACTTAGAAGATCAGAATTCAAGGTTAGACTCATCAGGCAGAAAATCTATGGCTTCACAGCCAAGATATTAAAAAAACGGATATATTGTCAGTAGAGTTAATGGATTTGGCTTTTATTTGGTTCAGTTTCATTTATTTGTTTTGGCCAGAAGCCATAGCAAAAGTTATAAACAAGACAGGAACAGGAAGGAATATAATCTTCAACCAATGAACTTATTCATAAGTATAAGAAGGATGTTGATAGTTGTCCAGTTTCTTTGAGCTTTTAAAATAATATATTCATAATGCTAAAAGTCACATACTTAAAAGTGTTGTTTAGGTTTAAATACATTTTTCTTTCTTTTTTCTTTTTTAAAGAAGAAAAGGTAGGGTAGTTGATGTTGGGGCATGAGACTATATTTTCTCCATTATACAAGTAGAGGGTTTTTTTTTATCTTCAATAATCTAGTATGGATATTTAAGACTTGCAACAAAATGTGGTAGAACAGAATGCTTCTCAGGAACTTTCCCTCTATCTGTTTACAACCTCTTCCCCTCTTGCCTTATTTTTTGTTACACAAATAATGAAGGACTATGGCAGGACTAAACCATGCTTCATTTACAAAGATGATAACAGGTCTACAAAGAAGAGGACTCAAGTTAGCCACCAAAAGAAATTCCGGACTATGAATTCTCTCGTGATATCTGGTGCTGTTTCATATGTTAATGTTTCCTTTGCTACAAATCTCATAAAAGGAGAGATGGTTATTTGTTAGAGACTATCTGTGGAGACTGCATTGAAGTCTGGACTAGATAACTGGACTAAATAACCTCTTTAACAGGGGTGTCAAACTCAAGGCCCGGGGCCGAATCCGGCCTGCAGGATACTTAGATCTGGCCCACAAGGCCACCCTGGAAATAGCAAAGAACCGGCCCGCAGTGCCTCTGGCAGTAAAAACAGAGCTAGGAGGGCTGCCTGCGGCCCTCCCAAGCTCTGATTTCACTGGCAGAGGGTTGCAGGAAGCCGTCGCAGCCGAAAATGGAGCTTGGAAGCCATCGCAGCCGAAAACGGAGCCTGTTTTCTCTGGTAGAGCGCTCAGGCCACCACAGGTGCCCCTGACACAAGTGACGTCGCCTGGCAATACCCATCACAGCCACACCTCCTTGGCCCCCCGAGGTCAAACACAACACTGATACAGCCCTCAATGAAATCGAGTTTGACACCCCTGCTCTATAATAAGTTCTTCATATCCTAAAAATCTGCTTTGGAACTGATTTTCAAAGACAATATGAAGTTTCCAGGATAGGAGAAGAAAAAAAATCTCTTTCTAAATGCCAAGTTTCAGAATGTTGTCTCAGATATGTGCAAATCCAGGTAGAATTGCATTAATATAGTTTTACTGATAGCAGCAGTTCATTTCCTGGCATTGTTGATTCAAATTCTCATTTCCCTACTGGTTATTGAGAAGAAAACCATTTGACAGGAAAGGGAGGCTACAATAACAGTCAAGAAGCTTCTGACAGTGATGTAAGTATAAAATATTTTGTGTCATGGCTGAATGTAATAATCCTTCCACAAAAGAGTGGGGTGCTTACAATTATACTGCTGTTTGTCAGAAACATCTTGCCTTTCACCCAGTATCTAGTAGTTTTCGGATAAACACTGGCTTTACATTCTGAATTTTTTTTCTTCTTCAAAATGATATATTTATAGAAGACTGCTAAAACCATGCAGTCACCTTTTTGGGGCAATAATTCGAAGTGCATTTTAGCAGTTTGAGATGAGAAATAGCTATTATCATTGTCCATTACTATGCCATGGGCATAATAATTTCATAACGATTCAGGGAAAAAGTGCATACTCTGGACATGACTGAGGCAATTTCACATTTTCCTCTGGGGACATGTTTATTCAAAAATAAGTTCATTCAGCTCAGTGAAGCTTACTTTCAAGTAAATGTGCTAACTCGATAACCTGAAAGTGCAATCATATACATGTCTATTCATAAGTAGGATGAATGTATCTGTCAATTTTGATTTGTCATTTTTCTCAGGCTTTATTTTATTCTGCCTCCACAAGAGTTTCTGTGCTAAAACATTCCTACCATGTCAACCCATGTTATTCCAATTTCATTAGGAACAGAATGTAGAAAAAAGGATGTATATTTTTCTAATTAAAGAAACACCATTGCATGTGCCAAAGAAGGGCAGACTGAAGTTTAATTTCTATTAACCAGGATACAGTCTGGTTGTTTGAATTTGCACCAAGTGAAAATGTGAGGCTATAGTTCTTCAAAACAGTATTGAAGTCCATATTTATTTATTTTTATTGTAAGAATGCAAGAAGTATAGCAGAATTATTTGAGGACTAATCGCAAGGACAGAAACTGGTTTAACAATTTCTTTCTCCAGGGAAGGTTTTCAAGAAAGCTCAGGAACCTTAAGAGACAATAATATCATTAAATAGTATTTAACAATTCCTCATTTATAAAAGGTCTTTATATTCTGGAATAAAAAGGTTGCTTAAAAATAGGAATGGAAGAAGTTCTTATGATCTTCATGAACAGATAGTGATAGCAATACAATGTCAAAAAGGTCCTCTTTAGATGACTAAAATAATGGTGCCATGCTAAAAAAAAAAAATGAATAGCAACTAAAAATAGGAGAGATATTATATTCCTTATAGCATTATTCCTATTGCGTCTCTAACAGTGAAGGAAGACCTGGTAGAAGTAAAATCCAGTATATATTTATCCATAGCAATCTTTTAAAATGAAGACTGCATTTTTCCTCCACAGGCATATGTTCTTTCCCTCACTATAGAATGAGTATTAATCCACCTGGAAGTAAACCCTGCTGACTAAATTACTTGGGCTTGCCACATTTGTTTACTCCTCTTTGGTTACAGGCAGGCCTGTTAAGTCAAACAAGTTATAAAGGATGCAGAAAACAGTTCTACCTGCTGTGATCAATGCACTATATAAGGGCTGTCAAACTGGCGGCCAGCAGGCCGGATGCGTCATGCGCAGGCCACACCCACCCAGCTCCACAAATGGGAAAAATGATACAAAATGTCACACGATGGCAATGTGACGCTGCAAGTATGACCCCTGTGTTCTATATCTTCTAATATCTGGAAGCCTAAGGTACATAGCAATACTAGATGATGATGATGATGATGATGATGATGATGATGATGATGATATTATTCATTTAGTCATGTCTGACTCTTGGCAATTCTATGGGCCGAGTCTCTCCACATTTTCCAATCTTGCACTATTTCTTTGAGTTTTTCTATGCCCTGTCTGGTGTCAGCTCTGATAAAGTCGAGCCACCATGTTCCTCGATGGCTTGGTTTCCTTTTACCACTAACTCTTTCAAACGTATTTGCTTTCTCTGGTGAATTCCCCTGCATGGCATGGCCACAGTAAGTGAGATGTAGAGTCGTGACTTTGCTTTCTAGTGACATGTCTCGTGTTATGTGCTCCAGTACTTATTTGCTAGTCACCTTTGCTGTCCAAGGCAGGATCCTTTTCCAGCACTACAGCGCAAATGAGTCAATTCTCTTGCTGTCTTGTTTTTTTATGATCCAACTTTTACAATCATAGGTAGCTATGGTGAGCAGACAACAGAGCAGATGAAACTACATTTGATTGTCAGGCTGATGTCCTTGCTTTTCCATATTCAGCTCATGTTCATCATTGCTGTCTGACCCAGTGCAATCTGACATTTTATTTCTGTGCTGCATTCGCTCCTTTCAGCTATTTGCAATTCTAGTGAATTTTTCCACACATCCTATATCTTCACTGACAATTTATTATTTGGATGTTTCCATTGCTTGCAGTGGTCATGAGCTTTTTCGATGTTCAGGAAGAGGTCAAAATTCCCACTTTCTTCTTTGATTTTCTTGACCAGATGTTCCAGCCTTCTTTGGGTTCTGAGAGAAAACATCTTCCACTAATCTTTCCTCTGATTTTTGAAAGGGGAGAAATTGCAACCTTCTTGCATTCCTTTCTCTATCTTAAGTGTGTGGGGGTGGGACGGGACATGATAGCAGTATCCCAGTATTTGAGAGGCTGCCATAAAGAGGAGGGGGTCAACTTATTTTCCAAAGCATCAGAGAGAAGAACAAGAAACAATGGATAAAAGCTCATCAAGGAGAGAAGCAACCTATAATTAAGGAGAAATCCCTAATAGGGATTTTTTTTTTAAATTTGATTTATATGCCGCCCTTCTCTGGAGACTCAGGGCGGCTTACAGTGCGTTAAGCAATAGCCTTCATACTTTTGTATATTTTATACAAAGTCAGCTTATTGCCCCCACAAACTGGGTCCTCAATTTACCTATCTTAGAAAGGATGGAAGGCTGAGTCAACCTTGAGCCTGGCGAGATTCGATCTTACTTTAATTGCAGACAGCTGGTGTTAAATTACAGTGCTTCTGTCTGTTGAGCTATCCAGGCTCCAATTAACCAGTGGAACAGCTTGCTGTCAGAAGTTGTGGGTACCCCATCACCGGAAGTTTTTAAGAAGAGACTGGATAGTCACCTATCTCAATTGGTATATGCTTGAGCAGGGGATTGGACTAGAAGACCTCCAAGGTCCCTTCCAGTTCTATTCTGATTAATATTGATATTGTACAGTATATGTACATGTAGTATGGATTTTGGTGATATCAAACTTATTCGGACCGCATCAAAATGCAGTGCATAATTTGACTTTAATCTTTGCCACTAATAATTCATGATCTGAACCACAATCAACACTTGGATATGTCTTAATAGCAAAGCCTGGATCAATTCCTTGATGATTGAATAGAACATAGTCAATCTGATAATGTGATGACCAAGTTTATAAGAGATGCTTGCATTGTTTGAACCTTATATTCATGATCCTTTATTTGTTTTGTTGGAAAAATTGCACGAGACAATCATCTCCATCATGCCTCTCACCTAGTCCAAAATGACCAGTGACGCCTGTTTCCACTTGTTTGTCAATTTTTGCATTGACATCACCCAGAATGTAAACACTGTCTTTTTGGGGGGCACTTGTTTCAGAGTTTATTGGACCATGATATAAAAGCCCCCTATTTCAAGCTCTGTGGCAGCAGTTTTTGGGGCATAGATTTGAATAATTGTGATGTTGAAGGGCTTGGTATGAATTCTGATGGTCATGGTTTGGTCACTGGCAGTTGAGAAGCTTTCCGCTGCTCTAGCAATTTTCTTGCTTACAATATTGTGGTACCACTCTATTTGTTTTCCTGGTATCATGTCCTGAATAATAGACAGTAAAGTCCTCAGATTGGAAAAAGACAATGACCGACCAGTGAACTTAATGATACCAAGGAGATCAAATCTCACATTTGACAATATTTAGTTTATCCTGACTGATTCCTCTGACATTCCATGTGATTATCCAATGTATATCTGTGCAACACAGACATTTGCTTACTCCACTGCCAGCCTCAGAACTGGGATTCCTATTGTCATATTGTTGGTCCCTATCTGACATGTTTGAGACCCTTCCCATAGAATTTTCTTGGTGAGAAGTAGATTGCCAGGTCTTTCTCCAACCCTGTAACTCACTATACGAGCTATCAATCTTATCCGCCTAAAAGGCTTAACCTTTGGCTGACTATAGTGCTCTTTCCTTAATGATCTTAGAAGGAATATATAAGAATAACTCCTTCCTAGAATATGTGTGCCCCCTAAACTGAAACCACAAGGAATATTCTTTTTTCATATTCATGTTACATACACATCTGCAGTATTATTATTCTACAACAAAGTGTCATTTTACCAAGCCATAGAGATCAATTTTATATTCTCTTACTACTATATAACTCCAACTTCTTTGTGAAATATAATATTGCCAAGTTTTGCTTGGCAGCAGGCAAAATCTTCGGGAAACTGAATTGCCAGCTAGAGTCAAGCAAGCTCAATATGTTTCATGTCTAACTATTATATTGTTACCATAATTTCAAGTTGCAGTTGATTTTGTGCAGTTGATTTTGTACAGTTTTGGTTACCATGGCTTATTCTATAGGTTTTAAGGAAAAAGAATACAGATTTACACATTTTATCTCTCTCTATCTTTTATATGATAATTCTTAATTTCTTAGTTTTTACCTTAATATTGGTAAAAAAAATTGAAACAAATTTATTGTAATGATATCAGATCCCTTCATACTGACAGGTAAACTTTCATGGACAATATTAAAATCACTAAATTACTTTAAGTTCATAGTTTAGAGAAGTTTTCAGACTTGCAACTAGTCATAGACATCTAACAAAATAATCCCTCCAGATGTGTCAGAAATACAATTTCCAGAATTCTCAGCCATCATAGTCTTTGGCTGATTTGGATATGAATTTTGGAGACTGTAATTTCAAACTAATTGAATGGGATCAGGTTGGAAAAATATTTTTAATTCTAAGACTATGGTCAGGGCTTGAATCAAAAGTCACAAAATTATAAACCCATCTAAAAGGCTCTTCAGACACTCCTTCTCGACTATTGTTTCTAAAATGTAGTGGTAATATTAATTTACAATAAATATATTTAGAAAACAGTATTCATCATTATCATCATCAAAATGAATACGAAATAAAGCCAATAAATAGGATTTTTGAATTCATGAATTGGAATATATCATGTTTTCCCGAAAATAAGACCCTGTCTTATATTTTTTTAAAACCCTGAAATAAGCACTTGGCCTTATTTTCAGGGAAGTCTTATTATTTTGGGGCGTGCGGAGCAAGACAGGGCTCCTCTTGCTGTCTTACCTGATTTCCAGCTCTGTCTCCCTAACCCTAAGCAGAGGAAATGGTGGGGACCGGCTGCGCAATGCGTTTAAATATTTTCAGGGAGGGCTTATTTTTGGGGAAGGACTTATTTTTCAGGGAAACACGGTAATTTACTTTATTGATAATATATTTGATAAATGATAATAATA
Organism: Arizona elegans; assembly: GCA_022577455.1. Taxonomy (NCBI): domain Eukaryota; kingdom Metazoa; phylum Chordata; class Lepidosauria; order Squamata; family Colubridae; genus Arizona; species Arizona elegans. Next base: position 64,754,813 of record JAKOOJ010000009.1, read on the forward strand.
ACAACAATTATATATTCCTAATATATTGTGGAGCTGGCTGTGACCGATATAAATCCAGAAGTCTATCTAATGATGGAACTGCTTCTTTCTGAAATATTTGAAATTAATATTTCAAAATATCTTCAAAGCAAAGAAGAATGGGAAGATTTTCAAGATAGGAAAAAAGGAATCAAAACTGTGTGACCACTTTTTGTCTGTTTTACATTATTTATACGCACCCATTTTATGTTAATTATCCCAATATATAAAAGGATAATCTAAGATTCCATATACTATGTTTTGAATTAAAATAAAGCAGTATCTGTTGTGAAAGTGATTTGAAATATAAGGCTATAGGAATGCAAAATCTTGCTTTATCTATGACTATCTGATAATCCGGCGTTGCCTGGGTATTTATTTATCCCAATACTGTATTAGACCCCACAGTATTTTTTCCAGAGAGTAAGTCATCTGTGTACCAAGTTTGGTTGAAATTGCTAAGAACCAATCCTCCTTATGAGAGGGAGCCCTCTTGTGGAGTACTGTGAAGCTGTTACCACTGTGCAACTCCACTGTGCTGTACAGTAGAAGCCATTTTAAGGCACAACAGGCTGTCTCTTAAAGAACGTGAATCCAAAATGTACACTATTACTGTCAAAAGTACTGTGATTTTACACTATAGATATAATTTATTCATTTTCATTTTCAGCGGCCCAGGCTTTCAGAGGTATGCTGGAACCCTCCCACACACACACACACACACACTCACACACACACACCAAGGGGTGTTAGGGATGTCTTTTCCCCACAGTATTTTTTTCCAGAAAGTAAGTCATATGTGTACCAAGTTTGATTGAAATTGCTCAAGGCGTTCCAGAGTTATGCTGGAACATACACACACACACATCCATTTATAGATGATAGATAGATAGATAGATAGATAGATAGATAGATAGATAGATAGATAGATAGATACATGATAGATAGATTATGGACAGAGTTCTCTACTTGAAGGACTGTCCAATCCAAATTTGTTTTCAAAATAAAGAATTATGAGAAAAAAGTCATATAGTCAGAGTTAGTACAGAGGCATAAGTCACTGGAAATATCTGATTCATAACCAGCCCTCTGTTATGACATTCTCCTAGAAACACCACTCCATTGCTAGACTCTGGAAAACCAAAGTGACCAGCTTTTCTTACCAAAACTTACTAAATATATTTTTATAGTGATCAGATCTAGAGTAATACTCTTACCCTCATTTTACTTGAAAAAAATTACTGTATAATGTAGAGGGGCAGCCAATTTTGCATCTACATATATTTTAGAGATACTCACTAATGCAAATTCCTTGTTCAGAATCATCTGCTCCACTAGTGATGACTCATTATGGAACAGATGAGGTTGCATGTGGCTCCACATGTGAGGAAACCACCAGAATTCGTCTACAGATCCCAACAACAAGTCATCTCCTTCATCTTCTTCAACGGTTCCTAAGAAATGAAAGGCAAATGTTATATCGTAAAGGACATGATGATACAATTATTTTCAGATAAATTATAGTATAAAATACATTAGTTTTGGTGTCCTGCTTATGTTTTTTTAAAAATTCTTAATAGATAGAATTTGTCAAGTTTCCGAAAGATGTCCTAATTAATTCATGAGCCATGATCCAAACTTCAAAGGAAATATAGTAATTTATTAAGAGCAATATTCCGGCAATACTCGGATGCAGTCAGGACTGATCCCACGTAGATTTACGTTCCCCTATGACCCTGTCTCTCCCCTCCCCCCTGGCCATGGCATAAATCACATTCTCCAATTAACCACTTTGGCTGGCTGTGAAACCTAACACCCTCCTTCTGATTGTGGTCAGAAAATGTATGGAATTCACTTCAGTTCTCCCCTCCCTCCTGCTCATGGCAACTTGAAAGCTTTGCAAATTGACAGAATTATTTATTAGCCAAGTGTGATTGGACACACAAGGAATTTATCTTTGGTGTATATGCCCTCAATGTACATAAGGAGAATAAAATACATTCATCAAGAATAAAAAGATACAATTCTTAGTGATAGTCAAGATTACTAATAAGCTATCAAATCGTTCTAGGAAACAAGTAAAAATAATATAAATTGAAAGATACAAGCACATGGTTATAGTAATAAGTGAGAAAAGATAGTAAGGAAGAAAAGAATAATAGTAATACAGTCTTAGTAAATTATTTGACAGTGTTGTGGGAATTAGTTGTTTAGCAGAGTGATGGCATTTGGGAAAAAACTCTCCTTGTGTCTAGTTGTTCTGGTGTGCAGTGTCCTATCGCATCGTTTTGAAGGTAAAAGTTGAAACAATTATGTCCAGGATTGAAGGGGTCTGTAGATATTTTCACAGCCCTCTTTTTGACTCGTGCAGTATACAGGTCCTCAATGGAAGGCAGGTTGGTAGCAATTGTTTTTTCTGCTAAAGTTGTAATTATCGTTTGAAGTCTGTTGCAGAACCAAACCAGACAGTTATGGAGGTGCAGATGACAGACTCAATAATTCCTCTGTAGAACTGGATCAGCAGCTCTTTGGGCAGTTTGAGCTTTCTGAGTTGGTACAGAAAGAACATTCTTTGTTGTGCTTTTTTGATGATGTTTTTGAAAGTTCATATAAAATTTAAAGGCAGTATCAAAAAAGAATTGTTAGCAAAATGACTTCATGCAGGAACTAATGTGCTTAGCACATATGTCTTCAACAGGTTTGGGATGTCTGCATATAATGCATTAAAACACCAGGAATTCTGGGATAAAATATAAATATTGGTTTTTGTAGAATCTAAGCAACATTTTTTTTTTTTTTTTTGCATTGAACATTATCCTGAAACCAATTATAAGGTCCTGCCTAGCAGGAAATATGCAGGCTTAGAATCTATATGCATGTTTGAGATAGGCTGCAATCAGATGAAAAGACAGCTTTCTTTGTGCATTGCCTTGTACTTCATGGCCTTATATACTGTAAGGACTTTGTTAGCTGGATTTAATGTTCTGTAGTTTCCAAGAAAATTCTCAATGATATCCTTGAATGCTTTCTGGGCAATTTTCTCTGGCCCTGCTAACAGATCTTCAAACTGCTTGTCATTGGTGATTTTTCTGATCTGTGGACCAACAAAAATTTCTTCCTTAATTCTGATATCAGATATTCTTGGAAATATCTGTCTCAAATATTGAAAACTTTTACCTTGCTTGTTTATTATTTTTACAATTTTTTTTACCAGTCAAAGTTTTATGTGAAGCCAAAACAAAAATACCTTTGTCAGACCAACAGTTGGTTCATGTGCCACATGTTTCTGTCCTGGAACTAAATTTTTTCAGAGTGGCTATTTCTTTTTAATGTAATGAACAAGAAGCAATGGGTGGAAACTAATCAAGGAGAGAAGCAACTTCAATTAGAAATAAGGAGAAATTTCCTGACAGTTAGAACAATTAATCAGTGGAACAACTTGCCTCCAGAAGTTGTGAATGCTCTAACACTGGAAATTTTAAAAAAGATGTTGGAAAACCATTTGTCTGAAGTGGTGTAGGGTTTCCTGCTTAAGCAGAGGTTTGGACTAGAAGACCTCCAAGGTCCCTTCCAACTCTGTTATTCTATTCTATTCTATTCTATTCTATTCTATTCTATTCTATTCTATTCTATTCTATTCTATTCTATTCTACCCTACCCTACCCTACCCTACCCTACCCTACCCTAATGAGATTGTCTTGCATGGCTGTCCCATTCATATATGTAATAATAACTGTACATCCAACCTGCATTCCAGCAGTAGAGACACACTTTTAAATCTCCACAGATATTCTAGTTGAACTTGGTGTACCAGGTGTGCTTCAACAACAGTTTCATGTTTTCATATGTTTGTTTCATGTGTGCCACATAACCCATAAATGGTGTACCTTGCCAAAACAGACGACTTCTATAAAACAGTACATGATAGGTTAAATTACAGATTACTTTCATGATTAGCATCCAAAAATCCATAAAATACACCCAAAAGTGTTCAGGAAAAAAAATGTCCCATATAATAATAATAATAATAATTATTATTATTATTATTATTATTATTATTATTATTATTATTATTAATTATTATTATTATTATTATTATTAATTATTATTATTTAATATTATTTGTTCATAACAATGTGAAGAAACAGCTACCAGTTCTTTAGCTGATCTTGGGCTTCATATGCATCTAGTTCTTCCCAAGAACCTAGGATTCATAATGTATCGGCAGAGTTCAGTGCAGCCTTTTGTATTTGACAGATGGACCTTTTGTCAGTGCACAGATTTCCTAAGTGTCATCTAAGATGTTTTTAGTATGGCACCCAATATACCACTAGGACCATCACTAGGATGGTCAGTTTATGCCATAACATTTCAATTTTGATTGTCAGATCCTGATGCTTTGTGATCTCTTCCAATTCTTTGTCTTCTATTTCTGGTATTGCCACATCAATTACTCACACTCTCTTCTTTTCAACCAGAGTTATATTTGGTCGTGTTATCAGTCTGTATTCAGAAATCTTACAATATTTTACCTCATTTTAAAATTATTTTTCAACTAAATATTCCAACAATTTTTCATTACTGGTACATGATAATTTTTACAGGTGATCCAGTGAATCATTTTGGTCACTGTGTTATGTCATTGTTTGTACAATTAGTTGGTACAATCTTCTTGCATGAGCTGAATTTAAGAAATTACTGTATTTTCTGTCTCTTTGCACTTTAAATTTATTTTTAAATTTAAAGTAAAGAAGTAAAAATTATTGATTTGATGAATTTTCAATTCTGCTCTTGATTGAGTTAATTTCAATAGCTTGCTCTTGGGCTGTCAGAATGAGGGTGGGTTTTTTTTTTTTTTTAATGTTCTGATTGCAATCCAGGTCCAGTCTTTATCCACTTCCCCTCGATCTTTTGTAGAAATTGGACTATGCAATACATTTCCTTTTACAATATTTTGATATTCACTTTATTTAATGTATATTTAGTAAGTTCCAATTTTGAACTTGCATCAATGCTTGGCTGTCTTTTACATAACCAGTCAAAGCACACTCTTCTTGATTGACAGTTTGACTTAAAGTAAACCTCTGCTTCCATTTCTGAGGAGCAGGTATAATCTATCCATATCACTACAGGAATGAAATATAAGATCAATAGTTATGAGTTATTTTTGTTTTTCAGTTCAAATTGTCTAGTTCAGCTTATGTTCAGTTAATAATTCTTACAGTGTATCGTACCATAGGTATGGCCCAAATATTGATAGCTTTGATGGTGTTTCAACCATTCAATTTTGTCTTTAGCAATTTTCTCACTCTTTGAATATATTCTTTACTAATCACCTTTTTTAAATTTGTCCATACTTTTTGTTATCCAACTATAAAATACTCAGATACTTGTAGGCTTCATCATCTTGAGATTTGGTCATTTGGCATTTCAGTTCCATTATTATTTATGATTTATTGGCTGATTGATTGCTACTGGAACACATTTTTCTAGGTCAAATTCTATATCTATGTAAACAAAAAATATGACAATGTTTGTCAATGACAGGATTTCAATTTCCGATTTTCCATAAAACTTCATATTATCCATAGAAAGCAAATGAGAGATTTTATTAGCATTTTTATGCTGCTTGGTAGCCAAGATTTTTTTTTGTTCAAAATAACTGAAAGTGCGATCATAGCAATGACAAGATAATAAGGGTGATAATGAATCACTCTGGAGGATTTTATAATGGTTGTCACATAGTTAGCCAGATGTTCAACACTTGATTTGGCATTTTTTGTTCACTTATTAAGGATAGTCAGATGTGCACGTTTGATGGTGATATAAATACCGTTGCAGGATGTAACCTTTTCTGAGTAAAGCAAAGGTCCAGCTAATCCTGTCTTGTCTCCATCATAGTGATAAATCCGATCCTTTGGAAGCTCTCTCATGAGAGAAACTATTATTTCTTATTATTGTTTATTAATTACAGGCTAGTGAAATTGTTACCCTGAACAACAAAAGTCATGAGAATTAAACAGACACATAAGCCCCCAAAGTAAGCATTTCAATTCCAAATCCCCACAAGCAGAATACAAATCACCATCTTTTCAAACAGAACCTTCCAGATTTAATTCTCTCAATGATTTATTTAGGAGCAAAAGAAGGAATAAACGATGACCTAAAAATAAATCTCCAAAGACTGTTCCCCGCCCCCCCTTGCTGGGGATCTAATTGAGATTGGTTGTTTTATCATTTCTATTCTGAACATGATACTATAATATATCCAAGGGTGGGGTTCAATTTTTTTTACTACCGGTTCTGTGGGTGTGGCTTGGTGGACGTGGCAGGGGAAGGATACTGAAAACCTCCATTCCCATCCCACTCCAGGGGAAGGTTACTGCAAAATCCCCATTTCTTCCCGATCATCTGGGACTCGGGAGGCAGAGAAGAGAGGGGGAAGGGCCACTCAGAGATGGTATTTACCGGTTCTCCGAACTACTCAAAATTTCCGCTACCGGTTCTCCAGAACTGGTCAGAACCTGCTGAATACTACCTCTGAATATATCAAAGTAAAATAGAATGAAATCATATTACAATACTCCTGGAACCCATCTTTTTAACCTATAAACTTCTGGCAGATTCACAATCTTATATTCCTTTTTTGAAATCCTACATTCAATATGTGTTCAGGAACCAGAATTGTGCGTTCGGGAAGAAATCAATGAAGCAGACAAGTTTCCATATACTGATAAAGCTTGCTAAAATTTCCATAAGACTGATAACAACAAAACTTCTTCATCATTTTATCTTAAAAACTTATTTGGCTAAGCAAGCCACATTTGTATTAATTAAAGGACACTCTCCATGTTTTATTTATAATTTGATAAAAAGGTATACATTTGTATGGATAATGGCATGCTGCCTCTAAGTTGAAATGACAAAGCCCAAAAAGTAGAGCTTGCTTAACAGAATTCATAGTACAGCAACGGCTTAATGGAAATCACAAACCTATCTTGTGGATTTGTGCTATTTTAGTGAGTCTTAAAAACCTCTATAGAATACATAATCATAAGCATGTTCACCGTATTTAAGCCTTAGCATCATTTTATATTCCATATGGATTTAATTCAGGCTAATTTCTATTTCCAAATAGAAAAAAATATGACATGATATATATTTTATCAGTATATTCCTATAGGAGATTAGAACGGACTTGAATAACTAAAACTAATAATATGATCACATCAAAAAGTTGAAAGTTGGTGTTAGCAAAATATTCAGTAGGAACGTGGAACACAATTTTAAAATATTTTGCTCAATAATTTACAAGTTGTGTGAATTATTTAAATGTGGATACCCTTGAAGAATTTGGAAAAAAATATCTATTACTTATGATAGGCTATTACGTTATCCTCAGAGTGATATATTCATGAATGAGAACTTATTTGCACTTGGCAACCATTTCTGGAGGACAGAAATAGATGCTGCTGTTCTCTATTAATCTCTCAGTCACTGAATACACCCTCAAGCTTCATTTTTCTCTGAACATTTTTCCTTATTATGTTGCTTGGAGACTTGCATCTATTTTGAATTGTATGCATCAGTTTTAATCCAAGCAGCTAATTAGCTATTTCACATAGGCAGAAATGTCTGTCTTTACCATAGAGGTAGTCCTTGAGTTACGACAATTTGTTTAGTAACTAAAGTTATGGCCGTAAGGAACAAGTAGTACTTACTGAACAAATGATACATATGCCTAGTCCACAAAGTTATGGTAAATCTCTGGCAAGTGCCTTCTTGAAAAAGGAAGATTGGAAAATACATTATCCAGATTACTGTCAAATCAGGGAACATGGTAATTTGCAGGCTATACTGAACTCTGCAACTTCATGTCAAGACATTTCAGTCTAGACAAGAGTTTCTCAAGTAGACTTAGAGCAGGGATGACAAAGTCACGATGACACATTGTCATCACATGACGTATCACAACTCCCCCCCTTTCGGTAAACCGGGGGTGGGCGTGGCCAGTGCGTGACGCATCTGTTTGACACCCCTGACTGAGAGTGTTAGTAAAGAATGGGTACAGTTTAAATAATAATGAAGTTATGTGCTGAGATGAGTAGCACCCCTCACAGGATAAATAAATAATTTTATTTATCTTCAGAAAATAACTTCAAATGAAAGGTAGCCAGTTATTTGGATCTGTCATTATACATTTCTTTTCACTTGATAGAAACTACTTTCCCTGAACTAGTATCTACTTAGATTTATTATCTTGTTTATTACCTTTCTTATTGCAGGGATAATCCTGGAAAAAATATCTAGAATTCTTTATGAACATGGCTTAGATGTAACACATTAAAACCATTGAATCATATCTCTTTCGTACCTGCTTTTAGCCAGTTTCTTCAATTACATCTCCCTTCCATGCAACATTATGTGTCATTCTAGTACATTCTTCAGCCCCTGATAAATTTATTTTGGGATGTGAGGAAATAGAGTGAACAGGGGAGAGTAGAGAAAAAATGGCATTCTATATTGGGCAAGTAAGAGCTTTGTTGTGTACAAACAATTGTTCTGTTTGTTTTTAAGTCCATACTGAATTTTATTTTGCCTTCACAAGAATTTTGTTCAGAATGGATGGAGTCTATTTCATTCCAGAGTGTTTTGGAGAATTAAGGGAAGCAGATAACAAAATGGTGTGTACACAGGTCTTGAGTATACTCTCTAAAATATGAAAATATTGATGTAAATAACATAGAATCAAAAAGTACAAAATGTACATTTAGTACATTACAATATTTGCTTCATGATATTCCTAAGTACGTGATTTGTGCTTCATTTAATTTCATTGAATTGGTGTTTAGATTTTGGAATTTTTCCTTTACTGTCAGAAGCCTTGTGCTTCTGACAGTGGGAAAAAAATATATAGTGAGGTTTCTAAGAAATCAATGAAGAGAGAGTGAAATAGATTAAAAACCGGTCTTTCATTTAAATACGTCCCTGTGACAATATAAGATAAAGAAAAGAGATTCCAGACATTTTAGCTGGTTGCCAGTAGAAAGGATTTTTAAAAGTTGAAGTTCATTTCAGCAGCTAATATATTTCCTTTGAGCTCTTTCCTTCTTTCATTACCTTAATCTGACAATGTGGATAGCAAAGAAATAATGTGGAGAGCATCTATTATATTTTCATCTTAAAGATATTAATGAAGTACAGAACTAAAGCTACTGAAAAATAATTTAGAAACTAAAACCTAATTCAGCCCTCTCTTATTCCTGAAAAAGCAACAATATAACTAGGAAGTTATATTATATATAGCCAACCATACTAGAGGCTAATCACACAGTGGGGAACTCAAGGCAATGCTCAAAGGCACTTTCTGTTGATTAATTCACATGCTGTCAGGGTTCTTTTTAAAGATTAGTAGCCACCCTTCTTCATAACCTGGAGAAGTTATGCATATTTCTTAGTGAGTCCAAATTATGACAAAAGGAGCAATAAGGTGCTATTGCTGCTTGCATCTTCATTTTGTTATTTGCCACTGAGAGGTGTGGGTGTGTGTTTGTGTGTATGTTTCTCTCTCTGTGTGTGTGTTTTTAATATAAGTTTATTGTCTCACATATACTTCCCTAAAAATAAAATTTACTTGGCTTTTAAACAGGCAACACACACATGCTTGCTTCTATAATTCAAGGTAAAGACTGTTCCGATAACAATCTATAAATTAATTATGGAGGAAAGTAGAGGTACCTTATATTTTCTGCATTATGAAGCTCCCACAGGTTGAGTGCAAATAAAATTTAGCATGCTACGATAAACTTCTGAAGGCTATAATACTCAATGAAATAATGCAATGTCCTAAATGGTATTATCTTGGTAGCTCATGATGTGAAAGCAGTTACAGCTCCATATTATCACCACATGACTAACTGGGTTTTTGGCTACATGGCAAACTTTAAGCATATTCCAACACTATTCAATTTCTATCTAAATAATAGCAACACCAGCTGGGGATCATTTCATATATGCACTGTGTCAGGTTTCGATGTCGTCTCAAATAAAATAAATTGCATTTCCAAACAAATAGTCTTTGAAGAAATCTTTCATTTTATTAAGCATGACAAACTGTCCCTGATTGTGGCATAGCCAACACTGATTTCCTGACCCCAAACCGTCCCTTTCCGTTCCCCAATTCTCTGTGTCTCATCGGACCTCTTCCAAATCACTCTCCCCATATCTACTACTTCAGCTCCCAGGAATGTCCCCGCTCCCATCTCATCTCCTAGGGGATATTATCTTCAGGAAAAATAAGTAGGTGAGAAGTCAAGCGTCCTCTTGCCAGCTGCCCCCTCTTCTCCTTCTTATGCCAGCACTAGAGTAAATGCAGGTTGAAGTGCTGACACACTGTTCAAAAGGACTGAGCACTGAACTCCTTCTACTGTCTACTGCAAGGATTGGCATCCCGTGACTTTTTCCCCCTTTGCTAAACCAGATGGGGGCGGGGCCAGCACGTGACGCATCCATCCTGCGAGCCACGAGTTTGACACCCTTGGTCTACTGTAATGCATTCTAATTTCTTTTTCTTCAAATTAAACCATGCTGAAAATGCAAAGTACTTGTACAGTAATGCCAAATCCTAACTAATCTCTTCTATTAATTTTTGAAAAGTAAGTAGGTCAATAATGAAGTTGAGATGGTGAGAAGCAGACTGGATTTATGGAAACCACACTGACCGCTGTGAAGCCTTTAATCTTTGCTTACTTTTAAAGCTGCCTCTTAATGAAGAAATATAGTTGAGAAACAGACAGCAAATGAATAAAGTTTAAACAGGCATTAAAAAGAAACTTGAGGCAGAGTGGAGAAATACACAAAATGTGCCTGGAAGCAGGTAACACTAATCTGCAGAATCAGCACGTGGGGCAAAATCAATTAATTACTTAGGACTCAAAATGTGAAGTAATCCTCTTTTCATTTAATTTAAATTCCTTTTAAATCACATCTTTTCTCCTTCGGACCATACAAATCCTTCCAGGATGCCTCCTTGCTTATGTGACAGTATTTTGGTAAGACTAATTGTATCCATGTAAAGTCACAGCAGGGCGTGTATCATGCAAATATGACTCTTGTTTAAAACGTGAGAACTCTCAAATGTCTACATTTTCTGTTTTATTCTATATAACATAATGAAAAAAAGTTGTTTATGGAACCCGTTATGCTTTGTCTTAATATAAATACCTGATGGTCCTATTTATTCTTTATAAATCTTCTGTTATCTGTTTAAGAAAATGACCAGACTATTTTTCTATGTAATTTTAGCACGCTTTTGAAATAAACCTCCAGTTTCCATACAGTCTATTAGAGAGTTGAAATGCTCAAAATTGAAATATGAACATTAAAATATAATAATTATATATTTCAGACATTAATAAACATATATCAATTTAATAAGATATAGATTCATAATGAATTTTCATGCGATAACTGTGTACATTTTGATATTTACCAAGGTTGTTAAAATTTTTAAATTTAAAAATAAGTAGAGATAGTTTTGCAATTTTAAAATATTTTTCTTTTACTTGCCTAAAGAAATTTTATTTCAAAACAAATATTCAGGAGGTTCAAAGAAGTAGAATTGAATAATTATAAACCGGAGTTAATATTTATGAACAGTTTTGTAGTAACTGATTTTTAAAACAGGGTTTGTTTAGAACAGGAAATTCTTGTATTTTAACTTTAAATAATTGTAATTTTAATATTAAGGTATTTGCAATATTATGAAAAATGTCTCTAATGTTTTTCATAGGCTTTTAACTGCTATTATGTGGTTCCTGCTTACCTGTATGGTAAAACTTTCCTGAAAATCCAAGGTTGAAGGTAAAATTTGCAACCTGAGTCCGTAGTAATACTTGAGTCTCCAGTAAAGCCTGAAAAAAACATAAGGGAAAAAAAGGAAACTTTAGATTTTAAAAAAGCAACTATAAAAGATTAAAAGAAAACCCTAACACAACTTTCTTTTTGTCAGTAAAACTCACAATTGTCCGAGATGTAAGATTAATGTCAAAGAATGCTGTCACAATAGTCTATATCAGTGGTGACGAACCTTTTACTCACCAAGTGCCAGACAGGTACACGCTTTCCGTGCATGCATGCCATCCACATTAATGCACGGCTCCTCCCACGTGTGCTGTGCATGTAACTGCACCATCTGTGCATGCACACGAGTTTGTGTAACCTGTGTGCTGCATCACAAACACACCATCTGTGCATGTGCAATGCTTTTGTGCGGCTCCCCTGTGTGCTGCACATGTAATAGCACCATCTGCACATGTACATGTTTTTTGCATGCACAATGCACACACACATGCACAGGAGAGCTCCGAAGACCAACTGGGTCCGTTGAATTGCATGCATGTGCTCTGGAGGCCTGGACACCAGCTGGCGCGCGATTGTGTATACGCAGTTGCAGGTGAGTTGGATGACAGCTTGCGGGCCCGGAAAGATGACTCTGTGTGCCACCTCGGGCACGCGTGCCATAGGTTTGCCACCACGGGCCTATATGGTACTATCTTTATAAGATGGCAATACATTTCTATGCATTTTTATAGCGAAGACTAATTATGTTCATTATTAAAGTATTTAAAATTATAAATACCATTTATAAATACAGTTTAGATACAAAACTCTAATCTTTGCAGATGTTAAGAAACTGTCAAAATTCATCACCTGATGAGTAGCCCTCTCCCCATATATGAGGGATATCAATTCACAGAAAGACAGCTTTATATATTGTTCCACAAGCCCTTATTTATACAGCTCCTAATGGATTGATCTCCACATAAGCTGAGAATTTGATGAAGAACACAAGGAATCCATCAGGATGTTTATTCAACAAACTGAATTGAGACCATTTATTTATTTATTTATTTATTTATTTATTTATATATTTATTTTTCATATTTGTATACCGCCCTACTCCCGAAGGACTCAGGGCGGTGAACAGCCATAATAAATACAAATAATATAGAAGTTAAAAACTATTAAAAACAGATTAACTAATTTGGCTCAAAGATTAAAACATCCAAATTTATCTAAAAGAGGTCTAAAACCCGATTTAAAAGCCAATTAAAAAGGGAGAGTTAGGCCAGACCAGCTTGTTGGAATAGAAACGTTTTCAGGGCACGGCGGAATATGCGTAAGTCTTGGATGTTTCGTAACTCCGGGGGAAACAAAGATCATCCAGTACGTAAGCAATATAAACCTACTAACTCCTACACATATTTATATCTAGGATCCACTCCAAACTTACCAATAAATCTATTGTCTACAATGAATCCTATGATATAATCCCATATGTTTAAATGCAGAAATAATTTAAGAATTTGCAATCATACTGTAATACATATCATTAATGAAAAAAAGCAAGAATCAAAGACCAAAATAGTAACTATATTAAATATTAGAAAAGGGGATACTATACTTTAGTAGCATGCACAATTATTTATTTTATTTTTTTCCAAAGGATTCAGGTGAACTGAAACAAATACAAAGAAATTTAGTGTGCATGATCAGGCGATTGAAACCTAAAAAATGATTTTTATTTATTGATTGACTGATTGATTAAACAAATCAACTAAGGAGAAATTTCCTGACAATTAGAACAATTAATCAGTGGAACAGGCAGGGTTTTCTGCCTAAGCACAGGATTGGATTAGAAGACCGCCAAGGTCCCTTTCGACTCTGTTATTCTGTTGTTCTGCTTATTTTCCATACCACATCCCAATAAAATATCATTGTTGTTTCCCCTTCCTATCAATTTATTTATTGATTGGTTCGATTTATGTGCCGCCCTTCTCCGGAGACTCAGGGCGGCTTACAATGCATTAAGCAATAGCCTTCATTCTTTTGTATATTTATACAAAGTCAGCTTATTGCCCCCACAAACTGGGTCCTCAATTTACCCACCTTAGAAAGGATGGAAGGCTGAGTCAACCTTGAGCCTTGGCGAGATTCGAACCTGCAGTAATTGCAGGCATCTGGTCTTAATAACCAGCTTAATAACAGGTGCCTTAGACCATTGTACTACCAAGGCTCTTTCCTTTCCTTTCCTATCCTATACTATCCTATCCTATCCTATCCTGTCCTGTCCTGTCCTGTCCTGTCACAACACAGTGTGGTGTGTTACCTTTCAGCTGTGTAAAATCTGTTATCAATTCATAATTCAAGATGTAAAGTCAAGTGACCAGTACAAAGCCGGACAGAGAGGCACTGCATTAGTGCTGCCCTCCTGTCTTTGCTGCCTTCAACAGCCAGGACAAAAATCTCTGTCAATCATGGTTCCAGAGCAGAAACTATGAATATGGCTGTGGGACTCATCCCCATTACAAGGTGATTTCAAGTGGTGTGGTCATACCCCCTTGTACAGAGATAAGACAAATCTGGTTGATGTACCTTGAAACCTGGTTATACTGAACAGGTGTAATACTATAGTGAAATGAGTGAGCACACAGAACTATGGATGTCAATGCTTACTGATTTTATAAAGAAAGGAAAGAGGAAAAAAAATACTTTTGTGTGATTCAGATCCCATAATGATTCTGATTTTTTTTGGAGTGAATTCAATAAAATGAATATTATAATTTAGCTTAGAGGTTGAAATAATGTCTATCTTATTTTTTAATGCATTATGCATGGCTTTATGAACTTCCCTGAAAGTTCATTATGAAAGTAATTATTGCAAAATATAAAATTCTGACCACAGATATATTTCAATTCTGATAAATTAAATATTGGTTCACAAGCAAACTATTAACCAGAAATGTCTGCATTCAAAATGTTTCAAGTAAAAAATGCCCAGTTTAGTTATTTATATTGTACAATATAATCAAATAAGCACTTATGTTGTTAAGAAAGTTTCTAAATTGGCAATCTCATTATATTAATTTTTATTGAATCAATATTGTAGTTATTCCTTCATATAAGCATATCCTTCAGCATCCAGACTTAGATTTATATTCTGTCTGTACTCGACAGAGTGTAAGTTTCAACAATATTGTTGTTATTATTTGAGTTGCCTTGTCTTTATTCTTCATAATTGCTGCAGCTATTAAGCAAGCATGATATTTTTTTCACAATGTTCTTGTTAATTACAACTATTTGCATAATAAACTTTTTGGAGGCTAGTTCTCTAGGAACATTTCATGGCTAATAGGAAGCAATTTGCTTTTCTTTATTAAGTACATTAAAACTTCATGCCCCAGACATCACTGACTGTAAACATTTGATTCTGCTCAAATTTAATGCACCAAGGCATTTTGCTCTGCCATATTAGCTTTATTTATATGCTGTGTTCTGGATTGTTAGCTACTAATGAGACTTCAGCTCTTATGGCTCTAAGGCCTGAGCACTAACCTCATTTTAATGAGATCATTATTTGCTGTCTCCAAATGGAAGACAACAAATTTGCCTTTTAATTAAAGGTCAAAACACCTCTAGCTAAGGAGAGTGAAGAGGTTATCAAATCCTTTGAGAAATTCAAGGAACTTTTCCCCCTTTTTCTTTATTTCTGTGCCAAATAGATATGGTTGGCCATAATTACTTGTATAGCTTTAGGATGGATAAAGCTCTAAATATGAGCTAAGTGGGAATAACTCTAAATTCTACATCTATTAATCTCAAGACAGGGTAAAAAGGGAGCCTGGATAGCTCAACAGACAGAGCTCTGTCATTTAACAACAGCTGTCTGCAATTAAAGTAAGATTGAATCTCGCCAGGCTCAAGGTTGACTCAGCCTTCCATCCTTTCTAAGGTAGGTAAATTGAGGACCCAGTTTGTGGGGCAAATAAGCTGACTTTGTATAAATATACAAAAGTATGAAGGCTATTGCTTAACACATTGTAAGCCGCCCTGAGTCTCCGGAGAAGGGTGGCATATAAATCAAATTAAAAATAATAAAATAAAATAAAATAAAATAAAATAAAATAAAAAAGCAAACATCAACCAAAGTAATTAAAGAAGCTTTACTCCTAACCTAAAAGTCCATATGAATCAACGTTGCGGTTAAAGAAGGATCCCCTTGTTTACATGTAAAATTCCAGTTTAATTTAGCTAAAACTCATATTTCTTATCCGGAAAAATATAATCAATAACTGTATTAGTGCCAGTGATATGCATAGCTATGATTAAGTGAACACTTTTTCTCCTTATGCTTGTATACTAATATGCATATATTAACATATGGATAGTTCTGAATCACAGTTATTATGAGCCCTATTATCAGAAATTTTTGACCTTCACATATTTAGCAACAAATATATTGAAAAAAATACAGGGACATGGTGGCTCAGTGGCTAAGATGCTGAGATTGTCAATTGAAAGGTCCTCAGTTCAGCAGTTCAAATCCCTAGTTCTATGTAACGGGCTGAGCTCCCGTTATTTGTCCCAGCGTCTGTCAACCTAGCAGTTCAAAAGCACATAAAAAATGCAAGTAGAAAAATAGGGACCACTTTTGGTGGGAAGGTAACAGCGTTCCATGCACCTTTGGCATTTAGTCATGCTGGCCACACGACCACGGAGATGTCTTTGGACAGCGGTGGCTCTTCGGCTTTGAAACAGAGATGAGCACTGCCTCCTAGAGTCGGGAACGAGTAGCACATATGTGTTAGGGGAACCTTTACCTTTAAATATATTGGAAAAATTGTTTAAAAAGTTGGCAAACAAGTGGAAACAGGCATCACTGGTCATTTCAGACTAGGTGACGGAAACAATGCAGGTGATTACTTGGTAAAATTTGCCATGAAACAGCTTTAGGATCATGAATATATCAAACAGCATAAATGCCGCTTGCACACTTTGACCTCACCAAATGGACTTCACCGAAATCATTGAAAGTGTACTATGCAGTCATTGATGGATCAGTTCAGTCCTTGCTGTTAAGACATATCCAAGTGCTGATCGCAGTTCAGATCACAAATAGTTGTTGGCAAAGATTAAAGTCAAATTATGCACTATCAAAAAGGCAGTGTTTCCAAATAAGTTTGATGTCACCAAAATCCCTACTACGTATACAACAGAGGTGAAAAATAGGTTTGAATTGCTGGGCATTGCTGAGAAGATGCCCGATGAACTGTGGCAGGAAATTCAATGAGCGATGTAAACAGCTTGAAGCGGACTACATGAAGGGTCACACAGGAATGCATTTATGCAAGTCAGAAAGCTCCGAGCACCATTTATTGCTCGTAAAGGCATCATTAGAAACAAGCAAGGGAAATTACCGTGTGACCAACAAGGCATCAAGAACAGATGGTGAGAATATACAGAACAGCTGTAGGTAGGTAGCAAAGGGACCCAACCTCAGGATGATGAGAAAAAAGAAGTAGAAATAGAACTGGCCATCCTTGAAGAAGAGATCATATGGGCAAAGAACCAACTGCCAAAGAGCAAGATTCCAGGTGCTGACACTATCCCTGTAGAATTACTGAGTCCTGTACTATCCAGAATCATTAGAGACCTGAAATAGAAATAGAACCAGCCATCCTTGACAAAGTGATCATATGGGTGATGACCCAACTGCCAAACAGCAAGACTCCAGGTGTCGACACCACCCCTGGAGTCACCACCACCACCACGTGTATTACCCACAATCATTACAGACCTGTGCCAGAAAATGTAGGAAACCAACGTGTGGTCACAGGAATGGAATCGCTAAGTGTTCATTCTATTGCCAAAAATGGCTGACTCTAAAATTGTTCCAATTTATTTCGCAATTGCTCACATCAGCAAGACTCTGCTTAAAATTATGCAATGACTAGTACCAACCATCAAAAGGGAATTACCAGATGTCCAAGCTGGCTTCCGACCATATTGGAAATCTGTGCTGGACCATGGAAAAATCTTGTGAATATCAAAAGATCATTTACATGTGCTTCATTGACTACAAGAAAACCTTTGATTTTGTTGATCATGAGAAGCTATGGAGAGTTCTACAAAACAAGCACATCTGGTCAAGTTGGTGCAATTACTATGAGAAGAAGAAACCATTGTGCGAATACCATACGGACACACCGATTGATTTAAGATAGAGAAAGGAGTGTGACAAGGTTCCATTCTTTCCTCTTTCTTATGTCAAAATGATCATGAGGAAGTTAGATCTTGAAGAATCCGAAATCAGGGTAAAGATTGGCGGAAGAAACATCAACCATCTTTGATATGCTGACACTATGAGTCTCCTCTCAGAAACCAAAGAAGGCCTGGAACATCTGATTAAGAAAATCAAAAAAGAAAGTGAGAATGTTGGTCTCTTCCTGAACATCAAAAAGACCAAGCTCATGACCACTGCAAGAAATGGAAACATCAAAATAGTAATTGAAGACATGGAATGTGGGAAAAATTCATTTTCCTGGACCGCAGATAGCTCGAAGTGTGAATGCAACACGAAAATAAAATGTTGGATTGCACATCAATGATGAACCTGAGCTGAATATGGAAAAGCAAAGACATCAGGCTCACAACCAAATAGCCTGCTCTATTGTGTTCCCTGTAGCTACTTATGATAGTGAAAGTGTTAAAAAAACAAGATAGGAAGAAAATTGACTTGTTTGAATTTTGGTGCTGGAAAAGGCTCCTGCGTATATTCCTTGGACAACAAAGATGATTAACAAGCAAGTACTGGGGCGCATAATATCAAACATGACACTGGAAGCCAAATCACAAAACAGTGTCTCATTTAATTTTGCATGTTATGAATGGGATTCACTGGAGAAACCAATGTTTGGAAGAGTTAGTGATAAAAGCAGAGGTCTTCAAATTTGGCAGCTTTAAGACTTGTGGACTTCAACTCTGTTGTGGCTCCATCCTCCGAGCCTATTTTATCGGAGGAAGAAGGCTCTGAACATGAAGGAGAGGAGATGGCCAGGCCTCCCTCTCCAGGACCCTCCTCTCTGGCAATGCCTCAGGTGTCTCCCAAAGGAGAAGAGATTGTCCAGGAGCCAGGTGTTTCGGATAGTGACGAAGAAACATTGTGGTTGGACCCACGCCAGCATCAGAGAGACAAGCGTGAGCAGCAGAAAAGGAGGCGTGCCAGAGATTAAGCTGAGTCACTGGACCACATCCCACAGGCTATAAAAGGGAGTGTGGTGGCCATTCGGATTCTGTGACGGACAAAGCTAATCTCTGGCGAGGCACTTGCACCTTCGGACACAACATCTATTTGCCGTGGATTTAATTCAAACTGTGTATATTTTTGTCTGTGTTATCGGAGTAAAAGCTCTTGGCAGGCAGCCACGGAGTTGCTGCCAAGTTCCTTATCACTGACGTTGTGGGTTTGAAGAGTTTATTTAACCCTCGGCTGGCTGGTGGGGTGTGTGCATGGTACGGGGACAGAAAAAACTCTCAGAATTCTCCAGCCAGCTATGCTGGCTGCAGAATTCTGGGAGTTGAAGTCCACAAGTCTTAAAGCTGCCAAGTTTGGGGACCCCCGGATAAAAGGAAACCAAGCCATCAAAGAATACAGTGGCTGGATACTATAAGAGCTGACACCAGACAGAGCACAGAAAAACTCAAAGAAATAGTGCAAGATCTGAAAATGTGGAGAAACCTGGCCCACAGAATTGTCAAGTGTCGGATTTGACTGAAAAGATATCATAATCATCATCACCGTCCTCTTATAGACAAACGAAGTAGCCCATCTGTTCATGTGTCAACAGTGGAAATAAGAAACATTTCTGTTCTTTTCTATGCAATGATGCCATGCTACTTTCTCAGAGATTGGCCTGAAATGGGTGCTTTGTAGACTTGCTGAACACAACCAAGAAGAATGGCTGGAAAATAATTACTGTAAAACCGAGGTCATGGTTTTTGCTAAGTGCTCTAAGGCACATGCCTGGCGGCTAAATAATCATTTAATTGAGAAAGTCAAGACTTTTAAATATTTGCAGATTGTTTTCCATGCTACAGGCAACTGTAAATTTCCCGCCAATTATGTTACTCTAAATGCACAAAAAACAATGTCAGCTTTACAATCTTACTACTTTTCCAAAGGAGCTCAGCATATATCTGTAGCGGTTAAAGTGTTTTTGGCTAAGATCCGAGCCTAGCTAGTTTTTGGAGCTCAGTTAGACCCCTAAAGGTCATTCTTCTCTCTTTGAAGGGATCCAAGTCTATTTTTTTTTAAAAGTACCTCAGTGCATTCTGAATATACTGCTTTGCCATGAAGCTGGCCTACTTAAAATAGAAACTTTTGCCTGTATATTCATTTTCTTCTATTGGCTTAAGCTTTCCTTTTTTTCCAGCCAGCTTTCTCCCTTTAATTATAACCGATAGCTTCCAGTTTTCCTGGTGCCAGACATTACATGCCAAAGTGCAGCTCTACAGTTCATGGAGAGTTATCACCCTGATGGGTTTTGGTAATGTCCTAACTGATCTCAGCCAACAAGCCATTGAGTTGAGTTGAAAGCAGATTTAGAAACATCTTCTTGAGCCACTCTGCATACCTTCTCCAATCAGCCAGATACCTTAGTCACATAACAGTTCTGAAATTTAGAAGAGGTTTATCCTTGGCTAGATTCAATACCCTCTCAACAGCTGTTACTGAAGGATAATACTGAAATATGCCTTGGAACAGGCACTGTGTCTATGAGGTGGAGGAATAACTGAAACGATGAACCACATTGATTTGTACTGTCCCCTCTACACTTGTCAGGAATTGTTACCTCCATTCTTCACTAAACTAAACTGACTTGTTTTATCTTGTTATTATCAGATCAATTTGATTGTACTTCTTTGACCATAGCTAAGTAGTGTTCTAGAGTTTGTACAGTATACTGGTAGTATGTCTTTTAAACATTCTTAGATGTTGTAGAAGACTTATTTTTCCTGTCTTTTTCCTAATTAATTGTGAATTATTTTTTTCTTTTCTTTTTCCTAATTGTGATGTTCTTCTTTTATTTGCTGATCTATTACCAAATGAACATTGATGGATATTCTACTGCAATAGGTTAAATAAAGTAGGAAGCTTTAAATTTAGGTATTATGAAAAGTGTTCTAAGAATATAAACATCTCAACCTTAGAAAAATATACATGTCATTTAATTTAGATATTTACAACTCCTATGTTTTTTCTGTGCAACACTTCAGTGCCAGCTGGAATGAAAACATCTATTGGGATTTTTACCTTTTCTATTCAAATAAAGGATGAGCACAATTCTAGTTATTCAATTATTCAGCGATATCTTATTCTGCATAGGATCGTCTAACCTGATGAATAGCTAATGGATGCCAGATTTCTCTGTGACTTGAATGCTTTCTGTGGGATCTCCTTGCCAAAGGAAGCTTAATTGACTAGCTCCTACTGATATATGGAGATAATTAAAATAAAAATATTTTCGTTCACTGCAAAGTATTCCTGAAAACCTAGATTAAGAATGGTACATTTTAAATGAAAACCAGAGTAATTTCTTCCTATCTGATATTCTCTGTTAGAATTATGACACTGATAAGGTAGTCCAACATACCTGGAAGGCATTTAGTAGCAAAGGGCTATTTTTTAGTCAGCATTTAATGTTTTCAAAGTTTTTTAAGGCTCGGTATAATTATAGATTTTATTTTCTGTTACTATTGTTTTTCATTAGTGGATAAATGCTCTAACATAGAAGACACAGGGAACTCCAAAGTTCAGAGGGGCTTGAAAGAGAGGTGGTATTCAGCAGGTTCTGACCAGTTCTGGAGAACTGGTAGTGGAAATTTTGAGTAGTTTGGAGAACCAGTAAATACCACCTCTGACTGGCCCCACCCCCATCTATTCTCTGCTTCCCAAGACCCAGCAGATCGGGAGGAAATGGGGATTTTGCAGTAACCTTCCCAAGAGTGGGGAGGGAATGGAGATTTTACAGTATCCTTCCCCTGGAGTGGGGTGGGAATGGAGATTTTACAGTATCCTTCCCTGGAGTGGGGAGGGAATGGAGATTTTACAGTATCCTTCCCCTGCCACGCCCACCAAGCCACACCCACCAAGCCATGCCACACCTACCAAGCCACGCCCACAGAACTGATAGTAAACATTTTTGAATCCCACCACTGATTTCAATATAGCACATATCTGCCATGGCCTAATGTAGTTGTGCCCTTTCCTAGGATTGCCTGGCTGCTTCTGCACCCACTCTGAAGCGTATTTTGGAGAGCCCTAAGAAGTTTCACCTCATAACATAAGAATAGTTAGACAGCTGGTTTCTCTACCAAAGCTGGTTCTTTGGCAGCATGTATCCTGGATTTGAACGAGAACTACTAGGAATGACTCAAGATGACCCTTAGACAATTGTGGACCTACAAGGGAAGAGGAGGGTAGCAATTCTCAGTGCGAGCGATCGGAGGGTTGCATAAAATAACAGTGGTTTTAAATCAACTCAGAGTTGATAACCAGATGCAAGCAACAACCAGATTTACAATCTGCTAGCAGACCTGAAAGATGAGGTTGTCTTGGAAAATACAAATTGGTTAGAGGACTCTGAGAGAGGTATGGATTTTAAAGTCTCAAAGTTGATAGAATTGACCAGTGTTAAACTTGACTTTTTCATTTCATCAAGAAATGATTGATGGAAATTAGGGAATGGATGTATTATACCCAATTGGGAATCAAAGGTTAAGAGATGTTGTGTTACAATTTACAATTTAGGAAAGATCTCAATATCTCAAGGAAAAGCCTTATCATTGAGAATCAGTCAAGGATATTTGATCCTAGATGGCAATGATTATGGTGACGTATGGTAGACTAGAAGCTGTTGTAAACTTTCTGTGAATAAAATACAATAAACAGACTGTTAACAGAATATTTTGAAGTTTAATTTAGCTGTTGGTTTTACCTGTTAACTATGTTTCTTTATAGGAGATAGATGTTGGGCTAAGTGGCTTGGATAAACAGTCTAGAAATTTATAAATTGTGTGCCGGCTTCACAAGGGGAAGGAGTTATTATCTTTGAAATATATGTATTTCAGTATTTAACTAGGCAACACAACTTACGTAGACGTCTGTTTTTTTTTTCCTTTTATGCACAATTTTGTGTAGTATTGCCTAGTTTTATTTTGTTTTTACAATTTTTCTATTTTGAAGTTCATTTTTAAAGTTTTAAATAAAATAAGATTTAATATAAAATAAGGAAACGAAAACTGAAAAAGCTATAAGAATATTTATTGTTTGTTTAAAATTCTATTAAAATATTTGAAGATCTGGGTTTGAGTGTAAGACATTCGTTCCTGGGAAATGTTCTGGATAAAAGAAAAACATGGTAAGATGAGACCTTGAAGGCTGGTTACTAGAAGCAACCAAAAGAATAAAAGAAAAATTCCCATTAATACTAAATGGAGAAAAATATTTTAATTTTGGAAGAATTTAAAGATACGTGGCAACAATGTACCCAGAACTTATTTTTTAGATTGTCTGATACAATAAAAATGGGTTAAAAGAAGTGATAGAAGGTGTTAAAAAACAGACTGTTTTGAATATGGATTTAAAACTAACAAAATATGAACACGACATTGATAAAGGTGTACAAAATCTAGAAATGAAATTGGTTGAGTTTTTAATAGTAAAAAGTGACACGCAAATAATAAACCAGAAGACTGACTTGGATACATGGATCTTATTTCAGAAAAGGACAGGTTTTTACTACTTGCTTTAAAGATTTGTTTATAGATAAAATATGGGAAGAAGATATTTTTATAGCAGTTTTAGAGAAAATGATAAGCTATATTATAATTGAGAGGCAATGAAGAGAAGATGAGAAGAAATTAATTTGTGGGACATCATTTGAAAGGATTAAACATTAATATTTTCAATTTGTTGTTTCTAATAGCTCTTAATGGAATTTTCTTAATTAAATTTTAATGATGAAGTTCTAAAGATTTGTTTATAGATACAAGACATGGCAATTTTAGAAAAAATGACAAGGTATCGTGTAAAGTTCAGGAAAGAATTATGAAATATATGTTTATATGCACATACGCATGTGTCTGTGTATTTCTTAATAGATTTTGCTGATCAAGATAAATAAAATGTAGTTTTATTTGCGAATATATAAAAGATGACATAGGGATGAAGAGAGATTTCAGTTAAAATATTAAGAAAGATATTAAGTTATTGAAAATGTTTATACTTGTCTTGATGAAGGTGGAAGATATTTTTTTCTATTTTTGGTTTCTTTATATATGTATGTATGTATGTGTGTATATGTGTATGTATGGATCTTATACAGATATACATATATTCCTTCCCCCACTTTTTTCTTTTTTCTTGTTTATATTCTCCTTAGCTTGTATTAATTTTTTATCTTTATAATTTTAAACTTCAATAAAATTATTAGAAAAAGTTTTAAAATGTTAGCCAAATAACTGTTTAAAAAATAAACCAAAGAAAATGTACTGAGCAAAGATACCACTCATAGTATTCTCAAAATCGTAATGCTTCAATATATCCAAATTCAAATGCTATCTCTTAAAAAAAGATACAGTTTTAAATTCATAGTTTTAATCGTTTTAACAGAGTTGAATTCAAATTTTGGCACTGAGAAAAAAATCCTAATATAACATTTAATTTCATTTATGTTTCACATAAATGTTAATATGCATGAGAAAACTATTAAAATATTTATGCATAAAACATAAAGGGTATTATAAAATCATCAACCATATGAGATAGCAATAATATAAAACTCAGCAGATAAAAACGCAGCACACTAAAATTAGGAATAAAAACAAATTCTCCAGATTCAACATTCTGAAGATATAGGCACAGTAAAATGCTTTTTCACAGATTCAAGCAGTTATCTGGTTTCAGACACCTAAGTCTAAAAACATTTAGGCCTTAAAGAGTATCTAAAGCAGGGGGTGTCAAACTGGCGGCCCGCGGGGCAGATGCGTCGCATGCAGGCCACACCCACCCCGGCTCCGCAAAGGCAAAAAACATCACAATATGTTGCAATACGTCACATGATGCGATTGAGTTTGACAGCCATGATCTAAAAATTGACTCATGGTAAATGGACCAATCTTTGTTAATCTGAGATGTTTCGTTGCTCATCCAAGCAACTTCACCAGTAAGAGCAAAATTAGTTAGGCAGAAGACCAGAGTGTCATTGGAATATACCAATTCTTTCTATATCAACTTCAGGGGTTTCTCCCCAAAATGTGTTATTATATGTCAATGAAGATTCAATCATCCAGGCCAACGTCTCAGATTAACAAAGATTGGTCCAGTTGCTGTGATTCAACCTTTATACCAGAGGTGGTATTCAGCAGGTTCTGACCAGTTCTGGAGAACCGGTAGCAGACATTTTAAGTAGTTCAGAGAACCGGTAAATACCACCTCTGACTGGCCCCGCCCCATCTATTCTCTGCCTTCCTAGTTCCAGCTGATCAGGACAAAATGGGGATTTTGCAGTATCCTTCCCCTGGAGTGGGGAGGGAATGGAGATTTTACAGTATCCTTCCCCTGGAGTGGGGTAGAAATGGAGATTTTACAGTATCCTTCCCAGTGGTGAAATCTAAAATTTGTTACTACTGGTTCTATGGGCGTGGCTTGGTGGGGGGAATAATGTGACTGGGTGGGTGTGACCAACTTTTTTTTTCCCTTTTAAAACCATTTTTTCTACAATCTCTTTGGCCGAGCTGAGCCGCACGATCATCAGAGGCTTTTTTTTTTTTTTACTTTTAAAAGCATTTTTTCGGCCGAAGAGGTTGTAGAAAAAATGCTTTTAAATATTTTTAAAAAAGCCCCTGATGATCACGCGGCTCAGCTGGGCATGGAGGGGGGCAGGGATTTTTGCTACCAGTTCTCTGAACCACCCGCCTCCATCGCTACTGGATCGGGCGATCCGGTCCGAACAGGGAGCATTTCACCCCTGATCGTTCCCTTCCACGCCCACCAAGCCATGCCATGCCCACTAAGCCACGCCCACAGAACCGGTAGTAAAAAATTTTGAATCCCACCACTGCTTTAGACACTTTTGGCCTGAATGATTGAGTATTATTATTATTTAAAATTTTACTATGCCCATCTCCCACATAAGGTGACTCTGATAGGCTACCTTTGAACATGTATGATTTTAAATCGACATTAAAAATACTTTTCTTGAACTTTACAAAACACAGTCTTCTGAAACCAATATGTTTAGAACTTATTTTTTAAAAAAATGAACTCAGGTTCATACCACTTTTTAAAAAGTAATCTTTAACTTTATTAGTACTGGAGCCTATTTTTACTGTCCACTTATGATCCATTAAAATATTCTATGTCTTGTGTGAGACACAAAATACTGCAAATGGATTCAATTTTGGATGCAAAGTTTTTGTTTTTGTTTTAAATATTGTATAAAGATTAATGGTGGAACCTGCAATTAGTCTTCAGGGAGTTGTTAAACCGTAGAATATTCCTTCTCCTATAACTAGGCTAAGTGCTTTTTATCCTCTACATATTTATTTTCAGTGAAGCATGCATTTTTGGAATTATTTCCTTATACTGGCATAATATGTGATGCTGTCTAATATAACTGTCAGGAACTCTAAGTACTATCTAAAAATTCCTGCATCAGCCAGTCTTCCAAAATGTTGGGTCAAGTAGTTTTAAGTCACATACACAGCAATTTTTAAATTCAGAGAGAGTGACAACTTTTTAAAAGGATAATATGCAGGTATGCCCATTAAAATCATTTACTTCTTTCAGTTGATAAAGTAAAAACGTAAATCTTAATAAGATATTTACGGTAACTATAGTTTGTATTCTTTATGTTTCAACCGTATATAAACCTACCAAGGAATTAACTTAATTGCATTCCATGTCCAGGTGTGGAATTATTCCCAGTGCATTTACTGGGACATAAGGTCCAATTTAGACTTCAGAACTTCCTTTCAAGTAAACACAATTGAACTGCAGTACGAACCACAACAATGTGCGAAGTGGAAATCTACTGTACAAGGTTATTAGGTCATTGGGGAGAATGATGTAAACTATGCATGTGCTTAACTTTTTCTTATTTTAGACATAAAACGATCAGACAGACTCAGTTACAGTGGTGAGCTGCTGCCGGTTCAGACCGGTTCGGGCGAACCAGTAGTTCTGATGATCAGCTGGCCCCACCCACCCGCCCCCACCCTGTCCTGTCCTATATTTCCTTCTTTCTGTCTCAGCTGATTCGCATGGCGCAGTTGATTTCTGCGCCTCCACTGTTCTCTTACCGGGGCTGCCTTAGTAGGTAAGCAGCTGAGCTTCAAATTGCTGTATTTTGAGTGCTGTGTGCAAGCATGGTAGGCGTGCGTGCTCACAGAACTGGTTGTTAAACTGGTTGCAGCCCACCACTGCTCAGTTATGAAGTGATTCGTTGTATGGAATGTAGCTTTACCTTATTTTCTGTTGAAAATTATTTCATGATCTTGATATTATCTGATATGACCAATTATAAGAGAAGTTGTTAGCTAAGTAAAGTGGAACATATTGTTAGGGTTCCAAGTAACACTCCCAACAAAATCAAACTCCGAAGCTTGAGTTTCCTCAAAGCTAATTTTTATTAGAGATGTCATATTGGCACATCTGGGAAAACTCCAATGTGAGAGCTTCTGGGTTTTCCTCACCCCAAAAAAAGTTCAAGTCCTTGCCCTTCACCCACATGTCCATCACACAATCAGGTACCCTCTGGAACAGAAGATATCCCCTCATTCTTCTCAGCACAGCTGCAGGGCATAACGGCCTTGACGTTCTAGAAAGAATGTTATTTTGACTACATATCATCTTCACTCCATCTCATTTTCTCACAGTAGAATTTGGGGCAGACCTGAAGGCTCAAAGGTGAAAAGATGGCTTCCAGATCTGACACATATTTCACTGGTACAGCCATATTGCTTTCTTAATAGTGACTGGCAATTGTCATCTTCTGCAATGTTTTTTCAGCTTTTAAATCTACCACACAGTCATGATATCCACTGGAAATAGTATATCCAAATAATGAAGAAGCCTAATATTATTGAGCTTTGGAGACCAAAAGCTTAACCAGATCATCCCTAGAATTCAATAAGGGCAAATTATGAAACGTGCATGACTGATGTTAGTATGAAAATGTCAGAATTTATACACTTGTTCCGGACATTGGCATACTAATATGTAAGGCTGTTATTTGTATAATGACAATACTGAAGCTACACATTTTTAATATACAGCCTGCTTCTAGCAAGCAGTTTGTGAAAATATTGCACGGCTTCAGTGGTTCGTCAACTTGAGGAAGAACAGCATCATCCATCATTTTTACTAACAGTCAGTTCATAAGTATGAATTCTGACTTACATACAAATTCAAGTTAACAACAGACTCAGGAACAGCACTTGTTCTTAATCCGGGGCCTGCCTATATCATATATAGAAAGCCAATTCAGGTGCAGTGGTTACTTACAGAGAGCAGAGAGTTTTAGGCCTCCTTTAGGCATGAAAGCCAGATGGCAGAATTATTAGGCAACCCTCTATCTATCTATCTATCTATCTATCTATCTATCTATCTATCTATCTATCATTTATCTATCTATCATCTATCTATCTATTATCTATAAAACGTATAGGCTGCCCCTCTAACCTCAGGTAACCCTTATGTTTTATATACATACATACATACATACATACATACATACATACATACATACGGTGGCGCAGTGGTTAGAATGCAGTATTGCAGGCTAATTCTGCTGACTGCCAGCAGTTTGATTCTCACCGGCTCAAAGTGACTCAGCCTTCCATCCTTCTGAGGTCGGTAAAATGAGGACCCAGATTGTTGGGGGCAATATGCTGACTCTGTAAGCTGCTTAGAGTGCCCTGCCACTGTGAGTGGCATAAAAGTCTAAGTGCTATTGCTATATAAAAAGACAGGATTTTTAAAAATAATAAAGAAGAAGAAGAAGAAGAAGAAGAAGAAGGAGGAGGAGGAGGAGGAGGAGGAGGAGGAGGAGGAGGAGGAGGAGGAGGAGGAGGAGGAGGAGAAGAAACAACATGTAACAGTGATACCCATTGTCATTGGGGCACTTGGTACCATGTCCAAGAATTTTATAACATACATCAGCAAATTGCAGCTTCCTGCAATAACACCAGCGGAACTGCAAAAAACTGCACTACTTGGAACATTGTACATCTTAAGAAGGTATTTGGTTGATACCTAGGATGCTGGCAGTAACCCATATCAACCATTAGCACCAGTCAATGGTATTTGTGATGCATTTTTTAATGTTCAATTGACTGAATTTCATTTTAATGAATAAAGATAATAATAATAATAATAATAATAATAATAATAATAATAATAATAATAATGAGGAGGAGGAGGAGGAGGAGGAGGAGGAGGAGGAGGAGGAGGAGGAGGAGGAGGAGGAGGAGGAGGATGGACCTACATTCTATAAGATGGTTGTAGCTAGGGACCTAAAGAAATTTATCACAAATTTTTATAAAGGAAGATTTAATGACTCCCTAAATGGACCTTACTGCAATTTCGAATTGATATTCTTTGTATCAGTCTTTATCTGGTCAAAATCTACATAATAAAACCATTTATGGCAAGGATGCAATCAGAAAAATGAATTCAGGTTTATGAGTGTATAATATAAAGTGTATAATTATAGGGCTGAGTTTATATCTAGCAAATTTGTATTTTAAAAGCATGTATTAGGAAAATTGTGCAACAATTAATGACATTAGTGAAAAGTGCATCAGACAGTTTCCCAAAGAATTGAAAACTACATACATTAACAATTGTAAAAGGCTTAGTATGCTACAAAAGATCGCAAACAAAAATAGATATATACTGTGAAATGGATAATTTACAAAAACCTGAAAAGAAGGTAAATCTAAATACTGCTTTTCTAACTCTGAACATAAAGTGGTATAAAATTACATTTGTGGATAGTTTTCTATACTTGTAAGTTTGCACCGTCGTTTTGACCAAAACCCTTACTGTAATGTGGAAACTCTCCTTTAAAAAGAAAAAAAATACTTGGTAAACTTTACTTCCTTGGTGGCCTTTATTTCTGAAACACTTTTAATACTACAATCCTGGATGAATTCAACATTATTTTTTTCTTAAGGTAAAGGTAAAGGTTCCCTTTGCACATATGTGCTAGTCGTTCCCGACTCTAGGGGGCAGTGCTCATCTCCATTTCAAAGCCGAAGAGCCAGCGCTGTCCGAAGATGTCTCCATGGTCATGTGGCTGGCATGACTAAACGTCAAAGACTGTTACCTTCCCACCAAAGGTGGTCCCTGTTTTTCTACTTGCATTTTTTACGTGCTTTCGAACTGCTAGGTTGGCAGAAGCTGAGAAAGTAACGGGAGCTCACCCCACAACGCGGCACTAGGGATTCAAACCACTGAATTGCCAACCTTTCGATCGACAAGCTCAGCATCTTAGCCACTGAGCCACCGCGTCCCTACACATTTTTCTTAAGGAATCATAAACAAACAGTCCAGCATTTCTCTTTTTGGCCTTTTTCCCATCTAGCTTTCTCTCAACTTCATCTGGGAGTGAGGGAAGACCCCTTGCAGGGCAAGGCTGAGGATTTTGTGCAATTCCTGCATGACAAAGTCACTCAGATTCGGGAAGGTCTGGACTCTGGGCAGATCCAGATGGACTGATGGAGGGGAATCTTGAGAATGTTATCTGGGCGGGGTTTGACCTTGTGACTCCCGAGGACGTGGACAGGATTCTGGGGAGGCTTAGCTCTGCCACATGTTTATTGGATCCGTGTCCCTCCTGGTTGGTGCTGGTCTCCCGGGAGGTTACATGAGGCTGGCTCCAGGGGATTATTAACGCTTCTTTGAGTGAGGGTTACTTGCCCCCCTCTTTGAAAGAGGCGGTGGTGAGGCCTCTCCTCAAGAAGCCTTCCGTGGACCCGGCTGTATTAGCGAATTATCGCCCAGTCGCCAATCTTCGCTTCGTTGCGAAGATTGTTGAGAGTGTGTTGGCGCGACAACTTCCCCAGTACCTGGATGAAGCCGATTATCTAGATCCGTTCCAGTCGGGCTTCAGGCCAGGGCACAGCACTGAAACAACATTGGTCACACTGGTCGATGATCTCTGGAGGGCTCGGGACAGGGGTTGCTCCTCTGTCCTGATCCTATTAGATCTCTCAACGGCTTTTGATACCATCGACCATGGTATCATGCTGTGACGATTGGAGGGGTTGGGAGTGGGGGGCACCATGTTGCAGTGGTTCTCCTCCTTCCTTTCTGACCGTGTGCAGTTTGTGTTGGCAGGGGGGCAGAGGTCGACCCCGAGGCACCTTGTATGCGGGATGCTGCAAGGGTCAGTCCTTTCACTCCTTCTGTTCAACATTTATGTGAAGCCGCTGGGTGAGATCATCCATGGTTTCGGGGTGAGATTCCATCAGTATGCTGATGATACTCAGCTGTACATCTCCACCCCGAACCATCCCAATGATACCCTTGATGTGATGTCCCGGTGCCTGGAGGCCGTGCGGATCTGGATGGGGAGAAACAGGCTCAAACTCAATCCCTCCAAGACTGAGTGGCTGTGGCTTCCGGCGGCCCAGTATACTCAGTTGTCACCATAGCTGACTATTGAGGTGAAACCTTGGCCCCCACAGAGAGGGCTTGCAACTTGGGTGTTCTCCTGGATGTACGGCTGTCTTTGGAAAATCATATGACAGCCGTGGCCAAGGGAGCTTTTTATTGGGTTCGCCTGATACACCAGTTGCGTTCCTTTCTGGACCGGGATGCCTTACGCACAGTCACTCATGCCCTCGTCATGTCCCGTCTGGACTACTGCAATGCTCTCTACATGGGTTCCCCTTGAAGAGCACTTGGAGGCTCCAGCTGGTTCAGAATGTGGCCGCGCGGGTGGTTATGGGTGCAACTCAGCGTACCCATGTAACACCCTCCTGCATGAGCTGCACTGGCTTCCGCTGGTCTTCCGAGTGCGATTCAAGGTGTTGGTTACCACCTTTAAAGCACTCCATGGCTTAGGACCGGGGTATATACGAGACCGCCTTCTGCCAGCAACAACCTCCCACCAGCCAATACACTCCCACAGAAAGGGGCTCCTCAGGGTGCCGTCGGCCAAACAATGCCGACTGGCGACACCCAGGGGGAGACCCTTCTCTGTGGGGGCACCAGCCCTTTGGAATGAATTGCCCCTAGAGCTTCATTTTAGCCCCGACCTGCGCACTTTTCGCTGCGCCCTTCTGTTTCAGCAAGCCAGACTGTCCTAATATGAATTTTAAATGGGTGTATGTGTGTTTTAAATTGATGGCCAAATTGTATATATTTGATTTTAATTGGTTTTAAATTTTATAAATTCATGTGTTTTAATATGGCTGTACACCGCCCTGAGTCCCTTGGGAGAAGGGCGGTATAGAAATTTAATAAAACTTAAACTTAAAGTTAAACTACCACAGTTGATCCTCCACTTATGACCACAATTGAGCCCAAAATTTCTGTTGCTAAGTGAAACATTTGTTAAGTGAGTTTTGCCACATTTTGCGACTTGCTGTAGTTGTTAAGTGAATCATTGCAGATGATAAGTTAGTAACATTATGGTTAAGTGAATCTGGCTTCCCCATTGACTTTGCTTGTCAGAAGGTTAAAAAGGTGATCACCTGATCCCAGGATACAGCATAAATATGAACCAGTTGCCAAACACACAAATTTTGATCATATGACGAAAGGGATGCTGCAAGTATGAAAAATGGTCGTAAGTCACTTTTTTTTAGTGCCATAACTTTGAACAATCTCTAAATGAACTGTTGTATGTTGAGGACTACCTATACTATGCTTTGCAACACCTACATAGCCAATAGGCAACATCAAGTGCCTTTGGAACCAATTCATAGACTAGGGCCATGATGGCGAACCTATAGCATGCATGCCAGAGGTGGCACCCTCTGTGGGCACACAAGCTGTTGCCTCAGCTCCGCTGCACATATGCGCATGCCTCCCACTGGCCAGCTGGTCTTCAGGTCTCTGCCACACATGTGTGGGGGACGGGGTGCACACAGCGGGCCACGCATGCCTGCGTAGGGTGTGGGCCACATGCATGGGGCCGTGTGCATTGCATTATGGGGATTCAGGCACATGCACTTTGGGTACTCCATCCAGAAAAGTGCCCTAGCCATCACTGGACTAGGTCACATATTGGAAATATTCTTTCTCACTATATAAAGAAATTGTGAATTTTGTTAGCTATAGGGTTTACATGCTTTCTCCTGCTTTGGAAATGAAAGCTTCTTCTCTGTTTTTAGAGGAAAACTTCTGGCAAGCCATTAATGGATATACAATCTACCGAGGCTTCCTAGATTTATTTACAGTACCTCTGAGTTGTTTTTATTTCTACATAATATACTAGCAGCATGTTTCCAGTTACAGCAAAAATAATGATGAAAACAAGTGGGAAACCATCTTCCCTTTCCTAATAACAAATACAGTGAAATTGCACTTCATAATACTATGTGTTTGTGTTTATAGCGCTTGTGAATTTTGACATATAATGTAAGCCAAACATAAATAGAATTGGTATAATGTTGAACAACTCACACTCCGTAGTTATTTTAAAACATTTTAAAAGGAAAGAATCTATTAGCAGTGATATTATGAAAAACATATTGTTAAAAAAACAAAACAGTGGGAGTCCACCAAGGACAACGATAATATTGAATTCTTCTCTGGGACATCCTTTAAATAATTTTATTTATTTATATCCCATCTGCATTATTTTTATAAACTCAAGGCAACAAACACACACAATACACTTTCCTTCTCCTCCTATTTCCCCACAACAACTTTGTGAGATGAATTGGGCTGAGAATGTCTCGCCTAACTGACTATAATGCGTAAAGTACAGGGGTGGTATTCGCTTACCAAGTGGGACTAGAATCCACAGATCTCCTGGTTTCTAGCCTAGTGCCTTAATCACCAGACCAAAGTCACCTCCCTTGGGTATTTATTTTTCAAAGTTAAAATATCCTATCTCTGCAATTTTTTTCCACCTTTTTTTCCACATAACTTTATTTTATAACCCCGATCACCGTCACTGAATGTGTATGAATCTGTTGTAATTTCTTGAATAATGCTTAAACATGTCCAATCTGCACACACCGCGTATAAATTCAAGCAGAATATTCACTTTAAATCAAATATTGTTCCAATAGTCTTTCACAAGTGCTATTAACAGCCTAAGAATCCTACCTCTCATATATCTGTGCTTTTAGTTTTTATTTCCTACAATGATAACTTTGCATTTATCTATGTTAAATTTTATGCTAACATACCAAGCTTAGTTTTTATTTCTTTCTGCCTTAAATATTACCTGTCCTAGGCAATTTTGCGCTACCCACAAATTTGATCAGCATTTCTTCCTATCAGTTTATTCATAAATGATCATGTTGAAGAATTTGAGGATGAACTTTGTGGCACTCTATATTTATTTATTTTTATTATTTATTTATTTAGTTTGTCAAACATGTACAAGACAGCAAGTATAAGTATGAACATGGACATGAACAAAGGAATGAATACAAATAAATGGGGACAGGAGGACAGGAACGGTAGGCACGCTAGTGCGCTTATGTACGCCCCCTTTATGGACCTCTTAGGAATGGGGTGAGGTCCACGGTAGACAGTTTAAGGTTGAAGCTGTGGGGGTTTGAGGATGTAACAACGGAGTCAGGTAGAGCATTCCAGGCATTGACCACTCTGTTGCTGAAGTCGTATTTTCTGCAATCGAGTTTGAAGAGGTTTACCTTGAGTTTGTATTTATTGTTTGACCATGTATTATTGAGATTGAAGCTGAAGAAGTCATTGACAGGTAAGATGTTGTAGCAGATAATTTTGTGTACTATGCTTAGATCAGACCGCAGGCGGCGCAGTTCCAGATTGTCCAAGTCCAAAATTTGAAGCCTGGTGGCATAAGGAATTCTATTGTGAGTAGAGGAGTGGAATATCTCTGGACCTGCTCAATCATATTAATGTCCAATATACAGTGTGGATTCCAGGCAGACAGATTCCAGGCATATGCCACTCTCCAATTTATGGATGAACTTCTTATAAAACACAGTGCAGAGAGAGAGAGATTTACATGTTTCCCCCACCCCCATGGGATGGAAACAAGTGTAAAATGAATCAGCCTAACATTCCCAGCCCTTATCACTAATAAGAATGACAACAGGAAAGATAAAGAGAAAATGGAGAGAAATCAGCAAGAGATAAAATGCAAAACAAACAATCCTAAATAATAAAAAGATAATAGCAAGTCGTAACACATAATCTTGACATAGGTATGTTAATTAAAACATGGCGAAAACATTGATAAAATATGGACTGAAAGAATTTAATGGTAAAATATTAATAAATTATGATTTGCTTCCATGCAAGCAGAGAATAATATTCGTGTTTGCTTTCCATATAACATAATTTTCTAGTCTACAATTCCAGAATATATCATTCTGAAAGACATAATAAGTCAAAAGTACACCACAAGTGGCTAGTGATACTGGTACTGTATTCACACAAAGGACACATAGATAACAGAGCCATTAAATCCATTAATAAGATGTAAAGCATACAAATAGAAAGTGAAGCCATGCTAAAATTGATACAGGTGTCAAAACTATTGAATAATAATGTAAAAAGGACTTGCAATAAAAAAGCAAGAATTTAATCTTCCAGCAAATGTGTTGCTAGCAGTATGCATAAAGCCATAAATAAATGAATTGAGCCAATGAATAATACATTGGCTGAAAGTATGTGTGTGTATTCTTCTGTGGCAGGAAATTGAAAACATTTTGTGAAGACTTTGTAAAATTCAGCAACTAAGGTTTAGATCGCTACAAACTACTGGGAAAAGGTAGTCCATCTGACTTGCAAATGTTCAAAGTTATGATAGATCCTTCAAAAGATACTTACAATTCTGACATGATTGACTTCATCAATCCTGAAGTGGTCATGTGACCAGATTTTGGGTGTTTGGCAACCATCCTTCATTTATAGACATTTGCAGCATCTTGTGCAAATCACATGACCGTTATTTATTATTGTTTTGCTGAAAATCAGCCTTTATTTCGAGTTCCTTGCAAAAATTCCCAATATCAAAGAGTGGATTTGCTTTAACAACTGACTGTGTTTGCTTAGCCAACTTGTGTTTGCTTAATGACTCCCACATTCACTTAACAACTGCTGCATTTGTTTAATGATCACTGCAAAATGGTCAGAAAATGGTGTGGTCACATGACGACTCACTTTATGATTGTCATGACCTACACCATAGTGAGCACGCTCCATTGCAATTGTAAATCAAGGATTATCTGTCTGTTGCATTAATTACCAATTTACTTCGCTGTTCAATTCAAACTGCTGGTAATCACTTATAAAGCCCTTCGCAGGGTCTTCCCAATTATATCTACTGGTCTCATTAGGTTTGGTGGCAGAGGCATGTTCTGGTTTCTGTCTGCTAGGCAGTAGTGTCTGACAAGGTCCACGAAGAGAACCTTTTCTATCATGGTGATTGCCTTTGAGTCATCGTCTCTCCACAAGTCAGACTGATCCAGGGGTGGTATTCACTTACTTTCGCTACCGTTTTGCAAATGTGCACTTGCAGACCCTTTGCATGCTCAGAGTGTCAAAAATGGGATGTGATAATGTCCGGGTGGGTGGGCGGAGCCTCCCGCAGCCGCTGCTACCAGTTTGCCCGAACTGGATAGAACCCGTTGAATACCACCACTGGACTGATCCCAGACCTGCTGGTTTCCTATAGTTTTGGTTTTGCCATCATTTTGGGTGACCTGGGATGTGTAGTAGAGTCTGTAGAGTAACTATGTTGTTTGTTGTTGGTTTTCAGTACACCTTGGCTACAGACTGTACCGCTGAATGGTTTTTAATATTGTTTTTATGTACATGTTTTTGTGTTTTTTTTAAATATAACTTTAATTGATGTAGGAGACAATTAATAGTATGAATAGGTAGATAGATAATAAAAGTTCTATGCAAGTTCTTTTGTGTTAAGATTCTCTGTTAGATCTCCTGTTCAATAGATTACCCCTTGATTGCTTATTTTCTCAACTAAATTCAGTTCATCAAAATTCTTCTTTATTTCTTCTCTAATAAGGCTACATTTTTTTCCTGTTCTGAGGGCCAGCTTGGCTTCTGAACGGCATCCCAGCATTTATCATGGATAAGCCCAGAACAAGAGTTAATTTTATTACATACTTTATATGAAATAAAACCCATTATAATTCAACTATATTCATATAAGTTTTCCCAACACCATTAAAATGTTATCTTGAGGCTTCAGGTAGTATCTTATTCCTCGTAAGGAGGAGGAGCTTTCTGCAGATCAACAATAAGTTGTTTCCTTTTCTCTTCTGGAACTTAGATTTCTTCTGTCTGCTCATATTTTATTACTCTTTTAGTTAAGACTAGACCAGCATCCCCCAACCTTATGGGCATCAAGGACCGGGTTCCATGAAGAAAGGTTTTTCTGTGGACTGAAGCGGGCATGGTTTTGCATGCTGCCTGCATCCGACAGATGGAGCTTCACTCGTTTGTGTAGCCCAGTTGCTGGCATGTCACAGCCCGGTGCTGGTCAACACACCGTGGGTTGGGGACCCCTGGACCGTATTTACAGCTTGCAATGAAAACATTTACAGAACTCCTGTATTGCTTTTGTTCCCATGTCTTTTCTAAGCCTCGCTCCTTATTTCAGTAGAACAATGTTAAACAAAAAAGTTCATTTTTGTACATTTTTGTGGCTAAAACCCACTGAATTTCATAAAAATGCTTTTGACTAAAGATGAATTATTATTGTGGTTGCTCAGAGTCAATTCACCATATGTTTAGACTGGATTTGATATATATTCCCACCTATCAAATCCTTCCCAAGGAACTGGCTGGGAAGATGTTTTATTTATTTATTTATTTATTTATTTATTTATTTATTTATTTATTTATTTATTTATTTATTATATTTCTATACCGCCTTTCTCGCGTAGGACTCAAGGCGGTGTACAGTCAAGAAAAATATAGATACACAAACATCATAAAATTGCTAATTAAAATTATTATTATAACATAGTTTGGCCCAATTAAATAGAACCTAAAATTAGATAACATTTTAAAAACATTCACATGTTCATATGTTTAGCCCCGCTTGTTGGAACATCAGGGTTTTGAGGGCACGGCGGAAAGCACGGAGATCAGGGATATTTCGTATCTCAGGGAGCAGTTCATTCCAAAGGGTTGGAGCCCTCACAGAGAAGGCCCTCCCCCTAGAGTCGCCAGTCAGCATAATTTGACTGACGGTACCCTGAGTAGTCCCTCCCTGTGAGAACGAACTGGTCGGTGGGAGGCTATTGGTGGCAAAAGACGGTCTCGTAGGTACCGTTTGATAGGGTTAAGGGTATTGTCACAGAGTGTAAGCTGTTCCAAATAAAGTAAATGTATCAGTGCTTTTTCAGTACCGATGGTGTTCAAGAGGTGCTCCAGTTGTTGGAGATTTTATCAGTTTGCATTTGAAAATTCCACAATATTTGAATCTGCCGATTTTCTACTACTTGAAATTCAATGTTCCGTTTTTCATTACTGGCCCATGGTAATTTTTACAGATGTTCCAGTGAATCATTTTGGTGATCACATTGTATTATTGTTGATAATCAGTTTGTCTCATCTTCTTGCATGAACAGAATATATGTATACTGCTTCTTCCACATGCACAATCTGCACTTTGAATCATTTGACAATTTTTCAATTCTGGTCCTGATTGCATTAGTTCCAACAGTTTGTTCTTGAGCAGCTAAAATCAAGCCTTCAGTTTCTTTCTTTTTTTTTTTACTGTTCCAGTTATAAGCCCTTGCCAGTTTTCTTTTCCTTTATTTACTTTTCCTTTGATCTTCTGTACAACCATATACTGCTTTTTCTTACCAGCATTCTGTTCATGTTTTGATTACATTATTTCAATATTCATGTTTCGTTTCTTGCACATTCAGTAAATTCCAATTTTTAACTTGCATCAATGTTTGTTCTTGACTGTCTTTTTATGTATTCGACTGTTTGACTTGAAGTAAACCTCTGCCTCCATTTCTGAGGAGCATGTATAATCTATCAATTTCACTATGGGATGTAATGCATAATAAATAGTCATTAGTTTTCTTGTATTTGCTCCAACTACTCAGTTCAGTTAATAATTCTAGCAGCGAATGGCCCAAATATCAATGATTTGGATGGTTTTTTCACCCTTCAAATTTGTCTTTAGCACTTTTCTCACTCTTTGCATGTACCCTTTAGTAATCACATGTTTAACTTGTCCATGCTTGATGTTATCCAGCTGTATGTATTAATAATAACAATTATTCATTTTATATGCCACTCAACTGATCCGTTTGGGGGTACACTGGTATAATTTTAAATTGTTTTTTAATTGGGTTACCGATTTTAATTTGGTATTGTATTGTGATTTGTATTGAAGTTGTCATTTTGTAAGCCGCCTTGAGTCCCTATGGAGAAAGGCGGCATATAAATCGCAATAAATAAATAAATAAATAAATAAATAAATAAATAAATAAACTGCCAGTGACTTTATACATGGGATATACGTGGGATATACGTGGGAACATGGCAAAGGGTACTGCTGCATTAAAAGTAAGTAAGTCCTAAATTTTAAATGAAAATGAAGAATAATACACTTGTCAAATAAGTAGTTGATTCCAAATGTTGAATTAGGCTCGCCATCTAGCAGATCCTACATGAATAGTTCAGATGGTAAATAGTTAAGGCTCTTTCTACTATAGCCATCTTTCACCTTTTTCTCTTCTAGTAATACTGCATGCACTTATTGGGTTAATAATGCTTGACCTGAAATAGATTACTTAGAAATTCTTTGTATAATGTTAAGGATGCTACTGGTAAGTGATGTTTTTGGTCTGAGAACTTTTTCTTTTCTGTGCATTTGGAATGACAAAGTTGAGTAAAAATACCCTTGTTATTAGTGGAAATGTATTATATGTATTATATGACATTTGATCTGAAGCATTTATTATCCTATCAATGTTTTTAAAACAATAGCTATTATTTTATTTATTTTTATTTTTATTTTATATCAAATTTTTATACCGCCCTTCTCCCTGAGAACTCAGGGCGGTGTACAGCCAAATAAAAACATAGACTACAAACATTAAAATACTATTAAAAAGATATATATAAATTTGGCCCCGTAATTAAAAGACAATGACAAAGCAATTAAAAACATTTAAAAGTGTTAAGTCAGCCTGGCTTGCTGAAAAAAGGAAGTTTTAAGGGCATGGCGGAAGGCACTGAGGTCTTGGATTCTCCTTATCTCTGGGGGCAGTTGATTCCAGAGGGTAGGTGCCCCCACAGAGAAGGCCTTCCCCCTGGGGGTCACCAGCCTATATTGTTTGACTGATGGCACCCCGAGGAGGCCCTCTCTGTGGGAGTGCACAGGTCGATAGGAGGCTGTCAGTAGCAGCAGGCGGTCTTGAAGATATCTAGGTCCTATGCCATGGAGCGCTTTAAAGGTGATAACCAACACCTTGAAGCGCACCCGGAAGACCACTGGGAGCCAGTACAGCTCACGCAGGAGAGGTGTTATATGGGAGCGCCATGCAGTTCCCGTAACTACCCGCGTGGTAGTTATCTTGAATTAGATAATCTTTCTGCCCTGAGTCTTAATACTGTTACTGCCTTGTGCAAGAAGTAGCTGATTTCCATTTTATTTCCTTTTCTTCTTGTTGAATATCATAATGATTTAAACAGAGATAAGTACAGACTTTTATAGAGTATGACAACAGGAAAGGCAAGTTCTGGCTAGCAATCAATTCATTTTATTTTGATCAATGACCAGCTGATTAAGGCATTTGCTTCCTGCTCATGATATAGGAATTGAAAATGTGCCCATTTTCATCAGTCAATCCTTAGAGAGGGGCATAAACTTCTATTTATTTTATCTCATTTGTATCTTTTCTATTCAGTGGGCACGTAAGCCATCTGCCATCAAATAAAATATGATTTCTTGTCAACCTATTTCCAGCAGGTCCTAATATAACAAATGAGTAAATCAATGACAAAAAAAAAACAAAAAACAAAAAAAAAAAAACCAAAGTAAATAAAGAAACACAACTGTTACATATTGTAAAATTATCTGTCCGGTGTCTAATATGGGCTGATTACTTATTACCAAGCTCAGGTTTTTTCAGCAGAACTTCTAATTTAAGGCCTACACTACCTAGTTCTTGGGCAGATTGAAGCTCGATTAAAATGACTTAACAGGAAAGAAGCATTTGCCAGTGAAAAGTATTGCATGCCCCATTTTATGCAAAATTCTCATGGTGCTGAAGTAAAAAGACCACAGAGTTCCAATTGAGCCTACTGCAAAACATCTCCTTAAACTAGGGGTGAAATCCAAATTTTTTTTACTACCGGTTCTGTGGATGTGGCTTGGTGATCGTGGTATGGCTTGGTGGGTGTGGCTTGATGGGCATGGCAGGGGAAGGATACTGCAAAATCCCCATTCCCTCCTCACTCCTGGGGTCAGCCAGAGGTGGTATTTGCCGGTTCTCTGATTTATTCAAACTTTCCGCTACCGGTTCTTCGAACTGCTCAAACATTCTGCTACCAGTTCTCCAGAACCTGTCAGAACCTGCTGGATTTCAACCCTGCCTTAAACCAGCTCAGGAGCCAAAGATACCCATTCTTCCTTTAGATGTCAGATTTTTATTTCTTTCTTTTTGGTCCAATAAGAATACATCTCATGGAAGGTCATCCATTAGAACAGGGGTCTCCAACCTTGGCAACTTTAAGACTTATGGATTCAACTCCCAGAGCTCCTCAGACAGCTGGCTGAGGAACTCTGGGAGTTGAAGTCTACAAGTCTTAAAGTTGCCAAGGTTGGAGACCCTTGCATTAGAATGATATTCTCATTGGTAATTCTGCCCACCATCAAGATTCCTGCCTTTACCTTCATGATTGCTAGAGAACAGTATGGCCACCCAATTTGAAAACAGGGTTGGTGTGGTCCTCCCAACAAACATAGAGGTAGGGACAGGAATAACGGTGAGGTTGATGTCAGCATGCTGCACAAAAGAAGTGTTGCCTTTCCTGATTTTCATTTTTCCGACATCATCATCATCGGAAGTGGTTGCCCCTGTACTTATTGGTGAGACCTAGTAAAAAGACGATAAGTGAAAGCTTTTTAATATAGGGTGATATCAGGGGTGAAATGCTCCCGGTTCGGACTGGCTCGGGTGAGTAGGTAGCGATGGCGGCGGGCAGTTCAGAGAACCGGTAGCAAAAATCCCTGCCCCCGCCCCATGCCCAGCTGAGCCCCATGATCATTGGAGCCTTTTTTTCCTTTTAAATGGCTCTGACCAGCCAAGCTCTGACATCCCAGCTGATTTGCCTGCTAATCAGGCAACTCATCTTGGATCGCCAGAGCCATGTAAAAGAAAAAAAGTTTCTTTTTTTCTCCCCCCACTCCCAGCCTCCAGCTTGCTAACCTTAGCTGCTGATCGCATGACAATCGCAATCCATGCATCAGCAAGCAACTGAATCTCCCTGCCTGCAATCAAGCTCATCAGTGAACAGCTCTTTCTGCCTGCCTGCCTTCCTGCCTAGACTTGTGGACTTCAATTCCCAGCAAAACTGGCTGAGGAATTCTGGGAGTTTCTATAGTGTTTCACTCTAACTACAGAAACACACAAAATCTCACAAAGCTGTATGTGGAATTTTGTGTGTGTAAAGTGTGAAAGTTGGTTTTTTGGGCTTTTTGTGGCTGTGTGAGGTTCCTACTTCTTGCAGGGGCCATTTTGGGTCTAGCACAGCTGCTTTTACATTGTGGGTGAGCCAGTTGTGTTGTGTTGTGTTGTGTGTGTATAAAGTCTGAAAGTTGTTTTTCTGGGCTTTTTGTGGCTGTGTGAGGTTCCTGCTTGTTGCGGGGCCATTTTGAGTCTAGCACAGCTGCTTTTACATTGTGGGTGAGCCAGTTGTGTTGTGTTGTGTTTTGTAGGTTAAAAAAGGGCAAAGAAGTGACATTGACTTGGCCATGCCCATCCAGTC
This sequence comes from Arizona elegans, assembly GCA_022577455.1. Lineage (NCBI taxonomy): Eukaryota > Metazoa > Chordata > Lepidosauria > Squamata > Colubridae > Arizona > Arizona elegans. The sequence continues at coordinate 64,797,894 of JAKOOJ010000009.1, forward strand.
ACCTTACCAAGCCACACCCACTAATTAAGCCACACCCACAGAACCGGTAGCAAAAAAATTTAGATTTCACTCCTGGGTGATATGATTAAAAGCTAGAATCAGTGATAGAAATAAAGGGAATATTAATGTATTACATTTTTATTTGATAAAATGAAAGTAATAATGAGAAATAGGTGGAATAATTGAATAATGATAGACTGTAACCTAATATAGATGTGTATTGTTATGGGAATTATACAAATTGATCGAATGTAACAACATTTAATCTGATTAGTTTTGTTTGTATTGGAATGTATGAGGCCCAGGTGTCACATGTTTATGCATTGATTTGACATTTTTATATAAAAAAAATTAAAGGACCATAAGTGGAAACTGGAAAAGCCTAACCTTGATATTTGTATAAAACAGACCTCTCAGCTTAGCTCCATTTTTTAGGAGTATACACACTGTGAAGCCATTTGGGTACTTTCTCCATGTTACATGCAATAACAGATGGTTAACAGAGGGATTTGAAGACTAGTGTAATATTTGGGTTAACCTGTTAACTGTTTTTTAATTATTTTTCTTTCACTTTTTATATATGTTAGATATTGGATCAATTTGATTATTAGATAGAGATGTCCATATTGGAAATATTTGTTTATATGATATATTTTCTGGTTAAATAAAATGAGAAAGTTTACAACTATTTGCAGGCCAATTATGTAAGGAGGGGGTCGGGGGAGAGAATTTATTAGGTTTTTAATTTTTCTTTTCAGCATCCAGCCAGGATGGGGATTTTTTTTATGTTTAATGCTGGATGTTTGGATCATTCCCCCCCCCTTTTTTTATTAGCAGTAGTTCAAAATTAAAAACATTGGACATCGATATGGCATCACTGATCCCAAGCATCTTCCAACACTTTAAGTTAATACATAATATACTAATGATAATATAATAATATATTCCTTACACCTTATACGTTTATGCAGTAGTAGATAATTTATCTCTTCCTTGTATTCCTCTGTCATTCCCAAAAGGAAAAATTCCGATTTGACTTCTATGTTTATTAACAAAATTTCTTCCAACCAACTTTATCAGATTCCAATATTTCTTTGCCTTTGGCCATTCCCACCACATATGATAGAAGTTCCCCGGAGCCACCTCGCACTTCCAACATGCCAAAGAATTTCCCTTATTGATTTGTGCTAATTTTGTGGGGAGCTCGCCCACTTTTTTGTTCCCCTTCTTTTATGTATTTTTTTTTCTTTTGTTGTTGCTGCTGTTGGATATGGTATATGTTTTTTCTGTTTTGTATTTTATTCCCATTGATAGAGCGTAATAAATATGCAGTACACATGCTGTTATAGCTTGTTCATTTTTAAATTTATAAAGAAAACCAAAATAATCAAAACCAAGGTTGGCATTCCTGATTACATCCTCGCAATAGACTCCATGTTTCCTAACCGATCCATGCAATTTACAGAGATAGTTAAGCATTTTAAACCATCTTTAATGCAACATCTTTGGTAGCATTCATTATGAAATCATGCTAATACTCATCAAACCACATAAAATAGATAATGCCAGATATGTTGATTCATGGGGAAAAAAATTTTCTTCAGAACTCTTAATCAAACAAAATGTTATTCTGTTGCCCTTCCTTCCCCCAAAAGCCTTGTTTCTAATGAATTTACTGCATTCTGAAAAAGATCACTTTTATTTTAGAAGTTTTAGTCTTAAAGGCTTCTAGACTTTTACACAAGATTCACAAATACTGTTTCGTCCATTGTAATCCCTATCCATATTATTATTATAGAAATTTGAAAATTTTAATGGACTTTTCTTAGATTTAAATGCTCAACCATGATGTATTTTGTATTAGGGCAGGGGTCTTCAAACTATGGCCCGTGGGCACACATGCCATAGATTCGCCATCACGGATCTATAGGATACAATTTTCTAATCTTATGGTTACTTCATTCCATGTAATCAGAAGAGCTCTGTGACCCTTATACTGTATTTATTCTTTTTGGTAGTGAAAGACAGCATATTTTCAGAGTTCAAAGCACTTTTTAACAACAAAGATAGGGTGAGAAAGTTAAAAAAAAGTGGCCTTCAAAAATCCAAAAGGTGTCAAAGACTAATGGCATTTTATATCATTTGAAAAGCAAGAAAAGGCAATCAATTCTTGGAACATATGAAGGAAGGCTAAATGTTTCAAGGTCATGAAATTTGTAGAGAAATGGATTTGGACATACAGTGTTCACCTTATATATCTATTAAAATAATTCATTTAATCAAAAATTACTTAGTCAAATAATTTAATTTGGATCCAAACTATGACGTGTGTTATATTGTTTCTTTCTCTGTCAGAGATTAGATTTCTTTTCTGTAGCCTAATAAATTGTTTGCAATGAATGGCATGGTGGCCTAAGATGGAGCTCTTGCCTCACAATCGGGAGGCTGTGAGTTCAATCCTAGGTAGCAGTAGATATTTCTCTTCCCAGGTGGAAGGAGAAAATATCTGCTGTGAGCTCTGCATAGGCTTCAGGAAGGGCATCCGACCAGTAAATGCTCAGCTTCATTCAGTCATTCAGTAGATATTTTGCTTGTAGCTTTTAGCAGAACTTTTAGGACTTTGTGCTTGCTTGCTTCCTTCATTTTTGCTTTCAGATAAGATTGGTTTCTCCAAGAATTTATTAATCAAATACTTTACAAGCTGCAGAACACTTACAAACCTTTTGAATCCAGGCTGAGGTTACAGGGATGCAAGGGGTAATGGGGTTGTTAAAAGAAAAGAAAATGTTTGCAGCAACTTTTAAAATATTTATATAATTGTCTGTAAGCATATGATTAACTACTATTTTGTAAATAATCCCCTTGAAGGATTACATAACAAGATCAAGATGAAGATTACGATTTGCACTATTTTTCTCCCGTGTTTGTGAGATTTTGTGAAAGCACATTTAAATAAATAATCTTCCCAAATGGTTTCTAAAATAACGGACTCTCTGAAAATTGTATCATGGGTGTTCCTAAACATTTCAATCAGGTAATAATGATCCTGTACAACAGAAATCCATTTTCTCAAAATCATTAGACTTCTTGAAATATATATAAACCATAGCCATACAATATTCCTTAGCAAAATCCATTCCCTTTATCTCCTTTTGAACTTCTCTTTCTTTTGCTGAAGAGGGTACTTTAACTCATTGAGAAGGTCATATATATTGATTTTCCATTGTGCCCAAATGTTCACAGATCTTTCTCTAAGTCTCACTAGCATTGTCTTATTGTAAATGTCACTTTTCTCCAAATATTGTGTTCTTTGGGGAAGAAAAAAAAAAAGAACCTCATCCTGGATTCAAATGGTTTGTAAGTGTTCTACAGCTTGTAAAGTATTTGATTAACAAATTCTTAGAGAAACCAATCTTATCTGAAAGCAGGCAGGCAGGCAGGCAGGCAGGCAGGCAAGAAGGAAGGAAGGAAGGAAGGAAGGAAGGAAGGAAGGAAGGAAGGAAGGAAGGAAGGAAGGAAGGAAGACAAAATCCTAAAAGTTCTGCTAAAAGCTATAAGCAAAATATCTATGACCAATCTTAAAATGCTACATATGCAGGCATCATTTCCACTTAAACAAAATATTAATTTTTCCAATAATAAGATATTGATCACAAGGAACAAAGAATATTTAAGATGTGCCTCTAGGCAGTTCCATGCTTCAATCCTCACTTTGTGGAAAAGAAGTGGCCATAAGTGTAATTTTTTTTTAATGCCAGCTCCAAACTTCATAAATAATGCAAGAAACTGAAAAGTACATCTGTTATAAGTGTAGGCAAAATAATCAATGTCTTCTATTGTAGGATTCCTGGGCTGCAGTAGAATCAAGAAATTTTAATCTGAAACACACTGGCAGCAGGTTGCCAGGAGAAAGTGGTTACCTTGCAGCTAGAGATCTGACTGCATAAGCCTGTAATGGAAAGTTCAGATACAGAGGAAATAGGACTCTGTGCTAAGAAAAGCACCGGCTAAAAATAAAGGAAGTCCCAAAGTTCAAAGAAAAACCAGCAAGTCCAGTTACCTCTTGAAAAAGGTACAACCATGACCTGGATGACTGAGAATCTCCATAGACATATAAAGGAAGTGATACCATATTATTTTTAATGCAGGTAGTCCTCAATGTAAGACCACAACTGAGCCCAAAATTTATGTTGTTAAGCGAGAAATTTGTTAAGTGAGTTTTGCCCATTTTACGACTTTTCTCGCCACATTTGTTACGTGAATCACAGCAGTTCTTAAATTAATAACACGGCTGTTGAGCGAATCTGATTTCCCCATTGACTTTGTTTCTCAGAAGGTTGTAAAACGAGATCACAGGACCCTGGGACACTGCAACGGTCATAAGTGTGAGTCAGTTGTTAAGCATCTGAATGTAATTCACGTGACTATCGAGGTGCTGCAAAGGCCATAAGCATGAAAAATAGTCGTAAATAACTTCAGTGCCGTTGTAACTTCAAATGGTCACTAAATGACCTGTTGTAAGTCAAGGACTACCTGTACATAGTTTAGTGTTAGTAAGGAAACCAGAATTGAGTGCTGGTAGAGGGAAAGGAGGTCTGTACCAAAGATTAAAAAGGGAAGAATGAAAACTCAAGAGTTAGGAAAGTAATGAAAAGCTCCATAACTGTGGATGCACACATGCAGAGAGAACAAAAGAGACAATCAGAACTTTAAACTGGAATAGGAGATAATGACTTATACTAAGGCAAACTGGAGGACTAGCCATGAGTAAATAAGAAGTAGCAGATATTTACACATAAACAGAGGTGGGCTGCTGGGGGTTCGCAGGGGTTTGGGGTAACCTCTAGCTAAAATTCGGTGCAGTTTGGAGACCCACAAATCCCACTCCTGGCTGGCCCCGCCCATCCCTCCCCTCCCCTCCCAGGAGTCCCCATGTGGCCTGTTTTAGATGCAGGTAAATGCAGGGTGCGCACGGAGGCTCGGGGAGGGTGAAAAACAGGTCTACTGAAAGTTTGGGGAAATCGGATCCGTTTCTGGTCTCCAGAGGGCCTCCGGAGCCTGGAGAGACCATTTTCTCCCTCCCCCCCATACGTGGTGCAGGAGGCCAGTTAGGCCACACCCATCATGGCCACACCCACCCAGCAACCAGGCAGAGAACCCCTTGCTAAAAAATTTTGTGAGGTGCAAAGGAATCATGAAATTGGTTGGTATTCTTCGCCAGAGTTGAGAGATGCTGAAAAACTTTCCCCAGCTAGGAAGAATCAATAAATCAGTTGGAGGAGGAAAAAAAGGGACTGGAGTCCTGACCCAGAAGGGATTAAACAACCAGATAAATTGCTGCCAGAGGCTTCTGCAGTGAACATTTTGCCAAGGGCTTGGCGGGGAGGATTTGTTTAACTATGTATGTGCTTTTTATGTATTCCACCCTTTTAAGGAGACATTGGGGCTTGTTGAATATGAACTGCAAGCTTCAGCAAGCCTCTCCACAGGTTACACATGTTGGAAATTTATTATGGATGATTTGTAGTTTAATCTGCACCCAGCATGCTCCCAGTCAATCCTTATGTCTAGATCAGAGCAGGCACATATATATAGTTTGGTGGTTATTTATTAAACATCAGCACACATCAATAACACTTAACTAACAAAATGGGCAAAAGGCAAGCAAAAGCAGACAGACAGAAAGAAAGAAACATGAGCAACTGGTAATCCCCCAGGCACCAGGGGCCGGATGAGATATCAATTTTGGTTGTTTTGATGTGTTGCTTGGTAGTCTAGGAGATGATAGAGGGTTGTTATTTTTTTTTTTTTTTGTATGCTGTATGCCGCCCAGAATCATGCTGTTGAGCTGTGTAGCCTTATAAATCTTGCTATAAATAATAACCAAACAGTCAAAAGATAAAAGGGCAGAAGACTTAATAACAGCATCTCCACCATCTGTATCTCTACAGCAAAAAAGGCATAGAATTTTTCAGAGGCCCTGGAAATAATACTAATAATTATAGAATAGAATAGAATAGAATAGAATAGAATAGAATAGAATAGAATAGAATAGAATAGAATAGAATAGAATAGAATAGAATAGAATAGAATTCTTTATTGGCCAAGAGTGATTGGACACACAAGGAATTTGTCTTGGTGCATACGCCCTCGGTGTACATAAAAGAAAAGATACATTTGTCAAAAATCATAAGGTACAACACTTAATGATAGTCATAGGGAAACAGTCAATATAAATCTTAAGGATACCAGAAACAGGGTTACAGTCATACATTCATCTGTGGGAAGAGATGGGTGATAGGAACATTTTTTTTTTAAAAAAAAATGATTTATATGCCGCCCTTCTCTGGAGACTCGGGGCAGCTTACAATGCGTTAAGCAATATCCTTCATACTTTTGTATATTTATACAAAGTCAGCTTATTGCCCCCACAATCTGGGTCCTCATTTTACCTACCTTAGAAAGGATGGGAAGCTGAGTCAACCTTCCTGAGCCTAGTGAGATTTGAACTTACAGTAATTGCAGACAGCTTGATGTTAATTACAGTTAATAACTGTGCTTTAGTCTGCTGCGCCACCAGGCTCATGAGAAGATTAATAGTAATGCAGACTTAGTAACTAGTTTTATAATTAGTATGGAGAGTCCCAAAGGAAATTACTTTTTAGGATTCCAGCTTTAACCCTTATTTGTATGTAACGGTAAACAGAGATGGGTAATGGGATAAAATGAGCTGTCTTCTCTTCTGCATATGTGTACAGTTTGATGGATGGGGATGATGTATCCAACATTCTTATACCATATGATACTGCCTATATATCTACAGGTAGCCCTGTAGTTTAGTGTTAGTAAGGAAACCAGAATTGAGTGCTGGTAGAGGGAAAGGAGGTCTGTACCAAAGATTAAAAAGGGAAGAATGAAAACTCAAGAGTTAGGAAAGTAATGAAAAGCTCCATAACTGTGGATGCACACATGCAGAGAGAACTTAGAACCACAACTGGGCCTAGAATGTTGGTTATAAGTTGTTTTTATTGTTAAATGAGGTGTGTATACATTACTGCTCCACTCAATGGTTGTAATCCTGGCCCTCCCAGTTGTGGTTGTTGTTAAGCAAAGTGTGCACATTACTGTTCTACTCAATGGCTGTAATCTTGGGCCTCCCAGTTGTGGTTGCTAAGTGATCGTGTGGGTTGTTAGGAAGATGGGAACCATAAAGCTGCATGCTGAAAGAGGGCAAGCAGCTGTCCTCCAAGAGCAGAAGCGAATTCCTATGTTAGATCAGAGATTGGAAGTTTGGATCCCAAAGATCTGAGTTTTGTTTTACCGGTCCACCAGGTCTTCCTCTCTCCTCCATATGTCGAAGGGAACCACCATGCTAGGTTGGAGAAAGGAAGCTCAGATCCTGAAGATGCAAGCATCCTTTCTCTGGTCCAGCATGGTGATTCCCTCTGCTCTCTGTGCTAGCCTTTCTACCCTTCAGAAACATTGCATGTCCAGTCAGAAAGCTAGGAAACATGATATCCCTGATGGGTAGAAATTCTGAAAAAAGCTTGTATGGTTGGAAAGCAAACATCTTTCTTAACAGTAGGAAGATTGGAAAGAAGCTTAGATCTTTGGGATGCAAAGCTGCTTTCTCCAGTCCAATGATGGAATTCCCTTCTGTGCAGGGGAATGGGAACTCTGGCATTGGCCTGGAGAAAAGAAGATATCCAAAAGATATTTGTTTCTTCAGTGCCTGAAGGGAGGGGTGGGATTCAGCTGGTTCAGATCGGTTCAGGCAAACCGGATGCTAATTTTACATCTGGGTTTGCCAAAATGGTAGTTGCAAGGACTGGCTGGCCCTGCCTACGCTGCCCCACCCCTCCCAGGAGTCTCCATGTGGCCTATTTTGGATGCCAGGTAAATGCAAGGCCTGCGTGGAGGCTCTGGGAGGGTGAAAAATGGGCCTCCTGGAAGTGTCAGAAGTCTGGAAACGGGCCCATTTCTGGGAGGGCTTCTGGAGCCTGGGGGTGGCCCAGAGGCGGTCTCCGGAACCTGAGGAGGACAAAAAACGGGCCTACCATTTTTAGGAAAATTATTAGGAATTATTAGGAAAATGTTGGACTGTGCCGAAATGAGTAAATTGACATTAGAAATAAGAGAGCAGGAAGAAAAACAATATTATTTGATATGGGATCTATTTTATCATTGGTAGATAATAAAAAATGGTGATATATAAGTAAATACTGGTGATATATAAGTAAATACTGATGATACAACTGATATATTTTACATAAGAATAAGTTTTGGATATGTAGTGATATTGTGAAGACAGGAGAGGGCACTAGGGATGCAAACCGACCGATGTACTGTCTGTACTTGATTGAATGAATGATGTTTGTATGTTCTATTTTTCTTTTTTTAAAAAAATAAAAAATAAAAAATGATTTGAAAGAAAAAAAAATGGGCCTACCACAAGTACTGGAGGTTCAGAAATGGCCCTTTTCCAACTTCTGGAGGGTCTCTGGAGCCCAGGGGAGGCCCTTCCAGAGACTCGAGGAAAACCTCCGGAAGTTGGGGAGGGCGAAAATGCCACCCCCGCCATGGTGCAGGAGGCCGAGTAGGCCATGCCCACAATGGCCACACCCACCTAGCAACCAGGCAGAGAACCAGTTGCTAAAATTTTTGAATCCCACCCCTGGAAGTATCTTGTCCACTATGAATGGAGGGGGAAGAAGCAGTTTGTAACTTTGCTTATAACTTCAAGGATGGATCGTAAGCAAGGGTGGGCTTCAAAAATTTTGACAATGGAAATTCACTAAATGACCATGGCAATTTTTTTTCTAAAGTTGAGGTTGGTCACACGGTGACTCACTTAATGACTGTATCATTTAGTGACAGAATTCTAGTCCCAATTGACAGCAACCTGCATAATGACAGTACTTCACTTATTACACTAAGTCAAGAAGGTAAACAAACATGCTTAATACAATCTATGAATCTGCTGTGGTGATTAGGAAGTAAGGGATAATTTACTCATAACATTAGAATAGGAGCTGATCCATATGGCTATATGTGGAGCATTTCCCACATTTTTCAGTCCATCTATCTCATTGTTCTGCCCCAGCTCCAGATTCCCAAGGATATAGACACACACCAATGGTCCTTATCAAATTTATTAAGTAGCAAGAATAAACCAAAGTCTGGCAAAGGTTGGCAACCAGCCCAGAAAGCAAGATAAGACTTTTCTAAAAATGCTCTGTTGATAATTACAAGTTGTTTCTAGCAAGAAACTTACTAACGGTGTGTGATTTAAATAGGTTAAGGGAGTGGCCAATTATCCTCAAGCCTTACTCTCGAGGAGACCTCCTCCTCCTGAGTAGCCACTCCTGCCTTTTGGCAGCCCTGCGTGCTGGAGCATTGAGGAGAGGCTCCTCCACTCCACTCTCTCCATTTGAAAGGACCTATGGAGGTTCTGAAGGCCCTGGCTGAGTCTCTGCCTCTGGCACCACATCCTCTTCAGCCTCCTCGCTGTCCGACATGAGCGCTGGCTGTGCAGGCTGCTGGCGTGACACCACACCAGCCTCCTCTTTGTCGGGATCAGCCACGATCCACGCAGGCCGCTGATGGGCCACAACACTCACTGGGATTATAAAGCCATTTCCCCTGTTGGATTGTTTTTGTATTGTACTAACCAGGGGTGGGATTCTACCGGTTCAGACTGATTTGGGTGAAACAGTAGTTCTGATAATAAGCTTGGACCAAACTGGTTCGCACTGACAATTCGCTGGGCCACCCCTGCACCTTACTTACTTACCTTTATTTCCTTTGTTTGAAGCCCAGCTGATCAGCATGGAAGAGCGGATTGCTGCACCTCAGCTGTTTTACTCACCGGGGCTGCAGTAGATGGTAAGTTTTAGAGCTGAATTCAAACGCACCGTGCGTGCTCAGCAAACCGGTTCTTAAACCGGTTGAATCCCACCACTGGTGCTAACATCTAAACTATCTTTATTAATCTGTATACAAATTAAGGAATTTAACTCAGCATTTAAAGACAAGTACAAAAAGTACATTTCCCCCTCTTCTAGAATATTTTTAGGATAATTGATATTTTGTATTTTTGCCTTATAACCTTCAAAACTTTAGACAGGAAGTAGTTACTTTGCTACTTCATTTGTAGCAAAATCCTCTTGAGATTTACCCAGAGCACTGTATGCTCTTTGGAGATTTCTTTTTTCTATGTTACCAGCTTTTTCCTCTTTTGATTTGGACAGCACTATAATTTCTATATCCTGCATATTTGCCTTTGGATGGCCACAACTCTAGTGATGCAGGTAGTCCTCAATTTACATCAGTTCATTTAATGACAGTTCAAAGTTACAACAGCACTGAAAAAAGTGATGTATGCCCATTTTTCACACTTATAACCAGTGGTGGGTTCCTCCCGGTTCGGCCCGGTTCGGCCGAGTCTGTAGCAGTGATGATATGGCATCACCGAACCAGTTCTCTTTGGTCGGGAGCTGCCCGCCCCTGCGTTATTCTTATCTTTTATTTGGCCCCACCTCCAATCTATTCGCTGCCTCCCGAGTCCCAGCTGAAGGAAAAAAATTGTTTAAACTCTTGCCAGGAGGCTTCAAAGGGCTGCCCTACAGCTGATCAGTGTTAAAAGGCAGTGTGGTGGTAGACCAGTGCGCTCGAAAAACAAATGGGTAAACCGGAACACTCCAAGAACAAATGGGTAGGCCAGTACTGCTCTGCAAGCAGTTAAAAGCCTGGTAGAGCAGTACCTCTGCTAAATCCTAAAGAATTGTCACATGACCATCAAGCCGCACCCACAAAATAAGCCATGTCCACAGAACCAGTAGTAAAAATTTTTAGAACCCACCCCTGCTTATAACTGTTGCAACATCTCCGTGGCCACATGATCAAAATTCAGATACTTGGTGACTGGCTCATATTGATGATGGTTGCAGAATCCCGGGATCACATTTATTTATTTATTTATTTATTTATTTATTTATTTATTTATTTATTAAATTTGTATACCGCCCTACTCCCGAAGGACTCAGGGCGGTGAACAGCCATGGAATAAAACATATAAATACAAAATTTAAAATAGATTAAAACGAAATTAAATAATTTGGCTGAACAGATTAAAACCCCAATAATTTAAAACCAAATTTAAAATTTCCATTTAAAAAGGGGAAAAAACTTAGGTCAGGCCAGCTTGGTGAAATAGAAAGGTCTTAAGCGCGCGACGGAAGGTATGCAGATCCGGGATCCTCCGTATCTCCGGGGGAAGCTCGTTCCAGATCGTAGGTGCCCCCACAGAGAAGGCTCTCCCCCTGGGGGCCGCCAGTCGACATTGTTTGGCCGATGGCACCCGGAGGAGCCCCTCTCTATGGGAGCGTACTGGTCGGTGGGAGGCTATTGGTGGTAGCAGGCGGTCCCGTAAATAACCAGGTCCTAAGCCATGGAGCGCTCTAAAGGTGATAACCAAAACCTTGAAGCGCACTCGGAAGACCACCGGGAGCCAGTGCAGCTCGCGCAGGAGAGGTGTTACATGGGAGCGCCACGTCGCTCCCATCACCACCCGCGCGGCCGCACTCTGCGCCAGTTGGAGCCTCCGAGTGCACCTCAAGGGGAGCCCCATGTAGAGAGCGTTACAATAGTCCAAACGGGAGGTGACGAGGGCATGAGTGACCGTGCGTAACGAGTCCCGATCCAGAAAGGGACGCAACTGGCGGATCAGGCGAACCTGATGAAAAATCCTCCCGGTCACGGCCGTCAAGTGCTCTTCTAAAGACAGCCGTGAATCCAGGAGGACGCCCAAGTTGCGAGCCCTCTCTGTGGGGGCCAATGATTCGCCCCCAATAGTCAGCGATGGCACCAGCTGACTATATCGGGACGTCGGAAACCACAGCCACTCGGTCTTGGATGGGTTGAGCCTGAGCCTGTTCCTCCCCATCCAGATCCGTACGGCCTCTAGGCACCGGGACATCACTTCAAGGGCATCGTTGGGGTGGTCTGGGGTGGAGATGTATAGCTGGGTGTCGTCAGCGTACTGATGGTATTCCACCCCGAAACCACGGATGATCTCACCCAGCGGCTTCACATAAATGTTGAACAAAAGGGGCGAGAGAACCGACCCTTGTGGCACCCCACATATAAGGGGCCTCGGGGTCGACCTCTGCTCCCCTGTCAACACAGACTGCGACCGGTCAGAGAGAAAGGAGGAGAACCACCGTAGTACGGTGCCTCCCACCCCCAACTCTTCCAACCGGTGCAGCATGATACCATGGTCGATGGTATCAAAAGCCGCTGAGAGGTCTAACAGGACCAGGACAGAGGAGCACCCCCTGTCCCGAGCCCTCCAGAGATCATCCACCAACGCGACCAATGCCGTTTCCGTGCTGTACCCAGGCCTGAAGCCCGACTGGAACGGATCTAGATACGTCGTTTCATCCAGGTACTGGGGAAGCTGTCGTGCAACCACACTCTCAACAACCTTCACCACAAAGCGAAGGTTGGAGACTGGATGATAGTTAGCCAATACTGCCGGGTCCAGGGAAGGTTTCTTGAGGAGAGGTCTCACCATCGCCTCTTTCAAGGCGGCGGGAAAGACACCCTCACCCAATGAAGCATTTATAATCCCCTGGAGCCAGCCTCGTGTCACCTCCCGGGAAGCCAGCACTAACCAGGACGGGCACGGGTCCAACAAACATGTGGTCGCATTCAGTCTACCCAGAATCCTGTCCACGTCCTCAGGGGTCACAGGATCAAACTCATCCCAGATAACATTCTCAGGACCTGCCTCCGTCATCCCCGCTGGATCTACCCAGTCGGAGTCCAGATCTTCCCGAATCTGAGTGATTTTGTCATGCAGATACTGCACAAAATCCTCGGCTCTTCCCTCCAAGGGGTCCTCCTGCGCTTCCTGGTGGAGCAGGGAGTGGGTCACCCTAAACAGGGCGGCCGGACGATTATCTGATGACGCAATAAGAGCAGCAAAATGGGTACATTTTGCTGCTTTTATCGCCCTAGGTAATCCTTAATATGAGATCTTACCAGTGTCCGGTCAGATTCAGCACGACTGGCCCTCCAACTACTCTCTAGGCGTCTTTTCCGGCGCTTCATCTCCCTTAGCCCCTCAGTGAACCAAGGAGCCAGGTGACCTCGGCACCGGGTCAGAGGCCGCAAAGGCACGACTCGATCCAGAGCTCCAGCAGCCACCCTATCCCAGGTGGCCACTAGGTCTCCAGTCGAGGCGTGAGCCAGAACCTCAGGGATTGGCCCAAGCTCCATCTGGAACCTGTCAGGTTCCATCAGGCGCCTGGGGCGGTACCATCTTATCGGTTCCGCCTCCCTGCGGCGGGGTGCAGCGGTTCGAAGGTCAAGGCGAAGGAGAGAGTGATCCGACCATGACAAGGGCTCGATGACTATATCCCCTATCTCGAGATCACTCAGCCACTGTCCAGAGACAAAAACCAGATCCAGCGTGTTTCCCCCCGCGTGTGTAGGGCTATGAATTAACTGGGTTAGGTCCATAGCCGTCATGGAAGCCATGAACTCCCGAGCCGCCTCAGATGCCTCACCCACGGACGGCAGGTTGAAATCCCCCATGACCATAAGTCTGGGGGTATCAACCGCCACCGCGGCGATGACATTGAGAAGCTCGGGCAGGGCTGCTGCCACGTGGCAGGGAGCCAGGTACGTGATCAGCAAACCCATCTGAACCCCATGACCCCACTTCACAAGGAGAGACTCACAGCCGGCTGTCTGAGGAACAGTGGTCTCCCTCGGCCTAAGGCCCTCTCTAATAACAACCGCTACTCCCCCACCCCTCCCCTGTGACCTTGGCTGATGGAATGCGTGGAAGCCTGGTGAGCACATTTCTACCAGAGGGACCCCTCCCTCCGGGCCCAACCAGGTCTCCGTAATACCCGCCAGGTCCGCTCCCCCCTCCTGAACAAGATCACAAATGAGGGGGGCTTTATTTACTACAGACCTGGCGTTGCACAACATCAGTCGCAGGCCCAGGCCCTGAGGGTCTGTGCAACCTGGAGAACGAGTGGAGCCTTGGGGGCCGGAGCGCGCCACCGCTCGAAGACAGCGGGCACGCGCTCCCTCCACATGATATGGCCCCCTGCTCCCGCCATATCTACCCCTCCCACTCACAGTACCGATGGTAAAAACACAATCTGGACAAGCTCGACCCCCCCATCACCCCCGGATCCCCTACCCCCCCTGCCGCGCATCATGGCCAGGCCCGACCCTCCCCTTAGTGGGTTATCCCCCAAACCCACTGCTCTAGTTCAAATCCTACCCTCCCCCCCGGGACCCCTTAAAAATTTATCCAAAAATTTACACAGAAAACCCCTCAGCCCCCTCTTTGCCACATGCCACCTCTCTGGGTTCCAAAGCCCGTCATTGAGGTAGGCCCTCGATAACGTGGAGGGCCAGGCTTGCGAGAGGGTTGAGTCTCGCAGACCAAGAAGCTGAGACCTTAGGTACATCAAAAGCCCTGAGGTAGTAGTGAGGCATGGCCAAGGGCTCCATTATGATAGTCCAGAAATTGTCCAGGAAAAAACAAGACAAGACATGATCCCCTTATGCGACCTTCTGACAAGCAAAGTCAATGGGGGAAGCCAGATTCACTTAACAACATCACTAATTTAACAACTGCAGTGATTCACTTAACAACTGTCGCAAGGAAAGTCCTAAAATGGGGCAAAACTCACTTAACAAATTTCTTAACTCAGCAACACAAATTTTCGGCTCAATTGTGGTCAAGGACTGCCTGTATTTAGAAATACACTTAAGACCTGGCTTTTTCCTTCAATACTGGACCCAAATGTTAGTGAGTTTAATGAATAATTGATCCTGACATTATAAGTTTTAATGTCTGGCTTTTTATGATTTATCTATTTTTTTCTCCTTAATGTTTAAATTTGACAATCCTTCCAAAATTACTTGGCAAATGGGTGACCACGTACATAAATAAATAAAAATTTAATAGTTAAACCTCAAAAACAATGGGGTTTTTTTTAAAGGAAAAAAAGCTTGATTTTGTTTACCTCGTAAAACAGATTATCTTTCAACAGGGAAAAAAGTGCTATAGCAAGAGTGAAATCCAGCAGGTTCTGACAGGTTCTGGAGAACCAATAGCGGAAATTTTGAGCAGTTCAGAAAACCGGTAGAAGAAATTTTGAATAGTTTGGAGAACCGGCAAATACCATCTCTCACTTGCCCCAGAGTGGGGTGGGAATGGAGATTTTGCAGTATCCTTCCCCTGCCACGCCCACCAAGCCACACCCACAGAACCGATAGTAAAAATATTTTGGATTTCACCACTGTGCTATTGCGACGGTATGTGCCACTATGTTACATAGCCAGGAACTTGAAACAACTTGCATTTGTCCCTTTAATTACTTGAAAGGAAATACACAAGTGTAAAAGTCCTCTCACATATATTGAAAATTGTGGGTAGACTCCAGGCAAGGATCTCTCTGAGAGATAAACGGTGCCAAGAGATACTATCAAACTGGTACCCAAAAGCAGGACGTAGGGCTAGGATCTGAAGACTGAGGAAAGACTCAGAAATATGTCTGATCTGCAGCCTTACCCTGTGGGCTCAGCCAATCTACTAGACATATATCTCTGTGGGATTAGGAAAATGAAAAGAAAAAAAAACAAAAAAACAAAACAAAACAAAACAGAAGTCAGTAGTAGAAAGAATTAAGCTTCAGTAATATTCAAGGTAGACTTGAATATTGGGCACTATCTAACAAAATGAAATTCAATGGTGAAAAAAAGTAAGGTTCTACATTTAGGCAAGAAAAACAAAATGCACAGGTACAGTATATGTGGTACCTCGCTCAATAGTAGTAACTGTGAGAGGGATCTTGGAGTCCTAGTGGACAACCATTTAAATATGAGCCAGCAGTGTGCAGCAGCTTCCAAAAAAGCCAACACAGTTCTGGGCTGTATAAACAGAGGAATAGAATCAAGATCATGTGAAGTGTTAATATCACTTTATAATGCCTTGGTAAGGCCACACTTGGAATACTGCGTTCAGTTTTGGTTGCCACGATGTAAAAAAGATGTTGAGACTCTAGAAAGAGTGCAGAGAAGAGCAACAAAGAGGATTAGGGGGCTGGAGGCTAAAACATATGAAGAATGGTTGCAGGAACTGGGTATGTCTAGTTTGACTAGGGGAGACATGATAGCAGTGTTCCAATATCTCAGGGGCTGCCACAAAGAAGAGGGAGTCAAGCTATTCTCCAAAGCACCTGAGGGCAAGACAAGAAGCAATGGGTGGAAACTAATCAAGGAGAGAAGCAACTTCAATTAGAAATAAGGAGAAATTTCCTGACTGTTAGAACAATTAATCAGTGGAACAACTTGTCTCTAGAAGTTATGGATGCTCCAACACTGGAAGTTTTTAAGAAGATGTTGGATAACCATTTGTCTTAAGTGGTGTAGGGTTTCCTGCCTAAGCAGGGGGTTGGACTAGAAGACCTCCAAGGTCCCTTCCAACTCTGTTATTCTAATATCCCACTCCTTTTTTTAAATATAAAAATTAACCCAATTCCAGCAAAATCTGTCAGGTCGAATTCTTAGAATGCCTCAAGAAACATAAACCAAGCTCTAACTGAGTAAGGGTATATGAGGTTAAGTGAGGAGCATGGAGTATGTATTTTAGAAATTTAGATTGACTACTTTCCAGATTATAGACAAATCACAATATAACAACAAATATAATTTAAGCTTTATATAATTTAATTGCTGCAGCAATGTAATTGTCTTGATGGCAGACATATTTAAGTATTTTGTTGGAGGCTTTTGTGTCCTTTCTAGAGGCTCAATTGATTAATCTAGCAGTTGGAAATATGAACATGCACAGTTTAAATTCTTAATTTAGTAACTGGCCTTTTATTAATTTTCCATCTAACGGGAGACATAAAATGCTTTCTAGAGAAGACTAAAACCTTATTTTTGAATAGTTAATTTCAAGAGCAGTGGTCATGCAACTGAAGTGTCTATTAAAAAAAAGACCAAAATAGGGTGATAGGCAAGATTTAGATGCTAAAGTTTAGCAAAGACTGCAGCAATGAGATAACAATAACAATATTAATGCCATTAATATTGAAATTAAACTAGGAGGCCAGAATCAGTGATTCCAGATTCGCTTTACTTTGTTGGATAGCTTTACCTCATTCCTCTGGAGGCAAATTTATTGGGCTTTTTACTTCTGGTTGTATCCTTCCACAGCCCAAATAAGGCCTTGGTTTAAGGCCTTAAACAGGATAGGGATTATGCATTTATATTCCCACTTAGATAGTTCTTACATACTTTTATAACATTTACTACAACTTGCTAATGAATGTATTTACTATCAAACTATAAGTTTAGTGTTGCAGAAAAATAAATAAGATGTATGATATAGTGCTAATGTATACTGTGTGTGTGTGCGTATTCTCCCCATGTTTAATTTGAACATGTTTAACGTACTAAAGTATATTAAAATATTTAAAAAATAGTATTATTCAAAATTCAAAACAACAACCAATAGCTAAAAAGTAGAGCTAAAATACTATGAAGTTCTCTAGTTTGATACAAAGTGGAGGAAAACAGAATAGATTTCTGTCTGTCATTTCTAAGACAGCAAAGATGCTAAGAAAACAGGCCTAGAGAGAAAGAGAGAGCATTATAATGGAAATGACTATCACAAATTCCCCAATCTAATTACTTGCCTAATGTCAGTTTATAAAAAGTTTTCAAGTTCCTGAAGGAGGCTTTGGTCCTTTAGATTGTCTGGTTTTCAATGATTCTATTTAATTTACTTCCTGTTTAGAAAGTGATTTAGCAGAATCTCCAAAGGAAAATACAAGTAGCCCTCAAGTTTATTATTTATTTATTTATTTATTATTAAAATTTATATGCCGCCCTTCTCCCAAAGGACTTGGGGCAGCTCACACAAATAAAACAACAACAATAACACCTAAAACCAATATGAAAATTAAAATCCCCAAAATTAAAACCTCGTAGTTGATCAGGGAGTTTGCTGGAACAGCCATGTCTTCAGGCCAGCACGGAAAGTGCGGAGATCGGGAGCCGTCCGGAGCCCAGAGGGTCAGTGCGGCCACAGAGAACGCCTTCATCCTAGGGGTCGCCAGCTGACATTGTCTGGCCGACGGCATCCGGAGGAGGGCGGCTCTATGTGAACGCACTGGGCAATGGGAGGCCGGTAGGAGGTGGTCCTGCAAGTATCCCAGCCCCATGCCATGTAGGGCTTTATAGGTCAATACTAGCACCTTGAAGCAGATCCAGAAGGCCACCGGCAGCCAGTGCAGCTCGCTCGGGAGAGGTGTTGCACAGGAGTAATGGGAAGCTCCCGTAACAACCCGCGCGGCCGCATTCTGGACCAGCTGGAGCCTCCGGGTGCACCACAAGGGCAGCCCCATGTAGAGGGCATTGCAGTAATCCAACCGAGAGACAATGAGAGCTTGAGTGACTGTACGGAGGGCATCCCTGTCTAGGAAAGGCCGCAACTGGCGCACTAGGTAAACCTGTGCAAAAGCCCCCCTTGTCATGGCTGTTAGATGATCCACCAGGGACATCTGTGAATCAAGCAGGACACCAAGATTGTGAGCCTTTTCAGAGGGAGTAAGTAACTCCCCTCCCATTAAAAGTGATGGGGTGACTAAATCAGGCGATGCCAGGATCCACAACCACTCAGTCTTGGAGGGGTTGAGTCTGAGCCTGTTTCTACCCATCCAGACCTGTACCGCCTCCAGGCACTTAGACATCACGGAAAGGGCCTCCCTGGGTTTGTCCGGGGTGGAGATATACAGTTTGGTATCATCAGCGTACTGATGATACCTCACCCTGAAACTACAAATGATCTCACCCAGCGGCTTCATATAGATGTTAAAGAGCAGAGGGGAGAGAACTGACCCCTGTGGTACCCTAGGGGAGGATCTCTGACCCCCCGCCCAAACAAACTGCGTACGGCCCGAGAGATAGGAGGAGAACCACTGTAGCACAGTGCCCCCTACTCCCAACCCCCAGAACCGTCGCAGTAGGATACCATGGTCGATGGTATCAAAAGCCGCTGAGAGGTCAAGTAGCATCAGAATGGAGGAACAACCCCCATCCGGGACCTGCCAGAGATCATTCACCAGAGTGACCAATGCCATTTCCGTGCTGTGGCCGCGCCTGAAACTGATTGGTACGGGTCTAGGTAATCAGCTTCCTCCAGGAATTGTGGGAGTTGGTAAGCCTCCATAGTCTCAAAAACCTTCGCTACAAAGCGAAGGTTGGAGACAGGACGAAAGTTGTTTAAGGAGGCCGGATCCAGGGCTGGCTTCTTGAGGAGGGGACGAACCACTGCCTCCTTGAGTACGGCAGGGAAGACCCCATTCCTCAAAGAAGCATTAGTAATCGCCCAGATCCAGTCTCCGGTCCACTCTCTGGTTGCTGCGACAAGCCAGGAGGGACATGGGTCCAACAAACATGTGGAGGCTCCCAATCTACCCACTATCCTGTCCACTTCCTCTACGGAAACAGGGTCGAACTCAGCCCAGATGTCACTTTCAAGACTTGCTTCCATTCCCTTGTCGGATTCTGCCTAGTCAGAGTCCAACCCCGTCCAGATCTAAGCAACTTTGTCTTGCAGAAATTGAACAAAATCCTCAGCACTGCCTTGTAAGGGATCCTCCCTTGCTCCCAGATTGAGGAGGGAGCGGGTCACGTGAAACAAGGCCACTGGGCGGTTTTCTGCAGATGCAATGAGAGCGGCGAAATACTCCTGTTTCGCTGCTTCCATTGCCACAAGATAAGACCTAATATGGGTTCTTAGCTGTGTTCGATCAGGTTTGGCATGGGAGGATCTCCAACAGTCCTCTAGGCGTCTCTTCCGACGCTTCATCTCCCGTAGCTCCGTGGAAAACCAAGGAGCAAACCGGGATCCCTGTCGGCGGAGAGGCCATAAAGGGGCGATTCGATCATAAGTTACGATCATAATGGAGCTTGCCCATTATAGTCAGAAGTCATGTGATTGCCTTACTTAACAGCCCACATCTCTGCTCCCCTCCCCAGTTTACTAAGTGGAGCATGGGGTCTCTCAGATGAAGGGATGGCCTGGGAGTTCTAGTACAGGTCCAGGCTGCCCCAGGACTCCCAAGGTGTTCCCCACTCTGTGAAGCATCCCATGGACCACTTCTTGCATCTTGGGGTCCTAGCTGGATCTCCTGGATCATTGGAGGCTTGCAAACTCCCAATGGCCTGATTTCCCCTAGGTTACTAGATAAGAAGAAAGCTGTAAACTGCAGCTGACTCATGCGTGCTATAGCCAGCCTAATCTCCCCTGAGTGAATGACTGGCTACCAGGGCCAGTGGGGTGAAATGGATAGATGGATGTCACTGCAGCATCCCTACAGTTGGTCATAAGGCTCAATGACTACAAGGGTGCTATAGTGTCAGTAACTTTAAAACAGGGTTGTAGATAGCCTTTGTGAGGTCTGTTGTAACTTTGAACAGTTGCTAAGCAATTGATTGTTAAGCCCCTGTGGCCCAATGGTTAGAATGCAGTATTGCAGGCTAACTCTGTCCACAACCTGGAGTTTGATCTTGACAGATTCAACAGATTGATTCAGCCTTCCATCCTTCCAAGGTTGGTAAAATGAGGACCCAGATTGTTAGGGGCAATATGCTGACATTGTAAATCATCCAGAGACTGCTTTAAAGCACTATGAAGTAGTATATAAGTTTAAGTGCTATTTTGCTAAACGACGCTATAGAGCACTGCACACCAAAACAACTAGACACAAGAGCAGTTTTTTCCCGAATGCCATCATTCTGCTAAACAAATAATTCCCTCAACACTGTCAAACTATTCACTAAGGCTGCATTACTGTTACTATTAGTCTTCTCATCATTCCTATCACCCATCTCCTCCCACTCATGACTGCATGACTGTAACTTTGTTGCTTGTATCCTTACGATTTATATTGATATTGTTTCCTAGTATGATTCGATTGTTTATTTGTACCCTATGACTATCATCAAGTGTTGTCCCTTATGATTCGTGACGAATGTATCTTGTCTTTTTATGTACATTGAGAGCATATGCACCAAAGACAAATTCCTTGTGTGTCCAATCACACTTGGCCAATAAAGAATTCTATTCTATTCTATTCTATTCTATTCTATTCTATTCTATTCTATTCTATTCTATTCTATTCTATTCTATTCCTTAGTGCCATCATTAAATCAAGGACTACCTATGTAGAATTACTATGTAGAATTACTAATTACCATGTAGAAATCAAGTGGGATGAAACTACTTACATAGTGACTGATTCCTGATACTCAGTGTAATACACATAGGATGTAAAAATAGATAAATCCCCCCCCCCAAAAAAGCATGACATAATGCTGCAGAACCCAATCTGGGTCAGTCACCAGGACCAGAGTTTAGTCTTCTGAGCTTTTGGACTTGTGCTGAAGCCTATCCTCAGGAAACTTCTCTCTCACCAGAATGCGTAAGAACACACATTGGATGGGCTGTGCTGGATGGGCTCCAGCATGAGTCCTGGAATAGTCTAGAGTGCAGGGTGGGCTCCAGCATGAGCCTGAAAGCTTGGAAGACTAAACCTCTGGTCCCAGTGATGGACCCAGATGGGATGCTGAAGCATGCATGTTTGTCTTCATGCATCTCATAAAGTACAATCTATATCTCTCTGGTATGAGAGTTTAAGGAACGGCTGACTATGTATACAATCTGATAGCAACATATAACTAAAATAACACTAAAACTAACTAAAATTATAACTACACTAATATATCTCTGAAAGTGCTATATGAGTTTGTATTATTATTATTATTATTATTATTATTATTATTATTATTATGTTTTCCCCAAAATAAGACATCCCCTGATAATAAGCCAATTGGGCTTTTAGTGCATGGCAATAAAGCCAAGCGTTTATTTCAGGGTTCAAAAAAATATAAGATAGGGTCTTATTTTCGGGGAAACACGGTAATTTAAATCAGAAATTCCTTGGATCAAGTTTGTCCAGGTAGATAATCAGGATGAGAAAATCAGAAGACTGATTTTTATAATCCTTGTATAAAAGTACGCAAAGTGCCATGTTTTATATATCCTTAAATAAAGCACACATTGTTTATTTAACAATGGACTGCTTAACATTCAACCCTATTATTTTATTAATATTAATGTTGGGCTTCAACTGGACTTTGAAATGTATGTTTCCCACGGGTTGCCTTAGCTAACATACAAATCAAATCAAATGATAAATGTCAACTTGCAAAGCTTTCAAGTTGCCATGAGCAGGAGGGAGGGAGAACTGATAGAGCTGATTGATTTCCCTAACTGAAATGCATTCCATACATTCTTCCTGACCGCAATCAGAAGGAGGGTGTTGGATTTCACAGCCAGCCAAAGTAGTTAAATGGAGAATGTGATTTATGACATGGCCAGAGAGGAGGGGAGAGACAGGGTCATAGGAGAACGTAAATCTACGTGGGATTAGTTCTAACTGCATCCAAATATTGCCGAAATGGTGCTTCTAATAAATGACTGTATTTCTTTTGAAGTTCGGCTCATGGCTCATGAATTAATTAGGGCATCTTTCGAAAACTTCACAGACAGTTAGAAAAAGCCAGGTTGCATACATAAATTACATACATAGGAAATTGATTCTTTTATGATATTTTAGAAAAATAATCTAACATTTTCAAAAGGAATCATTTCTCATAAAAAATGTTCAACCTGAGCTGGATAAATTGTTTATGTAGTTAATCTAATAATAGTTCACTAGATATTTGCTCAAATTTAGACAATTCCAAAGGGGATTTAATCACACATAGTCCTTATGAAACTTGTAAATGTTTAATCTTCAAAAGATATCTAAATCATTCCCAGTTTCTTTTCTGGGATCCCCGAGGGTACTAGCCAAAATAATTTTCTTTCATTTTAATATCAGAACATAGCACAAGGCAAACTCTAGTGACTTGAGTGCTACAAAGTCAGTTACTTAAATATTCTTTCAACTATTTCTCTATTGAGGCCTATGAAATGCAGAATTAACCTACAAGTCCACCAATCTCATGGTGGCTTAGTGCTAAAATGTGAAGATCAGCAGACATAATTGATTGTTTTATCCAATCAATCTGTATTAATTATCTTAGGGAACCCAGAAGGTTAAAAATAAATCTGATGCTGAGTATAAATAAATAAAATTAACTCAGAATGCAACAAGTACAGTAACAGTAGAGAGCCAGAGTGGATGAATGTATCACACAGTACTTTTGAGATCTGACTTTCCACACATCATGAAACATGGTGAATAAGTTCATATTAATCAAAATAATTCAGTCTAGGATCTCTTAAGAGAAAGTTCTGAGCCTAGTTGGGAGAGATGAAATGTTGAAAAAGTGGGATTTTTTAAAAAAATAATATTTTAAACATTTAGCTTTCATTCTTTCAGTCACTATAAGGAGGATGTGTGCAAAACTGAAGATACAGAATTGAGAAGAATTCCAGAACTCTAATGAGTTGGCGGTTAAAAATTTGTCAGAGAGAAGACCTCGTAAATTCTCACCTTACCTTCACATCTCTCACATTCATCCTTGTTCCTTCTTTTCCAACAAAGATGTCATCGATGTCAACAAGAATGTATCTGTCCAAGGATAATGTAAGCCTTTTTCCTGTCAAGAAGGAGATGGCATCTATAAAAATAAGTTTGTGCAGCCAAAAGTTCAAGTTGTTTCCAAAAAGGACTCTTTGAATTCCATCATGAAGTCCCAGGTCCTGAATCACTGTAGCATAGAGATTAAGCTTTGGAAGCGATGCTGGGAATGATTTGGAGGCTTGAAATTCCGTTAAAAGCACTGGTTGATAAGTAGAGTGGTTATATTGGAAAACAGTCCAGTCATCACCAGGTAATGGGCCTTTTTTAACCCTTGCGGCTTTGGTTATATGCAGTAGAGGAGACTGGGGGTTTACTAAGCAATCCTGCAGAGCTATATTGTTGTAAAGATGTAATGGTAATCCTTTGAGCTGAATACTTGACAAGCTATTCTCATTGGCTTTATGAAAACCAATTATGCTAACACTGTATTCCACACAGTATTTTTCCAGGAGTTCTCTGTTCCACGAATCCATGGATGTGTATTTCAGAATATTTTCATATACTACAAGGATGTATTTCCCTTTGCCATTATCAGCCAGGGGTGGGATATCCCCTTTCCCAGATGCAATCACCATATGATACTGAAACCGACTAGACTCCAGGATGGCAATGATGTCTTGACCAAGTTGAGAGTACTGACTTTCCACAAAAAGCAACACCGTAGCATCAGTCCTAGTAGGATCGATTGGCTTCACTGTTTTAAGTTCTAGTGTTCTATAGGGCAAAAGTTTAAGATCTTCACACTCCATTTCTCCTGTGGTATCAGTGAGGGCAATTTCTTGCTTGTGACCTGTATACAAGTAATAAGCAGAAATGACTATGCTCACTAAGCAGAAGGTGGCAAGGAGAATGACGAGTGTTCGGAAACTCCTACGAAGTTTCATGATCAGATTCATCTTCGTTTTGTTTTGTTTTGTGGCAGGAGTGTATTTCTTCAGTTTCATCTCCCCCAAACTTCCAACAATTGGCTTCTTCCTTTTAAAGTGCCATCATAAATAGACCACGAGATGGTATGAATACCACTCTCCAAATATTCATGTGACCATTGCAATTCATGTATTGGGGGAAAGATGAAGACTATGAAATTCCAGATACTGAAAGTCCAAAGAGGTGGGAATTTATATTGAAAACTGTGTTCTTTGACTGCACCAGTTGCCAATAATCAATGGAGGAGACGCTTAGCATTATCTGCAACAAAGTGAGAAATTAGAGTAGGTTAAGAAAATCCATACAGCAATTAAAATGTGTTAATTAAATAAGCTAGTAACTTCTATTAAAAGAAAAATAAATCCCACCTATGAACATTTTTATTGATTCCAAGAGAGAAGATGACAAGGGGATGACTTCCTGGTAAAATTTA
The DNA here is from genome assembly GCA_022577455.1 of Arizona elegans. NCBI lineage: Eukaryota > Metazoa > Chordata > Lepidosauria > Squamata > Colubridae > Arizona > Arizona elegans. The sequence continues at coordinate 64,822,950 of JAKOOJ010000009.1, forward strand.
TGTGTGAAGAACATGCTTATCATTTACAGTTGTTATCCAAAACACTCATTATTTACTTCGGGCCTATATTTATCATGCTACATAAAAGTACAATTCATGATAATTCTCATATTTTATAAAACACAATAATAAGAACCATCAGCTGAATTTTTATATAAATTTATCAGAAATTCATATTATTAAGATTCCTTCCTCTCAGGGCAGAGGGCTCTGCTACCCCCATCCAACTACTCTATTCACTCCCTCAGACCTTCTGGATAGATGGATGAAGAAGGGAGTCCCTGTGGCACTATAGCTCAAGCTCTCAGTTTCAACAGGGCTCCCACCTTCCTCCCTGCCATACAAATGTCCTTTTTCCTAAGCTATCCTCCCTCACTGGCCAGTCAGAGGGAGGGTAGACTCACCTCTTGGCCAAAGAGGTGGTAAAAAAAATGCTTTGAAAAGTCTCTGACGATCCCAGCTGAGTTGCCTAATCGGCAGAGATGCTTTGAAAAGTTTTTTTTTTTAAAAAAAAGTTGGCCACGCCCACCCAGTCACATTACCGCCCCCCACCAAGCACGCCCACAGAACCGATAGTAACAAATTTTACATTTCACCCCTGCCCTTAGTCCTCTAGCACAACGGTCACCAACTGGTGGTCCATGGACCACTGTTGGTCCACGAGAAAATTTTGGTGGTCCACAGAAAAATTATACGCATTTTTTTAATATTACACCAAAGCAGAGGTCCTCAAATTATGGCCCCTGGGCTGAATACGTGCAATGAATGCCTGTGTTACTGCAGAGAGTCTCTCCCTTCAGGGTCTTTTGGTGCGGGTTGGAGGGGGGCAGAAATTCTGACTTGGTGTCTCCTTCAGCTTTCTGGTTGGGGCTTTGGGTGAAGGCTAGAGGGAAGTGCCTCTGGTGGCAAGGAGCCAGAGGGCCTTGTTCGAGTGGGACTGCATCATGGCCTGGAACTGACTGACCCTCTCAGCCCACTGAGTCTCCAGGCACCGGAACCTGGCCTTGCACTCCTGCAGGTCTTCCCTCTGCTTGGAAAGCCTATGCTCGTAGTCCTGAATGAGGTGCTTCTGCTGAACCTTCTTCTCGGTCAGATCTAATTTGAACTGAGCCAACTGTTTTGCCAACTCTTTCTTGTGGTGGCTGCTTAGCTCCAACAACTGCTTCCTGCTGGGGTCCTAAGAGCCTGGGCAGGAAGGTGAGGAGTGGCTGGCAGGAGAGGGGTGAGTAGAGTCTGGTGAGGTTCCCCTCAATATGAGTGACATCATCGAGTTGGCCATGCCCATCCAATCACATGACCATCTAGCCATGCCCACCCAGCCAGTCATTAGGCAGATCATATTAGTGGTCTGTGGGATTTAAAATTATGAATTTAGTGGTCCCTGAGGCCTGAAAGGTTGGGGACTGGTCAAGGCATGGCCAAGGCTTCAAGATGCCTGCTCCAGCTTCTGATTTAGATCCTCCAAAAGATCCCCTCATGATAGGATGAGTAGCACAACTACTAGCAAAATCTAATGGAGATGCCCATGAGATCGTTTCTTAGATATAATTGAAGTGTAGGAAGCAAAAAAAGGCTACAGACCATCTAAATGAATTTCTGCAATCAAATAGAAACATTCGCATTTATATTCTTGGCCAGATCATAATTAAATCAATGCAAAACTGCCACACTCTATATAAGATAATTTCTGGGAAATAATTTTAAAGCAAAATAGCATCTTAAGGAATAAGAAGTGGAATAAAAAGTAATGCAGTGATAAGCATGTATGATTTACGCAATTTGTAGTCAGATAGAACTATATGAATATTAAATTTTTATTCTCCTTTTCTATATTTTGGTCAATATAAGATAGCAAACATACCTAATACTCCTGCTTCCTTTTTTTCTCCACAAAAATCATCCTGTGAGGTGGGTTGGGCTAAAAGAAGGTGACTGACTTTCAGGTCTAAGCAGTGGTGAAATTCAATTTTTTTTTACTAGTGGTTCAGTGGGCGTGGCTTGGTGGGCGTGGCAGGGGAAGGATACTGCAAAATCTCCATTCCTACCCCACTCCAGGGGGAAGGATGTTGCAAAATCTCCATTCCCACCCCACTCTGGGACCAGCCAGAAGTGGTATTTACCGGTTCTCTGAACTACTCAAAATTTCCACTACCAGTTCTCCAGAACCTATCAGAACCTGCTAGATTTCACTCCTGGGTCTAAGGCAGGCCTAGAACTCAGTCTCCTGGTTTCTAGGGCAGCACTTTAATCACTATACAATACTTTCATATCACACTCCTATGTGATTTATGCTCAGTGTTGTGGGAATAAACTTCTCCATGGTATCCTCTTAGGTTTTGATGATTAACCTAAATCATGCTTGACTTACTATTATCAAATATCAGAAACTTGGACTTGGTTCCTGTGGTGTCTTTATTAACTAATCCTGATTTGTAAAATACTCTATTTTTCAGTTCTATAGAGTATGTATTTAGGTAATTTTAACTATTTTACAACATAAAAATATAAATTTTAATTACTTCAAATGTATTGTCATTGAAACAGATAAATCTGATTGTATAATAAAAGAGCCAAAAAGAGACAATTATTATATTATTTTATTATTTGTGTATGTTATTTCCATAATGTTTTAACTAATCAACTCTGTAACTATAGATTTGTAAAGGGACATTTAGGCTACTCGTTTTAATCCTTACTCTATTTAGAAGTCATTAGTAAAAATATTTCAAGGGTTCAGGACTACTGATTACCTCCCATTTGACACATCATTTTGATGAGGATGCTTTGAGTATCATTTTTGAGGCAACTTTGCACTATGCATCCAATCTGTTCATATTTAAGATATCATTTAAATTTTCTTTTTTTTTAATAAGGAGATAAAGAAAATATAATCGTAAATAGATATTTCCATTGTTGGTAGTAATTTTTTAATTAGCTCACAACTGATAGCACAAGCCTGAATATTTCAAAGTTTTTATAAGTTGTTTACTGAGCATTACTGTGTCCAGTGCTTTTTTTATACTGAATTATAAATCAATCAAAGAAGAAAAACACAAGGATGCAGTTCGATGGTGACAATGATAAATAACTGCAACTTACACTCCTGAAGTTTATCAAATCACATGCAAGACTTTGGGTTTACAATCACATTAGGGATATGTGCTGCCCAAAACAAGCCATCAGTTGTCTTTACAGGAGCAAGCAACAAAAATTTGTTTGCATATTGTTAGGGAACACATTCTGAATTTTTAAATTAAACCTCATTTGGTTTTCCAAAATGGATTATTTTTTCAGCACTAGAGGGCAATATATCCCTGTTTCTTTCCAAATAACAATAGATATTAGAGCATCCCCCGTTTATCTAGAAGAACTGGTGGTAAAACAAGTAGATATGCAATAATCCAGAGATCACAATAGTTAAAGCAAGAGGTAAGATACCTCATTCTAGAATTTACTGTTAAATGAATATATTTTTACTGCTCATAAATGATGGCGCAAGTTTTTTTCCCCCGTACTTACAGTATTTCTCACTCTTAGCCTGTAAAAAAGCGAAGACCATAATATAAATTGGCTATCATCTCCTGTCTTTCATGCAGTTTCATACTAAATTATGAAAGGAAGGAAGGAAGGAAGGAAGGAAGGAAGGAAGGAAGGAAGGAAGGAAGGAAGGAAGGAAGGAAGGAAGGAAGGAATCTGGTTTAAAATTAAATTATGCATAATGTAGATAGCCTCCATGTGAATTTGACAGATGGACATTGAATTATGTAATTTCAAAATAATGAAAATGATTTCTAGGTGTATAAAGTATTTCAAAAGAACTCAGAATCTGAATTAACTATAAAATGAATGTGTTTCTCATTAAAATAAATCAAATTTTAAAGTCTCACTTTTGACTAACCTTATGTTATAAACTAGAATTCCTATATAAAGTTGAAAATAATAACAATAGGTTTGAAAACTTCATAATTTTTGAGTTATGAAGACTTATGGTAGGGGCAACCTTGCTTTTCTGAAGGAATTTCTCAATTTCTGAACAAATTCAACTTATTTGTTCCCTTTCCATGTACATACATCTAATAAAAAAAATTGTTCCTCTTCCATACACATAAATCCAGTTTCCTCAAAATGTTTTCCTTTCCCTCTTGTTTGCATGACACAGGTCTAGTCATGTGTAAAATCTCCTTTCAGCAAAAACTGTAAAGAAAGGCAATTCTTTCTTTACAGCTTAGTCCCAGCAAAACATCAAAACTTCCCAAATCCCTTCAACTGAAAGTGAAACTGACAATAAATTAACAACATCCTTTAGTGTTTCACCTCTACAGCCAACTAACGTTTCCACATCCAATTTTTTTTTTCACTTTCACAAATAGAATAGAACAGAATAGAACAGAACAGAACAGAATAGAATAACAGAGTTGGAAGGGACCTTGGAGGTCTTCTAGTCCAAACCCCTGCCCAGGCAGGAAACCCTACACCACTTCAGAGAAATGGTTATCCATTACGTAATAACTTAGTTAAAATGGGGAAAACATGGTTACACACATAGGTTCCATGTTCCACTCAAAGGAATGGAACAAGGCTATATATTCTCCCCTTATTAATTCAAACTTCATGCTGAATATATATTAAGAGAAGTTGGATTGGAACAAGATGAGCAATTATGATTTTAAAACGGAAAGAAGAAACGTCAATAATCTGCACTATGGTGATGACATTTGCCAAAAAATGCAAAAGATCTGCAAGATCTAGTAGTAAAAGTCAAGGAGAACCGTGAAAAAATGGGACAGAAATTAAATATAAAGAAAACCACATTAATGACAATATAAAAAATAGCAAGTTTTAGAATTGACCAGGGTGGATAAAAATTGATGATTTTTTTTTTAAAAAAAAATTAAAAAATCAGATTTTTTAAAAAAAAATTCTCAAATTTATTTTAACAAAATGCTTTTGAGTAAAAATCTATCTAAAGATAGTTTTCTATTTAAGATATATTAATAATTTAGTTTATTCAGCATGAAATGGAGCTTAGTTATGAGGCTGTATATTCTGCAATATTTACATTTTTTGGTAAACTCATTCAATGAATCCAAGCTCTGTAAGCTGAAATAACATGCACTGCATTGATACATTCACACAATTTCACAGTAACCATGAGATAAATCATAAAACAAAGTTCAGGAACATTCCTTTATCCCATTGGTTTACAAATCTATGTATATGACAAACTGTATGATTGTTTGAAGAGAAATGCATCTGTACCACCAGGCTCCAAGTGTGAGGAGGAAGGGCAAGAGGTAAAAATGAAAGTGAAACCTTCTAAGCAGTTTATAAATATAATATTAAAGAGCACCTGTCATTTCATATCAATCATGGCAGTGCCTGTAAGTGGCATCCACTCACCGGCTGCCCGGCACAACCCTCACCTTGTTATATCACTGCCGCATCACTGTCCCATTAAAGTGAACGGGACTGTTGGTGAGTCAACAGTGGGCCAGAGGAAGAACTGCTGCGGGACAGAGATTTATTTTATTTATTTATTTTTCTTATACTTATATGCTGCCTTTCTCCCAAAGGACTCGGGGCAGCTCACAGAAATTAAAATGATGAAAACAATAAAAATAGCTACTAAAATAATCAATTAAAAACTCCCAATTAAAAATCGCCCATCAGATCAGCAAATTTGTTGGAAAAGCCATGTCTTCAGGTCACAGCGGAAAGAGCGGAGGTTGGGGGCCGTCCGGAGCCCCGTGGGTAACCCATTCCAGAGGGTCGGTGCGCCCACAGAGAACGCCCTCATCCTGGGCGCCACCAGCCGACATTGTCTGGCCAATGGAACCTGGAGGAGGGCAGTCCTATGTGAGTGCACAAGGCGGTGGGAGGCAGGCAGAAGGTGGTCCTGCAGGTACCCCGGGCCCATGCCATGTAGTTGTAGATGACAGTTGTTCTTTAAAAATTATGATTTAAATCAAGTTGATTTAAATCAAGCCTTTTTACTAGGGATTTAAATCATGATTTAAATTGACTTGCTTTAAATCAAATCCACCCTGGAATTGACAGTGAAAACAGTGCAGATATCAAATTGGTGGACAGCGTCTGTTTAGCTATTGTTGATCAACCAGCAACAATAAAGGAACAAGCAGCCCAAAAATATACCACAGACTACCACTTTGTATAACAGTCATGAAGACCTTGGATGCTTAATTGAATTTTCATGATGTGTCAGAATTGTGTAAGTCATAGTATGTGGTACTTGATGGAAGTGAAAGCTGGAATTTGAAGAAGCAGGATAGGAAGTGTATTTAAGTTTTGAACTTTGGTGATCAGAAAGATTCCTGAGAATGGCATGGACAGTCAAATAATCAGACTGATGGATCACCAAGCAAATTAACCCAGAGTTCTCTCTTGAAGGACAAAGGACAAATTTACATTATCCTACTTTCGAGACATTATGCAAAGTCACAACTCTCTGGAGAAGTGTTTAATGCTGAAAAAGATTTTTAAAAAGAGAAGAAAAGGTTGATGGAACAAGCAGAAGCTGCAAGGTGGCCATGGCTGGGCCATTAGAAGACCTGACAGTCCAGGTTAGAAACATTGTCATGGGCAAAATCTATCTGTAAACTAAATAGGAGTCAAAAAGAACTTGAGAGCACATTATCAATTAACCTGGGAAAAGTTAAAACTGCTAAGAGACACAGTGAAACTACCCCTTTATCACCATAGCAAAGTCAAGAAAATTCCCTTTCACTAGGAAAAGAATCTTAAACTGGTCTGTCTGTCTAATGAACTTTATATCAATTGAAGAAGGAGTCATTCTTACATGGAAGATAGAAAACAGCTTTAATTATTTTCAGTAAGTCATGTGATTCATACTCTATTTATAAACTTTCTGTCCATGTTAAAAGTTTGATCATTGTTAAAAAGCCAAATAAAAAATGACTATTATTCACTTTTGCAGAAATTTCTCATTAAATCATTACAAAAACTAGAATGACATTTTCCTTTCAAGATATTGGTTCACTCTTGCCTAGCATACACAACAGTGCATCAGATGTAGGCCCGTAACAAAGGACACTATGAACAAACTCCACACTTCTTTAATGCAGGTCTAATCTTGAAAATGAAGAATATAACAGCTTAAACATTTTCCTTTTGTAACAAAAGGTAAATGGTTCAAAAAGGGAATAATTGCCTTTAGTGGTTTTTTCTTTTTAATCTGAAAAAGCTCAAATCAGATAGAGACCATTTTAGCAATGATAACTTAAAGACTCAAGGCTGGCTTCTCTAAGGCTGCACAACATAGATAATTAATTTGGATAAGCCTTCTTTGTTCATCTTAACTATCATTCCTTCCCTCCTTCCTTCCTTCCTTCCTTCATTCCTTCATTCCTTCATTCCTTCATTTTATATTGCTGCCTATTCACCCATGGTGACTTAAGGTGGCTTACAGAATATAAAACCACATTAAAAAAAATATCAAATAAATTAATACAATATAACAAAATCACCCCCACCTCCCACTCCCCGCTCCGGCGACATCAGATCACATGAGCCATTTAATGGGCTCCAACCACTCTGGGTTCCCCAGGCACACTGGCAGAACCAGGTCTTCAGCACCTTCCAGAAGATTATTAGAGTGGGAGCTATTCAAATCTTTGGGGGAATGATGTTCCAGAGAGAGGAGCCACCACAGAGAAGGCCCTTCTTCTGGGTCCCACCAGGTGTATCTCCCAGACGGGACCCACAACATTCCCTGCTTCCCCCCCTGATAGAAGTGTAGAAGTGACTAGCAAGAGACAGTCCCTCAGATAAATTGGTCCAAAGCCATTAAGGATTTTAAAGATGACACCCAGCACCTTGAATTGCACCCGGAATAAATCAGTAACCAATGCAGCTCCCGCAGGAGAGGTAATACATGTGCACACTGGGGTCTGCATGCTGCAGTTTGCACCAACTGGAGTTTCCAGATGCTCTTCAAGGGCAGCCCCAGGTGGAGCGTGTTGCAATAGTCCAGACAGGAAGTGACTAAGGCATGAGTGACTGTGAGTTGGTCCAGGAAAGGAAGTAACTCTTTGAGCAGGAGTTGTGAGTCCAGGAAAACCCCTAGATTAGCTCAGGGTCTGTTTGGGGTAGTGCCACCCCATCCAAGATCAAAGGTGACAATTCTCCCTAAGCCAACAAACCCCAAACACAGAGCCATTCAGTCTTGCAAAGGTTTAGTTTCAATCCATTGCTCCCCATCCAGCCCTTAACAGCCTCCAGGCACTGCAAGAGGGAGAACACGGCATCACCTAACTCACCATGGGTCATGACATACAGCTGAGTATCATTAGCATATTGGTGATATCTCAGTCAATGGTGATGGATGATCTTACCCAATGGCTTCATATAAATGTTGAACAGGAGCAGAGAGAGTACTGAGCCCTCAGAACCCCGTAAAACAGTGGGCAAGGGCTGGATCTCTCCCCTCCTATCAACACAGACTGAGAGTGGTTGCAGAAGAAGGAAGTGAACCAGGATAGCACAAGGCCTCCCACTCCCATCCCCCAAAGCCTCCCCAGGAGAATATCAAGGTCAGTGGTATTGAAAGCCGCCGAGAGGTTAAGTTTAGCACTACCCCCATCCCACTCCCGCCAGAGATCATCCAAAAGTGCAACCAATTCCATTTCTGTCCCAAATCCAGGCCTGAATCCTGACTGTTAGGGGTCAAGATAATCCATTTCATCCAGAAACCTCTGGAGCTGCTGCATGGCCACCTTCTCAACAACCTTCCCCAAAAAGGGAAGATTGGAGACAGGTCAGAAATTATCCAACTAGATGGAGTCTGGCGATGGCTTCTTAAGTCGTGGGTGGACCACAACCTCCTTAAAGTGCTGGGCACCACCCCCTCTTGTAGAGAAATATTAATCACTGCCAGAGTCCAACTGTCTGTCACCTCCTGGGAAGCTTTCACAAGCCAAGAGGGACATGGATCTAAAACACAGGTGCTTGCGTGCATATTCCCTAGGATCCTGTCCACTTCCTCAGGAGCAACAGGGTCAAATTGTTCCCAGATAACAGGGCGAGGACCTGCCTCAGGGACTTCCACCAGACCAGCAACCACGCCGGCATCTAACTGAGAACGAAGTCGAGTGATTTTGTCTTCCAGAAAATCCTCAAATTCCTCAGCAGGCCCCTTCAGGTAGATCTCAATCACCTCCTTCCCCAGAAGGAGTTGGCTCGCCTTAAAGAGGGTCATGTACCAAATCAAAGCAATTGTCAGAATAAAGAAAGGGAACAGAATGACAAAATACTGGGTTAGAAAATGCAGGACTTTCTGGTTCTGAATCTAGTGTGGCCCCTGATATTTATTTAGCTCTCATGTTGTATTCACAGTTAAGCCCAATCTATTTGACAGTGCTTAGGCTATTCTGCAAACCAAGTCATTATGGTTCTATGCTTTATGGATCTGTCTATTGTAAAAATCCAGAAAATAGTTTGTTCGATTATAATTAATTATATGTTGTGTTATATTGCACTAGAGTAATATTTTGAATCATGTTGGGTATATTGCCTTCTCCAATGCTGATGTGCAATAGGATATGGAAGTAGATTGCTATCACTATACTACAGTCAATTTCAAGAATACTGAAGTTGTGACCCTTCCTAACCTGTGATCTCATATTCCCTTCTTAAAGAAAACCCTACTTTTTTCAGGAGCTGATTATGTACTTCTAATAAAGCAGTTAAACTGGATCTCTCCAAAGGCTTTCAAATTTATTTTCAAAATATAAAATCCATAGACACATATGGGCCTTTTATTACATGCTGAAAATGTTTAGTGAGACAATTAGTGTTGCTGCCTTGAGCTTATAAAAAAGTCCTATAAAAAAAGAAAAACTATAATCTAATTCCTGAAGACGTGAAAACCACTATAAAGTATAAAATTAGACTTTATAAATAAAAAATACATACCACTTTTGGTTCCCTCAACATTTGTTAAATAGTAATTTCTAAATCAGATATTTGGCATAATTGATTTTTTTTTTAATTTGATTTATATGCCGCCCTTCTCCGGAGACTCAGGGTGGCTTACAATGTGTTAAGCATTTTTAAAAAATAATCCATTTAATTTAATGGTGGTGTGGTGGCTCGGTGGTTAAGACGCTGAGTTTGTTGAATGGAAAGCCCAGGTTTGAGACCTGAGCACCACACAACGAAGTGATCTCCCGTTCTCAATACAGCTCCTGCCAATCTAGCATTTCGAAAGCATTCAAATGCGAGTAGATAAATAGTACCACTTCAGTGGGAAGGTAACAATGCTCCATGACTTCATGCTGGCCACATGGCAGTTAAATAGATTGGATAACACTGGCTCAATGGCCTTGAAACAGAGATGAGCACCTATAGTTGGCAATGACTAGCTGACTAAAATCCGCAGGGACTCCTTTACCATTTTTTAATAATAATTTAATAAATTCAAATAATTTAATGACCGTATGGAAGGGATGTAGCACCAATCCACCAGCAATAACCACTAGTTCTGCTACAGTATACAAATATTTGATTAAGACTGCTTTGACTTATTTAACTAGAGTATCCATGGTTTTTTATGGAAAAGTAGGCTTTGAAGAAACAAATATATAAGTAAAGTAGTATTTTAAGAGCTATGACTATACTGGTAATCCTCAAGTTACAATATTCATTTAGCGATCAATCAAGATTACACCACCACTGAAAAAAGTAATTTACAGTCAGTGCTTGCACTTACAACCATTACAATATCCCCATGATCATATGATCAGAATTTGGGTGCTTGGCAACTAGCATGCATTTATGATGGTTGCAGTATCCTAAGCTTATGTGATCACAATTTGCTATCTTCCCAATTGGGTTCCAACAACGATTGTAGCCAGATTAGTTTAAAGACTGCATGATTCATTTAACAACTACAGTGATACAGTTAACAACAATAGGAAAGGTGATAAAATTGGCTGTGACTCACATAACTGCCTTGCTTAGCAATGAAAATTCTGATTCCCATTGTGGTCATAACTTGAGGACTAATTGTATGTATTACGATTCTCCAATCAATTAGCTCATGTGTGCTGGAATTCAAAACAGCTTAAAATACCTGACTTTTTCAACAACATCTGGGGAATGTTATTTACAAATTTAGTTTTGTAAATTTGTAATTTACAAATTGTTTTTATGATGCCCCCCCCCACACAATTTTGACGTATTTCTTGCTTTCTATTATTGCATTTCTGTCTCTAATTTTTGCTCCTTTCATGTTGCCTAAAGTTCCATTAGTGAATGAAGTGGCTAATAAATTGATTCAATAAAATGAATGAATGAATGAATGAATGAGTGAGTGAGTGAGTGAGTGAGTGAGTGAATGAAAGGGAAGGGAAGAAGGAAGGAGGGAGGGAGGGAGGGAGGGAGGGAGGGAGGGAGGAGGAAGAAAGAAAGAAAGAAAGAAAGAAAGAAAGAAAGAAAGAAAGAAAGAAAGAAAGAAAGAAAGAAAGAAAAAAGAAAAGCTTTCTGGCTGGACACAGTCTAAATATATATAGCAATAACCGATAACCAAAAAAACCCAAACTTTTTTGGTATCCATTTTCTGGTATCTGAAGATGAATTGAAAAATTGGATTGAAGAATACAATCTACTTAAAAGACTAGCCACTTCACAAATAATAGGATATTTAACCTAGCCCAATAGTATAATAATGTACAACTGTGTCGCACAGAGGTTCCTCTTATATGCATAAAATGATAATCTGCATAACTCCCAATTATTACAATGCTGTTAAGAGTTTAATTGCATTGACTCTTTGTGGATTGCACTTTTCTAAATATCCCTTTGAATAAGATATTTGGTTTAGTGAATAGGATAATAATCTTGTTGTGTTCTATAGAACTTCCTCTCATTACATATACAAAACTATACATAAAATTATACTCCCAAATACCAGAACGTCATTTAGAGTTTAACTTCACTGAAATCTTTTTGGACTATACCTTTTGAAGTAATTGAATAATTGTGCCAGTGAGTTGCTTGAAGTTTACTGCAAGATAGCAATAACTGACGAGCAAAATTTGGCATAATGTGCAATACCTTTATTGCTTTTATTATCAAAAATACTCGGTCCCATGATTCCTTTTAATGTCTGTACTCATATTTTTTAAAATCTGCAAATCAAATATTCCTCTTCTGAATCTCTAATAAGTAATAAAGGCATAAGCTGAATCATTAAACAAAACTGTGGCCAAGCACCTAGACAATCCCCAAGACATTACAAGTCAATACATTAAAATGTATCATCGGGATTTGAAAATGAGTTTTGGCTCCATTCTGGACCATGTGTCAAATCATTGCTCCGAGCCAATTCGATTTAATTGAATTTTCCAAGTAAGTTTTTGTGAGACACTATCAAATGCTTTGGTGAAGTCCATATATATTACGTTTACTGCTGTTTTTGTATGGCTGCCAACAACACAATCAAGTTTCTGAGGTATTATTTGCTTCCCTCTTGCAGCCAAGAGACTTGCATTAAGGCAACATTAAGGTTGCTCTGTGAAAAAAAATAAATAAAAGGGAACAGGAAATGCAAATGCAGAGTCTCAAACAACAAACACACATGCTCAATGGCTTTTATGGAGAAGAGCTGGTAACTGGACAACTTTGGAAAATCCAAGTAAAACAGGAGGAATGGTATCTCTGATAAAAAAATAATACTTTGATTCTAATTGCCTCTTTTCCCTTAAAATTCTATGTTTCAAAATAAAGTTAATATTCTTTTATTATGTATTGTTCATGGAGAACAACATATTGAAAAGAATTAATCTTATTATACTACGGAATACGACTTATGATACCATCTAGTGCTTATTGTGATGTCATATAAATTCCTTTCCTTTTGGACCTGAATTGGAGCTGAACAACCATTACTTTAGACAACACAGCCCATGACCAAGATTGTTGGGAGATGGTGTCCAAAATCTGAATGACTATATGTTCTATAGCAGAGGTCTGCAAACTTGGCAGCTTTAAGACTTGTGGCCTTCAACTCCCAGAATTCTCCAGCCAGCTATGCTTGAGGTTTGAAGTTTGAGGACCCCTGTTCTATAGGATTTATCTATATTCTGATGCTGCATACCCATTAGAAATGAGACATAAAAAGGAAAGTGTTGTTCATGCAACATCTATACACATTCATTGTACCAAAATTTAAGGGAAATGTTCTAAGAGTAGTAGTGTTTCCTGAGATTCTTAGGCTCTTCCTCAGGTTCTTAGGCTTAAAAATGACTTTAATTCATCTCTTAGAAATTATTAGGGGAATACAAAGTATTTTAAATCTGAACACTTTCTGAGTTCAGAAACAGTTTGAAGCATTTTGTTCTGGTTGTCCTGACTATCAAAAGGATCTTCTTCTGGCTGGGTTGATCTCAAAGCGAGGTTTGTCCTAAATTGATTATACTTGTGGCATAGTTGGAACATTATTATAGCTCAAGAAGTTGTTTTGCACTTAAAATGTTTCAGATTTGAAGTATATCGTATAATCTTAGTAATTTAAAAAATCTGTAGACCTTTATACAATACAGAACATAAACATATACATATATGTGAATCACTGGATGAATTTTATTGCCTATCACTTGTAAAGTACACTAGAATATTACAGTACATATGTTGTACATATTTACCATTATCGTGGTTGGAAAAGTAAAGGACCCATAAATATATTTTTTAGAAGTTCATAATAGTCTAATAATAGGAAGGCACTATGACTGCAACTCTTCATAATCCACTAGTTATTTTATAGTTATAAAAACTGAATTCCTCTTTATTATGTATAGTTTCCTGAATTTCCAGAAATAATACCACTTTGTTGCATTTCAACTTTTACAAGCTATTTGGGGTGTCTATATTGAAATGATTTGGAAAATCTGGTTCTGAACCTTAGTAGTAAATCATATTTTGGGGCGCAAAATCTAAAAATCTAAAAGAAACATCTATATAAATGCATGTGTGGTTGTTTTTTACATCTTTTACATTAGTTCTGCAGATTAATAGTATAAATACAGTATATTTGAGCTGGCAGTTAAATATTAAGTAATAGTAGATTGGATGTGGCATTTGTATGTATGCGTATCTTGTAGGACTGGTAGAGAGATAAGAACTTGCAGCCACATTTTATCTTTGCTTTTTCTCTTCTCTGTCTCTTCTCCAGAAGACCAAACTTCCAGTGGCACCAGTTACTTATTTCTTCTCTAACGGAAAATAAAATAAAATCAGATAAAATCAGCATGTATTTATGAAGTTCTGCTCTCTTAAGAAGTAGGTTAACTGTGTTTTCACACTTGTGAGGGGGTGGGCAAATATAACCAGGGTTATATTGAACAAGTCTGTCTGTCTGTCTGTCTCTCTCTCTCTCTCTCTCTCTCTCTCTGTGTGTGTGTGTGTCACAGTGGCTGGATGTGGACAAAGGCCAAATGAGCAAGGACTGAATTTTCTGGTTTTTAGCTTACATTTCAGTTTTTAAATGAATCCCGTGTCAAAAAGGCATGGATACTGCGTTTTAGGTCAGAAATGGCTTTGGAGGTTGCTAAAAGAAGAATTGTTAAAATCTCTGTCCCTAAAGGCATTAGTAGTTCATTACTGTGTTACTGTACAACTCAGAGCTTATTGCATACCCAAGCTTGTCATTCTGTAAAAAACATCACTCTACAAAAACACCGTGATCCAAAGCTATTTCTTTTCCTGTTTAAAACTGGCTGTCCCCTAAACTAAATGGGAAAATAAGATGTATGACCCATATGCTCAAATATACATCTATACATTCAATGCAAAGTACTACCTAACAAATAAAAGTATTTGGTTTTCATCAAATCATTACTCATTTCCTAACGCAGCAATATGGCATAATCTAGCATACCATTCCATCTTCCCAATCTTAATTTATGATTAAAGACTGAACTTAGTTTCATTTGAATGCATCATAAAATGAGCTGGCCTGCAACAATTTAAAGTTTGGTAAAACTATAATCTGAATAGCAGGAGATATATAAACTCATACTTTCCTGATAAGGAAAATATTGATTATCTACGGGGGGGAAAACTTTTTTATTTCCAAACAGGAAACTGGTCTAAGTATGAAAGGAAATGAAAATCAATCATTTTAATACAAACTTCTACATTTAGGAAAATAATAATCATGAACAGATGCATTGTACCAGAGCTGGCAACAGTGCATATAAAAAGGAATTGAGATTGAAACTAATAATTTTCAGATACTGGTTATTATATGAAGTTGAATATGCATCAGTAATATAATGTAGTTATTTCAAGGCAAATACAGTTTCAGTTTTCTTCAACATCAGCACAATTTGCAAGCCCCAAAAGTAACAGTTCTACTTTATTATGCACTAGGACGGTACCCTATATAAAGTATTTTGTTTGGTTGAAGAACTATAGTTTAAAAAACTAACAAAATGTAAACAGATTCAGGGAAAGGAAGAGAGAAGATCAATAATTCCTAAGAGAAATATTTCAACATTTAATCAGGGACTAAATCAGTGGTGGGTTTCAAATTTTTTTACTACTGGTTCTGTGGGCGTGGCTTGGTGGGCGTGGCAGGGGAAGGTTACTGTAAAATCTCCATTCCCGCCGCACTCCAGGGGAAGTTACTGCAAAATCCCCATTTCCTCCCGATCAGCTTGGACTTGGGAGGCAGAGAATAGATGGGGGCGGGGCCAGTCAGCTTTTTTACTATTGGTTCTCCGAACTACTCAACATTTCCGCTACCAGTTCTCCAGAACTGGTCAGAACCTGCTGAAACCCACCTCTGGACTAAATATGACCCTGAAGAATGATGACATGTGAGAAAGAAAGCAGCCTTATTCTCATGGGTCTAAATTACAGAGAATAGATTTTATTTAAATAAGAGTAAAATTGAGCGGTTTGACTATGGAGTCCATTTTCAATAACTACCAATCGCAACTGTTGAGGAATACTCAATCTCTCAGTTTCCTAAATTGTACTGGGACCAGTCAACAAGCTTTCCTCCAGTTTTAGGGCTTTATATGTTGCATCATTGTTGTGATTAACAAAACAGAATACAGTATGTATTTTGCCCCTTCAGAACTAAAAACCAATTCCTGCAATAGAAAATTGGCTGAGTTGAAGGATATACATACCCGTAAATTATTCCTCCAGGACTAGAAATATTGTGTGAGGTAAATCAGAATGCCTCACACCCATTTAGCCATTTTAAGCTTTCTGAGATATGTTACTCAATTTCTGGCTACTGCACGCTACTTCTGCCACTGATTATGTTCACCACACCCTATTACATTTTCAACTTCTTTGAAAGATAAAGTCGTTCTCAGTGTATCAACACTGTGTTGGATTGCTGCATTTTCCAGCACACTCTTGGGTGCTATTAAAGGATGCCAAATGTTCTCCTTCACACATTTCATGGCATTCAAAAGCTGATGCTTTGTTCTCTATCGCTTTTCTATTAGGATTTGCTTAAAGTGGAAAAAAACAACACATTTGATATTGCTTTGCTTTAGACTAAACATCTTTAGCCAATCCATATTATGACCACAAAACTGTATAAAAACAATTGAAGGAGATAGTGCTCCTTTCCTTCTCCCATTAGTGAAGCTTGCACAAACATTTTGCTACTAACTGCTATTTCTAAATACAGAAGTGGTATTTCAGTACATTGCCAAAGATATTAGCTGCATAATAGCAAAGAGATTTGAATGGCCAATCCCATCACTAGGGAGAGAAAAAAAGCCGATTTTGGCTTCTGGATCTGATTTTGGATTTCAAATTATTTGCATATTCAGATACATATTTATTTATGCACAATGTATCATTGGCAGTTAGGCATTGGCAGAAGGACCCTATCCTGCTTATGTACCAAAGTTGTGAGCATCCTTGTTTATTATGATCATTGCTCTGATCAGAGATAAAAGACAGACCCAGCCTAAGGCTAAACAGTTTAAGAACATGTCCCAGTCTAATTCCGGCGAATAAGGCACCATAAAAATACTCAAGAAACTTTGAGATCTACTTTGACAGGAGAAATTTGTGGACATAAATATTTCTTTAAAACAATGAGAATAACATTAGCGAGAAATATAGTCACTCTGATTTTTCAAGGATTCAGGATTTCTTTTATAGGCAGCTAGACATTAAAAGTTATCATTTTTTTACAGTTGTAACCAAGGTGAAGAATCCTCATCAGGTGGATCTATAATCACAGTCTTTCAGTGAAATTTAATTTATGGACACATTTTACCTAATAAACAGTTAACATCCAAGTTGTCTCTTTCCAAGTACTGATTTCCAATCTTAGCTTCGTAGAGGAGCTCCCAAAACTCCCAACTGCTGTGATAGATCGATAGGGGTTGAGAGCCAATATCATCTGGGATCCAATATTAAGTGCCATGTTCTGAGCTGATTTCAGCAACTGCACTTCAAGTTCATCAATAATTGTACAGAGTATTTGCACTCAATGGTTTATCAGTAGATACATCTGTATGCGTAAGATTCTGTCACCAGGAATCAATAGTATTATCACTAGTGGGTTGCTTCCGGTTCAGTCCGGTTCTATAGAACCGGTAGTAAAATCGGCAGGAGGATCTGCCCACCCGCCCAGACATCATAAATGATAATCTGCGCATGTGCAGAAGTGCACGTGGCCCAGTTGTGAACCGGTAGTAAAGGTAAGTAGAGCCCACCCCTGAGTATTATCATCTCATTGTCATGAGCCGCGGTGGTGCAGTGGTTAGAGTGCAGTACTGCAGGCTACTTCTGCTGATCACCAGCTGCCAGCAGTTTGGCAGATCGAATTTCACCAGGCTCAAGGTTGATTCAGCCTTCCATCCTTCCGAGATTGGAAGGATGGAAGGATGAGGACCCAGATTGTTGGGGGCAATATGCTGACTCTGTAAACCTCTTAGAAAGGGCTGTAAAGGCACTATGAAGTGGTATATAAGTCTAAGTGCTATTGCTATCACTATCTCACATTCCTTTCCATGATCAGCAGACCTCCCTGTAGTGCTAAATGTATAAATGTCTAAAACTACCAAGTGCAGGTTTGCTATTCTACTTAGAATAGCAATATTGGGTGCCCCTCAACTGTCTAGACTGTAAATGCGTAGAAGTCCCTATAACTTCTAGAGCAGGGCTGTTAAACTCCAGCCCACTGGCCGGATGTGTCACGAGGTGGCCATGCCCATGCCAGGTTTAGCAAAGGGGGAAAAGTACCTCAACATCACATGATGCTGCCATCATGACGTGAGCTTGATACCCTTGTTCTAGAGTAATTATTCTGAAGAATATATGACCTGTTATATAATATACAGAATTTTATGCACACAAATTAAATTATAGTTATGCACAAAGTAATATTGACCGGTAGGTTGGAATTAGGGATTTGCTAAGTAAATTCAGTACAACAGTTCCTATATAAAATTTTGTTTCCTCATATTCAAAGAATTCACTTGTGCATAGTACAACTCATAAAAATACAGAGGCTTTCCATAAATACAGTAATTGAATAGGTCTTTCGCACTCCTTAGGAATTGTACTTGCAGGCGAGTTATTAATGCATCACCACTTAAAAAAGCAGCTCCAGACTATTGGAAATGAATATTGGAAACAGTCCAAATTCTTCAGCAAAAATATAAATAACTTATTTGTGGGTAGTTGAGTTGGTGCAGGTTATATGGCTCTTTGTTGCCTAAGAGCCTAATGTGTTATGAATCTTTGCTTTCTAAGGTACTTCTACTTAACCTAGTCAATTCCACTTTACTATGTTCAGAAAAACAGAACTTATGTATTATGGATAAAAAAATTGTTTAATCCTTACCATAGTAGTATTACCAACCAATTCCCTTATAATTTTCTTTACAAGGGGAAACATTTCATACAGTTCTGTGAGGCAAAAGAAGGACAAAAAGTTTTGGGAATAACTTTTTCCCTATTTCACTACCTGTAGACCTTATTCTTGGGAATATCTGAGGAAAGCTAAAGAAGAAAAAAGTGTATTTCCTACCCAACTCAACTGAAAGTACAGATACTAATATCTGAGCTCAAGATTTCCCTTACATTGTCCGTATAAAGGTAAAGGTTCTGCTCGCTCATATGTGCTAGTCCTACCCGACTCTAGGGGGCGGTGCTCATCTCCGTTTCAAAGCCGAAGACCCAGTGCTGTCCAAAGACGTCTCCACGGTCATGTGGCCAGCATGACTAAACGCCAAAGGCACATGGAATGTTGTTACCTTCCCACCAAAGGTGGTCCCTATTTTTCTACTTGCATTTTTTACGTGCTTTTGAACTGCTACGTTAGCAGAAGCTGGGACAAGTAACGGGAGTTCACCCCATTATGTGGGACTAGGGATTTGAACTGCTGAACTGCCGACCTTTCAATCGACAAGCTCAACATCTTAGCCACTGAGCCACCCCGTCCCCATTTACCGTATTTGTCTGTATTTACAACTATACAAAACATAACCACTGAAGCAGGAGCAGTCTATGTGGACCTGCCCTCATCTAAATATGTCTTCCTGGAAAACCTATGGAATAAAATAACCTATCTGAAGACTTAATATTTTTGAATGTAAAGCAAGGTAAAAGCAAGTTACTCGCAGCTGTGTACAAATAGTTGTTAAAACTTTTCTCCTGTTTTGTTTTAGTAGGCATCATATGCATATTTTTCACTGCCTCTTTTTATGGGTTAGATTCTACTTTTGTATACAATGATACTAAGGGAATTTGCTCTTCCTTTCTTTTTCATGGCCATATACTGTTTTGCATGTCTTTTGTATCATGAAAGTAGAATATTTTCATCCTTTCCTACTGAATAAAACCATGCTACCTTCTCATTAACAGAAATGGCGGATTTGCCAATATGAAATATAAACTCTTCCAAGACTAAGCTCAGGTACAATAGCATGCTTTTACATAATGTTTTAATGAAATTCAGCCCAGATATCATTCTTTCCAGCAGCAATATCCGTCTGGTCTGGCTCCCAGCCAGCCATTAAGTATTTGATTTTGCTAGTTGAGGCTCTATCGAATTTGGAAATAGGAAATGACAGCCCCTGTTTTCCTGAGCTATATAAAAATTTAACTGTCTGTTGTATTTCAAAAATCCAAATGGAACATTATATTATCTATAAACACACAATTACACTTTACTAGCAATTGCCATACTATGTAACTAAATTTTCAATTGGAAGAAAAGATAATGATATCTACAAATTGACAAACTAAATGAAATCCAGCTGTATAAACTGTCTAATCTTTGCATTTGCAATGCCAGAAAAAAAGACCCTCAGGCCAAACTTTACATATCACAATTCATGTGTATTTTCCTACAGAGAGATTCATTCTAATAAGAAAATGACTGCAGTTGCACATTGTGTTAAGATATTGTTATTTTAACTATAGTTTGTGAGCAAGCCATAGTAGCTTGAGAGAGGGAGACAGAAGGGAGAGAGGGAGAGGGAAGGAGAGAGAAGTGAGGGAGGGAGAGGAAGGAGAGAGAGAGGGAGGGAGAGGGAAGGGAGAGAGGGAAAGGGAAGGAGAGAGGGAGAGGGAAGGAGAGGGAAGGGGGAGAGGGAGAGGGAGGGAAGGAGAGAGAGAGGGAGAGAGAGGGGGGAAGGAGAAAGAAGGGAGGGAGGGAGAGGGAAGAAGAGAGAGGGGGAGGGAGGGAGGGAGGGAGAGAGAAGGAGAATATTCAGCCAAATTCTTATTTTCAGGCAGTGATTTATTTTTAGTATATAATCCAAAATATATTTATACTAATGAAGATTCCCATTTCTTCATAGGGTCTAAATTTTCAGTACAGTATGTAATATGCTGTTTAAAATTTAGGTTAAATTTTGAAAAGATCAATTCAGCCCACCAAGGTTGACCTTAATAATTACGTCCAATGAGATATCTGGGAGTCAAATACTTCTTAGATGCAATAGGAGTACTCTGGCTCAAAATAAAAACAATACTCCGATGTCTTGAAAACAGGAAGACCTAAAATAAATAAATTTTTCTACGGAAACAGAAATATTTGTCTTGTACACATTCTTATTTTATTTGGAAAAGTTTTCAAACACTAAGAGGAATTTTCCAGGAGAGAAAAAAAAACTCATTTTAATTAATAATATTGGATGTTTTCTTTAAAAAAGTCTGCACCGTGGACAGCATAGTGCTTAATGGTTCCACGTTAAAATCTTAAGTAATGCATGATACGACTTGTAATACGTTATTTGAAGGAAATCATATCAAATTGATGGGTGGCATATAAATTAAACAAACAAACAAATATCAAGTTCGCTGGGTCTTCCAAATATGCTTTAAACTTCTGCCTTAACAATAATTTAACCTGCATATATGCAAATCTATACAGTCCCTGTGAAACAATACAAACACTAATCTTATGAAACTAATCTAATTACTGAGTAGAACATTAACATGGACATCTTTCCACTATGACCTTTATTGTCCACAAGTTCTCAAGAGACACATAGTGGAAAGTTATGGGACGTGTAATTGGTCAACACTTGTCATAGTAGACATTTTGCCACTGCAACAGTGGCTGAGGACATGTCTCCTGCAGGTAAATCATGCCACAGGAATTATATTTACTTTTACCTACGACAAGAGATTGTTAGTTTCTTGCATCCATTTTTAAGACTTACTTTGAAATAGATTTTCCAAACATTGCATCATAACATAAACTAAGGAAACTGATGACCACTTTATCAAACCATCCAGATGATGTGACAGCATCTAGACTGTCTGGAAGTGCTTATTGGAGGCTGCTGATGTTATGAGTTGTTTATTTTAAGGAGCACTTGTTAAGATATAATTTTGATAAAGGTAAATGGGAGTTAATGGCAAACTAGTAGCGCATGACTCGGCCATTATAATTTATATTTAAGACTAATCCACAGACTTTAATTCTGCCATAGAGATGAGATAGCGATAGCAATTCAGTAGCACTGTGGGATGCACTCACTCTGTGTCAGGTGGTGCTAAAATATGAATGTTTGGCTTTCTAATGACCATAAACCTGTGTTGAGTATTTAAGAGTAGCTCTAAATCTAAGAACTGGTGGCACAGTATGCTGCAAGTTTAGTTTTGGGCAGAAATGTTGAATACAACTAGAAACAACATTTACATAGAATCTCTACATTCATAGCAATTGGAAAGTCATTCATAGGAATTGGAAAGTTAAAGACTGCTTTTCACTTTGATAAAACTTGGAACTATACTATAGTCCTCTTCCAACACAGTGGAATTTCTTCAGAGTAGGAGATTAATCTGTCACAGACTGTATTCCAAACAGATTAACAAAGAGAAATAGTAACTCTCAGAGTCCTGGATCAAGAATTCATTGTTTAAGAAAGAGATATTGGAGGCAGGGGAGCCCTTCTAAGCCATCCTTGTAGCCAGTCAGTTACAAATAAGTCCCATTATTTGAGAAACATTGAAACTTAACATCTGACTGATGTGCAACATGTAACTTAGGCTGCGGTGCTAATAGGAAATTAAAAGCAATTACATTATTTGGATTTTATACTTGTTCAGTAGTTTCTCTGGAAGAATGAGAGGCTAGCATACAAAGAAACACAATTTCTCTAGAAGTCTTCAAGACTGACTCTGGATAGTAAGATTCCATTCTAGGAACATCACTGCCAATCTTATTTTATTTATTTACTTACTTTAACTTCTAACAGTGGCAGCAACTATTTGAACCAAGACCAGGCTGCTACAATATCTGCTTTCTTGTATAATGAGAGAAATATACTTTTTCTTAAAATCTTGAACATTTTTCTCATACAGTCTAAACATTTGCTAAGTTGCAAACATGGAACATCAGTTTCTCTCAACATCCCGTACAGTCATTATTTAACTACATAACCTGTGGAACCCCAATAAATATGCTTGTTTGGCTTTCCTACCAGGCTCAATTATCAAGGCAAACAGATTTAAATAGTTATTGTTTCAGGTAAAAATAACTTTTTAAAAATCTGCTTGTTTTTTTTTAAAAAAAAACCTGGGTGGGAATGTGGCTCATTCCAGCTGTGTGATAGGACAACCAACACAAAATGCAACTTTATTCAATTTTCTCAAGATTTCTCCCAGACTCTGTTTTGTTCTCTCGTTTGCAGCTAAGATAAGTAAGTCTACATTTTGAAGCTCAGAGTCCACCCAGACAAGTAATCAAAACAGAAAAAAAAAGACATATTTAATTCATGATCACTATAGGAAAAAATAAATACATTTATGATCACTGTTATTATATCAGCTGGAGGGGAAAACTCCGTTAAACAATTAAATGCAGAGCGTCAGAGCTGTCCCCCCACTCCTCCATGCCAGCTCCCCAGTATTTATTTATTTATCTATCTATTAAATTTTTGTTCATTCTTTTATTTTCTTTCAAAAAAAAAAAAAAAAAGCCTTCCGCTTTACTTGAGTTATCCCTGGAGGAGTTCAAGGCAGGGCGGGTCCAAATAAATCCATCCCGAGTCGCGTGTAGCAACTTGTCTTTAAACCACCACGTCCCTGTGCAAAACTGCAAAATAAGCTTACCCAGAGAGATGCTCGTTTCAAAGTAACGGTCTTAAAAGAGGGGAAGCGATGCCTTCTCTCGATGCCTTCAAGTAACGTGCCGTAGGGGAGTTTCTGGATGTCTTTCTTTCTTTCTTTCTTTCTTTCTTTCTTTCTTTCTTTCTTTCTTTCTTTCTTTCTTTCTTTCTTTCTTTCTTTCCTTCCTTCCTTCCTTCCTTCCTTCCTTCCTTCCTTCTTCTTTCTTTTTTCTTTCTTTCTTTCTTTCTTTCCTTCCTTCCTTCTTCTTTCTTTTTTCTTTCTTTCTTTCTTTCTTTTTCCTTCCTTCCTTCCTTCCTTCCTTCCTTCCTTCCTTCCTTCCTTCCTTCCTTCCTTCCTTCCTTCCTTCCTTCCTTTTTCTTTTCTCTTCACTCACTCCGCGTGTTTGCTCTCCGGCAGCCTTTGCCCACCGCGACTTTAAATAACTCTCCCTGGAAGGTCCTCGCTACTACTCCATCTCTTCCTCCGCCGAACTCCTTCCAGTCTTCAGCAGCGCGGTCACATTTTATCGCTTTGCCCTGTCTTCTTTTCAAAACAAGTCAGCCTGGGAAGGATTCAAGCCGGCCGGCCGCCCTCCTTTTGCCTGCCTCTCGCTCATTCATTCTCACCAGCACGCCTTGGAGGAGGAAAAAACAAAAAAAAAAATGCCGTTTTCTTTTTTTCTTTTGGACCTCGGAATTACACCAGGGAGCAGTCTCGGCACAGCAAGAAGAAGCTGTGAAGAGGGGAAAGGGGGAAAAAAAAGGGGCTAGGAGAATTACTTAATCACCCGTCTAACAGCTGCTGCTGCTGCGGCTGTTTTCTTTCGCCTTGCCTAGCTATGCTTTTTTCCCCCTCCCTGCCTCTCTCTCTTCCACCCCCCCCCCCCATGTCTACATAGGAATTATAGAGGCGGCTGGGAGGAGGAGGAGGATGGGCAGAAGCCTTTCAGCTAATCACCCTCAAGGTTTTCAAGGACTAAGGAGCCGCTGTGATGTCATGCTGACTCTCCGGACGAGTGTGGAGTTCTACGCGCAAGCAACACACACACACACACATATTTCCGACAGAAGGGAATTCGGAGAGAGAGAGAGATCAACTAGATTCCGCTCACACCCTCCCGCCGGGGGGATCGATCGCTCGGTGGATGGATGGATGAGCCGTTCCTGCAGGATTTGCATAAAACCTGTCATTGTAAATGTTTGGGAATCCACCTCCCTGCTTAACTTGGCTTGCGTTCGATCCTGGAGTGAAAATGCCACTCGCGGGGATTTGGGGGGAGAGGATGCTTTCCCTGCCTCCCCCCGCCCCCGCCTTTTTTTTTTTTTTAAAAAAAGATGGAAATGAAAAGTTTGAAGAGTGATTTTTTTTATTCCTGTCACCAAAAAAAAAAAAAAAAAAAAAAGACAATTGCAAAGCGTTGAGGGTGGGGCTGGCACAGAGTGGAAGAATTCTACTTCGACTGAGATTGACAAGATGATGGATAACCATTTGTCAGAAGTGGTGTAGGGTATCCTGCCTAAGCAGGATAGAGTTGGACTAGAAGACCTCCAAGGTCCCTTCCAACTCTCTTAGTGGCTAAGACGCTGAGCTTGTCGATCAAAAGGCCGGCAGTTCAGCGGTTCGAATCCCTAGTGCCGTGTAAATGGGGTGAGCTCCCGTTACTTGTCCCAGCTTCTGCCAACCTAGCAATTCGAAAGCACGTAAAAAATGCAAGTAGAAAAATTGGGGCCACCTTTGGTGGGAAGGTAACAGCGTTCTGTGCGCCTTTGGCGTTTAGTCATGCCGGCCACATGGCCACGGAGACGTCTTTGGACAGCGTTGGCTCTTCGGCTTTGAAACAGAGATGACACCACCCCCTAGAGTCGGGAACGACTAGCACATATGTGCGAGGGAAACCTTTACCTTAGATATTAGAAGATGCTACTGATCTTGCACAGAATTCGAAGGATTATCACTCCTTCGATCTAGAAATTATAAATTCTTCAGGTTTAAATACCAGGCAAGTACGGGGATTCACATAGGGGTTCTTCCTTTCCCTTAATGAATATAGTACACGTAGTCCTCAACTTACAACAATTCATTTAGTGACTGTTCAAAATTACAATGGATGGCACTGAAAAAAGTGACTAAGGACCATTTTTCACACTTATGACCTTTGTACCATCTCCATGATCATGTGATCAAAATTCAGACTCTCGGCAAGTGCTTCGTACTTACGACCATTGCTGTCTCCCCAAGGTCATGTGATTTACCTTTTGACAAGCAAAGTCCACGGAGAAGCCAGATTCACTTAACAACCGCATTACAACCTTAATCAACTGCAGTGATTCACTTAACAACTGTGGTGAGAAAGATCATAAAATGACGCAAACTTCACTTCACAAATATCTCACCTAACAATAGAAATTTTGAGCTCAATTGTGGCTGTAAGTCAAGGACTACCTGTAACTGCTTTTTTTATGCAATGTCCTCATGTATGGTCTTTGTCTCATCCCAGCTAATAACTGAGCCTAAAGTTCTATGATATCCATTATTTTCCACTTCTCCTGATAAGACCTATCTCATTACTTTCTTCATAATCAGTTGTTGTTGACATAGTCAATGGGGAGGGGGATCTGCCAGACCCTTTCAGTTCCTCAAATCGATGTCTTCCCCCATGCCCTGCCTTTGATGCATTCCTTCCAAGGTCCTTTGGGCTGGGGAGCCAACATCTGGCTTTTTACAGAGGTATCTGTGTATGGAAGCCTCCCTGGTGCTTTCTATACCCTTTGTCAAACTTCTTTTAAATGTAGGTTTTCTGGTCCTGAAAAAGAGCATTAAATGTGTTATTTGAACACCAGTTTGATATTCTTTTGAAAGACTGTTTGAATCTTGGGCTGCACAAAAGGTCAATTTATATTGGGAAGGAAAGTTGGGTTCTGCCAGTTATATATGTTTCCGATTCTGCCATTATTAAGTATATTACAGGGGAGGGTGTTTTTTTTGATGCTTCAGATGATAATGAGTTTCTTAGAGCCAGATCTTTATTGTTTTACTACTTTTATTAATTCTTGAACACTACACGGTTGCCCTGACTGGTTGATGCTCTCCAGTTCCCTTGGATATTGTGTGTATGTGTTGTGCAATACACCATAGGAGGATCAGCATAATTTTGCCTATTCCATTCCAGCTGCTTCTTCTGGGTGCCTTTGGACAAGAGAACTGAAAGTTTGTTTATTGGTCACTTTCACAGTCATGCCCTTACAGTGTACCATTGCTCCTCAAGCTTCTTTTTATGAACTTTTATATTTAAAAAAAGGATGTTGAGATGCTAGAAAAAGTGCAGAGGGGAGCAACCAGGATGATTAGGGGACTGGAGGCTAAAACATATGAAGAACGGTTGCAGGAACTGGGCATGGCTAGTCTAGTGAAGAGAAGAACCAGGGGAGACATGATAGCCGTCTTCCAATGTTTGAGGGGCTGCCATAGAGAGGAGGGGGTCAAGCTGTTTTCCAAAGCACCTGAAGGCCAGACAAGGAATCATGGATAGAAACTGACCAAGGAGAGATTCAACCTAGAAATGAGGAGGAACTTACTGATAGTGAGAACATTCAACCAATGGAACAGAAATTGCCTTCGGAAGTTGTGGGAGCTTCATCCCTTGAGACTTTCAAGAAAAGATTGAACTGCCATTTGTCAGAAATGGTGTAGGGTCTCCTGCTTGAGAGGTGAGGGGGGGTTTGGACTAGATGACCTATAAAGTCCCTTCCAACTCTGTTAAACTGTAATCTATAAACCTTATTCACCCATATCCTTTTTTTTTCCAGAAAAAGCACAAGGGAGCAGTTGTCTTAGCAAGAGCATTGGGAGAAGCCCCTCCTGCTTTGTCCTGTTCTCCCTCCTTTCCCTCAGTGTTTGCCATCTGTTAAGCAACTTGACAGATCACTAAAGCTTCCATTCAATCTGTCCCATCCTTTTTCATCCCCACTTTAGAGAGAGTGATTGGTGATTGTTTTCATACCAACCTGTGATGCTTGGTGGCAGGGAAAAAGACATTAATTGCTCTCCTTAACTTCAGAAAGAATCTGGCTGCATGGCACCTTTTCTGACTAACATTTGAAAAGAAAAGAGGCAGAACAGCTTTTCTGATGAAGTGAGATACAGCTCGCAAAAAGCTTCTGACTTTTGATAAAACTTAATCGGAAAAGGTGCTACCAAAGTCCTCATTTGTTGACGCTAGTATAGATTGACATGGCTTCCTCTGCTACAATGTCCCCTTAATTTGGCACTAAAGTAGTAAAAATAGTGCTGGTCATCAGCTCCATTGCTATCATAGAATAGACTGGCATTGGACCAATAAAATTTAAGTTGGTATACTTTTCTGTCAGTTCAAGCAGTAGTGAATAGGAGTGTAATATGCACCAAAGACAAATTTTAGTAGCTATTTTTATTGTTTTCATTGTTTTAATTTCTGTGAGACGCCCTGAGTCCTTTGGGAGAAGGGCGGTATATAAGTATAATAAATAAATAAATAAATAAATAAATAAATAAATAAATAAATAAATAAATAAATAAATAAATAAATTCCTTGTGTGTCCAATCACACTTGGCCAATAAAGAATTCTATTATTCTATTCTAATTCAGCCATAAAGAAGAGCCCAATGTCTCTGCACCATCCCAAAAAGTTAAATGATAAAACTTGAGTTTGGGACAGACTATATAAAATATATAGTGTACCATCATCATTCTGATACTGTTAAGTCTGCTATTCTCTATAACCTTATCACAGATAATAAGATTTGTACTGTCCATGGTGTAAGTCAAATATATAGAAACTTAATACTTGAGCCATTAGAATTGCAGGTCAAATATTTGTCTCTGTCTTCCCTAAAACTGATGTGGCCTAAACACTTTTAACTAAAACTGCTTAGATACTTTGTTTTTTGTTTTTTTTTTTAAAAAGAGTATTTAAAATGGTTTGTTTATTTATTTATTTATTTGTTTATTTATTTAGATTTATATGCTGCCCTTTTCCGGAGACTCAGGGCGGCTTACAATGCGTTAAGCAACAGCCTTCATACTTTTGTATATACTTGCTTAGTAGGGCTTTCGCCCCCCCCCTCCAAGCGGTCTTCTTTTTTTATACAAAGTCAGCTTATTGCCCCCACAAACTGGGTCCTCATTTTACCTAGCTCGAAAGGATGGAAGGCTGAGTCAACCTTGAGCCTGGTGAGATTTGAACT
Organism: Arizona elegans; assembly: GCA_022577455.1. Classification (NCBI taxonomy): domain Eukaryota; kingdom Metazoa; phylum Chordata; class Lepidosauria; order Squamata; family Colubridae; genus Arizona; species Arizona elegans. Next base: position 64,851,762 of record JAKOOJ010000009.1, read on the forward strand.
TGCAATAATTGCAGGCAGCTGGTGTTACTTTAACAGTGCTTTAGTCTGCTGCGCCACCAAGGCTCTTGCCTTGGTTGAATGAAAACATTCAATATACATTAGGAAATAGTCATATTTCCCATCAACTGACTGTTGGTGTGCTATGCATGAACACACGATGATATGCATGAGTTTTTATGTTATATAAAAAATATAACCCAGCTCAATTTGAAGAACAACCATTTTAGATGTGTGTATCCACATTGGTGCCAAATATATTCATTTTTATTTTTTCAGATTATTTAAGAATAAATATTTGCAATGTAATATAGTAAGTTTCCTGGCTAGACAGTGGGTTGGACTAGAAGACCTCCAAGGTCCCTTCCAACTCTGTTATTCTATTTCTATTTCTAAGTTAAATGCATATTCAAGCTTCTTTATAATTAGTACTCATCAACAATAGTAAATGTGGTAAAGTGCAAGAATAATCTCATTAAGGACCCCATGTCTATTTATGTGACTATATTTACAAACCTTGTCACACATCTGCAGAAATTTTCAATTACACCAAAAACCAATCAGACCTATGGATAAATTTTGACTAATGATGTCTACATTTGATCTGATATCTTAAATTTGAGAGATTAAATTATTTGGGCTTGTTCTGAAACAATATTAAATAAGGTTTTCCTAAAAATTTTCATACACAACTTTCTAAACTTTATCTAGAAATCTTACTTCACAGTTTGCATTTTTCTGAACTGTGTGACGTGATTGCAATGTAAACTGTATATGGATTTATTAGGAAAAATAATAACAAAAAAAAATAAATGTATAAAGTTATACATTACATATCAATATTAAATTTAGGAAAATTGGTAAGGAAAAAAATCCGATGAGAAAGACGTTCCTGAAAGTTTTTGGGCAGATTTTTGTCTTTAATTAAGATCTTTATTTTGTTGCAGGAATCAATGAAATTTGAGTAAGGCTTGAAAAAGTGAGAAACTGAACAAAACAAAAATAAACAGCACTGTCCACTCTTAGCAGTGAAAATGTGCATTAGAATTTATTATATCTTTCTTAAAGAGTAATTTATGAACTTTACATAGAGTATGCCTTGAATCTTTTGCTCTTATTAGGGAAAAAATCATTTCAGAAATAGGAAGTTGGGAAAGGGACACAAAGTTACAAAACTCTCACTGGCAAAGTAACAATTTGATTCAAAAAAGCTTTATAATAAAGACAATGCCTTGTAGTCATGAGTCTCCCATGCTTATCCTTCTTTTCATCCATTGGAATAAATGTCCATCTGGGTTCAGTTCCAAGTGGGAAAAAAGGCACTGGAAACATGGAGACTGCTTGGAAAGATGGTTTAATGGTGGACAGGACCACATGGTTTGAGGTCCTGGGCAAAAAGAGCACATGGGTGAGAGAGAGAGAGAGAGATTTATACCCTCTGTTGGGCTTTGAACTTGCTTCCTGTTCCTGTGGCAAGAAATGTATCCTGATTGGTTGTCAGACTCCCATGGGGCCAGGCAGGGGTAACTTTGTAGGTTGTCTTGAGTCCCATGCTTGGTTGAATCTTGCTGGGTGATGTAATCTTCCCAGGTGCCACGTGGTGAGATGGGTAGAGGGCTAATCCTATTATGTCTTGAGGGTGAAGGTCTTTTGTGTTGTAGATAAGCTGGCCCAGCCTTTTGTCTTGTAGACAGGTTGGCACCAGTTTTTCTGGGGCTATTAGCAAAGCAGGGTGGAGGGTTGCTTTCCAAGAGCACGTTTCTCCTTTTTTCATCCAGGGAGGTATAATATTCTCCTTTTTAAATATTTCCTAGAATATTTCATTCTTCTAGGAGAGTGGTGGATGATAACTTCCTACACCTCTTTAGTCACACGAACAAATTTTCCAGGATAAGAAAGGGCAAGACTAGAGAAAAGGTTTATGTAATTCCCTTAGTTTTATTTATTTATTTTATTTTTATTTTAGAAAATTTATCTTGCCGCCTATTCACAAATGGTGACTCAAGGTAGCTTACAGGAATATAAAAACCTCACATATGAAACAATAAAACTAATAAAAGAGAATAATCATATAATCATATAATAAAATAAAATAATAAAATAACCCCCACCCTCTGCGCCCTGGAGACAACACCTCACACGAGCCATTTAATAAGCTCCATCCCTCTCTGGGTTCCCCAGGCCTTCCAGATGAGTATTAGAGTGGGGGCCATTCTAATCTCTGGGGAAATGATGTTCCAGAGAGGGGGAGCCACCACGGAGAAGGCCCTTCTTTTGGGTCCCACCAGGTATATCTCCCTGATGGGACCCACAACATTCCCTGCCTCCCCGCTCTGATGGGTTGGGTAGATGTGACCTGCAAGAGACGGTCTCTCAGATAACCTGGTCCCAAGCCATGAAGGGCTTTAAAGGTGACAACCAGCACCTTGAATTGCACCCGGAAGCAAATTGACAACCAACCCTACATGTGCACACTGAGCTCTGCACAAAACCATGCAGGCTGCTGCATTTTGCACCAACTGGAGCTTCCGGATGCTCTTCAAGGGCAGCCCCATGTGGAGCATGTTGCAGTAGTCAAGACGGAAAGTGACTAGGGCATGAGTGACTGTGAGTAGGAGCTGTAGGTCCAGGAAAAGACGTAACTGGCTCACAACCCACAGTTGTGCAAAGGTCCTCCTGGCCACAACCGCCACCTGCTCTTCGAGCAGGAGTGGCAACTCCAGATTACGCACAGGGTCTGTTTTTATTCTTAATGTTTTGTTTCATTGACAAATGTTTCGATGTGAACTGGAAAAACATAGTTGTAAAAGATTGAAATAGGCCCAGAAACACAAACTCTTGGCTGTCTTTTTAAAAAGAACTTTAAAAAGTGAAAGGAGGGTAAAATGACAGATATTTGTAACTTTAAATTTATTATTCAATAATAAATTGCAATATTTGCAATATATTGCAATAATATATGGCAATAATTAATTGCAATATTCTCAATATTTTCCTTTTATTTTCAGCAAGCCAAAATGTATTGCAGGCCAATTAAATTTTAACTGTCCTGAATCATATCTGTTTCCCAGCTACAATCCCTTGTTACTTCCCACTGAAATCTGAATTTTGCACACCTTTGCGTAGATTAACATTTTCCCATTTTGTATGGAAAATAAGATCCCAAGATTTGGCAGAGTCTTCCTGCTTTTCAGCCAAGTTTTGTTAGACACAAACCATGTTATTCCTTTGAATTTAATAGGACATCAATAGAATGCACTAGCACAGATGCTCCTGCTGAGGGGTTTCAGCCAAATGGCTAAGCTTGTCCTTTGAAATTTATTTTAATTTAGATACTAAAATCAATACTTTTAGTTTGTCCCAAATCTTTGTTTCTTAGCAGAAAGGGTACAACATTGAGACGGAAAAAAAAAAAACATACATAAAAGAGCTTACCTGGTAATTTTTACTAAGAATTCCAGGATCTCATAAGCAACTTATGAATGAATAAAAAGTATTGTACCAATACTTTACAGAATATATAAAATCTGAGGGTTCTCTTTGAACAAGCATTGCCATTGGAAGCCTAACTATGACTGTTTCTGGGCAAGAATGGCTTGGATACACAGACCTATATCTCTAAATCTTCTGGCAAGATTTTCTATAAGGCATTAAACAAGAAGCTGCCAGTAAGGAAGAACATAATTTTTAACTTCAGGTTTTTAAAAAATTACATCATATTCCCAGTTATTTCCAGAACCAATCCAATATGCTATAGTTATCTTTCAAGGCCTAAGCAATTTAAGGGTAAAATAACTTGAAGGTGCTCCTTCTCTTAGATGCAATCTTGTGCTTGCAGCTTTCAGAAAAAGCAGTTTTCTGCAAAACATTGAAGTAGGAGCCTTTAAAAGGTATATTTACTACTAGGTCTGCCTAATTCATCCAGGACAGCCCATGGATATAGCAGTCACTTCCGATGTAGTTGGTATTTGCTCCTACTACAACCAGAATTAGAGGGGGTACAATCAGAAGAAATAATGAGCAGTAGAACCAGCTTTCGAGATCTGCAAAATGGGCATCACACACCACTCAGAGGCTACCTTATGAGGACAAATCATACCTTGCAAAGATTACTTGGAGGTAGAGATATTTCTAATGTAATATACTAGGTTCAGGGATGGGCTGCTGGGGTTTCGCAAGGGTTTGGGAGAACTTCTAGCTAAGATTCTGTGCAGTTCGGAGAACCCCAAATCCAAATGGCACTGCCCACCCCGCCCCTCCCAAGAGTCCCCACGCGGCCCATTGCAGGTAAGTGCAGGGCACACACGGAGGCTCATGGAGGGTGAAAAACGGGCCTAACGGAAGGGCATCTGGAGCCTGAGGAGGCCGTTTTCACCCTCGCTCAAAGAAAGCTCCCAGAGCCCGGGGAGGGCAAAAATGACCCCCCCACACACTATGGTGCAGGAGGTCAACTAGGACACGCCCACCATGGCCACACCCACCCAGCAACCAGGCAGAGAACCCCTTGCTAAAATTTTTGAAGCCCACCCCTGACTATATAGACAATCCCTACATCAGGGGTGGGTTCTAAATTTTTTTACTACTGGTTCTGTGGGCATGGCTTATTTTGTGGGTTTTGTGGCTTGGAGATCATGTGATTAGGTGGGCGTGGGTAGCTGGTCAGAGTCATTGCTGGAAGGTCCTCACACTTACAACCAGTCCTCGCACTTACGACCCAACTCATTTGTTTGCTTTTAACACTGATCAGCTGTAGGACGGCCCTTTGAAGCCCCGCAGCAAGAGTTTAAACAGTTTTTTCCCTCTAGTCATCAGCTGAGACTCGGGAAGCAGCAATAGATTGGGGGTGGGACCAAATAAAAGGTAAGAATAATGTGGGGGGGGGTGGGGAGTGGGAGGGCAGGGGGGAGAACTGGTTTGGTGATGTCATATTGTCACTGCTACTGGCTCGGCCGAACCGGACCGAACTGGGAGGAACCCACCACTGCCCTACATGGATTGCCCCTCTGACTATATAGACAAACAGGAAGGAAGTTAACCACCAGATTGCAAGAACACAAGCAAGCAATCAGACAAAGAGACATGAACTCGTTGGTAGTCTCACATTGCAATGAGCAAGGACATACATTCAATTTCTCAGCTCTTAAGATTGTTGGCTGAACAGATACAAAGATAGCCAGAGAAATGATCAAAACCCAGGAAACAGGCCTCCTTGTCAGTCAACAGGATTTACCACCAGTTTATCAGGGATTTAGGAACCGAGGACTTGGCAGCACAAAGAATCAACAGCCAATAGTAGGCCATCAACACACCAATCAACCAATATGAAACCACACCCAACCAGGCACCACATAAATGCAATGCATAGAGTAGCCCAAAGCACACATTTTGATAGAGAAAAGTTCCCTGAGGATGGGCTCCAGCACGAGTCCAAAAGCTAGGAAGATTGGTCCTGGTGACTGATCCATATTGGAACTGTGTCATCTATATTTGCCCTCATTTGAGAAAGAATGAGATTCAAGGGCAGCTTATGGCACTAATTGTTAAACAAACTGAAGAGGTCAAAGCTTATTATAGCGTGCCATCAAACATAAATTGCCACCAAAAATATTTGTTTAAATAATCAAGATCACGTGAAGTGTTAATACCACTTTATAATGCCTTGCTAAGGCCACACTTAGAATACTGCATCAGTTTTGGTCACCATGATGTAAAAAAGATGTGGAGACTCTAGAAAGAGTGCAGAGAAGAGCAACAAAGATGATTAGGGAACTGGAAGCTAAAACATATTTTATTATTTTATTATTATTATTAATTTAATTTGTATACCGCCCTTCTCCCAGAAGGGACTCAGGGCGGTGAACAGCCAAAATTAAAAAAACATACAAATACAAAAGTTAAGATAATTAAAAGAATTAAATCATTGGCTACCCAATTTAAAACCCCAAATCCATAAAATTTAAAATCCCAATTAAAAACCATTTAGGCTAGGCCAGCTTGATGAAATAAAAACGTCTTCAGGGCTTTATGAAGAACGGTTGCAGGAACTGGGCATGTCTAGTTTAATGAAAATAATGACTAGGGGAGACATGGTAGCAGTGTTGCAATATCTCAGGGGCTGCCACAAAGAAGAGGGAGTCAAGCTATTCTCCAAAGCACCTGAAGGTAGGACAAGAAGCAATGGGTGGAAACTAATCAAGGAGAGAAGCAACTTAGTGCTAAGGAGAAATACCCTGATAGTGAGAACAATTAATGAATGGAACAACTTGCCTCCAGAAGTTATGAATGTTCCAACACTGGAAGTTTTTAAGAAGATGTTGGATAACCATTTGTCTGAAGCAGGAGGTTGGACTAGAAGACCTCCAAGGTCCCTTCCAACTATTCTATTCTATTCTATTCTATTCTATTCTATTCTATTCTATTCTATTCTATTCTATTCTATTCTATTCTATTCTATTCTAATGTTCATTAAAAACCAACAATACCAACATTATTTTGAAAATAGATGCTCACCTTGAAATAGATGCTCACCTTCTGCCACCGGTAGCCTCTCACCGGCCAGTACGCTCCCACAGAGAGGGGCTCCTCAGGGTGCTGTTGGCCAAACTGTGTCGACTGGCGGCCCCCAGGAGGAGAGCCTTCTCTGTGGGGGCACCTGCCCTTTGGAACGAGCTCCCCCCGGATATACGGAGGATCCTGGATTTATGCATTTTCCGGTGTGCCCTCAAGACTTTTTTATTCCAACAAGCAGGGTTGGCTTAACTCTTTTTAATTGTTTAATTTTAATTTTAATTTGTTTTTAAAAACAGGGGTGTTTTTAAACAGTGGGCCAAATTTATTTAATATGTTTTTAAATTGTTTTTTTTTTTTAATTTTATATTCTATCTGTTTTATCTTTGGCTGTTCACTGCCCTAAGTCCTTCGGAAGTAGGGCAGTATATAAATCTAATAAAAGAAAGAAAGAAAAGAAAAGAAAAGAAAAGAAAAGAAAAGAAAAGAAAGAAAGAAAGAAAGAAAGAAAGAAAGAAGAAAGAAAGAAAGAAAGAACATATATAAAATAAAACTAAATTCTAATGTCACTCTATCTAGTTATTGCAATATATTAGAAATCTGGATGGATAGATTCTTTCTTGTGTGTTGAAAGTTTTCACCACATAGTTCAGAAATGGAAGCATAGATTCTTGCTTTTTCCTTCTCCGTAGTCACCAATAAGAATTCCAGCCACTTCGTTTCTTACTATATAATCTCAAGAAAAAAGGTGTTGTTATTACAGTGGGATTTGGCCAACCAATCCTGGAGACATATCACACAAGAAATAGAAGGAAGTAATCTATAAGTCACTATTGTGTTGATAGTATGAGAATGAGAATTTCTAGACTTTTGTTTTGTGCATGGTTGAAGAAAAGACCTTTCATGAGTTAGCATTCCAACATTACAACAATTTTTTTAAAAAAAATATATGACTGACACTGATATTTGAATATTTTCTGAACATTGATATATTGACCTTTCCTGAAGTTTTATGGTTTGCTGCTGTTGATATTTATGTCTAATACTATATCATTTTTATTATATTTTATTTTTGTTGCTGTTTGCCTTGTTGAAATCTATTCGCATTAGTAGATTTTTTTTTTTTAAGATAAATCATATGCCTTCTTTTGGAACTCTCTGAAAGGAAAGGAAACAGAACCAAATGTATTTACTTGACTTTATGATGCAACTACAGAGAAGTAGCTGTATCATACCAAACTAAGGCCAACTTGACACTAAAGTTTGAGAATCCGGCTTTTGAATAGTGAAAAAATAAAATGAAAAATAGAACAGAACAGAACAGAATAACAGAGTTGGAAGGGATCTTGGAGGCCTTCTAGTCCAACCCACTGCTCAAGCAGAAGACCTCACGCCATTCCAGACAAATGGCTGTCCAGTCACTTCTTAAAAGCCTCCAGTGGTGGACAACCCAGACCTTCTAAAGGCAAGCCATTCTACTAGTTAATTGTTCTCACCGTTGGCAAATTTATCCTTAGTTCTAGGTTGCTTCTCTCCTTGATTAGTTTCCATTCATTGTTTATTGTCTTGCCTTCTGGTGCTTTGGAAAATAGGCTGACCCCCTCTTCTTTGTGGCAGCCCCTCAATTTATTCTCCATAGCATCTAAGGGTAGGAAAAGAAGCAATGGGTAGACGCTCATTAGAAGGAGATCCAATGTGGAAATATGGAAGAATTTCCTGGCAATGAGAATTATTAAGAAGTGGAATAGCTGATAATTTAAAACCCTGCCCAAGGCTAGAGCCTTCGTACATCCTGGACAAATGATTGTGGGTATTCTTATCACTGGATGTTTTCAAGAAAAAATTGGACAACCAGTTTTGTGAGATGTATGACGGCTCGAGCCTTGGGTAGGGACTTCCAAGGTTTCTTCCAACCATGATTTTATGATTCTGTTGTAAGACATGTCTCTGCAGTTTCTTGGGAATAATATGGAGACGGTTTGCCATTTCCTTCTAATATATTGATAACATTATTCATCTAACTGAATACCATTACTCCACGTATTGAATTCTGAATTGGTGGAAATCAAGACATAACCTTCTTCAGTGATTATGCTTTCTAATATTTGAAGAACACTGTTCAGTTCTTCAGTCTGTTTTCAATAGGCTTATTTTCTAGTCTCTGGACATCCCAGCAGCATGTTGGGAGATGGGGACAGATCTGTTTGCAGTCAGATCCTGTCACTTCCATATATTCCCATTCTGGATGTCCCTGGATCAGCCTTGTCCTTTATTTTTATTTATTACATTTATTTAGCATAATGGGCAGGCTTCATTGTGGTCATATCTTGAGGACTACCTGTACATAAAAATAATCATTATTATTGTCATAATAATGGAACTATATTTTCTCCTATTTATAACTATAGTGTGTGTGTCTGTGCCATGTGTGTGTATATATGTGTGCATGGGTGTTTGTACGTTGTGGCTGAATCAAGCAACAATATCAAGTTTTTTTTTCTCACAAGTACTATTATCAAACCATATAATTCTTCTTTTTGTATTTGAATATCTGTTTTACTAACTACCGTTAAATAACTTTACATTTCTCTCTTTAATTCTGTTCTCTTAACAAATTTATCTAACCTAACAATCTCAGTTTGAATTTTATTTCTTCCCATTTTTTTCTCTGCAAATATGATTAGAATTCCCTTATCCACAGTAAGAATTCCCTTATATAATTTTTTATTTTAATTTGATTTATATGCCGCCCTTCTCCGGAGACTCAGGGCGGCTTACAATGCATTAAGCAATAGCCTTCATACTTTTGTATATTTATACAAAGTCAGCTTATTGTCCCCACAAACTGGGTCCTCAATTTACCCACCTTAGAAAGGATGGAAGGCTGAGTCAACCTTGAGCCTGGTGAGATTCGAACTTACAGCTGGTGTTAATCACAATGCTATCAGTCTGCTGAGCCACCAGGCCGGTCACATCATCATGTCATCCTTAAATATGGTGAATAATTTGGGGTTTCAGACCATGGGTAAAATCTACTTACCTTCTTTACCGGTTCAGTAAGGAAGGTACCGGTTCGGTAAGGAAGGCACACCTTTTGAGCATGCACAAAACCTTCTACACATGCGCAGAAGGTAAAAAAAAAATACTTCCTGGTTAAAACCAGGAAGTAATGACACCTGGGCGGCGATCACTAATGGATCGCCAAACCACAGAGAAAAATCACTACCGGATCAGGCGATCCGGTCTGATCCGGGAGCATTTCACCTCTGTTTCAGACTGACATGCTACTTAGTACCTTCTTCTAGTTTTATGAGGGCAGTCTTTGAACATGATTTTCAAGCAAGCTGTATATCTACTTAATTATCAGGCCATCTAGCACATGCTTAACTAGCTTGTTAATCAGCTTGTCATGGGGTAGTTTATCAAATGCTTTGCTAAAATCAAGAAACATTATGCCTACAGGATTCCCACTTTTTTTTTTTTAAACAAAGCTATTCTATTTTAAAAGGAGGTAAAAGGAGCCCTTGTTCTTAACAAATTCATGCTGATTAGTAATAATCATGTTTTTTTTAAAGGTGCTTACAGGCCAATTGTAATATTTTAGAATATTTCTGGGTCTTGACAGCAGTTCAATTGATGTATAGTTCCTAGTTTTGTTTGTTTATTTGAAGATAAGGACAAACTGGTACTTTTCCAGTTCTGTAGAATTTCTCAAAAAACAATTTGCAAAGTTTAGGATAGAACATTTGGCCTTGAGATTTAAACTCATTCAGAATAAAGAAGGATTCCTTGACAATAAATCCAACTATATAAGGATTCAATCCTGCCCCCATATATCTCTTCACAATTTCATGGTGAGTATATACTCTCTTGTGGGTAAGGCTGGGTCAAAATTGATTTTAAGTGGATGTGTTATCTTTTTGTTAACCTTCTAGCATTTAGCTATTGTTATTGAGCAGTTGAATTCTTTTTTCTTTTCCTGTTCTATTGAATATATATGCTTTTGTTGTTTTCAACAATGAACAGAGTTCATTCAGAACATTAACCTTTCTAACACTTTCTGATGTTTTTTAAAATCCAAATGTATCCTTTCCAATACTACTGATTCAGAAGTAGACCTTATGTATGTGGAGTATCATCATCTTATTAATATATATATATATATATATATATATATATATATATATATATATGTCTTTTTCTGTTTTTCGTAGGCTTTTATGTGCATATTCTTTCTAGCCAGGTTTTACCTACGTAAGCTAGGTTGTTCTGCAGCTCTGACTGTGTGAAATCTCATTCACCATCCTCAGAGCTCCTCCTCTGCTGACAAACTGCAACTCTACGTTGCTCTCTGGGATATATATGCAAGTATATTCAGAATATTAGAGGGTTTTGTAAACATAATGTCACAGTTTACAGGTTTTCATAGGCACTTTTCTTTATCAATAAAGAGTCCGTTAATAAAAAGGTGAAAAAGCTGATATGGAGGACATACTGATTTTGTTAAAATAAAAAATAATGTTTATATATTTTCTAATATGCTCTAGTTCACAATGTCATCCATTATTAATATTTCAAGAAACATGTCATACAATTATATATTTTTACTAGATTACCTATGAACCATTGGGTCATTGTTTCAGATATATTTTCTCAACAATTCCTCAATGCCTCCAACAATGACAGAGCTTCTAACGTACTGGAAAAGTTGTTAAAAATTCAAGGCGATATTCAAGAGATATATTTGCCTTGAAAGTACGCCTTGCTGAATGATACTGCACAGTCAAACATCAGATATTTCCATGTTTAAAGCATTCTATATTGTTTCACAAAATAATTTATTATAGTTTTTATGTCACAAAATATTTTACAAATGTTGCCAAATATAGATCCATTGGAGTTGTGGGTCCTAGATTTGGTATCTATTCTGTAATGTTTAGCATATCTGAGGTTTTTTGATTGAAATAGTTTTACCCTATGATGCACCATTTCACCAATTAACGGTAACAAACTCAAGAGTAGGATATAGATTAGCCAAACTCAGATTAGCACAGAATAAAAGCTCTTCATTGAAAATTATAGACCACAATCTTCAATGGTATAATAGAAGTTTGTAAATATATATTTTTCAATAACTTTCTCTTGGAGGTAGGGGACCCATAGGGAAATTCTGGAATGGGAAGTGGGGTGCAGTTTTCATATTGCCCACTGCTTCTTTTGTTCTCCCTCCCACCAGTAAAGTGGCAGGCAGTTCTTCAGGCCATCTGAGGAGAAGAAAGAGAAGGAGAAGGCTTCATCAGGGCTTTTCTGAGGATCATAAAGAGAGGGAAAATGACACAAGCCTATATTTAGAAAGAGGAAGGGCAAGGGAGTAACTCAGTGGTGAGTTTCAAAATTTTTCACTACCAGTTCTGTGGGTGTGGCTTGTGGGCATTGCATGGCTTGGTGGGCGTGGCAGGGAAAGAATACTGTAAAATCTCCATTCCCAGCCCACTCCAGGGGAAGTAAACTGTAAAATCTCCATTTCTTCCTGATCAGCTGGGACTTGGGAGGCAGAGAATAGATGGGGGCGGGGCCAGTCAGAATTTTTACTACCGGTTCTCTGAACTACTTAAAATTTCTGCTACCGGTTCTCCAGAACTGATCAGAACCTGCTAGAGTATGAACCTGATATGTCTGCTTTGAGGAAGGGGTGCCTGGAGTGGCCCTTGGGAAAATGCTTGAATGGGCTTCAGGAGAGCAGTTTTTCTCATAGTCCACGATTCTTTAATTCCCGGTACCCCCAGTAAAGTGGGAGGAGGTTCTGCAGTTCAGACAGGGAAGAAGGAAGAATGAACCAACATGTCATGGGTTGTCTTTGTTGTTGTTGCTGTTGTTAGTCATGAAGTTGTGTCCGACCCATCATGACCCCATGGACAACTTTCCTCCAGATCTTCCTGTCCTCTACCATCCCCCAGAGTCCATTTCATCTCACACCGACTGCTTCAGTGACTCCATCCAGCCACCTCATTCTCTGCCATCCCCTTCTTCTTTTGCCTTCAATCTTTCCCAGGATTAGACTCTTCTCCAATGAGTCCTTCCTTCTCATTAGGTAGTCAAAGTATTTGAGTTTCATCTTCAGGATCTGGCCTTCTAAAGAGCAGTCAGGTTTATCTCCTCTAGGACTGAGCAGTTTGATCGCCTTGCAGTCCAAGGGACTTGCAGGAGTCTTCTTCAGCACCAGAGTTCAAAGGCCTCAATTTTTTGGTGCTCAGCCTTCCTTATGGTCCAACTTTCACAGCCATACATTGCAACTGGGAAAACCATAGCCTTGACTATACACACTTTTGTTGGCAGGGTGATGTCTCTGCTTTTTAGTATGCTGTCTAGATGGGTTGCCTAGTTAACATTAAACATACATAGTCTATATTTCTTACCACCAAAGTGCATATACAAGATAAAATCTGCTATTCTGCTAATGAAATCTGCTTTAAAAAAAGTTTACTTATGACAAAATATATTCTATACAAGAAAAGTAATTTATACATTTTATCTTGGGAGATGAAACTCCTCTATTTTCCCTTATCTATACAATGGCCCAAGAACAAAATCATAGGTTTAATTACAGGGTTCCAGTCTCATATGAGCAATTTACATTTTCTTCCTTTTGAGCATTGGAATACTCTGGAAAGTATCGGTTTGGACCGAAGTGGCCAGAATTACAAGAATTCTGCAGTCTTCCATCTTTTCTTACCCCATAGGGAAACTATACCAATTAGCAAACTGATCTAAATTTGTACAATTTTTGGAAAAATAATTTTAAAAACTTAGCAAGGAAAAAGGACTCCTTCTTAATTAACATCCTGTCAGCTTCTCAAATATATTACATAGCTATTGATCACAATACGTGTTTTAAAAATCAGATACAGAATACCAAGCAATAACAGGATCTCCTGGAACAGGAAGAGTATGCAGGGGTGGGCTGCTGGAGGTTCGCAGGGGTTCGGGAGGACCTCTAGCTAAGATTCTGTGCAGTTCGGAGAACCCCCCAATCCCACTCATGGCTGGTCCCACCCATCCCATCCCACTCCACCCCTCCCACTATGGCCCATTTTGGATGCAGGTAAGGGCAGGGCACACACGGAGGCTCAAAAAGAGTGAAAAATGGGCCTACTGGAAGTTCAGGAAGGCCCCCAGAGGGCCTCCAGAGCCTGGGGAGGCTGTTTTTGCCCTCCCAGAGGCTCGAAGAAAACCTCTGGAGCACGGGGAGGGCAAAAAAAAACCCAGCCCTTCTGCCATGGTGCAGGAGGCCAATGCACCACACCTACCATGGCCCATCCAGCAACCAGGCAGAGAACTCCTTGCTAAAATTTTTGAAGCCCACCCCTGAGAGTATGTATTTTTTCATATATATTTTTTTGAAATTGCACGATCGCTTTAGTTTTTCACAGAAAGAATAAAATAAAAAGTTCATTTTTAGGGATTGAAGAAGAAATGACAGAACAATATTTAATATCAAGCTACAATCATATGACTCTGCTTCCCGTGCCTGTTCTTTGGCAACGCTTCCTCTTGCTGCTTACTCCATTTAGCTCATGTTATGTTTGGATATAGACTACTTTTACAAAACAGTTTGGTAACTTTTTAAAAACTAAGTGCCATTAAGTCTTTTATATTTATGTTCAGGATTCCTTCCCTCTCTGAATACATTCTCTTTTGTACAGAGAAAATGTATGAGTCAATATAAACCCCACTTTCTTTAAAAGATAACGAGACCTATAAACCATAAAAGGCTTTCATGTTATGTAATATTAAAGCGTCTGAAAACTTTTCTCCCAATTCTAACCCTAACTATAATAATCATTGGTGGTAAAGATTCCTTGTAGCCTAGATGCTGAGGATTTCTACCTTTTTTTAATGCTTGCTTCAGTACAGTTGATACTATTGAGAGGCACATTGGTGTTTAGTTAAATTATAATGCTAACATTGTGATTGCATTAACTTTCCATAAATTACCAAAATAGTGAGATGGTATAAAAATTCTGTTTTTACAGCAAATGCACATAGAAAGAATGTGTGGATGGAAAAACAGGAATTATAGTATTGGCAGTTATTTAAAAAATGGATGAACATAAGTTCTTCTTGTATAAGTCTGAAAAATGACTCCAAAATATGCCTTACATTACAATCTGGAATTCATTCTTTCTTGTACCCCAAAGACAATTTAATTTAATTTAATTTAATTTAATTTAATTTAATTTAATTTAATTTAATTTAATTTAATTTAATTTAATTTAATTTAATTTAATTTAATTTAATTTAATTTAATTTAATTTAATTTAATTTAATTTAATTTAATTTAATTTAATTTAATTTAATTTAATTTAATTTAATTTAATTTAATTTAATTTAATTTAATTTAATTTAATTTAATTTAATTTAATTTAATTTAATTTAATTTAATTTTTTAATTTAATTTAATTTAATTTAATTTAATTTAATTTAATTTAATTTAATTGCTGCCCCTCTCTGAAGACTCATGGTGGTTCACAATACATTTTAAAAAATCATTATAAAAACATTTAAAAATTAAAAACATTAAAAACATTAAAAACTCATTCACGCCATTCATGGCCGGATCTCACCAGATCACAAGAGCAAGATCAACGGCCCCAGGTCTGCTGGAAAAGCCAGGTCTTCACCGCTTTTCGGAAGGCCAATAGGATGGGGATGGTCCAGACCTCAGGAGGTAACTGGTTCCAGAGAGCTGGGGCAGCCACAGAGAAGGGCCTCCCCGCAGGCCCACCAGCCAGCATTGTTTAGCTGATGGGACCCGGAGGAAACCAACCCTGTGGGATCTTTCCGGTCGCTGGGAGCTATGCGGCAGAAGGCGGTCTCGAAGATAACCTGGCCCCGAGCCATGTAGGGCTTTAAAGATAATAACCAACACCTTGAATTGTGACCGGAGACCAATAGGGAGCCAGTGCAGCTCGCGGAGAATTGGTGTAATGTGGGTGTCCTAGGTGCACCCACAACAGCTCGTGTGGCTGCATTCTGGACTAACTGTAGTCTCCGAACACTTTTCAAGGGTAGCCCCATGTAGAGCGCGTTGCAATAATCTAACCGTGAGGTGACAAGGGCATGAGTGACTGTGAGGAGAGCCACCTGATCCAAGTAGGGTCGCAATTGGTGCACCAGGTGAACCTGTGCAAAGGTCCCCCTAGCCACAGCTGTCAGATGTTGCTCTGTATTTTGTTACATGTATTTTGTTACATGCATTTTAACATGCTATTTGGTTTCTTTTTTGGAGTTGGCTGTAATTGATTTCTCTAATCTTCCTTAACTCTCTTTTGGCTAACTATAAATGTGTGGGAAATGTGATGATATGAGAAATTTTTAAAAGTTTTACTTTGAAAGTGAAATCATTTCACTTTTATTCTTGACCCATGAAAATGAAACTTTATGAACCTTTGGTAGTATATATGTATATACTGTACATATGTATACTACTTTGTACAGCCTATTGCCATGATGTCGAACCTATGGCACAGGTGCCACAGATGGCACACGGAGCCATATCAGTGGGCACGCGAGCATTGCTGTAGCTCAGCTCCAGCGCGCATGTGTGCACCGGCCAGCTGATTTTGGGGCCTTTCGGTCCCACCGGAAATAGGAAATGGGCTGTTTTGGTCCCACCAGAAATTGGGAAATGGACTGTTTCCAGCCTCCGGAGGGCCTCTGGTGGGGTGGAAGACCATTTTCGCCCTCCCCAGGCTCCTAGAAAGCCTCTGGAGCCTGGGGAGGGTGAAAAACGGGCCTATCAGGCCCACTGTGCCATCACGTGCTAAAAGTGGGGGGCGCATGCGCAGGGGCAGAGCACATTGAATTATGGGTATGGGTGACCTCCCCACGCTCCCCCCGCTTTTGGCACGCAACAGCAAAAAGGTTAGCCATCATTGGCCTATTGCAAGAGATATACAGAGTCATGTATATGAGATAACCTATAATAATAAATACAAGTTAACTTTTATTCTAATCTTACTTGGAAGTAAGTTTCTGTTGTGGTCCGCCAGCAACCTGCGGAGCTGGCAGCAGTGTTGGACAGTGAGGAGGCTGGGGAGGAAAATGGGCCAGTCCATGAGGACAGCCCAGAGGCAGAGATGGAGCCAGGGCCTTCTGGGAGTTATGCGCAGACTCTGGAGCCTCCAGAGTCGGATATCAGAGAGGCAGAGGAACAGCGGGAGCCTGTTCCTAGTGCACGCATGCGCAGAGCTGCCAGAAGGCAAGAACAGTTAAAACAAAAGGGACGACTCGGGAGTAAGGCTTGGAGATGATTGGCCCCTTCCATAAGATATAAAGGAAGAGCAAAGGCACATGGGCCTTTGCAGGAAGCAACGTTGTGGATGGTGTCAGTTTGTACTTTGAAGCTCTGTTTTTGATCCTGTGTTTCCGTGTGGCCTTGCCAAGATAATTGCCAATTAGGTTTTTGGCAGTGTGTCAAAGAAGATAAAGGTGGGTATTTACCAGCCTTATCCAAAGGACTGTGGCAGGCTTCTGTTGGACTATTTATAAACTCTGGGTGATTCAGCACATGATGTGAATGAAAGGAATTCACAGCCGTTAACATTTTTAAAAAAAGGTTTTTGGGACTAATTATGTGCTTTTTACTATATCAGGAAGCCTAAGTCAGAACAGTTTCATTGATTTCAGTGAGATCATAAAATGTACATGGGATCACAAAACAATATATAGAATAGATTTTATTTATTTATTTATTTATTTATTTATTTATTTATTTATTTATTTATTTATTTATTTATTTGCTTATTTGCTTATTTGCTTATTTGCTTATTTACTTATTTATTTAGTCAAGCATATATAAGATTACATATATAAGTATAAACATGATTATGAATATGGATATGAATAATTCTATCTGACCTTTAAAAAACACTACTGAGGACTAAGCTTAAACAGAGAATGGTTGTCATTCATATCGTACTGATATCATAGTGTTAAGGAGTGTGGAAAATAAATAAAAGGATTGAACATCATTCATGGACATATTCCGCAGCTTATGTCTGTCAGAAGAGCTCTGTAAGAACAGGAAGAGAGAAACCGAGAAACCAATTGCTTATATCACTGTAAAGCACTGTTCGACATCTGGTAAAGTACATGGCAATGCTTCAGATGTGTTCTTTGAAGAGCAAATAGTCAAAAACTCACGCAAGAGAACAAATGGTCTCAAGAACTGAAGCCTAGTGTGATCACAACTTGCCTAAAGGCACATGGTTTGTAATAAACAGAAATCAAAAAGAAGCTTTTGGCAAACCAGTTTTCACATCAAACACAAGTTTTTCTGTAACCCAAATAGTGGAATGTAATTACAATCTGGGAAGTTTTATTGCTTCTTGATGGTTCAGAAATGAAATGGCTTTACTCTAAGAGTTCTTGGTTTAAGCGATTAAGCGATTCATTTTATTTCTCCTTCCTTCTGCCTAAATTATTCAAATATGTTGAAGAACTTAGAATAAGCCCTTAATTAGATGTATATAAGTCCCAAAGGGGAACTCTTTTAACATATTCATGGAGGAAGATCTTTCAATAACCCAGGCCACTTCTGAATAAAAGTATATCTACAGACAGCATTTTTTCAAAGGTGAAACTACAAAAGCATTTATCTCCCTTCCCCACCCCACTTTCACTGAGATTCAGATCTCAAGCTTCCACTGCATTTTATTGATCATTTCATTTTGCTTTGGCTCTTACAAGGATGGCTTTACTGGAGGATCTAATTTGAAACTTAGGAAAAAAATATCCTCAATATAATTGCCCCTTCAGCCAGGCAAAAGAATTTATGCTACGGTACTTATTTCATCTTATTAGTTAAGTTAGGCTCCCACTCCCTTCAACCCTCCACCTCTTGTGCGACCGGGACTTTAATAACTGCTTTTTGTGGTTCTGTGTAGAAATAGTGAAAAATCTGATTCATCAAAGTTTGGTGATTTTTTGCATAGAAACAGAAATAGAATTGTAAATCTATTGCAGAGTAATGTTTTTCTGAATGGCACTTGGTGCTTACAACTATGCTTTCAAACATAGCACACACATGCATGCACATACAAAGACATACATATACAGATAACCTTTTTTTTTTAAAGCTTCACTGTGAGCAACAGAAAGTCTTGGCACTGATCTGTGCATCTCTTAAGGGCTATCATTTAGCATCTGCAAATTCTGCCTTTCCACAAGACAAAACCAGAGGATTCTTGTGTGATGCAATTGTGACACCATCCCATTCTGGGGTGCACCCGGAGGCTCCAGCTGGTCCAGAACGCGGCCGCGCGGGGGATTATGGGGGTGACGAGGCGCTCCCATGTGACACCTCTCCTGCGCGAGCTGCACTGGCTCCCGGTGGTCTTCCGGGTGCGCTTCAAGGTGTTGGTGACCACCTTTAAAGCACTCCATGGCTTAGGGCCGGGGTACTTACGAGACCGCCTTCTGCCATCAATAGCCTCCCACCGGCCAGTACGCTCACACAGAGTGGGCCTCCTCAGGGTGCCGTCCGCCAGACAATGTCGGCTGGCGACCCCCAGGGGGAGAGCCTTCTCTGTGGCGGCGCCCACCCTCTGGAACAACCTCCCCCCAGAGTTACGTACAATAACAGACCTCCGGATTTTTCGTCGGGCCCTGAAAACCCATTTATTTCAACTAGCTGGGCTGGCTTGAGCCAAATTTTAAACTGATTTTAAATTGGAATTGTTTTAATTACGGCCAAAATATTTAATTATTTTAAACAGTTTTTAGATTTTGTATGTCTTGTTTTTACTTTGGCTGTTCACCGCCCTGAGTCCTATATTGGAGAAGGGCGGTATAGAAATTTAAACAAACAAATAAATAAATAAATAAATAAATAAATAAATAAATAAATAAATAAATTCAACATTTAAAACTCTTCAATGGCCACATTCTTTCAGGAATTCTCATATAACCCACTTATTTCAGCTTTTGCCCCCAGGCTGTAATGATCATAATGATCTAAATCTATCCACAGTATACTGACATTCAGTAAAAAAAACAAACAAACAAACAAAAACCTTCCATCCAAAGGAAATACTTTATACAATAAAATCATGGAAATGTCATTAAAAGAAGAAGAAAAAAGACTGACTCAAAGCATAAATCTGTCTGAACCTTAAATATGAATTAAAGATACTGCTACTGGAGGCATTATTTTGATATAATCTATTCACCTGAACAAGAAAACATGTGATACGATTGAAAAAGACATGGTATTCTCATAATGATTAAATCCTTATATAAATTATTTATTTTCTTGAAAAACTAGTCTATGACTAATGGCTTTCACGCAGAGATATGTATACAATTTTCACCACAATGTGCCTTCTAGAACAGAGGTCTCCAACCTTGGCAACTTTAAGACTTGTGGACTTCAACTCTCAGAATTCCTCAGCTAGCTTTGCTGGCTTAGGAACTCTGGGAGTTGAAGTATACAAGACTTAAAATTGCCAAGATTGGAGACCCCTGTTCTAGAATATGTCTCTACTACACTAAAGACAATGCCTTCCATTTTTGAAACCGTTCTGTGGTATTCTTTCACTTTTCCTCATTATGTAATTTGAAAAATATGAGCTAAACTGAAACACAAATTTGTGGGTTTTCCAGAAATGAGCCAGTGGTGGGTTATGCCTTGTGATTTGCCTTTTTTTTTTTTTTTTTGGTTCACTCTGATGAAAGATGTTTTTAAAAACAAAAAGCAAACAAACTCACCATTGATACCCTGTTCACCTTCATAAAGATTCTCATTTCTACTAGTGGAGTTGTTATTAACACATGTAGTGCTTACCGCAGTACTAATTTTGTTGCTAGAGATATAATTTATGGTTCGTGCTATCATTGGATTTAACAGTAATTTATTTAACAGGGTATTTAACAGTAATTATGAAAAAAAATAGGGGCAAAAAACAGGATTTGAAGCTTTCATTGTGCCATCATGATGGAAGAGCAATCCTTTTTCTGTGTGCCGCCAATGCTTTTCTCATTAACCCCTTCCTGACTATTTTCTCCAGACACCTCTGAATACTAATTATAAAAAAAATTAGATGTTACTATGCACTTTTATCTCTTTTCCAAGTGCTGTTCCAAGCTTTTGGCTTCTCCACTTAATCTTAATGAATGCCTGTGAATATACAGAATGGAATTTACTTATATTCCTTCTTCCCAAAACCTGCCTGTTTGTTCCCTTGTCTCTAAACTGCAATATAAATTTCTGCTGCGGTATGATTGCTTTAGAAGAAACATTTTTTGAAATAAATTGGCTAAAGATAAAAGAACAATTGGATTGAACAAGCAAGTGTTAAAAATAAGAGCAATTTGGCAAATACAAGTATACAAATCGAGACAGAGAGTGACAGATCTAGAAAATATCAGGTACTCCCACAGAGGGCAATATTGCATAAAATATTGGCTTCTGCAAATGAATCAGCTATGTGTCAATTTGTTTTTTAATGCACTTTAAAGAAAATGCCTGTGATAATAAATTTGATGCTGTAATTCCAGTTAGTGAAGCTATGACTAATACAAATAATAATATACGGAAAAGCACGTAACAGTGCCTCATTAAAGGTGAAGGAAATTAATTTTTAGGCTACTCACAAGCAGTCTACGGGGAATAAACAATCCTAAATTAAACAACTTTAGTTTTTCATCAGATAAAGGAAATGGCCATAAATAAAAAAGTAGCACCATCATTCAAGTTAATTTGCTCAAACTAATAAGGAATTACATAAAATGGCACTTTCTGAATAATTTGTAATGTAAAGGTCAATCCATGTTTAAGGATTATTATATAGAATTTTAGACACAATTTTACATAATGGTGTAAAGGCAAACTGAAAAATATATTATGCAATTCTATATATATGGTGTTTTCATATCTATCTATCTATCTATCTATCTATCTATCTATCTATCTATCTATCTATCTATCTATCTATCTGGTGTTTTATCAAAGAAATCCAGAGAATGGATAGATAAAGCTGACAGTTATGTAGGGGCCACACTCTATTATCTTGTGCAAAATGAGTTCAGACTATGGTATTATTGTGATTTTTTTATTATTAATGTTTCTATAGATTATCTTTTGGGAAGTGGTGGATGACATGGCTTACGAAACTCAAGACTGGACCTTTACATTTTCAGGGATCCATAAAAGTGCTAAACTCAGCATGCTTACATAATTTCATATCTGAGCCTAAGAATATAATGAAACTTCTGTATGGTTTATGCGTTCATAGGATACTTGTATGATACATTCATACAAATGAGTGTATTATCAATTCATCTTTGAACTTATGTGAATAGGGGGAGGAACTTTTATCAGTTTTCAAACAGCTGCTATGAGAACAGCAAATGTCAAATATATGAGCTTTGTGTCTTTTCTTCCCATTAACGATGATCACATATGGCTATTTTCAAGCAAAAATGGTTCAATTTTACAAAACATATTCTAGGTATCACAATATTCAGTCCTTTCTATAGTGGATTTCTGATAATCACACTCATGTGAATTAAGTATTCCATCATTCTCACTCTCCCTCAGCCCAACTCACTTCACAGGGTTGTTATTCTGGACAAAATAGGAGGACAAAGGAGTATTTTGTAGGTTTAGTGCCTTGCAAAAATAATAAAGGTGCAATTAAAAAAAAAAAACCCAAACACCTCAAAAAATCTCAAATCTAATTGGAACTGTCACCCCAAAGCTCTATTCTGTATCTGGCAATAAAAGAAGCAACATAAAGTCATTATAGGGCTTAGTGGCAAATTAACAAGCAGTTGGCTCATGTTTTTAAAAATAGTTATTGGGGCTATTAGTCAGTAGTAAGTCTTATAACTTCATCACTGGATCTGGTGGCTCAGCAGACTGATAGCATTGTGATTAACACCAGCTGTCTGCAATTACTGTAAGTTCGAATCTCACCAGGCTCAAGGTTGACTCAGCCTTCCATCTTTTCTAAGGTAGGTAAATTGAGGACCCAGTTTGTAGAGGCAATAAGCTGACTTTGTATAAATATACAAAAGTATGAAGGCTATTGCTTAACGCATTGTAAGCCGCCCTGAGTCTCCGGAGAAGGGCGGCATATAAATCAAATTTAAAAAATAAATAAATAAATTTAAAAAAAGAAAGCAAGAAAGCAATGCCATTAGTATAATAATAAAGAGGAGTCGATTAACTCGGTAGTTTTAAACCAGAATAAGTTTGTTTCATTTTTAGCACCTCAGTGATATTTCATATGTCAGTTTGCATTACAAACCCTGTACCTTAACACTGGCCAATGAGTAACTGCAGTTCGCATCCGGTGAAATGGTTTGGAATTGGTTATTTTCCAGTTTTGCATTGGGATGTATGCAGGCTGAAAACAATGGAGGCTCCTGCTGTTAACCAAAGGGGAAATGTAAAGATGAGGAAGCTTTCAACCCGAAAAAAATAAAATCCCTCTGTCAGGTTAGAGGACAGATTGCGAGAAATATTCCCAGGAAAGAGTCTTGTTGTTTACAGCTGTGCCACTTAAAGAGATTCCAAAATTCATGCTTCAAAACCCCAGTCATTTGATAATAACAGCAAAGTGGCAAGATTGACTTGAGGCCTGTCAAAAGCACTCTAGGGCTCCTAGCAAACGCAATGGAGTGGGGGTAATCTGGAAACATGACATTTAATTCATATTTGAGTGTGTGTTTGTGTATATGCACAGACACTTAAGGTAAACTTTGCTTTCATTTATCAGTTGGTAAATCTGAAGCAGTTTCTAAGTCGCTACTGTACTGTTGTTAACAATAACAGCTCTGGTAGCTCTGGTAGCGCAACAGACTAAAGCACTGTTATTAACATCAGCTGCCTGCAATTACTGCAAGTTCAAATCTCCCCAGGCTCAAGGTTGACTCAGCCTTCCATCCTTTCTAAGGTAGGTAAAATGAAGACCCAGATTGTGGGGGCAATAAGCTGACTTTGTATAAATATACAAAAGTATGAAGGCTATTGCTTAACGCATTGTAAGCCGCCCTGAGTCTTCGGAGAAGGGCGGCATATAAATCAAATCAAAAATAAATAAATAAATAACATATTGTAGTTAGCTTCTGTTAAATTAGGGCCTCCATTTAATTCTGCTTCAATTCTGTAGGTGTATTCTGCAGAAGTTGCTTTGGTGCACACTTCTCTAACTAAGGATGTGAAAGAAATATATATATATATTTCCTGGAGAAGTTTCCCCACAGAAGCATACTTTGCAGAGGTGGGTTTCAGCGGGTTCTGACCAGTTCTGGAGAACCGGTAGCGGAAATTTTGAGTAGTTCGGACAACCGGTAGTAAAAATTCTGACTGGCCCCGCCCCCATCTATTCTCTGCCTCCCAAGTCCCAGCTGATCGGGAGGAAATGGGGATTTTGCAGTATCCTTCCCCCGGAGTGGGGTGGGAAAGGAGATTTTACAGTATCCTCCCCTGCCATGCCCACCAAGCCACACCCACAGAACCGGTAGTAAAAATTTTTGAAACCCACCAGGGTTTCAAAATACTTTGAATACTTTGGCATTGCATGTGAAACTATCACGTCCCTTTCATTCTTCATCTGATTAACTGATAACCTTGCTATTATTCTCCTTTTTAGACCATCTGAGTATTTTCAGTGTTATGCCATTTTTATTGTTCTCTTGACTCCCCATTTCACCCTTGAGAAATTTACAGTATGAAAATTCATCTGAGCAGAGATGCTCTGCAACAAGCACAAGACTTACCAAGGGATATTCATGTATTGACTGATTATTGCATGACTGCCTCCAGATAACTCACATTAAAAAATATGGATTCAAGCTGGATGAGATCCCATCACCTTGATTCCTCAGCCTTGCAGTTTTCCTGAATTCATTCTTCAACATGGATGCCTAGCAGTGGTGGGTTGTCTCTGGTTCGCACCGGTTCTATAGAACCGGTAGTAAAACCAGCGGGAGGCTCCGCCCACCGACCCCGATGTCATCAAAATGCTTCTGCGCATGTGCAGAAGATCACGTGCGCGAGCAAAGTGAGCGCGTGTACGCCACCCCATTGCGAACCGGTAGTAAAGGTAAATAGAACCCATCCCTGATGCCTAAATTTCACCGATGGACAAGAATGTGACTGCAAATATTAAGTTACAATATCAGTCATGCCTATTTCTGGAGATACCAGTTCTCACCATGGTGATACATTTCTAAGCAGCATTCCAACTGCTATCCTATTAAAAAAAAAGTTGAAGAGGCATATTCCCTAGACCAAAGGTTGGCAACCTTAAGCACTCAAAGAGCCACAAAGGTCCTAACCGGAAGCCCCCATGCTCAATTCTGGAGCCGACTGGAAGTCTGGTTCCCCAACCATAAAGCTGCCTCCTAGCGCAGCGTCCTTTTTCCTCTGACGACTGGAAGTCCGGTTTCCCCACCATAGAGTCTCCTCCTAGCACGGCCTCCTTTTTCATTTACCTGTCCTAACCGAAAGCCCTATCAATTGTGGAGCCGAACAGCGACAGGGAGCCACAACAGAGGGATGAAAGAGCCACATGCGGCTCCAGAGCTGCAGGTTGCTGACCCCTACCCTAGACCAATGTCTATGCAGACTTTTCTTAGATATTCCTGAAAAAAATGTCTTTCACTGCATGATCTACAAGGATCTACAACGATCTAAAGCAGTGATGGCGAACCTTTACGGCACCGAGTGCCCAAACCAGAATGCGTGTGAATGTGTGCATGTGCACATTCTGGAGCACTGGAAACCCGAAGACCAGCACGCACATGCCTTTTTTTTTTGGTCATTTTTTTGGCTGTTTTCAGCCAAAAATGGCCTGAAAACAGCCCAAAAGACGGTTAGAAAACAGCCTGAAAAAGGCCCCGAAACAGATGTTCACATCATTTCCAGAGAATCTTCTCTGGTTGATCTATGTTACAGTATACAATTTTTGTTTACTTTTCTTGAGCTACATGGATATGGTCTGTTTAATCATAATTTCTTGAATAAACTACATTTGACTTATTGTTATAATGAACAAAACAGTTTACAAGCTGTAACAGTTGGACTAACACAAACTTATGGCAGACACATCATTCACACTGTAGGTTCATGAATGGGCTAATCAAACTGCGCACGTTGATTGCCAAATGTATTATTATGTATGTAAAAGTATGTATATTATGGATTAAGCGTCCACGTCAGCTGCATTGAAAGTAAGTTTGTTCCAAAATAACAAAGCAACAGTGCTCATTCAAAGGGGGGGGGGGGGGAAACAGAAAAAGAAATGCACTTTACAGAAAAAAATTACATGATAACCTTTATTGAAATCATTACAAAAAAATTGTGCAGTACTTTAAGAATTTTTTTTTTTGTCATCACAAAAGAATACCAAGAAGCAGGTCCTGTCAATGTCTACACACAAGAAGCTTAAAGACGGTAAGGAATAATTGGGTACTTAAAGGATTTAATGGCTTGCAGGTAAAAAAAGGGAAAAAAAATCACATTGGACATTAGTGAAAAAAAATCTTAATCTTAAGGTCAGTCCAGTAATATAATTTAACTAAGGAAGTGAATGAGATCATTATGCATTTGAGGCAATAAAGTAAAAATTAGAAATAAAAAGTCAGGAAGTATAAGTACTAGAAAATAGTATTTAGGAAGCAATCTTACAATAGTAAAATATCTGTTAAATATCTGTTAATATCTGTTAAAAAGTCTGGCATTTTAAACTTCTATAATTGTTAAGAAACTAGGTAGGCAGATTTAACTAGATGAATCATATAGATTTGTATATATGTGTTAAAGCTTGTAGCTCGTAATTTCTTTAAAAAACCGTAATGCATAGCAAAGAAAACACTGTATCTTTTCTAGAATACTAAAAATTAAAATCATCATTTTCCCATATTGCCCATTTCTATTCAGATGTAAATTAAGTATTCTGTAATGGTTATGCTCTTAATAAGCAGATGTAATACATACCACTCAAAGACTTGTAGCAATCATAAAATTTACTTTCTGTATTGTCAAGTTTCAATTCTGGGGAATTACAAGGATTGATTGTACAGAAGGGGGAAGTGCTATTTGTTGATAACATCATATATCAAAAATATGCAAAAAGGTTCCTTCACATTTTGGTTAAGATGCAACTACCATTCATCTCCTATATTTTAATTCAAATAAAAGAATAATATAAGGAGTCTTGCTCTGCAATCTTCTTTGCACTTGAGATATAAAATAGAGGAAATGCAATTATTATGTGCACATTTGGAAAGCCATTTTATAATGGGGAAAACAATGCATTGTTCTTTTTAAAAAGCATTCTATCTGAGTAGCAATAACTCTCCATAATAATAATATTTAGAAAATTAATTAAATTTGTAACAAAATCATATTTTAGCCAGTCATAATTCTAGAATATATCACAAAAAACATCACAATTTACTGAGCTAAGTACTAACGGTAGTAAGAATAAATTTTGCCCAGCATTGGAAGAAAAACATAATTCCAAAAACATTTAATTGAGAACTTAAACTTGGAGAATATGAAGGGATGGCAAAATTAACACATATTCTCCTAACAGAAATTTTACCAAATTCAAGCAAGAATTTACAATATATTAGGGATCAAGCAAAATGTAAATATTAAAGCATAATTTCTAAGGAGGCTTAAATATTTATAAATACTGAAAATTGGTCAAGATATAAAGAACAAGGAAGTTACAAGTCAAACACTTATTTGTTTGTTTTTTTTTTTGAGAATGGAGATCTTAGTATTAAATATTAAGTTTAACATAGGAACATAAAGAATAATTTAATGTAATTATATAAACCATTTAAGAAACCTTATGTTTATTAACATTAATATTTTAGAAATCATAGTTAATACTGATACATTTTTCTTATCTTTAAAGTTTTAAGTTAGTTAAATCATCATACTAATAATCTTTAGTTAATACTGTATAAATACCACTGCACCATAATGAACAGTATTAGTAATAGCAATAGCACTTAGACTTATATAACGCTTCACAGTGTTTTACAGCCCTCTCTAAATGGTTTATAGAGTCAGCATATTGCCGCCAACAATCTGGGTCCTCATTTTACCGACCTCGGAAGGATGGAAGGCTGAGTTAACCTTGATCCTGGTGAGATTCGAACTGCCGAATTGCTGGCAACTAGCAGTCAGCAGAATTAGCCTGCAATATGGCATTCTAACCATGTGCTACCAATAGCACTTAGACTTATGTACCATTTCACAGTGCTTTACAACCCTCTCTAAGCTGTTTACAGAGTCAGCATATTGCCCCCAATAATCTGGGCCCTCATTTTACCCACCTTGGAAGGATGGAAGGCTGAGTCAACCTTGAGTCAGTGAGAATTGAACTGCTGAACTGCTGGCAATCGGCAGTCAGCAGAAGTATAGCCTGCAGTACTACATTCTAACCACTGCGCCACCACGACTCTTATTTGCATTAATTGTATTAGTTGAATCTCAGTAACTTTAAAACAAAAAACAAAAACCCTGCCTTTTGCCAAACATAATTCATGTCTGACATGTTTAATGTGACTAAAATTCATGGGAACGACCTTATCTGTCCAACTATTTTCTGAAAGAGTTAGAATCTTCCCATCGTACCTTCAGAGGTGCTTTGCAGCAGGTGTGAAAGAAACAGAGAGCACTTGATACCTGAGGCTGTTGTTATCAATAGCATATTCATGTGACGGCTGCCACTTACTATACAATCACTGTATTAAATGTAATTAGTGTTATCCTTTAAAACAAAACAAAACAAATTAAAGCATTCAGTGTGGCTGTTTTCTGCCGTGATGGATCCCTAACATCAAAGTAATCAGTAGCCTTAGGCGATAAGGCATAGTTTCACTCTGAAACAAGGCAGTTATGGAATCATGAAGGCATTCAACTTTTGTGAATGCTGATGGACCAATTGGCCAGATCATCAACATCAAACACAATGGATTTGGGACACGTTGTAATTAATAACTGACAAGCTATTTGTAATCTGTGTCACATGTGACCTGCATCTGCATAGCCATCCCATTTTCTCTCTTCCTTCCCCCATCCAATTTAAACATCACTCTAGTAACTCCATTACATATTCTACATTTCAGTTCTCTAGAAGAGTTTGTGGTTTGCAAATGTATTAGAACAAGGGTGTCACAGCTTTCACACAGGAATAAGGTATTTTGGACCATTTATATGGATCACCCCAAGGCTTCTTTCCAGTCTCTAGTACATCTACAGAACCACTGGCAACTGATTGTCCATTCTGATGATATTCCTCACCCATCACATCTGAGCAGTGGTGAGATTCTGCTGGTTCTAGACGGTTCAGCCGAACTGTTTGTTAAATTGCTGGGTCACCCTGCCCCTTACCCCTCCCCTTCGCACCACTATTTATTGCCAATAAATAGTGGTGGGCGAGGGGCGGGCGAGCCAGCAATGTAACAAACGCTTCAGTGTTTTTTTGTAATTTTATTGGCCCGTGGAGCTTCAGTATAGGCTAATTAGCCCATTGATTAGATCAGCCTCCCGACTCTCAGCTGATTTGCTTTCAGCTGTTTTGCTCAGGGCTCTGCTGCTTGCTTGCAAAGAGTCCTGGAGCAGATTTTTTCCCCCTAGCTATGCTGAAAAACGAAACTGAAAGTAAAGCAGGCTGTTGGCTTTGCTGTTTGCTGCAACCTTGGAAAATTAGGCAGGCAGATTTCTTTTCTTTTTCCTCACCAAAAAAGGTAGGTGCTGTAGGAGGTTAGCACGCACCCCTTTCCTAGGAGAATGAAATATTTTGGGAAATATTAAAAAGGCAGAATATTATGTATGAGAAATGGAGAAGCATGTTTTTAAAGACAAAGCAGCTCCCACCTTCCTGCCCCCCACCCTTTGTTAATGGGCCAGAGGCAGAAACCCAATCTTTTGTCAAAGGACATTTGCAACACAATAGCAACAGAAATTAACACAATGGGACCCATCTAAACAGAAACTCACCTCATGGCACCTGGGAAGATTACATCAGCCAGCAAGGCTAGCTAAGACCCCCACCTCCTGGAAGTCTGACAACCAATCAGGATACTCTTTCGGGGCCCAGGAAGTTCAAAGCCAGAGAAAGCATAAAACCTGGGGACTCGCTGACTCTCAGCCCTTTTTCTGTTTAGGAACTCAAGCCATGTGATCCTGTCCACCATTAAACCATCTTTCCAAGCAGTCTCCATGTTTCCAGTGTCTTTTTCCCCACTTGGAGCAGAACCCAGAAGAAGATTTCTTCCTACAGTACAAACAATGGGAAATTTAGGGCAAAAGAGGAGAGTTCAAGATTTTAAAACACAAAAGAAAAAAAGCTCTATTTAACTAGGGAATTGTAATAATTGAGATACTATTAATTGTATATTGTGTTGAAAGCAGAAATGGTTAAGTTGTGGTTTGGAGGAATATATGGGGGAAATTATTTGGTTTATTATTATTGGTAAATATAATTAATTGATGTGTAAGAAATTGGATTGCATGGAAATAATTGGAATATTCATGTTCATATTGATTAATATACAAAAAAGATAGTTATATAACTAAATGATTTATATTAAAATGTTGAATTTGTATTAAACAACTGTAATATTACATAATTAACCAATGTGAGGATGGATATAAAAATAGATGACAATGGGAAGGGGTATAATATAGAATCGAAGGGAAAAAATGAATTTGATTAAGATTAGAGATGAGGATGAAGGGTAATATTGGTTTTTTTAAAAAAACAGATGAGGAATAAATATGGCAAAAAGGAAATATAGAAATTGTAAATTTAATTGAAATGACTAAACACTGTTTAAATTTTTGAACGGGCCAAATACTCTGTTCAAAGAAAATAAATTGTATGTTTGTATGTGTGTTTCTAATTATTGCTATTTATTCATATTTGTTCTCTTTTATTCTTTAAAGTTTAACAATTCATTCTTTATCTTAATACCTTTATATTTGTTTGGGGTTGCCTTTCTTCCATTTCATCTTTTTTACTGTACAGCAATCTTTCTCCTCAAATCTACCACATCTCTCTTTTCTTTCCTTCTTACTTTCTTTTCCCTCGCCGCTTCTTCTCCTCCCTACTTCCTCTTCCTTTCTCCTTCTCCTGCTCTCTTCCTCCCACTCTTACCCTCACTCCTACTCTAATTTCCCTTCCCTTCCTTCCTCCCTTCTCTTCCTTTCTTCTCTTTCCTTCTTTCTTCCATCTCTCTTCTCCTTCCTTCATCCCTCTCTATTGCTGTATCCTTTTGTGCATATGGATTACTCAGAGGGCTGAAAAAGTTATTTTTGACTGGTTCTCGCACTTTTGACCACTCCTCGAACTTACGACTGTCCTCACATTTTACGTTTTTCGCCCTATCTTGTCACCATGGTGAAGAGAAGCAGTTGTGAAATGAGTGACATGGTTGTTAAGAATGCTACAATGGGCATAAATGATGACCAGTCATAAGGGTGAGGACCTGTCAAAAGTGCGAAGACCTGTCAGAAATCACTTTTTTCAGCTCTCTGGGTAGTCCTTTTGTGCATATGGACTACTCAGAGGGCTGAAAAAGTTATTTTTGACTGGTCCTCGCACTTTTGACCAGTCCTTGAACTTACGACTGTCCTCACATTTTACATTTTGCACCCTATCTTGTCACAGTGGTGAAGACAAGTAGTGGTGAAATGATTGACACAGTTGTTAAGAATGCTGCAACAGGCATAAATGTGAGGAAGGTCATAAGTGCGAGGACCGGTCAAAAATGTGAGGACCAGTCAGAAATGACTTTTTTCAGCCCTCTGAGTAGTCCCTATGCATGCCCACTGGGTCACATGACCAGCTAGCCACACCCACCCAGTCACATGACCGGCTAGCCACACCTACCCAGTCACATGACCATCAAGCCACACCCCCAACTAAGCCACACCCACAGAACCGGTTGTTAAAAAAATTGAATCCCACCACTGCATCTGAGCTCTGATAATGAGGGTGTTCTGTCCCCTCCCACGAGTGGCCTTGCAGAGGCTCAAATAGCCCGGCAGTAACAAACGCAGGCTAGAGATACTGAAGCTGGCCCTTTAATAAATAGTTCTCTTCCAAAGCATATATCAGTCCAATAATTACCGGGCAATGTTCCAAAGGTCTTGGCAGACGGCCAGCAGGCTACTGCAGGAATGCAGACTCTTGTCAAAAAAAACCCTCCAAACTAACAGTTGTAAATCCATTGCATCCAAAATGCCAACAAATTGTTTACCATGCCTTTCCAGCCCAGTCACACCCCTTTTATACATTGTAGGGTATGGCCCTACATCTCCTGAACACACCTCTTGGGATGTGGCAATAGCTGTTCTCTATGATGTCTCCTATGTCTCTCTCTTGCATCCAATAGGGGCTCCCCCTCGTCGTTACCAGCCTCTGTTTCCTCCTCAATTTGGCTGGGGTCCAGAGGCACATCAGCAACTGTCAGTTCTTGCTGACTCACCAGTGAAGATGGCCCCTCCGGCACATAGCTCATGACAGCTTCCTCCTCCTCCATATCATCCTCCGAATCAGCATGTGAAGATAAATCAGCCTCTGGGGTCGGGGTCACAACAGCTGTGGACTTCATGTTATCCAAGATCTCCAAGTTGCATACACGGTCTTACCAACAAATGCCAAGGACAGAACAGAGAGCATCCATGTATAATTTATCCAGATATGTGTCATCAGTACCTGGTCCAGAACTCACATTCATATCGGAAAGTCTGTTGACTTGCAGTTTTGTATAGATATGGACATTGCGCTGATTGACCAATCTAGTTCACAGCTGCACCAAAGCCTGATCCTTGCTGATTTGATCCTGGAGTCAATTTCTTTGTACAAAGACCCATCATTCAAGCTGATGCTTCTCAAGAATTTTAAGCTGTTTATATTTGACAGCTGGGTGTTATCAATTGTGATTTTTGGTTTCTATGGAATTGGAATTTGGCATGGGCTGATAAAGTACATAAGTTCAGACTGATAATCAGGCCAAAGAGCATAGTGGCTGTGATGAGAATTTGTTCAGCATAAACTGTAAATCACTGTGTTTTTGTACCAGGAGTGCACAGTCATCAGCAAGGATTTCTTGAATGATTATAAGAAGTCACTCATCTGTGTGCGCAATCCACTCTGCCGTACCTATCAGCTGGGTTAAAACACAAGAAATAAAGGTAGGAATAAAGTGGGGGCGGGCGGGAGGGCCCAGCTCCCAGTCAAAGAGAACCGGTTCGGTGACGTCACATCGTCACCACTACCGGCTCGGCAGAACCGGGCCAAACCGGGAGCAACCCACCACTGATTCTGTCCAATGCCTAAAGGAGGGAGTGTACATCATATACCAATTGGATGTTCTCTTTTTGACTGGGGATAGCACATACAGTACATACAGGGGATAGCACATAGAGTAGAACCTCTGGTCACAACCATAATTCTTTCCATAACTTTATTTATTTATTTATTTATTTATTTGATTTATATACCGCCCTTCTCCCAAAGGGATTCAACTTTGGTTGCAACCCGATTTGGTTGTGACCCGAACCTAATTTTAGGAATTTGGCACTTACAAAACAAAACAAAACAAAACAAAAAAATGACATGGAAAGGTGAAATCGGCCGCGAAAAAAACAATTGTGAATTTTTTAGTCGAAACCCAATTTGTTTCGTGACAGAGGCTCTACTGTAATCACTCCATTGGAAATGACAAATGCGGATGATGTATCAGTCCTGCTAACTCCATCATGGAGTAGATGAATCAACTCCACAAATTTCCTCAGACTTCCATGATATCTCAGGATGGTCCAAGGACCAAGGCTCATACACATACACCACATCACGTATCACACACAAACACATACACTGAGCTATAGAAAGTTTCATATATGCTGAAGTTTAAATTAATAGTAATTTAACTGGATTGGGAGGAGTAACTATGACAGACCATGTCTAATTTTACCTGTTTTTTTTTTTCAACTGAGTTTTTGAAAATAATTCTCCCTAACAGTTGGGTGTCAATAATCACTTCAAGTCATTAATTAAAACACATTTTCTGGAAGTTTATTTTAGAAGTGGTAAGTAAATTGGACATAGAGCCAGATTTCCTATGAACAGCACACTAGGAAACCACATTTTAATAGAAACTTTCTTACTGTTGCCAGAAGCAAGCAACTATTTTAGGCTATTGTATAAATTTCAAAGTGGGAGGACATGTTCTTGGTCCTCATAAACAGCCACCATGGGGGACGCCTGTTTAAAATTAGACTGTTTCATTTGTTTTACTGAAGAAGAAAAAATGATAGAAAGATCAGTCACTAAACATAAGAAATGCTTTCAGTAGCCTTCTAGAATCTTGGCTATGACCCAACAAACCTCAGGCCAAAATGAAGTTGCTGTTGTAGGTTGCCATTTTATTTTAAGCAAACAAACTTTCTGTCAGAAATGTTTTTTTCCCCTCTGAATGAAACAAGAGTTTTCTCGTAATGTCTAAAAATAATGGGAATCTGATTGTTGAAGGAGCCTAATAATGGCTATATTAATTTTATGTATGCTTATTTTCATTGAATTTTCACACTGATTAAGGAACAAGGCCAAGATAATCCTTAAACAGGATTTGCATATTTTAACACATATAAAGACTTTCCCTTATTCCTTAGAATAAGGGAAAACCTTTCCACAATTGTTTCTTATTAAATTTGCATACCGCTAGCAGCATATTTTATTAGTGTCAGGCTGAGAAATTTTCTTGCTTTTTTCCAGCACATTTCTTACTAAATTTGGTGAAAGAGAAATTATTATAGAAATTCTTTCAAAGTACACAATAATTTTGTATAAATTATCATGGGTGTATGTTTTTATACTTATTTGCAGACTAGATGGTCAAGGAATGACCATGTCTTCTGATTCCATGGCTTCCCACATTTTCATCAAATCCCAACTGAAGACATCCTGAGAAAACTCTTTCCATGGAGCTTTTCCAGGAATTTTATTACATTGATTGAAGATTAGATTAGATTAGATTATTAGGGTGACAGAAATCTCATCTAGAGATGATTCTATTATTGTTTTCTCAGGTTTTCGCGGGTGTTTGTATGTAGGTCTTTGGTTATTCGGGTCTTCTCCCACGTAAAATTGGAAGTGTCTTGGCGACGTTTCGACGAAGTCTCATTCGTCATCTTCAGGCTGGTGTTCTCGGCTTCGTGCTTCCAGGAGCAAAGAGATTCTATTATTCTTGCTACTTGGTACCTAATTGATATGAGTCAAACATGGAAGGATGTCTCTTTGGTTACTAATTTCATAAGTAAGTTCAGAGGTTAAATTTGTCTTCAAAAATATATTTTCTTGAAACAGTAGGGTTTTTTAATGTTTGTTTTTCTCTCCAGTCTGTTGGTATCCTTCTATTGTATTGTATATTAAAAACAACACTCTCTTATCTAACAAATAGTATTTTGAAAATTGAGGTAGCTGCTTATATGACTTCCAAGGATTTGTGAATCTAGTTTGAACAACACAGATGTTTATTAAGAAAAAAAAAATCAGTTACTAATAAGCCCTATTATTTTTTACTAGAAAACCTGAGTGTATTAAGTTAGTAAAGGCAGCCAGTTTGGTGGTTAAGGTGTGAGATATAAAAACCTCAATTGTATCCTCACAATCCAAAAACAAGTCTTGTTCAGAAAATTAAAGGTTTATTGGAGATAAAATGAAGAAAAATAAAAAGCGGTTGCAAGCGCGGCCTCTTAGACCCTTCCCAAATGGATTGAGTTCAAAAAGTGCAAGAAGCAGTTTTCATGCTATCCATTTTAAACTCCTACACAATGCACGCCACGCCTAAGAAGCCGTCCCAACTGCCCTTTATTCTCCTAAGTCATTCTCCAAGTTGTTTTACAATTTAAAGGGTCATCTTGACAATTCCTGTCTAACAATGACTATCTTGTCATGTTTACTTTTAACTTCACCTTGGGCAAATGTTCCTTTCTTACTGATAGTGGTTTTGCCAAGGCGTAGGTTCCAGGTTCCAAGGAAGCTTTTAGCAAGTCATAACACATTGTCTCTACTGATTACAATTTGTGGTCAGTTTGCAACAGTAAGAACATCATAGCGTTTTAATACATGTAACACTTTTATAAAAGAGTAACTTATTATTCATTTCCTTCATCTAGTTAGAAATGGAGAGACTGAGAGTTCTAATCCTGCTTTGGAGCAAAGTCGGCTGAGTGATCTTGAGCCAGTCACTTTCTCTCAGCTTAGGACAAAGGCAATGTCAAACTTCAGGGATTTGTTCAGGTGGTCTTCAAGAATTGGGCACAAGTGAATGGAAGGAAAAAAAAACAGTTGTGGGAAATCCTTATTTCTACATCAGAATTCTTCTCTGCTCTTTCAGTCAAGATCTTGATGTAAATGGCAAGGTTGAAAATATTTGCTAGAAAAGGGAATCAAATTGTTTCTAAGATCATAGACAATATATGCTAATAAGAACCAAAATTATATGTTCTAATCATATTCAACTGTCTTTTCTCCGGATTTACACCATGCTTACTGTTTTTATGTTGTATGCTGCACAGAATACTTTATGAAATGGAGCACTTACTAATTTAATTGAACTCAAGACGTACTCCCTCCTGATGGTGGAGACAACTGGACTGAGGACAAAGTAATGGCATAATGGGGCAACACTGTGGAAAATCAGTAGGAGGGACTGCCTCAGATTCTAAAGTCAGTTTTACAACTTTCTTAGGGTGTTCCCAGGTACTGTGGGTAACAAAATTGGCAATTAAACTTCTGATTTCAATGATATTATTTTTGGAAGATTTTTTCCCCAAATATAAAGGATAAAGCAATCTATTAAATCTCCTTCCTTCCTTCCTTCCTTCCTTCCTTCCTTCCTTCCTTCCTTCCTTCCCACCCTCGTTCCCTCCCTCCCTTCCTTCCTCCCTCCCTCCCCTCATGCACTTTTCCTCAAATGTAAACATTGTTATATGTCTTTTGTATACCACATACTTTTTCTTTCAATAACTTCCCTTAATATACTTTTTGTGGCAGATTTTTTTCAAGGACCCCATGGCTGAATTCTGAAAAATGCAAACATTAATTTATATTTATTGATTTAAAAGATTTGTATTGCTGCCCATCTTAAAACAGAAATCTGTGTCGCATATTAGTGGATTTCAGTTCCCTATTAGTTTTTTTAAAATGAAGATTTTACTGTTCTATGACTGTGAACACACTGAATTCCTTCCTTCCTTCCTTCCTTCCTTCCTTCCTTCCTTCCTTCCTTCCTTCCTTCTTTCTTTCTTTCTTTCTTTCTTTCTTTCTTTCTTTCTTTCTTTCTTTCTTTCTTTCTTTCTTTCCAATGCATTTCCAATGCTTGACCTCAATATTGGTTCTTTTTAGTGATAAATTTTTCTATCTGGCTATTGTACAAAATAATGAAGAAAGACACAGAATGATTTTGAAAATCCTTATGCTATAGATTACCTTATTTATATTTACTCTCCATTTTAGCTGTAATACAATGTTTAATAGTAAGCTATCTTCATTTACAAAAATGCATGGACATTTTAATTAGTTTTTATGTTTTATTTATGTCTTCATTATTATTTTTGTCATTACTTCAACTACATATTTTCATCTTTGCTATTCTCTTTGCTTCAGTACAAATAATTCAGAAAGGTTGAGATTTCTAGACATTGCATGAATTTAAAATACATTAAAATCAGTTTATAGTGAAATCTATTACATTTACTGGTTCATACCTATTACAGTGACTTGCCAATTTCTCAAAGTAAAATGACACTAAATTAAATGCTCTCCTAAAAAAAGAGTTGGTGGTTAGAGCTACCTCATCTAAACTCAGATCTGAAAAGAAGTTGCATGAAAACAATTACATTTAAAATATATTTAATTTTACTAAAGCTGTTAAGGGACTTTTAATTTAATTTAATTTAATTTAATTTCCAATTTATATACCGCCCTTCTCCCTGAGGACTCAGGGCGGTGTACAGCCAAGATAAAAAACATAGAATACAAATATTAAAACATTTAAAAATATATATAGATTTGGGCCGAAAGTTAAGAATAACAAACTAATTAAAAAATTTAAAATTTAAAAATTTCTTCTAAGCCAACCCGGCTTGCTGGAAAAGATGGGTTTTCAGGGAACGACGGAAGGCATTGAGGTCATGGATTCTCCTTATCTCCGGGGGCAACTGATTCCAGAGAGTGGGAGCCCCCACAGAGAAGGCCCTCCCCCTGGGGGCCACCAGCCTACATTGTTTGGCTGATGGCACCCTGAGGAGGCCCTCTCTGTGGGAGCGCACGGGTCGATGGGAGGTCATTGGTAGCAGCAGGCGGTCTCGGAGATAGCTAGGCCCTATGCCATGGAGCGCTTTAAAGGTGATAACCAACACCTTGAAGCGCACCCGGAAGACCACCGGGAGCCAGTGCAGCTCGCGCAGGAGCGGTGTTACATGGGAGCGCCATGTTGCTCCCATCACTACCCGCGCTGCTGCATTCTGGACCAGCTTTTAGCTATAGAACTGGAGGAAGTATTCACCAGCAGAAATGAGCATTTTATGATGCAAGCTCATTTAAATTCCCAAAAGGTACTTAGACAGCCAGACATATTTTACACATTACAATATCCTTTGAAGTACTGGCAGTTCCTGCTTCAACTACATGAGAAGTCTCTTGAATTATAGCTTTCCCAAATGCCCACAAATTACTCTCTTGTTATACTTCTGTTTTTAAGCATTAAAGAATCACAGCGTATCTATATCCAATTTATCTTGCAATGGTTAAACTTTACAAGTTCATATCATTTCACTGCAGTATTGTTTGGGGCACATTTAGCATCATATTAAGAAACCAAAGCACATTTTAAAAACTTGATTTCAATAGAGTTTAACATTTAAGTTCTGTACTGCATATTTTTAAATTACACCACTAAATGTCTACAAGAAAAACAGAAGGGTTAGAAATTCTTTCTGTGAATATGGTATTTCTGATCCAGATTGGACTAACAGAAGCATACCCTAAAATTACATAATATAAGGGGAGCTGAACATTACATAATTTAACCATTGTGCCATCTATCCATTGACTAAATCAAGCGCATTCAATGTGCAATTTGAATTTATCCTATTATTATTATTATGAAAAAATATACATTTTCTGCTGTTCATCATCAGCTAGCTACTTTGATTCCTTTGAATAGAGAAAATTAGATTTGTAGATGGCAGTTTGGCAAAGATCAATTTATCAGTTTTCTTGTGACTGAGGAGGTCAGGGGTATGTAGTGAGGCAGTGATATTACTCAATGCATAGGACTAAAAAAAGAAAAGTGGTCCAGTTTTTTCTGTCCAACCAATCAAATTCAGAGCAATTGCAGTTTGTAGCACCTAGCATAAGAAGTTCAGAGTGTGCAAAAATAAAATAGGTCCATGACCTCATCAAAATGTTGATTTAATTACAAGCAGCAGACCATCTTAATGGGCAAGGAAGCTTGCACTGTCAAAATTTATTTGCATACTGGAAGCTAGCTAAATTCCTATTGTGAGTCAGATGTTAGCAGAACCTGAGGGCACTATTAGCGTTGGGTGGTATATATTTTGCTGAGGAATAAATTTAGGCATCAGTTTAATGTTAGTAAAGACAACATTTTCAGCACATTTTGAAAGTGTGAGAGGGTGAAAAGAAGGGGGGAAAAACATGGAATGAAAAACTTTTAATGCTTTGGGACACTTCCTGGAGTGGAGAAGTTACTTTTTTTCTTATTCAGCAAGATAATATGATAGCAAGTAGAAAGGATTTATTTATTTATTTCCTTCCCCCCACCTTCCTTTCTTGTTTCTTTTTAGATACTTCTGTGGTTGCTTTATTCCTGTGCTGTCAGCAGTCTTTCTCCAATAAGGATCCTCTTATTCTCTGAAGCATCCAAAAACATTTGCCATGTGTAGGGTTTTACCGCCCCCCCAAAAAAAGGGATAAAGGCAGGCAAGTATTTTATTTCAGGATTCCAATTTATGTACCCTTGATGTTAATGTAAATTATGTTAGTATTTTGTTTCTAATGCACAGGATGAAATTCATTTAGCTAGACATGGAAAGAAACTTTCTGAATTGACCTAAATTAAACCTGGTGTAAAAACCTTGGTTTTTGCGGCATCCTTGAAAAATACATACTGGTAGAAATGTGTATATTTCTTTAGTTTTATCATTTTGCATTTAAGCACTTAAAATGTGACCTACCGTATTTTCTGGAGTATAAAACGCACCTTTCCCCCCCAAAAAAGAGGGTGAGAATCTGGGTGTGTCTTATACTCCGAATGTAGCCCCCCACCAGCTTCTCAAATGGAAGTTTCAGAGGCTGAAAAAAGCATCAGAAATGAAGCTTCAGAAAAAAAGCCTCAGAAACAGAGCTTCAGATGCTTTTTTTTTTTTTTTTTGAAGCTCTGTTTCGGAGGCTTTCAGAGGCAGATTTTTTTTTTTAATGAAACAGAGTTTCAGAAGTTTCAGAGGCAGAAAAAAAAGCAAAAAAAATCAAGGCACAGAGCTCACAACCAACAAACCTGTTGCTAAAATTCACCTCTGGGAACCAGCTGATTGGGGGTATTCCGGGAGGCTGATCTACCTGCCAATCAGCTTTTTTTCTTATTTTCCTCCCCAAAAACTAAGGTGCATCTTATATTCCAGTGCGTCTTATACTCCGAAAAATACAATATATACCAATAATGGAATTCCTTAAAAATGTATGGAATCTCCAAATTTTAAATCATCAGTTGAATAGCCACATGGGTTGAATAGCCACATTTAAATGTAAATGTATTGATTTTAGTGAGAGAAGATTTAGCCATATATATGAACATAAATATGTGTCACTATCTAAACAGTTTTATAGAAACTTTTTTATAGATAATTCTTTATGCAGCTTAATTATTTGTTGGAAATAAATATTTTCAATTATTATTAAATAGTATATATTAATACTGATCTCTTCATGAAGGATAGATGTGTATGTGTGTGTATGATAACATATTTGATAATTCATTGAATAAAATAGAATCAGTTAAAGAACTTGGAGAACAAGTTTGCATATGCAGAAAGAAAGAAAGAAAATAGAAAGAAAAGAAAAAGAAAATAATATTTGGAAGTGGAAATAGAAAAAGCAGCATTAGGGAACTACCCTAAAGGTCTATTATTCACAGGGGCTTTGCTATTATTATCCAATTCTAGTAGGATGTGACAAATTATGTCTGATCTCAGGTTTTACTTGAAATATAGACATATTTCAATTTTTCAAAGAAATGTATTGTGACAGTTAGACACCTAATTAATCACAGATGTCCACAAAAAGTCAAGAGGCTCCATTGTACTGGACAAAGCAGGCTCTTCATTTTCCAAGTCATGAGGTGACTCTTGCTATATTGCAAGAAAATCTCTGTACATTTCTAGCTAAGGTTACAAATGAAGAGTGAAGATACATTAACTTTTCTGTTTGACTTTTGGGAACTTGCATTTTCAACAAAACGGCATGAAAATGAAGTTTTCTGAAGAATTTCTCATTTCATTTCCTAACATTTTTATGTATTCTGAAAAGGCCTTCTCAGAGATAAGAATATCATAATAATGAAGATTATGTAGTTCATTAATAATGATTTTTTAAAATAATCAAATGTAGATAATCAAGAACAATTACATCAAAATCACAAATGTTACAACCTTTTACTTTATTTGAGCAAGAACTGGCAATTAAGATATGGATTGTGATTAATGTTTATTGGGTAACAAAATTAAGGATATTTGAAAATCTATGCCTACTCTCTCCAACCTGTTTTTAAAATATCAAATTCATTTTCACTAGTCTGAATTGGCTTCAGTTTTCCAGTTACTACATTTAACAATTTTAGAAAAGTCAAGATTAAAAATGGATTTTAATCATATTATAGCCAGATAACATTCAGAATATTTGCCTCCAAAATTTCCAATATAGATCTGAAGTGCCTTTATACATTCATTCTGGAAAATTTTCTGGAGACACAAACCTTCAGAAAGTGATGTTTAATTTCAGTGCCTTCAACCACATATCTTCCTATTGGTAGGCATATTGTAACCAACACTTCTAGCCCACTTTATCATACATTCCTTTACTTGTTATTCTTCTGTTTAAGATTTCAATAAAAAAAAAATATTATAGCACTCACATGTGCATCCTTTGTACATAATTCCATTTCAAAGTCAGTCTTAGAATATTCAATATCATGAATTTGTCTGCCTACTTTAAATCTTTCTGGTAACTGTAAATAGGAAATCTATTGGCTTTTATATATTTCTGTCAAGAATTGTTCTCTTGATTTTATTATGTATTCCCTTGACAGAACTCTAGTGTCTCTCACATATGTTAAGCATTTGTGTTTGCCTATTATCTGTTAGGCTGAGAGCCATAAAGCTGTTTTTGGACATAACTTGGATCTGTATCTATTCCATATTTTCAATATGGCACATCTAACATAATGATTTCTAAAATCTAAAATTTCTAAAAATTTCATTAACCTTGACCTTATTATACCACAAATATCCATTCAATTCAAATATCAGGTCATGTTTTCTAGAGTTTCTAACTCTAGAGTCTTCTATTTCTCAACAACATCAGTTCCTTCATCCAAACCAAATAGCATCCAAGTCTTAAGATAATTATTTTGAAATAACATACAATTCATATTTGTCATGCCATATATTTTACTTTTTTCAATCTTAATTTTACTCCCACAATTTTTTCACCTTATTTTATATCACTATTCAATATTACAACACTAACATAAACAAGAGAGATGTCTATGGAGATTTTCAATCATCCAGCAGGGGTGAAATCCAGCAGGTTCTGACAGGTTCTGGAGAACTGGTAGCGGAAATTTTGAGTAGTTTGGAGAACCAGCAAATACCACCTCTGGCTGGCCTCAGAGTGGGGTGGGAATAGAAATTTTGCAGTATCCTTGCCCCAGGAATGGGGAGGGAATGGGGATTTTGTAGTATCCTTCCCCTGCCACACCCACCAAGCCACGCCACACCCACCAAGCCACGCCACAGAACCGGTAGTAAAAAAATTGAATCCCACCATTGTCATCCAGGCTATATTTGTCCCAAAGGTACTATTTTAAAAGGCAACTGGATTTTTGGGGGGATTTTTTCCTTGAAAATGTTTCATTTTTCATCCAAGAAGCTTCTTCGTTTCTGAGTGAATGGTAGGGAATAGAACAGGGGTGAAATCCAGCAGGTTCTGACAGGTTCTGGAGAACCAGTAGTGGAAATTTTGAGCAGTTCAGAAAACCGGTAGCAGTTTGTAAATTATTAGTAAACCAGTAAATTATTAGTTCTAGTCTTGCCACTCTCTCTTAGCCCAACCTACCTTACAGGGTTATTGTTGTGGGGAATATAGTAGGAGGACAAAGTTTATGTATGTTTGAATTATTTATGCACCTTTCTTCTACTAAAATACTGTAGAGTTCATCCTATTTTGTGAAGGTTGTGGAAGTCTTTCCTGAAAATATTTCTGATAAGATCTTGATAATTTATCTGGGCCAGGCACCTTTTCTGTTTTAATCTTTTCTATAGCTGTGCAAACTTCCCTTATTGTTATAGGTCCATTCACAATCTGCTTCTTTTCCTTCTGTAATCCTTGGTAGATTTTCTTTCTTTAAGTATTTATATATTTTCTATAGAGAAATGTCTTGCCCTTTATGTAATTTGGAGTAATATTGATAAATGCTTTTTGCATGACCAATTTATCAATTAATGCTGTATACCACTCTTATAATTTCAATATCATTTTCTTTTCTTTTCATAATTTAAAAACCAACCATTTCCATGGTTTGTTTGCAAAATCAAAGTTCGTTTTTTGCTTTGCACAAACCATACTTACATATGAGGTTCTTTGTTTACTTCTGGGTGGTTTCATTCTCCTGCACCAAACTTGTTTGTAATCTGGTGACAGTGTTGGACTCATAATTTCTGTTCAAAGAAACATGTTGAACTGTTAAGAAGGGCCTTTGCAGTTACTTGTGTAATAGTCATGACCTTCCCAGAAGTGGGAGGTCTTACTCATCATTATTTGTATTAAAGATAAAGGTAAAGGTTCCCCTCACACATATGTACTAGTCGTTCCCGACTCTATGGGGCAGTGATCATCTCTGTTTCAAAGCTGAAGAGCCAACGCTGTCCGAAGATATCTCCATGGTCATGTGACTGGCATGACTAAACACCAAAGACGCATGGAACGCTGTTACCTTCCCACTGAAGGGGGTCCCTATTTTTCTACTTGCATTTTTTTACGGGTTTTCGGAGTGCTAGGTTGGCAGAAGCTGGGGCAAGTAACGGGAGCTCACCCTATTATGTGGCACTAGGAATTCGAACCCGCTGAACTGCTGACGTTTCGATCGACAAGCTCAGCATCTTAGCCACTGAGCCACCACATCCCTGTCTTAGTCATCTCTTATTGAGTCTACTGCAACATATTCTGTCCTTAAAGAAAATTAAGAAGCTTCAGGTGGTCCAGAAAACAATGGCTCAGGTGGTTGAGGATGCACCACTGGTTACCAGATGAATTCTGGGTGCAAGTCAAGTTACTACCTTTAAAGTCCTTTAAAGCTCAAGATCTCAGTATTTCATGACTACATATTATCTATATATTAAGATCAGTAAAACATATCCAGGTGCCCTGTCTCAGAGACTCTCATCATAGAAACCACTGAGTTGAACCTTTGGAACAACATTTCTCCAAGACCCATATTTTTTCCAACTCTGCAGGGATTTATAAAGCTTAAAATTTGGATATTTCTTATGGATATGATATAAGTTTGGTCCCTCTTGGGTGGGGTCGCTTACTTAATTTAATGTTACTATTTAATGGTGAAGGG
Source organism: Arizona elegans (assembly GCA_022577455.1). Lineage (NCBI taxonomy): Eukaryota > Metazoa > Chordata > Lepidosauria > Squamata > Colubridae > Arizona > Arizona elegans. Next base: position 64,896,231 of record JAKOOJ010000009.1, read on the forward strand.
TGATGCTATTATGATTGCATCATTGTGCTGCAGTTTCATTTATTTTCATTGCCTTTTATTATAGTTGTTTAACATTTTTAACTTCTTTCATATATTTATTATTAAACTTCTATGTCTCTCATCTTGATGTGACAACTCTAGGTGGCTTACAGTCCTGCAAGTACTTACTAAAATTAACATAACATTCTTATTATAATGCTGAGATAAAATCCTAATCAGAGTTACATCTAAAGCTTATAGAAATGTGCCATAACATACAGTTTTCACCTCCATTGATTTCAAGGACAATGTCATTATGGTATTTTCCAGATTGAGGTTACTTCTAATTATGCATATTCTGGTGCTTAATTCTATGCTTGAAACAGATAAATGACATTTTTCTATTCATTCTGATGGCACCACCACACTGGTGAATATAGAAAAGGGTGAAAAATATATTTAAAATATATTTGAAAAGTAATCACTATGGACAGCAGTGGGAAGCATCAATTCCCACTGACATATAATTTTTGAACACCGCTCATCTAAAATATACTTGCAAACTTGTTTAGTTTGGGCAAATTTGTTTAGTTTGCCCTTTTTTCTACTTCTGCCAAAGAAATCTTCAAACAGTGCTGCAAATTTTATTATCTCCTGAAATAAACAACCCCCTATTGACTATAAGCAGTGAGATAATATAAAGAAAGGAGGTTTTTTTCCTCTGATTCTATTAAAATTATTTCCCCTTCAGTTTAAAGGCCATAAAATTTGGTGGTGTATTTCACATTTGCTGACAGTGGTTTGTTTGGTTTTTTAAAAAAATTCTGTCTTGTTTGAATTGTTACACAAGCTAACCATGAAGTTTTCTTCATGTTTCTTTGTGGGAATAATAGAACCCAAGCTTATTAATATTTTTAGGCGTACTGGTGGTGTGGGAACATTAATAATGATTCTCCGCTGGCTAGCATATTCTGAGTTCTTTTTATATGAAAACAAAAGGGATTTCAGATACTTGTTTATACTGATTTTTTTCCTCTCAAAAATTATTGGGGTAGTATTGATGTTAAATAAGCTGCAGAAAATGTCTGTTGCTTGCCCCATAAGGTCCTCGTAGAAAAATGCTTAGAAAGTTAGTTCCCTTTTGATTGCTAAAAAAAGGGGAGGATTCCTTCTTCGAGAGAAGATTCAATTTTCAATTCAGAATAGAGCTGGAAGGGACATATAAGATCTTCTAGTCCAGCCCCTTGCTCAAGCAGGAGACCCCAGGGGTGAAATGCTCCTGGTTCGGACCGGCTCGGGCGAGTAGGTAGCGATGGCGGCGGGCAGTTCGGAGAACCGGTAGCAAAAATCCCTGCACCCGCCCCTTATGCCCAGCTGAGCTGCGCGATCATCAGAGCATTTTTTTTCTTTTAAATGGCTCTGACGAGCCAAGCTCTGATGATCCCAGCTGAGTTGCGTGGTAATCAGGCAACTCAGCTGGGATCGTCAGAGCCTTTTGAAAACATTTTTTTACATGGTTTTACATGTAAAAAAATGGTTTTAAAAGTTAAAAAAAAAATTGGCCACACCCACCCAATCACATTACCCCCCCCCCACACCAAGCCACGCCCTCAGAACCGGTAGTAACAAATTTTAGATTTTACCCCTGGGAGACCCTATACCATTTCAGAGAATTGGCTGTCCAGTCTTTTCTTAAAAACTTCCAGTGATGAAGCATCCACAACTTCTGGCATTAAGCTGTTTCACTGGTTAATTGTTCTCACTGTTAGGAAATTTCTCCTTAATTCCAGGTTGTTCTTTCTTTGATTAGTTTCCATCCATTGTTTCTTGTTCTGCCCTCTGGTGCTTTTGAAAATAAGTTGACCCCTTCTTCTTTCTGGCAGCCTCTCAAATACTGGAATACTCCTATCATGTCATCCCTAGTCCTTCTTTTCTCTAGACTAGTTGTTCTGACCTAGGCTTCCCAAGTGCATGAAGCAGACTTCTTGTTCCAGCAAAAACCCCTTTTTATTAAGTTACTGAGAATTCCTCTCATTCACATCCAGCAAAGTCTTTCAAGGGAGAATTTACAGTCACAGACCTTATCAAGCTTGGAGAGCTGCCATGCCGATATCTTCAAAACTTGGTAAGAAATCTCTGAGAGTCACAAACCAATTAAGTGAACTAATTGTCTCCTGCCAACTCCCCTCTCTTTTCACTCTTCTTTATTCTGTATGGGAGGGGCCATTCACCTTCCACCTGTGGCTTCACTCCTGAGTCAACCCTTGTTCCTTAGCTGTTCCCTTCTCCTGGCAGCTGTGCACATGTGCTTACTGGGAACAGGCTCCAGCTGTTCTTTTGCCTCACTGATGTCCAACTCCAAAGGCAGCTGACAACTGTCAGACGGCCCTGGCCCCATCTCTGCCTCTGATGCAGAGCACTCATCAGAGCCTTCCCCAAACTCCAGGACTGACCCATGTTCCTCCCCAACCTCCTCACTGTCTGAATCTGCGAGCAGCTCCACTGGCTGCTGGCGGGCCATAACACTAGTCATACCCAAGAACCGTTCTTCATCCATTTTAGTCACCAGGTCTTTAATCGTCTTGGTTGCAAGATATCCTTGGCTTTTCTGCCTTCCTCCATAGTATTTGTAAAGGCAAATGAAAACTCCTATAGTGTATTTGTGAAGAGGAAAAGGAGATGGTACCCATCTCCACAACTACCCTACTATTAGAATGATAGTGGGGCTGAAAAGGACTCTGAATTAAGCAAACGATAAAATGGAGATAGTTTTCAATTTTCATAGAGCCAGTTTTGAGTTAATTGTGATTGTTGGTGTAACATTTTTTAGTTGTTATTTTTAATATTGCTTAATAATTCCAATAATTACATTTATGACAACATAAAATAATTTATTCAAATACACAAGTAAATTAATCATGAAATAATCCTAACAATCAAGGTACTAGCCAACAATGATAACAATAACACTTGTTTATATATCAAACATTTTCTACATTATTTTACAAAGGAGACCAATTTAGTATGACTGTTTCTCTGTTCTCTGTTTCCCACTTTATTATTTTTTTAAAAGGTCACCTACTAACCCTCTAAGTCAGGGGTGTCAAACTCGCAGCCCGGGAGCCAGATGTGTCATGTGCTGGCTCTGCCCCGCCCAGTTTAGCAAAAGAGAAAAAAGTCCCAATACGTCACATGACGATGCCGTGATGCCACGAGTTTGACACCCTTGCTCTAGATATAAGGACAGAGATATAAAGCTTATGGGTAGAGTATATTTTCTCTGCTTTTCAGTATTATTGCTCATTTTATAATTGATTGTGTTGTTTTTGGAACACAATTCAGCAATGTAGCACTAGACAATGCTACTATTAATTCAGAGCACTATTAATTCCAACTGATCTCCATAGGAATATCTCACGAAATAGCCAAATATTGTAAAAAAAAATGAGAACTCACACCATTGAAATATCTCTCTCCCCCCCTCTCTCCTTCTCTCCCTCTCCCCCCTCTCTCCCTCCCTCTCTTTCTCCCCCTCTCTCTCCTACCAATATCCTACATAATTATGCTCATTAACTGCAAAATGTGCCTTCTTTAAAAATAGCTAAATGCTGCAAAAATATTATACATTGAAAAATATTTACATTTTAGGGAATCTTTTGAAAGCAAAAACAAAGCCAAACCAAAAACAAAAGTAATATTTTTTTGGAAACCCATGTTTGTTGGCAGAGAAATCAGTAGCTGTGAGTCGATGAAGCTTAATCCATTTAATTTTTTTCCCTCACTACCAAAGCCATTATGCATACAGTCAATTGTGAGGTATTTATTTTGTGGCATAGTCATTACTCTGAAACACAGCTTGTCATCAGGGAAAAATTAAAGCAGGTGAGAAGGCAGCAAACGATTCTGGACTGGCCAAAAATGGTTGACTTTTGCCAGTTTCCTGTTACATTCCAGTTTTCACCTTTTCGGTGTCCTAAGAATGGCTCACGAGATGCAGCTGTAATGAAGTTGCCAGTTACTGAAGTTCCATGCTTTTTTTTTTTTGGTCTCCATTTAAACTCAAAACAGCAGGGTTCCTGCAGAAAGCAGAGCCAGCAATCTATACAGCTATATTACTTCAGAATGGCTGCCAGAGTGTAGCTTGATTTTAAAAATGTTTGAATCTCATTAGAAAGCACAATGGCATCCAAAGCTTCTTTAACAGTAAAGCCATTTTTAGGATTATGTAAATATTTCATTCAGTGGTCTGAATCACACCCAAGTCGATCAAATTTCCAAATCAAATTGACTTTCCAAATCAATCTGATTCAATTTTCTTAATCAAATTAATGATTCAAAAATCAAATCTGTGATCTACAAATGATTACTCCAATTGAAGCGCAACCTATTTTCAGATTAATGAAAAACCCCATGATTTAAAATCTATGCAAACTTTTAAAACGGAAGAAATAGGGATTCATAAATAATTATGAAGGAAGCTTCAGTTTATATCTAGCAGAGATTCAGTATAAATCTTCGGAATTCTAAATCTGAGCTACCTAGCAAATATGGTTAGTGGAAGTTGCTATTAATTTTCGTTGCCGTATTTCTACTATAGAATGAATTATGTATCTGTGTAACAATAAAAATAGACATTCTATGCAACATCCCTAATGATAGCTGCCTATTATGTTTGATGCCAGTCTGAATATTGACATTCCCCCAGGGGAAAAGAGAGAGCATTTGAAGGTAGGCTCAACAAGATTTTTACTTCCCAAACTCTGTGAAACGAGAAGGAAATCCTGCTTGCTGAGAAAAGACATTACCTGAACCAGGGGTATGAGATTTAATTTGGAGCTCAGAATTCAGACTGCATAAAATGCAGCTGTTTTCCAAGTTTTGTAGGAAATAATATGGATCCTGAACAAAGTTCAAAGCCTGAACTTAGTTTTCCTAATGATTAACTTCAGTCAAATGTTCATATACATTCGGAAATATCAGCTGGGTTCCTATAAAAGTTGTTCCACTCAATTCCCCTCCATATCTCTTGGTATGCCAGCTATGACCCTATTTATATAAAGATGAGCTAGCTTCAAGGAAGAGCCTCAGGAAGGGGAATGAGAATACAAAAGGATGATCTAAAAGGCCCAGGAAAACAAGAAGACTGGTATGTGGATAACAAAGCATATTAGATACAAATAAAGGGACTGATAGATAAAGGTGAACATTCAGGATTTTTTTGAGATTCACTTTGCTCTCCAGGGTTGGGCTTTTTAATGGATCCCATACAGAGAGGAATAATTATTGGAAGCCTAACTCTCAGTGTGCAATAGGAAGTAGTTTCTCTCACATGTGGTTAGTTATTTCCATGGGACTCAGATAAGGTTGTTAAGTGTACAATCTGAAGAAAACCAAGGATTAATCTTCCCCAAACAAACTATTGTCAACCAGTGTTGTCGTGGAATGGAAACTAAAAATGTGATTTAAAACTAATGGTTATAATTTTGAAAGTCAGTTGGTTTAATGAGACTTAATTGAATTTGGTTCTTAGCTGTCATGTATCATCACGCTAAGAAAATGACATATGATGTATCTTAAAACAATTAAAACTAGAGTACTGGGTCTTGCCCAGAGCACAGCACGAAAATTAAAAACAAACCAATTATATTTAGTACTTTAATGAAGTAACATAACTTTTTTTTTACAATAATGGCATTTGAGCAGGGGTGAAATCCAGCAGGTTCTGACAGGTTCTGGAGAACCGGTAGTGGAAATTTTGAGTAGTTCAGAGAACCGGCAAAGCCACCTCTGGCTGGCCCCAGAGTGGGGAGGGAATGGAGATTTTGCAATATCCTTTCCCTGGAGTGGGGTGGGAATGAAGATTTTGCAGTATATTTCCCCTGCCATGCCCACCAAGCCACGCCCACCAAGCCACACCACACTCACCAGGCCACGCCCACAGAATCAGTAGTAAAAAAAAATTGAATTTCACCACTGCATTTGAGAATATTTATATTAAAAATTGTGTCATTGTATGTTTCTTTCTCAATGCAACAATTTTTTTTAAAAAAAATTAAATGTCATAAAATCAGTTAAAATCACAGAATCTCACAGAAATCACAGAAATCAGAAGTATGTGGTAGAATCAATATGTTGAGTATTTGCAAATAATTAAGTGTTCGTGCAGAGGTGGTCTTAGAAAGACCAGGTGGCAAAATTAATTTACATAATATTTCTAGAATCTATTGGGCCAGATTTTGACAAAGAAATTCAATTAATATCCAAGTGATTTTTTTTTAAAAAAACAATATGTCATTAATTTGACTTCATTTTTATATAAATTGCTACATAGCTTTTACATGAAATTATTTCTGGAAGACCTATTCCTATATTACACAATTCGCTATAATGGAGATTTGTGGAGCTATGTCTATGGCTGAGATAGAAAATCTCCACTCATATTTTATCATTTTGTTTAAGAAAGAAATTAAAGAACTCCACTTCAAGATGATGAATAGCAAGACAGAATAAAGACTAGTGAAAGCAGAAGAATGAATGTGAGAGACAGAGGAAGACATTTCCTTCTTTCAAGAGGTTATCAAGAAAGTTGTTACAGATATGTCACATGTGCCACTTTTGAATTGGTCATAATTTCTCCTCTATCCATCCAAGCTATTATTTCCCACATTCTCCCACCTGCTTCATCCAATTCTTTTTGCTTCAGGCTTCCCATGTCACCTCTCATGTTCTTCCAAAGGATAAACTGCAGGAGTTCTCATTTTTCAAAGGATCTGCCATCAGCAGAAGGCTGCAACAATTTAGCCTGTAATATTTTCTTTTTAGAATTGTGTGAATTGTGTATAAATGTATATACAGAAGCGCTGGAGGCATACACAATGTAATTTTGAAATATGGAACAAGCATGCACCAAAATCCTGAACTTCCTCTACTCTATATGTGTATAGGCTCAGGTAATTCCTTAAAACTAAAGTAAAACAAAAGATAAACAACTAATCTTATCTTTGGAGTAGAATGAAACTCTTATCAAATATTTAAAAAAGCTTTCTAAAGCTATGTTTTCTTTTTCTTTCCTCTCTTTTAAGAATTTCGTTTTGCTTTATCCTCACAGGATCAAGAACCCTGTAGGGGCTGGCCCAAAGACCCCTAGTTTCAGCTTTTATCTACCTTTGAGGTAGATGGGTCAAGAAGAGGCACAGCTGGATTTCTCGTAAGGTAGAATAATAGAATCTTGAAAGCCTAGGTTTTTCCTTCTCTTCTCTTCTCTTCTCTTCTCTTCTCTTCTCTTCTCTTCTCTTCTCTTCTCTTCTCTTCTCATCTCATCTCATCTCATCTCATCTCATCTCATCTCATCTCATCTTATCGAATAGAATTCTTTATTGGACAAGTGTGATTGGACACACAAGGAATTTGTCTTGGTCCATATGCTCTTAGTGTACAAGTTATATTTGTCAAGAATCATAAGGTACACTTAACGGCAGTCATAGGGAACAAATAAGCAATTAAATCATATTAGGAAACAGTCAATATAAATTGTATGGATACCAGCAACAAGGTTACAGTCATACAGTCATAAGTGGGGGGAGATGGGTGATAGGACTGTTGAGAAGATTAATAGTAAAACAGACTTAGTAACTAGTTTGACAGTGTTGAGGGAATTATTTGTTTAGCAGAGTGATGGTGTTTGAGAAAAAACTGTCCTTGTGTCTAGTTGTTCTGGTGTGCAGTGCTCTATAGTGTTGTTTTGAGGGTAGGAGTTGAAACAGTTTATGTCCAAAATGTGAGGGGTCTGTAAATATTTTCACAGCCCTGTTTTTGACTCCTGCAATATACAGGTCCTCAATGGAAGGCAGGTTGGTAGTAGTTGTTTTTTACCAAAAAACTCCAAGTGTTCTTCTGAATTTATTTTTCATACTTCATTCATAGGCTATGTCCATGATAGCGAACATATGGCACGCATGCCAGAGGTGATGCACAGCGCCTTTTCTGTGGGCACGCGAGCCGTCGCCCAAGTTCAGCTGTGCCACGCATGTGTGTGCACCTCCCTCCGGCCAGCTGGTCTTTCGGTCTCTGCCGTGCATGCACAGGGGGGGGCACTGCAGGGGGGGCACTCACACATGTGCATGGGGGCAGGATGCATGTGGGGTTAGGTGTATGTGGGGGCTGGGCAATGCACATGGGGTGGGGCATGTGTGGGGGTGCACAGGAATGGGGCGCACCCAGGGGCCCATGAGCGGGGCCCATGCATGCATTGCATTTTGGGTGATGAGCGCCATGTATGTGTGGGCACCTCCCGCTGGCCAGCTGGTCTCTGGATCTCTGCCACACCTGCATGGAGGCGGGGCACTGTGGAGGGCCCACACATGCATGTGCAGGGGGGCAGGATGCATGTGGGGGCGGGGAGTGAACAGGGGGCACGGGTTTGCGCAGGGCCTGTGCACGCATTGCATTTTGGGAGATAGGGCACGCGCATGTGTGTTAGCGCATGGACACACACTTTGGGCACTCAGTCCATCACTGGACTATGTCATCTTTTCTTCATTCTTTACCCCGTCCTAAAATTCAGCTCCAGACATCCAGTTTCTACAGCAGCAGATGGACAATGACTCAATCACTGCAGATCTACTCTCTCACCTTAACCACTATGTTATACTGTCATCCTTTCCCACATATTCAAAAGTGCTAACCTTCCATTTTCAACTTCACATGGAAAAGAAACGTTCAACGACAGATTTGATTTCTCCTTCGTTTTGGGAAAATCTGGGGTTTACCGGCAGGTTAAAGAACCACTTTCTCAGCAGCGTTCCTCAGAAGATCATCTAAAAGCAACAATTCTGCAATCTTTGGTTGGTACTGTGAACATTTTTTTTCCCTTGAACCCTCATGAAACAGATTTTTCTTCCCATCCTCAAAGGAGGAAAAAATCATAGGGAACAACTTTATTAAAAAAAAAGACATGCAGCGATGTATAATCAAATTCTTCTGCATCAATAATAAGTCAACACAGCAGGTCCATGATCCTGCTTGGGAGCAGCTAGACTGATTGATATGATGAGAAAGTAATTTGCACTGTTTCCACCTTCCCCTGCTACAGCAGAAGTCTGGTAACATTACACAACCCTGTGTTTTAACTTAAATGAGCTTGATATTTTTCCAGTAGCAATGCAGTATTTTCTGCGCTAAATTTATAGCTAAGGAACAATTGACCGAACCAGTTTAAGTCTTTGTGGGATGTATTATACCTAATCAAGAATGTATTCAGAACTTTTCAACTTGCTTAGATGTTTGTAAACTGTTTTGAAAAATTAGCATAGAACCTAAGATGACTAATCTTTAAAAGGGAGACCCACATGCAGTGGTGGGATTCTACCAGTTCTACCCAGTTCGGGCGAAACAGTAGCGGCGGGATGCTCCACCCACCCGCCTGGGCATCATCACGGATGTTCCGGGTATGCGCCAGGGGTGGGTTCTAATTTTTTTTACTACCGGTTCTGTAATCGTGGCTTATTTTGTGGGTGTGGCTTGATGGTCATGTGACAATTATTTAGGATTTAGCAGAGGTACTGGTCTACCAGGCTTTTAACTGCTTGCAGAGCTGTACCGATCTACCCATTTATTTTTGCAGGCACTGGTCTACCCATTTATTTTTGCAGGCACCGGTCTACTCATGTATTTTTGTAGGCACCGGTCTACTCATTTGTTTTCTTTTAACACTGATCAGCTGTAGGGGGGCCCTTTGAAGCCCCGCGGCAAGAAATTAAACAGTTTTTTTCCCTCTAGCCATCAGCTGGGACTCAGGAGGCAACAATAGAGGGTGGTGGGGGTGGGACCATATAAAAGATAAGGCTAACGCGGGGGGGCGGGGATGGGGAGGCGGAGGGGGGCAGAACCGGTTTGGTGACATCATATCATCACCGCTACCGGCTCGGCGGAACCGGGCGGACCAGGCGGAACCCACCACTGGTATGCGCTCACATTTGTGAACCGGTAGCAAAGTGAATACCATTACTGCCACATGTCTCTGTTTTGTTGCCTATAGTGAAGCTTTGATATTGCCTTGGAAATGTGGAAGTTGTTTTAGTTAAAAAAAATAATAATTAAAAGAGCAATGAAGCTGAGGTTCTTAGTTATATTTCCCAGTTATTTCTCCTTATGATTTAATTTGGTAGAAATATGGAATGAAAGTTGCAGGACTAACTCGCAAGAACTGAATTAAATGCCTGGGTGATGGTAAAGAGGAGAGAATATATTTCAGAACAATAGTTGCTGTGCTTCATTTTGTTAAAGCTATGCCTGCCAGAGAGTGTATTTAGGTCAAAGGCTGGTGAGAAACCAGCTAAGGACATTTTAGTTTCATCTCTTTCCGAAGGCTTTCTAACTGGCTTACTTATAATCCAAGCTGGGCTGCATTTTCACTCCAAAGGAATGACTCATTTTCAGATTATAAATCAAATGCTGCACACGGATTGGAGATTGGGTAATTTATTAAATATGTACAGAAGCAAGAATGTATATACACAGACACAATTTATCTTGAGATCTTGTTCTTTTCCCAAAATATTTTACATTACTTTTCTACTTATTTTCCTGAAAGTAAGTATGTAGCTATAGAATATTAGGAAAATTGAAAATTAATGAAAAGTTGTATTGGAGTCGCATTGAGCCAAGGCAGGGGTGAAATCCAGCAGGTTCCAACAGGTTCTGGAGAACCGGTAGCGGAAATTTTGAGCAGTTTGGAGAACCAGTAGCGGAAAATTTGAGTAGTTCGAAGAACTGGCAAATATCACCTATGGCTGGCCCGAGAGTGGGGTGGGAATGGAGATTTTGCAGTATCCTTCCTCTGCCACACACACCAAGTCACGCCCACCAAGCCACACCACGCCCATCAAGACACGCCCACAGAACTGGTAGTAAAAAAAATTGGATTTCACCACTGAGCCAAGGTCTATATTATTATTTGCTTTACTATTCAGTTTTAGGAAAATTAACATAAACATGAACACATAGTATTTGTGCTTTATAAAACCAGTTCATAGTTTCTAACTAATGTCTCTGGGGATTATAATAATTAGGAACTAGAATATAGCAGTGCCATTATATATGTGTATTATATCCATGACCTAATAACCTTATAAACAATTTCATTTTCTTCAGGTAGCTATTATGTGTCTCTTTGATTATGAAATCCATTTAATATAGTAGAGCTTATTGTAAATAAATATGTTGTAAGCTAAGAGTAGGATACTTATGTTTTGTCTCACATTCATCTAGATCAGTGGTGGGTTTCAAAAATTTTTACTACCGATTCTGTGGGCGTGGCTTGGTGGGCGTGGTGTGGTGTGGCTTGGTGAGCATGGCTTAGTGGGTGTGGCAGGGGAAGGATACTGCAAAATCTCTATTTCCTTCTGATCAGCTGGGACTTGGGAAGCAGAGAATAGATGGGGGTGGGGCCAGTCAGAATTTTTACTACCGGTTCTCCGAACTATTCAAAATTTCTGCTACCGGTTCTCCAGAACTGGTCAGAACCTGCTGAATACTACTTCTGAACTAGATGTTCAGACTGAATTTGGCATTTTTATTCACCTAGCGAATCCTGCCTAAGAATCTGGAATATCATTATTAGAGTTATTATTTTATAATAAATTCTGGGACTTGAAGACCACACATCTTAAAGAGACTGAGGTTGATAAACACTGGGTTAGAATATGAACAAAAACAATAGTAATATAAATAGAAAAACACCAAAATCATGCTTGTCTTTATACTTTATTGCTTGCTTAGTTTTTTTTTTTTTTTTTTGATATACAGTATGTAAATGAAGAAATAATTTTTTGAAATAATAAAATCACAGGAAAAGCAGCAGTCTTGAAGGTATTTGAAATACTGGTTGCTGATTAAAGAAGGAGAAAAATTTACAATATTAATCATAAGGTTCAAAAGGCAATTGGGCTTTGTTTTTCCTTCTAGATGTTCAGAAGCAAAATGTCTTCAAGGAAAAACAAAGTCCAGTTGCCTTTTGAAAAAACACCTTTGGGACAACTATGACCTGAATGACTGAGAAGCTCCATAGACATTAACTTTGAGGTTTTCAATAGTCAAACTCAGCAGCATTGGATCCTACTGGTTAGAACATTAAGGTGCCATTCAGAGCAGAGTATAATACTAGCATCTTTGAAAAGCCAAGCAACATGGAATGGAATCAGTTTCAGTTTCAGTTTCATCCCATGCTGATTAGCACAAGAAAAAAAAAATCTGCCTCTGCTTCCCAGCAATTGTCGGTTGGATCGGCCTCCCAAAGATCAGCAGCTTCAGGCTACAGGGATTGCCATAGCCTATTGCCACCTCCACATGCCCCATTTTCCAGGTGGGCAGCAGGTGGGCAGGCCTACATTTGGTGTATAAGACGCACCCAAATTTTCACCCTCTTTGGGGGGGGGGGAAGTGCGTCTTATACTCTGAAAAATACGGTAAGTATGCGAAGTACAATCTCAGCTGCCAATGTTTCATCCATCGATCCATTCGTTCGTTCGTTCATTCATTCATTCGTTCGTTCATTCATTCGTTCTGTCAGATCTGCCATCATAAATGCTTCAGCCTGCTTTGCTTTGCTGGCATCCTGCCATAAAATGCAGGAGGGGAGAGAAAGGGACTGTAAGGGGAAGGTTGACAGAATGACAGGAATCAAGAGGTGCTGATCTGAAACAGACCAACACATCCAAGGACATGACTGTGAGAATGCAAAACTTGGTAGCCTTGGTAGTACAGTGGTCTAAGGCACCCTGTTATTAAGCTGGTTATTAAGACCAGCTGCCTGCAATTACTGCAGGTTCGAATCTCGCCAAGGCTCAAGGTTGACTCAGCCTTCCATCTTTTCTAAGGTAGGTAAATTGAGGACCCAGTTGTGGGGGCAATAAGCTGACTTTGTATAAATATACAAAAGGATGAAGGCTATTGCTGAGCACATTGTAAGCCGCCCTGAGTCTCCGGAGAAGGGCGGCATATAAATCAAATTAAAAAAAAAAAACTACACCAGTGAGGTGCCTAACCTTACAGTGGTTACTAAAATACCAAATACAAATATTATTGGACACTCATGAACTGGTCAAGGGGGGAAAGCCTGGGAAAGTGGGAAAAGGCAGGTTTTGAGTGGGAATATTCAGATCCAGCTTTGGTTATGTTATAACCACTTGGCTTGAGTAAAAGTATACCTTTTGCTACAAATGAAATTGAAGGTCTTTTTCCCCCCTAAATGCTCCAGTTGGGACAAGACCCAGTCATTCATTCAATTTATATGGCTGCCCATCTCCAGTTCATTATTCTGGGTGGCTAAAACATTAACAGAAAATATAAAAACAGAAAAACCAACACACACACAAAAACAGCCTGGATAAACCCAGACGAATCAATCACAAATGAACATAACCATTGTACAAGCTTAGTCCCATCTGATTCTAGACTTGGTAACCGAGAAGTAACAAGAAAGCTATTCTGGAACTGTCACAAGTAAATGCCTTATTCTCAAATGGGGAAAATGTACATACACAGGGTATCAGGGGTTAATTTATTCTTCCTTCCTTAATATATTCATATGTAACCACTCCCATCCTTTACTCCGCCTTATTGATATAAAAGGGGATGTATGCACCTCCCTCTTGCTTCTATCTGTGATCATTCAGAGAATATAGAATGCCTATTGTAAATAAATAGTACTTTGTTTGAATACTTTGTTCCTGAATTATTTATTGAGTCTGATCCTCAAAATATTGCAACAGGAACAGATAGCCCTTTGGAAAAGTAAGTGAATAAGTAACACATTGATGCAAATAACATCTAACTAAGCTTTAAAAGAACTTAAATAGTGAAATAGATCAGATAAAACTAAGCCAAATTTCCCAAAGATTTTCTTTATCAATATTGTTACCATTAGAGATGTCTTATCACAGTTAACAGTGAGCCAGATACCAGCAGTGACCTCCTGGTGAGTTTAAACTAAAAGTGTGATCTGTTAGTCAAAGACTTGACATATGGTTTCACAGTGGGTGCCCCATAATGCATACTGAACATAATGAAAGATTTGCTGGTAGCGCTGTGATTCTGCTGTCACTAAAGGGAATAAGAAAGCTGGGAATCAGAGAATGCAGTTGTTGAGCTCAGCATACTTGGTTTTTAATAGTCCTGTGTCAAAGATTTATTCTTCAATATTGGGATCATTCTCATTGAATTTATATTTGTTTTTTTCTAAAGGAGAAGAATATTTTGATGAAATTTTAATGGCTGTACCTTAGTTGCAACGTAGCCAAGGGAACCGTTTAAATATCTAGGGTTTTTTTTTTTTTAGCATCCTGTTTCCTCCCAGGTTTCCAACACTTATGTTGGACGGTATGAGAACAGATTATATTAGGAAGTCAGACTAGTGGGGAAACAGCAGAGTGATGAAAAAAAATAGCATCCTGGAAAAAAATAAAATCTTAAAGCACTTTTACAATGAGTTAGGAAACTGGAAGTTTTCCTTTTTAAAGTTTGGTAACCAGAGCTTTAGTTTTTAAAATTTAGTTTTCTTGTTTGATTCTTAGAAATAATTCTGCATTCCTTAGCCTCAGTTTTCATTTAATTATTTTATACTCCTGATATTTACTCGCAGGAGTACACCTGATAGTCCTATTGTTTTTAGATTATATTTCTGTGCCGTACTTTGGAGTTTAGCAGTCCTCTGTAATTCCTTACAACCACAGTTTTGGTAACAATTGGTGTTTGCAAAAGGTTCTGTGTGACATTGAGAAGCAGATGGCTGTTCTCAATGGGCTTCCCTAGCAGCACAAAGCTGAGTCCTCCTCCCGATAAACCCCTTTTATTCAATTTACAGTGAATTCCTCTCCAGCAAAATCTTTACTCTCCCACAATCTTTCAAAATAGTTCACAATTACTGACCTTTATCAGGCTGATATCTTTCAGACACCACAATACTTGGCAAGAATGCAGTAATGAACTAATTGTCTCCTGCAAACTCCACTCCCATTTTGCTCCTCTTTTTTTCCTTCTGGGCGGGGCCATTCATCATCCACCTGTGGCCTTACTCCCAAGTCGACCCTTGTTCTTTAGCTGTTCCCTTCATCTGGCAACTCTGCACATGCGCACACTGGGAACAGGGTCCAGCTGTTCATCTGCCTCACTGATGTCTGACTCCAAAGGCAGCTGATAACCGGCATATGGCCCTGGCCCCCTCTCTGCCTTTACGCAGAGCCCTTATCAGAGCCTTCCCCAGATTCCAGGACTGGCCCATGTTCTTTCCCAACCTCCTCACTGTCCGAATCTGCTGCCAGATCTGCTGGCTGCTGGCGGGCCACAACAATGGCTCCTTTAAGGAGTTGCTATTACATCCATACTCCTGGGTTCTGGGTTTTTTTTGCCAATCCAAAATTCTGTATGGTGCCATTAGATTATTTGATACATACCATAGGAATTTATTTTCTACTAATTAAACGTCTTAGGTGTTTGAACTCTAAATATTTTTAAAACTGTGAAATTAATTTTCATAAATATTATTTACTGAAAGTGCCATTCACTTTTTTCTGTTACTTATAAAGTCTTGTGTGGAGAACTTTCACAAATATTATTGAAATTATTTTTTCATCCTCTCCCCCTTCCGTCAGTCTTCCCTTGATATTTGTTTTATATATAACTAATGATAAAATAGGAATCTCCTAAGAAGGTGGATGAATTTATTTGGGTCACATTTAAAATTAACTCAACTAAGCCATGCTTCTCACTGGAGAAGAGCCTAATGCTGGGAAAGATGGAGGGCAAAAGAAGAAGGGGATGGCAGAAAATGAAGTGGCTGGATGGAGTCACTGAAGCAGTAGGTGTGAGATTAAATAGACTCCAGAGGATGGTAGAGGACAGGAAGGCCTGGAGGAACGTTGTCCATGAGGTCGCGATGGGTCGGACATGACTTCGCAACTAACAACAAAACCATGCTTTGTGAATTATAGTAATATAAAAATCAAAAGACAAATTCTCCTTTAGTTTTTTAATATACTTCATTCAGTTCTTTAATTCAGTTAATTCACAACAATGCGTACATAAGGGAATAATCTGCCGTTCAGGGAAATAATATTTTAAAACCATGTTTCAGGAGAGAGTGTTTGCAAAAAGTGAGCATGCAGGGAAAATTGCAGGCAGTAATATATACACATCTTTATGTGCATTAAATAACTATGAAATATTGTATACAGGTTTTTTTTAATGTAAGTTGATATAAAAACAGATGGTACATACAAATATGCTGGATAAAATGTGAATTCTATCAAAAGCAAGACAGATTATTATTTTTTTCCCAACTTGCACATCTATTGAAAAAAAATGTTTAGGTAAAATTAGCTCATTACACCTGGCACTATTTTTAATCCGAAGAAGTACAGGACTGATTTAAAAGCACACCCAATATCCTGCAAAGCCAGGAAATTTTACTAACTTACTTACATATTTAAATTCTAGATCAACAAACTTCAGTAAGATATATCATTCATGTTAATAAGTAAGTCAACCAATATTTGGAAAGAGTATTTGGAATTATTCAGTTTCAGATAAATGAACTTTGCTGGTAGAAAGTTCAACGGAGACAATTACAAATACTGTTTAGGCAGACAAGAAAGGAATAGATAGGAAGAGGAGGGGAAGGGGGGAGGAGGAGGAGGAGGAGGAGGAGGAGGAAAAAATATCTGGCATTTTCCTCGTTATAAAGAAATTATACATTAAATAAAAATATCATCCGAAAATGTTTAATAACCCAAAATGCTGGAAAATTGGAAAATCTGGGAGAGTAAAAGAAATATACACTGAAAGGCACCTGTTATTTAAAAAGGGCAGGTGATGAGGTTTAGCCACAATGCCCTCCTTAATTTAACAATCCTAAAGAAATCTCCAAAGCAAAGTTAACAACAACAAATAGATGGATAATTAATTCACTTTAATAATTATGGATCAGGTCTATTCCATTTTAAGGCACTCTAAACAATAAGCTTCTCTTGGTATTTCTCTCTTTTATTTCTTTTTAAAAAATTGATGCAATGTTCCTATCAATTCTTTCGGAGTTAAAAGAAACCCTTAGTGTAACCTAAACCTTGTGGTCTAAAAATTTAATATTTATTTTCTTTTAGGGTCGGGGGCCAGGAGGGGTTTTATGTAGTTTAGAAAGAAAGGTCAGCCAATAACTTTATAGAATCAGGGGCACCTGTTAGAACTTTATGCCATCTGTTTGGTGAAAAACAGTTGGCGCAGTACCAATGTGATGCCCATGGCAATGAAATAGTCAACACACGTCAGTTACTGAGAATAAATTTTGTACACCGAAGGCCCCACTCTCAAATCCAGACATCTCCAGGTTACATTACATTCAGTCCTGCTACCTAAATGAGTAAAACATAAGAAAGCTTAAAACAGATAAGAGGGACAAGCTGTAATTTCAGAGAAAGGGATATATTTATAATTGTGCTTATAACTCCTCTTAAGAAACTAGAAAGTCAATTCTTTTCTATTTTGCTTTTCTCCACCTCCCCCCACTTTCTTGCACTTTTCACTTTTCTTTAATTTCTTTCTTTCTTTCTTCTTTCTTCCTTTATATTAGCTTGCATTAGTTTTAAATCTTCTCTTTAAATTTTTTTAATAAAATAAAATGTATGACTACTACATTGTCAACTTGCAGGCATATTTGAGTAGCGCTTATATAGATCCTAGAAAGTTTTCAGGCCAGCCTTGTCACAGATAATTCTTTTTCTTTGTGAAGGCTGTCTTGAAAATGGATTTTATTTCTGTACAGGGTTGAGTATCCTTCTTCAAAATCAGACCCATTTTAATTATCCTCAGGAATATTTTTCTTTTGCAAAAGAAATGTGAGATTTGGGGTGGTCTAGGTGAGGGATCTACTGACTCAGAATTTTCCTATTATATTGTTTTTTTTTTCAATACATAATCAATATTACTGTAACAAATATATGTGCTTCTTGTAAAATGTGTTTTCCTAGAATTCTTCAGGTATTTTTATTATGGCATAATTGAGGAGGAAAACAGGATGGAGTTCAGAATAGATCAGCTTATGCTTCCTTTCTTGCTCTTTAATTTATAAGCCAAAGAGATATCACTAGTCCATTTCTGAGCTCTGCGGGGCTTCTTAGATTTCTAGAGTTAGGTTATCAGTAAGAAGAGAAACTAAAAATTCAATTTAAAGTGAACCAAAAGCTGCTCTTGATCTGTGGCTTGGCGAAATGTGAATACTCTAATGACAGGTTTGAAAGAAGCATCAGCGTAAGGGCTGTTATATGACAGGCTTTATTTTCCTCTGTCTAAACATAGAGAATAAATGCCATGAAATGTACAGTTCGTAATTTTCATCCATATAGCATTTTTCCCCCACTGATGTTAATGAAGGCATTATCTCCCCCCCACCAAAAAACCCAAGGTTTATACAGAATTGCGGTATCCATAATTCTGTTACTGTTTCAGCTGTGAAAAATCATCCAAAATGCCTATGTAAAGCCATCCAAAGACTTCTTCCATTAAATGATCAATCAGAGGCAGAGTTTGCATTAGACTAGGAAGTTTTTATTTGATTTTTGGCGTAGCATAATATACAAACCCGTCTATTTATGAATCAGAAATTATGGCTTAACATTATTTGGAAACAAACCATTTTTTATGACATAAAACCCAGTTAGTAGTTTCATGCTAAAAAATGGCAATGAATTGCCTTATATTATAGTTCTTGAAGGCCAAAAGTAACATCTCCAATTGTCCAATATTGCTCAACTGAGTCATTCATCTCAGTTTTAGTATAACTTTGCCATTTACCTGTCTATCTGATTGAGGGAGCCCAGAAACAAGATGCTGAATATCAGCACCAACCAAACCTACCATTTAAAAACATCTGCAAGTCTGTGCTGGATTCTGATACTGATATTTTACTTTCCAAAATGAAAACTCCTAGCCCAGCATACTTTTATGTACTGAGATAAAGACAAAAATATTGTTTCCTGAACCAACTGGCAGAGGAAGGCAATTCCTACTTAGGGTACATTCGTAGTATCCATAACATTAAAAAAGAGGGAAATATTGATTGGTTGTTGGTTTGGTTGTTGTTTGAAGATGATGCACAGTAGTTAGTTATTTTTGTTCATAATGCACCCAAAAAGAGACTTTGCAACAGCAATCAAATCCAGAAAGCACACACAGGTAACTGATTCAGCAGGATTCATTAACTTCTCTTTATATCCATAATTTATTTATTTATTTATTTTAATTAGATTTATATGCCACCCTATCTCCATAGGACTCAGGGTTGCTCACAACAATTAAGATATACAATCTCAATCCAAGTAAGAAACATGTTAAAATACATATTAAATGCATATTAAAATACATTAAAAATCAAAACCCCATCAGTCCAGCTGGGCAATTTAAACAGTCATGTTTTTAGTTCGCGGCGGAAAGTGCAAAGGTCAGGGGCCAACACATAATAACACATGAAATAAATATTCTCTCGGCACCTCCTGGAACTGCCTGTGCTTTCCTGGATGATGTAACACGCACACAAGGGATGTGTAACAAAACCCAGTTTAATCAAAGGTACTTGACAGTTTACAGTAAATGCCAGATCTGCTAGTGCAGGGTAAAGTCGGAGCTGTGAAATTAGCCACTACGCTCCGCTTTATAGGGCTTGCGATTCCGCGCTGCCGGTCTTCGTAATATTGCGCTCAGCTGTGGAAGAGGTTGAATTTGCCACTTGCTCGCTCTTCTAGTCATGGACTTATGATGTCACCGGATATGTTCAGACTGACTGCTAGCCGTACTGAGCTTCCCATCACATCCCGTCTATACCTTTCACCACCACTGTGTGTTTATTGTCCTATTTGTACCACCACCATTCCCCGTGCTTGGCATCAGTGTTAAAGACATGTTCTCATTCTGGATCTCTGGCAGCTGCTATCCCCCATCATGTCCCCTCACATTTGGTGATGTGTCAAGGAGTGCTTGATGCTCGACATATACAATACCAAAAGCAGATTTTCCAACGTGGTAGTAGTTACAGGCAAAACACAGGCAGAGGAGAGAACAGTTTCAGTTCAGAGTTGCAGACTAGTTTCAGTTTCAATTTTCAGCACAGACTCAGAGGTTACAGAACTAAGCCACGCCCAGGTTCCAAACTGTTTCAGCTCCTATAGGCTGACCTTGTTACTAAGCCCTATTCATTGGCTGACCTTATTACCATGTCTCTGCCAGTCATGAATACATTGACACATTCTATCTTTCAGGTGGAAAGACCCGAGCCTAATATAGAATGGATAACTAAGAAAGTGAGGTCACTAAACTGACAGTAGTTTAGCTCAGAAACTATTTCTTCCTTTTAGAGGAGGAGAGGGAATGATGACAGTCATGGAGGAGTTTTTAATTGGAACAGTAGTCATTTTAGACTGCATTGCTTCTCTTTCTTTGAAATATATTTACATTACTCAGAGATAATGAAGAAATCAGACCCCAACAGTTTCTGCAGATTTTCCAGTTTTACAGGTTTCATTGATATAGAAAAGATTTAATTTAGAATCCAAACACAAACATTAGGAGTGGGAGTTGGGGAGCAGTTTGCAGAGCTTACACAGAGGATGTTCCTACATTCAAAGGCTAGATAAATCCCTGCTGTTTGGAGGGAAGTAGATTTATGATAACAAGATGTACAGTAGATGTGCCTAAACTGTAGAAAACTGCAGAACTGCAGAAAAAAACAATTGCTACCAACCTGCCTTCCACTGAAGACCTGTATACCTTTTGACCTGAGTCAAAAAGAGGGCTGTGAAAATATTTACAGACCTTAACATCCTGGACATAAACTGTTTCAACTCCTACCCTCAAAACGATGCTATAGAGCACTGCACACCAGAACAACTAGACACAAGGACAGTTTTTTCACCCATGCCATCACTCTGCTAAACAAATAATTCCCTCAACACTGTCAAAATGTTTACTAAGTCTGCACTACTATTAATCTTCTCATCGTTCCCACCACCCATCTCCTTCCACTTATGACTGTATGACTGTAACTCTGTTGCTTGTATCCTTACGATTTATATTGATATTGTTTCCTGGTTGCTTATTTGTACCCTATGGCTATCATTAAGTGTTGTACCTTATGATTCTTGATGAACGTATCTTTTCTTTTATGCACACTGAGAGCATATGCACTAAAGACAAATTCCTTGTGTGTCCAATCAGACATGGTCAATAAAAAATTCTATTCTATTCTATTCTAAATATCTGCTGCAAAAGCAGGGATTGGGAGTAGATCAGGGGCAGGTTTCAAAACCCGTCACTACCGATTCGCTCATGGGTGTGTACACACTCACGCGCATGATGCTTTTGCGTATGCACAGAAGCATCTGGGCAGGTGGGTGGAGTGAAAAGGTAGCAACCCACCACTGGAGTAGATGTTTAGTATGGATCAAGAAAAGCATGACGGCATAATGAAAGGTAGCTGAGTAACTTTGGACCAATCCCTCTTAGTCTACCCCGCTACACAGGTTGTTATGGGAAAAATAGGAGGAGGAAGGAGTATTAAGTATGTTCACCACCTTGAGTTATTTGCCAAAATAAAACCAAAAAAAAAAAGGTAGGATATAAATAAATATATACATAAATAATAATGTTGCTGAGCCCAGGTGCACTAAAGAACTCCCACAAATTGGCTTGAGTTAAATTTTAAATTGATTTTAAATTGGGTTGTTTTAATTTTCGACCAAAATATTTAATTATTTTAAACTGTTTTTAAATTTTTGTATGTTCTGTTTTTTACTTTGGCTGTTCACCGCCCTGAGTCCTATTTGGAGAAGGGCGGTATTGAAATAGGAACAAAATAAATAAATAAATAAATAAATTAAAACATATTATTTGGCTTCTCTGTTATAATAAAAGATACACACACACACACACACACATTAAAGTTTGACACACTTTTTTTTTGCTTGCATTCTTAAAGGTACAATTAGAAAGTCACACAGAAGAGATGGATTAAGAAATTGTGATTGCTTTTTTGCAGGGACAAACAAACTGCAGTGTCATTTCCTTAAAACTACAAAAATATGATGCTTCTTCCTAGTGACAGTTTGACATACTCATATAGTTGTCTGCAGGGGTGAAATGTAAAATTGGTTACTACCAGTTCTGTGGGTGTGGCTTGGTGGTGGGGGTAATGTGACTGGATGGGCGTGCCCAACTTTTTTTTTTTAACTTTTCAAAGCATTTTTTCTAATGCTTTGAAAAGCCTCTCTGCCGATCAGGCAACTCAGCTGGGATTGTCAGAGAGGCTTTTTAAAAAATGCCTCTCTGCTGATCAGAGAACTCAGCTGGGATCGTCAGAGACTTTTCAAAACATTTTTTTTTTGCTACCTCTTTGGCCAAGAGGTTGCAGAAAAAAATGCTTTGAAAAGCCTCTGACATCCCAGCTGAGCCGCATGATCATCAGAGGGTTTTTTTTTTTTTTACTTTTAAAAGCATTTTTTCGTCGGAAGAGGTTGTAGAAAAAATGCTTTTAAAAGTAAAAAAAAAGAGCCTCTGATGATCATGCAGCTCAGCTGGGCATGGGGGGGGCAGGGATTTTTGCTACCAGTTCTCTGACCCACCCGCTGCCATTGTTAGCGGATCGGGCAATCCGGTCCGAACCAGGAGCATTTTACCCCTGGTTGTCTGGTAGCCGTATAGAGTGGTTTTCCACTGGTTTCTTCTGAGATATATAGGGTTCCCTCCCCCCACCCTCCAACCTGAAGTCTTGCCTACAGCCCTTGATTACCTGGTGGATAATACTCTAGCAAAGGATTTACCATTCTGATCAGTTTTTTTTTTTTTTTTATCTCAGTGTCAATGTAGTGAAACACCAACATTTCAAGTTAATTTGACACCAGTCAAGAGGATGTCTGAGTTTCCAGCTCCACATTAAATTACCAATTTAGAATATTGCACAATTTAAAAATTATGATAATCATAGAAAATACTAGACTGCAGACATATAGACTTGTGATATCCAGGTTAACATGTCATGGTTTTGAAGATCAAATTTATGACACAGTGAGAAAAAAGGATAGAGTAAGGGATCTAATGATCTTGCCATGCATATTCTGTAGTGGACAGAAAAATTAGAGCCATCTGAATGTGTACAAAACGGTGTACATTTAGACCATTTCCCCATATACTGCTAATAATATTGCTTCATTTTTTGAATGTTATCAAGTACCTGGTACTGTTATTTTATCCTCCAAACACATATTATTCTGTTTCTTGGTATTCTTGGGTTTACAGCCACAAATATATCTCTAAGCCAATCTCATTACATTTTGCAAATGTCCAGTTCAGTAGCAACAATGAAATTCAAACATAATAACTCTTTCTTGACCCAAGATTAATTTCTCCAAATCAACCATCAAGCTTATCAAAAAGAATAATGTTTTACAAGTTGGGCAGCCTCCAAGATAGATGAATCAGCTACCAATAAATGTAAAAAAAGGCAGTTATAATTCTAGGGCAGATCTGCAGTTGTGAAATAGAGACAACTCCTCTCTGCATGGAAGTGTATTTACTCCTAGTGGCCCCAATCATTCTAAGACTAATGACTGAAATTGGCTGTGGCAAAATAGCTGCTATTCAGCAGCATTGTTATTATTTTATTTTCCATTGTTTTTATTTGCAAATCAAGAGCAGAATAGAAACGAAATAGAATTCTAAGAGGAAAACCATTTGTAGTTCCATCCTTGAAACACCACAAAAATGGCTTAAAATCTTGTGACTCAAATAGTGCATTTTGTTTTCTCTTTCCCCAAATCCATGGTATGAATTTAGGTTATTTTTCCATGGTCCAATCCCTTTCTGCTTTGTCATCATAATTTCCTGCTGCTCTCCAAATAGTTAATTGAGAGTAATGAGATAGTGCCTACATTTGTTGTAATATTGTAAAGATGAAACAAGAGCAAAAGAAATGATAAAATAGGAAACACATAATACTTTTTTTCCGGCTTTGGATCAGTTATGAAATAAGTAAGTAGCATTTTGTTAACAGTATGAAACCCTTCAGTCTTCAAAGCATATTTTTTAAAATAAAGAATATATGAAATATAACTGTTTAAGCTTGATTTAGTGAGAGGAAAAGCAAAAACAAGCTACATAAATCAAACCACATCCCTTTCATAAACCTACTGGGTTTTGGGATTACTTTAGTATGTTCTTTTCTCTTTATTTTGAAAAACAAAATAAAGCACTGAGTTACAGCTTAGTAACACACAAAGGGTATAAAGCATAAGGTGAAAATGCTTTGTAATCTTTGCAATCTTCATGTATTTTGGGCAAGATTGCCCAAATCTAGGACAAAGGTTTAATACAGTTTCAGCCTTTTCCTTGGCATCAAAGTTAATTCACACAAAGTTTGTAAGTTTTCCCATTAATATCAGAACACCTAACTGACTAAATGACAGCTGCCATTGGCAGTGTAAACAGGACTGCTCTAAAGAGACTTATGAATGCAGCAGTCAAAAATAATGTTTTAGCTTTCAGCAGTTTCTACTTGACATTTAAATGACTCAACCTTAATTGTTCCATATCCATATTAATGAAAAATACATTATTTCTATTGACTTGTTTTATGAGGTGGGGGTAGCTTTGAAAATACAAAAAAAAAGTATTTTTACAAAAGGAATTAAGTCCACTTTTTGAGTGAGAAACCTGCTGCTTGAAGGATACTTTCAAGGAGTAGAAATTCTGCTCCACATATTTCCAGATTTTCTTTCTTTCTTTAACAAGTACCTCTAGATGTAACGAGAACATAGACTAAGTCTGGTAAAATGGAATACTTATGGGCTTTGAGGTCTATCACAATGCCATACAGAGCTTTGAAGGATCTTGAGAGTTTGTTTCACACTGTTTTGGAAAAGTTCCGTTTTGAGGAGGTCTAATTACCGAGAGAGGGATGTGGTGGCTCAGTGGCTAAGATGCTGAGCTTGTCAATTAAAAAGTCAGCAGTTCAGCAGTTCAAATCCCTAGTGCCCCATTAGAGGGTGAGCTCCTGTTACTTGTCTCAGCACCTGTCAACCTAGTAGTTCGGAAGCACGTTAAAAAATGCAAGTAGAAAAATAGGGACTACCTTTGGTGGGAAAGTAATAGTGTTCTGTGTGCCTTTTGCATTTAGTTATGCTGGCCACATGACCACGGACACATCTTCGGACAGCGCTGGCTCTTAGGCTTTGAAACAGAGAGTCAGGAACGACTAGCACATATGTGCGAGGGGAACCTTTACCGTTACCTTTTAATTACCGAGATGTGCTGGTTGGTAACCAAGTTAATCTGATCATGACTTTTCCACAGTTTAACTCTGACAAATCCTTAGAAGTGGTTGCTCGCTTGTGTTGACTTAATGAATCAACTATTTCATATATTTCTCTTTTAAAATAATGTTATTAGCAATAAAATAAACATCTAGCCATAAATCTAAACCCAGAAAAGGATCTACCTATGTCTGTGATGGCAAACCTATGGCACACGTGCCACAGGTGGCACGCAAAGCCATATCAGTGGACACGCCAGCTCAGCTCTGGTGTGCATGTGTGATTTTTGGGCCTTCTGGGCCCACCAGAAGTAGGGTAACAGGCTGTTTCCTGCCTCTGGAGGGCCAGGGGAGTGGGGGGTGGGGAAGGCCTGTTTTTCTTTCTTACCTGGCTCCAGATCCTCTCTATGCATCTGCAGAGGGCGAAAACAGCCTTTCCCACTCCCTCGGAGGCTCTCCGGAGGCCTGAAAGGGCCCATTTCCCAACTTCTGGTGGGAAGTGATGTTTTTTGCTGTCCCCAGCCTCCAGAGACTCCTAGACGTGAATGTATTTTATTGTACCATTTGTTGTTATTGTTAGTTGCGAAGTCATGTCTGACCCATCATGACCCCATGGACTACATTCCTCCAGGCCTTCCTGTCCTCTACCATCCTCTGGAGTCCATTTTGTTGTGGCTCCGTTACCTGAGCCTGTGTCATCGGCAGGAGAGGACTCCGAGACTGAAGGAGAAGAGTTGGCAAGGCCTCCCCCTCCAGGACCCTCCTCTTTGGCAATGCCTTCGGTGTCCGCTGAAGGGCAAGAGATAGGGCCGGGGCCAAGCATGTCCATGCAGCTACAGGTGGACAGTGATGAGAGTAATGAATCTTGGCTGAATCCACACCAGCGTCGCAGACATAAGCGCACGCAACAAAAGAAAAGGCGTGCCTAGATTAGGCTGAGTCACTGGACCACACCCCACAGGGTATAAAAGGGAGCGTGGTGGCCAGTCAAACCTTGTGACGAACAAAGCTGAAAGCTTCCACGCCATTCTGCATTGCCGGACTTTTGCTATAGACTTTGCTGGATTATCTTTGGACTTGATTTACTCTGTAATTATTGAGCTGTTTCCTTTGATGTACCAGAAGCGGGGAGAAGTTATCTGTCCTTTTCGTAAGTAATAAACTCTTGGCAGGCAGCCACTAGGTTGTTTCCAAGTTCCGTTATCATAAGGAAAAGGATTTGGTCGGCTGGTTTGGTCTTTAACTCTTGAACGTCTGTTGGTGTGTGTGCATGTGGGACGGGAACAGAACACATTTAAACTCACGCCTACTACAGGGGTGGGTTCTACTTACCTTTACTACCAGTTCACAACGGGATCACACACACGCTCGCTTTGCTTTCCCGTGCCCCTTGGGGTATTCGCAGATCGCTGATGTTGACATATGGGGCAGTGGGCGGGGCCTCCCGCCTGTTTTACTACCGGTTCTTGCAAACTGGTCCGAACCGGGGGCAACCCACCACTGGCCTACTGCTTCAGTGACTCCATCCAGCCACCTCATTCTCTGTCGTCCCCTTCTTCTTTTGCTCTCAATATTTCCCAGCATTAGGCTCTTCTCCAGGGAATCCTTCCTTCTCATTGAGTGGCCAAAGTATTTGAGTTTCATCTTCAGGATCTGGCCTTCTAAAGAGCAATCAGTGTTGATCATTTCCTTCTCCAGTGGATCATGTTTTGTCAGAGCTCTCTGCTATGACCTGTCCATCTTGGGTGGCCCTGCACAGCATAGCTCATAGCTTCATTGAGCTACACAAGCCCCTTCGCCATGACAAGGCAGTAATCCATGAAGGAGATTGTACCATTATATTATAACAAATAATGTACAAGTATATTACAAGAACTCTTGTACAATAAATTCAGCAATGTTCACAATTTCACAGGATTGTACTGGGCATTTGACTGAAAAGGTAGAAGATAGTGGCATCAAAAAACAAAAGATGGGAATCAGATTGGTATGCTTGAAGACTTGCCACCCTCTCTCTCTCTCTCTCTGTGAAGTTAATGCATGTAAAAAATACAGAGAAGTGCCCATCTGGTCTTTTTTTAACTACCCCCGCAGATACTCTCATGACAGATAATACTCAAACTATGAAACTTTTCTCATGTATGGATGCTGTGTGAATAATATTATCATCTAAAAGAGCTCTTAAGTTCACACTTGCAGAAGTTAAAGATGTAAGTAGAAGTGTTAAAGGAGCAACTTAATTCATCTAAAATTAATAGTATAGATAAGGATAGTGATGTCTAAGAATACTCATGGAAACATAAATGCATGTAATTGGTTGGAAGAGGTAACCCTACCTTTGTTCAGTTCTTAAATACCTAGTATTGAGAACTGGACAAAAATGAATAGAAGGGCATTTAAGCAGAAGATTAAATGCCCATAAAGTCTATGAGAAGGAGATAAAAATTGATAGAATGAGAATAATGAGAACAGAATAAGATGAAAAGAAAAAAAATCATGGACATCAATGGTAATAGATTCTAAGAAGGATAAACTGAAAAATTCTCTAAAAGAAATCTGTAGAGTTAATAAGCAGAAATAAAGTTGGCTGCTCTATATATTCTAAACTATGGGAAATGTAGGTAATGATGGTTAAATAATTGGATTCACCCATCCCATATATTATTTCTTTCAGGCTGATCTGAAACATTTCATTTGAAATTAAATATTTGATTTTAATGCTATGGGTAAAATGTTGAATTTAGTCTTATTATTGAAATTTGGATTATTTTCTTTTTACTCACCCCGTGTCTAAAATTCTTACTGCACTACCAACGCAAATAAAGGGGCCTAGAGTAATAATTTTAAACTGAGGGGGAAAGAAGATATAAATGTATGGGGATCAATGCCTCACCTTGTGGATCACTATAGTACAAGGTCACACATTTAACTTATCTCTAAGGATCCTCCCATCGTGGAGCCAAAAATGACTTGTCCATCATAAACTTATCCATATAAACCTCCCCTTACTAATCATCTGGAAAATGGTCCTCTTTTGCTACTATCTGTATAAGTACCACACAAGGGCAGTGACTGATGGTTTCTCCTGACTGAAATTTAAATGTCACAGGAACAACTGCCACTAATCGCTATACAGCGATTTAAATGTCACAGGAACAACTGCCACAGGAACAACTGCCACTAATCGCTATACAGAACAAGAAATGGGCTAGTACTGTGATGGCGAACATATGGCTACCTACTGCTCTCTCTGTGGGCACGTGAGCCATTGCCCCAGGTCAGGTCCACTGCACATGCACATGTGCCTCCTGCCGGCCAGCTGGTTTTTGGGTCTCTGCTGCACATGCACAGGGTACATGCAGAAGATGCATGCACATGCATGGGATGGGGTGCATGCGGGGGGTCATGTAGGGGGAGTGTGCGCACATGCGCAGGGTCATGCGCTCATGCATGGGCGAGTCTGTCAGGTGAAATGTCTAACTTAAGTGTATCTCTGTTTCCTGCTTCCCAGCAAGAGTTAATTTAATCGCACCATCCATAGTCCCACCTTACCTCTAAGCTCCTCCCTCTGAGTATAAAAGGGCACTCCCACGTGATCTTCAGGTAATTCTTGTCACACATCTGTAAAAGGAGGACATAGGTCATAAAAGGTGTATTTATAGATATAAATGTTATAACTTATCAAATAAAATTATTTGATAAAATAAACATTTCATATATTCCGTTTTTGGGGTAGAACCATCAATCTTAACAGGGTCACACATGGGGGGTCACACGTACATGCACGTGGGGGCGCACACATGGCATTATGGGTATGCACGCTTTTGTGCACGCAGGAGCTTGCTTTCGGCACTTGGTGCCAAAAAGGTTAGTCATCACCGGGCTAGCACTTTTACAGTCTTCGTGGTCCACCCAGTCAGATGTGTTTGTAATTGTTTTGTGCCAAGGTCTGTTGTTGTTCGAACAGTCATTCAAGAGGAAGAGAGATTTGTGTGCAGCATTCATCTATTAGGAGTTTTGGATTGCTGACTCTGTCTCCTTGGCAGTCAAAATAGCACTGAAGAACAGGTGCAGTGCACAGTGACTGGACATAAGGGGACTGTCCCGCAGCAGATCTGTAGACCAGTTGGAACTGAGAAGATTGCCAAATTTAATCACATCATTTCAAATTGCTTTCTCCGTGAACCTCAGATTGTTGGCATTTAGTATCTGGTGCACAACATAAAAAAAAATAACTTATGTAGAATACCTAAAGTCTTTTTGAGTTGCTCAGCAGTGGACTGACAATCATATAGAAGCAATTGCGAGGTTGTGTGTTCAGTGGTTATACAGAGAGAAGTGGAGAGAAAGAGACAGAGAGAGGTACAGAGAGAGAGGGAGAGAGGGGTGGGGAGAGAGGGAGGGAGGGAGGGAGAGGAGAGAGAGATATGTCAAAAGGATTTTGTGGTTCCCTGTGTTTTTTAACAACTGGTTTTCTCTGCACTGGGTAGGTGTGGCTAGGGAGGTCATGTGACTGGTGGAAGTGAATGACATTGAGTTGGCCACAACCACCCAGGTGTTTTCTTTTCTGTGGGAAACGGGTCCAAATGGCTCTTTGAATATTTAAAGTTGCAGAACCCTGACATAGAGTAAAAAAAGTGTGGGACCTAAAACACTGCCTTGCGGAACACCACTGTTAACTGATGCAGGATTAGACAGCGAGTTCCCTATTTTGACATTTGTGTTCTATGTTTTATGTTCTAACTCGGGATGCTCTTAACCCCCTTCTCCAGTCTAACTGGAGATTCCATTACAAAATGTAAACTTGGGAGCAGTAGTGGAATTCAATTTTTTTTTACTACCGGTTCTGTGGGCATGGCTTGGTGGGCATGGCAGGGGAAGGATACTACAAAGTCTCCATTCCCAGCGCATTCCAGGGGAAGGATACTGCAAAATCCCCATTCCTGGGGGAAGGATATTGAAAAATCTCCATTCTCACCTCACTCTGGGGTCAGCCAAAGGTGCTGGTTCTCTGAACTACTCAAAATTTCCGCTACCAGTTCTCCAGAACCTGTCAGAACCTGCTGAATAGCACCTCTGCTTGGAAGGTAATCTCACCTTTCCATGTTACCAGCCATGCCTAAGAATCAGAACAGTTTATTCTAGAAGTAGATATCATTTCTCTTTCTTATGCCAGTAGAGAAGTGAAAGAGATTGCCAAATGATGCACCACAATTGTGTAACCCAAGACCTAACTGTTGTCATAGGCCGTGTGCCAGTTTGCACATTATTCGGTGGTGTCTTCTCTTAATATTCTATTCAATAGAAGCCTTTTCAGCCTTCAGTTCATTTCTAACTTCTACCTAAAAGATGGTTGCTGGTTGCTGGGGCAATAAGTGAATAAGATACTGATATAATGTGTTGATTTGGTCTCTCAGAATAGTGCAAAAATCATCTGGCATAATAATGATATACTGCAAATACTTCTCATTTATTATTATTATTACATTTACAAAAACTGGAGTAAATTCATGTTTCTTATCTCAGTAGTAATATAATTAAATGAACCACATGAATGTTAGCAGAATCTGCTTTGCTGGATGGAAATGCCAATGTAATAATTGTTAAATGATTCAAACTACAGCTGTTAAATTTCAGCCCACTAAATTTTCCAGGTGATGCATCTTCACACCTGTATGTAACTAGCAGGAACTGTTGCCAACCCAATTATGAAAGCTCATAGGATGCATCCAATCCACATTATTAAAACAAGTTGTCACTATGAGCATACTTTGTTCACAACTGAGCTTTTGCCAGAAATAAAGGTATCATCATCATCATCATCATCATCATCCCATGTTCTTGGGAAGCATTCAATAGGTAGACAAAAATGCCAAATGCAGTCTAAGCATCTGGTGAATTGGGTGACCAACCATCATCCTCATCATCCTCCTCCTCATCATCATCATTGTCATAACAACAACAACAGCAGTTGGAAGGAAACATAATCTCACTGAGCATTCTCACCACCCCCAAAAAATCGGAAGGCCCCTTTCTGTGAATAGTTGCATAACTATCCTCGTGAATTTTTTCAGGATTCATAGCTGAGGGCACTTCTTTACTGATAGTCTGGCTCTATGTGTTTCTTACTGCAATGATGAAATAGTGAGAGCAAGAACAAAACAAAATATAGTTGCTGGACATTAAAAGGAATATCAAACCATCTCTTGGAGAGATAAAAAATCTTCTATATAAAGATACAGTTTCTGCAGATCAAAATGAGTCTCTGTTGATCACATGATGTCATAACTGAGTGTTTGCAAAATTGCTGGCAATTCCAAAGAATCCCTGTTCCAGTGATGTATTTATAGATAGGAAAATGCCATTTCAAGATAGCAAATACTGCTGCAAAAACAGTAACCTATCACTGCTGTATCCTTGAAGAGTGCCCTGTGCCCCCATTGGGTGCAGCATCATTAAATGAAGGAACCTGAATACAGAATTGTTGACATGTTAGGATGAGGTGTTTGGAAAGCAGCAGCGGTTTGTCATTAAAGGGCACAGGAGTAGATTGAAATAGTCAGAATTGTTCCAAGTTGAGCACTGATTACATCTGAAGGCCAACTGGTAGCCAATGCAGTTCACATACAAATGATGACATATGGGTGTAATGAGAAATTCCCATTCCTGCTTGTGCTTGCATTGCTGCATTTTGAACTAGAGTAGATTCCAGACAATCTTCAAATAAATGGCGAATATAGCGAAAATATCACAGCTGCATTTAAACTGGATTTAGAAAAGGTTGTTTGAAGCGTCTGAAGTCTACCCTTGTTGTTATTCCTGATTTCTTTCAATGTTACTTACAGTGTATAAATGAGGTATAGATGGCAAAAAAATAACAAATAGAGCATTTACCCAAAAGGAAACGAAACCTGCAGATTGGATTCATGTGACAAATTTGCACATGTATGATCCCTCCATCTAAATCAGGATACCATTAGAAAAAACATTTTTTTTCATCTCTTTATAAAGATTATTTTCTGTCACACACAAAAACAGAAATAGTACCATATATAGATACAAACTCAAGGTAAACCACTCCAAACTTGATTGCAGAAAATACGACTTCAGCAAACAGAGTGGTCAACGCCTGGAATGCTCTACCTGACTCTGTTGTTACATCCTCAAACTCCCACAACTTCAACCTTAAACTTTCTACAGTGAACCTCACCCCATTCCTAGGAGGTCAGTAAAGGGAGTGTGCATAAGCTCACCATCGTGCCTATTTTTTTTTATTTATTTTTTTATTTATTTATTTCCAATTTATATACCGCCCTTCTCCCTGAGGACTCAGGGTGGTGTACAGCCAGAATTAAGAACATGAAATACAAATATTAAAAAACAATTAAAATATATATAAATTTGGCCCAAAAATTAAAAATCACAAACCAATTAAAACATTTAAAAATTTCTTCTTAAGCCAGCCCGGCTTGTTGGAAAAAGTGGGTTTTAAGGGCACGGTGTAAGGCACTGAGGTCTTGAATTCTCCTTATCTCTGGGGGCAACTGATTCCAGAGGGTAGGTGCCCACACAGAGAAGGCCCTCCCCTGGGGGTCACCAGCCTACATTGTTTGGCTGATGGCACCCTGAGGAAGCCCTCTCTGTGGGAGCGCATGGGTCGATGGGAGGTCGTATGTAGCAGCAGGCGGTCTCGAAGATAGCTAGGCCCTATGCCATGGAGCGCTTTAAAGGTGATGACCAACACCTTGAAGCGCACCCGGAAGACCACCGGGAGCCAGTGCAGCTCGCGCAGGAGCGGTGTTACATGGGAGTGCCATGCTGCTCACGTCAATACCCGCGCTGCTGCGTTCTGGACCAGTTGGAGCCTCCGGGCCCAACTGGTCCAGGAGTCCCTGTCCTATTCTTTCCATTTATTTGTACTCATTCCTTGTTCATGTCCATGTTTATACTTATACCTGTTGTTGTTGTTGTTATTAATAATAATAATAATAATAATAATAATAATAATAATAATAATAACAATAACAATAATAATAATAAAAATTTATACTGCCCTTCTCCCAAAGGACTCAGGGCGGTGCACAGCCAAAAAATAAAACCAACAAATATATAAAAGTTAAAAAACAGTTTAAAAAACATATTAAATAATCTGGCTGCCACGTGTTAAAAACAGAAACAACCCGTTAAAATTTAATATTTAGGCCAGCCCAGCTTGATGAAATAATAGCGTCTTGAGGGCCCGGCGAAAGGTGCGTAGTTCAGGGATCATACGTATCTCCAGGGGCAGGTCATTCCAGAGGGCAGGTGCCCCCACAGAGAAGGCTCTCCCCCTGGGGGTCACCAGTCAGCATTGTTTGACTGACGGCACCCTGAGGAGTCCCTCTCTGTGGGAACGTATTGGCCGGTGGGAGGTTATCGGTCGCAGAAGGTGATCTCGTAAGTACCCAGGTCCTAAGCCATGGAGTGCTTTAAAGATGGTAACCAACACCTTAAATCGCACCCGGAAGACCACCGGGAGCCAGTGCAGCTCGCGTAGGAGAGGTGTTACATGGGTGCACGTACATGTTTGACAAATTAAATAAATAAAATTAAATAAATAAATAAATAAGTAAGTAAAATATATTCTGCTCCCTTCTTCAAGGAGAATCAGATGAGAAAAAAGTGAGGGATCAGATGAAGGAAATAAAAGGATGGGATGAGGAAAGAATAGGAAAGGAAGGTAAGGTAAGGATGGAAGAAAAATGGATGAAGTGCACTGGATAAAAATAGGTGACAGGCAAAACCATGTTTTGATATCTTTATCAAGGACTAACCAAAATCGTCTCATAAAGCATTCGAGAATTCATGTTCTCCAACCTGATTAATTAAGGAGTGTATTATAGAAAGCATCGGAAGATAAAAGAAAGCTTTTAATTGGATTACCTGTTTCAGCCAAGTCTATCTGAAAAAGAAGATATTAAACTGAATTCCAGAATAAAGAATATTGCTCTTTTTCCTCCCTTGCACTCTAGTTCTGAAAAGACAAAAAGCCGTTATTCTAAGACTTTTCTCTTCCATAGGCACATAGCTCCTGGTCCAGCAGGGACACTACACTTGATATCTGTAATTTTATGTGTAGACTAATTAAAAATCAATTAAGCAAATTGTATAATATTTCAGAGGGAATTGAACCTTCAGAATGTGGAACGCATGTCAGGTTGAAGAAAATGACCTTCTCTAGGGGAATAATTGTTGTTAAAAGCCACATTCTACATAATTTACTCATTGAAATTGCTGGCAGAAAGAGTGCTGCTCAGAATAAAAGAATATAATTGTTGAATGGAAACTTTTGAAACATAGCCCCTATCATAGTGTAGCAAAGGATAATGAGGCATAGACCTGCAATTTAGAAATATTTATGTCAAGTGGAACAAAATTGTGAAAAATTTCATTTATAAACAAATTATAAAATCCATTTTATGTATGCCTTCTTTTGATATTATCAAAGTTCTTTGAAAATAGGACTTTTGAATACTAGTAAGCTTTCATTTAGGTATCCTGCTTTCTGTCGGATAAGAGAAGCCATTTGTTCTCTTTAGAGCAGTTATCACTCTACAATAGCTACAATAGCGTTCTTGTATTAACTGTGCTTTTCTTAATCCAGAAATAGGAAGCTGCGCTGAATTTTAATATACTAAGTAAAGATTAGGGTCATTTCCAAAAGACTTTAAAAATATAAGTCGTACAGGAATACCACTACATAGATTCTTATAAAGCGCTCGCGTCGGACAGCGAGGAGGCTGAAGAGGATGTGGTGCCAGAGGCAGAGACTCAGCCTGGCCCTTCAGAACCTCCAGAGGCTCCTTCAAGTGGAGATAGCAAAGTGGAGGAGCCTTTCCTCAATGTTCGAGCATACGGGGCTGCCAAAAGCAGGAGTGGCTACTCAGGAGGAGGAGGTCTCCTCGAGAGTAAGGCTTGAGGATAATTGGCCACTCCCTTAGCCTATTTAAGTCACATGCCGTTAGTAAGTTTCTTGCTAGAAACAACTTGTAATTATTATCAGAGCATTTTTGGGAAAGTCTTATCATATCTTGTTTTCTGGGCTGGTTGCCAACCTTTGCCGGACTTTGGTTGATTCTTGCTACTTAATAAATTTGATAAGGACCATTGGTGTGTGTCAATATCCTCAGGAATCCGGAGCTGGGGCAGAACACAGAGTCAAAGAAAAAGAACTGGAAAAAATCATGAAATATCACGACCTGGCCATAGAAACTACATGGCTATGGATGAAACATGTCACAGTGATACCCATTGTCATCAGGGCACTTGGCACCATGTCCAAGAATTTCACAAAATGCTTCAAGAAATTGCAGCTTCCTGCAATAACACTAGCAGAACTGCAAAAAACTGTGCTACTCGGAACATCGTATATTTTAAGAAAATAATTGGTTGATACCTAGGACGTTGGCAGCAACCCATATCAATCATTAGCATCAGTCAATCGTATTTGTGACACATTTTTAAATGTTCAGTTGACTGAGTTCCATGTTTAATAAAAAAGATAATAATAATAATTCACTAATAATAATTCAAGTCCTAATCAATGATGACATCGATGATAAATATTAATCCTTGGTTAGGACTTGAACTTATAAGTTTTTACCAGTCCCCGACTCTGAATCAAATTGAAGATTAAATCTTAAATAGTAATTCAGTTTTAATAAAATCATGATCAATTAGTTGCAAAAGGCAGGTTTACTTGGAACAGCATTCATATGATAATTTTAACACCATCAAAGAATAACATCTTCTTACCCCAGGTTGTATAGAAGGACTTGATAGTTGTATAAAAATTCCCAATCCTGTCTAAGCATCTGGCTCACTGGGTGATAAACTATAATACAATGTACTATCTGGTGCAGGGGAAATACAGTAGCTCTTAATGTACTGTAATATCAGCTAGATGAAGATATGGGCAAGATATTGTGATACAGTGAGCTGATTCTTTAACCCCACAAGATTTGACATTAAAAAAAAAAAAAATTAGAAGCTCTCTTTTGATTATTCCTTAATTTTTACAACTCAGAATTTAGGATAAGTTTATTTTCTGTTTCTTTTGCCTGTGCCTTGCTAGAGGCTTATTTATTTCTTTTATTTCCCTTTATTTCCTGAAAATGCAAAGAATTTTGAAGAGCAGAGATAATCACCATGCATTTGTATGTTAATGTTACCAGGTAATCATTTAGAAAGACTGAATATGATTAACACCTTGAACCATAAACTGAAGTGTATGTACAACATTTGGCAGAGAATAAACACTGAATACAATGAGAAATCATCTGGCCAGGAAATTGTTTTCCAAACACTGAGAATTATAAGCAATTATCAAGCATTTTGCTCAACTGTACTCATAATTTAGACTATTCTGTCAGGTTTTTCTATGCCTACAGGAAAATATCTTGGTGATGCGCTCTAAGGGGGCAATCAAATCTGAAGACATTATTTTTATTAGTAAAAGAGCCCATTTTGTCAACTTTTATCTGAATATACTAATAGTGCTAAAAATCCTAAAAGCCCTATAAATAACTCTCTGAATCATTCTCCTCTACAAGGCAGATTACATCTGTTTATATTATTAATTACATGTTATCCTTGGGAAATAAGAGTGAATAGGAGACCTTGAAGTTAAAGCAAATTAGTTTAAGCAAGTTTATGAATTTAAACAATATTTTTTTGTGTGCTGAAATGATAATCTGCTACAACTCCTTGGGAAATCTGAGCAGGAAAAAGTTGACTAAATAGTACATAAAAGCTTATGTGAAACAGATTCATCCAGCTCTGTCAGCCTTTAGATTTTGGATATTTTCTCTTTTATTAATGGCTATTAGAAACATATTGTCCCATATATGCTATGTACCTTTTATTAGTGAAGTGGGCTAGGCATTAGCAAATAGCAAAATTGATAATGGAGTATTTTTCTACTTTTACCTTCAGCAGAGTATTGAAGAGATAATTTTATCATATTTTTCAATACTTTCTAAATGTATGTTTAATATGCATTAATATGTATGAGAAGCTCAGAAGCAAATATTCTACATTAATTAGCATGAAACGTAAAATATACACTTATTATAGGAGATGTACTATATGTAGGATTTATGTATTTAAAAATTTGTATGGCACCTAACTTGCAAAAATGTGATTCTAGGCATGTACAACAAATCACAATATCCTATTGACAATTCCAAGAATCCTCATCATCTGCGACAAAAATAAATCACAGTCAGGATATAAACCCATATACTTAATGTTCAAGACTAACTCACCTCATATCCTGACCCCAACCTCTTTAAAGCCTTCTTGAATAACAATTTGCTCAGGGCCAGATGAATTTTATTTCTCTCTCTATGTGTTTCTCTGTATGTGTGATAATTCTACAGGGTAGGCAGCTGAAAAGGCACATTTGTCGGTTCTGTTAGATAGAATTGTTTCAGGGAAGAGACATTGGAGAATACAGCTCATCTGTCTGGAACCCACACTGCGTATTGGACATAAATACAATTGAGAGAGTGCAAAGATATTTTACGAGAAGAGTCCTCCATTCCTCTAACCGCAATAAAATACCTTATGCTACCAGACTCCAAATTTTGGGCTTAGACAACTTAGAACTACATCAACTTCAGTCTGACCTAAGCATAGTACATAAAATTATCTGCCAAAATGTCCTTTCTGTCAATGACTATTTCAGCTTCAACCACAACAGTACACGAGCAAATAATAGACACAAACTCAACATAAACTGCTCCAAACTCGATTGCAGAAAATATGACTTCAGTAACAGAGTGGTCAATGCTTGGAATGCATTACCTGACTCTTAGTTTCTTCCACAAATGTCCAAAACTTTAACCTTAAACTGTCTACTGTTGACCTCACCCCATTCCTAAGAGGTCTGTAAGGGGCGTGCATAAGTGCACCAGCGTGCCTACCATCCCTGTCCTAATATTCCTTTTTACTCTTACTCTTTTCATGTATTCAAATTATTTTTATTCTTTTACTTGTTATCTTATATATGCTTGACAAATAAACTTATGATTATGACTATGACTGTGGGATGAAAAAAGAAAGAAGAACTTCAGCTAGTTCAGTCCAGAACCATAAAGGATTTTGCTGTATAACTAATGACCAGGAACTAGAATTGATCAAAGGATCTACAAGTTGTGCAAAGGGCTTCCTGGCCATAGCCAGGAATCCCCAATGTGAATGAGGGAGTACTTCCCTATCCCAGCAAAAGGTGGAAGAATTTAAATTCTGGGACAAGTATCACAACTCAGTCTTGGAGGAAGGATCATACTTAGCTGGTAAGAAAGAAAATAATTCTGTTAGGCTAGATTCAGTTATATGCACTGTCCTGAAACAGAATTTTCCTGCACTCCCAGGTGCCATCCATATATATTTATACAACTTTAAGAATTCCTAGTTGACATTCCTAATGCTGATTATTCTGGATATTACTGATGTCCATATGTCTTGAGGGTCCACATTAGAACAAAATTCTAAAAAGAAATAAGATGGAGTTGGATTCCACTTGAAATTATAGTACATAATTTACATAATTTTTACATATGGTTATTTATTCATCTATTGCTTTCTATTATGGCCTTAATTCTAACTGGAGTCCAAAGTTGTCTATAATGAAATAGCAAAAAACCAAAAGAAAACACATTTTCAAGCATTCAAAAATATATTACAGCACTTAAAGTGTTCTAAAATACAAAAATATTTTTGCTTTGTTTCAAAAATTTGTAATGTTGGTGCTAGACAATTTTTGGGAAGACTTAACTTATTTTTCACATGTATCAGAATTTTTATTTTGGTAAATGATCATTCCATAAAGCACTTGGATACATAAAATTGATATTGATTACTTAAGCAATATTAGTCAGTTAAACTGTTTCACTTATTATATCTTACATGACAGAATTTGGT
Organism: Arizona elegans; assembly: GCA_022577455.1. Taxonomy (NCBI): domain Eukaryota; kingdom Metazoa; phylum Chordata; class Lepidosauria; order Squamata; family Colubridae; genus Arizona; species Arizona elegans. The sequence goes on from JAKOOJ010000009.1 coordinate 64,935,517, forward strand.
CACAGGAAATGGTTAAGGAAATAGACTTATCTGAATCTGAAAATAAAAGATTTAACTAGTAACACATTGTAAGCCGCCCTGAGTCTCCGGAGAAGGGCGGCATATAAATCAAATAATAATAAAAAAAAAAAACCGATCAGAGTGACCAGGATATTTAACTAGGTGCTGAATTATCAGCTTGTGACAAGCATTGACATAAAAATAACAGCATAGTAAGACATGTTTGGATGTTTCTATGACTTCTTCACCATATAGACAGAGTCTGGATTTAAATGGAATCCCTTTGTATCTCCCTTCTAAAACCACTGATGGAAGTACTTTGAACTGTGTAAGCCTGGGCTCTCCTTAGTATAGAAACAGAGATTTTGTTTAAATATCTGAAAAGTCTGTAAGGAGTATGAGACTGACTTATAAATAAGACTTTGAGGAGAGACAAGTCTGTTTCAATATTAGTGTCCCTGAGACAGTTGGGTTAAGGAAAAACCCAAATTTACATTTTTATAACTATCATCAAAGCCCAGGAGGAAGCACATTTGTCAGAGAGACCCTAAGGGGTTAGACCTGCCCATATGGGAAAATATGTATCCAGGGACTAGATTCAATTTTACTAATGCCAGCTTCACAACACAGAATTGCCTTTGAGGTGCAACATAATACTTGAAATAAGATCCTGAGAAACTGGGTCTGTCCCCTTTCCAGAGTGGCAAATGATTTAAATTGGTTTATCAGTGGTGGGATTCAAGTAATTTAACAACTGGTCCTCTGCCCTAATGATGGGCTGGGTAGGCAATGGCCATGATAGGCCACTCGGCCTCCTGCACCCACCCCCCGGGAGCAAAAACAGACTGTGGGAGTGCACTGCCCCCCCTCGTGGCCCGTTTTGGACCTAGGAGGCCTCCCTGAAGCCTCCTGGGAGAGAAAATGGGCTGTAGGGGGTGGGTGGGCTGCAGCCATCGTGCCCCGTTTTGGGCCTAGGAGGCCTCTCTGAAGCCTCCTGGGAATGAAAATGGGCAGCAGGGGTGTGTGCTGCCCTCCTGCCTCCCATTTTCGGCCTAGGAGGCCTCCCTGAAGCCTCCCTGCACTTACCTGGGATCCGAAATGGGGCACGTAGAGACTCCTGGAAGGGGCAGAAAGGGGCGGAGCCAGCCAGCAATTTAACTATGGTTCGCCTGAACTGGCCCAAACCAGGTGAATCCCACCACTGGTCTACCTATGGATCATATAATAATTGTGTTTAGACTGGGGCTAAACATACTTGGAATGCAGCAGGAATACACTGTGTCCCTTTGGTGCAAAAGAAACTTTGAAGGGCAGATCTTTGAGTTTTTTTGATTACATAGAGTGTTCTATGTATTACCATTTCCATGAGATAAAAACATCAAAATCAAACTTACTGTTGTTTTCTTTCTCTCTCTTTCTGAACAAATGCTTTGTAAAAGAAGCCATGCCTGATGGCATACTGAATAAGTCAATCCATGTATATCTGGGATAAAATATTTCAATCTTTAGAGGGTTTGGGGATATTAAAAGGCTACAAAGTATTCCAAGGACTCAATACACTTGTTTTTGTACCATTTTGCACCACAATAGATTTTAAAAGGACAACACAAGAGAAAGTTTAAACGGTGCCCAGAGTGACAAAAAGACAAAGAGTGAATGTGACTACACACATTTATGTATTTCATGGCCTAGCTTGTGTGTATCAGTGAACAAAGAACTTGTAGTCTATTGTTACCACATTTACAGATTCTCATCTGGTAGTTTTGTTTAAGGTGAACCATACCTGGCACAAGATACTTAGGGTCTCATATACAGAGGATTAGGGATAGAAGTTGACTTTCTCAGGGATGGCCCAAAGATTATGGAATTGCTTGAATTTTGTACAGCCCTCATCCTGCTTTTTCATAAATTTATCAAACATTCTGATTCAAATGTGCTTTTGAGAACCAGTGATTGTGAAATGTATTTTAATCAACAAACTTATATTATGCGAATGGATGTAAGAAGTGCTACTTTTAATTTAAACTAAATTCAACTCTTGTCTGATGTATGTATAAAGTTGGCGGTCTGCAATTAGGCTTCCCATGATGAGATTCTTTCCTGAAATACAAGGGGTATTATAATTTAATGGAGCTGTAGATATACAGTCAGGTCCAGAAATATTGGGACATCGACACAATTCTAACATCTTTGGCTCTATACACCACCACAATGGAGTTGGAATGAAACAAACACAATGTGCGTTAACTGCAGACTGTTAGCTTTCATTTGAGGGTATGTACATCCAACTCAGGTGAACAGTGTAGGACTTACAGCAGTTTGCATATGTGCCTCCCACTTGTTAAGGGACCAAAAGTAATGGGACAGAATAATAATCATAAATCAAACTTTCCCTTCTTAATACTTGGTTGCAAATCCTTTGCAGTCAATCACAGCCTGAAGTCTGGAACGCATAGACATCACCAGACGCTGGGTTTCATCCCTGGTGATGCTCTGCCAGGCCTCTACTGCAACTGTCTTCAGTTCCTGCTTGTTCTTGGGGCATTTTCCCTTCAGTTTTGTCTTCAGCAAGTGAAATGCATGCTCAATGGGATTCAGGTCAGGTGATTGACTTGGCCATTGCATAAAATTCCACTTCTGTCCCTTCAAAAACTCTTTGGTTGCTTTTGCAGTATGCTTTGGGTCATTGTCCATCTGCACTATGAAGTGCCGTCCAATGAGTTCTGCAGCATTTGGCTGAATGTGAGCAGATAATATTGTCCAAAACACTTCAGAATTCATCCTGCTGCTTTTGTCAGCAGTCACATCATCAATAAATACAAGAGAACCAGTTCCATTGGCAGCCATACATGACCACACCATGACACTACCACCACCATGCTTCACTGATGAGGTGGTATGCTTAGGATCATGAGCAATTCCTTTCCTTCTCCATACTCTTCTCTTCCCATCACTCTGGTACAAGTTGATCTTGGTCTCATCTATCCATAGGATCTTGTTCCAGAACTGTGAAGGCTTTGTTAGATGTTGTTTGGCAAACTCTAATCTGGCCTTCCTGTTTTTGAAACTCACCAATGGTTTACATCTTGTGGTGAACCATCTGTATTCACTCTGGTGAAGTCATGTCTTGATTGTTGACTTTGACACACATACACCTACCTCCTGGAGAGTGTTCTTGATCTGTCCAACTGTTGTGAAGGGTGTTTTCTTCACCAGGAAAAGAATTCTTTGGTCATCCACCACACTTGTTTTCAATGGTCTCCCAGGTCTTTTGGTGTTGCTGAGCTCACCGGTGCATTCTTTCTTTTTGAGGATGTTTCAAACAGTTGTTTTGGCCATGCCTAATGTTCTTGCTATCTCTCTGATGGGTTTGTTTTGTTTCTTCAGCCTAATGATGGCTTCCTTCACTGATAGTGACAGCTCTTTGGATCTCATCTTGAGAGTTGACAGCAACAGATTCCAAATGCAAATAGCACACTTGAAATGAACTCTGGGCCTTTTATTTGCACATTGTAATTGGGGTAATGAGGGAATATCACACACCTGGCCATGGAACAGCTGAGAAGCCAATTGTCCCATTACTTTTGGTCCCTTAACAAGTAGGAGGCACATATACAAACTGCTGTAAGTCCTACACCGTTCACCTGAGTTGGATGTACATACCCTCAAATTAAAGCTGACAGTCTGCAGTTAACGCACATTGTGTTTGTTTCATTCCAACTCCATTGTGGTGGTGTATAGAGCCAAAGATGTTAAGATTGTGTCGATGTCCCAATATTTCTGGACCTGACTGTAGCTGATTTTAATTTGTGACCCAGCGATCAATAGTTATTGGGTATAATAACCTGCAGAAATATGACTCTTCGTGGGACATTTGTATAATGAGAAATCATAACTAGTTATGGGAAATACTTTGTTTGCCTTTACTATTCATAATAATGCTGCTATATTCAATTTAATTTTATGGACCTCTCTTCCAGCTGGTGAAGTACATATTTTTCTTCAATGTATTTGGAAATCAACTATGTTCTATGGCAAATGTATATTACTTTTCTATATAAAATTACTTTAAAGTTATTTTTAAAGATAAATTTTTAAAATATAGAATAATTTAGTATTTCCAAGTATAATGTGAATGTTTCGGAGCAAAATACTAAATCTCTGTGTGGAAGGAAGGAAGGAAAGAAGGAAGGAAGGAAGGAAGGAAGGAAGGAAGGAAGGAAGGAAGGAAGGAAGGAAGGAAGGATTTAAAAAGTGTTTTCTATTGGACAGTTTTATAGGATTCCTTAATTGTTTGTTCAAGTAAATCAATAACAAGTGGCATAAAGGCATTTATTATTAGAATTCATTAATAGTCACAAGAGAGAAATTATTTATGGTGTTTTCTGAGATCAGAAAGAGCAAAGAATTCAGCATGCTGTGAATATGCAGAAGTAACAGATTCCTGTTGTACTCTAGTAATCTTCACATTTACTTCATCCATCCTTGGTCATGTATATACAGTATAAATGATCAATTTTAAGTTATCATTAATATATTAGATTATTAGATTTGACAGTACAATTTATTATATATTGTTAATTTACTGCACGGTGGACTGAATGTGTAGAGTTGACATAATGAATTTCACAATTGTGTCTTCTGATTTAATCTTAAATGTTACTTTTTAGTTTCTAGTCCCAGTGTTAATAGAGTGTCCTGCTGCCTAATGTTGCTTATACTTAAAGTCGTTTCATTTCTATGGCTGAATTTTGTTATAACTTCTTTTAAGCTGGTAATTGACCAAAATGAAATGATCTTATCTAATCTACTCATAACAGTGTATGTGGTGTCCTTCTTTCATTGGGATTTGCTATAACAGTGTTTCTCAACCTTACAAGTTTAAGACACATGGACTTCAACTCCCAGAATTCTCTCTTCAACTCTATGTTAAAGTCCATGTGTTATTTTAGTATAATAACAGAGTTGTGCTCGTCAAATAATTTACATGTCCAAGGAAGAATTTGCATGTAAGTTTCTCCTAGGAAAAAGGGAGAGAAGGATACCACTGTATGAAAAAGATCTTACATATAAAAGAAAATAAGCAATACTTTAGTTGGAAGGAAAATAACATACGCTGCAGTTTCATTTATAGTTTCCTTTTTAGAAAGGCACACTTATTTTTAACTTTTTTAAAATAAAGTATTATTCATGATATTGGAAGTGGCATCCCCTTTCCTTGGCTTGATAATAGTACTGAAACAAGTAGTTATATTTAGGAATTTTAACAGTTTAAAATGCATGTTGAAGCTTTTGAGGTTTGTTATAGGAATGATTTCTAATACATATTCCAGTGCATGCAATCAAGATAAATATGTGATCAAGAAAAATTGGCACATGTTTATTGGGGATTTTACCAGAAATATACAATAGAGAAATGAGATATTTAATTGTGAATGTTTTAATGGCAGCTAGAATTGTATTTGCTAGAAACTGGAAAGGTGAGAAGATACCCACGGATGACGACATTATCAAGAAAATGTTGGAGTGGGCTGAAATGAGTAAATTGACATTTGAAATTAGGGAACAAGAAGATAAACAATATTATTTGATATGGGATTTATTTTATCAATGGTTAGACAAGAAAGAATGGAAATGAAATATGAAACATGAAATGGATAAGATAATAAAACATATAAAGGGTTTTTTTTCCCCCTTTATAGAGGACAATTTACTGTTAAATAATTGGTAAATAAGAATAATAATGTAATAAACTGTTAAATAAGAAAATGGTGGATAGAGGATTAAGCACAAAAGATTTGTAACCGATCAATACACTTTCTGTAATTGTAATGGATGATAATTGTTTTATGTTTTATGTTTTGTTTAAAAATAAAAAAAAATTCCCAAAAAAAGAAAAAAAATTGGCACTTTAAAAAAAAATAAAAACCAAAACTTGTCACACTTTGCATTGGACAACTTTGGGGTGATGTAGATGACATTTTGCTTAGTAAAAAATATGCAGTTTGCATTGTTTCCTTAAGTGCTGTATCAATCAGCTGTAAACAAACTGTCTTCTCAAATCTGGCACCCTAAAGTCTATTCTGATGTCTCATGATTGGCTAGGTAGATTCAGCATGTTGAGAAATGAAATTGGACATTGGGAGGATTAGTCCTGGGGATGAAGCGTGTTGTTCTGCATATAAATAACATGTCAAGGAGATGGTCACTTTCACCCTTACAGGACTGAACAATGTCACTGAAGGAAGGCTGCATGAAGTACACTGATATAAACCAACTGCCCCGTAGCACTTAAAGATTCAAGGCAGTCATGTTATGGAATGATGGGACCAAACAACATTCCTGGTCAGCCAGAGACAATTTATTGTGCAGTTTCAGAATCAGATTTGTATCTGCAATTCTGAACCAAGAAGAGCTCTGATACAACTGCTTTTATACATCTCCAAGACAAAGGATTTTGCGAGCACAGCAGTTTTCCATATATGGTTAACATACATTTGTTACATTAAAATTGACACTTTCTAATTACTAAATTCCTTCATTATTTTCTAGTTCATAAGATTATCTTAGCTAAACAACCTTCCTCAGTTCTGTGTTTGCTGATGCGTAGATAATAAGTAACTTTTTGTTTCTTATGGATGTCCTTGCATCCTTGACAGCTAGGCCCCTCAGAAGATATATATTACCAAGAATGGAATTTAGCTGACTTAGTGTAATCTCTAAACAAGCACATTTCTTTCTTATAATAATGTGAATAAAGAGGGTCCTTCAGTGTTCATATAGCTGACCCTGTACTATTCCTACACCATTCACATTAGTCATGTTCTCCAAAAGTTTCAGTTCAGTTGTTTTGAAGACTTTTCAGTTTGCTTCTAAATGTTTACTATGCGAAGCCACTGCACTTTGCCAATAGTCCTAGTGGAAATGCTGTCTGCACACCTGCATTCAAACAGCTTTAAAAAGCCCTTGAAATAACCATGCAATTCCTTCCCAGGACTTAGCTGCTTCTGGGCATGAGTGATCTGTGCTTCACTCATGCCAATGCAATAACAATTGCAATTGTGTTAGTGCTGCAACATTAAAAACTGAAGATTCTACAATGGGCTTCCGTAACTGATTTTATTAAAATAACCTGAACAGGCCAAAGCCAGAATATGAAGCTACATGATATCCTTTAGCTGTGCCTCATAAGTAATGCTATGCCATTACCAGTAGATGGCACAAGTAGCAATAACTTGCAGGCATGTTTAAATGGTAGGGAAAACCTGGGAATAAAAAGGGTGGAGCTGATAAGAGGGGGAAGTGATTGTTAAGATAAAGCACTAAGTTCTTCCAAACTTGTCATTTTTTCTTTGAGGCTTTCAAAAGAGCTTTTTATTTTAGAGCTACACATGCTTTTAATAGCCTATCATTAAAGCCCAAGCTGCTTTGTTAATTAGTTTCATAGATTATATAAAAGCTGCTTCTTAAAAATACACATGCTACATGTGCAAATAGAGAAGCAAGGAATGCTCATTTCAAAATTGTTTTCCACCAAAAATTAAACAGTAATTTACTAAGTAGTGCAGAACCCAGTCATTAAGTGCAATAAACTATTTATCAATGTATAAACACTGTTATACAGCTGTGCCAAATGTGTTAAGGACATAAATAGGGTTTATTTACTGAGACAGCCGGTGCGCCTGCAAAAAGACTAAGGCAATCAGAAATGTGTAAAAGAATAATTACTCACCGAAAGTGATGATAAAACTTTGTATCTCCCACTCTTTCCACTTACTCGATATGACTGTTAGTCCAGATCACTAACGCATCTTTTCAAGTGACCATCAAAGTTTTTTTTTTTACACCTGCATGCTATATATATGGAAGAAATATCTGGACTAATAAGACTGTAATGATCTCATGCATAAACAGAGAAAGATTAATAAAATTATTTAAGAAATAATATTTTAGTTCGTGCATCTATTATAAGCAGGAAAAAGCTTTTGTATTAGCTTTTCTGGAAAATTTCGTGGTTATAGCAATGGCTTGTTAAAGATATGTACCTTATGTTCTATATTGCCTCTATCACTATTATTTGGAAATTGTCAAGATCTGAAGAAAAAGGGATTTGTTCAGCAAAGTAATTGACTAAGGTATGCTTATCCTGAAAGAAATGGATTTTGGAGTTGTTTTGCTTATAACACAATTTCCAAGTCATTTCTTCCATCCTTCCTTCTTTCTTTATTGCTAAGCTAATCACTTTTGAGGTTTTGCTGATGCTTTAACAAGGGGCAGTTTGGAAACTACTACATAATTGCAAAGAACAATAAAGCTTTGTTGTGGCTGAATCTCCTACATGATGACTTACTCATTCTTTTTGGTATAATACAATAGTAGTCAATAAGTCCAAATATTGCTATTGTATAAGTTGTAATCAAAAATACGAGGAGTTTTGGGGTATTTGGAGATATTGGGAGAAGTATTTTCCTACTGTTTAGGCAAAATGGGGTTCTATAGTTTCTCATTCAATTCAATGTTTGAAGTTGATTTATGACAGTCATTTACTGTAACTTTGTTGCTTGTATCCTTACGATTTATATTGATATTGATTGTTTCCCGATTGCTTATTTGTACCCTATGACAGAGGTGGGTTTCAGCAGGTTCTGACCAGTTCTGGTACCAGTTCTGGTAGCGGAAATTTTGAGTAGTTCAGAGAATCGGTAGTAAAAATGCTGACTGGCCCCACCCCCATCTATTCTCTCCCTCCCAAGTCCCAGCTGATCAGGAGGAAATGGGGATTTTGCAGTAACCTTCCCCTGGAGTGTGGTGGGAATGGAGATTTTACAGTATCCTTCCCTGCCACATCCACCAAGCCACGCTCACCAAACAATGCCACGCCCACCAAGCCACGCCCACAGAACCGGTAGTATACATTTTTGAAACCCACCACTGCCCTATGACTATCATTAAGTATTAACCATTAACTATCATGATTCTTGATGAACGTATCTGTTCTGTACACTGAGAGCATATGCACCAAGACAAATTCCTTGTGTGTCCAATCACACTTGGCCAATTAAAAAAATCTATTCTATTCTATTCTATTCTATTCTATTCTATTCTATTCTATTCTATTCTATTCTATTCTATTCTATTCTATTCTATTGATAACACATTTATAAAGACTGTAGGATTTTGGTCACATAGGACTTTAAGATACCATCTAAAAACTTGTCTCTGAGCGTGAAAATATTATTGGTCCAAATTAAGATGTCAATCAATATTGTAATTGTAAATACTGCCAGTGGATGACAATTGACAATTAGTATTTATACTTTGAGATAGAATATATATATATATATATATATATATATATATATATATATATATATATAAAAAAAAAATTCTGAGATACAAAAATGCTAAGGTTCTCATTATCATCTCCTAATGTAAATATGCTACAACCAAATTTTCCATAAATCATAAACTTTATGAAACTTCCATAAACTTTATTTAATAAGCTTTAAAATCTGAACATAGCTTCACTTTAGCATGAGACCTTAGATAAAAATGTAATGATATACCTCAGTTTTTCAATCAACTTGATTGTCAGAGGAAATATAGCAAATCTCTTGCTATATTAACTACGAAAACCCCAAAGTCCAGTTGACTAAAGTCATTAAATAGCAATATTCCAAAAGAGTCCAGAGTGGAAAATTTACATGAAAATAAACAAATGTCCATTTGTTCTAGTCAAGAGTTTATCAAGGATAAACTCAAGGAGTTTATAGGATTATAGGTTCAGAAAACTGAAACCTCCATGTTAACTAACAACATCACCTTTTTGAAATATGTTCAAAATTGAAGAACTCTATAGATATTTACAAAACTATATATTCAGTTTTTGAAAATAAATTCTGGATATATTGTAAGAATTATATGCAAAGTAAAGGGATCCTGGAAATTACATTTACAGAGAGTTTAATCCCTGTAAATTTTAATGACTTCCATCTATCAATGTCTAGAGAAATATCCACATATCTCTTATTTATATTTACTATTATTATCTGAGAAATATAATTTGGACTGAGTATAATAATGTAATCATTAAAATATAGTAAGATTATACGATATTATATAACAATATGTTAACAATAAAATAATTGATAAACTCAGTACATTTGGAAAATGATAATCATTTGATATATAAATAATATGCCATTCCTGTTAGGCTTCAATAGTGAATTAGATCAGTTAAAAGACTACCCTGCAGTTTGGCTAAAGTCATTAATCAGATTCACAAAAGCTGGAATTTAAGTATAATGTTTAGATATAAACAGAAAAGTGCCACCAGCTTATTATACTAATTTATATTCATGAATTATGCCAGTCCAGACAGATGGCTGTCTAGCTTCTACATGAACACATCTACTGAAGAAAAGGCCATCATATCTTTTGGTGAATGAATTGAGTCTCTTACACTGTTACCATCCAGAAGCTTCTCCTGACACCCAGTTACAATCAGCCTTCTTAATCTCCTTAAATCAATAATAATGGATACAAAACCAAAATTGAAAAGACAACAACAGAGAGCAAATGGCAAGGACGCTGAAGAAACAGTGGACCTCCAAGTTAGTTGTTGCAAGAAGATCGCCAGACTGATTACAAACAATGGCATGACAAAAATAGCAACAATAGGGCATTAGAAATGCCACTTGCTTGCAAGCAAGAACTGATGGGACCGCAAAAAAGGCAAAGTAATAGAAAGTGAACAAGCTAAAGTGTTCTGTGACTTTAGAATTCATACAGATAAGTTACCTGACACATAACAGGCCAGACTTAACCATTATTGATAAGAAAGAAGTAAAAGTCTGTCTTAGTGGAAGCTGTACCTGGAGACAGCAGAATAGGAGAGGAAGAGCTATAGGAAATCACAAAGAGCTGCAAATAGAAGTAGAATGACTATGATAAAAAAGCAAGTATTGCACTAATAGTCATAGGGACATTGGGTGTAATCCCAAAACAGCTGGAACACCACTTCTGTCAAGTTTCCGAAAGATGCCCTAATTAATTCATGAACTATGATCCAAACTTCGAAGGAAATATAGTGATTTATTAGGAGCAACATTCCGGCAATACTGGGATGCAGTTAGGACTGATTCTGCGTAGATTTACGTTCCCCTATGACCCTGTCTCTCCCCTCCTCTCTGGCCATGTCATAAATCACATTCTCCAATTAATCACTTTGGCTGGCTGTGAACCCTAACGCCCTCCTTCTGATTGCGGTCAGAAAGAATGTATGGAATTCACTTCAGTTCTCCCTCCCTCCTGCTCATGGCAACTTGAAAGCTTTGCAAGTTGACAACTTGAACACCAGTGGTGGGTTTCACTTACCTTTGCTACCGGTTCACTTGCACCCGCCACCTTTGTGTATGTGCAGAGCATATTTGATGATGTATGGGGTGGGGAGTGGGCGGAGCCTCCTGCCACCCCTGCTACCGGTTCGCCTGAACCGGAGCAAACCGGTAGCAACCCACCACTGTTGAAAACCATTGGCAGCGCTAAAATCTGGACCAAAAATTTTTTAATTCTTTTAATAATTTTAAATTTTGTATTGGATGTTTTTTTATTCTTGGCTGTTCACTGCCCTGAGTCCAGCAGGAGAAGGGCAGTATAAAAATTTAATAAAATAATAAATAATAATAAAATCACCATCAGTCAATTGCAAAAGTAATTGCACTCGGCCTCTTGCACCCCCCTGGAAGCAACAATGGGCCGCAGGGGGATGCGCTATCCTCCTGCGCCCCGTTTTGGGCCTAGTAGACATCCCTGCAGCCTCCTAGGAGCAAAAACAGGCCACAGAGGCTGTGCCACATCTGTACCCCGTTTTGGGTTTAGTAGGCCTCCCTGCAGCCCCCTGGGAGCGAAAAGGGGACGAGGGGGCGCACTGCACCCCTACACCCAGTTTTGGGCCTAAGAGAACCTCCCTGTACTTACCTGGGAGCCAAAATGAGGCACTTTGGGACTCCTGAAAGGGTGAGGTGGGGAAGGGTGGAGCCAGCCAGCAATTTAACTACCCAAACTGGCACAAACCAGCTGAATCCCACAACTGTGTGCAGCCAACCACAGTAATTTTAATATTATGCCCAGGCTGTCTGAAATTATACAGAACCGAAACTGGTTTTCTTCTATGAGTTGCTTTCAGGTATTTGAAAGTGCTGTCATATCCTTTCTTAGTTTATCCTTCTCAGTATTAAGAGCTTGTTTAAGCAATCATTCTTCACAAAATTACTATCCAATTCTCTGCTAATCATTTTCTGAACCTACATAACATGCTACTGTGTAAAAATGCTACTAAGTAAAAATGCTACTTTTTCATAGCATTTCTCAATATGTGGTACCTAGAACCTTATATGATATGCAAAATAGGCTAAAAGGTAAAAGCAAAAAAAAAAAAGCAAAGCAAATGAAATCTTCAAATTGCATGAAAATATACTATTTTCAGAAGTGATTTTATAAGCAGTAGATTTGATCTTAGCTAATCCTTATGGCTTTTTTAATTATTAAGATATCACTTGTCTTATCCCAAAATAGAATCTATATTGACAAAGTTAAATAAATAAATAAATTCAGTACTATATACAGTCAGGTCCAGAAATATTGGGACATCGACACAATTCTAACATCTTTGGCTCTATACACCACCACAATGGAGTTGGAATGAAACAAATACAATGTGCGTTAACTGCAGACTGTCAGCTTTAATTTGAGGGTATGTACATCCAACTCAGGTGAACGGTGTAGGACTTACAGCAGTTTGCATATGTGCCTCCCACTTGTCAAGGGACCAAAAGTAATGGGACAGAATAATAATCATAAATCAAACTTTCCCTTCTTAATACTTGGTTGCAAATCCTTTGCAGTCAATCACAGCCTGAAGTCTGGAACGCATAGACATCACCAGACACTGGGTTTCATCCCTGGTGATGCTCTGCCAGGCCTCTACTGCAACTGTCTTCAGTTCCTGCTTGTTCTTGGGGCATTTTCCCTTCAGTTTTGTCTTCAGCAAGTGAAATGCATGCTCAATGGGATTCGGGTCAGGTGATTGACTTGGCCATTGCATAAAATTCCACTTCTGTCCCTTCAAAAACTCTTTGGTTGCTTTTGCAGTATGCTTTGGGTCATTGTCTATCTGCACTGTGAAGTGCCGTCCAATGAGTTCTGCAGCATTTGGCTGAATGTGAGCAGATAATATTGCCCAAAACACTTCAGAATTCATCCTGCTGCTTTTGTCAGCAGTCACATCATCAATAAATACAAGAGAACCAATTCCATTGGCAGCCATACATGCCCACGCCATGACACTACCACCACCATGCTTCACTGATGAGGTGGTATGGTTAGGATCATGAGCAATTCCTTTCCTTCTCCATACTCTTCTCTTCCCATCACTCTGGTATAAGTTGATCTTGGTCTCATCTGTCCATAGGATCTTGTTCCAGAACTGTGAAGGCTTTGTTAGATGTTGTTTGGCAAACTATAATCTGGCCTTCCTGTTTTTGAAGCTCAACAATGGTTTACATCTTGTGGTGAACCCTCTGTATTCATTCTGGTGAAGTCTTCTCTTGATTGTTGACTTTGACACACATACACCTACCTCCTGGAGAGTGTTCTTGATCTGACCAACTGTTGTGAAGGGTGTTTTCGTCACCAGGGAAAGAATTCTTCGGTCATCCACCACACTTGTTTTCCATGGTCTCCCAGGTCTTTTGGTGTTGCTGAGCTCACCGGTGCATTCCTTCTTTTTGAGAATGTTTCAAACAGTTGTTTTGGCCATGCCAAAAGTTCTTGCTATCTCTCTGATGGGTTTGTTTTATTTCTTCAGCCTAATGATGGCTTGCTTCACTGATAGTGACAGGTCTTTGGATCTCATCATGAGAGTTGACAGCAACAGATTCCAAATGCAAATAGCACACTTGAAATGAACTCTGGGCCTTTTATCTGCACATTGTAATTGGGGTAAAGAGGGAATATCACACACCTGGGCATGGAACAGCTGAGAAGCCAATTGTCCCATTACTTCTGGTCCCTTAACAAGTGGGAGGCACATATACAAACTGCTGTAAGTCCTACACCGTTCACCTGAGTTGGATGTACATACCCTCAAATTAAAGCTGACAGTCTTCAGTTAACACACATTGTATTTGTTTCATTCCAACTCCATTGTGGTGGTGTTTAGAGCCAAAGATGTTAGAATTGTGTCGATGTCCCAATATTTCTGGACCTGACTGTACAGTACAATACTCAAATTAAGCGAACATTTGAAACAGATAAATACATTATAGCATAAATAAAACATTTAAAATGTTTGGAAATGACAGAAGATAGCATTTTTAAAAGAATTATCTCATGTTTTTAATTAAAAAGTGCACTATGAATACTACATAAGTATAAATTATGTAACAATTCTTAAAGTAACAGGAATAAAATCAAACATTCCAGTTAAATTTCTGTTGATTAAAGGGAAATAGAGATGAAATTATGCAATACATAGCCAAGTCGGGAATTGTCAAGCACCTTTCCTAAATTAAAGCAGTTAAAGGCTCATATTTCTCATTCTCTCCGAAGTATCTATCTGAGCCTTTTATCTGATTAGTATGTTTATTACGAAGTGCCTTCAGGTATTTTGGGAGGAATAAAGAAAATATAACAACTAAAGATAATGGGTAGTTAGAGGATAAAGAATAATGTGAGGAGAATAAACTAAATATAATACAACATGGAGCTTAGATTTAGCCTTGTGTAAGTAATGGTCAATTTAGCTCAGAAACATAATGTAAATGATTAAGTATGTTAGCACTGTCATCTCCAAGAACCACTCAGTTTCTAATTATCTTTTATTTTCACTAATCTGAGAAGTTGAGCAGGGTTAGTACTGTATACAAATTGGGGACAGAACTAGAAAATTTTAGGGAAGTGGTTTAGTCTGTATATGGAAGTGCTGTCAGTCAAACAGTGTCGACTGGCAGCCCCCAGGGGGAGACCCTACTCTGTGGGGGCACCCGCCATCTGGAACGAGCTCCCCCCGGAGATACGGAGGATCCCGGATCTGTGCGCTTTCTGCTGTTGCCTCAAAACATTCCTATTCCAGCAGGCCGCCCTGGCCTAACCTCTCTTTTAAACTGTTTTAAATTTTTTAAATTTTATATTTGTCTTATAAATTTGGGGTGTTTTAAATTTTGTTTTCTGGGCCAAATTATTTAATTGTATTTTAATGGTTTTTTAGCATTTGTATTATATGTATTTTATCTTTTGGCTGTTCACCACCCTGAGTCCTTCAGGAGTAGGGTGGTATACAAATTCAATTAATAATAATAATAATAATAATAATAATAATAATAATAATAATAATAATAATAATAGCTGTGATGGAATGTAGCTGTAATAGGGAGGTGGATTCCCAGGAGAGAAGGGGTGCAGTCCAGAAAAGTTAAGAGGCAACTCAGTCTGGATGTTATGTGTGAAAGAAAAAAGATGAAGACAGCCCCTCCCAAATGATTTACAGAGTATATTGAATACAGTATGCAGATAGTAGATCCTCATCCTGGCAAGGTTTTGTCTACAGGTGTGAAAACAAAGCACTCAAGAAGATTCACCGCATGCCATTTGTTAAAAGAATGTCTGAGTCCCTTTTCCAAGCTGGGAAACTGATCCCTGCCCTTTGTGTAGCTCAGGGGTGTCAAAGTCACAGCCCATGAGCTGGATGAGTCACATGTTGGCCATGCCCATCCCCGTTTTAGCGAAGGGGGAAAAAAGTCATGATATATCACGTGATGATGTGACGATGCGAGTTTGACACCCCTGGTGTAGATGGTGTCTAGGCAGCCTATTTTGGGAGGTAGGGAAGTGTGACTGAACAAGTTCTTGGTCTGCCTTCCAGGATATGTGATTTTGGTACTCAATTTTGCTATTTTCAGTTAATAGCTTAGCAGAGGTGCAATTTAAGCCATCTATTATCACAATGAATTTCTCATCATTTCTAGTCTCATTGGATCATGAATTTGTGTTAATGGTTAAGGGATAGCTGAGAAATAGGGAAATAAAGTTAACCTGGAATAAAGAATTTCCTATGATTATTATTGGTTATTAAACTATTCCGTGACACTGAAAAGAAAACTGCATGAATGAATTTATCAAAAGTTGATTTCAATTCAAGCCACTTATCTTCTCAAACTTTTATATGGGCAGAAAGTTGAATAAATGTGAACATTGAGCACAATGTTGGGCTATATCATGTTTTCCCGAAAATAAGACCCTGTCTTATATTTTTTGAACCCCAAAATAAGCATTTGGCCTTATTTTCAGGGAGGCCTTATTATTTTGGGGCACATGGAGGAAACAAGAGGAAGTGGCGGGGACCGGCTGCACATGCGTTTAAATATTTTCATGGAGGGCTTATTTTCAGGGGGGGCTTATTTTAGTGCTTGCGCTCAAAAGCCCGATAGGGTTTATTATCAGGGGATGTCTTATTTAGGGGAAACAGGTTATATGCATATTTAAAATATAAATTTAAAATATGCCATTTCAAGCCTTCTGTCAGCGTTCCAAATTAGGCTCTCCAAAACCTGACACCTACAGTGTTTGATAACATGCTTTTTATTATAAAAAGAAGATTCTCCACTTACATTAGAATAAGCCATCCATCCCATTTGGCAGAACCTAAACAAAAAAAAAAAGTGTTGTGGAAATACATCTAAAGTAATAGGATATTTAAATAAAATATTAATTATATAAAGTCATTTGATTTAGGAACCTTACCAAATTGCCATGAGCTAAAATCTGTTCAAACCTGTTAAGCCTACCTCATATTTATCAAAGTGAAGCTTCCCTGTAATTATCTAGTAAATGTGTTATGAGTGGGAAGTTATTGCATGTTAAGCAAATAACTACAGAAATACCTATTAAATGTTCAGATAATTCCTTGATGTTCTTCAAACTATCTAAAATATTACTTTCTGTCCATAGCATATTTAAATCAAGTATAAACAACAAATATTTTAATCGATATTGTGACTTACAATGTCATATGAGGAGCAGCATAATTGCAATGTTTTGAAATGTATACAACCTGTTAATATTTCAACCTCTTTTCCATCTTGCTGCTTTAAGTTGGCATTAATGTCAAGTAGTAGATTTTACATTCTTTCCGCCTGCAACAGATTTGTTCTGTTCTGTTTTGTTGTTGTTGGTGTTGCTGTTTTTGTTATTGTTTTTTTAATTATCAGATTCTTCAGTAGGTAAGAGTATAAAATATATACTTTGTCTATATTTTAAAGAATTATTTATTTATTTATTATTTAATTAAATGCTGAAATTTAATTACATTTCTCACTGTCAAATGACTCTGGAAAGGTTATAATTTTATAAAAATAACAATACAAAAACATTAAAAATAGGATGTTGTTGCTAAGATTTATAAATTGTTACTGAAAATGAATTTAGAAGATGAATTTTATCTATTTATTTATTTATTAGTCCAATTTATATGTCGCCCTTCTCCATAGACTCAGGGTGGCTTACAATAAATTATAGCAATAGACTGCATACTTTTTTGTATATTTTGAATATTTGAAGCCTTGCAAGATTCAATGGACAAAAAAAAAAATATTGGTATAATATAATGCTTGAACAATGGGAAAATGTGAGAAAGAAAGGTTTAAAATTTACATTAAATTATAATTTAAAAGGAAGTTTTATAAAATGATGTACCATTGGTATTTAGCACCTGATAAATTGTCAAAGATGTACAAAGGCATTTCACATGCATTTTAGAAATGTAAATGTAAGAAGAAACTTTTTATCATCTTTGGTGGACTTGTGATAAAGCAGATAAATACTGGGATAAGGTGCATATTTTAAGATTCTTAAATTGATTCATAAATTAAATTTTATAAAATAAATTTTAAAGTGAATATAAAGATTAAACCAGAAACTTATCTTTTAGGCTTAATGGATTATTTTTTAAAAAAATCTGGAACCTTGCTGTTATATAGGTTGACAATAGCAAGAATGCTTTATGCACAAAAATGTAAAGATACTTTAATTCCCACAATAGACAAATGGAAAAAGTAATTGAACTACAAAGACGCCTGAATTAACTTCTTTAATCGAAGAAAAGAACACATCCAACTTTTTTTCTACATGAAAACCACTTTAGAGTTTTGTGCTTGAGATGGAAAAAAAACTCTTTGACTTTGGGCTTTGCTGATTAGAAGGTTTGTTGTTATAGAAATGGCCAGTATGTATTAAGTATGTAAAAGTAAATAACTGAAGATGTAGTGTTATTATTTTAATCTGCTGCACTAAAAAGAGTCAAAAGTCAATGCTTTTCCCCCCCTTTTTCCTCCTTTAACCTACACTTCTTTCTCTCTTCTTTTCCCTCCCTCATTTTCCCACTGTTTTCATTTTTATTGGTATTTTATATTTTGATAAGTTTAATAAAATTATTTTTAAAATTATACACAATTTGTTGCGGCCTACACAATTAGATGTAATCAACAAAGCAAAAATAAGTGGCATTGACTATTCCCTTGGTTTTCCAATTATCCACTTACATTATGCTCATGGTGTGATCTTGGATCCCTGTTTTGAATTAGGTTTGTACATGTAGCGGCAGTTCTCGGTCCTTAAACCGTTGAAAGCTGGGATTCAAAAACTTCAGCCTTATCGTACTATCGTGGAGATAAATGCAATTGTTTTATAGTTAGACTGCTTTTTTTGGATGGTGAAACCTAAGTTGATCTTTCCCATTTCCTTTGACATTGCTACTTTATATATCCACTTATATATTGCAAGTAACCCTTAAAATGCACAAGTTGCAACATTTAAATAAATTCTTCTGGTATTTCATCAATGCCTTCAGTTCTGTTAGAATTATTTTCTAAGCCCCATTAAGCTTTATTTCTTCAAAATGCCTGGCCCTAACTTGGTAGTAATATCAGCAATATATAGTGCTTTACATTTATGTTGTACAGTTACAGCTTTTCTTCCTAGACCTTCTTTCTCCAGTAGATATTTTCCTTCTTTAGCTTGTCTTATATCATGCCAGGACAATTATAATATTTATTATAATTATAACAATAAAAGAATATATAATAAATATTCATGAACTTACTGGCACGTGTTTGGGATACCATATTCAGTGGCTTCCATGGCTCTAACCCTGTAAGAAAGATCCAATCCAACCTGGAAGTAGATATTAAAAAGATATTGGATATTACTGATGCAGAGAAACTTGGAATCAATTAGTTTCTGACAGAAGATCAGAGAATTCTTCTCTTTCATCGGCCTTGTCCATAATGATCCTCTCTAAAAGAGATAGGTATAACCCTTAGGTATCAAATGCTGCTGGAAAGATCAGATTTCTAAGTGGCATAGTAGTAAGAAAGTTAAATATTTTATTAATTAAAGATCACTGAAGTAAAATCACGAGTTAACTAAATTTCTGCAGTATCTTCGTTTTTGTTGCAGTATTAAGTCTAATTTCCCATTTTACATGATTTTTGCTATATAAATTCCCTTGTGCTTTTCTTCTCTTTCTACACCAACGACTGCATCTCTAAGAATCTGTTCTGACCTAGGCTTTCTTAGAAAGCATAATGCACAATCTTAGTCCCAGCAAACCTCTTTTATTCATACGGCTGTGAATTATTGTCATTCACAGTCTGAAAGGCTTCACAAACAGTCTTTCAGGGAATGTTTATAAAGACTCACCTTATCTCCCTTGGAATGCTGCCAGAGAACTAATTGCCAAACACAGGGCAAAGCCAAACTTAGCACAGAGTCAAACATTTGTTCCTCTTTTATATCTTATGGGAGGGGCCAATCATCTCCAAGTCTTACTCCTGAGCCAACCCTTCTTAATTGTTCTTGTCTTCTGGCAGCACTGCGCACGCGCACACTAGGAACAGGCTCCTGCTGTTCTTCTGCCTCACTGATGTCAGATTCTAGAGACTCCGGAGGCAGCAAATAACTACCAGATGGCCCTGGTCCCCTCTCTGCCTCTGACTCAGAGCCCTAGTCGGAGCCTTCCTCAGACTCCAGGACTGGCCCATGTTACTCCCCAACCTCCTCACTGTACAAATCTGCTGCCAGCTCTGCTGGCTGCTGGCGGGCCACAACAGGATCCCTCTCTTAAAGTATTGAAGTTTGCAGATGATATGGTAGCCCTTCAAGAGTCCTTCAAGTTTTGGGGTTCTATAATCTCCCAGGATTTGAAATGGACACCTAACATTAGAACCATCATTAAAAAGGCACAACAAAGAATGTTCTTCCTGTGTCAACACAGAAAGTTCAGACTGCCCAAGGAGATGTTGATACAGTTCTATAGAGGAATTATTGAGTCTGTCATCTGTACTTCTATAACTGTCTGATTTGGTACAGCAGCTAGACTGGACAGGTATAGACTCCAATGGATAGTTAGGACTGCAGAGAAAAAAAAATTGCATAGAAGACCTGTATATTGCACACGTCAGAAAGAAGGTTGAAAAATTATCTACAGACCTCTCAAATCCTGGACATAAGGAATAGTTTATTCCCTTGTTCTATCACTCTGCTCACCCTCCTAATCCTCACAGTATTGTATTATGTTTAAGTATGTATAGCCAAGTTGTATGGCTGTAGTATTATTATTATCTTTCTCATCTTTCTCTTTCCTTAATTCATAGTTTGGAAGCATTTTTTTTCTTATATCTATACCTATATATCAAATATATTTTATATTTGTGCATATTTTTACACTGAAAAAAGTTGAAATCCTTGAGGCTAGCTACATTTGAAATCTACATTGGTTATAAATGTGAAACTGAATTTTTGACATTGAAATTCAAGCTAGATTTCCCTATCAGATTACATAAACATAAAGTGAATTCTGCATCTGATATGAACACTTGGCAGTTAAATACAAAATTGCTCATGTGCCAAAGTAGTAAATTCACCCTTTTCTTCCTTCTCACAAGTTCTGTATATTGTTTCACATTTTTGAGAGCGTTAAATTAATTTTAAGTGTGCTAGTACTGTCTTGCATTAAATAAATGGAGATTGCAATTACCATGTTTTATTAACTTCTCTGAGCACCAATTAATTTTGGAAAATACAATATGCAAGTAAACGTATACAAATTAGCAATAAAATTTCCTCATTGTTTTGTCAATTTCCCTTTTTTTAGAACTAAGAATTTGAAGTTTTGAGATTATTTGTTTACGGTAAGGATGGGAACTTATGGTCATCAGATGCAGTTTGAATGAAATTATTATCTCTGATCTCTACTCTTTTTTTAGTGAAGCGGATAGGACTCTATTCAAGGCAACAGGTGGTGGGAGACAGTTCTCCTGGTCTAATTTACAGAATAATTTACAGAACATAAGTAGGGCTTCTAAAAAAATGCTGCATTGAGGAGTTGTATGTCTGTATTTATTAAGATATTTAAAAATTTAATAGCTGGACCAGTGACAAATTGGACAATGAGTAAGAACACACAATGATAACTAATTGGTTAAAGAGAATTGGCCACTGCCTGAGGCAATCTGAGCTCTAATAGGTTGTTGTGAGAGTAAAAGGCGAGTTTCCTTGTTTCCCGCCTTTTTCCACTGTGTGCTATTTGTGCTCTCCGTGATTTACCTCATGATGTTCCTGCTGTATTGATTTACTTTATGATGCTCCTGTTTTCCTATCTTATTTATTATAAATATATTTATTTATATAAAACTGGTTCTGACTCCGTTTGAATACTGGCTGCACAATTCCGTGACAGTATTTCATGCAATACTTCCTCCATATTCTTGTTCCTCATCCTGCACATACAGATGCTTAAAAACTGAGCATATTAAGACATTTTTGAGCTCCCTCGATTTCTTCTGTAAACCTTGAGAATATACTTCTACAAACCTGTTGCTATACCTTTCTGGTATGGTTGGTTTTAATTAAGCCTTTGTAATGCTTTATATGGAGAGAATTAATATTCAATTTAGTGTTCATGCTGATATTCATTTCCTGATCATTTATGATCTACAAGCTTTCAAAAACCACAATCATCATCATCATCATCATCACCATCATCATCATCAAATAGTCACTAAGGTGAATGTTGTTGTTGTTATTGTTATTATTATTTACTTTATTCATTAAACATGAAATTCAGTTGACTGAGTTTCATGTTTAATGAATAAAGTAAATAGCAATAATAATAATAATAATAATAATAATAATAATAATAATAATTTAATATGTACCACAAAACTTTTCAATATGTACCACACTTTACATCCACAAAGTGACGTCGACAGGTTGTACCTGCCAAGAAGAATAGGTGGCAGAGGACTATTGCAAATCCATCAAACTGTAGAAGAAGAAAAATGAAGTTTGAATGATTATGTGAACCAAAGTACAGAAAAATTGCTGCAGGCTGTGAAAACGGAGAACATTATAAAAACAACAGAAACAAAGGCAGAATATAAGGAAAAATAGCTGGATGACAGATTAAATAGATGGAAAACCAAAGCTTTGCATGGACAGTACTTGAAAAACATTGAAGGAAAATGTGATGACAAATTTACATGGGCATGGCTTAAGGTGGGAACCATCAAGAAAGAAACGGAAGGTTTAATACTGGCTGCTCAAGAACAAGCACTTCAAACTAAGGAAAGCAAAGATACAAAAATCCACCAACAATCCAAACTGCCAAATTTGCAACAACAAAGTCGACACTGTTTCACATTTAACATGTGAATGCAGCAAAATCGCACAAACTGATTACAAAGCTAGACATGACCGAGTTGCTAAATTAATACACTGGTCATTATGTAAAAAATACAACTTTCCTGTATCTAAAAAGTCATGGGAACATAAAGTGGAAAAAGTTATAGAAAATGAGAAGGTGAAGATCTTGTGGGACTTTTGAATACAGATGGATCGTCACTTGGAACACAACACGCCAGATATCACAGTTGTCGAAAACCAAAATGTACAATTTATTGACATCGTAGTACCAGGATACGCCAGAGTCAAAGAAAAAGAACTGGAAAAAATAATGAAATATCACGACCTGGCCATAGAAACTACATGGCTATGGATGAAACATGTCACAGTGATACCCATTGTCATTGGGGCACTTGGTACCATGTCCAAGAATTTCACAAAACACTTCAAGAAATTGCAGCTTCCTCCAATAAAACCAGCGGAACTGCAAAAAACTGCGCTACTCGGAACATCATATATTTTAAGAAGGTACTTGGCTGATACCTAGGGCGCTGGCAGCAACCCGTATCAACCATTAGCACCAGTCAATGGTATTTGTGACACATTTTTAAATGTCCAGTTGACTGAGTTTCATTTTTAATGAATAAAATATAATAATAATAATAATAATAATAATAATAATAATAATAATTAACATTAATAATTAATAAAATAATAATAATGGCATTTTCCAGGGCGATTCCCTTTCACCCTACTTTTTATACTTTCAATGCTACCACTGACAATCATTTTGAAGAAGATGAACTGTGGATACGAACTTGCAAAGAAAGGACTGAAAATCTTGCACTTGATGTACATGGATGATTTGAAGCTGTTTGGTAAAACAAAAGCTGAACTGAATTTATTAATTGAAAACACAAAAGAATTCAGCCAAGACATTGGTATGCAGTTTGGAATTGACAAATGTGCAACAATAGCAACCAAAGCAGGCAAGATCATAGAAGAGGATGGAATAGAACTAGAGAATGAAGAAATGATAAAGGCAGTAAAATCAGAAGAAGGCTACAAGTACTTGGGGATTTTAGAAGCCTGACTTAATGCATAATAAAGTCAAGGAATTAACTTCAGCCAAGTACATTTGGTGAATTCGTAAGATATTAATGTCCAAATTGAGTGGAAGAAACATCATAAAAGCCATAAATACCTGGGCTATACCTGTGATTAGATACTCTGCAGGAATAATTGACTGGACCCAGATGGAGTTAGACAATTTGGACAGAAAAACAAGGAAGCTTATGACAATGAATCATGCCTTGCACCCTAAAAGTGATGTTGACCGATTATATTTACCAAGAGCAGAGGGTGATTGAGGACTCCTACAAGTAAAGCAGACTGTGGAAGAAGAAAAATGCAGCTTGAATGATTACATCCAGAAAAGTGAAGAACCAATGATTAAGGAAGTAAATAAAGGAGGCCTTTTAAAGACAACTAAAACAAAAGCAGAATATAAGAAAGAAGTAATTGAGCAGCGAGCTGAAAATTGGAAACACAAAGCTCTGCATGGCCAATACTTGAAAAGTATTGAAGGCAAAGCTGACCAGAAACTAACTTGGAACTGGTTAAGATCAGGAGTACTGAAAAAAGAAACAGAAAGCTTTATTTTGGCAGCTCAAGAACAAGCCCTAGCCACAAACTGCATGAAGGCAAAAATTCAACATGTTACCACCAACAGCAAATGCCGTCTCTGCAATGAAAGATGAGACAGTCGACCACCTGATCAGTAGGTGCAGCAAAATTTCACAAACTGACTACCTACAATGCCGTGACCGTATTGCTAAGATCATTCACTGGAAATTATGCCAGAAGTTTGGATTTGAGTACAGCAAAAACCACTGGGAACATCAGGTTGAGAGTTTTAGAGAATGAGAAACTCAAGATCTTGTGGGACTTTAGGATTCAGACTGACAGGCACTTGGTCCACCACACACCTGACATAACAATAGTTGAAAAGAAAAAAGTATGGTTCATTGACATTGCAATACCTGGTGATGCACGAATTGAAGATAAGCAGCAAGAAAAAAATCACAAAGTACTGAGACTTACAAATTGAAGTTGAGCGACTGTGGAAAAAGAAATCGTGTGTTGTCCCGATTGTAATTGGAGCCCTTGGAGCAATACCCAAAGGGCTACCCCGCTATTTAGAAATTCTAAATTTGCCGGACTTGAACATTTTGACTCTACAAAAAACCACCTTACTCGGAACAGCTTACATCCTCCGACGATACCTTAATAGTTCCTAGGTCCTTGGTTAGGACTCGAGCTGCTGAGCTATTAACCAGCCTCAAAGCTGTGAATCTCACTAAAGATTAACCAATAATAATAATAATAATAATAATAATAATAATAATAATAATAATAATAATTATAATTATTATTATTATTATTATTATTATTATTATTATTATTATTATTATTATTATTATTATTATTCACCTTAGTGACTATTTTATTTGATAATAGCACCTGCAGACTGTGAAGGGCATATAGGCACACATAATCCCCAAACGATTTTGCGCAAGCTGGGTCTCATATGCATATATATATGGGGGTGCGGACCTGGCGGGTATTACAGAGACCTGGTTGGGCCATGAAGGGGGAGCCCCCCTTGTTGATATGTGCCCACCAGGTTTCTGTGCTTTCCATCAGCCAAGGTCTCAGGGGAGGGGCGGAGGGGTGGCGGTTGTTATTAACGAAGGTCTTGGACCGAGGGAGGCCACTGTTCCTCAGATGGCTGGATGTGAGTCCCTCCTTGTGAAGTGGGGTCATAGGGTGCAGTTGGGCTTGCTAGTCACATACCTGGCTCCCTGCCACGTGGCAGCAGTCCTGCCTGAGCTGCTTGATGTTATAGCCGCGGTGGCGGTTGACACCCCCAGGCTTATGGTCATGGGGGATTTTAACCTGTCATCTGTTGACGAGACGTCTGAGGTAGCTCGGGAGTTCATGGCTTCCATGACGGCTATGGACCTGACCCAATTAATTTATGGCTCTACTCACATGAGGGGACACACACTGGACCTGGTTTTTGTCTCTGGACAGTGGTTGAGTGATCTCGAGATAGGGGATATAGCGATTGAACCCTTGTCATGGTCAGATCACTCCCTCCTTCGCCTTGACCTCCGAACCGCCATACCCCACCGCAGGGAGGCGGAACCGACCAGGTGGTTCCGCCCGAGGCACCTGATGGATCCTGAGAGATTTCAGATGGAGCTTGGGCCATTTCCTGAGGTTCTGGCACACGACTCGGCTGAGGACTTAGTGGGCGCCTGGGATAGAGCGGCGGCTGGGGCTTTAGACCGAGTCGTGCCTTTGCGGCCTCTGACCCGGCGCTGGTCTCACCTGGCTCCTTGGTATACTGAGGAGCTGAGGGAGATGAAGCGCCGGAAAAGACGCCTAGAGAGCAGTTGGAGGGCTAGTCGTTCTGAATCCGACCGGACACTGGTAAGATCTCATATTAAGAATTACCTAGTGGCGATAAGAGTAGAGAAGAGTAACTACTTTTCTGCTCTTATTGCGTCATCAGATAATCACCCAGCCACCCTGTTTAGGGTGACCCGCTCCCTGCTCCATCAAGGGAAGCGGGAAGATCCCTTGGAGGGTAGAGCTGAGGATTTTGTACAATATCTGTATGACAAAATCACTCAGATTCGGGAACAGCTAGACTCTGACTGGATTGATCCAGGGGAGATGACAAGGGCAGGTCCTGAGAATATTATTTGGGAAGAGTTTGATCCCATGACTCCCGAAAGCGTGGATAGGATACTGAACAGACTAAATGCAACCACATGTTTATTGGACCCGTGTCCCTCCTGGTTGGTACTGGCCTCCCGGGAAGTGACGCGAGGCTGGCTCCAGGAGATTATAAATGCTTCTTTGAGTGAGGGTGTCCTTCCCACCATCTTGAAAGAGGCGGTGGTGAGGCCCCTCCTAAAGAAGCCCTCCCTGGACCCAGCTGTGTTAGCAAATTATCGTCCTGTCTCCAACCTTTGCTTTGTTGTGAAGGTTGTTGAGAGTGTGGTTGCAGGACAACTGCCTCAGTACCTGGATGAATCGAATTATCTAGATCCGTTCCAGTCGGGCTTCAGGCCCGGATACAGCACAGAGACAGCATTGCTCGCATTGGTTGATGATCTCTGGAGGGCTCGGGACAGGGGTTGCTCCTCTGTCCTGGTCCTATTAGACCTCTCAGCGGCTTTTGATACCATCGATCATGATATCATGCTGCACCGGTTAGAAGGGTTGGGGGTGGGGGGCACTGTTTTACAGTGGTTCTCCTCCTTTCTCTCTGACCGGTCGCAGTCTGTGTTGACAGGGGGGCAGAGGTCGACCCCGAGGCCCCTTATATGTGGGGTGCCGCAAGGATTGGTCCTCTCGCCCCTTCTATTCAACATTTATGTGAAGCTGCTGGGTGAGATCATCCGTGGTTTTGGGGTGAAGTACCATCAGTACGCTGATGACACCCAGCTGTACATCTCCACCCCAGACCACCCCAATGATGCCCTCGAGGTGATGTCCCGATGCCTGGATCTGGATGGGGAGGAACAAACTCAGACTCAACACATCCAAGACCGAGTGGCTGTGGTTTCCGTCGTCCCGATATAGTCAGTTGGCACCATCTCTGACTATTGGGGGCGAGTCGTTGGCCCCCACAGATGGAGTTCGCAACTTGGGCATCTTCCTGGACTCGCGGCTGTCTTTAGAAGAGCATATGACGGCTGTGGCCAGGAGGACTTTCTATCAGGTTTGCCTGATTCGCCAATTGCGTCCCTTTCTGGATCGGGACTCGTTACGCACGGTCACTCACGCCCTTGTCACCTCACACCTGGATTATTGTAATGCTCTCTACATGGGGCTCCCCTTGAGAAGCACCCAGAAGCTCCAACTGGTCCAGAATGCGGCCGCGCGGGTGGTGACGGGAGCAATGTGGCGCTCTCATGTGACCTCCCTCCTGCGCGAGCTACACTGGCTCCCGCTGGTCTTCCGGGTGCGCTTCAAGGTTTTGGTTACTATCTTTAAAGCGCTCCATGGCTCAGGGCCAGGGTACTTACGAGACCGCCTCCTGCCACCAATAGCCTCTCACCAACCAGTTCGCTCCCATAGGGAGGGGCTCCTCGGGGTGCCGTCGGCCAAACAATGTCGACTGGCGGCCCCCAGGGGGAGAGCCTTCTCTGTGGGGGCACCTGCCATCTGGAACGGGCTCCCCCCGGAGTTACGAAGGATCCAAGACTTACGCATCTTCCGCCGTGCCCTGAAAACGTTTCTATTCCAACAGGCTGGTCTGGCCTAACTCTCCCTTTTAAATTGGCTTTTAAATCGGGTTTTTAAATCGGGTTTTAGATCTCTTTTAGATAAATTTGGATGTTTTTGGTTTTAATTTTTTGAGCCTAAATTATTTAATCTGTTTTTAATAGTCTTTAACTTTTATATGTCTTTGTATTTATTTATGACTGTTCACCGCCCTGAGTCCTTCGGGAGTAGGGCGGTATACAAATATGAAAAATAAATAAATAAATAATAAATAAATATAGATTCTTACTTTAATAAGCAGTCATTGACTTATACTAGTGGAACCTTGGAAGAAAATGTAAATTTAATTTCACATTCTTCCGCAGAAGCAATGATAAGAAAATTACACCTTCAAAAAAAGTACTTTTTTATGCCATGATGTATTGTTCCCTGATTAACTGAACAAAGTCTCAACAAAGACTCCTAAATTAGATATCGGTTATCCTCCAGGGTACAAGGTTTTCTAAGGAGAAGGAAATATTGATCCTTTGCCTAGTTTAAAGTCCATGAATACAGAGTGCAATCCATTTCAAGGGAAAGCAAAACCCATTAAACTCCTCAAGCATTCAATTAAACTATTACTTTATCTGTCTTAATTGACGCTGCTAATAGTATCATATATAATTGTTCCATATAGGCAGAATACGTATTTGGTAATGACTGTTTGCTAATTCACACTGTGACATTTAAGCAATAGTAGTAACCCTATACATAAGTTCATGATTAATGTGTGAGTCATCATCTTAGCTGTGCACTATGCTAATCTAAGATAGTTATGGTTTGTTTAAACCAAATGTGTCATATATAATAGCTAATTTTCATCACAATAGGAAATCCTTCAGAAGGTCGTTCTTATATTTGTCAAAGTCATAACAATGGTAGCACATAATTAGCAACGGAGAAGGGCAGCTGTTGCTGAAGTCGAAGAGAAAATGATGAAGAACATGGACACCGGATTAGTCAGTAATGAAGACAATAATAAGGAAAAGGCAATGGGCTGCTTTATTTTATTCCTCTGATTTTAATGGGCACCCAACTGTCAACCTGATGGGCTAACATAGAATAAAAAATAAATACATAAACAACGGAAAGGACAATACAAAATGGAAACATAGCATACCATCACTGAAGCCAATTTAGAAACATTCACTTTCTAATCATTGCAGACAGAACCACACAGTAGTCTGGTCAAATGCCCAAAACCAGGTCTTTAAAGTTTATAAGACCAATAGGGTTAGGATTGCTTGAACTTTGGAAAATATGCTGTTCCAGAGGGAGATTACTGTGAAAGAGAAGGAATGCTTCTTCTGTCCTGCAGATATTACTGGACAGCCATTTGCCTAAAATGGTATAGGGCCGTGATAGCTCACCTATGGCACGCGTGCCATAACGTGGCACACGGAGCCATATTGGTGGGCATGCGAGCGTTGCCCTAGTTCAGCTCCAATGAGCCTGGGGAGAGCAAAAAACGGGCCTTCTGGTCCCTCTGGAAGTCGGGAAATGGGCTGTTTCTGGCCTCTGGAGGTCCTCCGGGGGTGGGGAGGCCATTTTTGCCATCCCCAGGCTTCAAGAAAGCCTCTGGATCCTGAGGAAAGCGAAAAATGGGCCTACTGGGCCCACCGTGCCATCACGTGCCAAAAGTTGGGGGAGTGTGGGGGAGTTGCGCATGCATTGAGGGGGGGCTGCATTGAATTATGGATGTAGGCATGTGTGTGCACAGCCCCCCATATGACCCCCGCTTTTGGCACACAACGGCAAAAAGGTTAGCCATCACTGGTACAGGGCAGAGGTGAAATCTAAAATTTTTCCCTACCGGTTCTGTGGGTGTGGCTTGGTGGGGGGGGGTGTCCTGTGACTGAGTGGGCATGGCCAACTCGATGTCACTCACAGCCATGTCAGCCTTTCCTGACAGCCAGCTGCGGGAGAAAGGTGAGCAGTAGAATACACCGCGTGGTGAAGGGCGAGCAGGCAGCGGCTCCGCAGCAAGGCCGGAGTCGGGGAATGGGGTGGGTGGGCAGAGCCTCCAGCTGCCATTGCTACCAGTTCTCCGAACCACCGGCCATCATCGCTACCTACTCGCCCAAGCCGGTCCGAACCGGGAGTATTTCACCCCTGGTATAGGGTCTCCTGCTTGAGCAGGGTGTTGGACTAGAAGACCTCCAAGGTTTCTTCCAGTTCTATTATTCTGTTATTTCCTAAGGTCTCTCTAAATTTATTGAAATCAGTTCTCTTAATCTCCAAGACTCTAGTTTGACTTTGCTATATTGCTTCTGCTTGCATAATGTTGAATTCCAATATTCAATAGTTCCCATAACTTCACTGCTTTCTATCATTTCATCTCTATTAGTGAGAATTAAGTCCGGTATGGCTGAACCTCTAGTTCCCTTCTGTACCTTTTGGGAGACAAAATTGTCTGCTCAGTTGGTCAGGAATCTGTTTGATAATCTACTAGATGTAGAGCTTGTGGTTAACATTCCAATTACTGTTGTGTGTGCTTCCTACATATCTTATTTAACTGACTAGCAGAAAGTTCATCTATTTCCTCTGTTTGATTGGGTGGTATGTAATATGCACCTATGTCATTCTTTTTTTCCTTTTACATTGACCTGAAAAATTCAAGATGGTTTTCATTATTGTTCTGCTTTATTTCTGCAGAGATATAGTTAATTCTTATATATTGTGCAACTCCACTTCCTGTTTTATTAAGTCTGTTTCTTTTAAACAATTTAAATCCATCTAGCTATATATTTCATTCATGGGTTTCATCATTCCAAGTTTCTGTAATAGCAACAATATCATATCTGTCCTCATGTACTTGGATTTCTAGTTTATTTCTATTTATTCCTCATATTTTGTGCATTGGGGTGTAGGCATTTTTTGATTTCCCTTGTGTTTGATTTCTACATAATCTGTTTTGTGTCTGAGTTCCCCTTCTTCTTTACCACCTGTTTATAGTATTGTACTGTTGTGGTCCGCCAGCAGCCTGAGGAGCTGGCAGCAGAGTCGGACAGTGAGGAGGCTGGGGAGGAACATGCGCCAGTCCTGTAGTCTGGGGAAGGCTCAGACGAGGGCTCTGCATCAGAGGCAGAGATGGGGCCAACGTTATCTGGGAGTTATGCACAGACTCTGGAGCCTCCAGAGTTGGACATCAGAGAGGCAGAGGAACAGGAGGAGCCTGTTCTTAGTGTGCGCATGCGCAGAGCAGCCAGAAGGCAGGAACAGTT
Organism: Arizona elegans; assembly: GCA_022577455.1. NCBI lineage: Eukaryota > Metazoa > Chordata > Lepidosauria > Squamata > Colubridae > Arizona > Arizona elegans. Next base: position 64,966,821 of record JAKOOJ010000009.1, read on the forward strand.
AAAACTAAAGGGACAACTCAGGAGTAAGGCCTGGAGATGATTGGCCCCTCCCGTAAGGCTTAAAAAAGGAACAAAGGCACGTGGGCCCTTTGCAAGAAAGCAACATTGTTAATTCTGTTCCCAGTCAGCATCTCTGTTTGATTCTGAACTCCAAGTGGCTTTGCCAAGTAGATCTTTGGCAGCGTGTCAAAGGAGATAAAGGTTGGTGATTATCCCGATGGACTTTTCCCGAAGGACTTTTTGCAACTAATTGGGACTTAGCTGTGAATGAACGTAATTCACAGCTGTTGCAATAAAAGAGGTTTTTGAGACTACTCGTGTGTTTTAATGACTCAGGAAGCCTAGATCACAACAGGTACAACCTATTTGTACACATGGTATGACACACATTATCAAAAGCCTAATTTTTTTTTAATATTAAGCAACATTAATATTTTAACCACATAAACTCTATGTTAGAAACACTGACAACCCTATTAGTTTTAAATGGCTGGGGACAGAAATGTTCTGTATCAATTCTTTCTCTGTCCCCATTATTCAGTTTAAATGTTTCCCCAGAAAATCCCTGAATTTAGTACTAAATAGCTGAGTGTCTTTCTGTGATGGATGCAAACCAATGAAATTATCTCAATGTCATAAAGGGCTTTATAAGGGTTTTGATTGCATGCAGACTTGATTATGGTCCACCAGTATTACGACTGTAGGTAGAGCTTGTAAAACACTTATTTTTTTCAGTTTCCTAAGATAAAAAATTTATTTAGTTGTAGGAGAAAAAAATGCTTCTAAAAAAACTAATCAAAGCAATGTTTTATTTGCCGTAACAAGATGCCTCAGAAATCTTAGAAGACTATCAAGGATAGCACAATAAAGGAAAAACAGAACTTTCAAAGCAGGAAGCTGGAGAAACTGGAAATCAACTAGGTTAAAAAAAGAAAAGAAAGAAGTGTCAAGATATCTTTGTCAATCATGCTGAAAATCCAGAGAAAATCCAGCAAGCAGGATACACTTGATGAAGATCTTTGGCAGAAATCAAAGGGGCATTTTATAGCTGATGGGAAGAAAAAGCAAGACATATTGGAAAAAACCAAACAGCATGGCATCTAGAAATTGAATTCTCAAAGCCCAGTTAAAACAATATGGTTTCTATTTCTCTTCATAGACTTTTAAATTTAAAACAAACACTATATAGATAACACTATATAAAAATTTCTTCAACCTTGGGATAATCCAAATATTTACATTGTCTCCTTTCTATATAGATTTTCTCATCGGTTAACAAAAGTAGATTTGATAAAATTTACCTTTTAATTGAATTAGTATAACATGTAGTTATTGTAACTGTAGTATTCTGTCTAACAAGGGTTAGTAGTATGTAATGAGATCTTTCTCTCTCTCTCTCTCTCTCTCTCTCCCTCTCCCTCCTTCCCTCTCCCTCCTTCCCTCTCTCTCCCCGTGAGTTTCTCTCTATGTCTATGGACAGTGATTGCTATTCCTTTCCATCCCTTGTTTTCTTTCTTTCTTTCTTTCTTTCTTTCTTTCTTTCTTTCTTTCTTTCTTTCTTTCTTCCTTCCTTCCTTCCTTCCTTCCTTTCTTTCTTTCTTTCTTCCTTCCTTCCTTCCTTCCTTCCTTTCTTTCTTTCTTCACTGTCCTAGAACATTTAGATGGTCCTGTGTGTTACTGTTGACAGTCACTGTGGTAGACCACCAAATTTACACAACATTGCATATTACCAATCAAATACATATATGTTTTTTTTCAGTGGTAGAATTCAATTTTGTTTACTAGCGGTTCTGTGGGTGTGGCTTGGTGGGTGAAGCAGGGGAAGGATACTGCAACATTTCCATTCCCACCCCACTCCAGGGGAAGGATACTACAAATCACAATTCCCTCCCCACTCCTGGGGGAAGGATATTGCAAAATCTCCATTCCCACCCAACTCTGGGGAAAGGATTTGCAAACTCTCCACTCCCACCCCACTCTGGGACCAGCCAGAGGTATTATTTGCCGGTTTCCTGAACTACTCAAAATTTCCGCTACTGGTTTTCCAGAACCTGTCAGAACCTGCTGAATAACACCCCTGCCTTTTTTCCTTTCACTCGACTTTCAAAATGGCTTTATTTTCATGAAACCAATAATTGGTAAAGATTAAAAAAAAATGGTTGGGAAACAATGAACACATGAAACATGTAATTCTGCACATTGTTGGAGATTTTCAGAATTTCTCTGAAATGATTTTGTTGGTTAGTTTCAACATGATAAGAACAGACTTTAGAATCTCCTGTTTCAGATAGAGGTCAAAGGTCAGATGTTTTCTAACATTTCTAACATTCTTTCTCTCTCTCTCTTTCTCTGTCTCTCCTTGGAAAAGAAAATTTGTTTAAGATCAGAAGACCAGAAGCCTTAGAAGGCACAGCAGCCTATTATACTTTTAATAAGGTTGAATAATAATACTTTTAATAAGGTTGAAACAATATCAGAATGCTTTAAGTAAAATGTTTTGGGATTATTCCTTTGATCTCTTAAAAATCCAATATAGTGAGTCTCAAACATTATTTTATATACAATTAATATAAAGCATTATTTTGTAAAGAAAGTGTTACATACTTTGCCAATAGAGATGTTTCCGGAGCATTTAGAGCTGCCAGCCATTATTTGGAAATCAAAAAGTATTTTAGCTACAGATATTGACAGATGCAACATTTGGCCAACATTTACATTGCAGTTCCTCAAATAATAATGTCAAAAACATCAGAATCTAACCTTATGATTTGTTCCAATATGTACATTTCCCATATTTGTCAAGTTCTTTTACAAAATTGCCTGGCTGTTTTTGAGCATGGAATTCCCCATAGTTTTAATTCAACATGATCATTAAACTAGAGCTGGTTTAGTATTAATACCATGCTTCCTTCCTAGGTAATATAGTAATATATGCAAAAGTTTCCATATTTCCCAAGGTAATTAAGCTAATATTAAGGGATGATATGCCAGTTCTGAGATAATGTAATGGCAAAATTCCAGGAAGCAAAAGTTGTCTTCATTAATTGGGAAGGAAGGCAATACTGTATATGTAATGATTATTGTGGAACTGAGCTTCTGAAAATTAAAACTCCTTTCTTAACAATTTAAATATTTGAATGAAAAATGAGAAGGAGAGTTCCCACAAACAAACTATCAAAGCTGAACATATTATTTCTGAAAGAAAAGTCTGGGACATATATGAAAGAATTATTAAGAACAGCTGCCTGCAATTACTGCAGGTTCGAATCTCGCCAAGGCTCAAGGTTGACTCAGCTTTCCGTCCTTTCTAAGGTAGGTAAATTGAGGACCCAGTTGTGGGGGCAATAAGCTGACTTTGTATAAATATACAAAAGAATGAAGGCTATTGCTTAGTGCATTGTAAGCCGCCCCGAGTCTCCAGAGAAGGGCGGCATATAAATCAAATTTAAAAAAAAATAAATCCACATGAGGTATGAATTATGTGGACACATTTCATTTGTAAAGTATTGAAGGGAAACAATAATAAGGATATAATAAATAATACTAGAATCTGATATACTGGTATACTAGATTCTATAACCATTAGGTTCCTGTAATACATATATGCCTTGGTATTTGTATCACATATATTATGCCTTTATATTTGTATCTCCTGTAACAAACATATTCTGTTATTAGGCCTCTGTAATGTATCTGGTATTTGTCAAATGTATGTCCCTGCCATTTGACCTGAATTCATATCAATCTATCTAAAAGCATGGTACGTTATCTCAGTTGAAACTACAGCCATCAACAAAGGGATAATTTACACCTCAGCCCTAATTTATGTTTGATCTGGATAAACTCCTGCTTTCCAGAGCCAGGGGGCCAAAGTGGCCAATTGAGTAAACAAAGAAATGCTCAAGATGACTAATTGGGAAGTTTCTATTCCCCCTTGCAGGGCAACAAGGAATACACCAACCTAAAATAGGAGGCCAGAATTGGGTACTAAACTGACATTTCTGAGGGTATAAAACGACACCATACTTTCCCCAAGGTGTGGCTATTTCCTCGCATGCATTGTATCTGTATGTTCTGGATATAGTTCCAGTATTTTGTTTTTGGCCATAAATAAAATCTGTTTTTTTGCAAGCCTTGTCTTGAGTCTCTCTCTTTGGCATTCTGGTGACTCAAGTGTATTTTGGGACCTTACAGTATCTTTTCTAAAACATCCTTTGGAAAGAGAATTATTTTATCCCTTAAGTATTTCTCTTATTGTGCCTTTGACCATCCATTGGGCATAATTATTGATGTTGATAGTGGAATTTCACTATATGTTGAAATGGAAGGTAGAAGAAAGTATAAGTCCTAAAACAGGATATCAAAATTGAACAAAGGATTTTTAAAAAAAATTCTTCCATAAGCTCAGGAATCCATATGAGCGATGCGACTCTTCCTACTTTGTGGTCTCCCTCAAATACTGATTATTTCCCTTTATTAATATGAAGGTTCCTTTTCCTCAATTATGTTAAGGATGAATTTATTGGTGGAACTGAAAATAGAATTTTAAGGTAAATAGAGATTGTTTCAAACAAACAGTATCACAGCTTTTATGAACATAACCTGAAGCATTTTAAATATTCTAGCTGGAATATTCCTATCCTATCCTATCCTATCCTATCCTATCCTATCCTATCCTATCCTATCCTATCCTATCCTATCCTATCCTACCCTACCCTACCCTACCCTACCCTACCCTACTCTATCCTATTTAGTTTGTAATAACAAACATGAGACTCATGGAATTTGTACAGGAAAAAGCATGAGAAAGAATGGTCAAGAAATATTCCAATTCTGTGTATCCCTTTGGGATGAAGGAAAATTCCACAGAGAATTTTACAGCACATTCATAGTTCAAAAAATCCTATGATTCTATGAAATCATGAGGCTTTCTTCCTGAGTGGGTGTATTTGGTAGAACCATGTTATCAACTCGCCACCAGTAAATACCAGTAAATATTCTCTGCACAGTACTCCTTTTTTGTCTCCTGGTTTTCCTGTACGTAGGCTTCAATTATGTATTCAGAGTTTAAAAAATAAATAAAATCCTAAAAATTTAAACCTGAGTTCTTTGGAATAGCATTCACTTTCTTATTTATACTGTATACACCCATCACCAATCTTGCTTTTAAATGTGTTCTCAATTAACCCATTTGTTCAGGTTGTCTGGTTTCCACTGACAGTGTTTATTTCTGAGTTAATAACCATGGTACTTTTTCTCTAATTTTCATCCTTAATAGAATAACATAAAAAGACCTGATAGGAACCCTATTTTCTCATTTCATTCAATTCATTTCTCTTGCATAAATTGATTGCATTTATACATGCCTGATTCTTAAATGTTTGCAACCACAACTACTGAGTCTGCTAAAGCTACAGCAACTTCTTTGTGCCTACATTTGGTTCTAGACATTGAATGGCTCTCCATTTTTAAAGAAAATCCATGTGCCAGGATCACATTCAGCCAGCTAAGAACTTGGGGAAAAGTCTCTCTAAAAGGCTATATAATAGAAGCATATTTGTAAAATAAAAGCATATTTAATTTGGTTTTGAAAGTAATGGCATTTCTGATTTAATGAAACTATGGTGTGCTCACCCTGTCATGCACACACATACTTATTTTTACGTGTACACAAATAGTAATGTGTATAAATGAATTCCCAACTAGTTCATGAATAGAATAGAATAGAATAGAATAGAATAGAATAGAATAGAATAGAATTCTTTATTGGCCAAGTGTGATTGGACACACAAGGAATTTGTCTTTGGTGCTTTACTCTCAGTGCACATAAAGAAAAAAATAAAATATATTCATCAAGAATCATAAGATACAACACTTACAGGGATGGGTTCTACTAACCTTTACTACTGGTTCGCAACGGGAGTGTGTGTGCTTCTGTGCATGCACAGATCATCCATTATGACATCCGGGCAGGTGGGCGGAGCCTCCCGCCACTTTTACTACCGGTTTGCAAGAACTGGACAGAACCAGGAGCAACCCACCACTGAACACTTAGTGGTAGTCATAGGATACTAATAAGCAATAAAATCATACTAGGAAATAATAAAAACAGTATAAGTTGTTAAGATACAAGTAACATGGATATAGTCATAAGTGGGAAAAGATAAATACTAGTAAGGATGAGAAGAAGAATAGTAATACAGTCTTAGTAGTTAATTTGACAGTGTTGTGGGAATTAGTTGTTTAGCAGAGTGAAGGCATTCGGGGAAAAACTGTCCTTGTGTCTAGTTGTTCCGGTGTGCAGTGCTCTATAGCGTCGTTTTGAGGGTAGAAGTTGAAAAATTTATGCCCAAGATGTGAGGGGTCTGTAGATATCTTCACAGCCTTCTAAAGCTCTCAAAGTTTTTATTAAAGTCGTTGCTTTTTCAGAGAGGTGTCAATTCTCACTGCTCTTTTTTTTTTCCCAAAGACAAACTGATTTTATTTCTGTGAGTAGAAGAAGAGGGAGCATCAGACATCAAACCATGAGAGCCATCTTTCTTGCTTCACAACTTGCAGTTGTAACAGCAACCACCTTTTTGCTGGTAATATACATGGAGAAAAGTTTCATATAACTACCAGAGATAAAATAATGAAAGAGTATGAATCAAAATCATGGAACTCTGCATGTTGGGTCATTGATCATGGCAAAGTGAACGAATTGCAGTTTATCTGCATTTATTCCTCTACTAAATATTCTTCTGATAGCATGTAGTTTTTGGCTGTCTATAATTTCTGATTTGGGGAAAAACATTCAAGAGGGCATTAATTTATGATAGCCATTCCTCTGGGGTTTAAATAAAGCTGGTGAGCCCTTGTAAATTTCCAATGATTTTTTTTATTATTCTTAGCAACCACATAGATTTTATCCATAATGATCTGTCCCTTAATTTGCCCCTTTGGTCTTCAACAATATGCTCCTTGCCACTGTAAGGGACCTCACAAACAAATACAAGCTCAAAAATCCATTTCAAATTATCTTCTCACTTTAGAAATTCCGGGGATGGGAGGAAGAGAAAGAAAAATCAGCATCATGTTACTTTTCATAAAAATGCATTATTTACCATTCATAGGAAAATCTCCTCATCCCGAACAGAAAATAACTGATTCCAATCTTACTACACTTCAATCAGATCAAATTGTCTTCAGAGAAACAGATGAACAGTCAACTTCTTCTTTACTTCTTCCTTTTAAACCAACATTCAAAACAGGATTATGCTACCAGACTGGAAAATAACAGGACAAATTTTTAAAAAGTCTCTTGTTTATTTGCCAGCTCAATAAGATCTTTGTTACAAAAATGTTAAGCTATGTAGCATGTAATATTTGAAAAGCACTTTAGTCATGAACTAGGTAAATGTTTTTGTTCTTATATTGCAAGAGTCTTGGGGGTGAGCACATAATTATCTTCCCACTACTATTCTTCTTTCTTTGAAGACTGAGACAAGTGAGTAACTCTTCAGTATATTGAAAATTGGATTAGGAAATTATAGCTATAGTTTGCATTTTTGTTCTTCTTTTCGTTATGCGGCCCTATGAAAACATCTGTCTATATTCCTTTACTCAATCCACAAAGGGAGATACAAATTTTGCATGCTAAACTTATGGTTGCCCATTGTTACTGCAAGCTTCCTTGTTATTTATGGTTAGATTGCCAAGTTTGTAAAAATTTTGCTTGCTAAACTTATGGATGCCCATTGTTACTGCAGGCTTCCTTGTTATTTATTGTTTGATTGCCAAGTTTGTAAGACAATCCCCTTGGAGTTACCTGCCCCTCCCCCCACCATACCAAAATCCTTGACAATGACAGACCAGCAACATACACAGGAGAGTAAATAGCTCTGCCACTCACCATTTAATTTTTCAACCATTAATTTTATGTCAAATCCTAAAATGGTTTAAATTCCTTCCATTTTAGGGACATGGTGGAAGATTGAAGATCTTTGCATTTTGCAAGCCACTAATGATCAATCCTTGCTATGTTCTAGGAACATCCCTTTCCTTCCTGTGTCAGAGCTCTAGAGTTTGAGAGTTGAAAGATACTATTTTTTATACAGGGCAGGAGGGCAAAGCATGTATCAATTGATCAGTCAATCAAATCATTCCATCATCCATACCTATCTGAGTAAATATTTTATTGTTATTTGCATAAAACATGTTTTCTTTTAATTTTAGACTATTGACTATCACAATTATGTAGTTTATATTTTCTAATCCTTCCTTTCATTTGTATCTGCTGTTACTACGCTACTATAATTATTATTGTTACTATAACTATTATTATCCCAGAGCTATAATTGCATTCAACAATGAACTATAGGGCCACCATCAGTGAGCTGTTGGAGAGTACTACTTGGTCTGAGGTGTGGATGTTTGGGTGGTTCAGGGATGGAGAATTGTGGTGGGTGGGAGTGTGTTTGGAGATTGTTATGTGTGTTGGACCTGGTCTTTGGGTGTTAAGTGAATTTTGTTGTATGGGTATACTGTATATACATGTACAATGACAATAAAGTTATTTATTTATTTATTTATTTATTTATTTATTTATTTATTTATTTATTTATTTATTTATTTATTATTTATAAAAAAGGAAGAATGGATAGCTCATGTCTACAGTGGTATAGCCTCCCTACCAGTCTAAATTTCAGGCAGCACCTGAGTCTCAATATCGTCCCAATCTCAGCTGTAGGTATTCTAACCTAGGCTTTCCCAAACATGAAGCAGAATCCTTGTCTCAACAAAAAACCCTTTTATTTAATTTACAGTGAATTTTTCTCTTTGTCTTTCTTCTCCCACAGTCTTTCAAGATAATTCACAATTACTGACCTTTAGGATTCAACCAGAAGCATCACGGTGAGACTGGCTGGAAAATAGTGGGCTCTGACAAGCCTCGCGAAAATCCAGCCACACAAACTGCTGTCAGGGGGTCTTCGGACCAGAACATTGGGAGTATGAGGAATTAATAGAGATGCTTAAAAATATATGTGAAGCATTAAAGGGTAATAAAAAAGCAGAAGCCTGGTTAGAAGAAAATAAAAAGATAAAAAGAAGGATAAAGAGAATAAAAATGAGAAGCAAGAATGCAAGATTGAAGAGAGAATTATTGAAGATGAAAAGCTAAATGATTACATGGGATTAACAGTGGGAAAAAAGAAGGGACAGGAGGAAATATTTACTAAATATTTTCTAAAAAAGAAGTGAGCAAAGGGGAGAAAAGGAAAAGGGAAGAGACTAGGTAAAAAAAAGCAAGAGGAGTACACTGGGATTAACAGTGAAAAAAAAGAATGGACAGGGGGAAATATTTTTCAAAAAAGAAGCAATCAAAGGGAAGAGAAAGGAATGGGAACAGATAAAAACTTGGGGCGAACTATGCGAGTTATAGACTTAAAAGTAAGAGAAAGGACTGAGGAGAAAAGATATAATAAAAATAAAAATAAAAAAAGAAGAAGACAAGAGAATGAGATAAAGGGAGAAAAACATTAAGAAGTGGAATTCTGGAGAGACCAAGAAAAAATGGTTAAAAGGAGAAGAATAGAGGAAAGGAGGAAGGGAAATAAGGTATTATATTTATAGATTTAAGAGAATTATATTAACATTAGTAATTGTGAATATAACAAAGGATGATATATATTGTGTATGAAAATGACTGAAATGAAGAGATAAACTTGAAAAGTAAAAAATGTGTGATCTCAATGTAAAAATTGAATAAGATGAAGTACATTACTTATAGCAAAAAAAAGTGATGTAAAAAAATAAAAATGATGATGTATATTGTTTATTGCAAAACAAAAGTAGATGAAATATGAAGTGATAATTTGGTTTATTTATGAAAAGAATTGAAATTGTGATGGGGATTTTAAATGAAGGGTTGTAAGTGATGAAATAAGATAATTAATTGATGTTATAATAAGATATCAGGAATTAAGGAGGGAAAGTGATATTGTTTAAATTAAAAGGTTTCAATATAAAAATTGAATACGATAAAGTATATTGTTTATAGCTAAAAAAGGTGATGACGATTTTGAGAAATATATTATATAAATGGAAAAATAAGATAATTAATTGAAGTAATGTTAAGAAATTAGGATGTGTAGGGCGGATGGTAATATTGTTTATACACTATGTATTAAGAAGAGACTAAGACAAAAAAAAGTAGAGAAAAAAGAATATTATGGCAGAAATTGAAATACGTAAATTGTATTTGGAAAAACTAAAAAAGAAAACTGGAATAGATTATAATATATATATATAATTATGTTATAAGTTGTATAAGATGTGACCCAGTCAATACTCTGTTCATAAAATATGTATATAAATGAAAATGTTTAATAAAACTTGTTTAAAAAAAGAAAAACAATTACCGACCTTTATCAGGCTTGGAGAGTGGCCAGGCCGATATCTTTCACACACCGCAATACTTGGCAAGAATGCAGGAATGAATGTCTCCTGCAAATTCCACTCACCTTTCGCTCCTCTTTTATTCCCTCTGGGAAGGGCCATTCATCATCCACCTGTGGCCTTACTCCCAAGTCGACGCTTGTTCTTTAGCTGTTCCCTTTGTCTAGCAACTCTATGCATGTGCACAATGGGAACAGGCTCCAGCTGTTCATCTGCCTCACTGATGTCTAACTCCAAAGGCAGCTGATAACTGGCATACGGCCCTGGCCCCCTATCTGCCTCCGATGGAGAGCCCTCATCAGAGCCTTCCCCAGACTCCAGGACTGGCCCATGTTCCTTCCCAACCTCCTCATTGTCTGAATCTGCTGCTAGCTCCAATGGCCACTGGCGGGCCACAACACTAGGCTTCAGTACACATGTTCCTGATATTCCTGCCTCACTAAGAGAAAAAGTTTTCTTTTATATGAGACAGGCAGTTCCCTAGGAATATTTGGGAAAATAAGGCAGGTATACTTCAGAGTAGCTCTGAAAAATGGTTGGAATACCAGCCAAAAGATGGGAAAAGTCCTAGACCAAGAATCAGATGACTCTGTTTTGGAATTCAGGTTATCACTAAGATTATAGCTCTAGACTCTTCTAATCAGAAGCTGTGTCATGTTTTAAGGGTTTTTTTTGACCATATGGTTTGGTTAAGCCTTACTGTTTCTATTAGGTCCTATTATCCTGCACAAGTACAACATTCTGTATTATTTCAACTGGTTTCTAGTAGACACATTAGGATGGATGGATCAATAGGTAGATGGATGGATGGATGGTCCTGCCATAGTCCACTAATTGTCAACTCGCAAAGCATCCCTGGCCTTCTCTTGAGTTGCTACAGGCCAGGGGGGATGGGAAACCGGCAACATAGCATGGCAGCCAAAGACAGATGCACATTCCACACTTATTTCTCTCAAGGCTGTATCTCAGGGTTACCTACAGCAGCTGGAGGGGAACGACCTCTACAACCCGCAAAATTGCTCCGTTGGCGAATGTGTTTGTTTGTTTGTTTGTTTTGTTTGTTTTATTTGATTTGTATACCGCCCTACTCCCGAAGGACTCAGGGCGGTGAACAGCCAACAATAAAATACATAGATACACAAAATTTAAAAACCCAATAAAATCAAATTAAATTATTTGGCCCGGACAAATTAAAACACCCCGATAATTTAAAAACAGATTAAAATTTAAATATTTAAAAAGGGAAGAGATTAGGCCAAGCCCGCTTGATGGAATAAAAAGGTCTTCACAGCACGACGGAAGGAGCGCAAATCCGGGATCCTCCGTATCTCCGGGGGGAGCTCATTCCAGATAGTAGGTGCCCCCACAGAGAAGGCTCTCCCCCTAGGGGCCGCCAGTCGACACTGTTTGGCTGACGGCACCCAGAGGAGTCCCTCTCTATGAGAGCGTACTGGCCGGTGGGAGGCTATTGGTGGTAGTAGGCGGTCCCGTAGATAACCAGGTCCTAAGCCATGGAGCGCTTTAAAGGTGGTAACCAAAACCTTGTAGCGCACCCGGAAGACCACCGGGAGCCAGTGTAGCTCGCACAGGAGAGGTGTTACATGGGAGCGCCATGTTGCTCCCATTACCACCCGCGCGGCCACACTCTGCGCCAGTTGGAGCCTCCAGGTGCTCCTCAAGGGGAGCCCCATGTAGAGAGCATTACAATAGTCCAGGCGGGAGGTGACGAGGGCATGAGTGACCATGCGTAACGAGTCCCGATCCAGAAAGGGACGCAACTGGCGAATCAGGCGAACCTGATAAAAAATCCTCCCGGTCACGGCCGTCAAATGCTCTTCTAAAGACAGCCGTGAGTCCAGGAGGATGCCCAAGTTGTGAGCCCTATCCGTGAGGGCCAATGATTCGCCCCCAATAGTCAGTGATGGCGTCAACTGACTATATCGGGATGTTGGAAACCACAGCCACTCGGTCTTGGATGGGTTGAGCCTGAGCCTGTTCCTCCCCATCCAGATCCGTACGGCCTCCAGGCACCGGGACATCACTTCAAGGGCATCGTTGGGGTGATCCGGGGTGGAGATGTACAGCTGAGTGTCATCAGCGTACTGATGGTACTTCACCCCAAAACCACAGATGATCTCACCCAGCGGCTTCACATAAATGTTGAACAGGAGAGGCGAGAGGACCGACCCTTGCGGCACCCCACATATGAGGGGCCTCGGGGTCAACCTCTGTCCCCCTGCCAACACAGACTGCAACCAGTCAGAGAGAAAGGAGGAGAACCACCGCAACACAGTGCCTCCCACCCCTAACTCTTCCAACCGGTGCAGCATGATACCATGGTCGATGGTATCAAAAGCCGCTGAGAGATCTAACAGGACCAGGACAGAAGAGCACCCTCTGTCCCGAGCCCTCCAGAGATCATCAACCAACGCGACCAATGCCGTTTCCGTGCTGTACCCGGGCATGAGACCCGACTGGAACGGATCCAGATACGTCGTTTCATCCAGGTGCTGGGGGAGCTGTTGCGCAACCACACTCTCAACAACCTTCGCCACAAAACGAAGATTGGAGACTGGACGATAATTTACCAACATTGCCGGGTCCAGGGAAGGCTTCTTGAGGAGAGGCCTCACCACCGCCTCTTTCAAGGCGGCAGGAAAGACACCCTCACCCAGCGAAGCATTTATAATCCTCTGGAACCAGCCTCGTGTCACCTCCCGAGAAGCCAGCACTAACCAGGAGGGACACAGGTCCAATAAACAAGTGGTCGCGTTCAGTCTACCCAGAATCCTGTCCACGTCCTCAGGGGTCACAGGATCAAACTCATCCCAGATAACATTCTCAAGACCTGCCCCAGTCCCTCCCCCTGAGACTACCCAGTCGGAGTCCAGATCTTCCCGAATCTGAGCGATTTTGTCGTACAGATATTGAACAAAATCCTTGGCTCTACCCTCCACCCTTGATGACACACCTGGGGGAGGGGGGAAAGTGGGGAAACAGGGTCATAATTGGAGTGTAAATTACGTAGGGTAAGAGCTGGCTTCACTTGAGAATGTGCTGACATGAAGCTCCTAGTAAATAACTGGATTTCTTTTGAAGCTTGGCTCGAGATTCATAATTTAATTAGGGCATCCATCAGAATCCTGACACTAATTCTAATGGGCCACTACCAGAGTATGGTTTTACGAGGAATATTACCTGTATTTTATAAATTAGGTTTCATACATCATTGAGATTTTTTAAAATAAACTTTGAATATGTTCATACAGGTATTCCTTGACTTACAACCACAAATTGAGCCCCAAATTTCTGTTGTTAACCAAGATATTTGTTAAGTAAGTTTGGGCCCATTTTATGACCTTTCTTGCCACAGCTGTTAAGTTGATAAGTTAATAAGCCAGTTCTTAATTGAATCTGGCTTCCCCCTTAACATTGATGGTCAAAAGGTAGCAAAAGTGATCACCTTTTGGAACCATGGAACAGAATGATGATCCAACAGAACATCTTCTATTTAACAGTCATTCCAAAAAGATCTCGTCACCAACAAGAAAAAGAAAAAAGATCCCGTATGAATAGAATAGAATTCTTTATTAGCTAAATGTGATTGGACACACAAGGAATTTGTCTTGGTGCATATGCTCTCAGTGTATATAAAAAGAAAAGATACATTCATCAAGAATCATAAGGTACAACACTTAATGATAATCATAGGGAACAAATAAGCAATCAAATCATACTAGGACACAGTCAATATAAATCGTAAGGCTACCAGCAAAAAGGTTACAGTCATACCGTCATAAGTGGGAGGAGATGGGTGATAGGAATGATGAGGGTAGGAGTTGAAACAATTTATGTCCAGGATGCGAGAGGTCTGTAAATACTTTCACAGCCCTTTTTTTTGACTGGTGCAGTATACAGGTCCTCAATGGAAGGCAGGTTAGTAGTAACTGTTTTTTCTGCAGTTCTAATTATCCTCTGAAGTCTGTGTCTGTCTTGTTGGGTTGCAGAGCCAAACTGGACAGTTATAGAGGTGCAGATGACAGACTCAATAATTCCTCTGTAGAACTGGATTTAGCAGCTCTTTGGGCAGTTTGAGCTTTCTGAGTTGGCGCAGAAAGAACATTCTTTGTTAAGCTTTTTTGATGATGTTTTTGATGTTAGGTGTCCATTTTAAGTCTTGAGATATGATAGAACCTAGAAACTTGAAGGAATCTATATTTCTCCCATCTAGGTTCTACCATTGTAACATTATAAGTATAGAAGTGGTGGATTGCTACCAATTCGCCCTGGATTGGGGAACCGGTAGTGGCGGTGGTGGGAGGCGCCACCCACCCACCCAGATGCTCTGCATATGCCCATGAGCGAACCAGTAGCGATGGGTTTTGAAACCCGCCCCTGAAGTATAAAATTAAAATTGTTGACATTATAATATTTACTCCACCTTGTGCATAACCCCTCATCATTTGGTTATTCAATATTATTTTATCTTACTCAATGTGATTGGATCAAAACAAAAACATGTCATCTTAAGGAAAGTCTCTAAACTTTTAACTAAGGCTATTTTTCCTCAGGGGACAATGTTCCTAGAAATAACAGAATTTACCGCTGCCAAAATGTAAGGAAGACTTTTTTTTTAGGCCTGATATATCATTAGACATCAATGAAAAACAAGGAATGACCTGACTTGTGCGTGTCAGGAGTTGCCTCAGTTTTCTGGACTATCATATCTGCTGGAATAAAGCCATGATTTCTGAAAGGCTAGTTGTCTTGTTGCTAGGATACACAGTGGAGATAAAATTCAAACTGCCATTCAAGCTTGGTGAAAAACTAATACGGTTTTCTAAGTTGCATTTAATTTTTGTCTGAAATTTATTATACTTTTGTAAAAGCTGTGTGATGAAACAGAAAGAAATAGGGTTAAAGAACAAACGTGGAGGAAATGAAAATATAACTTGAAGAATTAATATTTATTGGTTGCTTGAAAAATGGCAGATATTCAGCCTTTTTTTTTTACACCTGCCAGCAGAATCATAAAAAACAGAACATTTTCTAATGGGTTTCTGTGTTTTTATTATTTCATCCAACATTAAAACCATGCCAAGAATCTTTTCTTTCCATAATACCCATAAGCTAGTTTCAATTTTGTATTGGTGCCATGTATATTCTTTCTTTTCAGTGTATCTGCATTTTTTCATTTTTTTACAACATTGTTCCTATGAAGATTATTTTCTATTGTTAACAATTTCTTTTTTCTTGGAACTTTGGCTTTTACTGATTAGATGAAGAATTAAGTACCCTGTTTTTCCCGAAAAGAAGACATCCCTTGATAATAAGACCAATTGGGCTTTTGAGCGCATGCACTAAAATAAACCTCCCCCCGAAAATAAGCCCTCCCCAAAAATATTTAAATGCAGAGCTGGAAATCAGGAAAGGCAGCAAGAATTTGCTCCATGTACCCCAAAATAATAAGACCTCCCCAAAAATAAGGCCAAGTGCTTATTTCTGGGTTTAAAAAAATAACACATGGTCTTATTTTCAGGGAAACATGGGTATCCAGAAGAATTAAAAATGATTCAGTAAAACATATGGCTACATTAGAAAGTACAGGGAATTAATAGCCAATTTGAAAAGACTGTGGAAGACTGGTTTGTAGATGGTAACTGCAGCAAAACGATTATATGCACAATGATGAAGACATACTGAAATACTTCATAATGGAGAAGTAGATTGTGAATTTATCAGAATTGGCAAAAATGCCAAAATTGATCTGTTTGACCAGGGAATAAAACAATATGTTCATTTATAAAAGACTGGAAACTTTTTACATGTTGCAGAAAATAGAAAAAACGAAATGATAGTTTTTGGATTTGCTGATGAAAATTGTTGATTATGGGAAGAAAAGAACCATGTAATGTGAACTTAAAGAGGGAGAAAAGATTAAGTCTGTTTGTTCTACTCCAGAAATTAGTGCTTTAAATATTTCTTCTTTTTTTAATCTCTATATTATTTCTTGCACTTTTTCCTTAATTTTTCTTCATATACAATAAAGGTAAAGGTTTCCCTTGCACATATGTGCTTGTCGTTCCTGACTAGGGAGTGGTGCTCATCTCCATTTCAAAGTTGAAGAGCCAGGGGTGTCCAAAAACGTCTCTGTGGTCATGTGGCCGGCGTGACTAAACACCAAAGGCATAGGGAACTCTGTTACCTTCCCACCAAAGGTGGTTCCTATTTTTCTACTTGCATTTTTTATGTACTTTCGAACTGCTAGGTTGGCAGAAGCTGGGACAAGTAACGGGAGCTCACCCTTTTAAACAACACTAGGGATTCGAACTGCTGAAGTGCTGACCTTTCAATCAACAAGCTCAGCATCTTAGCCACTGAACCACCATGTCCCCTCATATACAATAGTTTCATATTTATCTCTATTTCTCTAACTTTTTATCTATCTGGGGGGGATGGTCCTTGGTGCTCTGTGAGCTTGGTTGTTTTCTTGCAGAAATTTCATTAGCCAAATTAGGTAGCATCATCAGTGCTGGTAAGGGATAATAGTCTTGCTCACAATTTATATCTTGGTGGTTTCCCCTGTCAGTGTTGGTGTGAGTGGTCTTATGGTTTTTTGGTTGGATTGTTTATTGTTAGCTTGTTTGGCAGATCCTTGAATAATAATATGCATGATATTGTTTACTTCTTGATTGTTGGTCTGAGGTTAATCTTGGTGTTAATCTCTGCTTAACTGGATGTTGATCGCTGGTGTTTTCCTTTGACTTGTTGACTGTGTCTTTTGAATGGTATATGGATGTTGTTTATGCTGACTTGGTCTACGATGGTCATGGTTCCCCAATTAAAACTATGATTAAATCTGGCTATGTATAATAAAGAGTTTTCATCATATTTTCTGACTGTTTGTTGCATTCCGGAATGCATGGATGGAATGCATGGATGAATTCTGATAGTCTTCTGCCTATTTATCCATGCAGTGGCTGTTGTAGTCTTTACACTATATGTTGTAGGTGACTCTGGTTTTTTTCTTCTTCTGGGGTTGTGGAGTCTTTTGGTTTACTTAGGATCTTTTGTAGTGCTTTTGTTGGTTTGTATGCTACACTGATGCCATGTGGTCATAATAGTCTGTTGGTGGTTCCTGAGGTATTTTTGATGTATGACAGTGATATCTTTTTTACAATTGGTGTTGCTTGTGCTATGCTGGGTTGAGTGGTCAGGTATTTTTTAATGAAGTTGTGTGGATACCCATGTTGTTGGAAGATGTATAGATGATTTGTTTCCTTTTTCTGCTGTTCAGAGTTGTAGCAGTTCAAACACCACCGCAATCAATGTAAGGACTGCAACAGCCACTTCATAGGACAAACAGACAGTAGATTAGTAGAAAGTATCCATAAACACTAACAGCCAGAAGTCATGATGAAAATTCATTATTTTCACACACACACACACACACACACACACACACACATTCTCCTTCTTTGTATTTTATTTTATTCAAAGGAAAGTTAAAATACAAAACTCAAAAATAAATAAATAAACAAAAATACAAAATAATCAAGACATTAAAAAAGTGAATTGAAAAGAAGAAAAATCAACACATATACACATGATATTCCCTCTAATTCAGGGGTGGACAAATATGGCCCCTTTATGACCTGTGGACTTCAACTCCCAGAATTCCTGAGCCAGCTTGGCTGTGTCAGGAATTCTGGGAGTTGAAGTCCACAGGTTGTTAAAGGGCCACATTTGCCCACCCCTGCCCTAATTGAATACTGACTAACACATTATTACAATATTGGTTCCCATCCCTTGTGAAATAGGCCCCCAAAATTTTTAAACCAGTAAATATATTTGAAGGCATAGTAATCTGTGGGATTGACTATTTTTGTAAGGTTCTCAGCCACAACTTTGATTTTTGCTGCAAGGAGACAATTATCTCCCTAAATTAATTGTCCAGTCTACAGATGGCTGATTCTTTTATGCTTTCCCCACATTTAGTAGTCAATGACTTACATTTGTGAGGAGAGAAAAAAAAAATCTTATTCGCTACATACTGTATGGTATTATTTAGATGTGGACAATTGCTTGGTATATGTTAGATCGGCGCAGGAAAGGAAGACGTGACCAGCTCGTTACATTAGTAACTTTTATTGAGTACAAGAAACAGTAGCAAGACTGGCTGTGCGCTGCCGGGGCTCTCCTTATATTCGCTCCGGCAGACGCACCACCCCCTGACAGGGATTCAAATCTTCCCGCCCGGTGGCTGGCAGCCAATCCGGGCGGATGTCCTTATAAGGACATAACACTCCTCCCCCCTAGTCCAATGAAAAAAACAGTTCAGAGTTCGTCAATAAACGTGACGTAGTCCCGCAGATACGTAGGACGCCTAGGCACCCTACTTGACCTGCGCAGTCTCATTTCTTCCGCGTCCCCGCCCTGGACGGACGGGGTTCCTGTGGCTCCTGGCTCCTTCCCCGGAACCGGGCTCGGTTCGGCTGGCGAGTGTGCGGGGTCACCCTCAGCGCCTCCGGCCGGACCGCAGACCTTGGATGGCTGGTTCTGGTGGTCTTCCTCCTGGCCTGTGGATCTTTTGCCTCGGCGGAGCTGTTCGGTCTCGACCCGGGAAGAGCGTCTGAGTCTCGGTAAGACCCCGGCTGTCACTTGCTCTTCCTGGGTCTCCTGGTGGCTGCGGTTCTGCTGCGGCCCGGTTCGCTGTGGTCCGGAGGGTGGTTCGGGCCAGTGCCCTTGGGTTCGGTCTGCTCGCTGTGGGTAGTGTTGGTTCGGGTAGCAGTGTCCGACCTTGCAGGGGTGGCGCAGGTCTCCTTTGCCGGGCTGGCGCTGGCCTTCCCCGTCGGGTTGGTGGTGGTCGACCTGGTCGGGGTGTCGTTGTGGGGCTTCCTCCTCGGGCTGGTGGAGGTCTCCCCTGCCGGGGTGGCGCAGGCCTCCCTGGCCGTGTTGTTGTCGGCTTTCCCTTCCCCCTAGTCCCTGGTCTACCGCCAGTTGGTGGTTGGGGTCGTCTGGGTTGGGTTGTTGTTGCCGGGTTGTTTCTTGCGTTGGGCGGGGGTCCCCCTCGCCGGGGAGTCGTGTGCCACCCTCGCCCATGTGCTGTGGTGTGCCCATCTGCGAAGGTCCCCGGTCTACTCGCCTTGCATTGAGGTCTCCCTGGTAGGGCTGCCGTGGGTTGCCTTCACTGGTAGGGTGCGGTGCTCCCCTTCTGGGCAGGTCCCGGTCTACCTGCGGGCTGGGTCGGGGGTCCCTGGCCCTGCTGTGCCGGGTGCCCACCTGGTTGGGTTGGTGTTGCCATCCCCCGTGTGGTTGGCCCCGGTCTACCTTGCTGCACTGCCGACGTGACAGTGCCTGGTAGTGTGCTGGGCCGACCTCGTCGGGATGGCGTTGCTCGGCCTCGCAGGGGTGTGGTAGGCCTACCTCGTCTGGGTGTTGTAGGCCTACCTCGCCAGGGTGTTGCAGGCCTACCTCGTCTGGGTGTTGTAGGCCTACCTCGTCAGGCTGGTTTTCGTGTGCTCCCCCCCACCTTTTCCGGAGTTGGTCGATGTGACGTCTCACGACCTGTCCATCTTCCAACTCGACGGTGTAGGATTTGGGGCCGGTTGTGCTGGCAATCTTCCCCTTCAGCCACTTAGGAGAGCCGTTGAAATTCAGCGCGAAAACTGAATTCCCTTTGCTGAAGGCGCGAAGCGGGCGGCTGGCGGTTGCGGTCACTTCCGGGCTGTATTGGGGGTGCAGCCGGTCCAAGGGTGACCTCAACCTTCTGCCCATCAGGAGTTCGGCCGGGCTCTTGTGGGTGGTGGCATGCAGCGTGATGTGCTGGGTGAGGAGGAAGTTGTCGATGCGTTCTTGCCAGTCTCCCGGGCCCATCTTGGTGAGGGCTTCTTTTGTGAGCCGGACCATCCGTTCCGCTTGTCCGTTTCCGGCTGGCCTGTACGGAGCGGAGAGGGCATGGCGGATGCCCAGTCCTGCCAGGAAGGACTCCATGGCCAGGGATGTGAGCTGGGGGCCGTTGTCCGAGACCAGCACGTCCGGTAGTCCGTGGG
Source organism: Arizona elegans (assembly GCA_022577455.1). Classification (NCBI taxonomy): domain Eukaryota; kingdom Metazoa; phylum Chordata; class Lepidosauria; order Squamata; family Colubridae; genus Arizona; species Arizona elegans. The sequence continues at coordinate 64,987,310 of JAKOOJ010000009.1, forward strand.
TGGCAAACAGGCGGCGCAGGGCTCGGATCGTCGCTTCTGTTGTGGTAGATGCCATGGGTACCACCTCGAGCCACTTGGAGAAGGCATCTACCACGATGAGGAGGTGCCACCCTTGCATCGGGCCCGCGAAGTCGATGTGGACCCTCGACCATGGGTTGCTGGGGGTCTCCCAGTTCGTGACTTCGGATTGTGGCGGTGCTGGGCGGACTTCTTGGCACGGGTCACATCTGGAGACCCATTGTTCAATGTCTCTGTCCAGTGAGGGTCACCAGACGTAACTCCGTGCCAGGGCCTTCATGCGGACGATGCCTGGGTGCCCGTTGTGCAGTGTCTCTAGCGTCCGCCGTTGCAGAGTGCTTGGGATCAGCACCCTGTCTCCCCATAGCAGACAGCCCTTTATGGTGGACAGCTCCGTCTGTTTCCTGGTGAACGGGCTGAACCTCTCTTCCGTCTGTTTCGATGGCCACCCCCTGAGGATCCAGGACCTTACTTGGCGGAGGGTGGGGTCTCTCTGGGTGTGCGCGGCCACATCTGCGGAGGAGACTGGACAGCTGGCGTCGTCATCTATGTGGAATAGATGGAGCGTGGGGGCTGGGTCTTCCACCGGGTTCTTCGATGGGCATCTGCTGAGTGCGTCGGCGTTTCCTATGGCTGTGCCTGGCTGGTGCACAAGCCTATAGGAGTAGCCGGCCAGGAAGATGGCCCATCTCGTCATCCGCGGGGACATGAAGGTCGGGGTGGGTTGGTCGCCTGCGAGGAGTCCCAGGAGTGGCTTGTGATCGGTGACTATTGTGAAGCGCCTTCCATAGAGGTATTCGTGGAAGCGCTTCACTCCTGCCACGATGGCCAGGGCTTCTTTGTCCAGCTGACTGTAGTTCCGCTCTGCGCCGGACATGGTTTTCGAGAAGTAGGCGATGGGGGCTTCCGTGCCGTTGGGCAGCTCGTGGCTGAGGACTGCCCCCACCCCGTATGGCGACGCGTCGCAGGTCAGTTTGATGGGGAGCGTCTCGCTGTATTGGATGAGGACGCTTTTGGACGTCAGTAGTCCCTTGATGGCCCGGAACGCTGCTTCCTCTTCCTGGCCCCACTTCCAGGAAGCCGATTTCCCCAGCAGGCGGTGGAGTGGCTCAGCAACTGTGGCTTTCTGTTTTAAGAAAATGGCGTAGAAGTTGAGCAACCCAAGGAAAGCCTGAAGCTCCGTTTTGTTTTTTGGGCTTGGAGCTTCATGGATTGCTTCCACTTTTGATTTGGTGGGGTGGATGCCTGTGCTATCAATGAGGTAGCCCAGGAACTCGACTTCCTGTACTCCTATGATGCACTTGTCCCGCCTGACCCTCAAGCCCTTGGCCTTGAATCGCTGCAGGACAAGCCTGAGCCTTTCAAGGAGTTGAGCTCTTGAGTCACCGGAGACGAGCACATCGTCGAAGTAAGGCACCACCCCTGGAACGCCTTGGAGGAGGCGTTCCATCATGGATTGGAAGATGCCGGGGGCAGCGCTGACTCCAAATTGGAGCCGGTTGCATTTGAATGCCCCCCTGTGCGTGACAATTGTTTGAGCCTCCGCCGTTTTTTCGTCCACTGGCAGTTGCTGGTAAGCCTGGCCCAGGTCCAGTTTCGCAAAAATTGATCCAGATCCCAGGGAATGCAGCAGGTGTTGCACCACTGGGACTGGGTATGCGCTCTGTGCCAACGCCTTGTTGATGGTACAACGGTAGTCGGCGCAGATGCGCACAGACCCATCATGCTTCAGTGGGGTCACAATGGGGGTCTCCCATGAAGCATGATCGATCGGTTCCAGGACGCCCTGGGCGATCAGCTTATCCAGCTGCTCATCTACTTTGGGCCGCAGGGCAAACGGAACTCGGCGGGGCTTGAGCCTAATTGGGGTGATTCCCTTGTCCAGATTGAAGGAGATTGGCCTCCCCACAAATTTCCCCAGCTTACCATCGAAGACTTCCTTGAACTCTTCGATGAGGTAGTCGAGTTCGTCCCTGCCAATTTGGTTGATGCCCTCGATTGAGAGCCCCAGCGGCTTGAACCACTCCACTCCTAGCAGGTTCGGTCGGCTGTCCCGTACGACGGTGATGGGGAGCTTGCCTTCGAACTGCTTGTAGGTGACCCGGATGTTGGCTCTTCCTAGCACTCCGATGGGGTTTCCCCCGAAGTCGACGAGCTTGGAGTGTAGTGGCTTCAGCTCTCGCTTGGTGATGCTGGGTTGCAGGCGCTTCAACTGCTGCCAGTCCATGATGGAGTAGACCGAGCCGGAGTCTACCTCCATTTTGCAGGGTGCTCCTTCCACGTGGATGGTCACATGGAACTTGGTGGCACTGTCTGACGTCGTGTGAGCGATGGTCGTCTGGTGGACCGCTCCGCTCCGGGGAAATTCGTCGTCTCTGCGTCTGGAAGGGCCAGAGGACCGTTTGGATGACCTCTGGTAATCCTTCCGATTCTCGCGGGGATGGTGGCTGGAGGGCTCTGGGGCTGGTTCCTCAGCTCTGCAAGCTTCGGCGATGTGACCCCTTCTGTTGCAGCGTCGGCAGGTCGCATCTCTCCACTTGCAGGTTGCTCTGGCATGGTCCCCTCTGCAGCTGGCGCAGCGCTCCCCTTTGTAGTTCCGTTGGGTGGTTTCCCGCCTTGGGGGTCTGGATACCTTGTGGACGGTGGACTCTCCCTCCGACTCGGATCCAGCCGTGGAATCCTCTGTTGAAGATTGCTCTGTGGAGCGAATCTTGTGGATTCCCTTGGCTCTGCTTACTGCGGCAGCTGCTTTCTCCGAGATTTCGGATGCGGTGGCTTCCCCCACCACATCCTTGAGCACGAGCTTCTTCCTGCTCAGGAATTTCTTTTGCAGGCCTCTGTCCCTCATGCCGAAGACCCCGCGGTCAGTGATGGCATTGTCCACGTGGTCGAACTCACAGCTGGCTGCGATCTGGCGTAGGGCGGCCACGAATTCCTTGATCGTCTCACCCTCCTTCTGGTCCCGTTGGTGGAAGGTGAAACGGTTCGCCACTGGTGTTCCTGTTGGGGCATAGTGGTCCTCCAGGATCTGCAGCAGGTCTGTCCATGGCACTTCTTCGATGTCTCGTGGTGCTACGAGATCGATTGCCATGTCGAGGACCTCGGAGCCGCAGTTGGCCAGGAAGATGCCCTTCTTCCGGTCATCGTCGGCATCCCTGATGTTGTTGCCTCTCAGGTATTGCCGGAATTTCACTACGTAGGATTTCCACTTGTCCTTCCCTGGGCGGAAAGGAGCAAGGGCTGGCAAAGTGACTTCAGCGGATGCCATGCCTTTGGAAATGCCTACTGTAGTTCCCGGTGCCGGAGTCTTGTCTTGTTGGCTTGGTGCCGCGAGGTTTGTTCTTCTCTCAGTCCTTCGTCGCCAGTGTTAGATCGGCGCAGGAAAGGAAGACGTGACCAGCTCGTTACATTAGTAACTTTTATTGAGTACAAGAAACAGTAGCAAGACTGGCTGTGTGCTGCCGGGGCTCTCCTTATATTCGCTCCGGCAGACGCACCGCCCCCTGACAGGGATTCAAATCTTCCCGCCCAGTGGCTGGCAGCCAATCCGGGCGGATGTCCTTATAAGGACATAACAGTATATGTAAAAATTGTATTAGGCATGTGAATGTTTTTCCCCTTTGAAGGGAAACTCTGACGGTATCAGAAGTTACCGTGTAACTAGGGATTAAAGCATCCACTTTTTCTAAGCAATAATTTTACCATGTATCTTCCAGGACAGCATAGCTAGTTGCTATACTGTTGGCCTTCAGCTTCCTTAGTCAAGCTAACATGGTGAGCTGGTTTTTGTTTATATGTTTGTTTGTTTTAAATGGTGACAAGTATCACTAAAACAGCCAGGCTGAAATAGATACATCAGCTTTTTCCACCTTGGAAAGTTGATAGACCGCTACTTCAAATAGCTTCAATTTATCTGTCAGAACATGATATATATTTGTAACATTATTTCTGAAATTGCAACTTATTTTTATCACCTCAACCAGCTGGATGACTCTGTCACAATTCACAGTACATATTGAAGCGGCGGAAAAGAAAAGTGCTAGAACAATTTCTGAAGTTACTAGTTATCATAACAGAACTATTTTTCCCCCAGAAGTTTATTTTTAGATGAGATGGGATTGGGGTAGAGAATGAAAGAGAGTATTTGCTTTCACAATATTCATGTTAGCCATAATATCATCTCTCAATACATGTCAAATTAGTTTTTATATCTTGCAATGTAAGTAAGTCCAACTCATTTGATGTATGGAAGTTAGTAACTAGCCTTGTATTGATTGTCATCGAACATAAAATAATAGGTGTCATTTTTGATACTTCAATTTTTCCTTCCATTTTCTTCTTATTGTTATTATGGTTTGTCATATAAGTTAGATGGATGTTTAGACTGGATTTGACATTTTTATCCACCTATTGAGTCCTTCCCACATAGGCAGATGTGAAAGTTTGATGGCAAGCAAGAACTGGTGGAATAATAAAACAGAGCAAGCAATAGAAAATGAACAAAAAACCTAAAATACTCTGGGACTCTAGAATTCAAACAAACAAGCATCTACTACATAACGCCACAGACTTAACAAGTGTTGATAAGAATGACAAAAAAGTGGGAAGTAGACATGGCAGTACCTGGAGAAAGCAGAATAGAAGAGAGAGAACTGGAGAAGTTAACAAAATACAAAGACTTGCAAAAAGTAATAAAATGACTAGCAAAACAAAGCAAAGATAACACCAGTAGTAATAAGCGCCTTGCATGGAATCCCAAAACAGCTAGAGCACCAACAAAGCACAAACAACTTTGAACACTGTTGGCAATGACAAAATCATCAACAATCCGTTGCAAAAAACAGCTTTATTCAGAATAACTTGCATCCTGCAACATTATTATTATTACTGTATTTTTTGGAGTATAGGATGCATCTTCCCCCCCTAAAAGGGGGTGAAAATTTAGGTGCGTATTATACACCAAATGTAGCCCTCCCCACCACTGGCCCCCACCCTTTGGCCTCTGCCTCCCAGCAGTTTACCTCCTTGCAGCAAGTAGCAAGAAGAAACAGCTCGTTTCAGCTTCAGCACAGCCTAATTAGCACAAGTTGATTGGATCAGCTTCCCGATTCTCAGCTGTTTTGCTCTCAGCTGTTTTGCGGGGGCCTCTGCTGCTTGCTGCAAGGAGGTAAATTGCTGGGAGCAGTTTTTTTTTTTTCTTGTGCTAATCAAGCTATGCTGAAAACGAAAATGAAAGTAAAGCAGGCTATTTGCTGTTTGCTTCAATGAGGCAAAATTGCTGGGAGGCAGAGGCAGATATTTTTTTCTTGTTTTCCTCACCAAAAAAGGTAGGTAGGTATTTTAAATTTATTGGGTATACATTAGTAGTTGACACTTTGATTCTGATATGTTATTTTAAAAGTTCAATTATTTCATATAAGCAGAGAAATAAGTTACAAATAGAGGTCACACAGGAAGGATAATTCAATAATATATATAATTGATGTACTATATGTATCTGGAAACACACACACACACACATACATATTCCACTTTTACTAGTCCAAATATCTAATTTTTAAAAATATAGATGATGCTACACTTCAATGGTTAGATGGCCTAGGCGTTGGTATTTAAACACAGATCTTTTTAACATTTATATGTTATCCTGTTCTACTGATCTACATGAAGTGTTAATATATATTGGTAGTCCATGTATGATATGCCAGACACTAAATAAATAAATAATTTTATAAATACTCAAGGTGGTCAACATCCATAATACTATCAGCTTACAGCCTGCAGTTTAATTTGAGGAATGCTATCTTGCTTGTTCAAACAACAGGCTATCACTTTATTGAATTTAAGTAATTTAATTAGAAAAGAGTGTAGTGAAGGTGAAATTATCCTGATAAAATATTTATATAGATGTTCATTTATTTATTTATTTATTTGTTCGTTTGTTTGTTTGTTTGTTCAACTTGTATGCCGCCTTTCTCCAAAGACTCAAGGCGGCTTACAATGCATTTAAAAAACCATATATAAAACATTAAAAGTTAAACCATTAAAAACAATTAAAACCCATTCACACCATTCATGGCCAGATCTCTCCAGATCGCAAGAGCGAGATCAACGGTCCCAGGTCTTCACCGCTTTTCAGAAGGCCAATAGGGTGGGGATGGTCCGGACTTCAGGAGGTAACTGGTTTCAGAGAGCTGGGGCAGCCACAGAGAAGGCCCTCCCCCGCGGGCCCATCAGCCGGCATTGTTTAGCTGACGGGACCCTGAGGAGACCAACTCTGTGGGATCTTACCGGTCACTGGGAACTATGAGGTAGAAGGCGTTCTCGAAGATACCTTGGCCCCGAGCCATATAGGGCTTTAAAGGTAATAGCCAACACCTTGAATTGTGACCGGAGACCAATAGGGAGCCAGTGCAGCTTGCGGAGAATTGGTGTAATGTGGGTGTACCTAGGTGCACCCACGACAGCTCTCGCGGCTGCGTTCTGGACCAATTGTAGTCTCCAAACACTTTTCAAGGGTAGCCCCATGTAGAGTGTGTTGCAATAATCTAACCATGAGGTGACAAGGTCATGAATGACTGTGAGGAGAGCCTCCTGATCCAAGTAGAATCAGAAGATGTTCTATGATTACGAAGAGCAGAAATTTGATGAAGTGTAATTTATCTTTCTATGGGTTTATAAAAGAATCCCTAACTTGAATTTTACCTATTGTTTAGCATCAGAGTACAGTAATTTTTTCCTTGTGTTTCATTATGTGATAGGGCTGTGCACCTGAAAGGATGCCCTTCCATATATACAGTATGTTATGACTCTGACCCCCGAGCCTGTCTTATCGGAGGGAGAAGACTCTGAAAGTGAAGGAGAGGAGTTGGCAAGGCCTCCTTCTCCAGGACCCTCCTCTCTGGCAATGCCTCAGGTGTCTTCCGAAGGAGAAGAGATAGGCCAGGAGCCAGGTACTTCCGAGCAGCCGCAGTTAGACAGCGACGGAGATAAAGTCTTGGCTGGATCCCTGGCAGCGTCGGAAAGACAAGCACGTGCAGCAGAGAAGGAGGCGTGACAGAGATTAAGCTGAGTCACTGGACCACACCCCACAGAGGATAAAAGGGGTGTGTGATGGCCATTCAGGCTTTGTGACGGACAAAACTGGAAGCTAGCAAGTCATTCTGCATTTCTGGAACTTTGTTATATGCTCTGCTTGGATTGATTCTTGGACTGGACTTGACTATTCTTTGGCTTTTGTGGATTTACTTTGATGTTTTCGGAGGAGCTAAACCTCCCTTTGTAAGTAAAATCTTTTAGCAAGCAGCCACTGGGTTGCTGCCAATTCTGTTATCAAAGGAAATTCTTGTCTGCTGGTTTATTTTAACTCTTGGTCGACTGCTGGTGTGCATGTGTGAGATGGGGACAGAACACAGTAGAGCAGGGATCTCCAACCTCGGCAACTTTAAGCCTGGAGGACTTCAACTCCCAGAATTCCCCAGCCAGATATAAATCTAAACAAGAATATATGTAGCTTTATCATTCACTTCTATTGTTTGCACCAAGATTCATAATCTGCTTTCTGCATAATTCATCAGCATAAATACTTGAAATGAAACCAAGAAGACAAAAGGAGTAATATGAAGAAATTGTGAACAAAACAATACAAACCCAGGCACAACTTAAAGTAGGCAAGAAAGCAGAGATGGCTAATGGCATATTTAGTTATTAGATGGCAACATCCTGATGGAAATATGAATGGAAGAAATATTAAGGCGCACCCATATGACAAATATTATAAATTGGTGCATAGAAGAATCTAAGAAGTAGTTTAAGAAACAAAAAGAAACATTAACAAAAGGTAATTATTTGACGTGCCTTTCTCAGACTCTTCAAGAAGACACCTGTCTTAATAAAAGACTTCCTAGTAGTCCAAACACTGAATTTAGGGAATTATCAGCAACTCCTAGCTAAACATATAGAAAGTTCAGTTTTAATGAAGGTAATTGAAACTATCACATTTTACTCATTTGGATCAAGGGAAGAAATTATTTCATGGATCTGATTTTTAAAATGGAGTTTCCATGATATTTAGATTCATTTTTCAAAGCCGAAGCATATGCACCAAAACAAATTCCTTGTGTGTCCAATCATACTTATCCAATAAAGAATTCTATTCTATTCTATTCTATTCTATTCTATTCTATTCTATTCTATTCTATTCTATTCTATTCTATTCTAAAAAGTGAAAAAAAAATAGTGAATGAACAAACAAAGATCTTGAAGACAAATATATAAACTAAAAAAGCCTGATCTAACCAGAGCTCAAATTTCATCCTGCTTAAAAGCAGGGAAGAACAGGTCTTTAATTGCTTTTTCAATGTCATCCGGCTGAAAGCCATCTGAATTAAGTGTGCCACAATATCAAATCTCACTGACAACCAAATATAGATAGCTCCTCATACAACCACCACTATGCCATGTAGGGATATATAGATCATCACCTTGAGTTGCACCTGGAAGCTAACCAGTGGTGGGATTCAAGTAATTTAACAACCAGTTCTCTACAATAATGATTTCTTCCAACAACCAGTTTGCCAAATTGCTCAGAAAGTTAACACCACTTCTCCTGAAGTGGTACGAACTGGCTGAATTCCACCACTGAAGCTAACCAATAATCAATGCAGTTTGTGGATCGTGGGGTCACATGGACATAATTAGACATGCTCATCACTGACTGCACCAGGAGTGGTGTGGTGGCCTAGAGGTGGAGCTCTTGCCTCACAATCAGGAGGCTGTGAGTTCGATCCTAGGTAGAGGCAGATATTTCTCTCTCTGGGCACACTGAGAATATATCTGCTGAACAAAACTCAGCATTGGTGATACGAAGGGCATCCAGCCATTAAAACACCCTGCTAGCTCCATTCAGTTGTCCAGACTTCACCCCGCAAGGAATTATGGGGTCGTTAAATGAAGATGATAATGATCACTGACAGCACCACTGCATTCTGGACTAGTTGTGGCCTTCAAGGGCAGCCCCATGTCAAGTACATTGTAGTAATCCATTAATGAGGTGGCTAAGGAAGTGATTGTCTGAAGTCCAGGAAAGAAAACAACTGATGCATAGAAGTAACTGTAGAATCAGGGCAAAAGTGTGTTCATCTGTGTAACAGTAGAATCCATTTTGGTGAACCAAAAAATATAGTTCGATAGAAAACCACAGTGTATTTTTTTTTAAATCCCAAACTAGGAGTAGCAATTTACAGAATATTGGGACAAAGTACATCTACAAGGCAGTTTGCAATACCATATAAATAGTAGCTTTCAACATCGAATTGTAAAATAACAATTACTGCAAGACTAAACTTCATTTAACTAATCAAAACTTTTGCTGTATTTTAGTCATGATAAAATATTCTTTAGTAGTATAGTAGTATATTATTATATTACTATTTTGAATGCTTTCAGCCAGTGTCCATTATTTTATTGTAGGTTATTGTCCTGAAAAATGGATTTCTTTACATGAAATAATGGACTACCAATAAAATCTACATAGCCATCTCTATAATTATCTATTATTTATGCAAATTATCTACTGCCTGTTGTCACGGATTCTAGACAGGTTACAGATATTAAAACAGAAATAAAAGAACATTTTAATGCAATATTATTGTATTTTTTTACCCCATCCTTTCTCCAGTTGCTAAAGTTGACCAACATGGAATATCTGCATTTTATACTGATGTAGAAGCTCATATCCATGGGGATGAAAAAGAATGAGAAGCAGACAGAAATACACTAAAATCCATAGGCGATGGAAGCTTTAACACATTAGATTTTTGTAGATTCTGTTAATTATAGGGATTAGGTCAATTAGAATTTATAGAATTGTTTCCTGTTATTATTGTCCTGAAAATGGTCAAGATGTGCTCTAAACCTTCGTTCATTGTGGCTGTTTTGGAATGAGACTTGGAGGATCTAATTAGATAGTTCTAGAGAATACTAAATTCTTCTTTTTGTGAGACAAGATACTCATTTCTTAAGGGACATGTGAAGATGCCTGACCTAGACTCTAACAACCACTTTCTGGATGCAAGTATGCTTGTAAAAAAATGTTTATCCAAATCTATTTTTGTCTAGCTTCAGGTCTGTGTAGAGCATGAGTGGCCCTTATGTATGACCTTTACGCCAAGAGAATCATGAGGAATGCAGCCAAATTTATGTTCTTGGATCTGTCGGTTAACTATAATACCATTTTGCCATGGGATATATTATTCAGAGGATTGGGAATGGAATTACAGTGTTATGATGCTTTCAATTTTGCCTGAAGGACTGGGAGATTTTTGTTCAACCTTATGCAGTTTGAAATGCAGGACTGTCAGAAATTAATTCTTGCCTTCTTTTTTTTTTCTTTTCAGCATCTGTATGAAGTAGCAAGGGAGACATTCAGATATTTGAAGTATGTATACTGTTGACATGCCATTCGAAGTAAAAATGAAGTACTTTGAATAGATGGCTCTTAGGCCTCAAACTAAGAATGTAGCCTATACTCAGGGTAGGATTCAGCTGGTTCAGACCAGTTCAGGCAAACCGGTAGTTCCGATGATCATCTGGCCCCACCCACCCACCCGCCCCCACCCTAACCTGTCTTTTATTTCCTTGTTTCTAACTTATCTGAATTGCGTGTTACAGCTGATTTCCACACCTCAGCTTTTCTACTTACCAGGGCTGACTCAGAAGGTAAACAGCTGAGCTTTAAATTTTAGTGCTGTGCAGAGGCACCCTAGTGCTTGCACACATGAAGCGTGTGTGCATGCACAAAGCGTGGGCTTACCGAGCCGTTTGTTAAACCGGTTGCAGCCCACCACTGCCTATACTGGGTAGCTAGCATCCTCTGTGATGGAACAATTCCCTTTGAATCAAATCTATCATTAAAGGCAAGACAGAACCACCAGTCTTAGTAAAATTTCTCTAAACAAAAATATTAGACTATTAGAATAATTAAATGAAATAATACTGAACTAAAATGATCTCCCTGGATTGTCATGAATCCGTCCCTGGACCCCTCTCCGGGTGGAGTTCAGAGAAGGAGGAGGATCTTGAGTGGCAGAGGAAGTACAGAGTAGAAAAACAGCCTGGATGAGGGCTCAGAGAATGCTAGCCTGACAAATCAGGCTCAGCTGGGTTGATCGGACAAGTGACAGGCTGAGGGAGAACGAGATGAGGTACAGCTACAGCAAGTTGGCCAGGAGGCTTCAGGCAAGGATCAAGAGCAGCTTCTGCCAGTTAGCAATGAGGAGGAGGAGTCCACACCTTGTCCTGATCCAAGGATATGTAGGGCAGAGATGAGACAGGCACAATGCTGGTCAGCTAGACTACTCAGGAGGAAGCAACCTTGCCTCTCATGAAGGGCTGCAGCAACGCCACATACTTAATCCCACAGAAGGGCATTGAGCATTGCTGGAGCAACATACCCAGTTCCATGCCTTGTGGCTTTGGGTCTCATGTATCCTGACCCATTTGGTTCATGGGCTGCTTTCCTGGACATTGTGTGTGCCCATTGGATTCAGTTACCCAGTGGTTCTTGCTGTGCTGAGCTCAGAATATGAATCTGCATTGCAGGGTGCTTTCTGAGGACGTGTTTGGGGGGTTTGAATAAACACCTGCAGAACTCTTGCTGTACATGCGTATGTGAGGGAGCCGGGCAGCACATGGATACATATTCCTTTGTCCAGATGTACGTATTTTATTTTTCCATTTTATGTACAAAAGTGTACTGTTCTGTGGTTGAAGTTCCACTTAATGCCCCAAAATATGAAACATTAATTAAGATAATGAAAAATATCCAACATCCATCCAGATATCCAAAAGCAAATGAAAGGATGAAAATCCCTATGGTTTTTCCTTGTGTTGTATACACAAGGATAAAGGTTTCCCCATCCACTCATCTCCAAATCTAGGGAGTGATGCTCATCTCCGTTTCTTAGCTGAGGGAGACAGATTTGTCTGAAGATATTTCTGTGATCATGTAGTCAGCATCACTATACACCAAGGCGCACAGAACACTGTTAACTTCCCACCGAAGTGGTACCTATTTATCTACTCACATTGGCATGTTTTCAAACTGCTAGGTTGGTAGGAGCTGAAGTAAGAGACAGGAGCTTATAACCACTGAGCTATTGCACCCACACTCACACAGTACCTACAATATTTATCAACTAATGTGATGTATTCTAAAAACATCTTTCATGGGGCAAATAATCTCAACTAAAAAAATTCTGGGATTTAAATATCAAATAAAATCTTTATTATGGTGAAATTCCATCATAAGGAGGGAATAATACAATCAACCAAAACATAGAAAATACATCAAAGGCTGAAAACAAATAGAAATATAGAAGTTATAAAACAAAATTATATACAAAAAAGTCTGACTGGGGGATTCTGGCAGTTGAAGTCCACCCATCTTCAAGCTACCAAGGTTGAGAAACACTGCTCTAGAATGACAAAAACTAAGATACTCATTAAGACTGGTTTATGGCACAGATTATCGTCTCACAAATTTTAGCATTGCTGAGCAAAACCCCACAACATTATATATTGTAGCAATGTTAATATATGAGACCAACAGGGAGTTGTAGAATTATTCTATGCACCTTAATGAGGCTAGTATGAACGTCTCTGTAATATTGGCAGAAGAAATTTAGGCACCGTTGTTTCTCTGGATCCAGAGTAATACTAAATTAATAATATTCAAAACCCAATAGATGCATTTTACCCTCCTAGGACATTCCATAATTGTCCACTATTAATAAAGAAGCTTTAGAAAGACTCTTCCCATGGGTCTTGACTTACGATAAAGATATTCCTTTTAATCATACTATGTATGAATTAGCATATTAAAACTAGAATCACTAACATGCATTTTAAGACCATTTTAATAATGGTTTGAATATTGCATATTATATTCCCCTGTGACCTAAGTATTCACAATTGCTGCCAAACTGCATATATCTATATGCATTACTGTGGGTGCGTGTCCATATGTATATATGTATAATTTAGGATAACAGTTCTAAGATTATTTTTCAGACTCCCTTACAATTTAGAGAAGTGCATGAAAACCGCCCAGCAGCCCTGTTTAGAGTGACCCGCTCCCTCCTTAATCAGGGAGCGAGGGAGGATCCCTTGCAGGGCTGAGGATTTAGCACAATTTCTGCAAGATAAAATCACTCAGATTCGAACCGGGTTGGAGTCCGACTGGACAGAGTCCATTGAGGTGACAGGGGCTAGTCTTGGTGGAAACATCTGGGTTGAGTTTGAGCCTGTTTCGCTGGATGACGTGGACAGGATTGTGGGTAGGCTGGGGTCCTCCATGTGTTTATAGGACCCTTGTCCCTCCTGGCTAGTTTTGGCAGCCAGAGAGGTGACTGGATTCAGGCTGTTGTCAATGCTTCATTAAAGGAGGGGGTCTTCGCCGCTGCACTCAAAGAGGCGGTGGTTCGACCCTCCTTAAAAAGCCTAACCTGGACTCTGACATTCTTAACAACTACCGTCCAGTCTCCAACCTTCGCTTTTTAGCGAAGGTTGTTGAGTCCGTGGTGGCGCAGCAATTCCCTCAATTCCTGGAAGAAACTGACTACCTCGATCCTTACCAATCTGGTTTCAGGCGTGGTCACAGCACAGAAACAGCATTGGTCGCCCTAGTAAATGATCTCTGGCGGGCCAGGGATGGGGGTTGTTCCTCCATCCTGGTCCTTCTTGACCTCTCGGCGGCTTTCGATACCATCGACCATGGTATCCTGCTGCAGCGGCTCAGGGAGATGGGGTTAGCGGGCACTGTTTTACAGTGGTTCTCCTCCTATCTCTCTGGTCGTCTGCAGTTTGTTTGGGCAGGGGGTCAGGGATCCTCCCAGAGGCCTCTCACTTGTGGGGTACCTCAGGGATCGGTTCTCTCCCCTCTGCTGTTTAACATCTACATGAAACTGCTGGGTGAGATCATTCGTGGTTTTGGGGTGAGGTATAATCAATATGCTGATGATACCCAGCTTTACATCTCCACCCCTGACCACCCTAGGGATGCCCTTTCCGTGATGTCCCACTGCCTGGAAGCGGTGCGGGTTTGGATGGGGAGGAACAGACTTAGACTCAACCCTTCCAAAACTGAGTGGCTGTGGATGCCGGCATCCCAGGATCTGGAGGTTCCATCTCTAACGATCGGGGGAGAAACTCTTGCTCCCTCTGATAGGGTCCGCAACTTGGGTGTCCTCCTGGATTCTCGGCTGTCCTTAGAATACCATCTGACGGCTGTAACCAGGGGGGCCTTCGCACAGGTGCGTCTTCTGTGCCAGTTGCGCCCTTTTCTAGACCGGGATGCCCTCGCCACGGTCACTCATGCCCTCATTACCTCTAGGTTGGACTACTGTAACACCCTCTACATGGGGCTGCCCTTGGGATGTGTCCGGAGGCTCCAGCTAGTCCAGAACGGGTAGTTACGGGGGCGTCTAGATACTCCCATGTAACACCTCTCCTGCGTGAGCTGCACTGGCTGCCGGTGGCACTCCGGATACATTTCAAGATGCTGGTGCTCACCTATAAAGCCCTTCACGTCTTAGGCCCGGGATACTTGCAGGACCATCTCCAGCCGCTCTCCCACTGTCCAGTGCACTCTCACAGATTCGGCCTCCTCAGGGTGCCGTCGGCCAAACAATGTAGGCTGACGGCTCCCAGGAGGAGGGAGTTCTCTGTGGGAGCCCCGACCCTCTGGAATGGATTGCCCACCGAGCTCAGGATAGCCCCCAACCTTCTTTCCTTCCATCGTGAGCTGAAGATGTGGCTCTTTCATCAACTCAACTGATCCATTTGGGGATACACTGTTATAATTTAAAACTGTTTTTAATAGGGTTGTTTATTTTAATTTATTTCATTGTGATTTGTATTGGAATTTATCATTTTGTAAGCCGCCTTGAGTACCTAGGGAGAAAGGCAGCATATAAATTGCAATAATAAATAAATAAATAAATAAATAAATAAATAAATAAATAAATAAATGCTAATAATGGTAAAGATGCTGTTTAGCTATCTATTCTTGTGATGGGAGAGGGGAATGGAGAAATTTTTGTTAATTCATAACTGAGTCACTTGGTGAAAGAATCACAAATTGACTCAAAAGTACATTTATCTGGTCAGTTTAGAAGCAGCTAAGAAAACCAGTGGGATGTAGTGGCTTAGTGGCTAAGACGCTGAGCTTGTCGATTGAAAGGCAATTCAGTGGTTCAAATCCCTAGTGTTGCGTAACGGGGTGAGCTCCCGTTGCTTGTCCCAGCTTCTGCCAACCTAGCAGTTTGAAAGCACGTAAAAAATGTAAGTAGAAAAATAGGGACCACCTTTGGTGAGAAGGTAACAGGGTTCCATGCATCTTTGGCATTTAGTCATGCTGGCCACATGATCATGGAGACGTCTTCGGACAGCGCTGGCTCTTTGGCTTTGAAACAGAGATGAGCACCGACCCCTAGAGTTGGGAACAACTAGCACATATGTGTGACGGGAACCTTACCCTTTCCCTTTTATGAGAAAACCAGTGAGTGTCCATGATTATAGCACACATGCAGCACAGATCTGGGCAAAATAAATATGCAAATATCCCAATTAACTTAATTGTGGAAAATTAATAAATAACCTGTGTGAAAAATCTCTTAGAACTATTTTTTCCACTTTTAATGTTGTACAGTAAGTAGGATGCTACAAATAGTTTCTGTATACACATGATGTAAAGTAAGCAAAATAAATTTAGTAGGATTTTTTAAAATTACCTTACGGGGGGGAAAACAGATCTAGTGGAATATAACTACCCCCGCTCCATCCTTCAAGACAAACAAAACCAATTAAAATAACTCACATCTGCCCCATCAAAGGAAGATAGGTTTTCAAACACTTGCTCCTGAATTTTTAAAATAATGCCATATGTAGCAAGCATCTCTGTTTTTATTTGTTTAGGTATTCTTCATATCTGTTGCTGGGAAGATGCAATGTATATTTTGAGCTAAATATAGTGCATGATAATAAAGATATTTCTTTCATCTTTAGAACTGTGTCATATTCTTTGTACTTTTATTGTGATCAAAAAAGCTTTATCTCCCTCAATTATAGCTATAGATTTAAAAAACAAATAACTGCTCAGCACAATTATTTTCAGGGTTAGTGTAAATGCGGTCTATTCCATTTCAATTTAGAAAAAATAATAATCTTTTCTAAAAAAAATAGTGACTTCAGAGTTCCTATATTTTAGGAATTTAAGAACCAAAACTGCTATAATTTGGCACCAGTGTCTTGCTGGTTGCAAACAATTAATTGTTTAGGGACCTCTCTTATCTTTCCATAAAATTTAGGATACAATGCCATGATGTATCTAAAGACACTAAAACTTGCATACATTATTTTGAAGGATTTCAAAAAGCAGAAACAGAAAGAAGCATCATAAAGAATTCCAGGCATACAGGAGACCTTCTTCCTTCTCCCTCAATAGACTTAGTATAAACGGTTGATAGAAAGACAATAGCTATTAAGTTATCCAAATATAATCAAATTGCCAAAATATATGGAAAATAAATAAGACAATGTATAAATATTTTTTTAAAAAATACTACAAAGGCTCTATTTGTATCTCACTGGCTATTTAGTAATTTTTTTTTTGTCCATTATTCTTTTACAAATAAATTGGGGTTTATATACATATAATATTCTGTACAAGTATTATCTTAATTCTCAAATACTTTGGCCACCTAGTGAGAAGGAAGGACTGACTGGAGAAGAGCCTAATGCTGGGAAAGATTGAGGGCAAAAGAAGAAGGGGATGACAGAGAATGAGGTGGCTGGATGGAGTCACCGAAGCAGTAGGTGTGAGGTTAAGTGGACTCCAGAGGATGGTAGAGGACAGGAAGGCCTGGAGGATCGTTGTCCATGGGGTTGCGGTGGGTCGGACATGACTTCGCAACTAACAACAACAATTATCTTAAACTCAAATAGGACAGTGAAGATATGAATTCAACAATAAATTGAAATGGATTCTCTTGAATAAAACATTAAAATATAATAGGTTAAGGCAGTCTCTCTCTCTCTCTCTCTCTCTCTCTCTCTCTCTCTCTCTCTCTCTCTCTCTCTCTCTCTCATAATAGAAGTAATGTAAACATCAAGAGAAAAAATACAGGCAAGCAAGGGGTTCTAATCTTGTCTAACCAAAATGGAAATGATAAGCTACAACAACATTCTTTCCATCAAGCTGAAATAATAATTTAGCCTGTAAAATTAATTTTAGATTATAAATTGGAATCTTCAGCTGGAACCCAGGAAGAGATGCAAAAGCAAACTATAAAAAACATCTCACAGGTATTCAGTTTAGGTTTTTTTCTGAGGAATTTAGTGCCACTTTCATCTCCACCTTAACTTATTTAATGCCCAAATATGTATCTTATTGACCACAGATTTCCGGGAAAAGTATCTGCATAAACCAAAATACAATTATCATGGATTCATGGCTTTCCAAATTGTTATGTTTAGTTAGTACCTTTAAAAGAATAAGAAAAAAAGTATCAATTCACCAGCTGGATCTAATAACTTTCACCCAATACATATTCAGAATGTGTTCATAAAAGCTGGGATATTAATTATGCATTTAATTATATATCTTAACCAGGGGTCTCCAACCTTGGCAATTTTAAGACCTGTGGACTTCAACTCCCATAATTCCTCAGCCAGCGAAGCTGTGGAATTCTGGGAGTTGAAGTTCACAAGTCTTAATGTTGCCAAGGTTGGAGACTCCTGATCTAAACAACATTTTTTTTTTTTTTTTTACTATCTCAGACTTAGTAGTATGCAAACCTCTGAGAATAAGAAGCATTTTTGCTGGTTTGATTTCAGTCTATCAGTGTAAGTGATGTGATAACTATCAGGGAAAAATGTACCAAGACATATGATACTATAATGCATGAGAGCCAAATCAATATTGCTCATCTCATATTCTGAAGATGCTTTTTGTGATATACTTAAACATTTGAAGATGCACCAATATCTCTAAAGAACAAAGACATTTTGTCTGAGTTCATAATTAGATTCGTAACTGGGCATGCAACTGACAAAAATATGACAAGGTCAGTTCACCCCTTATATTTTTTTTCCTTGTCTTAATTTGTTTCCTAGCATTACTGCTTGTTGCTACCGATTTAAAGGAACAGAATCCTGACTTGATTAATCATTTACTTAATAAAGTGTATAGCTACCTTGTTTTCGGGATTATAGGCAATTTATATAAAAATGAATAAACACTATAAAAATTACATACATCTTAAAACACAATTTTGCACCCAGGGAGTAGAAACTTCATTGCAATGCTTGGATATTCACTGAACAACTCAGGAGCAAGTGTTGGTATGGAGCATGGTGTATAGTCGGCTGATAATGATTTTAGCCAGACGTTAACAATTCCGTTGAGGAAGAAATCATTGAACTGATATGTATAAAAAAACAATTCAGGTAATCTTGGAAAATCACAACAAACACAATGTTTTTTTGAATACATTACAAATTGTGAATAGAACAGAACAGAACAGAATAGAATAGAATTTTTTTATTGGCCAAGTGTGATTGGACACACAAGGAATTTGTCTTGGTGCAAATGCTCTCAGTGTACATAAAAGAAAAGATATGCTCATCAAGAATCATAAGGTACAATACTTAATGATAGTCATAGGGAACAAATAAGCAATCAAATCATATTAGGAAACAGTCAATATAAATCTTAAGGATACCAGCAACAAAGTTACAGTCATACAGTCATAAGTGGGAGGAGATGGGTGATAGGAACGATGAGAAGATTAATAGTAATGCAGACTTAGTAACTAGTTTGACAGTGTTGAGGGAATTATTTGTTTAGCAGAGTGATGGCGTTCAGGAAAACACTGTTCTTATGTCTAGTTGTTATGGTGTGCAGTGCTCTATAGTGTTGTTTTGAGGGTAGGAATTGAAACAGTTTATGTCCAGGATGTGAGAGGTCTGTAAATATTTTCACAGCCCTCTTTTTGACTCGTAAAGTATACAGGTCCTCAATGGAAGGCAGGTTGGTAGAAATTGTTTTTTCTGCAGTTCTAATTATCTTCTGAAGTCTGAGTCTTAATTGATAAAACACTGCAATATCTTATATCTATGGCCTTCCGGATAAAAAAACTCTCTTAATCTCCTTTCCCCTGCACCACTGTTCTCTACCCCAGTTTAACTCCTGAATTACTCTAACATTTCTGTCCATTTAATGAAGTGAGCTCTAGCTTGTGAAAACTATTTCTTTTGATAATATTTTTCATTGAAAAATGTGCTCCTTGATTCCTTCTTGATTCCTTCTTTTCCAATCAGTTATCCAAGAAAACTATGCATGGTAAACATTTCACTTCATTTCCTTCCTTTTTTGTAGGACTACCTGGACTGAGCTTCAAAAATCCAGAAGATTCTTCACGATTACAAGTTAGTGTTTTCTGTATTTCTTTGCTGCAATCTATTTTTGCAGTTTTATAGCCCTATCACTGCAGACACATTTTATTTTATTTTATTATTTCTTTTACTTTATTGTATTGTAAAGGATGCGGTGGCTCAGTGGCTAAGATGCTGAGCTTGTCGATCGAAAGCTCGTCAGTTCAGCCGTTCGAATCCCTAGTGCCGTGTAACAGAGTGAGCTCCTGTTACTTGTCCCAGCTTCTACCAACCTAGCAGTTCGAAAGCATGTAAAAAATGCAAGTAGAAAAATAGGGACCACCTTTGGTGAGAAGGTAACAGCGTTCCAGGTAACTGTTCTGTGCGCCTTTGCCATTTAGTCATGCCGGCCACATGACCACGGAGATGTCTTCGACAGCGCTGGCTCTTCGGCTTTGAAACGGAGATGAGCACTGCCCCCTATAGTCGGGAATGACTAGCACATATGTGTGAGGGGAAGCTTTACCTTTACCTTACCTTATCTATTGTATGTACATGTCATTTTATATGAAAGCAATCAGATAGCCGAATTGTTTGAGAACAGATGCACTAAGGAAAACTGATATCCAGTGTTGAAATTAAAAATGTAGACTGTATCTCAGAAACATACTTCTTATTTTAATTGCCAAAAGGGAAGGTGTTCCATAGGAGCAGGATTTCTTAGGCAGGAATGATTACTCAGAATCTGTCTAAAATTAAGTAGGTACGAACTGAGTCTCATATGGCATATGGATAAGGGCACAATTGGCAATATGTACAGAGATTGCATCTAGATGGAAGCTGCCACTGTTTAATTTGAAAGCATCTCTATTACCAGGCAGTCTTAAACATATGGCTTCATCAAAAAGAAGAATGAAGCAAAAGGATCCATGCTTATTAAATCATGATGGAGTAAAGCTGCATTTCAATCACATAAAACGTTAATCTCAAAGTTAAACTACTGGAGCTTTTATGTCTCTTCTTTGCTACATACACCCTGAATGTATGACATGACACAATACTATTAGATTTCCACCAGATGTTTTGTTATGTGCAAAATGGCTGCAATTTTTATATACCAAGAAGAGATATCAAAATAATCAGGAATAGAAATATATCTACATACATGCATAGGTCTGTGTTACACCAGTGAACACAACAATATCAGAACAGCAACAGTGAGGACATTTGAATAATTGGTTTCCTATGTTTAATAATGCATATACTGTACTATCCAGGGTCTATAACCCCACAAAGAGAAGTGCTGGGGAAATTATTGTCTACTTAACTTTTCAAAAGAGGACAGTAGTAATATGTTTTATTCATGGATACTATTAAAAGAGATGACAAACAATCTTGGTATACATGTATACAAATATTTAGCAGATATAGGAATGTGAGAGATGTAGAAATGTAACTGAAATTCCCATAATCTTGACCGATGTAGGTTAGAGCTGACCATACTATCTATGGGGAAAATTGCTTTGCACTATTGTGTCAATGAAGATTCTTTCACCCCTGCCTAGCAAGGCGATCAAACCGGTCAGTCCTAGAGGAAATCAACCCTGACTGCTCTTTAGAAGGCCAGATCCTGAAGATAAAACTCAAATATTTTGGCCACCTAATGAGAAGGAAGGACTCACTGGAGAAGAGCCTAATGCTGGGAAAGATTGAGGGCAAAAGAAGAAGGGGATGACAGAAAACGAGGTGGCTGGATGGAAGCACATGAGCTTAAATGGACTCCAGAGGATGGTAGAGGACAGGAAGGCCTGGAGGAACATTGTCCATGAGGTTATGATGGGTCGGACACAACTTTGCAACTAACAACAAAGCATGATTTCAATTTCATATGTGAAATATTCAATTTCACCCTTCCTGAGGGAATATTCTGATTATGTTCTATTCTTCATCAAAGTCACTCAGATGGGTTGGTTTATTTGTGGCAGTCACATGCTGCAACATATGTTTGTAGGAGGACAATTCCCACATGAATGTAGAAATGCCTTCATAGAAGCCAATACCGTCAAAGCCATCTCAGTGGATTTGCACATGGTGAATATCCAATATTTATCATTTAACCATAGATTTGTAGTAAGTTCTAGAATTTTTTCAGAAGATTTAATGTCATGTTAGAAACTATCATTTCACTAATCCTGACCTACGTCTAGCTCCACGAGGAACTAGATTGAAAACTAAATGAAAAGAGATCATCATGTAGCCATTTGGAAAGTTTAATAACCAAGTGTCTCATAGTTTGCCTCCTACTATAAGCATATGTCACAATGTTCAAAGAGTACACCACGTCTGTTCTTTATTATGTGGAAAAACAATAGTAATGTCTTGCTGGAAGTGTACCAAATGCTTTTTACTTAGTACTTTGCTATTCATGTCATGTCAGCATCTTGCTTTACTAAATTTTCTAATGTTCCAAATTTATTGAAATTTGCACTTTTTAAAACCTTTACTCAGTTCCAAAATTAAATTAAAGAACATCATCTATTTTAAAAATGCTACACATGAATACTAATTACAACAAGGATACAAAATTGGTGGGTGTGGGGAATTTCCAGTACAATAGGTGATTATGTTGGCATTAGGGGCTGGAAAATTAGCATTTTAATATAATCTGAACAGCAGGACGCAAAGATATGGTGCTGATTTTTTTTTTTTTAAAAAATGGCACATGGTTAAAATCTTTCAGAATGTTAATATATTCTTCTTTTTCAAATTGAGGTCATGCAATATAGGATCAAAATAGTACAACCTCAGCTATAGATAGATAGATGATAGATAGATAGATAGATAGATAGATAGATAGATAGATAGATAGATATAGAGATAGAGATGATAGAGATAGAGATATAGATATAGATATATAGATATATAGAGATAGAGATAGAGATAGAGATAGAAATAGATAGATAGATAGATAGATAGATAGATAGAGAGATATATGTAGGTCTTTGGTTATTCGGGTCTTCTCCCACGTAAAATTGGAAGTGTCTTGGCGACGTTTCGACGAAGTCTCATTCGTCATCTTCAGGCTGGTGTTCTCGGCTTCGTGTATATATATATATATATATATATATATATATATATATATATATATATATATATATATATATATATATATATATATATAGTTTTCCTTTCTTAAGAAGATGTAACCTAAACTGAAGTTTAGAAATACTAGATGGACTTCTGGCTATAAATAGGAATACTATTTTGGATGCATAGAAGTCATAGTATACAGGACATTTGAGAAATTGCCAGCTAACCTCCATATTTGAGAAATTCAGTTTGCTAATCTATAAGGTGGACCTTTGACATAAATAATGACCCTTGTAGGACATTCTCTTCTGCTGATGCTTTTTTAAAATGACCAGCATAAGGTTGACCACATGTACTGTACAGCAGTGGGTTTCACTTACCTTCGCTACTGGTTTGGAACTCTGAGCGCGTGCACATGCCCAAAGTGTCTGTGATGACGCTGCTGCCACCGCTACCAGTTTGCCCGAATCGGGGCGAACTAATAGAAACCCACCACTGGTACTGTAGGTTCAAGAGGCTGCAATACATTGAATTTTTTTAAAAAAATTATACCATTTCCCACTAAAATGTATTTTAATGTTTTTACCAAATTTTCTATCTAGACTAATTTTATCGATTGTGGGGAAGCTATGCTCTTCTAACCTATGATATGCCTATGATATAAATAACCAATTTTACTCTACAGTATCATTGAGAAGCACAAAGCAAGATGTCATTAAGCAATAAAAAAATTGAAAGGGGCACCATATTTAAAAAGCAAGAATATAAAACAAAACTTCACCTTTTTGTCTACAGAGGGCAATAAACTGATATGCCATAGATACTCACTATTTATCTATGCTGTCTTGCGTATCTGAGTAGATTTTATGGAATGGAATAGACTGAGTAGATTTTAGAAGTTAGAGTTGAGTAACAGAGGGGCCTTGACAGCACTCTCAAATACCTGTTCCAAGATTCTACTACTATTATAGCTATAAATAGTGCTAGCATTCAGTGATATAAATACAATGTCAAGGGTTTCTGTTAGTCTGCAGCCTTGGTATTGCACATGGTATCCCATCAAAAAAAGTAATTAGACCTGACGCTGCTTAGCTTCTGAATCCAGATAAGCTTGCTAGCTGCTGCTACATGCTGAAATGATCACTGAAGTACAATTCAGAACAAAATATGAACAGAAATGGTTTCTACTTACTTTTAAAATGACTGTCAGTTAATAGAACACTTCCATAGCCATGATTTACTCTTTTATATGAATTTAGTTTTTTTTTAAAGTAGATGACTCTTAATTATATAAAATATGTGTTGAATAAGTCAGAAAACAATTGGTTTTCTTAAGCATCCTGTACTTACGTTGCATTCCATTTTTCCTTGAGTTCTTACCAATGTCATGGGAGAAGGACAAATAGACTCTAAACTATACCTGTCCATTCATTATTACGTTATTCTCTCTTTAAAAAAAAACAAAAACAAAAACACTACTTTTCAATTCACTACTTGATTTTAATTATGACTGTAATTTTATGATTTTATTTCATGCCTTCTTCATTTAGATTTTTCATCTAAATTAGTGAGCGGAAAGTTCATCAAGTTCATGAAAAGTCTTTGTGATTTGCTGAAAGAACGTCTTATACACTTATTCAATTTTCTGAATTACTCAATCTGATGAAATATATTTCTAAAGACCTGCAGAACTGAATCTACATAGAAACATCGCAGGATTCCCAATGAGGCATCTTCTATCTGCTCCTCAAAGTACATAAACCATGCAACAATGCTCTTCCAGTGCCTCAAGCATTGAAAGTATCACAACCAGCATATTAGATTTCATGGATTCTGTGCTCAACTTTTCATTCCCATGTCCAGCCTTTTGCTCCCAGCACTCTGAGTTACAAGGGGGTCCTTGGTACTCTCTGAGCTTGCTTGTTTTCTCCAAAAGAAAAAGCAGGAGTCATCTACAATATACAATGTAAGAACTGCAACAATAACTATGCAGGACAAACAGGCAGAAGATTGACAGAACGCATCCATGAACACCAACTCGCAGTTAGAAGGCATGACAAAAATTCTTTAATTTCACAACATATTGACAGATTAAACCCGTGATGGTGAACCTATGGCACGCGTGCCAGAGGTGGCATGCCTCTCTGTGGACAGGTGCACTGTCACCAGCTGTTCTTCTAGTTTCAGGCGTGCCAGCCACCGGTCTTCACTAGCGGTGTGATGGAAAATGGCATGAAAATGGCCCAAAAAATGGCCAAAAAACAGGGTGCTTTTCTGGCCATTTTTCAAGCCATTTTTCAGGCCATTTTCAGATTGTTTTTGGGCCATTTTCAGGCTGTTTTTTTGGGGGGGGGCTATTTCCAGGTAGTTTTTTGCCCATTTTCAGGTCAAAAACGGCAAAAAAGTCTTCACCAATTCTCTTTCTCCAGTTGTTAATGTTGTTTCATTCAATATTAATAATAATATGGTTTCCAATTTCAATTTGACCCTCTTCTTAATCATTTCAAATATTTCATTTTCTATCCTAGACCAAAAAAGTTCAACCCCATTACATTTACACCACATATGAGCATATGTCCCGAGTTCCACTTTACATCTCCAACACATTTTATCCACTTTATTATCCATTTGAAAAAGTCTTATTGGGGTCAAATACCACTTCCAAATAACTTTATAGTTATGTTCTTTAATCCTTATTGATAATGTCCTCATTATTCTACTAACCCAGTTCATATTCCAATTTTGATCAGAAATTTCAATACCCAGTTCTTTTACCCAATTCTCTTTCATTACCCTTTGTGAATTATTATCAAACTTCCTTTCCGTTTGTATAGCACGTTGGGGGGAAAAAATTTTTTTTTCTTTCCTTACTATTGATTTTTGTATTGATTTTTTTTCCTTTTTGTTATTCTTTAACAATAAAAATATAATAATTTTTTTTAAAAAAAAAAACAGCAAAAAAAATGTCCAAAAAACAGGCTGCTTTTCTGGCCATTTTTCTGACCGTTTTTCTGGCCGTTTTTCAGGTTATTTTTTGGGCCATTTTCAGGCCATATTTCAGGCCATTTTCAGGTAGTTTTTTGCCCATTTTCAGGCCAAAAACATCCAAAGAAATGCCCCCAAAACAGGTTGCTTTTCTGGCCATTTTTCAGGCTGTTTTCAGGCTGTTTTCAGGCTGTTTTTTGGGCCATTTTCAGGTAGTTTTTTTCCCATTTTCAGGCCAAAAATGGCAAAAAAAATTGCCCCCAAAACAGGCTGCTTTTCTGGCCATTTTTCTAGCCATTTTTTCAGGCCGTTTTCAGGTCATTTTTCAGACGGTTTTCAGGCTGTTTTTTGGGCCATTTTCAGGTAGTTTTTTGCCCAGTTTTTTTCAAGCCAAAAACAGCGGGGGGAAATGGCCAAAAACCAGGCATGCCCTTGCCAGCCAGCATGTCTTTAGGTTTCCAGTGCTCCAGCACACGCATGTGTGTTCCGGTTTGGGCCCTCAGTGCTGAAAAGGTTCGCCATCACTGGATTAAACCATAGTTTCAATTACGAGAATATGACCATCCAGACCAGGCCAAATCCAAAAATGCCAAGGAATTTCTAGAGGCCTGGCAAATCTGACAAATCAGCCATCAATAGACACATAGACATTAACAACATCTATAGACTATGCAAAAGAGATAATCAACCAGTCCCAAAGAGAAAAAGACCTAGCACCTCTGCACCAGTAATCAGGACTCAGATCAGCATAGATTAACTCCAAAGTTAATTTCAGACCCACAATCAAGTAAGCCAGGGGTGGGCAAATGTGGCCCTTTTACAACCTGTGGACTTCAACTCCCAGAATTCCTGAGACAGCTTGGCTGTCTCAGGAATTCTGGGAGTTGAAGTCCACAGGTTGTAAAAGGGCCACATTTGCCCACCCCTGAAGTAAGCAATACCCCAATCAAGAAACTGCCAAAGAGCCATCAGTAAACAGACGAACCAAAGAATCTCTAAGACCTCCCCCACCCACACAGACAGGCAAGTCACCTCAATATAAATTGACAGCAAACAACACTCCTTAGTAACACTGATGATGTTACCTAGTTAGCGTACTAAACCATCTGCAAGAAAACAAGCAGGATCAGAGGGTACCAAGGATACCTCATTTTAATTCTGAACTAAAATATTCTTCTTTATTGGTACTCTGAGCTACATAGGAGACACCACAGACTTCCTAATAAGATTGAAATTAATAAGCAATCTCCCTTAACAACATTTTGCCACCATGGATGTTGAAGGACTATGTAATCATTATCTAAAAACATGAGCTTTAATTCATCAAAGTTTTCATCAATGAAGCCATAATACTTCACCTTTGTCAATTACATATACCTACAAAATTGTGGCACTGCTACGGACACTCTTTTTCAATATGCCAATATTGCCATATGTTTTTTTCCTCAATATGCCAACATCATTATGATTGATGTTGAACAACACTTTCTTAACTCCTACCCCTGAAGTTCATCCTTTACTTGAGATTCACTGATGACATTTGCATCATCTAATCCATCATCTGGATCCATCTCATCAAATTCAATCATGATTTCAACATCTTCCACCCTATGATCAACTAGTTCACTTCCTTGATGTCACTGTAAAACGACAAATGCAGGAGCCCGAACTACCCTCATAACAAGGTCAATAGAAAATCAATACAGCTAGATCAGTTCTCATGGGGGCTGATTAAAATACAGATCACAGAAACAGAACAATATAGCATTACAGTTTTCTCTTGCAGGTTGCAGCTCAAACTATTCAAATACATTATTAATAGATTAATATTAATACAAATCCTGGATAATGACATTGCACTTTTTCAGGCACTTTAATCTGCAACTTGCATTGCGTAACCAACTTATCATCCCCCTCCTTTCAATTCCCTCACCCGGATTTAAAATCCTGCATTAATCCAGCCACATTATGCATCTGATAAAGTCAGCTGCACCTAATGAAAACTTATACTTTTAACACAAATTGGAAAAGTTCTACCAGACTACTGATTTTTAATCATTTCAGGTGTCAGAATGAATCTGGCAACACTGTTTCTGACTAAAAGATAAATCAGTCATGTGATCTTAAGAATTTATATGTATCATCGAAGTTTGCTATTTCTTCAGTTCACCAGAGTCAGGTATTTAATTGCATGGACCCTCAGTCTAGTTAATTAATCAGACTTTTGACTCAGATTTAATGAGTCCAGAGAATTTTTTTTAATATAATGTCCATTCTGATAAGATCTCTGATGAGAGCTTTGGCTACTCTTGCTACATAATTCTTTATGGCTTTATCCAGCATTTACCCATCAATTTGTTAGTGAACAACTTGATTTCCTTCAAATTTCATTTTTCCCATTTCTCAGATAGTGTTTGATGGAATATTTCCCCTAAATTTTATCGTTTTCAAATAGGGAAAATGATTGGATGAGTGGTGGATATGAAGCAAATTTTATAGTCCAAAATACAATTTCTTCTTCCACTTTGACATCTTTCTCTTCATGTCCAATACTGAAGAAGAAGTAGAGAATAAATAAGAGGCCATGACAGGTGGCTTAAATTCCAGTAGCAGTTTTCTTAGAAACTTAGCAACTGTAGCTTTGTCCCACAAATTTTGGATAAGTATCCTTACAAAAAGAGTTACTTTTTGACAGCTGTTCTACTTTCTTGTTTTCTTCGAGTAATGATCAAATCAAATTCCCAAATTATGCTTTATTTAACAAGATTGCTTTGCATAATTTTCTCCTGAAATGACAGTATAATTGCTGTAAAAAAAGGCAGTTATGCTGTTATCTCTGTTAAGCACTTGACTTTTTAAACCGACTATCTTTTTTTTTTTTTTTTTAAAGAAATCACAGCTCCACAACAGTATGCTGGAGAAGAAAACAGGAGAAAGATGAAAAACCAAGAGGTAAGACAGTTTTGACCATTTTATTTTGGAACTTGTTTCATTTTATTCCACCAGAATTAGAAGACCCCTGATGGGTTACAACAGTAAATGTACACAAAACACTATACAATAAAAATGGCTATAATTATCAACCCGTCATCAATAACTTCAGCCAGCATGACTTGACATTAGTTTTAAAAGGTTCTGAGAAAAGCTGTTGCTAATTTATCCTCTGATGGGAAGACTGCTTGGTAGAGGAGAGAGACTATCATGGAGAAACACAATTTTGAAGCCCCTATTAAGCTTACCTTGTATGCAGTCCAGCAGGTGTTCAAGAGCCAAATAATTTAAAGGTCAAAACTAGCCATCATATTGACAATATGCTATCACAGAAGAAAAATATAGAGTAAAGGAAGCTCGTCAAAATGATAACTCTGTTAGTAATGGCAGGATAATTAAGAGCCTATAGAAATACAATAATTGCGGCTTACACTACATGTCTTGGAAGGAACCTTAATCTGAGTATAAATTTATTCTACCCATCACTCATTCTGTTTATCACCAGCTTTCTCCCATAAGAGATTTTTACTGTCTAAACCCAGGATTAAATTAGTGAAACAACGAAGCAGCTCCTGTAATTTACATCTTTGTTTTATGTCTTTGATAGGAAGCCCAGAACATATGCAACAATAGTAAACACACATACAAAAAAAAACAAAAACAAAAACAAAAACAAAATCCTGTGTTGTAGTTTAAGATACATTACAGTTCTGCAGACAAGGCTTTTTAGAAACTTCAGACATCATTCTTTTCAGTGGTGGGTTGCTACTGGTTTGCCCCTGTTCGGGCGAACCGGTAACAGCAGTGGTGGGAGACTCCGCCCGGACATCATCAAATACGATCTGCATGCACAGAAGTGGTGCAGGCACGCACGAACGAAGCAAGTGTGTGTGTGTGCGAATGAACCAGTAACAAAGGTAAGTGAAACCCACCTCTGATTCTTATCCTTTAAGCTTTAATGCAAATTTTCTCATACTTATCCATACAATATATATCAATATATATCACTATATACTGCTCAAAAAAATAAAGGAAACACAAGCAGAAGACATCTGAGATCTGAATGAATGAAATAGCCTTATAAAATACTTTGTTCATTACATATAGTAGTTTTGTGTTCCCTTTAGTTGTTTGAGCAGTGTATAAACTACTGTATGTAAAGAACAAAGTATTTAATAAGGCTATTTCATTCATTCAGATCTCAGTGTATATCTCTATCTCTATCTCTATCATCTTTATATCTATCTATCTATCTATCTATCTATCTATCTATCTATCTATCTATGTAAAAAGTTAAAATATTGGGTGTTTTCTTGCATCATTAAAAGTCTGTTAGTTGAAATGCTTAAAATCCTGGCTAAAATCCCACCTTAAGATCCTCCAAAATCCCAACAAAACACTTTGTAAGGTCTTTTGAAACTCTGGCTAAAATCCTAACCAACACTTTAAAAGTTTTCTATTTGGCTTAATATATATATTAAGTGTTTTTCTATCGAGACACCTGGTCTACCCCAGCATGTGGGAGGGAGCATACTGCATCCCTTTTGCCTTTCAGCTCCAATCTAGAAGCCCTCAAACAGTCGCATTCACGACAAACCATTTTATACCAAATTTATATTTCACTGATAAAGAAATAAAGGGAGACTAGTATAGATCTATTTTAAGCTATTTAGCTCTCATCAGCTAGCCATACCCTTACTTGGATTCAGCAGTACTTGGGCTGCCTGCACGTTAGGCAGTTGTATTAACCTCTGAGCCACAAGCTGATGACGGGAGGAGAACTTGTGGCTCAGAGTTTAATACAACTGCCTAAAATGCAGGCAGCCCAAGTTTGAATCCAAGTAAGGGTATGGCCAGCTGATGAAAGCTAAATAGCTTAAAATAGATCTATACTAGTCTCCCTTTATTTCTTTATCAGTGAAATATAAATTTTATACTATATTTACACCATATTTTTCGGAGTATAGGATGCACCTTTCTCCCCCCTAAAAGAGGATGAAAATTTGGGTGTGTCTTATACACCGAATGTAGCACAGCACAGCCTCTGAAAAGGAGGTTTCAGAGACTGAAAAAAAAAAAAGCCTCTGAAACCTCTGTTTGAGAGGCTGAAAAACAAAGCCTCTGAAACCTCTGTTTGAAAGGCTGAAAAAAAAAAGCAAGGTGCAGAGCTCACAACCAACGAACCTGTTGCTAAAGTTCCCATGTAACACCCCTCTTGTGCGAACTGCACTGGCTCCCGGTGGTCTTCCGAGTGCGCTTCAAGGTTTTGGTTACCACTTTTAAAGCGTTCCATGGCTCAGGACCTGGGTTCTTGCGGGACCGCCTACTACCACCAATAGCCTCCCACCGGCCGGTACGCTGTCATAGAGAGGGGCTCCTCTGGGTGCGATCGGCCAAACTATGTCGACTGGCGACTCCCAGGGGGAGAGCCTTCTCTGTGGGGGCACCTACTATCTGGAATGAGCTCCCCCCGGAGATACAAAGGATCCCGGATCTGCGCACCTTCCACCGTGCTCTAAAGACCTTTTTATTTCACCAGGCGGGCCTGGCCTAACTTTCTCCTTCTTTTTAAACATTTTTAATAATTTTAAATATTTTTTAGTATTTTTAATATTCAAAGTTTAAATTTGTTTTAAATTGATTGGGGTTTTAAATCTGTCTGGGCCAAACTATTTAATTTGATTTTATCTCTGCTTTTTAAATTTTGTATGTATGTATTTTATTGTTGGCTGTTCACCGCCCTGAGTCCTTCGGGAGTAGGGCGGTAGATAAATCAAATAAAAGTAAAGTAAAAAGTAAAGTTCACCTCTGGGAACAGCTGATTGGGGGTATTCCGGGAAGGCCAATCCACCCCCAATCAGCTTTTTTCTTATTTTCCTCCCCAAAAACTAAGGTGCGTCTTATACTCTGATGAGTCTTATAGTCCGAAAAATATGGTATTTAAAAAATGTTCATATTCAGGTATGTGAAAAGTAAAGCAAACACAGACAGGTTTTCATTCAAGTGTTATTACTGAATCCATGAAATTGAGTTTGGGAGAGCCAGAGAACTTGAGAAAAGCTTTTGAGGAAAGGGGTGCAAGGATTGTCATGGCATTGTTCTCCTATGTCAGGGGTGAGGGACTATGGCCCTTTTATGATTTGTGGACTTCAACTCCCAGAATTCCTGAGCCATGATTTCATGATGGATGCAAAAGGGGAAGCATAGATTTGCACCGTAAAGCTGCCTCCAACGTTATGCCTTCCCCCCCCTCCACATCC
The DNA here is from genome assembly GCA_022577455.1 of Arizona elegans. Classification (NCBI taxonomy): domain Eukaryota; kingdom Metazoa; phylum Chordata; class Lepidosauria; order Squamata; family Colubridae; genus Arizona; species Arizona elegans. Next base: position 65,019,088 of record JAKOOJ010000009.1, read on the forward strand.
TATTGTATTGAATGATAACATTTAGCGGACATCAACTCTTTAAGTTTCCAGTCAGCCCAATTGTATTTTTAATAAAGAAAAATAATTATGGAGAAATAGTTCTGTCTAAAAAAATAACAAAGAATTTGTTTCAATTTCAGTCTCATAAAACTAAATGAAATACTGAAGCTGTTCTGACAGTGAAAAGCAAAGAGCTGGAAAGGTTTCTATGCTTCTTTAGCATGACAGATATTCTTTGAAGGGAATGAACAGAAAGGCAGGTTTTATGTATCGGGATACAATTGAAATATTTTATATGTGTCATAGCTCCAGCACTAAATGTAATAAATGAAAAATGTCTATTCTATCATAAATCCCATTGAGTTCAATGAAGCCAAATTACAGATTAAATTGATACAGAAGTTTATTCTGTCATATTAGCATTGTTATCCTTAAACAGGAAGTTAGGTAAGGTAAAAGTTAATAAAATTGCTCTTTAGGTAACCTGGATAGGTAAGAGTGAAAAGAAAGAATTAAACTAGTGCTTGAGTATGATTTTTGGATAACTGCTGTAGAATTCAGAAAGTCAGTTAGATTCCTAGAAGTCTTTTCATAGGTAGTTCTCAACTAATGACCACGGTTCTGTTGCTAAGTCAGACAATTATTGAGTTTTGCCCATTTTACAACCTTTCTTGTCACACTTACTAAGTGAATCACTGCAATTGTTAGTAACATGATTGTTAAGTGAATCTGGTTTTTCCATTGACTTTGCTTCCCAGAAGGTCGCAAAATGTGATCACCTGACCCCAGCATACTGCAACTATCATAAATATGAGTCACCCCCTTGGGGTGCACCCGGAGGCTCCAACTGGTGCAGAATGCGGCCACGCGGGGGATTATGGGAGCGACGGGGCGCTCCCATGTGACTCCTCTCCTGCGCGAGCTGCATTGGCTTCCGGTGAACTTCTGGGTGTGTTTAAGGTGTTGGTGATCACCTTTAAAGTGCTCCATGGCTTAGGGCCGGGGTACTTACGGGACCGCCTTCTGCCACCAATTGCCTCCCACCGGCCAGTTCGCTCTCACAGAGAGGGCCTCCTCAGGGTGCCGTCGGCCAGACAATGTTGGCTGGCGACCCCCAGGGGGAGACCCTTCTCTGTGGTGGCACCTACCCTCTGGAACAATCTACCTCCAGAGATATGAGTGATCCCAGACCTCCGGACTTTTCGCCGGGCCCTTAAAACCTACTTTTTTCAGTTAGCCGGGCTGTCCTGATTTTATGGTTGGTTTTAAAATTTGATATTGATTTTAATTGAAATGTTTTAAATTATGGTCCAAATTTTATTTAATTAGTTTAAATCTATTTTAACTTTTGTGTATGAATGTTTTATATTTGGCTGTTCACCGCCCTGAGTCCGGAAGGAGAAGGGTGGTATAGAAATCTAAAAAATAAATAAATAAAAATAAATAAATTGCCTAGCCAAGAGCAGCGGTGGCGCAGTGGTTAGAATGCAGTACTGGAGGCTATGTCTGCTGATCACCGGCTGCCAGCAGTTTGGCAGATCGAATCTCACCAGGCTCAAGGTTGACTCAGCCTTCCATCCTTCCAAGGTCGGTAAAATGAGGACTCAGATTGTTGGGGGCAAGATGCTGACTCTGTAAACCGCTTAGAGAGGGCTGTAAAGCACTGTGAAGCAGTATATAAGTCTAAATGCTATTGCTATCTCAATTTTAATCACATGATCATGGAGATGCTGCAGCAGTCGATGGTTGATTTGGATTCTGAGAGGTTCATAGGCTGGTTGTAGGTCAACGTGTCTGTTGATGGAACTGCTTGTGGAATACCAGGCTTCGATGAGCTCACAAGAGCGTTGGGTGGTAGCGTGGCCAATTATTTTTGTATTGCTCCAATCAAACTGTGATGCTCTTTGATGGGTAGAGATTAAGGATTTGGGATCATGGCATTTGACTGCCAGCAGATGTTCGTTGACCCTGGTTTTTAATTGGTGTGATGTTTGTCCCACGTAGAATTGGTTACTTTTGTTACAGTTGATTTTGTAGATTATGTTGTTTCTTTCATCCTTCTGTCTTGTCTTTGGTTCTGGATAATTCCTGACACAGTGAAGCTGTGGGTTTTTGCTGTGAAGATCTTACCTAGCCTGGTAATGAAACATTCGAAAACTAATCCACAAGCTCGGAGAATGAACCTTCATCCTCATCCTACATCCGAGCTACAAATATTTGCCACTATTGCAGTCGTGTGAAAAACAGTCATAAGTCAGTTTTTCCAGTGTCATTGTAACTCTGAACAGTTACTAAATGAACTGTTGTAAGTTGAGAACTACCTGTATTTCCTTTTCCTTGTGTCCCACCCAGTTTATTTAATGAGTTTAAAAAAAAAAAAAACAGAAATGAATACAAAAATATTCTTTAAATTTTTATAGCATTGTTTTTCACGTTATATCCAATATATTTCCTGATCTGAAATTCCCCTTGCAATACTTAGAACAATGTTGCGGTTGGCACATTCATTCGGAGAAGCAAATACATTTAGTTCATTTCAAAAGGTGCAAAGATCAAAGCCTCCATATATCCATAAGTCTTTGCAGCACAGGTAACATCATGTTTAAAAATTAGCTTTCATGATTCTTTACAAGATGGAACATTCTGAAAGGTTTGTACCCTTGCAAGATTCCTCTTTAGCATAGAAAATGAGATGTGGGCAAAATGCCAAGTTTAAATGAACATTAAGAGTTTGTATTTAATGCAAATGCATTGAGGACATTTTTTAAAAGCCTGATTGATTTGATTACATTTGCCCAATTAACAAGAATTGATTAGTTATTCTTGGAATCCATAGTACTATCAAAAGAGCAGGTTTGTTGGTAAAAAGCATTCTTAATTATCTGCTAGGAACATGTAAACAAGTTTGTAATTGCTATAGTAAAACAGAAAACACATAAGAGTTTGTGTTTCCATTTTATATTGGTTAAGCATATATCGGTAGTAAATTACCTGCTTAAAGCACTATATTCACACAATATGTAAAAACAACAACATTTTAAATTCAGCATCAACACCAGGTGCTGTTTAAACATTCAATTTACATCCAGTCTTTTAGTCAGTCTTGATGCTATGAAAACTTAACCTTGCCTCAATCTTTGACCCCTTTTTAGATTTAGGAACTACTTTCTAACTTTTTAAAGAAGGTCTGGGATTTGTATAAAATATTCACATGGTTGTGAAACATTCATAAACAGGAATGGCTTGGAAAGGGTCTACAGAATAACAGAACATCAGAGTTTGAAGGGGCCTTGGAGGTCTTCTAGTCCAACCCCCTGCCTAGGTAAGAAACCTTATACCACTTCAGACAAATAGTTATCCAATATCCTCTTAAAAACTTCCAGTGTTGGAGCATTCACAACTTCTGGAGGCAAGTTGTTCCACTGATTAATTGTTCTAACTGTCAGGAAATTTCTCCTTGGTTCTAAGTTGCTTCTCTCCTTGATTAGTTTCCACCCGTTACTTCTTGTCCTGCCCTCAGGTGCTTTGGAGAATAGCTTGACTCCCTCTTCTTTGTGGCAGCCCCTGAGATATTGGAACACTGCTATCATGTCACTCCTGGTCCTTCTCTTCACTAAACTAGACATAACCAGTTCCTGCAACCGTTCTTCACATGTTTTAGCCTCCAGTTCCTTAATCATCTTTGTTGCTCTTCTCTGCACTCTTTATAGAGTCTCAACATCTTTTTTACATCGTGGCAACCAAAACTGGATGCAATATTCCAAGTGTGGCCTTACCAAGGCATGATAAAGTGGTATTAACACTTCATGTAATTACAACAACTTGCCACAGCCAACTCGCCATGGTCAACTCACTGCAACCATGGGACAATTCGGCATGGCCAGGTTGCAACAGGACAACTCACTGTGGGACAAGAGTTACACTAATATTGAAGAAATAGTGGAAGAGAATCATTAAAGAAAGGATGACAAAGGAGGGACAAAATGAAATGTGATTGAAAAAAACTAAAATATTTTTTAAACTATTTTAAATCATTAAATTGAATTGTTGAATTGTCCTGCAGCGTGTGGGCCATAGGAAGTTGTCCTGCGGTGAGTTAACCATGATGAATTGGCTGTGGCGAATTGGCTGTGGTGAATTCTCCCATTCTGGCTCGGAACTGTCTTGATTCACTGTGACTCTTGCAAGGTCTTATCAAAAAGAAGCTCTTCAAAAGGTAGGCCAGCCCATATGCAAATAAGGGCTGTTATTGTGGGAAAATAAGAGGAGGCAGGAGTATTTTTGCTGCCTTGAGTTTTATTTATAAAAACAATAAAGGCGGGTTAAAAAAAATTTATTCTGTGCCTGTTCACCGCCCTAAGTCCTTCAGGAGTAGGGCGGTATACAAATCTAATAAATGAATGAATGAATGAAATGAAATGAATGAAATGAAAAAATAAAGTGATAGAGGAGTGAGGTTCAGTGGAGGGTTACCCCCAGTTTGGACTGGTAGTAAAAACCGGCAGGAGGGTCCGCCCATTGACCCTGACATCATCAGAAGCAATCTGCGCATGCGCAGAAGCCATTGCGATCCTGTTGCAAACCGGTAGTAAAGATAAGTAGAACCCACCCCTGGTGAGGTTGAGTTATTGGATGGGTGATGGCAATTAGTTTCGAAAACAAGGTGCTGGACAGAACCACTCAGGTCCTTATTTTACCTGATTGTGGGATAAATTATGATGTGTCCCCACACCTGAAGTTAAGAAGTAAAGAATCAGGGATGTTGGGTGGAGTTTGGGTGGGAAAGATATGGCAGAAGACATGGGGAAGCTGTTCATGGGGCGGAAGTCAGGGAAGATGTTCCCAATGTATAGAACTGATGCCCCATTCTGGCTCCCTATATTGACCCCTGGGGCTTTGTCATCAAAGCTTTAGTGGCTCCTGGATTTGATGTGTGTCATCAGCCAAGATTTTGGATCAGATGTGGAGCTGTTGGCATTCAAGAATTTCTGGTAGCTGTCAGAAACGCTGCTCTGCAGATAGTGAGACCCTGTTTGTGAAGCTGGACCATAAGGATAACATTGGGTTGCTGCTTGTTTACCAGTCTCACTGCTGCATGGCAGCTTTTCTGCATGAGTTATTTGACTCTGTGGCAGGCTTGGCAGCTTTATGTTCAGCAGAGATGTACGTTTTATTTAGAAAATGCCTATGAAATAAATACTTATAGTGATGTTGTCAAGTTTCTGAAAGATGCCCTAATTAATTCATGAGCCATGATCCAAACTTCAAAGGAAATATAGTCATTTATTAGGAGCAACATTCCGGCAATCCTGGGATGCAGTCAGGACTGATCCCACGTAGATTTACATTCCCCTATGACCCTGTCTCTCCCCTCCTCTCTGGCCATGTCATAAATCACATTCTCCAATTACCCACTTTGGCTGGCTGTGAAACCTAACACCCTCCTTCTGATTGCGGTCAGAAAAAATGTATGGAATTCACTTCAGTTCTCCTCCCTCCTGCTCATGGCAACTTGAAAGCTTTGCAAGTTGACAGATGTATTATATTAGTGTCATATTTCAGATTTGAGCTAACCAGAAAATAAACCCTAATGCGTCTTTTGAAGCAAAAATTAATATAAAACCCGGTCTTATTTTTGGAGAAACACGGTAATCTGGCTGACTATACAACAAACCATAATAATAAGCTGTTAATAATTAAGAATGGACCTCCTAGTAATCTTTTTTGTTAACATCCAGAGCTGGAATATACAGTTTGTGTGTATGTGTGTGTGTATAGGGAGAGAAGGGGGGAGGGAATGGAGGAGAGGGGGTGGGAGAGAAAGAGTGCTACTGCTGGAGAAGAGATTAGTCTTAATCTACATTGTTTTCTGGCTAACACAGCAATTCTACCACTTAGTTTCCTCAGTTTATTGTATTTGTTCTGTTATCTAGCAATCCACAAGAAAACATTTTCAAACTATCTGAACAAATAAGAGTCACTTTTCAGGAGATCCAAATTTGTGTCTTCTTTCTCCTCAGTTTCAACATTTTGAATTCTCATTAGGGTCTTTCCAGTCTTGGTCCCTGTTTATGCTGGAATAAAATCAATTCAAATGTGGCCTGACCTCCACACCTCCACTTTCTCACAGCTGTTCCATCAACTATCGCATCTCAAGGAGTTGCTTGAAATGAAAGCAGGTGCCATGCTTTCCAATAATTTTCCCAGTTTGCCTAGAAGCAGTAAACATAGCTGCTACCCCCAAGCATTGTGGTATCCCACTTCTTCAAATAGGGACAGCCTAATTATGCAAACTAATTGCTAATTATGCAAATCAAGCATCTTCTTTTTAGCCACTTTCTACATACCGTGTGCCTCCTAGCAAGTATAACACATATCTGAAAAGAAAATTTGGGACAAATCTTTAGACCTAATAACTTAGCTTCACCGGAAAAGGCTTGCAGTAACTTTTTATGCTCTACATGAGCTATTAAATGCAAGAAAGTACATGGAGGGGAATCACATTAGCCTTTCTTATAAAATCTTGAAATCCTAGACTTCCTTCAGTGCAGTGGTGAAATTCAATTTTTTTTTTACTATCGGTTCTGTGGGTGTGGTTTGGTGGGCATGGCTTGGTGGGCATGGCAGGGGAAGGATACTGCAAAATCTCCATTCCCATCCCACTATAGGGGAAGGATACTGCAACATCTCCATTCCTACCCCACTCCTGGGGGAAGGATGTTGCAAAATCTCCATTCCCACCCCACTCTGGGACCAGCCAGAGGTAGGAATGCCTGTTCTCTGAACTACTCAAAATTTCTGATACTGGTTCTCCAGAACCTGTCAGAACCTGCTGGATTTCACCCTTGCTTCAGTGCCATAAAGTAGATCCTATTGCCTTTAGAGAATCATAGAATACTGGTATTGAAAGGATCACATGGATCGTCTTATAGAACTTTCCCAAATATGCAGGAAAATCAGTGAAATGAAGAGGTTGTTTTCCATGCTTTTTTTAAAATTCTAGATAAAATATTTTAATTTTCAGAATAAAACAGCAGGAAGAGAATAATTAGGGGTGGAGGCAACTTCGAATCACAATTTAGTGTCAATTGCTTTTATATCAAACCTGGTGAATTCAGGGAATTTTATTTACTTTTATTCTTTATTATTTTTATAAATAACTTAAGGCAGTGAACACATACAATACTCCTCCTATTTTTCCTACTACAACAACCCTGTTAGATGAATCCGGCTGAAAGAGAATGACCAGCTCAAAGTCTCCAAGTGACTTCCATGCCTAAAGCATGACTAGAACTCAAAATCTCCTGGCTTTTAGCCTGGTACCTTAACTACTGGACCAAAGAGATGGACCAAAGTCAGACTTGAATGCAACTAAAGGCACTAACTTGTTTAAGGCATGTTGGTAAATATAATTTATATTTATATAAATAAATAAATTTGTGAGACCGCCTTCTGCCGCCGATAGCCTTCCACTGACCAGTATGCTCCCACAGAGAGGGACTCCTCAGGGTGCAGTCAGCCAGGCAATGTCGGCTGGCAGGGGGAGGGCCTTCTCTGTGGCAGCACCTGCCCTTTGGAACGATTTGCCCCCAGAGATACGAAGGATACCAGATCTCCGGGCCTTTCGCCATGCCCTAAAAACTTTTCTTTTCCATCAAGCAGGGCTGGCATGAAACCCCACCCCACTTTTTAGCTCTTTTTTAGCTCTTTTTAGCTTTTTAGCTTTTTAAGTGTAAATTGGGTTTTAATTGGGTTGTTTTAAATTGTGGGCCAAAGCTGTATAATTCTTTTAATTGATTTTAAATTTTGTATTGGTATGTTTTTTATCCTTGGCTGTGCACCGCCCTGAGTCCAATAGGAGAAGGGTTGTATATAAATTGAATAAATAAATAACTAAATAAATAAAAATAATAATTGCTTTCAATCACTAAGAACCTGAGTAAGAACATAATGGTTCTCAGCAATAAGGTTGTGTTATCTTTCTTTAAGTCAACTCGGAAGAAGTAACTTTTTCATTCATTGTTCAAACAAGGATATTTTTTGATGCAAATCTACTCTGCAATTCAATTCCCATTGCTCTTTCAGCATCCTTTATTTTTACGGAATCATTTTTTTATATTCGCACACCTGTTTCACAGGTTATTTTTCCTTTCTCAAGGATAAAAATAATTTTCTTGGGAAAATTATCCCCAAAAGTTTTAAGAATTGTGGAAGCCATCTGCACAATTTTCAGTCTTCAAGGTAGGCTCTTGCTGCTTTTTCTCCTCTCCACCAAAAAGGAAATAGATTTTATAAATATTCGCATTTCTATTTCATACCAACTCAATTAAATATTTCTTTCTTCCTTCCAACCATCATGGATTTGAATACAAGTTTTTATCTAGTTATACAAAAGGCCAGGCATCTTAAGGGAATACTTCATAAGATTGCATCAATTCCATTTTAATTTTACATTCATTTCTTTTTCAGATAAAGTAATTTCATAATGCTTATTAATGTTCCATGTATGCCTGAAAGAAATGTCAACAAAATCCAATAATTGATGCTTAAGAGTCTGAATGAGCTTGACATAGCCAGCAGATGTTCTGAAACCATTGAAACAAGTTTCTTATGCAGACTCTGAGTTTATCCAAACAAAATCAAGCTCTCTAATTAAAATGAAATAAAGGTTAGACAATAATATATTTAATATATCTTTATAATATAAAGAATATCTTTAATATTCTGTAATTATTTCCCTGTCCACCTGCCTTAAAACTTTCACTTCTTCACTTTTGATGGCCAAACGACAGATATGTCAGTGGAAAGGAAAGCTTACAAAAAAAATATTGGCTCATTGAAATTTTATTTAAACTATCATTACCTAAATTTAACATGGGAGGGCTGGGAGGAAAATTCTCAAAATGAATACAAAGCTTCCTCTGATACTGATCAGCCAATTTTAGGAAATCAATATGTTTATTCAACTCTTCAAATCAAGAAAGCCATCAATGAATTTTGCCAGCCTATGTTGGAGGGGGATGAGGATAGCCCTGTCTGAGCTGCTGAATGTGACTATTTATCTATCTATCTATCTATCTATCTATCTATCTATCTATCTATCTATTTATTTGTATACCGCCCTTCTCCAGCAGGACTCAGGGCGGTGAACAGCCGTGATAAAACAGAGCATACAAAATTTAAAAAACAGTTTAAAAGGTAATTAAATAATTTCGGCCCACAATTTAAAACAACCCAATTAAAACCAATTTCAAATTAAAACCGAAACGGATGGGATCAAGCCAGCCCGGCTAGGTGAAATAAATGAGTTTTCAGGGCCTGACAAAAAGTCCGGAGGTCTGGTATCGTGCGTATCTCTAGGGGGAGGTCGTTCTAGATGGCGGGTGCCGCCACAGAGAAGGCTCTCCCCCTGGGGGTCGCAAGCCGACATTGTCTGGTGGACGGCACCCTGAGGAGGCCCTCTCTGTGTGAGCGTACTGGCCAGTGGGAGGCTATTTGCGGCAGAAGGCGGTCTCATAGATACCCCGGCCCTAAGCCATGGAGTGCTTTAAAGGTGGTCACCAACACCTTGAAGCGTACCCGGAAGACCACCGGGAGCCAGTGCAGCTCACGCAGGAGAGGTGTCACATGGGAGTGCCCCGTCGCGGCCGCATTCTGGACCAGCTGGAGCCTCCGGGTACACCCCAAGTGGAGCCCCATGTAGAGAGCATTGCAGTAGTCCAGGTGGAAAGTGACGAGTGCCTGAGTGACCATGCATAGGGAGTCCCGATCCAAAAAGGGACGCAACTGGCATATCAGGCGGACCTGATAAAAAGCCCCCCTGGCCACAGCCGTCATATGCTCTTCTAAAGACAGCCGTGCATCCAGGAGGATGCCCAAGTTGTGAGCCCTCTCCGTGGGGGCCAGTGATTCACCCCCAATAACCAGCGATGGCACCAGCTGGCTATATCGGGACGCCGGAAGCCACAGCCACTCGGTCTTGGAAGGGTTGAGTCGGAGCCTGTTTCTCCCCATCCAGGCCCTCACGGCCTCCAGGCACCGGGACATCACTTCAAGGGCATCGTTGGGGTGGCCTGGGGTGGTCTATCACTAGGACTAAGTGATCTAAGAAATGCTTTCTGTTTTCATGCAATTTGTTTAATAGAGAGAAAAAATTGGTTCTCATTGGAATTCTATGTACAGTTATTACCTTTACAGCATTCCCCCCACACACATCTTAAACATAGCCCCTTTCTAAAACATTCTAAAATCAAAATTGAATAAATAATTTGCTAGGCCTATTAAAACTTAGACTCTGATTTCACTTACTTGTTTAATCTGTGCAAAACTCCCATTCAAGCCAAAATATTCCCTAAGATTCACAGAAATGTCTGGTTTAAAGATATTCTTGTCTCTTTAAATGCTGCACTTCAAGGCTACAAATTATAGATAAAGTGGTCAGACAAGTAGGATCAAAGCCAAGTCATTCGTTGAAGGATATACCTAGTGTTGATAAGAGCCATGGTGGCGCAGTGGTTAAAATGCAGTACTGCAGGCTACTTCTGCTGCCTGCTGCCTGCCTGCAATTTAGCAGTTTAAATCCCACCAGGTTCAAGTTTGACTCAGCCTTCAATCCTTCCGAGGTGGGTAAAATGAAGACCCAAACTGTTGGGGGCAATATGCTGACTCTATAAAACAGCTTCGAGAAGGCTGTAAAGCACTGTAAAGTGGTATATAAGTCTAAGTACTATTGCTATTTAAAGAAAGGTCAAGGCAAGACATTAGTCAAATAAGGCAAGAAAAAGGAAGAAGCTGGTAACAGACACAAGCAAGGGAAAATCTGGCCACTGGGAAAAGTCCTCCAATAAGCAAATGATCCATACTGTTATTTGGAAATAATCATGTAGTTCCTCAGAAAAAGTCAAGAGCTGAACAAGAAGCCTTACCTTTTGTTATTTGTCAGTCCCAAATTGGAAGTATTGCCACTGAATTACAGGACAATTTAACAAAAGATCATCCAGTGATTCCAAGACAAACTTCCAATTTAGGAATGAAGAAAGTTCTAATTCAATCACATATTAGGTTTAATTGTTGAAGGTTATACTGTATTTTGTAACCCTTGTATGTGGAAATACTCTCAAGAGTTACTTAGACATTTTATCAGTCTGCCTGTGAATTTACATTGTCTCAGGTAGAATAAATAGCATCAACTGTTCCTTTTTTATTCAAAAGTTTGCCAGTATTGCTCTATGCAAGGTAACATTTGAAACTTTCATCAAGTCAACAAGGCATTAATTATTAAGATTACTGCATTATCAATTCTTTGTTAGTACTGACAGGAAAAAAATGCTAAAGGTGGAAAATAATGAGAATCATCCCTTCTATCTTAAAGTGATTGAGTGTAAACAAAGTCTATTTTAGTTCCCTTACCTTGAAATATATAATTTTGAAAAGACTGCAACTTGTCTACAAAACTAATCCTGTAAAATTTTGTCACCAGAAAATGATGAAACAGTTGTTTAAAACCTGAAGTATATATGATGAAAGACTTTTTAAAGTTTTCCAATGTCAACTGCTCTGGTGAATACTTTCATGTTATCATAATTTTTTAATATTAATTTGTATTTATTGCACATTTCCTCTGACAATGGTCCTCAAATTAAATAACATAAAATATAATTAAATTTGGTGTCAGAAAGCATGAAAAATGATTTTATTTCAAAAAACAGATAAAAGTGGTAATATGACATATTTCAGAATGTTAAGAAAATGAAGATAGAATGCAGTTCCTAATGGAGTACAGCCTAAAATTTACAACTGATAGAAAGGAAACCTTGAAATACCTATCATATCAGAATATTTGTTTATTTATTTAAAGCATTTATACCTCCTGTTAAACAATGTGACTTTGCTAATATACCAAAAACAATAAACAAAAGTAAAAGAAAAAAAACCATATATCTAAAACAACAAAAACAATTAAATAGTGGTCAGAAGCTAAAAATTGTTATATCCCACCCAATGGGACTTCTGCTAACCAAGGAGTGGTCAGACAAAGGAAGAAAAAGAAAAGGAATAAAGAATAGGATAAAAAAGTTAGGCATCCAAACTTTTTAAGGGTTGACGGGACAAAACTAGTCTGCCACTCAGACCATTATTGTGAATATCTAATGCCGGACTGAGAAAAGAATACAGGATTGGGGGACAGTCTGGGGCACTAGTAGAGATGTGAACTAGAGTCATGGAGAAACAAGAAGTTCAGAAATGACAGGCTATGGGTCAAGGTAAACGAAGTCAGAAGAAGAAAGGGGCAGGAGATAAAAATAAAAACAGTAGCTAGCAGTTTTCCAAATTTCTTACTACTCAGGGCCAGAGAAGCAGGCAACAATGTTGATTAAAAGAGGAAAGCATCAGAGAGTTGTTTCCAGAGTCATTATTTGTTGGTTACCAAGTGTTGTGGCCCACCAGCAGCCAGCAGATCTGGCAGCAGATTTGGACTGTGAGGAGATTGGGGAGGAACATGGGCCAGTCCTGGAGTCTGGGGAAGGCTCTGATGAGGGCTCTGTGTTGGAGACAGAGAGGGGGCCAGGGCCGTATGCCAGTTATCAGCTGCCTTTGGAGTCAGACATCAGTGAGGCAGATGAACAGCTGGAGCCTGTTCCCAGTGTGCACATGTGCAGTGTTGTCAGATGTAGGGAACAGCTAAAGAACAAGGGTCGATTTGGGTGTAAGGCCACAGGTGGACGATGAATGGCCTCCCCCAGAGAGAATAAAAGAGGAGCGAATGGGGAGTGGAGTTTGCAGGAGACAATTAGTTCATTACTGCATTCTTGCCAAGTATTGCTGCATCTGAAAGATATTGGCCTGGTCACTCTGAAGCCTGATAAAGCTCAATAATTGTGAACTATCTTGAAAGACTGTGGGAGAAGAAAAACTTTGCTGGAGAGGAATTCACTGTAAATTAAATAAAAGGGGTTTATCGGGACAAGGACTCAGCTTCATGCTACTAGGGAAGCCTGGTGCAGAACACCAAGATCTTCAACAATGACAAACTTCAAGAGATAAAAAGGGGAAAAGATGTTGAAGAAGCCATCTTGAGAGATTGGTAGAATCTCTTCATATGCATAGAGAGATAGAATCAAGATGATGTGGTATTAGTATCACTTTAGAAAGCCTTAGTAAGACCACAATTGGAATACTGCATCCAGTTTTTATATTGTGCATCCACAACATAAAAAAGGGGCTACCACAACGAAGATGGGATCAGCCAATCTTCCAAAGCACCTGAAGGCAGGACAAGAAACAATGGATGGAAACTATTGAAGGAGAGAACCAACCTAGAACTAAGGAAATTTTTCCTAATGAACAGTTAACCAGTGGAACATATTGCCTTCAGAAGTTGTGAATGCTCCAACACTGGAAGTTTTTAAGAAGAGACTGGACAACCATTTGTCGGAAATGATATAAGGTCTCCTGCCTGAACAGGGAGTTGGACAAGAAGATCTCCAACATTCTTTCTAACTCTGTTATTCTGTGTTCTAATCATGGGACTATTAGAAGATGAATAATACAATTATTATATATGATAATTGGAATAGAAAGATATACATGGATAAACTAAGATGGAAAATGGCATTGATAAAGAATAGAACAAATTGGTTTGCAAGGAAAGTAAAAAAAAATACAACAGGATGGGTAATTTAAAAAGAAAGAAGATGGCAGTTGGCAGATAGCAAGGGTACAGGGGTCAGAATTAAATTTAAATAAGGGAATATGTTCTAGGACAGATGCTAAACAAATTAGTATAAATAAGATGAAGTGTAGAAAACATAATCTACAATAAAACTGAGTGTTTTGCTAATTGGAAATATGTCTGTGTTTGAAAATAATGTATATAAAGGAATGATTATTGCAAAGAGAAAAGATGAGATAATAATATATAATTTGTATAAAAAGAATAAATATAGTTTCACATATGTAGTAGGAATAAATAAGACTAGAACATGTTGGAACATTTTTAAAAATATATATTTTGTAGTGTTGAAAAGGGCTAAACAAGTTCCAGCAGAGTGGTAAGAATAAAAAGAATAAAAAGTAAAGCAGTGGAATCGTTTTAGTTACATCTGAGGGGAAGAAGAATATTTTAGAGATTTGTAGGATAATGTTAGTCATATATGGAAGACGAGTATTGACATAAATGGTATAAAAATTAGTGCACAAGGAAAAAAATGAACAAAATGGAAATAGCAATAGCATTATACTTCTATACTGCTTCACAGGGCTTCACAGCCCTCTCTAAGTGGTTTACAGAGTCAGTGTATTGTCCCCAACAATCTGGGTCCTCATTTTACCCACTTCGGAAGGGTAGAAGGTCTTGAGCCAGTGAGAGTTGAACTGCCGAACTACTGCAGTCAGCAGTCAGCAGAATTACTACAATCTTGCATTCTAACCACTGTGCCACCAGGGCTATATAATAAATTCTGTGATATACACATAGTAAGCTGCATATGCGGATGATGTAACAAGAGAAATATTAATATATTGAGGTGGTTTGCTCGTGGATATATATGTGACTTTTTTTTTTTAATTTTTTTATTCATTTTATATTTTAAATTACTAACATTACAAACAACATATACAATACTTCACCCTGTGCTATACATAAGAAAGGAAGATTTGGTTCTTTGGATATATCCTCATGATCGCCAAAATCCACGTTCTCAGGGTACAGGTACCGAAGCATCCAATTTTCCCAGCGCATAGTCCACAAATGGTTTCCAAATTTTCCAGAAAATATCTTCTTTATAGTCACCATTTCTAATTTTAATATCACATGTCATTTTATCATTTAAAGCTAATTTCCACATTTCACAATACCATTCTTCTATTCTAAAATTCACATCTAATTTCCAATATCTGGCTATTATAATTCTACCCATTATAATCATAATTCTAATCAATTCTTTCTCATATTTTGTTGGTTCTATTTCCTTAATTATCAACAGTAATATAGTTTCTGGTCTCAATATTATTGCTTTCCCCATCATTTCAAATATCCTTTCCTCCAATTGTTGCCAAAACTTTTTAACTTTATCACATTTGTACCACATATGTTCATAAGTCCCTAATTCCATGTCACATCTCCAACATTGTTTACTAATTTTTTTATCCATCAATGACAATCTTAATGGAGTCAAATACCATTTCCAAACAACCTTATAATTGTGCTCTTTAATCCTTACAGATAAAGTCTTCATAATTCTACTCTTCCAATTCACGTTCCAATCTAAATCTGATATTTTAATATTAAGTTCTTTTTCCCAATTCATCTTCATCACCCTTTGTGGTTTTCCATCAAAATTTATAATCTTATATATCTTACTAACGAGTCCCTTTAGTCCAATTTCATCTTTCATAATTTGGAATACTAAATATTCAAATTCAGTTTTACTTCTACTTATCGAACAATTGTCCCTTACCTTCTTAGTCCATTTTTCTATCTGTATTTTTTCAAACCAGCCTAAACCCAATTTTTCAATGATTTCTTTTTTCCTCCTTTCATTTTCTAAAGTTTTTAACCAATCTATTATAATTTGTATATTTTCATCTTCCATTACCCTATCACGACTTATATTAGTTTTAATCGGCCAATTTTCAATTGTCTTCCCTAAGAAAATTATATCTGGAATTAAAATTTTAACAAATTTGTTCCAAATTTTACTCAATCCCTTTAACCAATAGCTATTAATTACACATTTTGATTTTGCTTTATCTAAAAACCATGTTGAGCCAAATCTCTTAATGTCCTTTAATTCTAAATCTCTCCAATGACTATCTTCACCTTTAAATATTTTTACCACAGTCCGAATAGCATAAGCCCAATAATAATTGAGTAGTTTGGGGATTCCTAATCCACCTTCCTTTTGATTTTGATACCACATTTTCCTCACTAATCTAGGTCTTTTCCCACCATTGCAAAATTTATCCACTTTCTTCTGATATCCTTCAATATCTTTCTCTGTCAAGTTTAACGGTAACATCTCAAATAAAAAATTAAACTTTGGCAACAACATCATCTTACACATTGCAATTCTACCAAACCAAGACAACTTTATCATTTTATATTTATCTATCTTTTTCTCAATTTCATTCATCGCCACATCATAATTTAATTTTTTCATTTCTTTAACTTTGAGTGAAAGTGTTATGCCCAAATATTTCAATGTTTTTTTAATCCTTATCCCAAGTTGTTCTTGCATATTCTCCCACTCCTTACCATTATTATTCATTAATAATTCAGATTTTGACCAATTTATTTTCAAACCTGTCATTTCCTCAAATTCTTCCAAATGCTTATGTATCTTTTTCAAATCTTTCTCTATATCTTTCAAAATAATCAAAGTATCATCCGCATACAGATTTATCTTATATCCCTTATAGCCTTCCAATTCTTCATCTTTTTCTATCATTTTAGTCAAAATTTCCATAACCAATAAAAATAATGTTGGAGACAGGGGACATCCTTGTCTTGTACCCACTTCCAATCTTATCTCTTCTGTCAGCCTTCCATTCACCTTCACTCTTGCACTACTTTTTTGATACAGTTTTGAAATAACATGTATAAACTTATTACCAAAACCTAGTACCTCAACAATTATTTTAATAGTTTCCCATTGTACAGAGTCAAAAGCTTTAAAAATATCTAATGATATTATACCTATTTTATCAGCATTATATTCAGCAACATCTATAATATTTAATACTCTTCTGACAATATCACTCATATATCTACCCTTCACAAAACCTACTTGGTTATAACTTATATATCTATCTATAAATCTACTTAATCTATTACTTATAATGGCAGTAAATATCTTTGCATCTTGATTAATTAAAGAGATGGGCCGATAGGACTCAATCCTTTCTAAGTCTTTATCTGGTTTAGGGATTATAGATATCACCGTTCTGTTCCATGACAACGGAACTTCTCCACCATGTAAAATTCCGTTAAATAGTTTTTGCAATTTTGGTATTATTATTTCCTTAAATTCTTTATAAAACTCAGCAGGTAATCCATCTTCACCTGGAGCTTTCCCTAATTTTATTTTTTGTATTACTCCATTAATCTCGTCTTGTGTTATATCTTCTTCCATTAAATCTTTATATGTTTGGTCAATTTTCACAACATGTTTTTCTAAATAGCTTCTCAGTTTTCCCCGATCAATTAATTTTTTCGAATATAAATTTTGAAAAAAGTTCCTGACCACTTCACATTTTTCTAATTTTTTATAGCGTCTTATGCCCTTATCATCTATCAAGGCTCCAATTTCTCTCTTCTCTCTTTTATTTTTTGCCATCCTTGCCAATAACTTAGAATTTTTATTGCTAAATTCAAAAAAATTCCTATTTAAATATCTCATATTCTTTTTTACCAATTCTATATCTTCTTCTATCAATTTATTTTTTAGCAGATTTAATTCCTCCAAAAAAAACTTTTCTTTAGTAAGCAAAAATTGATTTTCCAATTCCTTAATCTGGCTTTTATCTGTTTCAATTTTATTTTTATAATTTTTATATTTTCTGCTTGATAACTTGATACTTTCCCCTCTAAACACTGCTTTCATCGCATCCCAAACAATTTCAAATTTAACCTCTCCATTATCATTCAATCTCCAACATTCTTCCCATTTTTTAAATATCCATTTTTATCCTCCTCATTTTTATACAGTTTTTCATCACATCTCCAACAACTTCCTTTTTTCTCAAAATTAAAATCTATTTCCATCGTAACTTCTGCATGATCAGAATCCTTAAAAATTCCCACATCTATCTTATCCACATTATTCAACAAATCTTTAGAAACTAAGATATAGTCAATTCTTGAATATGTATTATGTATCTTAGAGTAAAAAGTGTACACTCTTTCAGTTCCTTTCACTTCTCTCCAGGCATCCACCACACCGTTTTGAAACATCCATTTATTTAAGATCCCCATTTTATTTGCTTCTCCACAATGAGTGGGGTTAGTACTATCTATTTTATCTCTAATTAAATTAAAATCCCCAGCCACAATTACTTTCCCTACACTTTCGATTTCCAAAATTTTAGTTATTTTTTCAAGAAATTCTTTTTGCTTCTCATTTGGTAAATATAAATTAACCAGTGTCACTTTTTCCTCGTTAATATTTCCCACAATTATTACATATCTTCCTTCTTCATCCACAATTACTTGTTCTTTTTCAAAATATACCCTATCTGATATCAATGTAGCAACTCCTCTTGCTTTTGAAGTTCCAAAAGATTTTTCATAAATTTGCATACCCTTTATATACATTTTATTTGAGTCTTCAGATTTCTGATGGGTTTCTTGCAAAAATAATATATCTGGTAGATCTCTTTTAATTTTAAGTTCCAATCGTCTTCTCTTAATCTGATTTCCTGTACCCTTCACATTCCATGTCATTATTTTTATTAAACCCATTTAAACTGTAATTTTTTTAATCCTTTCCCCTCCTCTTCCTTTCTGTGCCCAGATCCCAACACCAATCTCCCACATTCCAAACAACAGTCAACATAGAAGAAAAAAAACAATAAAAAAAAACAAAAAAGGACAAAAAACACATCAAACATTGAATAACAAACAATCTTCGTCCCCCACATCCTCAATTGGTTTCTGCCTCTATAAAGAGAGTGGGGGAGAGGGGACGTGCCAATGGTCAGGTCACTTCTTTCGGGTAGTCTACTTAAATTCATCTCTCAGAGAAAAGGGTGGTAACTTTTCCCCGCACTCAGCTTCCTGCAATTCTTTTTCAAGATCCTTCAATTTCTTATCCACTCCATCTCCCATTATATCATCACGACTTTTCTTTTGTTCAACCATCGCAGGTGAGATTTCCTTCCGCTTTAATCCTTTAGGGTCTTGTCCTCCAGCAGCCCCTTTTTCTTCTGGTGTTGATGTTTTTGCATATGTTCCACCCATCTTGAGCATTTGATCTTTTATCTCTGTTACGTCCTCATACTTTACAATCAATCCAAGTTCATGTAAGTATAACACTGCATCTGTTTCCAAAGTAATTATTTGCATTCTTCCTTTATAAAAAAATTTTAGTTGCTGTGGTGGTCTCCAGTTATATTTAATTCCATTGTCTCTCAGAACCTTTGTGATTGGTTTCAAAAAAAATCTCCACGCCCTTTCTTCTCTTGATATATCTGGAAAGACTTGAATAATTTTCTCCTCAAATTTCAAAGCTTCACCCATCTCTCTCACTTTCACCATCACTTCCAATTTGTCACTAAGATTTGCAAATCTGACAAGTACATTTCTATTTAAACCGTTTTGTCTTTTAAACCCAATTCTAAAAACACTTGCCAGATTTGTTGCTGTAAATGTGATTTGTGTATCCAAGTCATTGAGCCATTTTAAAACTCGTTGTTTCAAATTGTCCACTTTTTCTTCTTGAATTCCACGAATAACCAGATTATATTTCCTCACTTCTTTTTCCAAAAGACAAATTTTTTTATCTTGTTGTTCATTTTTAAAAAAGATTTCTCCAATTTGCCGATCTATCTTTGCATCATGTGTATGAATCTGCTCAATTTCATCTTTAATTATTTTCATTTCTACTGTTTGCTTTGCAAAATTTTCATTCATTTCTTGCTTCATTCTTTTAATTTCCAATGTCATATTATCCATACTATCTGACAGTCCTGATATCTTTTCACTAATTTTAGTTAAGGCCACAGCAACTTGTTGCATTTCTAAGGATTGTTGGGTCGCCATTTTTTAATAAGTTTTAATTATCCACTTTTGCCAAGAGGGTCTGTAATGAAGATTAAGGGACAACAATCCAATATTGAAGCTGAGACAGCTTATTATTGCACTCAAAAGGACCAGCAATAAAAGTTTATAGTTCTCAATTCAGCTTACATAATTTCCCTAAAATAAAAAAAGCTAACATCCGTTGGAAGGCACTGCCCAGAAATGCGTTTTGCTGCTTCAACTCAGGCACTTTCACAAACAAAAGATCAACTTAAAGTTCACATATTCTTCCAAGAGAACCCTTCCACCAGTCTTTTGATGTTCCGTGCTTTTATCCCACAGCAAAAACAAACACAGATCGCGGTAATAATGAGAACAAAGGCAGCTATTTACTCCAAATATGCAATTGCGACTGCCTATCTGGTCACCCCTCACTCCTTCCACTTTCCCACGCTATGAAAAGCTTCAAAATTTGAGTCGTTCAGGGTGACCTACCGATTCCAAAGTCAATCTGCTGGGCCAGTAGCTCTTCCGATACAATTTATAAAATTTTGGTCCTTATTGGTGCATTTCAAACATTTTAATCCACATTTATCTTCCATAAAATGCCCTGCGAAGTGGAGAAAACGTCCTCACACCACCACGGCCATAACCACGCCCCCATATATGTGACTTTTTAATGTTGCTGATTATCAGAATGTTTTTTCTTCTGTTCTACAAAGTAAAAACTAAAAAAAAAAAAATGAAAACATAGTTGTATGGAATTTATTTGTGAAGTGGCCTGACAAGTTGTGTGGTAGAATTTGTAGTGAAAGGATATGTACTGTATCAGGGGTGAAATCCTGCAGGTTCTGACAGGTTCTGGAGAACCGATAGTGGAAATTTTGAGTAGTTCGGAGAACCGGCAAATACCACCTCTGGCTGGTTCCAGAGTGGGGTAGGGATGGAGATTTTGCAGTATCCTTCCCTTCCATGCCCACCAAGCCATGCCCACCAAGCCACAACACGCCCACCAAGCCACCCCCACAGAACCGGTAGTAAAAAAAATTGGATTACACCACTGTACTGTATGTATGGTGACAATGAATAAGAAAGTGCATTGTGGCTTTATGGTGTGCTGAGTCTACAAAAGGAATATATTCTTCAGCAGGTCTTTGAGAAATGTGTAAATGAATTTTTATTTTATTTTTGTTTATTTAGATCAAAATAATTATGGGTTTTTCATTGTAAATATGAAATATGGAATTGAACATGTTGGTTGCAGAGATTTTAAAAAAATAATATTCCTTTTTCACTCTAATGGGAAATTGATGTCTTTTTCAATCTCAGGTCTTCTATGAGGGGCCTGTCAGTCTCAAGATTGTTCACAGTGTTTTAGCTGTGCATTGCACTCCTTATGACACAGAGCTTTGATGTTGTTCCTGGGATCTGTTGGAGCCATTTAGGAAATGGGATATGGAATATCTTCTCAATTGTTTATTTATAGACATATAAAAATATATATACATTAGAGATGTGTTGATTGGAGTCATGACTGTGTATGCAGACAATGCCATGATGTGGGCTGAGAAAGCAAATGATTTTGCACCAACTGTTAAACAAACTGCATATGCCAAAAAGAGTATGGAACTGAAAATGTATCATTTTTAATGTGATGTATAAAAAAACACAGACAGGCAACAGTGTAACATTATATGGAAACGGTGAAGATGAGCAAGTAAACGAATCTGTTAGCTTGGTAGAATTTTTGCTAAATAGGAAAAATTGAATCTCTTTTACCTTCTTCATTCTCAGGATGCTTAGGAATTCTGTCAAGGGGTGTGTGTGTGTGTGTGAGAGAGAGAGAGAGAGAGAGGGAGGGAGAGAGAGAGAGAAATTGAACTCACAATTTGTGAGGTGACTAAATATGTTGTTTCAGTTATATATATATATCTCCATTACTCTGAAATTTTTTTAAAAGTGCCTTGTGTTTTGATCAACTGAAAAAAAAACCCAAGATAAATTCTTTCGTATTATCTTTCCTTGGTATGTAATTTCTGTGAAATGTAGGAAACGATTTGGAAACAGAGAACAATTTTACAAATTTCTAACTTGCGTGACTGGCAGTTTTATCTTCAGAAAGGCAAAAGTGACACATAAAGGTTCTAGATCTGATCTTCAGATAGTGAATGAGGAGAAAGTACTAGCAATCCTAGTTTTAAAAGGCCACATGTTGTCTTGGGAATCACAAAATAAAATGTGATCAGCATTTCAAACGGGTTTTTTTTTTCTATCCCCAAATTTGAACAGGTTATCCTGTTCAATTGCAATGCAGAATGTGTATCAGGTTTATCTTGAGAGTGATGACAATATCGCTTGAGGGGGAAAAAAAGGATTAAAGCTTTTACCAATTTCTCTATTTAGTTTCTTAAGACCTTTATTGTTTTCAAATCACCATATTGGGATATTGTAAAAATGCTTTTTGATGTTTATTCGGATGGGAGTTGTTTCATTACATGTAGGTAGTCCTCAAGCTCCAATGGCAATTGGGGCTGAGACTGCTATTGTTAATTGACAGTGCAATGCAAGCATAATCCTGGCAGTCCCAATTGCCATCATAACCCCAGAATGTGAGCATTATTACGAGGGAAGAGGTTGGAGAAGTGCTGAAATTCTACTAGTTCGCACCGGTTCGAGTGAATGGTAGTAATAAAAGCTACCAGTTCAGTGAACTGGTAGTAAAAAAAAGTACTGGTTGGTCCAAACCGGTATTTCCAACGATCAGCTGTGCCACACAATTTATATTCGCTAGAAAGCAGGAAATCCAAAATCTAAATAGCGTGGCACAGCTGTTCCCTCCTTGCTGTTCAATTACCTTGTTAAGTGTCCTTTTTCTGCGTGAAGCATGCATTTGGCATGCACTGTGCATGCGCATGCACAGCATGCATTGGTGCACATTGTGCATTTGGTGTGCACCACACATGTGCATGTGCAGCTCACATTTGGCACTCACCGCGTGTTGTGACCCTGGCCCCGGAGGCTGATTTATCTTCGCATGCTAATTCGGAGGATGATATGGAGGAGGAGGAAGCTTCACGAGCTATGGGCCGGAGGGGCCGTCTTCACTGGTGAGTCAGCAAGAACTGACAGTTGCTAATGTGCCTATGAACCCCAGCCAAATTGAGGAACAAACAGAGGCTGGTAACGATGAGGGGAAGCCCCTATTGGATGCAAGAGAGAGACGTAGGAGACGTCGTAGAGAACAGCTATTACCACTCCCAAGAGGTGTGGTCAGGAGACATAGGGCCACACCCTAAAAAGTATAAAAGGGGTGTGACTGGGCTGGAAATGCGTGGTGAACAATTTGTTGGTGTTTTGGATGCAGTGGAGTTAAAACTGTTAGTTTGGAGTTTTTGACAAGAGTCTGCATTCCTGCATTAGCCTGCTGGCTGTCTGCCAAGTCCTTTGGAACATTGCCTGGAAACTATTGGACTGATATACGCTTTGGAAGAGAACTATTTATTAAAGGTCTCTTCAGTCTCTCTAGCCTGCGTTTGTTACTGCCAGGCTATTTGAGCCTCTGCAAGGCCACTCATGGGAGGGGACAGAACACCGCGCATGCACTGGCAGCGAACTGGTGGCAAACCGTGGAGGATTTCACCACTGGGTTGGAGTCCCAAGTAAGGAGTTTGGAGGATGCTTGGGAATGTGGGCATGTTGGTGGAAATGACAAAGGATCACTAAAGATCTCGAGAAGGCCAACAGAAGCTGTGGGAGGATGGGGGAGTTCTGTGGGCAAGCATACACTATGGAGGTTGAATGGGAAATACTATGGTGTATGAGTTCCCTGGCATGCCAAGACTAAGTGATGTGGTTATATGACATAACATTTTATAACTGCGTCGCTTAACGATAGCAATTCTGATCCTAATTGTTGCTGGAATTCAAGTACTACCCTCTGGCTTTCCCATTGATTTTCATTGTGGGAAACCAGGAGCGAAAGTTACAAATGGCAATTACATGAGGTAGCTCATGTCGTGAAGCATTCATAATCACAATCTGTGTGCCTAGTCTTTGATTGCTGTGGGGACAATGTGATATTGAGGATTGGTTGTAAATCCATTTTTTTTAGTGTTGCCATAACTTTGAATGGTCACTGAATGACATAAACTGAGGACTATCTATAAAAAAAAGAACCTGCTTCAAGAAACTCAAACCTCTTTCGAATTCATATCCAACTGAAGTCAATGAATGTGACAATAATATAATAATAGTGGATTCTTATTATGTAAGGAAAATAAAACATTTACTAAAACCTGCTATAATTCTAATGCAAAATTTATGAATTTCTTTAAACAAATTATTTTGACACTTGTTTGCAAATGTGACTAAATATAAAATCTAATACTAACTATAAAATCTAAAATTAAACTATAATTAATTAAAGAGATACCTGTATTGCTTCATACAATTTTGATTTCTGTAATAGGGCTAATCTGCAATCAGTTCTGAAAATGACTGGTAACTATATATCCAGGAACTTTTATGTCTACTTTTTTCAAATAATTTTATTAAAAGTTTGAATCAAACATTAAAATATAATAGGTTAAGGCAGAGATTATATTTACCTTTTTCTTTTAGTTAGGTTTGACTGTGTGAATCTGGGGTTCAAACAAAGGTTCCCTGTTGAGGGTAGCAATGTGTATGGTAGCCAATTCATCCTGCAGAACAGATGGTGCAATCCCTTTGCTTTGCTTTTTTTCTTGCCATAATTTTATGACTCATTATGTCATTATGTCATAACTCGTGCCATAGGTTTTGAATTTATTTTGGCTGTACAAAAACAAAACCAATCGTTCTATTTAAATAGTGCAGTAAATATGTTTTGCCAAGTAAACAAATTAGGTAAGGTCTGTTGCAGTGGGCATACCTCCATCGAAATCATCAAAAGTATCCTGATTTACACAGACGAGACTGGTGAAATGATGGTATGCCACAAGCACAGATGGATTGTAGCTAGGTTTCTTCCAATCAGGGATGGGGTTCAAAAATTTTAGCAACTGGTTCTCTGCCTGGTTGCTGGGTGGGCGTGGCCATGGTGGGCGTGGCCTACTTGGCCTCCAGTACCACAGTGTGTGTGTGGGTGTTTTCACCCTCCCCAGGCTCCCGAGGTTTTCTTTGAGCCTCCGGGAGGGCAAAAACAGCCTCCCCCGGGCTCCAGAAGCCCTCTGGAAGCCGGAAACGAGCCCATTTCCAGACTTACGGAACCTCTGGGAGGCCCGTTTTTCACCCTCCCAGAGCCTCTTTGCAGGACCTGCACTTACTTGGCATCCAAAATGGGTAGTGTGGAGTCTCCTGGGAAGGGAGGTGCGGGTGGATAGGGCCAGCCAGTCCTTACAACTACCGGTTTGGTGAACCAGATTAAAATTAGCATCCGGTTTGCCCAAACCGGTCCGAATGAGCTGAATCCCACCCCTGCTTCCAACCATGGAAGATATCCCTTGTTTTGAATATAGACATCACTAAAAACTGAGTGATTGCAAATCCATACTGTATATTAAGTGAAAGAAATTCATACACTTATTGTACACCTATAGAGATAATTTTATAGATGACATTTAATGGTTTTATAATATTTCCCTTTTATGAAGAACCTAATTTTGATCATTTCAATATATATATACTCAAAGAAAAACTTTGAGTTTGTAATATGAAGGTCTAAATGAAGATTAACTATTTTGATAATCTTGTATCTTTTGATTTCTACACAAAGCTAGTATTAGTTACAGAAAATACAGTAAAATGCCATGATTATGTTTAATTTCTGTTGAGGGTAAACTGCCCTCTGCAGAGTAGAGCGATGGACCAGACAGCGTTGCAACACAGATATTCTCAGACTCTGAACGTTGTTAGAAAAATAAATAGTCTTTACTTGTTGTAAAACAAACAAACCTGGCTTCTCATAAACAAAGATAACACTTTCAATACAAAACAAAGTTTGCTTACAGTTCTAGTTCCGTAACACCGACACAGTATCTCTAGCAGTAATAGCAGGAGTCCAACAATTTCCCCTATAAATGAATCACTAGGTCAAATCACTAGGTTGATTTCCATTTTCTGGACTGCTATTTCCCACTGATTTTTTCCCCCTTGCCCTTCCTGACCTATATGTATCTCTCCACAATTCTACAGTTTTTCTTTCCACCGAGAAGTACCTTGCAAAAATCTGGATGAGGTGTGCTTTATATGGAAGAGTGAATGAAAACTCAAATGTCTGTAGAATCTGCCTTCTGGGTTTTCTTCAAGTATCCATTTTTACCATATTGGCTTCACGTTCAGCAAAGCCAGCCAGGCAGTAGAGTGCCAGCATACTAGAGTGCTTAATCAACAAAGTATCTCCCCCCCACACACAATTTTTTTTAGCATATGGAACATGTTAGTCAGGGATCCCCGAGGTGGCTGGCTGCCTCTGTGAAAGGAATTTTTCGGGCAGTGTTATCTTACCCATGGGATGCCTGAATGCCAGTAGGCGGTTGAGAGAGGCTCCTTTCCTGTCCCTATGTGGTTTATTCACTCACAGAATCGAGCCGCCAAGCTGCCAACCTCAGCGGAGCGCAGGCTCAGCATCTTGCCACGTGAGCCACCGCAGCCTCACAATATCCATATCTGCAGAAAACTGAAAATCTATAGGGTGTGGTTAGCTCTTTCCTCTTATGTGGGTATGTTTCCTGGATTCTCTACTGAAGCCATCAAACAACTGGAGATGTTCACACATGTGCCCCCTGCTCCACCTCAGCATTTTTTGGCAAGAATGTGTTTCCAACCAGGAGGTCTTGGATCATGCATAGTCTACCTGCATTGAGTCCCTCCTTATCAAAACCCAGATGTGATGAGTGAGACATGTCCTCAGACTGAATCACTACTGTATGCCTTGTCAGTTGCTCTATAGCATGCTGGAGTCTGGGAAGAAACCTAGAGGTCAACCATACAAGCACTGCAAAAGTGTTATGAAATTAACCTTGTACCACTGTGACACTCAGAAGCTGCAACTGCTGACAAAACCCTCTGGCAAGCTCTGTCCTATGAAGCCAGGTTTAAAGATAGACACTGCCAGAAACTGATAGAACACCATGAATGGTGTTACAGGATAACACCCACAGTGTTGTGGCCCGCCAGTTGCCTGCACAGATCGTGGCTGATCCTGATGACAAGGAGGCTGGTATGGGGTCATGCCAGCAGCCTGTGCAGCCAGCGCTCACGTCAGACAGTGAGGAGGCTGAAGAGGATGTGTGCTCAGAGGCAGAGACTCAGAGAGGCAGGGTCGTCAGAACTCCAGAGGCTCCTTCAAGTGGAGGAGAGCCTCTCCTCAATGCTCGAGCACGCAGGGCTGCCAAAAGGCAGGAGTGACTACTCAGGAGGAGGAGGTCTCCTCGAGAGTAAGGTTTGAGGATAATTGGCCATTCCCTTAATGTATTTAAGTCGCACGCCGTTAGTAATTTCTTGCTGGAAACAATGTGTAATTATTAAAGAGCAGTTTGGATAGTGAGTGTCTAATCGTATCTTGTTTTCTGGGCTGGTTGCCAACCTTTGCCGGACTTTGTTTATTCTTGGTACGTTATAACTTTGATAAGGACCGTTGGTGTGTGTCACAATCCTTGGGAATCCGGAGCTGGAGCAGAACACACAGATATACAACAATGGGAAGCCATGTTGCCTGGCATGCGCAGCCTTGCCTGTTTGTCTTCCGGATTTCTGGCCCACATGCGTGTGCAACAATCAGCTGTCCTTCGCATGCACAGCAATGCTGAAAACCGGTGTGCACATGCACATCAGCCAGCTGATTGTCAGGTGTGCATGCCCACTAGAACCCGAATGTTCGGCTTTTCTGGAGTGCAATCCCTTCGCGTGCGCAGCAGTGCCAAAAACCAGCCTGCACATGCGCTTCGGCCAGCTGATCGTTGCGTGATAGAACCTGGAAGTTTGGCTTTTCCAGAGCGTGGCCCTGATGAGTGCACACGTGTGCATGTAATGTTTCTGCACAACCTTTTCAGCATTTGGTGCTGAATGTATGTATGTATATGTATATATATATGTATATGTATATGTATATGTATATGTATATGTATATGTATATGTATATGTATATGTATATGTATATGTATATGTATATGTATATGTATATGTATATGTATATGTATATGTAGGTCTTTGGTTATTCGGGTTTTCTCCCACATAAAATTGGAAGTGTCTTGGCGACGTTTTGACGAAATCTCATTCATCATCTTCAGGCTGGTGTTTTCGGCTTCGTGCTTCTAGGAGCAATGTATGATCGCAACTGTTTCTTCCTTTTAACTGCTAGTGGGGGTAGTGGTCCTGATTGGGTGAGAGCTTGGCTGTGTTCTGATTGGGTGGAGGTGTGCTCTGATTGGTTGGGGGGTTGGCTGTGCTCTCCCTGCAAATCCCCCTGCAACTCAGACTAACCCGAGCACAACCAAGCCCCCACCCAAACAGAACACACCCCCATCCAATCAGAGCACATCCAAGCCCCCATCCAATCAGAGCACAGCCAAGCCCCCAACCAATCAGAACACAGCCAAGCTCTCACCCAATCAGTTCACACCCTCTCTGGCAGTTAAAAGGAAGAAACAGCTGCGATCACACATTGCTCCTAGAAGCACGAAGCCGAAAACACCAGCCTGAAGATGACGAACGAGACTTTGATGAAACGTCGCCAAGACACTTCCAATTTTACATGGGGGAAAACCTGAATAACCAACGACCTACATACAAACACCCACGAAAACCTCAGAAAACAAATATACTGTATATATATCACACACATACACACACACACACACACACACGTCATACATATATCATATATATGTATGATATATATCACACACACACACACACACACACACACACATATATATATATGATTTTTTTAAAAGGAAAATGAAAACTAATACAAACTAATATAAAGTCAGAAAAAGAAAAGAAGAAAGCAATCAAAAACAAAGATAAAAGTGCAAAAAAGGAAAACATAAAAGAAAAATAGAAAAGAAAGTAAAGAGATATAAAGAAGCAACTTGCAATCTTTTTTTACAGCAGCTACAGTATAAGTACAATTATAAATTTACCTCTTATTCTATGATTACAACATAGTTCTCTTTTTTTTCTATAATTTATTCTGTGTCTAATTATCAAAACCATAAATCATAAGTTCTTTTTTTTTTTCTATTTCATGCAAAAGTCTATACCATATTGTTATATGCAGAAAGTACATTTCTGCCTGGCTGACCTCAAGAGATTAAAAATTGGAAATAGAATTATAAGGCTTTTGCTGTATTGTCTAGGACAATAGAATTAAAACATAATCATGATGTAGTAAATCAGTAATGGACCAGTGGACTGTGAACATTGTAAATTGTATATTATATACATATATTGCAAAATTCAACTCATGACACAGCAATTCACAAAGCAGGTCAACTTTACGTTTTGAATACAAAGCGTAGCATTGTATACAAAGTGCAGCATGATTTGAAAATTGTAATTTATACAGACTGAATTTTTTATCTAAATTTAAAATATAAATTTGATATTCTCTGCACTGAATGCATAAGGGATCTAACGCATGTACAGAATTCAACCTACACTTCTGTTACAGAAGAAAAAGCTTTCTTTGATAATACCACATCCAATTCATGATACAATAATTCATCCATTAATGCAAATTTACAGAATGAGTGTGGAAATAGTCACATCAAAGGCATTGAAGGGCTCATCATTTTTCTCTAAATACTTTTACTTAGTGGAAGTTATTCCAAAATTTGTTCAACATGAACCCACACTGTGCTTCAACAGCTGTGCAGGCAATTATGCATTATTATCTTATTTTACACCTGGGTAGTTGAACTTTAAGTGACTTGCTTAGGGCTTTTACAGAATGTTCATTGCAAAGTGAAATTGGACACAGAAGCTTCTAGTTTGTATCTCAGAATCCTAACCATTGTT
Organism: Arizona elegans; assembly: GCA_022577455.1. Taxonomy (NCBI): domain Eukaryota; kingdom Metazoa; phylum Chordata; class Lepidosauria; order Squamata; family Colubridae; genus Arizona; species Arizona elegans. The sequence continues at coordinate 65,048,825 of JAKOOJ010000009.1, forward strand.
CTACACTAGTTCTCAATTAATATTAGTCTAATGAGGGCACTGAAGATTTTTCCCCCTGTAGTATAAAATTTCAGTGGTGATCAGTCTGCATATTTATCTCGCTTTGTGCATTCTGCATCAGAGGAGGCAACCAGCTTGAAGCAAGTAATTTAATTACAAATAAATTAGCAGAATGGAAAAATAGCAACATTTTTAGAATCCCATGGCTATGATAACAACAAGGAAAGCAGGAAACAATCCAGGAGCCACTTATAGCCTTTGAATCTAGTACTCATAATTAAAATTATCAAGCTCTGCCCAGGGATTTCATTTTAGTTTGCATCTAATTGGAAAGTTGCTGTTATATATATATTTAACCCCCGGAGTGCTTCTCATAGCAATAGCTCAGGACTCTGATTTGGAGTTCTTCCTCTTGGCATCTAAGTTAAGCTCATGAAAGTTAAATTGATTTAATTCTACCAAGAATCACTTGACAAGATGGCAACCATAAAAATTAAAATTAAGTAAAATAAAATAACAGAATAATAGAGATGGAAGTCTTCTACCTAGTTCAATGCCCTGCTCAAGCAGGAGACCCGATACCAATTCAGTCTGATTAATTGTTCTCACTGTCAGGAAATTTCTCCTTAGTTCCAGGTTGGTTTTCTCTTTGTTCAGTTTCCATCCATTGTTTCTTATCTTGCCTTCTGGTGCTTTGGAAAATAAGCTGTTCTCCTCGTCTTTGTGGCAGCCCCTCAAATGCTGGAACACTGCTATCATGTCACCCCGAGTCCCTCTTTTCAATACACTAGACCCGTGATGGCGAATCTATGGCATGCGTGCCACAGGTGGCACACGGAGCCATATCTGTGGGCACGCAAGCATTGCCCTAGCTCAGCTCCAGCATGCATGCACATGCCAGCCAGCTGATTTTTTGGCCTTCCGAACCCACTGGAAGTCGGGAAACGGGCCACTTCCGGCCTCTGGAGGGCCTCTGGGGCGGGGAGGCTGTTTTCACCCTCCCCAGGCTCCAAGAAACCCTCTGGAGCGTGGGGAGAGCGAAAAACAGGTCTACCGGACCTACTGGTAACCTTTTTACCGTCGCGTGGGGAAGCGCAGGGGGGGTCACATGCACATGCGTGGGGGGGCATTGAAAAATGGGTGTGGGCATGTGCGTGTGCTCCCCCTGCTTTTGGCACGCGATGGCAAAAAGGTTAGCCATCACTGCACTAGACATACCCAGTTCCTGCAACCAGTCCCCTAATCATTGCTCTTCTTCTCTGCATTCTTTCTAGAGGCAGCATCTTTTTTTGTATTGTGTCAACCAAAACTGGATGCAATATTCCAAATGTGATCTTACCAAGACATTATAAAGTGGCGCTAACACTTCACATGATCTTGAATCTACTCCTCTATTAATGCAACCTAGATTCCAACCGCAGCACACTGCTGGCTCATCATTAAGTTGCTGTCTACTGGGATTCTTCTCACAGTTACTGCTATTGAGCCAGGTACCACCTATTCTATAGCTGTGCATTTGATTTTTCTTGCCTACGTCTAAAACCTTATTTTTCTCATCACTGAATTGCACTTGTTGGATAGGGCCCAGTGTTTTAAGTCTGTCAAGATCTTTCTTAATTCTGTAGTTTACCTTTTAAAATATTGACTGTTCTCACCAGGTTAGTGTGCTCTGTAAATTTGATGAGTTTCCCTTCTATCCCCTCGTCTAAATAATTTAGGAAGATGTTAAAGAGTACTGGGCTAAAGACAGGACTACTGACTGCTTCCTTCCATGTCAATTAGTTCTATTGAGGACTACGCATTGAAGGCAATTGGTCAGCTGGTTATGAATCCATCTGGAGGTGATACTATCTAACCCACATTATCTTAGCAAATAGTAGGTACTGGTCTACTTTGTGATATGCCTTCCTGAAGTTCAAGTATATTATGTCCACAGCATTTTGCTGGTCTACTGATTTAATCACTTTGTCTAAGAATGCAATAAGATTTGTTTGACATGATCTGTTTTTGACAAACCCATGTTGGCTTCTGATTATAACTTTACTTGCTTCTAGGTGTTTGCAGATCTGTTGCTTGTTTATCTTTTCCAAGATATTTCCTGATATTGATGTCTGGTTGATTGGTCCAGTTCCCTGGATCCATTTTTTTTTCTTTTTTGAAGATGGGAAACACACCAATTCTTTCCCAGTCCTGTGGTAGTTGCTCCAGGATCTTTGAAAGACATGGTTTAGTGCAGTAGTGGGTTTCAAATCCCGTTGCTACCAGTTCAATCATGGGTGCATGCGCAGAGATGTCCGGGTGTATGGGCGGAGCTCCCACCACCGCTGCTACCATTTCGCCCAATCCAGAGTGAACCGGTAGCAACCCACCACTGGTTTAGTGGTTCCGAGATCATGTCTGCCAGCTTCTTCAGAACCCTGTGATGTACTCCATCTGGTCCTGCTGATTTGAACTTGTCTAGAGTGCATAAGTATTCCCTTACTAATATTTTGCCTATTTTGATTTTTATTGCTAATCTGTCTTTTACATACTCTTTTTGATAGGTTGGACTGTTTTTTCCTTTTGTGTCAAGACAGATGCAAAGAATGAATTAAGCAGTTGTGCTTTCTCCCTTCCACTCATCATCTTTTTGATGTCTTGTCCCATTGAAAAATATATAATCATATATTTTGTACATAAATATATTACTTTTGTGATAGATGCACAGAACTATATACATGCGAAGAATTATACTATGGCTTCTATTTAAATAGTAGTCATGTGTTGGTTGGAGAAGGTATCTTTTCTTTTATGTACACTGAGAGCATATGCACCAAGACAAATTCCTTGTGTGTCCAATCACACTTGGCCAATAAAGAATTCTATTCTATTCTATTCTATTCTATTCTATTCTATTCTATTCTATTCTATTCTATTCTATTCTATTCTATTCTATTCTATTCTATTCTATTCTATTCTATTCTATTCTATTCTCTCCTGCTTCTATGTTACTTTGCATGAAGTATTATTGTCTGAATGTTTGTTCTCATAGGTCATTTTATATGTGGCCATAATATTTTTTTTTATTGAAAAATGTATTACAAACAATATATTAAACATAAGGTACAACTAATTCTGAAGAGTTTGCCAGAAGAACAATGAAGGACTTTGGTTGCCTTAGGAGAAATTTTCTGGATTTGGCAGACTCTTTTAAGGTAGTGACCAGGTTAGCACTTCCCCATTGTTCCTATCTAGAACATAAGCCTACCTACACATTTTTAAATGTAGTTTTAAATGTAACTATTAATGCACTAGCTATATATAAGCCAGACAAGTTTGGTGAAATGGTTAAGGCAGCAGTTCAGAAATCAGGAGACTGTGTTCTAGTCCCATCTTAGACATAAACCAGTTGGATGGCCTTGACTCAGTCACAGTCTCTCAGTCCTAGGAAAACAATATGGCAAACCACTTCCAAAAAATCGTGCCAAAGAACCCCACAGGAACTAGTCCAGGCAGTCACCAAGAATCAACACTAACTTGAAGGAACACTAACCATTCAAACCCAACCTTGTATTTATGAACTTTGCATAACTCTGCCTTTGAAAAACAAAACAAAACTCCAAGTGGAAAGGAGGTTGCTTTAACTGACTCTTACATCTTACAATTTTATTGAATGCTCATGCGTTTTGTGAAAACCAGGATTTCAGAAAGCAGTTGAATATTTTTGAACTCTTTTGATACAGCACTTTATCTGTTTAACTAGATCAGGATGTAAATACAAAATGCCACAGTTGTTCTGAATTCGTTTCCAAGGAACTCATCACTTCACCTCCCACTCTGATCAGAATGTACCAGCAGATTTTAAACTGTGGGATCCTTTATCATTTCCCACCACTTCATATTGATTTATTTTGATTGATTTATTTTTATCCTATCTTCATTATTTTTATAAACAACTCAAAGCAGTGAGCATAATACACTTTTCTTCTATTTCCCCCTGTGAGTTGGGTTGGGCTGACAGAGAGTGACTGAGCCTTTCATACAAGGTGAAACTAGAATTCAAGGTTTGTGGTTTCTAACTTTAAAGCATGATGAAGCGATATATAAGTCTAAGTGCTATTTCTATTACTACCCTGATCTCTTAACCAAACTACTACTTTGATCAGAAGTGGTTATTAGAAAATGGCTAGTGAACAAACAAGTGTTCAGATTTGGAACTAGTTTATCCACTGGTTAAAGAGATGGAGTGGGAGCATTTAATATACCATTTTGAGTTGTACTAAAGATAAGGAGAAAATGATAATGATGATGATTTATTCAATTTGTATGTTGCCAGCTAGTGATGCTGATGATATGAGATGTTCTAATTTACTACAAGAGACACTTAGATATATAACGGAAAATAAATAAATGGATAATAATATGCAACTGCTTTAAATATGATTGGAATCAGATGACTCCATTAAAATGCCAACATTTTAAAATACTTTGAAACTATTGCTGCTAAATCAAAGAATCAGAAGTTCTTATTGTGCTACAGAGTAATCATGGTAGGGGACATACTATTCATATGTGTGGTTTTTTATTTCTCAGACATGCTTGTAATGCATTAAATAAAAATCGGAAAATTGGAACTGCTAAAAATGACATATTTCATACATAGAAAAGCAGATTTATGTTTTGAAAAACAAGCGTACAAACATAAACAACGTATATATGCATATTATGTATAGAGGAGGAGGAGGAGGAAAATTTATTTTATGTCTGTAAATGTTCTATGTTGCTTTGGATATGGGCCTTATGGCATAAAGAGGCAAGGACAGACATATAGTATATGAACCTGTCTGGCTAGGTGGCTCAGTGGCTAAGAAGCTGAGCTAGTTGATCAGAAAGGTCGGCAGTTTGGATGTTTGAATCCCTACTACAGGTCTCCTGCATGAGCATGAGGTTGGACCAGGGGTGAAATGCTCCTGGTTCGGACCGGATTGCCTGATTCGGTAGCGATGGAGGCGGGTGGTTCAGAGAACCGGTAGCAAAAATCCCTGGCCCCCCCCACCATGCCCAGCTGAACCCACAATCATCAGAGGCTTTTTTTTTTTTTTACTTTTAAAAGCATTTTTTCTACAACCTCTTCAGCCAAAAAAATGCTTTTAAAAGGAAAAAAAAACATCTGCTGATCAGGCAATTCAGCTTGGATCGTCAGAGGCATTTAAAAGAAAAAAAGCCTCTGCTGATCAGGCAATTCAGCTTGGCTCGTCAGAGGCATTTAAAAGAAAAAAAGCCTCTGCTGATCAGGCAACTCAGCTGGGATCTTCAGAGCCTTTTGAATACAATTTTTTACAACCTCTTCACCGAAGAGGTTGTAGAAAAAATGATTTTAAAAGGAAAACAAAAAACAAAAATTGGCCATGCCAACCCAGTCACATTCCCACCCCCCCAAGCCACCCCACAAAACCGGTAGTAACAAATTTTAGATTTCACCACTGGGTTGGACTAAATGACCTCCAAGGTCCCTTCCAACTCTGTTACTGTTACTGTTATTATTATTATTATAACCTTTTTATTTATAAGGTTGCCAATCCATGTTCATGCAGCATCTGCAATCAAGGAATTAATGGTAATGTTGTGTGATGGTTTTAATTGAGTTAAATGTCTTTAAAAGGACACCAAACATGTTCAACCCTGCTCAATTAAGTTCTGAAATGGCATACTTCTGATTCTTCTCTCAAAACTGAAGTCAATCAGTTGAAATCAGTGATAATTAGAGAAGGTGCATGCCAAAATACTGAGAGTGTGACATGCAGAAGTACTCATATTCCACTGTGACATTTCTAAAATATGTCTAGGCAAATAGTTGCATAACATCCATTCTGCTCTTTACCAGTCAAGCCAAGTGTGTAATACTACAATTAGTTCTGGATGAGATGTTTTTATTCGCAAAAAGAATCAACATTGAAAAACTGGGCTGGTTTCAGGAGAGGGCAAGCCAAGCTGATGAAGTTGCTGAGATTCTGTGAAGGATAACTGAAATAGCTGTATAAATCTAGTCTAATAAAGAGACAATTAAAAGAAGATAAGAAAGCTTTCTCCAAATACTTGAAGGGCTACCATGCAGAAAATGGACTATACTTGTTTTCTATTTCTCCATGGGCTTAACTACACCCAGTGGTTAGAAATCACAAGGAAGTAGCTTTTGGGCTAAACATTAGAAAAAACTTAATGATGGTAAAAGTTGATAACAATATAATAGGATGTTTTAGGGGCTATTACAATGTTAGGGATTATTGCATTAGTAAGGGTTTGGATCAAATGGGCTCTAAACTCCTTTCTAGTTCTGCGTAATCTATAATAATTAATACTATGAATGTTTAGCATTGTACCATTCAGTTAAATCATTCAGTAATTGATTTTGTAAATTTAACAGAGAACATAAAATAATTGGCTCCTGATTTCAAACTTTTTTTCTTTTTCTTTTTTTGGTAATAACACGTGCTGCAGCATCTCATCTCTTGAAATACCAACTCAAATTACTTGGTGATTGAAATAGATATATCCCATTTGACATGCTCCCAGCCGGAAAAGATCTCCTTAGAACAGGAAATTGGGACAGAGCTTAGTGGGGCTTAATCCAGTCTTCAAGATTCTTTCCCAAAGTATACTGTATATGGGTAACTATGTGTAAGTTTTATTTATTTTTATCGTAAGCGGAAGCAATTATTTTACTAAAAATTGAGTTTGGCTATTTTCTCTCTCTTTCCCCCTTCCATCAAATTTTCAAGCTTCACTAAAATACAGTTTGGGGACTTAATGTTCACGGATTTTGTCAGTCCTAGTGTTTCAGTAACAAGTGAAAAGCTACAAGTTTAACATGTACCATTGGGGTGGGTAGGAAACAGAGAACTGTAAATTAAGCAACACCTTTAAATTTCATGAACTGACTAAATTTTGAACATAACAACTTATTTAGATGGCCTTCACCATTCCATTCAAGTCTATAATGGTGTAATGCGCATTATTGCATTATAGCAATAGTACTTAGACTAATATATCACTCCATAGTGCTTTACAGCACTCACTGAACAGTTTTCAAATATCAGCATACTGCCCCCAACAATCTGAATCCTCATTTTACCAAAGGATAGTAGGCTGAGTCAACCTTGAGCTGGTCTGGATCGAATGCCTATCTGTGGCCAGAGTTAGTCTGCAATACTGAATTCTAACTACTGTGCCACCAGGGCTCCTAAGCTTGCTGGTCTCATGTTGAGCAAAAATATTAAGGAACCTATGAGAGTCAGATGTGATTTCATCCATCTCTCTTCCATTTCTAGTCAGTTCATATAGTTGTAACTTGATTCATCATATCAAATGTGAATGTGCCATTGTGAAGGACTAAGATGTATAATACAGTAAGAACAGTAAAAATTTGTTTCAAATTTGATTAGCAACTAGTAAAAAAGAATCACTAAATATTATTTACTTGCTTCATTACATTTATATCTGTTGTGGCCTGCTGGCGGCCAGTGGAGCTGACAGCAGAATTGGACAGTGAGGAGATTGGGTAAGGACAGGGGCCAGTCCTAGGGGTTGGGGAAAGCTCGGACGAGGGCTCTGCATCGAAGGCAGAGAGAGAGCTAGACAGCAGTGAGGCAGAGGAACATCTGGAGCCTGTTCCCAGTGTAAGCATTCGCAGAGCTGCCAGAAGACAAGAACAACTCAGAAAGCAGGGTCGACTTGGGACTAAAGCCATACCTACGGAGGTGATTGGTCTCCATAGGAAACAAAAGAGGAGCGAACGGGGAGTGGGCTTTTGCAGGAAACAATTCATTCAGTTGGTCGTTTCAAGAGAATGGAAACTGGGAAGATCTGTCTGTGACTCTCAGAGACTCTGCGCCAAGTTTTGCCTTGCACTGCATTTGGAAATTAGTTACCTGGCAGCTTTCCAAGTGAGATAAGATCTGTGTTGATAACTATTCCTTTGAAAGACTGTTTGCCAGGCCATGCTGACTGTGAATGAAAGGAATTCACAGTCGTGTAAATAAAAGGGGTTTTGCTGGGACCAAGACTCTGCTTCCTGCCTTTTAAGGGAACCTAAGTCAGAACAATATCCCCCTTTCCTGCTTATTGCATATCCTGTCAAGACACTTTTAAAAATAAAACAAAATGGTATCAAATGTTATGATAAAATAAATACAATAAATTTGGAGATCAATATTATTTATTTATCTATCATATTGGTAAACTTCATCTGCCTATCAGGACTTGATAAGGGATTCTCAGACATGACTCTAATATATTATATCAGCCCATAAATCTGTGTGCCAAAATTCAAATCCCAGATTTTTTTTCTTCCTATCCTTCTAAGTCAACAGGTACTTGGCTGGTCTCTTGATAGCCTTAGAAGTCAAGATATGCTTACACAACAGTTGAAACCTCTCTAGTCTCAGCCCTCATCCCTTTGACATCAACAAGCTGGAAATAATTTATGGGACTAAAACAAGCAGTTGCCAATATTTCCTCCATATGACTTGTCTGAATATTGCTCCAAGCTGATGTTAATCAGTTTGACTCTGTATGCAGAAAAAAAAATGATTAAAATTGATTATAGCAAGCCTCCCTAACATTTTCATGGAAGATTGTAACCTTAGTATTCTAGGAAGATGGTTGTAAAGCAAAAAACACTAATGCATTTTATAACTTTCTTACTCTTGAAAGCATAGGAAGAACTAAACCCAGGAAAACAGGAAGCTGTTCCTTCAAAGAAATGCAATTATTTCAGGGGTGGGTGGGGGAAGGGTGAATGTGTGTGAGAGAAGGCTGATTTGTGGAGTCTTCTAACTAAGCTAAACCAGCTACAGATACCTGAACACACTTGTAAGTTGTTAGAGAAAAAATATTTCTCTATAGCTGTGCCTATTAATGGCTTTTGGAATGTACAGATACATAAGCCAATCAGAGGACAACTAATATGTTTGAATCTCCTGGGCCCTCCCCTAACTGTCACAGTTAACAGTATAAAAGGAGATTCTTAACAGAAACCTTGCTCTTCAGTTTGCTCTTCTGTCTAGTATTGTATTGTCTTCTAGGATCTTCCGTTATATAACTGTGAGAAGTTTGGAAGTCCGTTAGAAGAGCAGTTCTGTATATAATAATAATATAATATATTTCTATATATTATATAGAATATAATATATAATAATATTTCTTCTGAGGTATATAATAATATTTCTTCTGAGGAAGAATAGTCATAGATAACATAGCTTAGAGAGAATAGATAGATAGATAGATAGATAGATAGATAGATAGATAGCCGACAGTATAATTTATCATAGTAACTAAGTGCTGTTTATTAATTGTATATATATTGTTATGTTTTTATTATGTAAATAAAAACATTTACTGTTACCTGCTTCTGAAGCTCATTTGTTTAAGTAGAATTTCATAGAGATAAAGGTTCACAGTTCATTGATTTATTAACCTCCACAACATAAGTGGATCATAAGCTTCCTAACAAACAGAAAGCAGCAGGTGAAGCTAAGCAGAATCACATCAGATACCTGTACAATTAGCACAGCCCCCCGCCCTCACAAAGCTTTGTGCTTTCCCCACTTCTCTCCTCTCTGTATGCCAATGACTGCATCTCCAACGATCCATCTGTTAAACTACTGAAGTTCGCAGATAACACAACAGTGATTGGTCTCATTCGAGACAATGATGAATCCACATACAGACGGGAGGTTGAACAACTAGCCTCGTTGTGCGACCAGAACAATCTGGAACTGAACACACTCAAAACTGTAGAAATGGTGGTAGACTTTAGGAGAAACCCTTCCATACTTCCACTTCTCACAATACTGGACAACACTGTATCAACAGTAGAGACCTTCAAATTTTTAGGTTCTACCATATCGCAAGATCTAAAATGGACAGCTAACATCAAAAACATCATCAAAAAAGCAGAACAAAGAATGTTCTTTCTGCGCCAACTTAGAAAGCTCAAACTGCCCAAGGAGCTGCTGATCCAGTTCTACAGAGGAATTATTGAGTCTGTCATCTGCACCTCTATAACTGTCTGATTTGGTTCTGCAACCCAACAAGACAGACACAGACTTCAGAGGATAATCAGAACTGCAGAAAAAACAATTATTACCAACCTGCCTTCCATTGAGGACCTGTATACTGCACAAGTCAAAAAGAAAGCTGTGAAAATATTTACAGACTCATCACATCCTGGACATAAACTGTTTCAACTCCTACTTCAAAACGACGCTATAGAGCACTGCACACCAGAACAACTAGACACAAGAACAGTTTTTCCCCAAACACCATCACTCTCCTAAATAAATAATTTCCTCAACACTGTCAAACTATTTACTAAGTCTGCACTACTATTAATCTCATCATTCCCACCACCCATCTCCTTCTACTTATGACTGTATGACTGTAACTTTGTTGCTTGTATCCTTACGATTTATATTTATATTGTTTCCTGATTGTTTATTTGTATCCTATGACCATCATTAAGTCTTGTACCTTATGATTCTTGATGAACATATCTTTTCTTTTATGTACACTGAGAGCATATGCACCAAGACAAATTCCTTGTGTGTCCAATCACACTTGGCCAATAAAAAATTCAATTCTATTCTATTCTATTCTATTCTATTCTATTCTATTCTATTCTATTCTATTCTATTCTATTCTATTCCATTCCATTCCATTCCATTCCATTCCATTCTAAGGTATCAGTGGAAAGTGAAACTGGATTGGATTCAAAGTATTGGAAAACAGAAGAAAGCAAAAGTAAAAAGAAGAAAAGATCTGGAAAGAATGTTGGAGGAAGAAGAATGAAAGAAGTCCAAGGACACTATGGATAAAAGAGAACCTGTAGCCAGCAACATGTAAGCATGTCCATGTGCTGCATAAGATCATTGGAGAGTATATATATGTCTCTTTAGCCAGATTCTACCTACATAAACCAAGATATTATGCAGCCCTAGTTCAGTGAAATCACAATTCACTAGTTGATTTCACTGAACTAGGGCTGCATAATATCTTGGTTTACGTAGGTAGAACCTGGCTAAAGAGACATACACATAAAACCTACGAAAAAGAAAGCAATTATATATTCATATATCTATATCTATATCTATATCTATATCTATATCTATATCTATATCTATATCTATATCTATATCTATATATCTATATATCTATATATATCTATATCTATATCTCTCTATATATATTTTCAGCATAATTGCCAAAACCTGGAGAAAACACTGAGGTATTTCGTAAAAAGATAAGCCCCAGTGAGAAAACTTACTTCAAATCTCAGAGCAGCAGAAAGCCTAGTAGGGATGGGTTTTATTCATAGACATAGAACCAAGCCAGAAGTAATGGTGGGAAAAGTGGTTAGCCTTCTTTTTTTCAAGTGCACAGGTAGCTAGTATAAGGAAGACCCAGGAAGGTTAGAAGAACAGAGACTCCATTTCCTTAGGGTCTTGCAAAAAAATAAAGTGGAACAACAACTGATGACCTCCTTTTACTGGTCCACAACAGAAAGTGTCCTCACTTAGTGCATTACGGTGTGGTATGCTAGCTTGACAGCCGCAGATAGAAAGACATTACAGAGAATGGTGAGCACAGCACAAAACATCATAGGCTGTCCCGATACCACTAGATGACATTGCTAGGCCTTGCTGCCTTAGAAGAGTGAGGAAAATCCTCAGGGATGACTCACACCCTGGTCAGCCCTTCTTTATTCTCCTACCATCTGGAAGGAGATATAGAAGCATAGGCAGCTGCACAAACAGGCTGAAGAACTGTTTTTATCCGAGGGGCTGTCAGACTCCTGAATGAAAAATAACTCTACAACAACATAGCACGATTGACTTGCGGGGCCGGCACAACATGCAATAAATTTACATGGTGCAATAGGACTGAATGTTTGTTAGTAGGATTCACTGGGCTAGGGATTTTCTTTTTGTCTTTCACTATGAGTTGTACTGTTTTGGTGGGGTGCACGAAGGGAGGCTCAGCCAATCTTATTGTACACATGTTGTATTCTGACAATAAAGGCTTGAATTGAATTGAAGAACCTCAAAAAATATTGGAAAGGTTTGGATTATTCTGCAGTGCGGCCATAGTCAGCCAGAGTTAAAGTCACTCAACTGAGTTATAGTTGCTTCAACTGACTTTTACATCTTGCCATTTTATCGAATGCTCATGCATTCAAAGTATATAATCACACCCAAACATACCAACAGCTACAGTATAACAACTAAAACAACAATAGAATTGAACAGAATGCAGGGATAAAGGGAGAGAAGGTACACAGCAGAGTGGCACTGTAAGGCCTGAGGATGGATGTTGGATGCCAACAGTAGGGGTCAGTTCAAGAGACCCAGGAAAATATACTATAATGCAAAAAGTATTGTCTGCCACAACACCAACAAGTGGCAGAAAGAATCAGGTTAGAGATTTCAGAGAACATTAGGTGTTTGGAGTGGACTAAAGAGAATGCCAAGAGATGAAGACAAATAATTTATATGTAAATAAAACATTTAACAGATTTGCCTCCTAGGCAAAATGCTTGATGACTTCCAAATTTGAAAGTCTGTTTATCAATAAATTTTATGTAGTAGCTACCTTCCCCACCCCACACTTTTTTGTATGACCTTTATTCTTTTCCTGCTGTTTCTCTTCTATCAAATGCTTTTTGAGTTGAGATTACAAAGATGTTTCTGGACACAACCTCAGTTTATGAATATCTATTTCATATTCTCAATAAAGTGCATCTAATAATGGTTTTGAACCCACATTAACCCATGTTAATGTTATCATATTGTAAAAAATCAATGGAGGCTGATCCAACCGCCAATCGGTTGTTCGTGCTAAATCAGGATGAAGCTGACCAGGCTGTTTTGCTGTTTGCTGGGAGGAAAATTGCTGGGAGGCAGAGGCTGAAGGGTGGGGGCTGGCGGGTAGGTGGAGCTTCGGCAACATTAGCTCTATAAGATGCACAGACATTTCCATCCACTTTTGGGGAGAGGAAGTGTCTCTTATAGTCCGAAATTACGGTACTTTGTAAAATTCTTGGACATAGTGCCAAGTGTCCCGATGACAATGGGTATCACCGTCACATGTTTCATCCATAATCGGGTAGTTTTGATGGCCAGGTCACAATATTTCATGATTTTTTCCAGTTCTTTTTCTTCAACTCTGGCGTCTCCTGGTACAGCGATATCAATAAATTGTACACTTCGGTTTTCGACAACTGTGATATCTGGCGTGTTCCAAATGACGTTCCATCTGTACTCGAAAGTCCCACAAGATCTTCATCTTCTTATTTTCCACTTTTACTATTACTATTTTAATGAAAGTAGCTCCAACCTAATAATACTAATAGTAATCTACATAATAATATAAAAATCCTATTAGGGATTTAATTCTGCTCATGTTTCTATCCATATAATGCTGCGAAGTTTGCAAAAAATATTATTTTAATACTGGGTCACTTGGGCAAATATAAAATATTCATCAATATTTACCTTACCTAAATCAAAGCTGTTTTACTAGCAACAGTGCTTTATAGTTCAGAAGAATAATGATTCTCTGTACACTAAAATAATGGATATTCCCTCTTTGATTGCCAACTTTATAACACTAAAATTGATTCACATCACAGCAAGGGGCTGAAAAACAACAGAAAACAAAACAAAAAAGCAATTAAAAATGAATTTGTGTGCTTGGTGGCTTAAAAACTCTATGGCAATAGCAATATTATAAATGAACAGTTACAAAAGGGAAGTCTAATTTGATGCAGTCTAATGCTAGTGCCTTGAGCCTCCAGTTAATTTTCAAAGCAATATAGTTTTTAGTTTTATGAACCTTCACTTCGTAACAAAAGCAACACTTGCCTGTTTGTTACTGTCTAAAAACTAAAGAAGGTGGGTAGAATCAATGTGCAGTTAACCTATATTTCAAGAACCGAGTTGTTGAAATAAATATTATTTTAAAAGCCTTGGAATTGTATAGTAAAAACAGGCCTCATAGTATTCTGTGACTGGATTTACAGAGGGGAACAGTGCTGGTAAGTATTGGCAGAGAAATGAAGCATAAAGAAGTCAGCAGTTTTAGAATATGCTGCAAAGTGGTAAGTAATATTTCTTCAATCTCATGAGGCATACTTTTATAAAGTCTTTAGTAGATAAATAAAACAATCTATAACACTTGTTTAGAATAAATAAAGCCTCTGCAATACAATTGTATATACACAATTTATATTCCAATAATATTTTGTCATCCTAAAGATGTGGAAACCTTTGAAAACCAAACCCATTTAATTCAATAATGGGAACAATGAGAATTTTACATTTTTTAAAAAATATATATATTCTTAACTGTAAGCCAAATTTGCTCTATACAGTATCTAGTTTTGCTTTATAGATGTGAAAAGTTGGATCTCATAAATTATAGGATAAATGTGCAACCAGATATGTGAAAATGTGAATATTTTAAATGATGGAACTCTGAATAGAAATACATACTCAAGTCCTGCTCTTTTGCATTATACCGCTCAGTCCGGCCCAATCACTGACTTTCCAAACTTTAAACAGGACCAAATCTGGGGGCATCTTGTTAACATCTCAACATCCCTCTGATGCTTTGATTCCTCATCTCCTCCAAAAACAATTAGCTTTATTGGGCATTCTTACAACAATCACATAACTTACTTCATGAAGTTTGATTTGGAGGAATACATAGATCTCAGAACACTATTTTTTTTTAAAAAAAATTGTGAAACTAATATACTACCATGCTACAAAGGAAGCTTAAAATCCCAAATAGTAAAATGCTGTCTGAGGGTTATTTTTTGGATTATTTTGACAGTAAATGAACCATATAATTTACTGTGATTAGAATACATTTCTTAAAAAATCTGCAAGCAATGTTAGTTTTCTTTCTCTAATGGCAGAGAGGAGTGTAAAAAAAAAATTCACATTTGCACTGAAAAGCATATGAGGTGAAAATGTAAGGTATGAGACCTGATTCTAAACCTGACATTCATTCAGGTGCTTGATTAATCATTTCCTTTACACTTTTGTGCAGTACTGCTAACTCAGTCATTTTCCAATTGGAAAAAAAATCTATGAATAACCTGATGAACACAGATGACATATTAGGGTGGATTATTGGTATGCTAGTGCATTAAAAGAAGAATATAAGAATATGGTATTTAAAAAGTAACAAAATACTTTTTGACTTTACTTGTTTTATTTCCCTGAAAAGTGCCAGACATAATTGCTATGTCAGTAAGCTTTTTGTTTGTTATAACTTTAGAGAGAAATCAGGTTAATTCTTGTTTTCCAAGCAGATGTACTCAATAGACAAAAATCTTCAGCAGAATAAACCCTTAATGTTTGCCAAGCATTGTTGGTCTAGTTGTTAAAGCATGAATCATAATAATCAGGGGAGAAATTCACTTATCTTCACTACCGGTTTGCAGATGTGAGCGCGCGCCCTCCTCTATACATGCACAGAGCCTTCTGTGCATGCTCAGAGGGTCAATAACAGGACCCTGATGACGTCCAGGCAGGTGGGCGGAGTCTCCTGCCGCCGGAGCTACCGGTTCGCCTGAGCCAGATAGAACCAGCTGAATTTCACCACTGATCATCATCAAAGTGAAAATAAATGTTATTGATTTTAGTACTCTGGAATCTTTGGGCACAATTTTGTGAAGACCTTAGCTGAAGTCTATTGGGGCAGTTGTTTCATACTGTGTCTCTCTTCAGTGCACAATGTGCGTTATCTTTATTTTACAAAATGGAGGAAGCGTCCATCCTCATTTCGTCCATGCACTTTTCCAGGGAAACTCTGAGTTTGTTGAACTTGAAATGGCTGCCAATTACCAAGTAAGGTGAAAATAGCTTTATTCTGTGCAGGAATGGAGTGCTTGGAATTAAAACATTCCAAAGCAAGATTGCTGGACTTGCCTTGGACAGAAGATTTGCAATCAGAAAAATCATGACATTGGCTAACACCGTTAAAACATACTGTCAAAGGGATACTATTAGTCAGAAAGTAAAAAAAAATGTGGACTTGGGAAATATGATCCCGAGCAGCGGTGGGTTTCAAATTTTTTTACTACCGGTTCTGTGGGTGTGGCTTGGTGGATGTGGCATGGCTTGGTGGGTGTGGCTTGGTGGGCATGGCAGGGGAAGAATACTGTAAAATCCCCATTTCCTTCCCATTAGCTGGGACTTGGGAGGCAGAGAATAGATGGGGGTGGGGCCAGTCAGAATTTTTACTACCGGTTCTCCGAACTACTCAAAATTTCCACTACTGGTTCTCCAGAACTGGTCAGAACCTGCTGAAACCCACCACTGATCCCGAGGTTCCTTATCACAACCAACTTCTGGCTCCTTTTATCCTTTTATTTTATTTTATTAAATGGGAAGTTACTGCCTTTCATTGCCTGACTCTAACTGATCTTCAAAGGGAAAGTTTTGTTAATTAGTCCCTGATGGGGCCATACCTAATGTTATTTTCATATTATAGCCCCTCTTCCATTTCATCAGTACGTCAGGGGACAATATGGAAGGGATGATTCAGCACTTTATATTCCCATTCACTCTCACTCTAGAACAGGGATGTCAAACTGGTGGCCTGTGGGCTGGATGTGTCACGCAAAGGCCACGCCTACCCCAGCTGTGCGTTTGGGGAAAACGTCAGATGATGGCAATGTGATGCGGCGAGTTTAAAACCTGTGCTCTAGAAGAATCAACTTTGACTGAACTCAGAGCAAGCATAAGGCTTAAATTCAAGGCTATGCATTTTGGGGAACTCTGGGAGTTGATGTAAAAGTTGCCAAGTTGAGAAATGCTATGGTAGTCTATTGATACCAGTTTTGAATTCCATGCAGATTCCAAACCCTCTTTTCCTATCCTATCTGTCTCCTAGTTATAAAGAAGTCAGAAGAGGATGGCATCTGGCTTTTTTTTTAAACAGGTCAGATCATGGGAGATACAGGTAGTTCTCGACTTACAACACTTCACTTAGTCACTGTTTAAAGTTACAATAGCACTGGAAAAAGTGACTTATGACCATTTTTCAGACTTATGACCATTGCAGCATCCCCATGATCACGTGATTTATATTCAGATGCTTGACAACTGACTCACTGTTAAGGATATTCTTGGCTCATAACCAATGTTATGGGTTATTGAGCAGAGTACCCCTTGAGTATGCACATGAAAACTCCTGAGAGTGTTTATGAATAATCACAGTTAATATACAGACACACTGAGTTGTGGTAGTCTTTTACTTTTAGGAAAAAGTAATGCAAAGTCCAATAACAATCCAGGTCATACACAGATAAGGCGATAGTTAAAATATCAATCCAAGGATATTCCAAGTACAAAATCTTCTTACCAGTTGTTGTAAAACAGTTCTTCTTGAGTTTCAAACAGGAACAAGTTCAATATTAAAACATTCAATAAATAGTAGAAAGCAACAAGTAGCTACAGAGATCATGCAGAGAGAACAGGTAGAGAATAACAGCAAATAAGCAGATAAAATGGTGTAGTATTCACAAGCCATGATTCAGGCTTCCCCTTAAGTACATTGGCTACAGAGCATAGCCAATCAGGATACAGGATGATGCAATACAGTCTTAAAGCAATATAATACCTTTTGACTGCAAACATATAATGATAGTTTATATATTGCCTGACCAACTAGTTAGACAATAGCCATTTCCTAACACTCACATTTATGATGGTTGCAGTGTCCCAGGTTCATGTGACCAGCTTTTGCCAAATTCTAACAAATGTGGCAAGAAATGTCACAAATGGAGCAAAACTCACTTAACAAATTTATCACTTAGCAACATAAATTTTGTGCTCAATTATGATAGAAAGTGGAGGACAACCTGTACAAAAAGATTATTTTTTCTAACTGCAGAAAAAAACTCCTAGTGGACATATTGGACAAACCTAATAGCAAAATAAGAACATAATGCCAAATGCAATACAAAAACTTCTTGACTGAATTTTCTTTTGCAAAAAATATCTCTGCCATAAAATATGCAAATAAGTGTGTGTATAGTTCATATAACATGCCCCTTGTTTCATTTATAACTTTAGAGCTGCAGGAAATACCATTTATGATTAAGTAGACAAATACTGCTTTTTAGCTAGATACATAAAATGAGTAAATAATTACATAATAAAAAATAAAAATAGATGTCGTTGCCACCCATAAAACAAAACAATGAAATGAAAACGCAAGAAGCAAAGTTTTTAGACTTTTACATAAATCTGTTGAATCGACTATTTAAGGTGTCTATCAACTCATACAAATACATATCTTGGCCATCTGCTGCACCCAAGGCTGTAAGAATTATCAACACTCTTCTCTTATCATTTCCAAATGTCTAAATTAGACTCATTCCTTAATTAAAATGTGTGATTTGTAGAAATCATTCTACTGACAGATTGCTACAGCTCTTATTGTTTCAATGCAGTTTCTAGAGAAGCAGAAGCATGTTGTTGTTTTTGTGTGTGTGTGTGTGTGTGTGTGTGTGTGTGTGTGTGTGTGTGTTTGGATTTCAGTAGTTATGGTCACATATCATACAGGATGAAGCAATCTATGAAGTAATAAATAACTACTTCTGCAGATATAAATAGAACTGAGCAAAACATAGAAGGGAACCAGTCCTTTCTCCCTCCCTCTCCCCCATACCCATCCTGTCTTCCTTTTTAAGTAAAGAAGCTATCATTTCATTGCAATTGAAGGGAAAATCTGCTGGAGAGAAAATGATGGAGAAAATTATTTGCTTGGAATTGAAATGTTATCTAAGATAGTTTGAAAATCTTCACCAGAATATTTGACTTCGGCAGTAGCTGATTCTGTTGCTTGGCTACTGCTTTAACATATAATCATATTGAAAAGACAAAGAGGTCCCCAACCTTGGCAACTTTAAGACTTGTGGACTTCAGCTCTCAGAATTCCTCAGCCAGCAAAACTGTCATCTGCATCTCCATAACTGTCTGTGTTGGCTCTGGACAAACACAGACTTCAACGAATAATTAGAACTGCAGAAAAAACAATGGCTACCAACCAGCCTTCCATTGAGAATCTGTATACTGCACGAGTCAAAAAGAGGGCTGTGAAAATATCTACAGACCCCTCGCATCCTGGACATAAATTGTTTCAACTTCTACCCTCAGAACGATGCTATAGGGCACTACACACCAGAATAACTAGACACAAAGGACAGTTTTTTCCCGAATGCCATCACTCTGCTTAACAACTAATTCTCACAACACTGTTCTCACTGTCAAATAATTTACTAAGACTGTATTACTATTATTCTTCTCTTACTAGTATCTATCTTTTCCCACTTATTACTATAACCATGTGTCTTGTATCTCTCAATTTATATTGTTTTTATTTGTTTCCTAGTACAATTTGATAGCTTATTAGTAACCTTGACTATCACTAAGTGTTGTATCTTTTTATTCTCGATGAATGTATTTTATTCTCCTTATGTACACTGAGAGCATATACACCAAAGACAAATTCTTTGTGTGTCCAATCAAACTTGGCCAATAAAGAATTCTATTCAATTCTTTTTTTTGGAATGATGCTGTTTCTCTGCACCCTGCTCTCAATATGCAATAAATTGAAAAATACAGATTTACTGTTTTGAGCTATAGATGAAGCTAGGAAAATATATCTGTGGAAAAAAATTATATACAAATATTTCTATCATTAGAATGGTAGATAAGTTGACATACTAGAATATGATGGTCAGAAACTATTGTACAACACTAGTGCTGTTTAAAATAGTATATACGTTACTCTGTTTTTTACTTTTGTTTTATGGTAAGTAGAATGCCAGGACAATTGTACTATATTCAATATATTCATATGTAAACAATAAAAATATATCTTAAAAATATTTCTATTGTGTTCTGTAATGTGTACATGATTTTTTTAAAAAATAAACAGGAACAACTGCATAAGAAATGTTGGAAGTAATGAGGAACTACAGTATATAGTTAGAACGAAAAAAGAAAGAAAAAGGAAGAGGAAAAAAGATGCAGAAAAGAAAAAAAAAGAAAAAATTGGTGATGAAGTGACTTCCGATTTTCTTTTAAAGAAATTTTAAACAAGACAGTAAATATAACATAATATCTTACTGTACTGCTTGCATTTTACCTATAATTTATTATTTTAATAATAATTTTGTTTCTAATACACAAAACCCTGTATCATAATATTTTTTTTCTCTTCCCACAAAGTCAATAAGGAGCTTCCCATCATCAGTAAATTTAGACAATGTCCTATCTCTAAGGAGTCAATTTAACCATCTCAGCCATTTCCATTATCTTCACTCTCCATTTCTCCATTGTGTGTAAGGTCGGATATTTCCAGGACATGGTTGTCCCAAAGGTGCTTTTCAAAAGGTAATTGGGCGTTCCTTGAAAACATTTGGCTTCTCATCCCAACTCTTCTCAGCCAATTCTGACCCCACGTAATTTATGGCCCCAATCATGACCCTGTTTCCCCCCTCCCCCCAGGTTGTGTCATCGATCACATTCGCCAATGGAGCAATTTTGCGGGTTGTAGAAATCACTCCCTTCCGGCCTCTGTGCGTAACCATGGGAGACAGTCTTGAGAGAGATATGTCTGGAATGCACTCCTGTCTTTGGCTGCCATGCTGCTTCGTCCGTTTCCCATCTCCCTTGCCTATGGCAACTCAAGAGCAGGCCAGGGATGCTTTGCAAATTGACACTATGCAGGAAAAAAATCAGTTAGTATTGAAATGTTTGGAAAAGACTAGAGACTTTAAATACCCTGCCCTAGTAATTGTCTATGGTATACATGGGCAAGAATATCATACCTGGTTTTTTTAAAAGCTGATTCATTTATAAAGTTCTTAATGTAAGTATAACTTTTACAATAATTATTAAAACTGCTAGAGCATGAAAATTGTAGAGTATACATAATTTTATCTATGTTAGCTTTAATTGCAGAACCCCACACTCTTTTAGAAAGACTTGGCAAGTGTAATTTTGTCACTTCAAGACAATGAACTATTCAACGACTGGGAAGTGGTACTTTTAGGTTCATACAGGCTTATTCTTAGAATCAAGTGTCATTATGTCATGTTGTTGCTTTTTTGTGATTTTTTTAAAAGTAAGAGTTGAACCTGTGGGGAAGTATTATGAAATGTTCCAAGTTGCAAAAAGGCCACAGTGATTCAGTTATTTCCTACAGAACAAGAATAAAAGAAAGCATACATTTGCCATTTGGATAAATGGCAGTCAACGGCCACAGTCTGCAGGATGTAAAATCAAGGGCAGAAATAATCATTGTGTATTCATCACTCATTGTCCATTAAAATGTTAAATAATGTTGCAGAGGGTGCTGCACACACATGAAAGGTATTGTCTTTTGACTTAATCAAACTCAATACAAATCCTTTCTTTTACTCAGGGGGGATATAGTACTTACATTGCAATGTAAAATTAAATTCCTGTAGCTTATTATCAAAAGATACACAAAGGTGTAGAAAAACAGTAGGCTTTTCGATGTGAAATGATAACAGAGGTAGGGAAATTCAAACGAATAAACAAAAATATCCCTATGCACATAGATGAGCACATGTGTTGTGACTCCGACCCCCGAGCCTGTCTTATCGGAGGGAGAAGGCTCCGAAAATAAAGGAGAGGAGTTCGCCAGGCCTCCCTCTCCAGAATCCTCCTCTCTGGCAATGCCTCAGGTGTCTCCCGAAGGAGAAGAGATTGGCCAGGAGCCAGGTATTGCCGAGCAGTCGCAGTCGGACAGTGATGAAGATAAGTCTTGGCTGGATCCACGCCCAGCATCGGAGAGATAAGCGCACGCAGCAGAAAAGGAGGTGTGCCAGAGATTAAGCTGAGTCACTGGACCATACCCCACAGGGGATAAAAGGGGGTGTGGTAGCCATTCAGGCTCTGTGACGGACAAAACTAAACAACTAGCAAGTCACATTGTATCTCTGAAACTACGTTATCTGCCTGCCTTGGATTTAATACGGACTGGACTTGACAATTCTGTGGCTTTGTGTATTTGTTTTGGTTTATCTGACAAAGGAGGAACACCTCCCTCTGTGAGTAAAGTTCTTGGCAAGCAGCTACTGGGTTGCTGCCAATCCTGTTATCGAAGGAATTTATTGTCTGCAAGTTTTATTTAACTCCTGGCTGACTGTTTGTGTGTGTGTGTGTGAGACGGGGACAGAACAACATGTGCCCATGCATAGACACAGAGGCAGTTAGATTATTTTGTAAGGATTCATTAATATTCTAGTTCAGAGGTCCCCAACTTCCTGCCCATGGACCAGCGCTAGTCCATGGCATGCCAGCAATTGGACTTCACAATCAAGTGAATCAAGTCCACAGGATGCAGGCAGCTCACAAAACCACACCTCCTCTGGTCTGTGGAAAAACCCCTCTCCATGGAACCAGTCTCTGGTGCCAAAAAGATTGGGGGCCTCTGTTTGCAGTATATACATTTTACAGTATATATACAGCAGTGGCCAAAATTGTGTAAGCCTTTTGGGAAAAGTATATTTTTGAGTTTAATGGCTAATAACACCACTTTTTGGGGGAAATTTCAAGATAATCATATCCCACTGCTGGAATGGCCTGGGAATAGCCCAGACCTTAACCCAATTGAAAATCTATGGAGTCGACTAAAGAAACTTGTTAGTCAGAAGTGACCCAGCAATAAAACCCAATTAATAGCACCAATCATTCAATCTGGGTTTCACATTATAACAACTGCAGAACTAAAAGACTTGGGAAGACATGGGAAGACATTGTAAGGCTGTCATTCATCCTAAAGGTTACCCAACTAAGTATTAACTGACATGGTGATAATTTTTGTATATCTCATTTTTTCTATGGTGATAATTTTTGTATATCTCGTTTTTTTCTACGTGTTTCACTTTTCTTCTTTATACTGTAACTGCTATTCTAATACCAAATCCTTCACAAAAGTTATTACTTTACATTGTTGATTAAATTATCTTTCCATTGATATATAATTTTATGGTACTACTCCAAAAAAAAGTGGTGTTATTAGCTAGTTTTAGAAAATACACTTTTCCCAAAAGGTTTCCACAATTTTGGCCGCTACTGTACTTTATATAAATTGAAGTGTCTATAAACCCTGACTGATCTTGGAAGCTAAGCAAAATTATCCATGTAGGAATTGTAGCCATTGTTGGACATTGACTTCCATTGCATTGCTAAAAAAAATAATAATGCATGGATGTGTTCATAGGATCTGAGTTTCACTTGAGGATGACTTTATCTTTCTGCAATATAAATGCCATTTGTTGCCTTCACTATTATTTTTGCCTACTTGAGATTTATTTTGATATGTTAGAGTTCATCCTCAATAATCTTATAACAGTCATTTGTGTAGGAGCTGAATAGATCTGGAAAATATCAAGTTTTGGGGAAATGGTTTTAGCTAGCTGATAGAAAGTCTGCGGGGAGTAATCATAAAGTGCTTTAGAGGCAGAAAAAATGGCTTAAACATTTAAAACTGGAATACAGAGATGAGCTAAACATGTTTATGGTTATGCTGACAATACTAATTACTATTGGCATTAAACATTAAGTATTAATGCTTATCTGATCTTTGTTCTCTTAACACAATTCTTTAGCATTTTATGCTCCGCTTCTTCCTTTCAATGTCCAATTTCAACTTCTGCCTCCTCGGTGCTAGGGTAAAAACCTGAAGCAATTTACCCTTCATAATATTAGAATAGTATTTAATTTAATTTTTTTTCCAGTCTTTTTTAACTTGTAGAAATTCTTATTGCACAACTTTGATTATGCAGCAGGATCTCACGTACAAAGCCTTTATTATCACGGCTTTGTAGTACTTCAGATATGAAAATAAAAACAAGCATAAGAATGCACAGGGGCATGAACATAGCAGCTTTCTGCAATTTTGGAACCAGCTTTATCTTTTTGTGGGACAATGTAGTTGCCTTCCCCGACCCCACACAGCAACAACAATGAGATCTCAGAAATAGATGTTTGATTCAGGAGTTGCACATAGGTGCCCCATGAGCATCTCCACGTGCTTTTAAGTGCTGCACAGCCCTATCTTCTATGGTCCTTTTGTAATATATATATATAAATCAGGGATGAAATGCTACCGGTTTGGACCGGTTCTCCTGAACTGGTAGTAAAAAATGCTACCAGTTCGGGCAAACCAGTATTTCCCATGATCAGCTGGGCAATGATCAGCTGTGATGTGTGATTTATATTAGCTAAAATCATTGGATTTTATGCTTTCTAGCTAATCTAAATCACATGGCACAGCGGATTCTGCCCCTCACTGTTCTGCTTACCGTTGCAGACTCGGAAGGCTTCAAAATGTTCCTTTTTTAATGCTGCACGGGTGCACCCTCGGTAGCAAACTCACAGAACTGGTAGCAGAGGATTTTACCACTGATATAAATGTTCATGTAACTTGTATAAAAACTTTTTAATGGAAATTGTTAAATTTATTTCAGGACTTAACAAGAAAACTTGAAAAATTTTGAATTTCTGGATTTAAGCTTTTTTTAAAAAAAAGAATGAGAGTTTCCTATTATTAGTCTATATAGAATTAATCTCTTTTCTTTTCACACATATTTCTTTTTTAAAAAAATAGATTGACTTGGAAAAGGCAAAGCAAGCTGTTTTTTTTTTTTTTTAATATTAGCATCTCTCTTTTGTAAGATCTTTTGGGAGTGGAATGTCCAAATTGACCTTTAACAAAATCACTGCTCAGGCCTTTTCAACTTTGTTGGTTATGGCATTAAATAGTAATAAATAATAAATAGCTTTTTCACACTACACAAATGTTAGAAGTTAGAAGTGTTTTTTAAGGCACTAGAAGTATAGTGTTTTGTTTTGTTTTTAAGTAGAACTGAAAACTTAGATAAGGAAAACTATGAGCCCTCTAATAGTTATGTCCTTAACATCTCTATATAAGAATATGGTTCAATAACCAAGAAAATTCTGATAATAATGAACACTGAACAATTTACAGTTTAGGATCACAGTCGGTGGTTCTACAGAACCGGCAGTAAAACTAGCGAGAGGCTCCACCCACTGACCCCAATGTCATTAGGACGCTTCTGTGCATGTGGCCCCGTTGCATGGCCCCGTTGCAAACTGGTAGTAAAGGTAAGTAAAACCTACCCCTGTTCCCAGTACATTGTAAACTAAGTCTAGGGCTAAAGTATTATTTTTATTTCAGATCTGGAGATTGCATTTGGGAAAGAGAATTGGCCATGCAATTCTTCAGCCTCTGTATACAGTAGAGGCTACAAGATGCCATCCCAGAAGTGGGCAAAAATGATGCCCACTTCCAGGACAGCACTATAAGGTCTTCATGAAGGAAGGGTTCTACTGAAAAGGTAAGTCACCGAGTTGTGAGAGAACCCAGAGGAGAGGACTGCTGTGGCACACAGCAGGGTGGGAAGCAGGCCCAAGGCCTGTGCTGAACCAGTGGGGTTCAGAGCAAGCCCAAGGCCTGCAGAGACCCAGTGGGGCAGTATTGGGAGGAAGATAGGTGAGGGCCCTGCAGCATCTCTGAAGTTGGTGATAAGGGTGGACGGATTGCCAAGTGACTGTGGGGCCACTGCAGTGGCTTTAAGGCAGGGATCATGAGTTCCTTCATTCTGTGCTGTCATAATTTCTTTTTTTAATTGTTTTTTATTTTATTTTAATATAAACATTTCATCTTTTCTTAAACAGTGTGTCATCTGAATACATATTTTTTTGTGTCATAACAGTTAAAATTTACCACTATTCATTATTTGTATCTATTCTTATATTACTACTAATACTTATCATACTTACTATTGTAACATTTCTCTTCTTTTTACTTTATAATACATTGCTTTCATTTTTTTTTTTAATTTTGATTTATATGCCGCCCTTCTCCGGAGACTCAGGGTGGCTTACAATGCGCTAAGCGCATTGTAAGAATATTTATTCTCTAACCATTGTAAAATAATTCCCATGTATTGTAATAATCAGATTCTTCTTTTCCTTTAATTGCAAGTATTAATCTATTCATTTCTACACATTCTAGTATTTTCTTAATCACATTTTCATCCATAGGGATCTCTTCACTTTTCTTATTTTGTGCAAATACAATTCTAGCTGCAGTTATTACATGAATAATCAAGTATACATTTTCTTTACTGTAAGTTTGGGGTAGAATCCCCAACAGGAATAGTTCAGGTTTTAGATCAATGTGTTGCTGCATCATCTTCTCCAACCACATCCAAATTTTTGCCCAAAATATTTTTGTTTCTACACATGTCCACCACTTATGATAATACGATCCTGGTATCTGATGATCGCATGGGCGAAAAACTTTGGTTATACGATAGAGTTAGATAAATGGCAGCAACTATGGGATAGAAATTATAAATTAACGATGTCAACTGCATACAAGGAAAATTTATATAAGATGTTTTATAGATGGCATTTGTCACCAGAAAGATTGGCAAAAATGTTTAAAGACAAATCAGCTAGATGCTGGAAATGTGCTGTCATAATTTCTAATGGTGCTGAATGAATGGTCATAAGTACCTGTATTTATATCTGTATTTGTGAAAAACCTTCATAGCTCTTACAGAAAAAAAAAATATGTTACCCAATTCAGAAAAAAAATACATATTTCTTTATGGCTCAATTTTTTTCATGATGAAAAAACATATTATACAATCAGTTGAGAGTGTCACATAAATCATGAAAATATAAATGGCCTGCTTAAGGAGACTATGAATGTATCTGTGAACAAGAGGCAGGAAAAGCAGCCCAATTATTATCTTAGTGAGCACACATTCAGGGTATCCTCTGTTAAAAAAAACCCATCCCTGTGCATATCAATGCTTTATATAATGAGATTCTAATTGTAGACATAGGTTTATCTACCCTGATTCCCCGAAAATAAGACCCAACTGGAAAATAAGTCCTAGCATGATTCTTCAGGATGCTTGTAATATAAGCCCTACCCCCAAAATAAGCCCAGTTAAGATTGTCAGCCAGATGGATGCATTTAGTACTGTATTTTCCCCAAAATAAGACCTAACCAGAAAATAAGC
Source organism: Arizona elegans (assembly GCA_022577455.1). Classification (NCBI taxonomy): domain Eukaryota; kingdom Metazoa; phylum Chordata; class Lepidosauria; order Squamata; family Colubridae; genus Arizona; species Arizona elegans. Next base: position 65,075,979 of record JAKOOJ010000009.1, read on the forward strand.
CCTAATGCATCTTTTGGAGCAAAAATTAATATAAGACCCGGTCTTATTTTCGGGAAACACAGTATTAATTCTTTATATTCAGAAGGGGATTTTACTTTTCTCTATCTTCAGCAGAGACTATTTGTGACAACAGTCAAGAAACCTTGAAATGAGTTTTAATCATCCCAGTTTCCATTTTGACATGATGGTATATCTTGAGTAAAATTGTGGCTATAAGCTATATTCTGCTTCCATATTTTGTAGGCTGCTAGCTACTAGACCCTAGCAATTAAATAAATAATTAAGATGGCCACTATTAGCTGCCACAGCCTGAAAAATCTTATTGTTGACAGCTGGTCAATGAGCAACAAATGAGAAGTAATAATGTCTGACTTGAAAAAAATACTGCTTGCATTCCTAGCCTAAAGCTAACTTAGCAATATGTTAGGATCAATCACCTTTTCTTTTCTGTCTAAGTTTAAATCCAAATGATAAAATCTACTAATGCAGTTATGCAGATCACCTTCATCTACATGCCTGTGTTCAAAGCTTTGTAACCCTGTAGCAGAAGTAAGCAAAACAAAGCTACTATGGTAGAGTCTAAAAATGTCAAGTGCAATGAGATGTGTCTCCACAGTTCAGATTCTTGTCATGGAATCATTAAACTGCTTTTGGCTAACTCCTGTTTTTCATTTCAGCATCTCAGTCTGCCTGTCAACTGCCATATGGTAGAAAGATGCTTAAGGAAATCATTTTATTTGTTAGTTGGTTTTTTGCAAATTCCAACATGTGCTGGTTTGATCCCACATGTCTTAGACTAAAGATACAGATCAAAACTGGGTATTTGTCAAATTTAGCATGTTTCTGAATTTTATTTGATTATTTATAAAAAAATGTTTGTCCTGCATTTCCATTGGGTTTTTTTATTTTAGCAATCCCAACAGAGGAATATGAGATGAGAGAGAATTTAAATTCAGCTACCATTAAGAAATGAATAATTTAAAGGAACCTCTAAAAGCATTGTTTAAAATGCTTTAAGTCCCTTAAAACAGGAAAATGTTACCATTCAGAATACAACACACCATTGACTTGGGGATTTGAGAGTCTGGTTAACTGGTAATTTTTAATTGCGGTAAAACTTTATAAACCAGTGCATCCTCAATTTAAAAGCAAACCAAAAACTACTTTTAAAGAATGTTATAATGTAAAATAATATTAAAATGCTTAATTTTGTGATAATTAAAATGTTTTTTTTTTAAAAAAATGTACAGCTAAAAAGCTACATGTTATTGTTTATGTAAGGCCTAAAATGGACACCTAACATCAAAAATGTCATCAAAAAAGCACAACAAAGAATGTTCTTTCTGCACCAACTCAGAAAGCTCAAACTACTGATTCAGTTCTACAGAGGAATTATTGAGTCTGTCATCTGCACCTCCATAACTCTCTGGTTTGGTTCTGCCACCCAACAAGACAGACACAGACTTCAGAGGATAATTAGAACTGCAGAAAAAAGAATTGCTACCAACCTGCCTTCCTTTGAGGACCTGTATACTGCACGAGTCAAAAAGAGGGTTGTAAAAATATTTACAGACCCCTCGGATCCTGGACATAAACTGTTTCAACTCCTACCCTCAAAATGATGCTTTAGAGCACTGCACAACAAGACAAGTAGATACAAGAACAGTTTTTTCCCCCGAATGCCATCACAGTGTATCTTGTCTTTTTATGTGCACTGAGAGCATATGCACCAAAGACAAATTCCTTGTGTGTCCAATCACACTTGGCCAGTAAAGAATTCTATTCTATTCTATTCTATTCTATTCTATTCTATTCTATTCTATTCTATTCTATTCTATTCTATTCTACCTTACCCTACCCTACCCTACCCTACCCTGTTCTATTCTATTCTATTCTATTCTATTCTATTCTATTCTATTCTATTCTATTCTATTCTATTCTATTCTATATGTATGTAATGAATAATCTGGAACCATACTGCTCTGTTCATTTCAACATGGAGTACTGTAATTTCTCTGTTGTTTTCTGTCATCCAGTCAGGAGACTCTGAGTTCTAATCCTGCTTTAGGCATGAAAACCAGCTGGGTACTGTAGGCTAGACAGTCTCTCTCAATCCAACTCACTTGATAAGATTTGTTGTGGGGGGGGAATAGGAAGCCAAAGAGTATTAGGTATGTTTGCTGCCTTGAGTTACTTAATAAAGGTGGGATTTAAAACAAACAAAGTTTTAAAGTGACTTATGTCCAATAGGATTTGGGAATGTTAATTAGTGTTTTAGGATGTTTACTGAATGGATTATTTATCTGCAATTCACTTGCAGGATATAAGTGAGAAATATGCACTTGATGCCAATTTCATGAGTTTGTTTTTATAGTTGCTATTAATTTTGTTTTTTTACATTGAGAATAAGCTTTGTGTGTGTGTGAGAGAGAGAGAGACAGAAAGAAACAGAGACAGGGAGTGGGAGGGGGTCAGTGGAGAAGAGAAGAGAAGAGAAGAGAAGAGAAGAGAAGAGAAGAGAAGAGAAGAGAAGAGAAGAGACCGACGGAATTGGCCAAGACTGAGAAAGGGGAAGGACATTGCTGACTGATAACATTGATGCCATTACTATAACAAAGAGAAAAGAGTTGGTAACATGGAAAATAAACTCTTCAATGTCCTTGTCCAGTGATAAAAATGAAAATAATGTCTGCTATTGAGATAAGACTCAGCTGAGGGTGAATTAAATAAGGTTAGCATATTATTGTAGTTTGGACGCATTAATGCAGCTGAAGTTTTGCAGGCAAGTTGAGGGGGAACATTTGCCAGCCAGCTCATATGTTGACCTAAACAAGCTGTGTTGCTGAGGGAGTATAATTGAGAAAGGGGGCATAAATTATTAATCTGATGTAATTCACTATCCATGTCACACAGGAAACCAGATCTGTGACTAGGAAGTCTGTTTATTATTTCCTTCCCTCCCCCAAAGGACAAAGAAAAGTAAATCAATTCCCAAGTCAATATTTTACAATTATAAATCTGTGGGCATAGCATGTATTTTTTTTTTTTTTACTGTATGTTGCTATAATTTTTTGAAGAGCTCCTCCTATTGACTTTTCATGCTTAAGGAATTGCTCTCTTCGCAATTGTTCTTTCTTAGTAACCTTGTTCTGTTACTAATCTCAATTATTCAAATTAATTGGGATATAAACATACCTAGAAGGATTGTAAAACCAATTTTATGATCGTAATATAAAACAAGACATTTGCCAATCCTAATTGAAATGATAAAAAGTTTATAAGATATGCAGAGCTGCTTAAGTCATCCTTCCTTACCTTCATGTAGTGATACAATAAATGCTTGCTTTTTTTAAAATATGATTATACTTAAAAAAAAATAAAAACGGAACAGATTCTATTATCTAATGCCAAACAGAACTCTAGAGAAGATAAAAGCACTGTTAATAAATAGGATCTGTTCCCAATAGCGATTGTTTTATAATGGAAATACATTTTCTAACCTTCTGGCCTTGTGTATTAATCAGGTAATTGGTTTTTTTTTTCCATAATAGATTAAAATATTTTCTTCTCTTTATAGTAAAGGTGAAGTCAAAGTTTGTCAGTGGATGATCAGTCAGTGGGCAGATGGAAAGGAGAATCACCACATTTACAAGACTCTTTCCTCTTTTCTAAGCTGAAAAAATTCCAGGAACATTTAGTCGACATTTGGGTCAGTAAAGCATAAGCATATGGTATAGCAAAGCATATACCTGTCTGGCTATACCATAAAGCAGGTATAGCCAGGCAGAAACCCCATTTTAGGAAATCCTAAATTTCCTTCCTTCCTTCCTTCCTTCCTTCCTTCCTTCCTTCCTTCCTTCCTCCCTCCCTCCCTCCCTCGCTCCCTCCGTCCCTCCCTCCCTGCCTTCACCCACACCAGGGGTGGGTTCTATTTACCTTTACTACCAGTTCGCAACGGGGCCGTGCGCAAGCACAGAAGCTTCTGTGCATGTGCAGAAGCGTTTTCATGACATCAGGGTCAGTGGGCAGGGCCTCCCACCAGTTTTACTACCGTTCTATAAAACCAGTGTGAACCGGGGGCAACCCACCACTGCCCCACACATAGTTTACTCTCAATCATTCATGCTGGCAGTCATTGGCTAACTGAACCACATGCTGGCCAGGTTCTTTGTCTACAAAAGTGTTGGCATGTAGGCAGAGGTGGTATTCAGCTAGTTCAGACCGGTTCACCCGAACCGGTAGCGGAAGTCATGGGTAGGCCTGCCCACCCTGGCTCTATGCCATCCTATGTTGTTGAGGCCGGGCACATGCGTGGAAGGCCAGGCACATGTGGAAAAGGCGGGCCGCGTGCGAACCGGGCACATGTACGAACCAGAAGTAACATAATGTGAAACCGACCACTGTGTGGGTTTCAAGAAAATCAAGAGGAGGAAGCAGAACGTGACATCTGGAATTGACTGTATCACTATTATAGGGAAGCAAGAGCTATCAGTCAATTGCCAGCACCACAAGCTATGGTAAGCAGCTCATTGTGCTGTGATGCCTACCTAGAGCTTGGCATGGAGCTCAGTATCAATTGGAAAAAGAGAACCGTACTGAGGTATTTCCTAATCCTCACAAGCTCAAGGACTTTTGGAGGGTGGCAAAAGCTACCTGGCATTTTACAATGTTAAGACATTTACTTGTTATCAGGACTAACCATCAAAGACTTATTTATGCATCTACATTAGTTAATGAGGTTTAGCGGGGGAAAGCTCTATGCCACAATAAAGCATTGTTATGCTGTGGTGTGTCAAGATCTTAGAAGACAAAGGAACCCACATTTTGCAAACTAATTAGAATAGAATAGAATTAATCAGCTGGAGGGGACTTTGGAGGTCTTTTAATCCAGCCTTCTGCTCAAGTAGGAGATATATATACCAGGAGTGTCAAACTGGATTTTTTTGAGGGCCGGATCAACATTATAGTTTTCCTCTGTGGGCCTTTGGGAGGGGGCAGGGAGTGAGGGAAGATGGGACAGATGCCTCCTGCAGCACCCTGCTGGCCAAAACAAGGCACGGGGGCATACATGTCCCCCATGCCCTGTTTTCAGCCTGGTTGGCCTCCTGCAGCATTTTACCAGCCAAAACAGGGCAAAATGAGGGATGGGGGTGTTAGGTGTTCATATGGCCCATTTTTGGCCAGCAGAATGCTGTTGGAGGCCGAGGAGGCCGAAAACAGGCCTCATGGGGGCCTCACAAGGTCTCCACATGGCCCATTTTGGCTGGCAGAGGCACCACAGTCCAGTCCTGTGATAATTCCAGGCTTGGCCACGGGCCAGATTTAAGCACCTTGTGACTAGATCCATCCCATGGGCCTTGAGTTTGATACCCCTGACCTATTTCAGATAAGTGACTCTTCTTAAAAACATCCAGTGATGGAGTGCCTACGATTTCTGAACGCAATCTGTTCCTCTGGTTAATTATTCTCACTATTAGAAATTTCTCCTTAATTCCAGGTTGCTTCTCTCTTTGATCAGTTTCCAACCATAGAAACCAATTATAATTCGTAGTTATTAAATACTGAATTTGTAAATATGTTATGCAATTGTAGTAATTTTCATCAATATTGTATGTACATATCTATTTATTTTATTATTTCCCCAAATACTGTCACTAAAATAAAAATGAATTGTTCAAGATCCTTCTTTTTGAAATATTATATGTTTTCATTGTTACAAAATTAGAGCCTCATCAAACTAAAACATTGTATAAATGCAAACAAAATGAATCCTTTAAAAAAATTAGTTCCGGTACTCTTAACAATTACTGAGACTGATATACTTGAACTCTAAATTGGAACACATCCATTAGGTGTCTGAACAGGAGGCTTCAGGATTTATTCTCAGTTAGCAATGAGTTCTCAGTATAGCATTAATGGAGAAAAAAATCCATTCATTGTATATATAATTTATTGACCAAAATGGTGTGATTCATGCAGTTGAAAGGGCTTCGTCTTCCTTCTTGGCACAGTATGCACAGAACTACTAGAAAATGCTTAAAGTCTAAACTTAATGATGTATATATAAGAGTTCTCTAGATGCATAGTATTTGGGAATAAGGAACATTTTATAATACAATAGTTAAAATAAAACTTTTAAAGTGAGCATCTTGAACTATGTTCAAGTCGGAATGTTGACACTATATATACACCTAGCATTCCCATTGTAATTGGCTAAGCCAATATGCTACTGTTTCCGTCACCTGATACCATTGGATATTTGGGCTCCTTAGATTGTGACACTCTAAACCTGGACCCCAAAGATCAGCTTGAATGGGACAGAGGGACCATTTGTTGCTTTTCCCTGCTGATCGACCAAAAATGAGCTAGTTTGAAAAGCTGATTACATGTAGGAGAAGAGCAGGCAAAGCCTGGGGAGTGGAGCAGGAGTGGGATTCAGCCGGTTCGATGCTAATTTTACATCTGGTTCAGCGAATCAGTAGTTGCAAGGACTGGCTGCCCCCCCTCCACCCCCCAGGAGTCTCCACGCTGCCCATTTTGGATGCTAGGTAAGTGCAATGCCCACACGGAGGCTCTGGGAGGATGAAAAATGGGCCTCCTGGAAGTTCTGGAAGTCTGGAAATGAGCCCATTCCAGCTTCCAAAAGGCCCCCGGAGCCTGGGGGAGGCCGTTTTCAACCTCCTGGAGGCTCAAGGAAAGCTTCGGGAGCTTGAGGAGGGTGAAAACACCCCCCCCCACCATGGTGCAGGAGGCCGAGTGACCAGACAGAAAACTGGTTGCTAGAATTTTTGAATCCCACCCCTGGGGTGGAGTCAAGAGAGAACTCAACCTAGAATAATTACATGTCTACAACACTCCAAATTCAACTCCCCTCCCCCCATTCCATTCATTCTTATCTAGTGCCAATTTAGTACTGACTATTAGTTGACCACATTTTTGGTTGTAGATTTGAGCAATAAATCCTCTGAACTGGATGGGTGATTCTGATTTTTCACACCTGACATTATATCGTTAAATTATCTTATTTATTACTGTAGTTTGAGATAGCTACGAGAAGATAATAGGCACAGCATAATTGGATTTAATATTCTAATTAGAAATATCCCTGGAAATGAATAATGCTGAATATTTCTTTCCTTTGCTCTGCCTTTAAAATAACATCTAATTTAGATAAGGATGCTTGGTCAACTAAAGATCTATTTACTGTTTCATAAATAAAACATTTCAGTTGCAAACGTCCATCCAAATTACATCATAACCATGTTATGTTAAGACTTGGGGGATACTGCTTTATGGTGGTTTTCTTCTTTTCTTTGGAGTTGATTCCACAGGGAGGAATGCTGGCCCCCACCCTTCGGCCTCTGTGTGTCCTCTTCCTTGCTGCAGAGATTGCCACCGACAATTGCTTGTGTTTTTGGGCTCTGTGAATAACGTTTTTAGCCTCTAAACACTCCGTTTGAAAGCCCTTCAAGGCTGCGGGGATTGCCAAAGCACATTGCCACCAATTGCCATCCAAAAACACAATGCACGGTGCCCAAAATGGCTACCCGGAACAGCTGCCTTCTCTTACCCCTTCTGCGCTTCGCCTGCTTTTCTCATCGCTGCTCCCTCCGATGAGCTGTGCTTTAGAAGCTTTATTTCAGTGCCAACCAGCGCGTGCTCAAAACCAGCGAACTAATGCTGAAGCTGACCAGTCTAAGGATGCTAGCCAGATGAATACCTTCATTTTTCCCCCCTATTTTCCTCCCCTAAACAAAGCTGTGTCTTATACTCCAGTGCGCCTTTTACTCCGAAAAATACGTTATATCTTTCCACTAGAAAGCATGCCTTCTATGTTGTAGCATCTGTCGCCTGGAATAAGGTTTCACTTGTCAGCTTTGTGTTGAGGGCCTTCTCTTCTTCCATGCCTTGGAATACAATGGCAAGAGCCCTTGCTTGATCTTGGCTGTATATGTTTTGGTGCTCCTAGTTCACTTTAATATCTTGACCTTCTCTCTTTTTTTCCCTTTGCTTTGTATTATCTTATTTTATTTTTTTCTGCCTTTGTACTGTGAGCTGACCAAAGTCATTTTGGAATTGAGGACACTAAATTGAATGAATTGAATAAATAAACAAATAAATAAGTGCCCAGCTCTAGTTTATACAATTTGTCGTCTTCTTCTTTTTTTAAAAAAATATTTGCTTTTGCTCTTCCAGACAATAGAAGTATCTTTTTTTTTTCTGTAAGAGATATGCAATCTCTTCCTCCTTCTTGTTCATCAAGCATAATGTAACAATAAAAGGTAAAGGTAAAGGTTCCCTTCGCACTTATATGCTAGTCATTCCTGACTCTAGGGGGCGGTGCTCATCTCCGTTTCAAAGCCGAAGAGCCAGCGCTGTCCGAAGACGTCTCTGTGGTCATGTGACCGGCATGACTAAATGCCAAAGGCGCATGGAACACTGTTACCTTCCCACCAAAGGTGGCCCCTATTTTTCTACTTGCATTTTTTACATGCTTTTGAACTGCTAGGTTGGCAGAAGCTGGGACAAGTAACTGGAGCTCACCCCATTACGTGGCACTAGGGATTTGAACCACTGAACTGCCGACCTTTCAATCGACAAGCTCAGCGTCTTAGCCACTGAGCCACCACGTCCCTAATGTAACAATAGGATTGCTCTATTGAAGTTGTTTAAATAAAATTGCATAGATTAAAAAAAATAGCCTTATCAACTTTACCAGATGGAATAGATAGGAAACATGACAAAATGAGCTAATTCTACTTTATTCCAAAGTTCTGTTAACAGATTTTTGCAAGCCTGAAAGTACAATTCTCCCCCTGACTTCTTTACGCGCTGAAAAATTAAGAAGGTCTCTTCTGAGCCTAATGTCCCATCCACCATTCAGCTACGGACTGTGCTGTCTCTTATTTGACTGCTCCCTAGACAGTGTCTCCAGGTCCAGTTTCCCAAGGTCATTTGCACATACCATTATAACACTACTGAAAATACTAAGAGTTTGGTGAGGTTTTCTTGTCCTCCTTCTCCACCTTCTGTCAAATATCTAAGATATAACTGATTACAGTAATGAATACTTTTTCTGCTTCTAAAGGAAATGAGCAAGGCTGAATCAAGTGCACAACAACAAGCAAAAACAATTTGCCAGATTGAAGAGGAACTGCTCATCAGCAGTTACACTGCGTAAAACCCTATTTTTCAGAGAGCCACTATGTTTCTAGCGACATATTATGACACAATGCTAAGTGCTTACAGATGTGCAATAGCTTTTATTGGATCCATCATGGTCTCCTAAGAACATTCAGGAAGTTTTAGAAAGCCCAGTCATATTCTGGATATGGTGAGCCACCAAGAAACCCATTTGTCATACGCAATCAAAACCCTTTCTCGTTTTTGGATTCCCTGTGGATTTTTATTCTTTCCAGCTCTAAAAGAAATATTGGGCACGGTGCCTTTCATTCTGTGCTACAGAAATCTTTGTGGACTAATTCCCAGCTCAGTTAGGCACTCAGGCATAAAGAATGAAATGTAACAACTGCTATATGTACCATCTAACCAATTATACCAAATGAGAACAAAAGGAGCACAAGAATACAGAAGTGTTCAAGCATCCATTATAAACAGTTCCAATTTCCTTTCTAAATGTCAAGTACAAAATATATATTTTACATGCAAATAACTCTGGAGAGAGGTTGCTAATATACTCCTAAAATTACATCTTTTTTTTTTCAAAACCATGACCTTTCTTGCTAACAATAACTTACATTTTAATTAAATCTGTGGCCATTTTCACTTCATGCCAAATATCCCAATGATATACATTAGAGACTTTCCTTGTCAGGAAAAGAAAGCAAAAGGTCAGAGATTTAAAACATTATCAAATTTTAACTTCTTTGATGATTTATATTTTAAAACCTGACAGTTCTATACGACTTTCTTGTTGAGAAGAAATAGGATGACCTCCTGGTGAGAAAAAAAAAATAAAAACATGAGAGAAAAATAAAGATGTGCGCAATTTGCATAGTTGAACTTCAGTAACCTCATATGTTTAGAAAAGTTTTCTTCTGGTGGATGCAATTTATCCAGCTTTATAATACAGCAATAAAGGACACTTTGATTGACTAACTACAATATGTATATTACCAAGGGTTCCTTTAGAAATGTTAATTCTCTGTACCTCTGACTCTCTCTAGCAGTTTGAAAAATAACTTTATATTTTAAAAGAAAAATACTTTGGAAAAAAAATGGAACTGAAGATTTCCAAATTTGGAAAATTTTGAACTTCCTTTTAGTGAAATCAGAGGATGAAAAGAATACACTCTTAAACCTGTGCATTCAAAATTGGGCATTGTTTTACTGTTCACGAATTCACTGAAATAGAACAGTGGAGAAGTAATATATTTAATTAAAAATATCTGCATGACAACTGTGACAGATTTCTAAGATGGGAACATTACTCTCTGGTATAGTAGGAGGAGCTTATATTTTCCATCTTTTTCCTGCTTAAGCTATATTTTTGATATCATCCCAATTTGTCTTTATGCCTACTGTCATTCAAAATCTACCAGCCTTATAAATAAGAATTCTTAATCAGGTTTTCCTAGCCTGTAAAGAGGAAAGAGATAAACTCTGTCCCCATATCTTGACAATAACACAAGTGCCCATGATGTATATAATCAATGTCACTCTGTAGAGGCTTGTTCTCTACCCCCAATCATGGTGGGCTTAGCTCCATGTGTTCCCATGGCCTCTTCATAAGTGCTAGGTATGCACATGGAACATTTTAACAAGGCTTAAAGTGAAAATATATGTTTCAGACATGCAAAATATAAGTAGGTGGCAGAGAGATCTTTTCTATTCAAAATTTGTTCTAAAAGATTAAATACTATTTTATAATAATAATAGTAATAGGTATTATTATTATTATTATTATTATTATTATTATTATTATTATTATTATTATTATTAAATCTTTAGTGAGATTCACAGCCTTTGAGGCTGGTTAATAGCTCAGCAGCTCGAGTCCTAACCAAGGACCTAGGAACTGTTAAGGTATCATCAGAGGATGTAAGCTGTTCCGAGTAAGGTGGTTTTTTGTAGAGTCAAAATGTTCAAGTCTGGCAAATTTATAATTTCTAAATAGCAGGGTAGCCCTTTGGGTATTGCTCCAAGGGCTCCAATTACAATCGGGACAACACAATTTCTTTTTCCACAGTCGCTCAACTTCAATTTGCAAATCCCGGTACTTTGTGATTTTTTCTTGCTGCTTATCTTCAATCCGTGCATCACCAGGTATTGCAATGTCAATGAACCATACTTTTTTCTTTTCAACTATTGTTATGTCAGGTGTGTTGTGGACCAAGTGCCTGTCAGTCTGAATCCTAAAGTCCCACAAGATCTTGAGTTTCTCCTTCTCTAAAACTTTCTCAACCTGATGTTCCCAGTGGTTTTTGCTGTACTCAAATCCAAACTTCTGGCACAATTTCCAGTGAATGATCTTAGCAACACGGTCATGGCGTTGTAAGTAGTCAGTTTGTGAAATTTTGCTGCACCCACTGATCAGGTGGTCGACTGTCTCATCTTTCTCATTGCAAAGGCGGCATTTGCTGTTGGTGGTAACATGTTGAATGTTTACCTTCATGCAGTTTGTGGCTAGGGCTTGTTCTTGAGCTGCCAAAATAAAGCTTTCTGTTTCTTTTTTCAGTACTCCTGATCTTAACCAGTTCCAAGTTAGTTTCTGGTCAGCTTTGCCTTCAATACTTTTCAAGTATTGGCCATGCAGAGCTTTGTGTTTCCAATTTTCAGCTCGCTGCTCAATTACTTCTTTCTTATATTCTGCTTTTGTTTTAGTTGTCTTTAAAAGACCTCCTTTATTTACTTCCTTAATCATTGGTTCTTCACTTTTCTGGATGTAATCATTCAAGCTGCATTTTTCTTAAAGTCTGCTTTACTTGTAGGAGTCCTCAATCACCCTCTGCTCTTGGTAAATATAATCGGTCAACATCACTTTTAGGGTGCAAGGCATGATTCATTGTCATAAGCTTCCTTGTTTTTCTGTCCAAATTGTCTAATTCCATCTGGGTCCAGTCAATTATTCCTGCAGAGTATCTAATCACGGGTAAAGCCCAGGTATTATTATTATTATTATTATTATTATTATTATTATTATTATTATTATCATCATCATCATCATCATCATCATCATCATCATCATCCAAACTGCCAACTTTGCAATGACAAAGTTGAAACTGTTTCACACTTAATATGTGAGTGCAGCAAAATTGTGCAAAGTGATCACAAAGCTAGACATGATCAAGTTGCTAAATGAATCTACTGGTCATTATGTAAAAAATACGTCCTACCTATATCTGAAAAGTCATGGGAACATAAAGTGGAAAAAGTTGTTGAAACTGAGATGGTGAAGATCTTGTGGGACTTTCGAATACAGACAGATCGTCATTTGGAACACAATACACCAGATACCATGGTTATCGAGGGCCGAAGTGTACAATTTATTAATATTGCTGTACCAGGAGATGCCAGAGATGAAGAAAAAGAACTGGAAAAAATCACGAAATATTGCAACCTGGCCATCGAAACTACACTGTTATGGATGAAAAATGTAACAGTGATACCCATTGTCATCGGGGCACTTGGTACCATGTCCAAGAATTTTACAAAACACATCAAGAGATTGCAGCTTCCTGCAATAACACCAGCGGAACTGCAAAAAACTGTGCTACTCGGAACATTGTATATTTTAAGAAGATACTTGGTTGTTACCCAGGATGCTGGCAGCAACCCGTATCAACCATTAGCACCAGTCAATGGTATTTGTGACACCTTTTTAAATCTCCAGTTGACTGAGTTTCATGTTTAATGAATATAAGAGATAACAACAACAACAACAACAACAACAATAGTCAGGGGAAGGATTATATGCTCCTGATACTTCTGTGTTCTAAAACATTCCTGACCTGAGTAGTTTTATCCTCCAAATAAAAGTTGTCTATTTTGAAAGATAATTTTGTCATATGCAGAGACTGACATAGACACAAAAACCCTTTAGCGAGCCATTATTTTAGTTTTTCTGTGATTTCAGAACATGGCATTGTGCTCATAACACATAAAGATCTAACAGCATCTGGATGGTATCAATTATGTAGGGATCACTTACTACATGATCACCCATCTGGTCTGGGAGTGATAATCAGGTGAAGAGTCTGTGTCCAGCTGGCCATGTTCATGTGATGCCAAGCCTTTATATATTATAACAACACAATTGGTTGAAGTTGCATGAATAAAAGTGACTACTGCAGTACCATCATGCCTAAATTTCCATTAGAAAAGGGAAAATGAAATTTTAGATTTTATGGTATGTTATTGATTAACTAACAATGAGTAGTCTGGCCTTTGTACTTCCATTATCCAATTGGAAAGAAGTGGTGCCTATTAACAATCTGTTCAGAATTTACGTATTTGTATATCATACTTCTAAATATATTTTTGCAAGAGTAAGCAAACCATGTACTTCAAATTGTAATGAGGAAGGAAGGAAGGAAGGAAGGAAGGAAGGAAGGAAGGAAGGAAGGAAGGAAGGAAGGAAGGAAGGAAGGAAAATCAAGACCAAGAAGAGAAACAGCTTCTAGTTGTAAGAGAATCATTTTTCATCACAAAGCAGCCACAGGCAAAATATATACTCGCAACCTATCAGTGTTGTACCATGCTTTTCAAAATTAATACAGTTTAATTCATAATGCATTTTGTTTGCTTTTTGTAAGTAATTTTATCGTAGTAATTCTTCCATTTTTACAAGATGTAAAACCATGATAAATATTGCCAGGGAAGAATTAACAAAGCATTGGACATGAAATATTTTGTCATAGTTAATGCTTTCCTGCATAGTATTTCTAATAGAAGTGTTCAAGCATGTGCAGATTTTAAAAAATGTAATTAACTTGAGGCTATTTGCATGAAATTCATCTTTAATAGGTTTTTGTGATTTTGTGATGTCATCTTACAGTATTACAAAATGTTGATTAGAATGGTCACTCCTTAAAAGTAATACAAACCTGATTGACTTGCAGTGAGCTCAAATATAGCAATTCATATAAATTTTTAGTTTACTTTTTATTTTGTTTTGGCCACAAAACAGGATGGGCCACTCATTATCAAATTATTTTTATAACATCGTGGGGTGGGCAATCTGGGATACTCCAGATGTTTCTCAAACTATACTTCCCAACATGCCTAGGCATGACCGGTGATGTGGGGTGTTAGAATCACATATTGGTTTTGCAAGAAATATCACAGGTTGTCTACCATTAAATAATAAATATATATTAACTGTCTCAAAATATATGAGATGTAGGTGATGGTCCATAATCCGTTATGATCAGTGGTAGGATTCAAAATTTTTTACTACCGGTTCTGTGGATGTGGCTTGGTGGGTGTGGCATGGCTTGGTAGGCATGGCTTGGTGGGCGTGGCTTGGTGGGTGTGGCAGGGGAAGGATACTGCAAAATCTCCATTCCCACCCCACTCCAGGGGAAGGATACTGCAAAATCCCCATCCCCACCCCACTCCAGGGGATGGATACTGCAACATCCCCATTCCCACCCCACTCCAGAGGAACGATACTGCAAAATCTTCATTCCCACCCCACTCCAGGGGAAAGATATTGCAAAATCCCCATTCCCACCCCACCCCACTAACCTGCTTTCCAGCTCTGTGCAACTTCTTTTGTGCAGGGCAACAAAAGAAGACCCAGCTAATCAGCTGGGACTTGGGAAACAGTGAATACATTGGGGGTGGGGCCAGCCAGAGGTGGTATTGCCAGTTCTTCAAATTACTCAAAATTTCTGCTCCCAGTTCTCCAGAACCGGTCAGACCCAGCTGAATACCACCTCTGCTTAAGATGCTGTCCATGAGCTCAGGATGGATAAACTGCGAAATAGGTACAATCTTGCGTTGTAGATGCTAAGTTAGAACGTTACAATTTTTCTTCCCCAAACAACACAAATTGAATGCAACAAAATCAGCTGGTTGTCCCTCAACCCTTGAAATAGCTCCACCGGCTAGAATTTTATAGAAACAGTTGTACAGAAATTCCTCTCTGCTATTGCCATGACAGAATAGAATCAATAATTTCATATAAGGTCTTTGTTCCTGATTGAAGGAACTCTTTTTATTGATGGAAGTAAAGAGGTCCAGCTGTTCGAAAGAGGCAACTCAAGAGGGTTGAAGCTTTGTGATCGTGTTTCAGAGAAGTACTTTGATCTAAGCCAAATGAGATAAAGTAGTTTTTGATGATCTTCACAAGCTTTTTTTTCTTTGCTGCTTTTCCTAAACTAATACTCCAATCGCTCTCAGTTCCTCAGAAGAACCACCAGCAAACATGTACTTAGTATTGTTCATGATAATCCGCTAAAAATTTAATCTCTGTTCATAAAAATGAAATTCAATAATACAAGGCATGTTGGCAGGTTATTTGAGAATTAGGAATCAGCCCATCCTTTTAAAAACTATCAACAATCTGGGACTTATTAGTAGAACCAGGAAATGTGCAGGGATAGCATTTAAGCAAGTTGTTGTTGAGACCGGGAATGAGAGATAAAAAGTCAGTATCATTTTATCTAATCTTATTTCTCCTAGAAATTAACTTCTCCCACAACTCCCTCTTAAAGAAATCTTTCCTTGTTTATTATAATTACCTAGATATTTCATGACCTGTTTATTTATTACCCAATAACTTTGTTATGTTTATATGTATGAATACAATCTGAGTTATGCATTTAATCATCTTCCAGTCACAATAAACCTCTTACATTCAAGTACAAGATGGCAAATATAATGCTATTCGTTTCTTTTCATATTGGGGAACTTATTCTATTTAATATAGGCAACAATAATCTTTCAATCCTGTTGCCAATATGATGTTCATAAATGCATCCCCGAATTTCCTATGATAGAACCTATTATGTTATCTCTGGTAACATTGTACTGCAAACCAAGGCATTCAAAACCTTTGCCAGACCAATTCTCAAATATAGCTACAATTTGCCTGGAATCCACACTGTATAACGGACATTAATACAATTGAGCGAGTCCAGAGGTATTTCACGAGAAGAGTACTCCACTCCTTTGCTTGCAATAGAATACCTTATGCCACCAGGCTCAAAATTTTGGGCTTGGACAACTTGGAACTACGCCGCCTACCGTCTGACCTAAGCATAATACACAAAATTGATTTCTACAACATCCTACCTGTCAATGACTACTTCAGCTTCAACCACAATAATACACGGGCAAACAATAGATATAAACTCAAGGTAAACCACTCCAAACTCGATTGCAGAAAATATGACTTCAGCAACAGAGTGGTCAACACCTGGAATGCACTACCTGACTCTGTGGTTACATCCCCAAACCCCCATAACTTTAACCTTAAACTGTCTACCGTGGACCTCACTCCATTCCTGAGGTCTGTAATAAGGGGCGTGCATAAGCGCACCAGGATGCCTACCATCCCTGTACTCATTTCATGTGCTCATGTCCATGTTTATACTTATACCTGTTTATATTTATATGTGTATATGTTATGTTCATACTTATACTTGTTTTCTCATACATGCTTGACGAACTAAATAAATAAAAAATGTTACCAATGTCATCCAATGTTATTTATAAAGCATGGAAGAGTGTCTTTCTTCAAAGCAAAGTATCAAACAAAACAAATCAGAACCCCCCTCCCTCTTATTGGAGGAATTCATGTAAAAATAGAGAGAAGAGGGAGGAAGGCAGTGTCAGAGACAGATAACGGGAAAGACCTCACCAGTGTCTTCCAGGAAATAGATGCTCTGCAACTACCCACACCATCCATGATAGCCATGGAGTAGGAAGTTTTCACTTTCTGCCTACTTTCCTTCTAACATTTGAGGGAGTGGGGAGCAGCATAATAACTTCAATTTGGTACATGAATATTCAATATTTTATTTATTTGTATATGTGTGTACAGTAGTGGCCAAAATTGTGGAAACCTTTTGGAAAAAGTGTATTTTCTAAAACTAGCTAACAACACCACTTTTTTTTGGAGTAGTACCATAAAATTATATACCAAAAAGAAAGATAATTTAATCAAGAATATAATGCAATGTATTTGCTATTAGAATAGCAGTTACGGTATAAAGAGGAAAGTGAAACACGTAGAAAAAAATGAGATACACAAAAATTATCACCATAGAAAAAGCAAGATATACAAAAATTATCACATCAGTTAATACTTAATTGGGTAACCTTTAGCATGAATTAAGGGTTTACAACGTCTTCCTATGGAGTGAACCAAGTCTTTTAGTTCTACAGCTGTTAGAATGTGAAATCAAGATTGAATGATTGCTCCTGTTAACTGGGTTTTATTGCTGGGTCACTTCTGACTACCAAGTTTCTTTAGTCGGCTCCATAGATTTTCAATTCGGTTAAGGTCTGGGCTATTCCCAGGTCATTCCAGCAGTGGAATATAATTATCTTGAAACTCTAAAAAAAAAAAAAAAAAAGTGGTGTTACTAGCCATCAAACCTCAGAAATACACTTTTCCCAAAACTTTTCCACAATTTTGGCTACTAGTGTATGTTGCATTCATATTTCACCTTTTCTCCAGTCACAAAGTGTAGTGAATGAATCTTGTTCTCCTACTTTACTTTCATCACAACTATATGAGATAATTATATCCTCTTGTCAGCATTGTCTGGGGTGGGTGAAGTGTCTCAGTCTGGAAGGCACTGGGGAAGGATGGATAATGCCGTTCTACCCCGCGTGGTCCAGAAAAGTATGCTAAGTCTCACTTTATAATTCAGTCACATTCAATGAAGATTCAGCAGAAAATTAGAGATTTAGACTTTAGCCAGGTTTCTAGACTAGTTTGAAATTTCACTGACCACTGATAAGAAATTTTACTGCAAGGAAGAAGGAAATCAAATGAAATAGCTGATGGACAATTGGCAGTATGATTTTGTAAGCAATTTTCATAACCACAGTGGTTAAATCTGATTTTTTTTTCTTCCACAATTTACACAAATTAACGTACAGTGTGGCATTTGGTGGTCTTGAACTTGAACAGTTGTTGAATATTTGCATAACTGCCCACTATGTCCTGAGAATTACAGGCTCTTGGCTTACTTTTTACAAGTCCACATAAGCACTGACATGGTCACTTCAGAATTTATGCAAACAGAAAACAATACAATTCCTTCTGCAGTTTGGAGGGGGAAAAACCAATAACTGGAAGCTGATTCAAATATTTGCGTGCAGTGGAAACAGGATTTGCATTATAAAAGTTGCTTTCAGTACTACCATTTAAAAAATTGAATTACAGTCACTGCAAAACACTTTACATTTAACTGCCAGGACACCTGTGGCCTTGGGAAAAATATTCCTTTAATCTCCAAATATAATGCACATATCTGAGTATTAAAAGCCTACTATGACTAGTCAATCTAAAACAGAAAATATTAAAAGATGATAAATGTGAAAACAATGATGAAACAGAAGAATACCATCAGTTGTGTGAGAAAAATATTTATGGTTCAAAGAAATATTACTATCAAAGAAATATTGCATAATCAATGCTTGCAATGCGTTCCAAAAAGATTCTTCAGACCTCACCATCCTTCTGTCATGGCTGTATGGGGTGGGCTCCTGGGGGTTTGGCAGGGTTCGGGTGATCCTTTAGTCAAGGATCGCAGGGGGTCGGCGAACCCCCAAATGCCACCCCTGGCTGACCACACTCATCCCACCCCACCCCACCCCTCCCACCCCATCCCTCCCCTCCCAGGAGTGTCCACACAGCCCGTTCATCATTGCATGGAGGGTCTGGGAGGGCAAAAAATGGGCCTACTGGAGGTTCCAGAAGTCCGGAAATGGGCCTGTTTCTGACCTCTGGAGGTCCTCCAGACACAGAAGAAGCAGTTTTTGCCCTCCCAGAGGCTTGAGGAAAGCCTCCGGAGCCTGGGGAGGGCAAAAAAATGCTCCCCCACTGTGGTACAGAGGGCTGACTAGGCCACGCCTAGACACTGAGCTTGTCAATCGGCAGTTCAGCAGTACGAATCCCTAGTGCCGCATAACAGAGTGAGCTCCCGTTACTTGTCCCAGCTCCTGCCAACCTAGCAATTTGAAAGCAAGTAAAAAATGCAAGTAGAAAAATAGGGACCACCTTTGGTGGGAAAGTAACAGTGTTCCATGTGCCTTTGGCGTTTAGTCATGCCGGCCACATGAGCACAGAGACATATTCGGACAGTGCTGGTTCTTCGGCTTTGAAATGGAGATGAGCCTCGTCCCTAGAGTCAGGAACGACTAGCACATTTGTAAAGGACTAGCATATATGTAAAGGAATCTTTACCTTTACCTTTAAAGTTAAAAATGGTATGTACACTCTTGGCAAAACAAATGGCCAGGAGTCTTTCTTTGCTAGATGATTGAGTAGGATGATTGACACCTTTCATGTAAGTTATTTTACAGTAGCTTCTTACTCTTCTGTCTATCAGCTTTGGATTCCGAAAGTCCAGATGACTATCAGTTCATAACAAAAAATATAGAAAACCAATTCTTCCGTTGCGATCCAGATGATGAGGATGATGAAAATGTACAGATTAACAGCTACCGTTAGGATCTTGATACAATAGGGGTGTCAAACTTGATTTCATTGAGGGCTGCATCAGGGTTGTGTTTGACCTCCAGGGGCTGGGGTGGGCGTGGCCAGGGTGAGCATGGTCAATTCAACATTATTCATGTTGGGGGCACCTGTGGTGGCCTGAGCACTCTGCCGGTGAAAACAGGCTCCTGAGCTCCATTTTCAGCTGCCACAGCCTCCTGCAACCCCCTGCCAGTGAAAACAGAGCTCTGTTGTCACTGGCAGAAGCACCGGGGGGAGGTCCTTTACTGTTTCCAGCATGGCCCTGTGGGCCTGATCTGTCCCGGGTTCCTTGAGTTTGACACCCCTGCAATAGAATTTACATGGAGGTATCATTAGTTTATGAGGAGTAAAACACAAACATATTTTGAGAATATAGAAGAAGAATGGGAAATTCACAGCCCATTGGTGAAAGTACTTCTTCTTTTTGGGATGGGATTTTTCATGCTTTTTTTCAATAATGAGAATTTTAAAAATACATTAATTATGGCTCTGGTATATTTAACACACTCTTTTAACTCCCCTTGACCTGGTTCCTTCACCTCTTCCACATGACATTTACCAATCCTTGTAATTATATAGACTCAAAAGATCATAATGGCAAACAGGGGAAAAGCACCACAATTCAAATATTGAGTAAGAAACTTGGTTCCTTGACAAAGCAATAGAAGAATCGTGGAGAGATTGATCTTTACATCAACTACCATGCTGACTGTATCAAACACAAGACCAATGGCTTACATCCCTACAACCACAACAATCCAATAACCAACAATCGATAATCCCGACAACCCAACATCCCAATAACCAACAACCTCAACACCCCAACATCCAAAACTAGATATGCACGCCCCCAGGATCATCCAGGTTCACCGCTACAGACCTTAAATACAAACTACTCAATGCAGGAAGCCTCTCAAACAAAATGCCAGAATTTCTTCTTCTACTAAATACGGCTCAATTTGACCTTATATTTGTCCACGAAACATGGTTAAACAAATCCTTTCAAGACTCCATTATCATCACAAGTGACAACCATGTCCACCGGTCTGACCGTGAAATCTGAAGAGGAGGTGGGTGTTGCCATCTTCTATAAAAAGTCCCTAGATCTGAAAAATATTCAAGTAGCACAAGAGCTTGTTCTTCCTGAGACCATTATCTGTGATCTATCACTAAATACCACAATTCGCTTCTTATTATGTTACAGAGTCCCTGATTATGACCTTGATGATGCGAGCAAACTATCTATATTACTAATGTGGGCAGCCTCATGCCCACATCCCATTATCTTTCTTGGTGACCTTAATTTACTTCTTATTAATTGTATCCTAAATGAGTGCTCAACTGAAACAATACATACAACCCTGTATAGTGCCATCACTACTTTAGGACTCAATCAATTTGTAACTATCAACACTAGATTCAACAATTTCCTTGATCTAATCTTCTTCAACCGTTTAAACATGATTTATAACCTTCAAATCAAAGAACCTTTTTCCAACAGTGACCACAGTATGGTTGACTTTTGTCTAAATTTACATCCGTACAAAGAATCTCATAATAGGACTCCTAAATACAACTTCAAAAAAGCAAACTACAATCTCATCATCTTTAGATTGGCAAATTCTATTCAATAACTGCAACACTGCAGAAGACTACTATAACACTTTTCTACTTGATGTTCAAAGAGTCATTAATCTATATGTACCTTTAGTAACACCCAAAGTCAAAAAGAACCAATTACCCATATCAATAATGAAACTCCAATCCCCCCCAAAAAAATCCCTTTGGCAGAAAAATAAAACTGGCTATGTAGCTAACTTCAAAAACTGATACAAAACCTTATGCCATTAAATAAAAACAGAATGTACCAATTACCACTGCAAACAGGAAGCAGAGCTATTGCACACAAAATCCAATCGTGCTTTCTATAATTTTGTAAGCGCCAAACTTAAAGACTCAAAAACCATCCCACCTCAAAAAGGGCAAAATGGTGAAGAGTGTAACAATGATGCCATTAAGACTAATCTCTTCAACACTTTTTTCAGTTCAGTCTTTGTCAACAGCAATGGCATCTCCCCCTCATTTCCTAGTCATACCTCAACCAATTGCAATGATCTAATCTACATTGATTTTACTAAAGATACCGTCAAAAGGGCACTACACAAACTAAAGCCAGCTCTATCTATTGGTCCTTATTGCTTATTTTCTAAAAAAGCTCTCCTCTGCCATAGTCAAACCTCTAAGGACCATCTATGCAGTACCTTTTAGAATAAGCTCCTTGCCTGACATATGGTCATTAGCAATAGTCATACCTATTTTCAAAAAAGATGACCCCGGCCTTCCTTGTTGAGAATTATAGACCAATCTCCCTTTGCTGTGTCACCTGTAAAGTCATGGAATCCATCATAAACCAATCTATCACCCTCCACTTAGCAACAAATAACCTACTTTTTAATAAGCAATTTGGTTTCAAGAAAAAATTGTCATGTAATCTGCAACTCATACACTGCAAAAACATTTGGACCGCGCAACTCAACCAGGGTAAAACAATAGATGCAATCTACATAAACTTCTGCAAAGCCTTTGATTCAGTGGTACATGACAAACTTCTGTTAAAACTAAGTTCTTACGACATATCTGGATCTTTGCACAAGTGGATAGCTACATTCCTATCAAACAGGCAACAAGTAGTTAAAATTGGAAATACTATATTAAACCTTGTGCCAGTTAACAGTGGTGTTCCCCAAGTCAGTGTTCTATGACCAACACTCTTTCTGCTCTATATAAACAAACTTTGTGATCATATTACAAACAGTTGTGTCCTCTTTGCCAACGATGTAAAACTATTTAACACCATAGACAATTCTATTACCCTTCAAAATGACCTGGATTATGTATCTGAATGGTCAAACAATTGGCAATTCCAAATCTCTGCTAACAAATGCTCAGTCCTACACCTTGGCAATAAAAATCAGAACATCAAATACAAGCTGGGCAGAAACGATCTAAAAGATGACCCACACTCTATCAAGCACCTAGGAGTTCTCATTTCAAAAGATCTAAGTCCCAGAGCTCACTGTAACAACATTGCTAAAAAGGCATTAAGAGTTGTCAACCTTATTTTATGAAGTTTTCTCTCTGGTAACGCTATACTTCTAACTAGGGCATACAAAAGCTTTGTCAGACCTAACCTTGAATAATGCTCACCTGCCTGGAACCCACACTGTATTTTGGACATTAATACATTAGAGAGGGTCCAGAGGTATTTTACAAGAAGAGTATTCAACTCCTCTGCTTGTAATAAAATTCCTTATACCACCAGGCTTGAAATTTTAGGCCTGGATAATCTTGAACTACGCCGTATACGTTACGACCTAAATTTAGTACACAAGATTATCTACCGTAATGTCCTACCTGTTAATGACTACTTTAACTTCAACCGCAATAACACAAGGGCTATCTAGATTCAAAATAAATGTAATCCACTCTAATCTTCATTGTAGAAAATATGACTTCAGCAATAGAGTAGTAAATGTCTGGAATACTCTACCTGATCCTGTTGTTAGTTTCTCGAATCCCCATACCTTTTATCTTAAACTGTCTACCATGGACCTCACATGTTTCTTAAGAGGTCCCTAAGGGGGCGTGCATAAGCGCACCAGCGTGCCTACCATCCCTGTCCTACTGTCCCCATTTATATGTTCTCATTTTATGTGTTTATGGCTGTGTTTTGCTTATTTATATCCATTTATTTGTACCATTTTTCATGTGTCCATGTTTACATCTATACTGATATTGTTTCCTTGTACTTTTTGACAAATTAAATAAATAATGAATAATAATGAATAAATAATAATAAATTTGGAAAAAAAGAAAGGGGCCTTCTGTAAATTAAAAGGCACCAGTAATAATGCCTAGATACCGCAGGCAATATGTAAGGGGAGCCCTGGTTATTTCTTGTAATTTCTTTTTTCTACTAAACCAAGGTGTTCAGTGTTTTCAGTCTGCTTTCAGTGTCTTTATAAACATTTTAGTATGTGTATTGGCTGGATCATCAATCACTAGAGTGAAAGTCATGAGCTGTGGAATAATGGTAATGAAATGATAATAGCTTACTATTCTGCCCTGGGCAACCATGTGCAGGGACTAATATAACATTGATCCTTTGAGGCAGTAATGCAATCAACTAGCAGGATTTCCTCTGAAATCAACATTTTCTGAGTTCACCATTTATTATTAGCAATTTTGAGTGCAATTATATTAATTGCAGAAAGGTTCTTTTGAGTTTTCTAACTAGCTCTTTACTTGTTGTAGGAGCAGGCATTCCTAACAGTACCTTCCAATTTCAGGGACCCCATTTTTCCAATAATTTTGTCAAGCAACCATTCATCAGTGTCCTCTGTTTTTCCATATATCACAAGTAACTGCTTAGTTGCCTATGCTTCAGTTACTCCCCAGTGAACCTCTTGTAAATAAAGTATATGGATTAAATATACGAATGTTATCTGAAAACCACAATACTACTTCAATGTTCATGTTATATGTTAGGTAGTATTTCTATTCATTTATTTCAAATACTTTTATACTATCTCCCCCCCCCTCCAAATTGTAATTTCTTAAATGTGACTTTTTTTGGATGGATGGCTTCACAAATTATATATATAGTTATACAGAGGAATTATTGAGTTTGTTATCTGCATCTCTATAACTGTCTGGTTGGGTTCTGCAACCCAACAAGACAGACACAGACTTCAGAGGATAATTAGAACTGCAGAAAAAACAATGGCTACTAACCTGCCTTCCATTGAGGACCTGTACACTGCACGAGTCAAAAAGAAGACTGTGAAAATATTTACAGACCCCTTGTATCCTGGACATAAACTGTTTCAACTCCTATCCTCAAAATGATGCTATAGAGCACTGCATACCAGAACAACTAGACACAAGAACAGTTTTTTCCCAAATGCCATCACTCTGCTAAACAAATAATTCCCTCAACACTGTCAAACTATTCACATTAGGCTGCACTACTATTACTATTAATCTTGTCATAGTTCCTATCACCCATCTCCTCCCACTTATGACTGTATGATTGTAACTTGTTGCTGTATGCTTACGATTTATATTGTTTCCTAGTATGATTTGATTGCTTATTTGTATCCTATGACTATCATTAAGTGTTGTACCTTATGATTCCTGATGAATGTATCTTGTCTCTTTATGTAAGCTGAAAGCATATGCACCAAAGACAAATTCTTTGTGAGTCCAATCACACTTGGCCAATAAACAATTCTATTCTATTCTATTCTATTCTATTCTATTCTATTCTATTCTATTCTATTCTATTCTATTCTATTCTATCCTATCCTATCCTATCCTATCCTAACCTAACCTAACCTAACCTAACCTAACCTAATCTAGATAAATCAGTACCACAGAGAACTTTTGCATGCCTAGTCACTAACCTCATATATGATCCTGAAAAGGAAATTTCAGAGATGATAGTAAACATATGATGCAGAAAAGGAAACAACTGTTACAGGAATATAGTAGTTCATTTGATAACATGGCAAAGCTCCTGCTTATTATCTGGAAATGTGGAGTACAAGTTGCTTTGAATGAAAAAAAAGAAAGAAGACGAATAAGACAGAACACGTATAAGAAACACCATTGGCTTCCAAGAAACTTGAAGAAAATTGTAAAAGAAGGATAAAGTGAAATGAAGGTGCCTAATAAAAGCTTTAACAATTCTTTTTCATCTGTTCTTCACAGAACTATCAAGAAAATAAGTTTATAAAGTTCTACCTCACATTTGGAAAACTATTAAACTTTTTTTTGTGTGTGATGGTGTTGGAAGAACAGATGGCGTTCAATTTGAGTCGAGTGTTTATATGCTTGTTGAAAGGGGACAAGATTTAAGAGCTTACTAACTTGTATAAAAGATTATTCATAGTGTTCGGCTAAAATAATGCATGTTATGAAAGCAGAAAATATGGTTTTTACACACTTTGGAATTGGCAGCCACAGCCTTTCATAAATAGTGTGTGGAAAATGATATTTATATGGTCTAATTTTACTTATGCATTTTCCTAATTAAGAGTGTGATCTTTAAATCACTTGCGTAGCACTGACACAGTCAAAATATATTGCATCATAGGAACTTTATTAGATACTTGCAATTTTGATCCTCTGAACCAGAACTTTGGAATTGCAACTTACTGGAAAGGGCTTTAAAATCATGGCAATTGTATGATGAAGAACTAGGAATCTGGCCTTGCTTTTACCTTTCTCTCTAGCATACTTGACTGATCTGAAATCAGAAAGCAATACCAAAAGCAGCAAAGAATATAAGACATCCTATTGAGACAATGTTTATAGCAGTTCAAAAATATAAAGATAACAATTAAGATATGAGATCTCTGAGGGCGGGTGGTGGTGCTTTCTACTTCAGTACTCTTTGGCATAAAGGATTCCTTCTGCAGGAAGGTCCCTACTTCTGTTTTTCTTCATTCCTCCATGAGCTGAGGTGGCTCAGTGGTTAGAGTGCAGTACTGCAGGCTACTTCTGCTGACTGCCGGCTTCCTGCAATTTGGCAGTTCAAATCTCACCAGGCTCAAGGTTGACTCAGCCTTCCATCCTTCAGAGGTGGGTAAAATGAGGACCCAAATTGTTGGGGGCAATATGCTGACTTTATAAACTGCTTAGAGAGGGCTATAAAGCACTGTAAAGCGGTATATAAATCTTGTCAGAGTGTTTACAGTGTGACTACTATTTTGAGACCACCTAGGAGCAAAATACAGGACACAAAGGTTTGTCTAACAAACAGTGGTTTATATATAAGACTTCTATATACAAACCTACATGTGGTAAGCACATACCAGATAACCAATCAGTCTTTTTCAACTCTACACAGAGAACTACAATGCAGGTAAAACACGGCGAGGAGAATGATACATGACGGGAGAGAGAGAGAGATGCCCTCTCATGGCCTCCCTTATATAGACAGCAGCAATAACCCCGTTGACTTATCCTTAGTCTTAAAAGGGCAATAATCCTGCTGACTCATCCACAGTGGGCCACATCCTTACAATGGCTGGTCAGCTTTAAATCTGCATTACACTGACAAATCTAAGTGCTATTGCTATTGATTCCAAATGGTTTAACCCTATTATCTAAAGCAAAAGCTCATATCTCTTTCCTTTCTTCTTTTAATCCTACCATTTTTTTCCTAGTTGCTACAGACCTTTGCAATCGAATTTTTCCTTTCACACATACCTGATGATTTTAATTTTATCATTTGCATATGTGGTACTGTATCTGAGCCTTTATACTGATTTTCCTCTGAATAGCAATTTGCTTTGAGGATTATTCTAAATGAAATGGTGCCAAACTCTCTATATTGAATAGCATAATACCCTCCTTAATGTTAGCATTTGTTCTGATTTATGTTAAATCAAAGGTGCCATCAGAGTTTCAGTGTAATTTAACTATCAGTGCTGGAATTTAAGGATAACAGATAAAAAGATAAGATTAATTCTGTCTATTTATCACAATCACAACATTCAGAAATACATCTAGGTCTTTAGATTGCATTCATGTATAAAAGACCTAGATGTGTTTTTGAATGATATACTTATTTTTCAGAGTATAAAATGCAGTGGAGTATAAGACACATTTTAGTTTTTGGAGAGGAAAATAGGAAAAAAAAATTCTGCCTCTGCCTACCAGGTATTCATCTGACTAGCATCCTTATCCTGGTCAGCTTCAGTACATTTGTCCACTGGTTGTGAGTGCATGCCTCGTTGGGGCTGATAAGCAGCTCCAAAAGTGCAACTGATCGTCGGAGGGAGCTTCAGTGAGTAAAGCAGGTGAAGCGCGGAAGCAGTAAGACAAGGCAGCAGCTGTTCTGGATTGCCATTTTGGGCTCCGCGCCTTGCATTTTCAACCTCCAAATGCTCCATTTGAGAGCTGTTCAAGGCTGTGGGGATTGCCAAAGTACATCACCACTGAGCGCTGCCCCAAAATGCAATGCACACAGGCCAAAAATGGCAATGCACAAAGGTGGTGATTGGTAGCGATATGCTTTGGTGATCCCCGCAACCTTGAACAGCTCTCAAACGGAGTGTTTGGAGGCTGAAAATGCAAGGCGTGGAAACCAAAAATGCAAGTCATTGTCTGTGGCAATCTCTGCAGCCAGGAAGAGGATGCACGGAGGCCGAAGGGTGGAGGCCGGCATTTGGGTGAAGCTACATTCAGAGTATAAGACGCACCCAAATTTTCAGCCTCTTTGGGGGGGGGGAATGTGGATTATACTCCAAAAAATATGGTAAATAACATTGTAGTTGCAAACAAAAGGTGAGAAATTGTTTCAATAATCAAGAATTGGTATGATTATCTTTTTGTATTTCATCTTTCTCTTAACCTCCAAAGGTTCTGTTTCCTCAATATACAACTTCCCCATTTAATTTCCTGTGCATGCTATATCTGCTTTCATTTAAAAGAAAACATGGCCAAGGACTCTTTAATGAGTTTGAAAAAAAATGAATTCATCAATGGGATTTTGTTAAAGCATATGACTGCTGGGGTAAAAATATTCTACATGAAAGATAATTTCTCATTTGTGGAAATAAACATGCCTTCTCTACTCAAGTGACATGTTTTCCTTTGAAAGCAAAAGGTAATTTCCACAGGCAAAAGCTGTAGTTTTAATGCAAATATGATTAGGTATTTCTATGGAAATAGCCCAGAGCACTCCTACAAAATTCCAGCCTTCCTTAATTGCACCCAGAGAATCTAAATATGATCAACTTAAGTGCATTATTAAATAAATAAAATGCATTATTTGTGACAGATTTTACACCTACTTTCAAATACGATGAAGTAAAAAAACATAATATTGTATATTGAGATGAAGATACTTCGCATGTAGCCCATATTAAATGAAGCTTTTTTAGCATAGCTTATATTATTCCAAGTGTTGGGAATAAGTCAAGTGTGTCTGGGTCTTTTAACATATTGTTTGGAAATAGTTTTTCCCTTTTCTTATTAGAACTAGCTCTTAGATCATACCCTGATACTAAGTAAACTCATGATAAACCATTGCTTATTTCAAAGCAAGTAGAAACTTACAGGGAGCTGGAACCAGGGGTGGTATTTACTTACTACTGGTTTGGAAATGTGTGTGTGTGTGCATGTGTGTGCTAGCTTCACTCACATGTGCTCCGTCCACACAGGTGCCCGGCCTTCCGTGCATGCGCTTTGCTGACTTGTGTGTCTTCCACGAATGTGCAAGGCTTCAAAAATGTGCCTAAATAGGATGGCACAGAGCCAGGGTGAGTGGGCAGGTTAACCTGCGATTTCCGCTACCGGTTCGGGTGAACCAGTCCAAACTGGCTAAATACCACCTCTTGGTAAGATTGGTACATCAAGCAACAACAGGTCTCAACTTTGTTGGTATTAAAGACTAGATTGGTCTCTAATCATCAAAACAATACTTGAGATTTTATGACGTATCAGTGTGAAAATCTGATATGTATCACTGAAAGGCTGGTCAGGACAGGAGACTTGTTTACCTATTTCTGGGTAGATTGGGGTGTTCCTGACAACTGTATATACCTGTTACAAAGAAGATTAAGGCACACAAGTTTTAACGTGTTGAGGAAAATGCCGGACATAGCTGAGGGGCTGAAATTAAAGAAATGTAATGCATGTTTGGATTCTTCTGTCTGTAAAGAATCAAAAGCTAAAACGTATCCTGTAAGTAAGAAAAGTGCTAGAACTACAAACAGGGTATTGCAATTAGTTCATGCTGATCTGATTGGTCCTATGACACCCTCTTTAGGAGGTGCGAGATATGCATTAGTCATAGTTGACGATTACAGTAGATATGGGTATTGTTATTTACTGAAAAATAAGACTGAGGTATTACAACAGTTCAGGAAATGGGTAACACTTGTAGAACAACAGCATGGGTGTAATGTATGTCAGATTCAAACAGACAGGGGGCAGAGTTTATGTCTGATAAGTTTCAAAGGTGGTTAAGCAGTCTAGGCATAAGGCATAGAAAAATAAACTCATTTTCACTTTCGGAAAATGGTGTGATTGAGAGACAAAATGGTGTGCTCCAGACATTGAAAGATGCCTTGCTTTCTGATGCAGGCATGAGTAAGATATTCTGGGGAGAAGCCATATTAACAGTGCATTATAACGTTAATAGGTTATGGAGCGAGGCAATACAGGAAACACCATATTTCCTGATGCATGGTAGGAAACCGTCTTTAGGTCATGGAAGAACATTTGGTAGCTATGCCTGGGTGCATATTCTGAAAGCTACTAGGAGAAAAATTCAGACAAAGGCCAGAAAGCTTCGATTTGTTGGGTATGAGCCAGGAATGAAAGGGTACAGATTTACAGATGGTACTAAACGAGTTGTAATCTCAAGGTCTGCTAGTTTTGCAGCACAGAACTGGAACAAGATACATGCTAATTATGAGGTGTTCATGCCAATTCAGAGTTCAAAGCTATCAGAAGCTGAGGCCGAGTCAGATAAAGAGGTAGAGGAGGATAGAGTTATCATGAAGCGTGAAAGCACAGATGACATAGGTATAGAAGAGGAGAGGAAACAGGAACACAGGAACACATAATGCCAAGGAGATCAGAGAGGAGTAACAAAGGTGTACCTCCTGAAAGGTTTACTGCTAGTGAAGTCAGAGCATACAGTGCTAGATATGAACCCCAAAGGTACCATGAAATTAGATCTGAGAGAAGATGCCAACTTGCTAACAGGCAACAGTGAGAAAGAGGAACTGCTTAATTCACTCTTAGGAGTTCAACCTATTCTCCAAAGCACCTATGGGCAAGACAAGAACTAATGGATGGATACAATATATAATTAAGGAGAAATTTCCTGAGAGTGAGGTCAGCTTTTCCTCAGAAGTTGTGTATTCTCCATCACTGGAGGTTTCTAAGAAGAGATTAGACTGCCATTTGTTCAAAATGGTGTAGGGCAGGGGTGGGCAAATGTGGATGTTTTACAACCTGTGGACTTCAACTCCCAGAATTCCTGAGACAGCCAAGCTGGCTCAGGAATTCTGGGAGTTGAAGTCCACAGGTTGTAAAAGAGCCACATTTGCCTACCCCTGGTATAGGGTGTCCTGCTTCAGCAGAGAGTTTGACTAGAACCGTGATGGCGAACCTATGGCACGCGTGCCACAGGTGGCACCCAGAGCCATATCGGTGGGCACCTGAACGTTGCCCTAGCTCAGCTCCGGCGCGCAAGCACACGCCAGGCAGCTGATTATCAGGCCTTCCGGGCCCACCAGAAGTCGGGAAACAAGCTGTTTCTAGCCTCAGGAGGGCCTCCAGGGGAGGGAAGGCCTGTTTTTCACTCTCCCGAGGCTCCAGAGGCTTTCTAGGTCCCACCGGAAATCAGCAAACAGACTTTCAAGCCTCCAGAGGGCCTCCGGGGAGGTGAGGAAAGCCGTTTTCGCCCTCCTAGGCTGCAAGAAAGCCTCTGGAGCCTGGAGAGGGCGAAAAATGGACCTACCGTGCCCACCCTGCGTGCCAAAAGTGGGGGGAGCTCGGTGGGGTAGCGTGGGCATGCACAGGGGGGCAGAGCGCATTGAATTATGGGTGTGGGCACGCGCACGCGTGATCCCCCCATACTCCCCCCACTTTTGGCACGTGACAGCAAAAAGGTTAGCCATCATTGGACTAGAAGACCTCTAAAGTACTTTCCAGCTCTATTATTCTGTATTCCATTTATCTACAAATAGGTATTTTATGCCTACATCTAATAATCTTATCAATAATTTTAGCTTTATCTAATTCTATATAGTGTTTTCAGGCCTAAAAGGCCTGATAGAAATTTGTTGTTATAACAAAAAAACAAAACAAAAAGGAAACAAACAAACCAGTTTCTTTTTTTTTCATGTGACATCTACATTTTGTATCAGAGTATATAATCTCCATTCTGCTTTATCTGATACCCAATGTGGGAAGCTTCCTCGTCACCCCCAGAGAATGAAATATTTTGGGAAATATTAAAAGAGGTAGAATATTATATTTCCCAAAGGAAAAATGGAGAAAAATCTTATCAAAGGCAGAAAGTAGCCCCAGTCTTTCTTAATAGCCTTAAGCAGAAGCCTCAAGTCTTTAGAGATGGATATTTTCTACCTATTAAGAAAGACTGGGCCAATCTATTCATAAACAAAATGCCTTCAACCACATCTTAATCCCATTTGATGGGATTAAGAATTTACATTCCCTCACCCAAATTCTAAAGACAGGACATGGCCTTTAGGACATAATAGAATTAACCCACCATCATTGAAATAGTACAAGACACAAGGCTCACTATATTTCACAACCCCCCTGGAGCATCTCAAACACAAAACTCCAGGAACCTATAAAAATCCATCCACTCACTCAGCCACCCTAGAAACACTGCTGCTGTCACTGACGTTTCTGGAAACCAAATAAACCTTTTTTCCTTTGATTTTATTTACAGCGCCTTTCTTCCGGTTTGTAACTGGACCAGATTTTTCTTCCCACACCATCCTCTGTATCTGTGACTTGTCAGATGTAGAAGGAGTTCACATTGTGAAGTGAGGGCAGGGGAGTTCTTCCAGAAGTTTTGTCAATTTTTCAATCATTCTCTTGCTCTGTTTCTATAACTCACTCTGTCTCTCCAGCTTATTGACTCATTTTGCTCAAGAAAATGCCCCTTCACTTAGTGAAATGTGTTTGTGCTGCATGAGGATGAGCCTTTGGTCAGGTTAGGGGTGGGACATTTATTACTGAACTGGAAAAGTTAGAACTGTGCTAATGGTATCAGAAATCCTGTTTGATTCTTAATGTTATCTAAAGAACTGACCTGCCCCCCTTTTTATGTTCAAAAGTTTTTAAAATATTGCTTGAGGGTATTTTGAAGACACACCATTAACTCAGATTTTTGAAACTGTCTCTGATGATCAAAAATGGCAACTACAGGGGTATAGTACTCCTTAATGTTAAGATTAAATTACAAGGTTGTCTGCCTGAAGGCATAGGCAATTATTACTATGAGGCATACGTACAAACCAATAAATATATATTCTGCTTCAAAAGACAGAGAAATAGCCTTTGTCTGACCCGCAAGGCCTCCCATTTTCATAATGTGATTATCACTCGGGTCATATAAAGTTTAGCTTTTATCCAGCAACATTTCTGTAGCAGAGTAGTTGTGCCTGTAGGATGAATAATTTGCAACAGCATTGGAAGGGAAAGAGTTTTCTGGATTAGACTGATTATGGTTAGCAACTAATAATTACAATAGTTCTATGAATATTTCTTTATCACGGTAAGTGAGCAAAATAGAAGATGAGGAATCAATAGTATGGATTTTTTTTTTAATATTGTGTCATTCATGTAGAATGAATACTGTAAAAGGAGCTGCAGTAAAAAAGAGAACGTTGTGTTTACATTGATCACTAAAGTTTTAGGCTGCAATTATATCCATAACTGAGTCTCGTCGAAAGCAGTGGGGTTTAGGACTGCATTGTTTAAATGCATTTGAATGGAACTATGAAATTAGGTGGTAAGATCATATTGTGATTACTTGGCCATGGAAAACAGGTATGAATGTTGCCTAGGTTTATACATTAAACTAAGATGTAATATAGGTTGCCCTGCTAGTTCATGTTGGCTGATTTAGAAAAATAAGCAGGTTGGCCCTATTTAGAACTTGTATGGGAACCATCTGGAACATCAATCAATGTAAGCTAGACTGGGAGTTTAAAAAAATCTCTCTCCCTCCATCCCTCCCTCTCCACATCCACATCCACATCTAGATCATCTAGATGGAGTGGGGAATTTGTGGTGGGTGGGAGTGTGTTTGGGGATTGTTAAGTGTGTTGGACCTGGTCTTTGGGTGTTAAGTGAATTTCGTTGTATGGGTATACTGTGTATACACGTACAATGACAATAAAGTTATTATTATTATTATATCATCTATATCATCTATAACTGTGATGGCGAACCTATGGCACGCGTGCCACAGGTGGCACGTGGAGCCATATCTGTGGGCACGCAAGCATTGCCCTAGCTCAGCTCCAGCATGCATGCGCATGCCAGCCATCTGATTTTCGGGCCTTCCGAACCCACCGGAAGTCGGGAAACAGGCCACTTCCGGCCTCTGGAGGGCTTCCAAGGGGGGGGAGGCTGTTTTTGCCCTCCCCAGGCTCCAAGAAACCCTCTGGAGCCTGGGGGGAGCGAAAAAACAGGTCTACCGGACCTACTGGTAACCTTTTTGCCGTCACGTAGGGGAGCGTAGGGGGGTCACA
The DNA here is from genome assembly GCA_022577455.1 of Arizona elegans. Lineage (NCBI taxonomy): Eukaryota > Metazoa > Chordata > Lepidosauria > Squamata > Colubridae > Arizona > Arizona elegans. The sequence continues at coordinate 65,109,981 of JAKOOJ010000009.1, forward strand.
TGCACATGCGTGGGGGGGGTGGGGCATTGAATGATGGGTGTGGGCATGCACGTGTGCAACCCCCCCACTCCCCCCACTTTTGGCACGCGATGGCAAAAAGGTTAGCCATCACTGATCTATAACATCTATATCATCTATATCTATATCATCTCCTGGAAACACTTTGATTATGAAAATGGATGGATACATGCACGTATCCATCTTAGTCAGTGGGCATCAACTCATTTCTAAGGAGTCTTTACTTTATAATGTAGTTTGCTTTGGTGTTATCTTGTTCTTTCCTTGGGAGAGCACAAAAGCACTAATGAGACCAGTTTCTGTGCTGCTGAGTACATCTTCGCTGGACGAGGCTGTCTTAATCCCACTTTCTTCCTCTCTCTTTCCCAAGGATGAGAATGCGGAAGAGACATCAACCTTGGGAGTTTGCATGTTAACAATTAAGGGTTTAACCCTTTCCTCACAGAAAACTCTGATGGGAACGATTTGAAAGGAGGCTAGATGTGCCTTCAATCTTAAATAGCATCAGTGATATGGTGGGCTGCTTGAAAGACAGAAGTATCCACTTCCAATTTGGGGCTCAGGAAGCCACTCCGCAGCACAAAGATGAATCTACTCCCAGTGACAGTGAAAAAGCTGGCTTAGAGAATTTAGCATAGCACTCTTGGTAATCCAGCATCCATAATTAAGTCTGTTCATATGGATTCTAAGCGCAACCTGTTGTGTTTGTAGTGAGCGATGTGATTGATGTAATTGTAGAGGAGATGCTTTGCTATCTTCCAATGAAACTTCTCTATTAATACCTCCTCCTCTTGATGACTTATCTGGAGAAGGATTGTTTTTTCCGAGTAGGCTGCCATTTTTTAGCAGGCTCTTTAACTGTTTTCCTGAGTCTTTGCTATTTTTCTTTCTTTTTTTAAAATAAACTTTATTGTCGTTGTATGTGTATACACAGTATACACATACAACGAAATTCACTAGACACCCAAAGATCAGGTCCAACACACATAATCCCCAAACATACTCCCACCCACCACAATTCTCGACCCCTAAACCACCCAAACATCCACACAACAGACCAAGTAATACTGCTCAACGGCTCACTGATGGTGGCCCTTTAGTTCATTGTTGAGTGCAATTATAGCTCTGGGATAAAAACTATTCAGAGAACGTGAGGTCCGAGTTTTAATTGTTCTGTATCTTCTGCCAGAAGGCAACAGTCCAAAAAGATTGTAAGCAGGATGGGAAGAGTCTCTGAGAATGTTATGCAACTTCCTCAAACAGTGAGATTCAAAGATGTTGTCCAGGGCTGGTAGCTGGAGTCCAATAATATTCTGGGCAGTTTTAATGATTCTCTGTAGAGTGTTTTTATCCGCTACAAAGCTGCTCCCATACCATGCAAGAATTCCGTATGTCAGGACACTCTCAATGGTGCTGCGATAGTAGGACAGAAGTAGGTGCTGAGATAGATTTATCTTCCTGAGCATTCTCAGGAAGTACAGCCTCTTCTGTGCCTTCTTCACAAGCATGTTAGCATTCATAGTCCATGAGAGGTCCTCCGAGATATAAGTGCCCAGAAATTTAAAACTACCCACCCTCTACACCTCCTCACCATTTATGTACAATGGTAGATGTACATTTCTCTTTCTCCTGAAGTCAATTATAAGTTCTTTAGTTTTCTTCTTCCTTATCCTGAGTGTGAGATATAAGACCCAAATATTTCAATCTTCACAATTCATAAACAAGTCTGGGTCACAAAATCAAAGGTTTATTGGAGATAAAATGAAGAAAAATAAAAAGCGGTTGTAAGCACGGCCTTTTAGTCCCTTCCCAAATGGATTGAATTCAAAGAGCGCAAAATACAGTTTTCAAGCTACACATTTTATACTCCTACACAATGCACACCACGCTAAAAAGCCCTCCCAACTCCACTTTATTCTCCTAAGTCATTCTCCAAGTTGTTTTACACTTTAAAGGGTCATCTTGACATTTCCTGCCTAACAACAACTATCTTAACATGTTTACTTTTAATTTTCACCTTGAGCGGATGTTCCTTTCTTACTGATAATGGTCCTGCCCAAGGCGTAGTTTCCTGTCTCCAAGAGAGCTTTTAGCAAGTCATAACACATTGTCTCTACTAATTACGATCTGTGGTCAGTTTGCAACAGTAAGAACGTCATAGCTTTTTAATACTTTTATAAAAGAGCAATTTATTATTCATTTCCTTCATGATATGGGATTTACCCAAGTCTGCTGTACGGACTGTAGTGGGGGTGCCTGTAGCTCAATGTTCTGCTTGCAGAAAAACAGCTATATCTTTTTTCAATGTCTCTACGTCATGTTGGATGGTTATTAGTTGTTCAAATACTGAAACAACCATTTGCGCTGTGAGAAGGCATTGGTTTGCCATAAACTCTATTGTATTCTCCCACTGTAAGCTCTCCACACTCTGAATTAGTTTGTTGTTAACTTTTTTAGACTTTATCTCAGTCTCCATATCTCAGTGTAGCTGAACTTGTTGTTTGTGAAAACAACTGGCTGTCATTTTGCTCCCTTCCCCCCAGATTGGGAAAGTCTAATACAGAGATGACTAATTTTTTGCCATCGCGTGCCAAAAGCCGGGGGAGTGCGGGGGGGTTGCACACGCGCGTGCCCAAACCCATCATTCAATGCTCCCCCACGCATGTGCATGTGACCCCCCTGCGCTCCCCCACGCGTTGGCAAAAAGGTTACCAGTAGGTCCGGTAGACCTGTTTTTCACTCTCCCCAGGCTCCAGAGGGTTTCTTGGAGCCTGGGGAGGGCAAAAATAGCCTCCCCCCACAGAGGCCCTCCAGAGGCCGGAAGTGGCCGTTTCCCGACTTCCAGTGGGTTTGGAAGGCCCAAAAATCAGCTGGCTGGCATGCGCATGCACGCTGGAGCTGAGCTAGGGCAACGCTTGCATGCCCACAGATATGGCTCCGCGTGCCACCTGTGGCACCCGGGCCATAGGTTCGTCATCACGGGTCTAGTATCTGCTGTTTTGTCAGATCTCTTTGGAGGTCCTGTTCTAACCTCTCCAGATTGTTGGAAACGGGGGGGGGGGGTATTTTTACTTACAAATCTCTTGCCAGCAAAGTGCTCATTGATTTTTGGTTGTTTTGCATTCTTCACTGGTGGGAGAGATCCTGGGCTGGTGCCATGGTGCTTCTTTCTTTTCCCCATGCCTTATAATTATAGGAAGAAATTTCCTTCTGGGTTCAGCTCCAAGTGGGGAAAAAGACACTGGAAACATGGAGACTGCTTGGAAAGATGGTTTAATGGTGGACAGGATCACATGGTTTGAGTTCCTGAACAGAAAAGGGGTGAGATACAGCAAGTCCCCAGGTTTTATGCTTTCTCTGGCTTTGAACTTCCTGGAGCCCAGAAAGAGTATCCTGATTGGTTGTCAGACTCCCAGGGGGTGGGGGTCTTAGCTAGCCTTGCTGGCTGATGTAATATTCCCAGGTGCCATGGGGTGAGTTTCTGTCCTAGATGTGTCCCATTATGTTAGTTTCTGTTGCTATTGTGTTGCAGGTTATGGCCCATTAACAAAGCTGTTGTATGGGGGAGGCAGGAAGCTGCTTTGTCTTTAGAACATGTTTCTCCATTTCTCATCCAGGGAAATATAATATTCTGCCTTTTTAATATTTCCTAAAATATTTCATTCTTCCAGGAAAGGGGTGGGTACTAACTTCCTACATTAGTCCTCAGCAGCCAAAACTGTGTCTGTGTTGTGGTCTATGCTGTTATCATCTCCGAAAAATATTATTTAAATAAAAAGGATCCAATGGGTGTACTAAAAATTGATAAAATAAAATAAAACCAAGAGGATCATGCTGCAAACATGATCCGGCAGCATTTTGCTTTGGTGCTTTTGGGTTTGTCTGCATTGGCTGCTCCATCACCAGAGTGCAAGTGTTTTTGAGAACAAATAACTATGCCAATCTTCATGCAACCCTCCCACTGCAAAATTGATCTTCCTGCGTGGTTTCCTGTTGAAGTTTGAAAGTAGAGTTTTGATTGGCTTTTTTTTTCAATTTTTGCCACCTTGAGTGCCCTTGTCCAATTGAGATGGAGCAGTTTGCTTCCTTCCAGCCTAGGTACTCAATTCATGTACTACTTTGCCATGGAAGGGATACCTGTTTACCCAAGTCAATGCTTATCATTAGTTTTAGTATTTTTAGACACAGCTCCTGCAATATCACATTCAGTATAACTCTTGCCTTATTTATGTCTGACTTTCTACGATGTGCAAATAAAATGAATAAATTTCTTTTTTTTAATCATACTAGTTCTTCTTTTTCCCCTCATATGTTAATTTTGTTTTGCATAATTGCAGACAATTGCCAATGGCATTCCTTATTTTTGCAACAAATGGAGGAACTGGCAAGTTTTTACTTCTTAGAAGATAGAAATTATTGAGAATGGAAATCATAAATGAATGCTATATAAGCTGGAGTGAAGGTCTGTAATAGATATGAGGATAATCAAAGATGAAATTTGTGAGAAGTCTGGATGCTGCCATTCAATTTAATATAAGAAGGAATCAAATGACTTGGCTTATAGCTACAGCCCAATTAACATATCTTAATATCTGGTTTATTACAGGTAGTTTTTTTTAATGTAAGGCAATTGTCCTACAGATAGTATCTAGCAATCTGTATATTTTATTACGCTATTAGTATTTGTTTTATAATAAGGAATCACGACAAAGGAAAGATAATGCAAGATTGCCACTTTTCATTATATATTGGCTGGATGATACTTAGGCTATTGAGGAATATGAATTATATTAGACATTTCAGATAATGGACATTTTAGCTATTACAATTAATGAAGTAAAAGATTCAGGCAATATAAGAAAGCGGAGATAAACTGAGGGCAAATTAATACTACATTAATTCTGTAATAATATTTTTGTACAGTAGGAGTTGTGAAAATCCATCCATGGGAATTAGAGAGCTTTAAAATTAGAATCTGATCCAAGGTCTGCAATGCCTATCAGAATATTATCTCATTTATATTCAATTAAGTATTTGTTTAATAATCTAATCTTAGATCATCCTTCATTTCATTGAGATCCATTTGTTTCCAGCTCAGAAAGATAACCTGTGGAAGACAACATCTAAATATCAGTGGTGAAATTCAAATTGTTTTACTACCAGTTCTGTGGGCATGGCTTGGTGGACATGGTGTGGCTTGGTGGGCGTGACATGGTTGGCATGGCAGGGGAAGGATATTGCAAAATCTCCATTCCCACCCCACTCTGGGGTCAATCAGAGCTGAGATTTGTTGGTTCTCCGAACTACTCAAAATTTCTGCTACCAGTTCACCAGAACCTATCAGAATCTGCTGGGTTTCACCCCTGCTACACATATATAAAACCTTATATAGAGCACCTAAAACATCCACTCTGGAATTCAATAAGTATAGGAAGTTTGAAAATGCTTTTTCGTCAACTATATTTTGACAAAAAAAGAGTTTGTTCAACAAGGCTATAAATCCTGTTTATAGTCCAGGATGATTTCTGTTCAGTTTACAGATAAGAATACGATAGCCTCAAAAAGATATGTTAGCTTGCAATATATGCACATGGAAACCAAGCCTCAAGTAAGTAAAAAATTTAAGATAATCATACAGTTCAATAAATGTCAAAAATATTCTTGAGATCTGAAATTTGGCTACATGAATTTTAGCTTAAATGGTTCAGTATACTATTTTGTCAAAAGTACTGTATATACTTCTAAAATATTTATATTTGTGCAGAGCCTTTGCTGTTAATTTTATATAATCATGGTAAGACAAGATGTAAATGACAATTTTCTTTCATTTATTTTCATAAACATATCACAGATGTATATCCTTGGAAACACTTCCGTAAGGTAGAAAATAAAATTCAAGTTTTTTTACTGATGTTGTTGGACCAGCCCTTGAGGCTCATGCTTAGATCATAAAAAACAGAAACAAAAAAATTGCATAAAAATGCAAATACTGCATTCAAAATATATATTAATGTTATAAGGGTTATATCATTAATGTATAATGTATAACATTATTCTACATATTTCAGAAGTTACTGCCATTCTTAAATGGCTATATCATACCTACTATATTTTTCTGAATATAAGACGCACCTTTTTCCCCCAAAAAAGAGGGTGAAAATCTGGATGCATCTTATACTCCAAATGTAGCCCTTCCCAGCTTCTCAAACAGAGGTTTCAGAGGCTGAAAAAAGCACCAGAAACAGAGCTTCAGAAAAGAAGCCCCCAAACAGATCTTTGGAGGCTTTTTTCCTGAAGCTCTGTTTCAGAGTTTCTGAAACAGAGTTTCAGAAGTTTCAGAGGCAGGAAAAAAAAAAAAAAAAAGCCAGGAACTCACCACCTGTTGTGGCCCGGCAGCGGCCTGCGTGGATTGTGGCTGATCCCGACGACGAGGAGGCTGCTGTGGGGTCACGCCAGCAGCCTGCGCAGCTGGCGCTTGCGTCAGATAGCGAGGAGGCTGAAGAGGATGTGGTGCCAGAGGCAGAGACTCAGCCAGGGCTTTCAGAACCTCCAGAGGCCCCTTCAAGTGGAGAGAGCGAAGCGGAGGAGCCTCTCCTCAATACTCGAGCATGCAGGGCTGCCAAAAGGCAGGAGTGGCTACTCAGGAAGAGGAGGTCTCCTTGAGAGTAAGGTTTGAGGATAATTGGCCACTCCCTTAGCCTATTTAAGTCACACGCAGTTAGTAATTTCTTGCTGGAAACAACGTGTAATTATTACAGAGCATTTTGGAGAGAGAGTATCTTATCATATCTTGTTTTCTGGGCTGGTTGCCAACCTTTGCCAGACTTTCTTTATTCTTGGTACATTATAAATTTGATAAGGACCATTGGTGTGTGTCACAATCCTTGGGAATCCGGAGCTGGAGCAGAATACCACCAAGGAACCTGTTGCTAAAATTCACCTCTGGGAACAGCTGATTGGAGGTATTCCGGGAGGCCGATCCACCTGCCAATCAGCTTTTTTCTTATTTTCTTCCCCAAAAACTAAGGTGCATCTCATACCCCCGTGCGTCTTATCCTCCGAAAAATACGGTAAATTCGTTATCTTTTCTGGTATATGTCATGTTTTATAGCTATTGTTATTGAAAACTAATAATATGATTGCACAATCATATTCTCTGGTGACAATGTACCTAACTACTTTCTTAATAACTGATGTTTGAATTATAGTATGAATGTAAATAATGTAGATGTTCTAATAAATGTTAGATTAATAGTGGAAGTAGATTTATTAACACCATGTGGACTGTATTTGGCTTATGGTTAAGGATCAGCTGGCAATTCATGGATGTTGCTTACAGCAGTTCCAGGATTGCATAGGAAAGAAAATCAGATTTAGAATTTATGTTACATAGCATAACTGTAGTTTGCTTCTCACTCAGATTTTAGTTTTAATCTTGATCTCTAAAATCTTGGGGACTTTGAGACAAGGTAAATCAAATTCAGATATGATCTGAACATGAAACTCAGTGAAGCTCATAGAAAATGCCCTGATCTATGCATCTTTCTGCCATTGGTATGACTGATTAGTAGTGGCATTTTGGATTTATAATCTGCTGCCTTGGGAGATTTATATATAATTTCTCCTTCATTTCACTATTATTATTCTCCTTTGTAGATCTTTTGACATAACAATAATCATAATAATTAATATCAATGACAGGCAAGCAATAGGGGTATAATTAGAATATAGTAAAACTGTGCTGACATCAGTATCATATGGTAACAATGAAGAGGAGAAGACCTGTACAGGTAATCCTTGAGTACCATGTAACAAACAGTTGAAATTACAACAAACCCTCCAAAAGCTACACCTCACAAGTAGCCTGATTGACCTTTATTGTCCTGCCTCCTCTCAGACCTACACGCTCTTGGATCAGGGGTAGGAGGCAGTTCTTCCTTATCTCTGCTGACCAGTGCAGTTGCTTACCTTGTCCTCCTGAAGCTTCTGGACTTCCCAGCTGCAACTGTGCCTTTCCTATCCCTAGTTCAGTCAGCTGCTCATCTAGTCATTCCTGTTGTGGTTGCTCCATGGTGCTTGGTGTCACTGCTCCTGATTCAGAGCCTCTGGAAAACTCAAAATGTCCCTGTACACCCGTCTCCAACATGCCTGGAATATGCCTGGCACCTGGAGATGCATCTGGGGAAGTTCCAGGAAAGCTGTCACAGGTCCAGTGGAAAAGGGCTTGTTGGGACCCAAGGTGTATGACAGGGGTCCTCAAACTTTTTAAACAGGGGGCCAATTCACGGTCCCTCAGACTGTTGGGGGTGGTGGTGGACCTGCTGGAGGGGCGTGGCTAGGTGGTCATGTGACTGGGTGGGCGTGGCCAATTTAGCAGTCCATTAAACAATACACACAAATTAAATTTTAATTTGTTATGCTCCAGGGGGTGGAAAGCAGGTTAGTGAAGGGATGTGGCTGCCTGGGGAGGGGTGAGGGACTTATCTCTGTGTGTGTGTGTGCGTGTTTCCCCTCCCCCCCTCTCTCTCTCGGCTGGGGAGACCAAAAATGTGCCCGTTTTTGGCCTCCTGGGGCCTCCGTGTGTCCCATTTTTGGCCTCCTCGGCCTCCAGAAAGCAGAGTTGAGGGCCAACGGTTGGTGGGGTGATGTGGGCAGGGCAGTCTCATGGTCCCACACGGGCCAGATTAATGGCTTCAGCAGGCCATATCTGCCCCGCAGGCCATAGTTTGAGAACCCCTGGTGTATGAACCGGAGTATGGGGCATCTTAGGGTGTGGGAGGTCTTAGGTCGGACAGAACAGGTAGACCTGGACCTATACTAGGACTCTAATGTCCTCTCTCACCCAGGAGACACCCCCACGCTCCACTTAATGACCTGTATATTTGTTTTATATTTCATTCAGAGTAAGGATGGCGGAAGTTTGTTAGATGACCCGTTTCACCAAACGACTGCCATGCAACTGTAATGGGCAGGCTCCATTACAGTCTTATCTTGAGGATTATCTGTATCGGATTAACCAAACTGAAGAGGTAATAGTAGACCATCTTAATTTAAGAATGTTAAGGTATGTTCAAAACCATAAATTTTGCAAGCAGATTTCTCTATATATGAAAAGAAAAGTATTGCTATAGTTTACATTAACTTCCTCGAAAGTACTTTTTGTTATTGACAAAAAAATTATGTAATGAAGAGTAATTCAGTCATTTGATAATGACTGAATTATTTTATATTGCTTTTAAAATTATAGCCTCTATTGAATAAAACTGAATTATGCACTTTGAAAATTACAGCTATTTTTTTTTATAATTTCCTTAATTCTATAAAAACTCTGTGATTGAATATTAGTGCTTGATTAGATGCCTACCAGTCAGTGGATGAAAGTTTCAAAGTCTTTTCAGTTATGAAGTTTTGCAAACCTCCTTATTTTAAATAACTTTTTAAAATGCTGTTCACATTTCTATTTCTGGGCAGCATGAAGTAGAGATGGAAAGCACAAGGTGTATTTCCTCCAAATGATACTTTCCCATTATTATTTGCGACCATTTTGAGATATGGCGCTGTGAGTTGAGACTCAGTTCTGCATGCCTTCCCTTAAAGAAGAAGAGCCTAATAGTACAGTGGACTAAAGCACTGTTATTAACATCTGCTGCTTGCAATTACTGCAAGTTCAAATCTCACCAGGCTCAAGGTTGACTCAGCCTTCCATCCTTTCAAAGGTAGGTGAAATGAGGATCCAGATTGTGGGGGCAATAAGATGACTTTGTATAAATATACAAAAGTATGAAGGCTATTGCTTAACGCATTGTAAGCCGCCCTGAGTCTCTGGAGAAGGGCGGCATATAAATTAAAGCAAAAAAAAAAAAAAGTGAATGTACATTTACACCAGAGTAACAATAATTACAGAAATGAACAGGTACTTTTCAGATTGGTGAGTACTGCAACTTCAGATACAAGAAAGGTAATGGTTACTTTAAAGTGCTAGGATGTAAATAGGGGTGGGCTTCAAAAACTTTAGCAAGGGTCGCTGGGTGGGCGTGTCCATGGTGGGCATGGCCTAATCGGCCTCCTGCACCACGGGGGGGGGGTTGTTTTCCCTGGGCTCCAGAGGCTTTCCACAACCCTCCAGGAGGGCGAAAACGCACGCCGTGCACTTAGCTGCATCCAAAATGGGCTATATGGGGACTCTTGGGAGGGGCAGGGCTGGGTGGACAGGGCCATACAGGAGTGAGATATGGGGGAATCTTAGCTAGAGGTTCTCCTGAACCCCTGCGAACCTCCAGCAGTCCACCCTGATGTAAACGAATGTGCTTTTTATTTTTGAAACACATGTACAAGAATGAAGACATTATAGAAGAGAAAATTGATTTGAGTAGTATAACTCAACACAAACTCGACAGGTTTGTGGCTGGAGAATTTTTTGCTGGCTGAATGTTGGTTTTCAATAGATAGACAAGCAGACATTTCATATTCTATATGCTTCTCTCTAGATATATATAGGAGGTCAGGGGTTATAGTGTGACTGCTGCTGAAAGAAATACCACACTGGGAATGACATAAATCTAAAGCATAAATAGCCTCACCACTTTAACAGTTATCAATTAATGAAAAATTAGATCTGATGGCCAGTGAAGGCAGTACTAAACAAAGCATATGCAAGCATCCATGATAGCTGCATTAAATGCAGATATATGACACATTAGGAATGGTTTTATATAAAATATTAATCAGACTGCATTTCTGCACCATCTACCTCTCCCATTTCAGCAGGATAGCTTAACAGCTAACAACTTGTAGATCAGCATGAATATGGTAGAAAACCCACTGTACTGCCGAAGATTATTTTGACAGGTACAATCTGTGTTGAATCCAAGAAGAGCTTCCAGTATATTGCTTGGCAGGGTAATTTGGCTGAAAATGAGGAAAATATGTTTTTACTTTCACCTTAAATTTCATCTGTTTTTCCTAATGCTATATTTTAAGCATTGTGACTCCAAACTCTGCTGTGATACGTTTAAAACAATATTCATTTTTTTCCTCCTGTGAATTTTGAAATAATTCAAATTACATTATCATCATCCGAATGAACTTGTAACTCAGAATAATAATGTTTAATAATTTTGGTCCAGTTTTCACATGCCATCAGTTGGTTTATCCACACAATTTTGTTTCCTGGCAGACTATTGCTTTGCAAGACTCCCTTAGGGAGCATCTTTCCTGAAGATTTCTTCACACATTTTATAATGGCAAATGCAAGTTTAAACACTGAATCCAAACTTGTCAACTGGGATCATTATTCAATCACAGTTGCCTCTCCAATGCACAGTGGATATCTTTTCAAGCACATTCTGGTCACACATTTCATTTTCATTAAAAAAAAACAAAACACCACTTACTTGCCCACCTAAAAATATCTTTCAATGGGAGACTGTCACTTCTGCACCAAATTCCCTAGACATCCTCTGATGTTGATGTCATCTCTATTGTTCTGAGCCACATAGAAATGGCAATTCATAGGTCATTGTTAGCTACATGTTATGATTCAGTGAACTGTGATAACAAATCAAAAAACTCAGATATGATGAAGTTTAGAAAAAATGAATGTGTTTCAGGGAAAGTAAAATATTCCACAAGATGACATGGATAAGAAGAAACAATATTAGAAAGTACGTACAAATAATTGGGCTAATTCAGGGGTGGGCTGCTGGGGTTTGGGAGAATCTCTAGCTAAGATTCTGTGCAGTTCGTACAACCCCCAACTCCCACTCCTGTCTGGCCCAATCCCACCCCTTCCAGGAGTCATCACGTGGCCCGTTTTGGATGCAGGTAAGTGCAGGGTGCTCATGAAGGCTTGGGGAGGGTGAAAAACAGGCCTACCGAAAAGTTCGGGAAGGCCAGAAATGGGCCTTTTTCCGGTTTCCAAACAGCCTCTGGAGCTGGGGGAGGCCATTTTCGTTCTCTCAGAGGCTCGAGGAAAGCCTCCGGAGCCCGGGGAGGGCAAAAACACACCCTCCACTGTGGTGCAGTGGGCCAACTAGGCCATGCCTACCCAGCAACCAGGCAGAGAACCCCTTGCTAAAATTTTTGAAACCCACACCTGGGCTATTTGAAAACCCTGAAAGAAAAATAAGTCAATATCTGCTTGAATAAATATCTAGGGTTTTTTTCCCCTTAATTTTTTTCCCTCCCAAAACATAAATCTACTCAAATACACCGTAACATAATGGATCTAAAAAAAAAAACTTTTATCATTTTTGATGAAAAATTTGAAAAGAAAATAGGGGAAAATACAAGGATATAAATTCTGAATATGGGGCAGTCCCTTATTGGAGTCATATCATCTTGGGGGGCAGGGCACAGGTAAAAAAAGATTTCACCGAAATTCATGGAGTTACAAAAATTGATAGTATGAAAAAAGAATCTTGGGTAATTATAAATTGAAACAGGATTATACAAGTATGTACAAGCACAAATTGTTGCAAAAATGAGGTTAGAGAAAGATATTGTATAATCTATAAGTGGAAATGAAATAGTTGCAAAATATAGTCAAAGGAAGCAAGAGAAAGTAGAGACTAAACCAAACAATGAATATTGTTGGGATTTTTTTAAAGAGTTATGGAAGTGGTTTAAAAATAAATTTGAATTAAAAGTAAAAGTGATGAAGTTATTTGGAATGAAACTAAAATGAAATAATACTGGAAGAAGTGTTTTATACATCAGCATGAATATAGTGATACGTCAAAGAGTAATGAAGATTGGAAATGTTTGTGTCTCCAAAAGTGGATGAAAATAATAAAATCTGTGTGAAAATTAAAAATTGATAAAGTTGTAAGAGTAGAGGAATAAATTGAGACATGCTAAAATAGAAATGTGTTTGTTCATGTGTGGCTGTGCAACTTGTTTAACATGATTAAAGATTGTATCTGTGCTTGGTGATTGGAAATATGAAAGCAAGCTTCCCTATGCATAGCATAAGTAGCAAGAGTGAATGCAAAATCTATAGAAGAGTAATTTTCTTGTTAGCTTGTAGTGATCTTTGCAGAATTCTGATTTGAAAGATTTGACATATGAAAATGAGTCAAATTTGGAAATCAATGCCACTTTTTGTTAGGCAAGCAGCATATGTGTAGGTAAACGATTGCTTTAGTGACAATGACAAAGACATCAATTCTTGGGAGAAGGCAATGGAAAACCACATGGATAGAAAATATAAAATATTGACAATATAGTGCCAGTTGATGGATTCCCCAGGTTGGATGTCATCCAAGATGCTACTGAAGAAGAGCTGAGAATCTTTTAGACTACTAATGGCTAGATTAAAGCCTACATGCTGAGTATATATTAAGGGAATCTGGCTTCAAACAAGATGAATGTGGTTTAGAATTGGAGGAAGAAAAACAATATCTTGAACTGTGTTGATAGTACTATTTTGATAGCTGAAAATGCAAGTATTCTGCTCGCCTAGTCCTACAAATAAAATCAAGGAGCACAATGAAAAAAATGGAACTAAAATTAAATAAAATATAAAGAAGAACAAATTAGTGATAACAGGTATCATAACAGCCTTAAGAGTTGACAATGAAGGTAATGGATAACCTCTGTGTTTTAGGATCAACCATCAACAGTAGAGGAAGTGGCACTTGATAGAATAGCCATGAAAATCTTCGAAAATATATTCAGATGTGTAATGTATCTATGAAAGTTGGACCATAAGAAAGGCTGAGCGCCAAACAATTGAGGCCTTTGAACTATGGTGCTGGAGAAGACTCCTACGAGTCCCTTGGCCTGCAAGGTGAACAAACCGGTCAGTCCTAGAGGACATCAACCCTGACTGCTCTTTAGAAGGCCAGATCCTGAAGATGAAACTCAAATACTTTGGCCACCTAATAAGAAGGAAGGACTCACTGGAGAAGAGCCTAATGCTGGGAAAGATTGAGGGCAAAAGAAGAATGGGACGACAGAGAACGAGGTGGCTGGATGGAGTCACTGAAGCAGTAGGTGTGAGCTTAAATAGACTTCCAGAGGATGGTAGAGGACAGGAAGGCCTGAAGAACATTATCCATCAGATTACGATGGGTCGGACATGACTTCACAACTAACAACAACAAAAATGTATCTATACCTACAAAGACCAGAATTATGAAAGTAGTGGTATTTCCCTATGACACTTTGTAGTGAAATGTGAACTTTGAAGAAACAGGATAGAAAGAGTCTTGATGCTTTTGAATTTTGGTGTTGTTGAAGACTTCTGAGAATACCATGAACAGACAGTAAAACAAATCAATGGATCAACAAATGAAACAAATCAACCCAGAGTTCTCACGTGAGGCAACAATGATCAGGCTCAAATTATCAATACTTTGAATATATAATGTAAAGACTTAGCTCTCTAGAAAAGTCTACAGTGCAGACAAGGGTGGAAAAGAAGAGGATGACCATCAGCAAGATGGATAAACAGTTGAAATGGCAATGAGTGTATCACTGAAAGACTTGAAGAATCAAGTTAGGGGCAAATTACCATGTAGAAAATGTATGTGGTCAATAAAAGTAGACTCCGAGTTAATGGCACATAATGAAACATAATGAATATTGATTTAAAGAAGTGTGTTGATAGATTTGATTTCTAGAATGTTAGCAAGATATGAGGCAGGAAGTTGATTGCTGAATGCAATAAAGTATATATATGGTGAGAGCAATGGTGAAATGTAAAATTTGTTACTACTGGTTCTGTGGGCATGGCTTGGTGGGTGGGGGTAATTTGACTGGGTGGGCATGGCCAAGTGTGTTTTTTTTTAAAAGCATTTTTTCTACAACCTCTTCGACCAATTGTAGATTTTGTCTACAAAATCTATGGGACACAACCAAGGCATATATAAGAGGCTTAACAATTGCCTATACTGCACAAAAAAATAAAAATAAACAACAAATAAAATAAAATTTACAGACAATATTACATCAATATGAATTAGATCTACAGAAACAGCCATATAATCAAGAAATTAAGAAGAAATTAAATTTAACAAGGCATAAATTAAATTTGATCACAACAACAGAAATAGCAAGAAAAATAAAAATCGCTAAACAAAACCAATTTGAACATGCAAACAAAACCGGACGGTGGTTAGCATATAAATTGAAAATAGAAAAACAGAGGAATATTATAATACAGTTAAAAGATGTAGATGGTTGTTTATAACAGAATATTGAAGACAAAAAACGAATTGCAAAGGAATTTTTCAAAAACTTATACGCAAAGGAAGAGATTAGAGAAGAAAATATCATAGAATATTTAAATAAAATAAAGATTCAAGAATTAGAAGAAGAACATATAGAATTATTGAACAGACCAATCTCAATGTTAGAATTAATAGAAGCGAGAAAGAAACAAAAAAATAACAAGACACCAGGAACAGACGGTATACCGGCAGAGTTTTATAAGACATTCCAACAACCATTAGATGATATATTAATACAAGTTTTCAATGATGCATTAATGGAAGCTGAAATTCTGAAGTCATGGAATGAAACAATAATCACATTGATACCAAAACAAGATTCGGATCCCACGGAAATTAAAAATTATAGACCAATTTCTCTTCTCAATGTAGATTATAAATTATTCACATCAATTATAACACAGAGATTGAAAAACCTAGTCAAATACTATATACATCCTGATCAAAATAGTTTTATTCCTGGAAGACAAATTCATAACAATACAAGAACAATTATTGACACTCTGGAATTCTATGAGCAAAGATCAGAAAACCAGTTAGCTCTAATTTTCCTAGATGCACAAAAAGCGTTTGATAATCTCAACTGGACATTTCTATTAGCACAATTAGAAAAAATGAAATTTGGAGAAAGTTTTATAAAAATGATTAAAAAGATATACAATACCCAAACAGCAAAAATACAAATTAATGGAGATACAACTGAACAATTTGATATAAAGAAAGGAGTGAGACAAGGATGCCCATTATCTCCTATATTGTTTATATTAACATTGGAAATATTACTAGAAGAAATCAGGAAAGATACAGAAATAACTGGACTAAAAATAAAAAATCAAGAATATAAACTGCAAGCCTTTGCAGATGATATAGTATTCATTTTAGATAAACCCATACAATCTGGACCAAAATTAATGATAAAAGTACAACAATATGGAGAAGTAGCAGGATTGAAAATTAATAAACAAAAAACTAAAATTATAACAAAGAATCTTAACAAGTATCAAAAAGAAGAATTGGAAAATATATTAGGGATACAAATAGCAAAGAAAGTTAAATACTTAGGAATATGGATTACAAACAAAATATCAACTTTGAAGGAAGACAATTATATTAAATTGGCTAAACAAATAGAAAAGGATTTGGAAAAATGGGCAAAACTCCAATTGTCTCTTTTAGGCAAAATTGCTACCATTAAAATGAATATTCTGCCAAGAGTGTTATATTTATTTAGGGTAATACCAGTAAACCCAGGAAGAACATATTTTAAAGATTTAGACAGAATGATATTAAAATTTATTTGGCAGGGAAAAAAAAGCAAGAATCAAATTAAAACATCTACAAGACAAAAGAGAGAGAGGGGGAATGGGACTCCCTGATTGGCAGAGTTATTACAAAGCCTCAGCGTTAATATGGATAAAAGATTGGATCGAACTCAAAAACATAAGAACATTAATATTGGAAGGTTTTGACTTAACAAGAGGTTGGCATGCATATCTTTGGGGAGAGAAAATTACAAAACAAGAACAATTTCGCAAACATATTGTAAGAGATAATTTGCTTAAAATATGGAATGAAATCAGAAAATATCACTATGATAGGATTCCTAGGTGGACTTCCATAATGGAAGCACATATTTATCCAAATACAATAGATACAAATAAATTAAAAACATATAAGGACATCTTAAATGAAGAAGGAAAACTAAAAACAAGAGAAGAATTGAGAATGCAAAATGTGGAAATAGAGTGGTGGTCATATTTGCAATTAAAATCCAGATATAAATCTGATATGGAAAAAACTGGAATTCAAATGGAACTGAATCAGTTGGATAAAATTTTATTAGGCCCCAATGAGAAATTAATAACCAAAATTTATAATTTTCTATTGGAATATAAACTAGCAGAGGAAGTAGTTAAAGAGAATATGATCACATGGGCGACAAATTTTGGGTATGCAATAGAATTAAATAAGTGGGAAAATTTGTGGAAAAATATTAATAAATTAACATTATCTGTACCATACAAAGAAAATGCTTATAAATTGTTCTATAGGTGGCATCTACCACCGGCACAAATTTCTAAAATGTTTCCCGGCACATCTCCACTCTGTTGGAAATGTAAAGCGCATAAAGGGACATACTATCATATATGGTGGTCATGTCCCAAAGCTAAAAAATTCTGGAACAATATAAAAATGCAACTGGAACAAATAATAACTCTTAAAGCCAGAAACTTATTTATTAGGAATACCTACAAGCAAATATGAAAAAGAAATAATATATTTAATAACACACATTTTGACTGCAGCAAGAATTATATACGCACAAAATTGGAAACAAGAAGAGGTCCCGATTCAAGAGAAATTAATATCCAAAATTATGGAATGCGCTGAGATAGATAAACTTACCAAGGAGATCCAAGGAAAAGAAGAATCTGAATATTATCTGGTCTGGCAAAAATGGTATAAATGGTTAGAGGGAAGTGGAAAAAAAAAGAGAAGAAGAAAGAAAGAAAAATTAAATAAAAGAAAAGATATCAATAGAGTAAAATAAATTTTTACATCAAATGAAATTTAAGAGATATGAAATATCAATAAAATAATATCATTATATAGGGTGAGAGAAATATTGTATATTGAAGAATATAGGATATTGATATTGTAACAATTTAGATATTATAGGTAGATGTTATAAAGATGATGTTTGTTGTAAATTGTTTTATTTGCATTTATAAATGTATTATGTGGTTTCTAAAATTAATAAACTTCTAAAAATTAAAAAAAAAAGGCTCTGATGATCCCAGCTGAGTTGCCTGATCATCAGAGGCTTTTTTTTCTTTTTCGGCCAAAGAGGTTGCAGAAAAAATGCTTTTAAAAGCCTCTGACGATCCCAGCTGAGCTGCGCGATCATCAGAGGCTTTTTTTTCACTTTTAAAAGCATTTTTTTAGGCTGAAGAGGTTGTAGAAAAAATGCTTTTAAAAGTAAAAAAAAAAAGCCTCTGATGATCGCACGGCCCAGCTGGGCATGTGGGGGGGCGGGGGAGGCACACTGGGATTTTTGCTACCAGTTCTCCAAACCACCCACTGCCATCGCTACCAGATCGGGCGATCCGGTCCAACCCCCTGGGTGAGAGTAAATGGTGAGACTAAATCATGAATAAGCATAGATTGAATGCTTAAATGGTTCATGGAGAAGGACTAAGACAAAGCTATATGATGTCCCCTTGCTTGTTTTAATATATATGTATGGACTAATCTACTTTATTAAAAGAAGCTAATGACATTATATGTTTGTTGGATATGAATGTTTGCATATTTTTGAATGTGGGCAAAACTGTTGTTTGCAGAAAATATTAAAGTATGATCAATGAAGAACATGGATCTGAACATTAAAAAGAAAGAAAGGAAAAGAAAAAGAAAAAGAAAGAAAAAGAGAAATAGTTGGTTAGAGATATGTACAACCTTTACGTGAGGTCGTCCTGGAACAGTATTTGGAAGCTTCAAATAATGCACAGTGCAGCATTGTAGGAAGTTAGGGTAGCAATCACTTGGATCATGTTATACCTTGGCTACCAGTATGTTTCCAATTACAATTCTAGGTTCTGGTGATGACCTTTAAAATACTTTATTACTTGAGGACAAGTTCTTTATGGAATACTCCAGGGGTGGGTTCTACTTACCTTTACTACTGGTCTGCAATGGGGCCGTGCGCATGCGCAGAAGTGTTCTGATGACATCGGGGTCGGTGGACGGAGCCTCCTGCCAGTTTTACTACCGGTTCTATAGAACCGGTACGAACCGGGGGCAACCCACCACTGGAATTCTCTCTCCCCAGTAGTATTTATTCATCCTATTAAATCCATCAGGAGATACTTGGATCTTGTCCATTAAAGAGTTTGATCTGGTGAAACTCATAAAAATATTTTTTTCTGCTATGGCATGGCGCCCAGTCTCTGGAATATCATTTCCCCTGATGTTATATTTGCCTCAACCCTGCTGGTTTTCAAAGGCGATAAGAAATTTTGTTTTGCTTTTTAGCCTGGTGTCTTGGCAACATGTGTGAGGCAATTTCATACTTAATTTGAATTTGAATGGCTAATTTGTTTTTCTGCTGTTGATTTTTTTTTTTAAGAAAAGGTATTATCTTGTCCTTAATTTTTTTTTTATTGTTAATCACCCAGAGACATGTATAGGAGATGGGTCACCATATAAATTTATTAAATAATTACATAAATGTTTTTCCTTATGTTGTGTCCCATTAAAATTCAAGGGATAGAGCCATCCACACACTCCAGTCTCATTAGCGAGGCAATAATGAGGAGTGTGCAATTTATGCTAGTATATTTTTTCTGTCAATTAAAAGATGACAGAAATACACATGAATACTGCCATATGGCAGAGTTCCTAAGACTGCAGTAAAAGTGGAGGAAACTTGAATAATTAAATCAACATTTTTTTTACAGTTTGAAGATTATATAAGATTCTGTAATAAATTTGGTGCCTGAATAACACTTGTATGAAAAAACTACCTTTCCTATAATTTCTGACCAGCATGCCTGAGAAACGTGAGAGATTTAATTTTGAAATCTGAAGGGCATCATGTTGGTGGAGGAATATAATTTGGATCATCATTTGTTAATAAAATCATTATCACATGATGACACATTAATTCTATGATGAAGATACATTTTAATTAGCTTCCCTCCCTTTCCCCTTAATTTCACTTGAAGACAGAACAATACAAATCCAGAGATTTATATCTCAACAGATGTTCCATGCAGTGCATAATGGTTTACTTGCTGCTGTATTCTTTTTCCTCCCCAATTCTTAAATATATATCCTTGTTTACAGAACATCTGGTTTCCTTTTAGTCCTCTGTACATACAAATAATAAATTGTTTGGGAAGACTTTGTTTTTTTTTTTCTTTAAAGGATTCATTTAAACTCTGTTGCTTATTTTATAGCTATATATTTGAATTTCTATAAATAAACTTCTGAAATATTTGCGACAATCTTCTTTTTTAATTGGGTTTGCTTTTGGATAAATGTATTGCAAATTGGGCTTACTATAGCACCATAGGTTCTGTAGAAACTTACCTAACATATGTAATTATCTGGTGTATGTGTTGTAGATATCCCCAAAAAGAAATGTATAATTATGAATCTACCCATAGTATTATTAAATATTTTAAAATAATAATGTATAGAACAATAAAATAAGCAGATGACAAGTAATGGGGCATATATGACAAGGAAAAGTGAAATTAGCATTACAAATAAAGTCAGAAACCAAATATAATCAGTGAGAATCGAGTTTATCATTCAGTTCAGTGAAGAATGACAAAGAACTCACAAGTACCACACTCAGTTCAGTGACAGAATAATGAAGCAGGAATTTAGAAAGAGAAAGACATGATTCACATTCCATTTTCCTTCAGCTATCAAAGGAAAGGGCAAAACAGAGTCTTGTCACAGCAAAGAAATCCAGAATTTTGGAACACACAGAGAGAGACACACAGAGAGATATATACAGAGAGACATGAGAAGAAGAGAGACAACCACTGGTGGGTTGCCGCCGGTTCGGACGGGTTCGCAAGAACCAGTAGTAAAACCGGCCGGAGGCCCCGCCCACTGCCTTGGATGTCATCATCGGCAATCTGCACATGCGCAATCCCGTTCCGAACCGATAATAAAGGTAAGTAGAACCCACCCCTGGAGACAACATATAAGAAGCAACTTTTTGCATAGACAATGTTGAATTAAGTTTACAGAGTAAAATAGAGAGGTAGTTTTTGGATAGAAGAAAGGTGGTGAATAAAGACAGGTAGTAATGCATACATTTCTTATCATTTAAGGGAGAGTGGTTGACTCATTGAAAAGCATATATCTATTGCTCAGAGTAACAATAGGAATTGCCCAGAAAGAATTCATGGCTCATAACATTGTTTTATGCAGTTACCCTTCTGCTAGCTCTGTCAGATTCAGCTATTTATAGGAGCTGTGGTGGTGCAGTGGTTAGAATGCAGTATTGCAGGCTGACTCTGCTGACTGCCAGGAGTTCAATCCTCACTGGCTCAAGGTTGACTCAGCCGTTCATTCTTCCAAGGTCAGTAAAACGTGGAGCCAGATTGTTGGGGGCAATATGCTGACTCTGTAAACTGCGTAAAGAGTGGCTGTAAAGCACTATGTAGCGGTATATAAGTTTAAGTGCTATTGCTATTGTTCTCACAATCATAATTGGGACCATAATTTCAACCAGTAAGCTATGTGGCCACTAATCAAGTCAACATATAACCAGAGCTGATTGGACTACTATATTTATGTGGTTGTTAAGTGAATTGTATGATTGTTAAGTGAATAACATCGTCATTAATCAAATCTGGCTTTACCAATTAATTTTGCTTGTTGAAAGCTGGCTGAGAAGGTTGCAAACCACAGTCATGTGGCCACAAGACACTCCAATGGTTGTAAATGTAAGGTGGTTGCCAAGTGTGTCTGAATTTTGCAATCACATGACTGCAGGGGGTTATTGCAACTTTGAGGATGGGTTGTAAGTCACTTTTCCTGAGTCATCGTAACTTAGAACTATTGTTAAATGAACAATCATAATTCAAAAACTATATGTAGTAGTTCAAATAGGATGAGTAGAGGGAAATGCCTCCATAGTCTTAATTTAGAGAAATCATATCTGGGTCCAATTTGCTATTAAAATTGCTGAACTCAAGGTCATGGAAAAGGCTATTACTAATAATCTGTTTTTTGGCCTGTTTTTGGCCATTTTTGGGACGTTTTCAGGCTATTTTTCAGGCTTGAAAATGGCCTAAAACTGGCCCAAAAAACAGCCTAAAAATGACCCCAAAACAACCTAAAAATGGCCCCAAAACAGCCCCCAAAAGGCCTGGATTTTGGGCTGTTTTTGGCCATTTTGGGCTGTTTCTGGGCTGTTTCCGGGCTGTTTTCCAGGCCTTTTCCAGGCCACTTTTGGGCCCTAAATCAGCCTGAAAATGGCCCAAAAACCAGCCTGAAAATGGCCCAAAAACAACCTGAAAATGGCCCCAAACAGCCCCCAAAAGGCCTGGATTTTGGGATGTTTTGGGCCATTTGGGCTATTTCCAGGCTGTTTTTCAGGCCTTTTTCAGGCCATTTTTGCGCCCTAAACCAGCCTGAAAATGGCCCCAAAACCAGCCTGAAAATGGCCCAAAAACAGCCCCCATAAGGCCTGGATTTTGGGATGTTTTTGCCATTTGGGCTGTTTCCAGGCTGTTTTCCAGGCCTTTTCCAGGCCATTTTTGGGCCTTAAAACTGCCTGAAAATGGCCTGAAAATGCCCCCCCCCCCCAAAAAAAAAAAACCCAGCCAAAAAACCAGGCTGAAAATGGGAGGTCAGGGCCAGCCAGTGGTGGGATTAGCCCCAACTGGCTGAATCCTACTGTTGTGTTCGGCAGCCCCGGCAACCGGGGACGCCATCCTGTGATTGGCCAAGAGGCGTGGCCTCCCTAAAGCGGGAGTATCTGTGGTTGCTGATTGGTTATCGTTTGACAAGCTAAGGAGTATAAATAGGCTGTCAGTTCTCCTCAGCCTGGTTCATGTTTTCTCAGTGCCTGTTGCTTTTTAATAAAGTGTTCTGTTTAAACGCAACCTCGTCCTAATTCATGCCTGAACAAACTATTTAACACCTACCTCTGCATCTCTGGCTGTGAGTCAGGGCTGGGTGTGATGAGTGACGTTACCCACCCAGTCACATGACCAACCGGCCATGCCTACCCAGCCAGAGAACCAGTTGTTAAGTTATTCAAGTCCCACCACTGGTTATCAGGTATCCCACTTCAAATTGGGATCCTTTTCTAACTGCCAAACTCCACCATAAGGTTCTTAATTTTACCTTAAAAGGTAAAAGGTAAAATTCCCCCCTTCCTTGCAATCAGTGATTTTTATCTGTCCACTTGCTGATAAAAGCAGCATACGTTTCACACCTCTTGAGTTATTTCTTTTTCCAAACCATCCATTCTGAAGAACCCAAATAACAATTCTGTTGATTTGCTTTATAAGCAACTCACATAGACACTGCAGATAGGATACTGAAATATCTACATTAATGTGTTGCTTTTGTCACATTGTATTATTAAAGATTGTTTAATTGTTTGACAGGTTCAAGATGAATAGCCAGATAAACCTTTAATAACTGAATTAAATCTATCAGAGGGCTAGATGTGTTATAAACATAGGTTATATTATATATGTATAATATGTAGGTCATATTGTAGATATATTGATTCAGACATGAGCCATAAAAAAACAGTCTGATAAATATGCATTAAAACATTAAAACAATAGAAAGAAATATAAATTGTGATAAGTAATGTAGCAGAATTTCAAATTACCGTTATATATGCGGATTTAGGTCAGAATAATAATTATACATATAATTACTAGATGAAAAATATCATAGACATATTGGTTCACCAGAAGGGGAAAAAAATCCACACCTGAGCTGTATTTTATCCGTGACAAAAAGAAATGCATAAATATTTACATTTTCAGACTCTTTTGTCTGAGATGATGTTATAAAACTCTTGAAATGGGGAAGTAGCAAGAAAGTCTAACATTTAGGTCAGATCTTACAGCTATGTGATCTGCAGTTCAAATTCAACCTTGAAATGCAGACTGTAGATTAAATACATTTGTAAATAGTATTGTAATTAGTATCAGCAAACATTCAGAGACCTAGAAAAGGATGGCTTTAGACATCCTTGAAAAATTAATACCATCAGTTCCAATTGTCTTATTTCAAATGACAAAAAAACAAACAAACAAACAAAAAAAAAAAAACCAAAACCAGTGAGAGTTTAGAAATAAACTTTGCAATCTTTACATCAGGAAACACAGAAAAATAATTTGAAGTTTTTCTCATTTCCCTGTTGGGGGAGAGATCTAAGATAAGATAAGATTCTGTGCATGCACAGAAGCATTTTGATGACGCCAGGGTCAGTGGGTGGAGCCTCCTGCCGGTTTTACTACCGGTTCTATAAAACCGGTGTGAACCAGGAGCAACCCACCACTGATTTGCACCGTTTCCCAAACTGTTGGAGAAAAAAACAAGGACATCATTGTATGAAGCAAACACTGATTTATTGACAGATAGCCCACCAGAGGCCAATGGGTATGCCAGGAAAAGTTGAGTCCCCTTTATCAATATATGCAAATAGTACCTTCCATTGGATTAGTTGCATTGCAATTACAATTAATCAGCAAATATAGGTCACTTTGCTAATAAAACTGATAAAAAAATAACATTATTAATTAGGTTAAATTTTATGCATAGAAAATATTCAATAAGGAATAGGTTGGATGCTGTTATTCCTCCCAACAGATTACTGAAACAATTGACCTTAGAATTGGCCATTACTTTATTTTTCCCTTAACAACAATCTGAAAAACCTCGGTTCCCAGAGGTAATCATTAGCATTTTCCAGCTGTCTAATTCATTCTTTGTGGCCATATGGCATTGTTTTAGTTAACACTTTCACTTACCTTATTAGGGCATTGTGACTTAAAGCTTAGCTATGTATTCTAAGTGCTGATTTTACAGTGAGGTTTATTAAATCATCCACTAATTTATAAACATACATTTTTAAACACAAAATGTAAGACTGAGCCACAATTTCCCAGTATTTCTCCTTCATGATACATTTCAATCTTTGCAACTTTCTAATGTGTCCATTTACAAGTTTATTTGCACACTTTTTGTTATCTTAAGAGTAGGTTCTCGTGAAATTGGTTGCCTGGGAAAGTACCTAGTATAATGTGAACACCTGGAGCTATTCTTGACTGATTGATGTGTTACAGATCTCATAAACTCACCATATAACAGTGATGGCTAACCTTTTTGCCATTGTGTGCCGGGGGGCAGGAGGGGGGGGTCTTGCACGTGCATGCACACACCCATAATTCTATGCACTCTGACCCCGTGCATGCACATGTGACCCCACCATTCCCTCGCTCCTGGCATATGATGGCCCGGTAGGCCCATTTTTCTCTCTCACCTGGCTCCAGAGCCTTTCTAGGAGTCTGGGGAGGGCAAAAATGGCCTTCCCCACTCCCCCCAGAGGCACTCCAGAGGCAGGAAACAACCTGTTTTCCTACTTCTGGTGGGCCCAGAAGGCCCGAAAATCAGCTGAGCTTGTGTGCCCACTGATATGGCTTCACGTGCCACCTGTGGCACGCGTGCCATATGTTTGCCATCACAGCCATATAACTTTTATTCACAAAGTTAGCCAAATAATACTCCTTATCCTTCTTAATACCAACATGAAAGTATTCAAGGAGAGTATTCAAGAATACTCAAAGAGGAAAAATGATGAAGACAATGTCACACTATGATGCCCCCTTTTTATGCACATATGAAAAGGATGGAACTTGTGTATCGATGATCCAAACTTGTTTTTGTTTGTTTGATAACAATGGATATTGCAGACTTCTCTGTAATATTCCAATATCATATCATTTTGAAACAGTTAATAAAAATATTATTTAGTTCATCTTGTTTTTCATGTTAGAATCAACAAACATATCTCTTTGTCTTTGATATAGATCAAAAAAATAATTTTTTAAAAAGAAAAAAATCTTATTGCAACAATTAGAAAATAACTATGAATTTGCTAAGTGCTAAGTCCTCATAAAGCTAGTCCTATTTTTGGTTCCTTTTTGTACCTGCTAACTAGAATATCAAGCTCTCACATCTACCTGAGAATTATAAACAAATGAAATCTTTGTTTCAGTCTAATAAACTTTGTCTTAAGACTGAAACAAGTTATTAGTTATCTTTTGTTCCAGGATATTCTATTCGTCTTTGCTCATAAATCTTTTTTTCTTGCACACTTAATCTTCATTGACTTCTTTTGTTGACCTCTTTCTTTTCCTGCTCTTTTTTTCTGAAGGGTTTTCTTATTCTTAAGTTTAAGATAAACAGAAACTCTTTCATTCCTTCCACTTGTGCACATAAATGCATAACAATGTCCTCTTAGAGAATAAGTTGCTTCTTTGTGTCAGAGGGTCACTCACTTGGCCTTTGAGTGAAATGCCAAGGGCAGCACTGAGGGGAATATTGAGAGGAAAACTAAATAGAACACAATTAAAATTCAGATCAATTTAAAATTAAGTTAATAAAAGATAACATTCAAGAGGGATAGAAATGGCCTTCTGAAATTTTCTTTCATATTTGCTGTGGAAAAATTTGGATGGAAAATTTCTTCAGATTTCTCCAGTAGAAGAAGAAATTCTCTAAGAATTTCTTAAGGACAGAATTTCACCATTGTTAATCACTGCCTTATTATTCTCTCAGAGATCGGATCAGTGGCAGTGGTGGGATTCAAATTTTTTTATTACTGGTTCTGTGGGTGTGGCTTGGTGGGCGTGGTATGGCTTGGTGGGTGTGGCTTGGTGGGCATGGCAAGGGAAGGATACTGTAAAATCTCCATTCCCTCCCCAGTCCAGGGGAAGGATACTGTAAAATCTCCATTCCCTTTCCACTCTAGGGGAAAGTTACTGTGAAATCCCCATTTCCTCCCAATCAGCTGGGACTCGGGAGGCAGAGAATAGATAGGGGCAGGATGGTATTTACAGGTTTTCCGAACTACTCAAAATTTCTGCTACCAGTTCTCCAGACTGTTCAGAACCTGCTGAATACCACCTCTGATCAGTGACAATTCTCTTCAATTTCAAAAAGAAATTGGGATTCGAACCTGGTTGATGAGAAGGTATGGCTAGCTGATGAGACCTAAATAGCTTGAAATAGATCTATACTAGTCTCCCTTTATTTCTTTGTCAATAAATATAAATTTAATACAAAATAGTTTGTCATGAAAGCGACTGCCTGAGGGCTTCTGGATTGGGGCTGAAAGATAAAAGGAAGCAGGATGCTCCTTCCCAGGTAAACCCATATATATGTGTGTGTGTGTGTGTGTGTGTGTGTGTGTGTGTGTGTGTGTGTGTGTGTATAGTTTGTTTTCGTAGGTCTAAATGTGTATTACTGTTCTAGCCAGGGTTTTTCTTATGTAAATCAAGATGTTTGTATTACCATAGTTAAGTGATATCCCAATTTTAACCATAGTTAATTGATTCCCTATTTTCTAGGCTAGATAGATAGATAGATAGATAGATAGATAGATAGATAGATAGATAGGTAATCTATTTCGGCCTTATAAGACCTCTTCAGTCAGCCACACCCTCTTTTTATGACTCCTCCCTGTAAAGGTCAAATATTTATTTTTTGTTCTTTTTCGTAGGTCTATATGTGTATTACTGTTCTAGCCAGGGTTTTTCCTACGTAAATCAAGATGTTTGTATTGCCATAGTTAAGTGATATCCCAAATCACGATTTTCTAGGCTTTATCAGACATTCAAGCAGCATTATGTTGTCTGCTGTAAGACTTGAGGAAGACTAAGATAGATTTATTTCGGCCTTATAAGGCCTCTTCAGTCAGCCACACTGAAGTGGTTCGGGAATAACGAGAGGCACAAGCAAGCAAGTGACAACAGCTCTTTAATATACAGTGAGACTTCAGCAGAAACTCAGGGGCTGCAGTCCTCCTTATATACAATCCAGGAGGGACTGTCAGCCAATCAGAAACGTATGCAGGTTTGAATCTCCCGCTTAAAAGTATCAATACATAACACCCCTCCCTTCCCAGAAGGCACTAATACTCAAAAATTAACATATGTACAGACAAAATCTCGCAGGTGCTTAGGACGAGTTCTCGCCCTAGTTGACCTGCGCAGTTCAGAGTCTGGTGGGGCGTCGAGCTGGTCGGAGGGACTCTTTGTCTCTCCCGGCTCCACCAATGGAACCTCCTGGATTTTGTCCGGGGCGTGGTTATCCCCGGCTGGGAGTGGCGACTTGCTGGGGCGGCGCTGGAACCAGGGCTTGTCAGCTAAGTATTCTCGCGACCCCGGGCTTGAGTTAGCTGTTTTGGAGAAGTGGTCATAGTTAGGCTCGGACATGTCTAAGTTGATGTTTGCCTCGCCAACCACCCGTTTCCTAAGTTGGTCTATGTGGCGCTTCCAGAGTCTATCTACCCCCACGTCCACCGTGTATGATTTTGGGCCTGTTATTCCCACTATGGTTCCTGCAACCCATAGAGGACCGCTGGCATAATTGCGAGCGAACACCGGGGACCCGACCTGAAACTGCCTTAAGCCACAGGTCTCTCCCTTAAAGTTTTCGTGCGAGTAGTTAGGGTGAAGCCTGTCCAACATGCACCGGAGCTTCCTCCCCATGAGGAGCTCTGCTGGGCTTCTCCCTGTTGCTGTGCATGGTGATGCATGCTGAACTGCAAGGAATTGATCTATCCTGGCCTGCCAGTCCCCATTGTCTAATCTGGACAGTGCTTCCTTGGCTGTCCTGACAAATCGTTCAGCCAATCCGTTGGAAGCCGGGTGAAATGGAGCTGATAGGGCATGGCGGATTCCCAGGCCGGCCAAGTAACCTTCGAAAAGGGTTGCTGTAAATTGAGGCCCGTTGTCCGATACCAAGGTATCCGGCAGGCCGTGGGTGGCAAACAACTTCCTTAGGGCCTTGATAACGGCCTCGGCCGTTGTAGATGGCATTAATACAATTTCGAGCCATTTTGAGTAGGCATCCACAACTATTAAAAACGTTTGGCCATGGAACGGGCCGGCAAAATCAATGTGGATCCTCCCCCATGGGCCTTTTGGTTTCTCCCACTCTCGGATGGGCGCTACTGGGGGATCGGGGCGAGACTCCTGGCAGGGTCTGCACTTCCCCACCCACTCGGAAATGACCTGGTCCATGTTGGGCCACCAGACATAGCTGCGGGCTAAACACTTCATCCTAACGATGCCCGGGTGCCCTTCGTGCAGTAACTCCAAAACCCTATCCCGTAGTTTCGTTGGAATTACCACTCTGTCACCCCACAGTAAGCACCCCCCTTGCATAAACAGTTCATTTCGTTTGTTGGCAAACCCTTGGTACTCTTCCCCGACCACCTTGTCCGGCCACCCTTTCAAAACCCAACCCATAACAGTCCGGATAACTGGGTCTCTATTTGATGCTTTCGCCACCTCGCCGGAGGAGATGGGCCCCAAAGTTAACGTGTCCAACAAAAGGACGGAGGCTTCCGGCGTTGGGTTGTCCAGCAGGTCGGGAAGGGGGCAACGGCTAAGGGCATCCGCATGACCCAGGGTTCGCCCAGGTCGATGGACGAGCTGGTACGAGTAGGCTGATAAGAAAATCGCCCATCTAGTCAAACGGGGGGAGAGGGCAGCGGGGGTTGGCCTGTCGCCTGCTAGCAGTCCTAGCAACGGTCTATGGTCAGTCACAAGTTCGAATTTTCGGCCATAGAGGTATTCGTGGAACTTCTTAACCCCCGCAATCGCAGCCAGGGCCTCTCTGTCCAATTGGCTATAGTTTCGTTCTGTGCTGGACAGAGTTCGGGAATAGAAAGCAATGGGCGCCTCTAGGCCGTTCGGCAGTCTATGGCCTAGGACGGCACCAACTCCTACGGGGGAGGCATCACAAACTAAGACGAGCGGCAGCTCTGCATTGTACTGTATCAGGAAACTGTCCTCAGATAGGAGTCTTTTCACTGCCTCAAAAGCGGCTGCTTGCGGTTTCCCCCAGACCCATGGTACATTTTTTCCTAAAAGCTTGTGAAGGGGATCTGCAACCGTGGCTTTATCTTTTAGGAACATTGAGTAGAAATTGAGCAGTCCAAGGAAGGCTTGGAGCTCTGCTTTGGATTTGGGGGCTGGAGCGCTCTTAATAGCTCTCACCTTGCTCTCGGTAGGGTGGATGCCTGTGCCGTCCACCCTGTACCCCAGAAATTCTACAGAGGGGACCGCTATCCTACACTTGTTTCTTTTAAGTCTTAGTCCCGCCTCTCTGAATCTGGACAGGACGTTCCGTACCCTGTCCCCCAGCTGGTGTTCGTCTTGGGCGCTGACTAAGACGTCATCGAAATAGGGCACCACTCCTGGGAGTCCTTGCAACAGGCGCTCCATGGTGTTTTGAAATAAGCCGGGTGCGACGCTCACCCCAAATTGGAGCCTGGTGCATTTAAATGCACCCCTATGAGTCACGATCGTTCGCGCCTCTGCCATGGCGTCGTCGACCGGTAACTGTTGGTAGGCTTGGGCCAGGTCTAATTTGGCAAAAATTTTTCCGGGGCCCAGGGAGTGTAGTAGATGGTGCACGATCGGCACCGGATAGGCGCTCGGCTGCAAGGCCTTGTTGATCGTGCACTTGTAGTCGGCGCAAATTCTGATTGAGCCGTCGGACTTAACTGGGGTGACTATAGGGGTCTCCCACTTAGCATGGTCAACGGGGACCAACACCCCTTGCTTAATCAGTTTGTCCAGTTCTGCATCGATCTTTGGTTTCAATGCGAACGGCACTCGTCTGGCCTTCAGTCTTACTTGGGCTACGTTGGGGTCTAAGTTTAGTGAAATAGGGGTCCCCACATACTTGCCCAACATGTCCCCGAAAACGTCCTGGAACTCGGACAGGAGGCTGTCTTTCAGGGTTGACTTGGACATCAGGTGGACGCCGGTGAAGCCCATGCCGAGGGCTCGGAACCACCCCATGCCCAGGAGGCTAGGGAGCTGCTTCGTGACGATGGTCAGCGGCAGGTCTCTTTCGTAGTCTCCATAGGTGACCCGGAACGTGCCCACGCCTTCGAGGGGGACTCGGTTCCCCTGGTAGTCTAGGATGCGTAGTCTCTGTCGGGAGAGTTGATCCTTCCGGAACGACGGCAGGAGGGTCTTTAGGGTCGCCCATGACATTATGGAGAGAGCTGATCCGGTGTCGATCTCCATCGAGCACGGCCTTCCGTTGATCTCGACCACCGTGCTGACTTTGTCCTCGACCGTCGTGCTGGCCTGGTCGATGTGTATGCTGCGGCCATCTCGCGGTTCAAATTCGCGCCATTTTTTCGCGCCGCCTTCTCTCGTTGGCTGCTTCTGGCACGCTGATTCCGGTTGGCTGCGGCGCTCACGTGGTTTGTGTCTTCTGGGCAGAATGGCTCTGCAGACTCGCGCCAAGTGCCCTTTCTTCTCGCAACGCCTGCAAATAGCCTCTCTGTATTTGCAGGACAGTCTATCATGGTGCCCGCCACAGCCGGGACAGCTTCGCCGGGGGCTGCCAGTTTCTTTTCTCTGGTGCTCCATTCGGAAGACGTCCTCATCCGACTCGGACTCCGAGCTGGATCCGGCGTCTTCTCTGTGCACCGGGGCAGACTTGGGGCTGTCTTTGCTGGTCAGCGGACGCTGCAGCGTTTCAGCGGCCTTTGTGGAGGCTTCGTGAGCCCTGGCCTCGTCAAGGGCTCTGGCAAGCGTCAAATCAGGCTTGGCGAGCAGACGCCGTTGCAGCCTAATGTCCCGAACACCACAGATCAGTTGCTCAAGCAACGCATCGTCCAAGTCTCTGTAGTCGCAATGGGTTGCGGCTTTTCTCAGGCTGGCCATGTACGCGCTGACCGGCTCTCCCTCTCTTTGAACGCGCTGCCTCAGTTGGTATCGCTGCACGAATTTGGAGGGGACGGGAGCGTAGTGAGCCCGGAGAGTTGCCATCAGGGTGTCCCAGGAGACTGTTTGAACCGGCGTTGGCTCACACAGTGACTCGGCCATCTCGAACACGTCCGGTCCGCAGTGGCTTAGGAATAGGGCTCTCTTTCGATTAGCCGAGAGGCCCTGCATGTCGCTGGCTTCTAGCGAGCATTCAAACCTCGTTAGGTACGAGACCCATTTTTCGCGGGTCGGATCGAAAGGCTTGGGCGGAACGTAGGCAGACATGTTCGGTATGCCTCCTGTGGTTCGCCTCGTCGCCTAGCTGAAGCTCGTGGTCTCACTGGTTGGCTTCTTGTAGCCTCTATCCCACCTTCGTCACCAATGAAGTGGTTCGGGAATAACGAGAGGCACAAGCAAGCAAGTGACAACAGCTCTTTAATATACAGTGAGACTTCAGCAGAAACTCAGGGGCTGCAGTCCTCCTTATATACAATCCAGGAGGGACTGTCAGCCAATCAGAAACATATGCAGGTTTGAATCTCCCGCTTAAAAGTATCAATACATAACACACACCATCTTTTTATGACTCCTCCTTGTAAAGGTCAAATATTTATTTTTTGTTCTTTTTCGTAGGTCTATATGTGTATTAGTGTTCTAGCCAGGGTTTTTCCTATGTAAATCAAGATGTTTGTATTACCATAGTTAAGTGATATCCCAATTTTAACCATAGTTAAGTGATTCCCTATTTTCTAGGCTTTATCAGACATTCAAGCAGCATTATGTTGTCTGCTGTAAGACTTGAGGGAGACTAAGATAGATTTATTTCGGCCTTATAAGGCCTCTTCAGTCATAAAAAGAGGGTGTGGCTGACTATTTCTGCCTTATAGCTGATAGCTATAAGGCAGAAATAGCTATCTGAGTCTCCCAAAAAGCAGCACAGTTTGCTGTCTGTCAGCAAGAAACAAAAAGCCCAGAAACTTGTGAATGAGATTTCACAGAATCAGGGCTGCATAACATCATAGCTTACGTAGGTAAAACCTGGCTAGAAAGAATATGCATGCATACATACATACATACATACATACATACATACATACATATATACATACATATTCTCCTGTACTCTGCAGCATTCAGTAAGTCTGATAAACTTCTGCTCAAAACAGAACTTTATTTCTAGCCAGGTTCAAAATGGAGACAAGCAGATTAAGGATGTTATATAGATGCACAATAAGTGATAATGCTAGGAACTGAATGTCTTCTGCCTGAAAAGCAAGGGCTCTCTTAGTTTTAGTCCCTCCCACACATTCACACGATGGGAATTGAAAAATTAAAATAAATTCTTCCTCCCAGAATCACTTATCTATATATTTTATACCCATATTGTATTGAATACTAAGGAAGTAGCATCCATATATAATATAGGCTTATAGCAATGTGATTGTTGTCATGAATAAGTCATGAAAATATCTGAGATTTCATTAGGCGTTTTTGTGTGTTTGTTAATGGTCTTCATAGTAGATGCTCCTGGGGAAAAAGCTGATTTAATCACAACATTAGTAAACTCAATTATTCATTTCCTTTCTTATAATAATAACATTTTTGTGGGGGGGGGGTGCGGGGACCAGAAATACTTACTCTGGATTTCTAAGATTCTTTTCAAATAATTACATTACAAATTATGCAGTGAGAGATCATTTATAATTCTTCACAGTTCAGGACTTTTGTCAGGCTTTTAATCAAGCAGCAAATGATGTATTTCTTAGCCTACCTCCAATTCAAGTTGGGAATCCAAATTTGTATGCATTATAGCACAATCCTTTTCATGAGGTGAAGCAAAGCACCGGAGTCATTTATCTTTCTCATTCTCCATGGCAAGAAAGAGAAGAAAAATCCAACAGCAATTTCAAAGTCAAAATACACCATGATGCCTAAATAAACAAACATAATTAGAACATAGGCAAACCAGAGGGATTAGAATTAGTATAAGGCACTGGTAGAATGTATGAATAAAATGAACTGACAATAACAGTGTGCGGGAAATGCAGTTTTAAATGCACATGTCTATGTCGATCTAGGAGCAGATTAATTTTTCAACTGGGAAAAGTTACAGTTTTTCTTCATAGTTAGAAATAGCCTGAATGTCCTTCATTGAATAGAAGAAAATAGTGGTAATGCTGTTGGATCACAAATTATGTGTTTTAATGAGAGCCATTTGAATTGTGCATTCTGAATAGAAGAGCGATCTGAATATATTAAGAGTTAGATCCCTTAAATTAGTGATGGGTTTCTACTGGTTTGCCCCGGTTCAGGCAAACCGGTAGCGGCAGCGGGAGGCTCTGCCCACCCACCCAGATGTCATCAAAACTGCTGGGATTTGAAACCCACTACTGCCTTAAATGTAAGACCAATATGCTCAAGTGGAGGTTATTAGTG
Source organism: Arizona elegans (assembly GCA_022577455.1). Lineage (NCBI taxonomy): Eukaryota > Metazoa > Chordata > Lepidosauria > Squamata > Colubridae > Arizona > Arizona elegans. Next base: position 65,144,185 of record JAKOOJ010000009.1, read on the forward strand.
GATAACAGCATCCTACGTGAATCCCAAAGGTGCTTTTTCAAGAGGCTTTCTAGTTTTTCTTTGAAGACATTTCACTTCTCATCCAGGAAGCTTCTTCAACTCTGGCTGAATGGTGGAGAATGGAAGGCTTTATAGTCCTCTTTCAGCAAATGTGGTCTTTGCTGCCTTCAAAAGAAGACTGCTGAATATAGTCCAGATTGATTTGTTCTCTTATGTTATGCCATGCATTTAAAAAGTGGCACAACATAAGAGGACAAATCAATCCAGACTATATTCAATAGTCCATCTGCATTTAAAAAAACAAAGGCCACTCTTTTGGAAAAAGCAGCAAAGTCCACATTTTGGACAGAGAAGACCGCTGGTTTGAAAGAAGAGTCAAAGAGGCCATCTATGTCAAAATTGAACAGCCCTCTTTAACAGAGGGTGAGGAATATGACTCCAGCTATCTCCAGTCTACAACAGAGTCCTTTCAACAGTTCCAAAAAGGCTCCACACGCATTTATACTACTCAGGTGACCCTGATGACACAGATAAATTTTCAGGTGACCTTAACGACCTGCTACAAGAATGCAAATGACCAGCTGTCTGCAAGGAGTATAAATCCTTCCATTCTCCACCATTCAGCCAGAGCTGAAGAAGCTTCTTGGATGAGAAGTGAAACGTCTTCAAAGAAAAAACAGAAAGTCCAGTTGCCTCTTCAAAAAGCACCATTGGGACAATCATGACCTGGATGACTGAGAATCTCCATAGACTCTATGTGAATGTGTAGAGACATAGAGCTCAGCCCATCTGCTGGTATGTCGGCTACTACTAGAAACATGTACAATAATGATTTATTTTTGGCCAACGAGAAAGCCAAGAAGGTGGCTTCATTCCAGCAGTTTAAATTTTGATCTACAAACTGAAGAAGAACTGTGCATTAGAAACTGTGTTAGGAATTAAATAATATATTGACTTAGAAATTATTTGTTTAAGTTTTAAAGAAGTTCTCTCTAGCCATACAGCCTAAACTCATAACATCCAAAGAGAAGTAAGACAGGAGTGAGCAAAAAGGTGGGGCTCATGCATTATTTACAAAGCTGTGAAGTGTTAACATAAGTGGGGGGAAGTGTTTCATATGGTTAGGTTCTTATATGGCAGGTTGCTGTTCTTGAATACCCATCACGGTTCTGGTAAGTCAAGCTAAAAATGATATTGCAGACAGACAGACAGACAGACAAATAGACAGGTATTTTGTCCCAGTGAAGAAAGAAATTCTTCCTTATACAGAAATTGGATTCTTTAAATTAAAATAATAAACACTGAAACAATCCATGTTACAATCTACGTTCTCACCAGTGGTGGATTCCTCCCAGTTCCACCCCGGTTCCGCCGAGCCGGTAGCGGTGACAATATGACATCACCAAACTGGTTCTGCCCCCCTGCCCCCTCGCCCCCCCACCCCCTCCCTGCATTATTCTTACCTTTTATTTGGCCCCACCCCCAATCTATTGCTGCCTCCTGAGCCCCAGCTGATGGGCTATAAGGAAAAAAACTGTTTAAACTGTTGCCGCGGGGCTTCAAAGAGCCGCCCTACAGCTGATCAGTGGTAAAAGGCAGTTTGGTGTTAGACCGGTGCCTCCAAAAACAAATGAGTAGATCGGTGCCTGCAAAAATAAATGCGTTGACCAGTGCCTGCAAAAATAAATGGGTAGACCAGTGCTTGCAAAAATACATGAGTATATCAGTGCCTGTAAAAATAAATGGGTAGACCAGTGCCTGCAAAAATAAATGAGTAGACCAATACAGCTCTCCAAGCATTTAAAGGCCTGGTAGACCAGTACCTCTGCTAAATCCTAAAGAATTGTCACATGATCATCAAGCCACGCCCACAAAATAAGCCACGCCCACAGAACCAGTAGTAAAAAAATTTAGAACCCACCCCTGGTTCTCACTTAAGCTTAGTACACAAGATTATTTATCTTTTTTTTTTATTGGTAAATATATTATAACTATTTCGAGTTACAAGGCAAGAGAATCACGCTGGGGCCTGCAGAAGATCTGGATGTTACCCACTAGGATGTTGGGAATTAATAATCCTGATGAAAACCACAATTACAACTATATGGAATATAATTATAATGTCACTCGGGTGGTTGTTTTTACTTTCGTATATATTTGACGATATCTATTACTGATGGGGGCAGAAGATGATTGAAGATCTTGAACAAACTGTTGCATTAGTATGTTATCTTACCCTATTATGGATGATGGACTTAACAATCCAGTGGAAAGACATCAAAGAAAATATTATATGGATTATAAATTTAAAGTTATTGTCTTTTTTCTTTTTATAAAATGGAATGCATATATAGATATATGTATATTTTAGCAGAGTGGGCAGTGGATTATATTTAGAATTGTATTGCATGGTAATTTTGCAGGAATTTGGGTTGAAAGAGGTTAGTTTATTGATTGATTAGTTTAAGAAAAAGGATTTTTAAGTCATATATCTAGGGGAGTGGAGGAATTGGATAGAACTGAATAAATGTTAAATTTGGATGTAGGGAGAAGGCTGCTTTGAAATGTTATATTAATATATATAAAAGATTAAATGTTAAATTGTTGTAATAATATACTATAAGTTTGGGGGAGGAGAAAAAGGGCAGATTATTGTGAAAATGGGAGTTATAAGAATATTATGCTAAGGGTCAGTATTTTGAGGAGGGATTAAGGGAATGGTAAAATATTATGTAATTAGTTATGAATTAGCTTATTGTTGTGAAGAAGTCACAGGGGGGGATGGGTGGTGAGGGGGGGTTAGGGAAGAGGAGGGGAAAAGGGGGAAAAACTTGTATTTGAAAACTTTTTCAATTAAAAAAAAAGATTATTTATCATAACGTCCTACTTGTTAATGAATACTTTAGTATTCAACCACAATAACACAAGGGCTATCAATAGATTCAAACTGAATGTAATTTGCTTTAATCTTGATTGTAGGAAATACAATTTCAGCAATAGAATAGTAAATGTCTGGAACACTCTACCTGATCCTGTTGTTAGTCTCTCTAACCCCCACACCTTTTACCTTAAACTGTCTACCGTGGACCTTACACACATTTTAAGAGATCCTTAAGGGGACGTACATAAGCGCACCAGCGTGCCTACTGTCCTTGTCCTACTGTTCCCATTTATATGTACTCATTTTATGTTTTTATGGCTATGTTTTACTTATTTATATCCTTTTATTTGTGCCAATTTTTTTTCATGTGCCCATGTCTATGTCTATACCGGGGTCTGCAGCCTTAAATACTGAAAGAGCCATTTGGACCCATTTCCCACAGAAAAGAAAACACCAGGAGCCACAAAATCTTTCCTGTGCCTGACTATTTCTTAAACAGCCACAAAACTAGCATATGTAGTTTATTTATTTATTTATTTATTTATTTTTAAATTTGTATACCGCCCTTCTCCCTGAGGACTCAGGGCAGTGAACAGCCAAGTAAAAGCATAAACTACAAACATTAAAATACAATCAAAAAGATATATATAAATTTGGCCCCATGATTAAAAACAATAACAAACAATTAAAAACATTTTAAAAAGTGTTAGGCCAGCCCAGCTTGCTGGAAAAAGAAGGTTTAAGGGCACGGCAGAAGGCACCGAGGTCTTGGATTCTCCTTATCTCTGGGGGCAGCTGATTCCAGAGGGTAGGTGCCCCCACAGAGAAGGCCCTCCCCCTGGGGGTCACCAGCCTACATTGTTTGGTTGATGGCACCCCGAGGAGACCCTCTCTGTGGGAGCACACAGGTTGATGGGAGGCCATCGGTAGCAACAGGTGGTCTCGAAGATAACTAGGTCCTATGCCATGGAGCGCTTTAAAGGTGATAACCAACACTTTGAAGCGCACCTGGAAGACCACTGGGAGCCAGTGCAGCTCACGCAGGAGAGGTGTTGTATGGGAGTGCCATGCGGCTCCTGTGACTACCTGTGTGGCCGCATTCTGGACCAGTTGGAGCCTCCGGGTGCTCTTCAAGGGGAGCCCCATGTAAAGAGCGTTGCAGTAGTCCAGGCGAGAGGTTACGAGGGCATGAGTGACTGTGCACAGGGAATCCCGATCAAGAAAGGACCGCAACTGGCGGATCAAGCGAACCTGACCAAAAGTCCCCCTGGCAACAGCCATCAGATGTTCCTCCAAGGACAGCCGCGTATCCAGGAGGACTCCCAGATTGCGAGCCCTCTCCGAGGGGGCCAAAGACTCGCCCCCAATAGTCAGTGATGGAGTCAACTGAATTAAACGTTCTGTTTTCTTCTGAAACTTTTCTTTTCTTGGACTTATCCATGGTTGGCCTATTGGGTGTTGAAAAGCTCAATAAATTGTGTGACGGCGGTTGTCACACATTGGTGGTTGTGACGCATATTTTGAGTGACAGGGAGTCATAGCAGAAGGGTGAAAGAGCCACAGGCGGCTCCAGAGCCGCAGGTTGCTGACCCCTGGTCTATATTGTTACTTGTTTCCTTGTACTTGTTGACAAACAAAGAAACAAACAAACAAATCCATCCATCCATCATGGTGAGGATTCTGGCTCTAGTCTTATTTTGATTATAATCAACATCATTCCACATAAATCTTATGATTAAGCTTGGCAGCTTCCCATCTCTTTTTACAGAGTTGCTCAGGCTGCTTCACTTTCTTATTCTTATCCGTTTACTTTCCTGAATGTGAACAGAATGCCTGCAATACTTTCAATCTTGTTTATCTGCTTTTGAAATTTTATTTATAGCCCCTTCGTGTCTTGCCCTTCATTACAGCAACATCTGGAATATAAAGAGGTATGGAAAATAGTCTATTTCACCCTAAATTTTGTACATATTTCTATGGCTGTTGCCAGAATCAAAAATGTTAGTCCATCATGAAACATATTTTTAGTATTCTGAAATTATACTATTATCATAGAAAGGTCACATTTTTAAAGAAAAGAAGGCCAAACTTGCCTTCTTTATTTTTACTATTTAATTCTCTTATATGATTGGGCAAGGAACTCTATAGAAGAAAGCACCTTCCAAGATGTTTGCAGTCTAAAATTAAACACACAGGAAAAAAAGAAATAGAAATTAAATATATGCCTAGTTACACACACACAAAAAAAAAATAGACATTGTAGTGAATACTGATTTGCAATCAGTAGAGAAAATAAGTTTTGATGATAGATTAACATTTTTACCGGACAGGCACCATATTTTCCTTAAATGATTTTTCTTTGGTAGAGACCCATAATATCAAACTAATGTCGTGAAAACATACAAATGGACAAAGGTGAAATTTCCACCAGGTTTTTTCTGTAATAATTTTTCTGTTTTAAACAATTATGTAAACTTTCCTTTTGGAACCTTCCTTCCTTCCTTCCTTCCTTCCTTCCTTCCTTCCTTCCTTCCTCCCTCCCTCCCTCCCTCCCTCCCTCCCTCCCTCCCTCCCTTCCTTAGAAAACAAGTATGAAACACCTATAATGTTTAATTGTTGAATTCCAGTAGGACCAAGCTTCAAAATCCTTAAAGGTTACACCCCCTCTCTCTCTCATACACACACACACACACACACACACACAAATTCCATGAATGAAATGTGAAACAACACTATGTTTGGCTCATAGATTTTTTATTGTTAGGAAAACAGAAGTCTAACCAGATAAATAGTGTGGGAAAAGGTTTCATGCATCTTGGACTTCGTAAAGTTTTTGGTACCTTAGTGGCTACAATAGGAGTGGGAAGTGGGATCAAATGTAAAGCAGAAATGAGTTTAATTTTTTTTCTCCTTTATGCAATTTCCCAACAAAAATCACTCCTCACTGGATCAGCCTGGATATTTACTCCAAGAAGAAACTATATTAGAATAGTTGATTTATTTAATTTAACAGGATAAATCACAGCTTAGAAGGAGATAGTAAATCAGATATATAACTTGTACTTGGTATTATTTCACAATTGACATACTGAGCTGATTAAGTTCTCTTTCGAACTATCATATCCAAAAATGTAAAAGAGACAGAGATATAGGAATGTTATCCATAGTCTTCTGTAGTTAATCATAGACTTTTATCTAGCGGCATATCTCCTCTTGGATAAAAATACTTTGTTTTGTCACCGGAAAACAGTCTTTATGTGTCTATTGTCTGAATGCAAAAAAGTTATCTCCTTAACTGTGCCATAAATCAGTGGATGTGAAAAGTATTTACTTTTGTCTCACAAAAAAAGTTATATTTAACTATTGTAGTCCTTTTATTATTATATTCTGCAAGTAGCTATCTTAATGAATGTCAGCCCCAGCTGATGTGTGATCAGTCCATATGGTATCGGAAGACTGACTTCCTTCCCATATCTCCCTCAGTAGTAAATGAGTTGATCATTTCATGTGTCATTTTACTGGGAAAAAAGCACATCAATGTAGCTTAGAATTGAAAAAACAATTACTACCAACCTGCCTTCCATTGAGGACCTGTATACTGCACGAGTCAAAAAGAGGGCTGTGAAAATATTTACAGACCCCTCACATCCTGGACATAAACTGTTTCAACTCCTATCCTCAAAATGATGCTATAGAGCACTGCACACCAGAACAACTAGACACAAGAACAGTTTTTTTCCTGAACGCCATCACTCTGCTAAACAAATAATTCCCTCAGCACTGTCAAACTAGTTAATAAGTCTGCATTACTATTAATCTTCTCATCGTTCCTATCACCCATCTCCCCCCACTTATGACTATGTGACTGCAACCTTGTTACCTTACGATTTATATCGACTGTTTCCTAACGTGATTTGATTGTTTATTTGTACCCTATGAGTATCATTAAGTGTTGTACCTTATGATTCTTGACGAATGTATCTTTTCTTTTATGTATACTGAGAGTGTATGCACCAAGACAAATTCCTTGTGTGTCCAATCACACTTGGCCAATAAAGAATTCTATTCTATTCTATTCTATTCTATTCTATTCTATTCTATTCTATTCTGTTCTGTTCTGTTCTGTTCTGTTCTGTTCTGTTCTGTTCTGTTCTATTCTATTCTATTCTATTCTATTCTATTCTATTCTATTCTATTCTATTCTATTCTATTCTTGATGCTCACTAAGCTTAGTTATTGCTTGCTGATCAGTTATTGCTGATAATGTTACCTAGTCAAGCAAGCAAAACCAGACAATACAAGGATTCCACATATCAATGTGTCCAAATTTAATCTGGTTTAGATTTAACATTTATAATAACTAGCTATCAATTCTCTGAAAGCCTATATTTGAAACACTGTGGCCACTTCATTTTTTTTTCTGCTGCATAATATTGACATGTTCAGATTTTGTATTCTATCTAAGCTTTTCACCTTTTTGACCCATCTCTTGGCACCACTATTTATCGAAATGACTCTTGATTTTTACCCCATCTATCATGCATAGAATTCCTAAACTGCACATTTTTGCCAACGTTTCATTAAGGTTTTGTTCTCCTAGATTTTTTAAAATCAATTTTGACTCTATACCTAGTTTTCATATCTGCTGGCCTGCTTATTTACTAATGAGATACTACAATAGACTTTTCCATATTTGTCTGTCAACAGCTTTTCAAACATTATGTGATGTTTTTTATCTGCGTCATTATTGTAAGCTGCAAGAAATCTCAAAACTGGCTTTTATCTCAGAGGGCTGTAAATGTCCTATACACCTGCGATCAATGGCATAATAGAAACACGTTCATTGAGAATATTTTCATCCCATGAAAGTCATTTTCTTTTTTTACTTTAATCAAAGAAATCTACTTTTATGTGAAAGATGCAAAAGCTCTTGGTGTTCAGAAGATGTAAGACATTAGAATTTACAGTATTGTATGGTTATATATAAGCATCATCTAAGAAAAAGAATGTCTCAATTTTGGTTTTATGGGAACTGTTTCTAAATGCAAGATACCACAATGCCCAAATTGAGGCAAAATAAACAATTTAGTCAATCTTAAAGCATTGAATCTACCTCAGGGGACAAAATAGTTTTGTCCTGTTTGATAACCATAAGTAACTAAACTTGGGAAAGGCAAGTTTAGCTTGCCTTTGGAGAATGATGTTATCCTGCATCTCTAGTCCCAGTGCTTTGGGATAAATGTTTTTTTTTTTATTAAAAAGTTTTATTAAATATTACAACAATTTTTCCCCATCCCTCCTCCCCCCTTTCCCTCCTCCACCCACCACCCATCCCCCATCCCCCCTCTCCCTCCAACCCCCCTCCCCCCACCCCGGACTTCCCAGAGCAAATACAGGGTATAACATTTAACAAACATAAACTAAAATATGCTAACTTTCTATAGGCTCTTAATTCCCTCTTGCTTGCTCTGGGATAAATGTTAAAGAATCATCCATTTATCCACAAAATGCAGAATTAGGACAGAGAACACAACTTAAAGGACTGATAGGCCTACCTTTAAATTGATAATTAGTGATCAGTGTTTCTCTGTTTACCCAAACTAACTCAAACTTTTGATATAAATTGTACATGAACAAATGAAGAAACATATTATCTTTTGATTGCAAATTTCTAAATCCAAAAGTAGAATTTATTTTCTTCCTTCCTTCCCTCCCTCCCTCCCTCCCTCGCTGTGCATGTCTACTTATCTAGGTAAATTCCTGATTTATTTTAATGACTAAGTTCAAGTATAATACTAAATTGTGGTTCACAGTTTTCAATATTTAATGTTTTATTATTGCAACAATTTATTTCTATGCCTTCTAGAGAATATGGGATTTATACAATTTTAATTTTTGACATAGGCAAATTGTATACATTAGAACAGTAATGATGCCTGTATGTTATTCTCATTAAAAGTATACATAAAAGAACGTATTAGGATAACTAAAAATACTTGTAATTATCTAGATTTTATACATTTAAGTCAATAGGCCATGTATACGTTCAAGGGATTATTATCCTCAAATGTCTTTCTAACATAAAACATTTTTTCAGTCTCAAACTACAGCCTTCCAACAAACCTTTGTATGACTTTATAGGTGGGGAGTTGGAAAAGAGGGAGGAAAAAAAGGAGATATTTTTGTACAAAACAACCTTTGCTCAGCATGAACTCTAAAATGGAAAGGTAGAGAACAAGATAGCTTTGCAAAAATTACACACACAAAAAAAATTGGAGTAGTTTTCCATGAGTATATTCTAGGTTTGGGCTTTTGATTCTTAACTGGAAATGAAATATGTTCAGAGGTAATATTTAGCCGGTTCGGACCAGTTCAGGCAAACTGGTAGAGGTGACCTGTGGGTGGGCCTGCCCCCGCCCCTCTGCCCAGGCACAACCCATCCTATATCACTGTGTTTTTGATGCTGCATGTATGTATAGATGGCATGTGCGAGCAAATTGTTGTGTTGTTTGACATTGCATGCATGGGTGGATGGCACATGTGAGCAAATTGCCATGTTTTGTGACGCCACATGCATGCACTCACATTTCCGGTATTGGGTGAACCGGTTGCTACAGTATATGAAGCCCACCTCTCAATATGTTCTAGTTGGAATTTTGCCTTGAACTTAGTTCACTAATTCTCTCCTGAAGCTCTCGTCCCCATTTTACAGTTTTTTGGTATATATTTGAAATGGATTACAGCCAGGCATCTCACGCCTTCATTGTTTTTCATTAAAAGATTTGGAACACAGCATTGGTGTGGGATGTTATTTGCGGCTCCCACCAAGCTGTTTTCCTCATTCCAATAGATGTCGCATATGCCTTGGAAAATATTTTGGGAGGACAGACAATATGGAATGGAATGTACAAAAAGAAAGTATAAAATAGCTCCTTACTTTTGATTGTGTAGTTATGACAATGCTGAAAGCAGGTTTTATTCATGCTATTCAACAGTGTCTAATGATGCAACTTTAGAACTTATATTAGAAAATGGGCGTTCCGTAGAAACTCTGATGCAAAAATGGCTTTTTGTGAAAGGATGAAGCACTCTGGACAAATAATGTTTTCCATTCACTCACATTAAGTTGCAGTTTAAATGTTTAATACTATGGTGGCAAGGAAATTCTAGCACATTAAAAGGCAGGGCATTGCATAGAACCTTCAACTAATTCATAATTATGATAACTGCAATATTTCTGTTATCAGGCTATTTTTATGCAACTAAGTAAATAAATTTTAAAAATCAATGTCAATAGAATAACAATAAAATAACAGAGTTGGAAGGGATCTTGGAGGAATTCTAGTCCAATCCCCTACACCACTTCAGACAAATGGTTATCCAACATCTTTTTAAAAACTTCCAGTGTTGGAGCATTCACAACATCTGGAGGCAAGTTGTCCCACTGATTAATTGCTTCTCTCCTTGATTAGTTCCCACCCATTGCTTCTTGTCCTATCCTCAGGTGCTTTGGAGAAAAGCTTGACTCCCTTTTCTTTGTGGCAGCTCCTAAGATATTGGAATACTGCTATCATGTCTCCTCTAGTCCTTCTTTTCATTAAACTAGACATACCCAGTTCCAGCAACCGTTCTTCATATGTTTTATCCTCCAGTCCCCTAATCATCTCTGTTGCTCGTCTCTGCACTCTTTCTAGAGTCTCAACAATGTTTTTCATAAAATTTAGCTGGTGCATTTGTTTAAAAAAAGCCAGCCCAACAGTGTTGACAGGCACTATATTTAAATAATTGTACGTAGTTACAATTATTCAGTTTTGTCTAAACTCTACTCTTTTTGTAAAGCATATAAAAACTTATTGAATATGTGCTGGAGAAAAGCAAGAATTACTTTGTTTTTGAAAACTTGACTTTTTTCCCCCTTCCTGTCAGATACAAGTCTTGGATGCAAAATTATATGTCTTATAGAGGCCATATCCAAAAACAGCAGGATGTCTTCCTCTATACACAAACGTCAGTTTAATAGCTCTGAAAACGGTATTATTGCAGGTGCTTAGTGGCCAAGAATGTATAATTATTTATATCTATGACGCTGGCATGGACAATGCAATATTGCCATTTTTTTTTTTTTTTGTATTGCTGCACACACAGGCACTTCATATCATATGTCTGCAGGCAAGGATAATCTCCAATTCTTATTCTTGCCAATAAAATACAAGAAGCAATTAAGTTGTTCAGCACAAATCAGAAATGTTTTCTTTTGTAAGCATATTCTGCTTTCCTTCCTAATGTGCTTTACAAATTATGGTTTTTAACTATGTTCCGGAATAGTCAAAAATATAATAGGCCAGCATTATAGGTGTACAAATAGAGATACCACTTTCTCAGAAAACATTGCAAAATATTGAAAAAATAGTTCCAAAAATAGCTGGACTTTCTGATTTTTCTTTGAAGACATTTTGCTTCTCATCCAAAAAGCTTCTTCAGCTCTGACTTTGATGGTGGGAACAATCCTTCCATTTCCCACTATCCAGTCAGAGATGAAGAAGCTTCTTGGATGAGAAGTGAAACATCTGCAAAGAAAAACCAGAAGGTCTAACTGCCTCTTGAAAAAGCACATTTGCGACAACTGTGACCTGGATGATTGAAAAGCTCCATAGATATTGAGAAAGTATTTAAAGAATATAACTCACTGCTCCTTAAATAACAGATCAAAAATAGTCAAAACATTTGATACATACGCATAAAAATGTCTCAAACTTCATTTCTTTGATTTGTACCTGTAGTAATTGATGGAAAAGTGCAAATGACTTGAAGTTACTTTGAAACTTGTGGAAGAATACAAAGCAGTTGCATGATTTGGAAGGATTAGGCAAGGATCAGGCAAGGATTTTCCACCTTTTTTAAATTGTTAATATAAATTTTATATGAAATTTTAATTTAAATGTACAGTATATTAAATTTACATTTAAAAAATAGAGAAGGAGAGAGAGAATTCTGTGAGTTGAAATCTATGCAGCTGGAAATATCAAGCCTGTTTGATGATTGAGTGCTAAAATTTATAGCAGCTTTAATGAGCAAAATTAATACCCTCAGATTTACTTAGGTAGCAAGAATAAAAATAAGCAGTTCTGTGGTCAAATTTTCAAAATGTGATCTGGAATTGGCAAGAGACCGCAAAATGGGTTCCAGAGATACATACAACTTGAGGGCCACAATTTCCCCTTCTTAGTCTAGATCTTCATATACATCTTCAAATAACTAGGGTTTTGCTATTAAATATCCTTTACTTTAAGTTAATACCTAGTCATTATCTGAGCCCTCATCAGTTGTTGCATTAACCAATAACATTTATTTTAAAGACTGCAATTAGATGAATTTGACTTTGCTAACTGTTGGGAAATTGGAAAATCATAAGGGTTCAAGATCTACAGCACTGTATTTACCAAAGAAGATAAGCAAAAGAAACAGCTGGTGAAGACTACAACTCAGAGGTGGGTTTCAGCAGGTTCGGACCAGTTCTGGAGAACCGGTAGCAGAAATTTTGAGTAGTTCGGAGAACCGGTAGTAAAAATTCTGACTGGCCCTGCCCCCATCTATTCTCTGCCTCTCAAGTCCCAACTGATTGGGAGGAAATGGGGATTTTGCAGTATCCTTCCCCAGGATTAGGGAGGGAATAGAGATTTTACAGTATCCTTTCCCTGTCACACCCACCAAGCCACACCCACAGAACCGGTAGTAAAAAATTTTGGAAACCCACCACTGCTACAACTCCATTTGTTTGTTTGTTTGTTTGTTTGTATCCTGCCTTGATTATTTTTACAAATAACTCAAAGTGGTGAATAGATACGATACCTGTTCCTCTTCTTATTTTTCCCACAACCATCACCATCTGATGTGGGTTGGGGGTGAGAGATAGTGACTGTCCCAAGCTGGCTTTCATGGCTAAAGGGGCACTTGAATTCATGGTCTTTGGATTTCTAGCCTGATTTTACTACATTTCCAGTCATTTTCTGTGTATCATGGAATGGGTAGACAAGGTGACCAATATTAAGATGAGACCTGGGATATTAGCATTGCAAGAGAAAAGAAGGCAAAAACACTGGCAAACAAGAAACTATTGTAAAAGAGTCAGTCAGCAGGCAGGATCCAGCATGATAAAAGAACAGTGTTTTTGGAAGAGGTTCTGGTGACATTTCATTACTACTAAACTCCAGACAAATGTCCACAATCTCATTGCAACCCAGTTTCCTTGGATGCTGCTATTGTGTCTGTAACCCAATTCATTGGGATTCTAGTGGAGATTGCCTGAACTTTGATATATGAAATTCCTTTTCTGTAGACTGTTTTATTTATTCACTGTCAGTAAACTTAGTTTGTTATACTAATGCAACTTGCTTGCCTGCTGTCTGGTAAAACAGACTGAATTCATCTTGATTTCTTATTTTTGCTTGCTATTCTGCCATAAAATGGGGAAAGTTATAGTTAGAAGATTTTTCAATATATGTTGGTGTGTGTAGTTTTGTTAGCATTTTTTAAGAATATCTAAGCTTGCAAATAGTTTTTTTTAATCAGCGACCAAATGTTGATTTAAATTATTCTTAATCAATTATCTTTCATTCAATAGTGAAAAAAGTAAGGATCTACATTTAGGCAAGAAAAACAATATGCACAGGTACAGTATATGTGCTCAATAGTAGTAACTGTGAGAGGGATCTTGGAGTCCTAGTGGACAACCATTTAAATATGAGCCAGCAGTATGCTGCAGCTGCCAAAAAAAGCCAACACAGTTCTAGGCTGTATAAACAGGGTAGAATGAAGATCTCGTGAAGTGTTAATATACTTTATAATGTCTTGGTAAGGCCACACTTGGAATACCATATCCAATTTTGGACGCCATGACAGGTACGCCTAGGAACACCCACATTACACCAATTGTCCGCGAGCTGCACTGGCTCCCTATTGGTCTCCGGGCACAATTCAAGGTGTTGGTTATTACCTTTAAAGCCCTACATGGCTCAGGGCCAGGCTATCTTCGAGACCACCTCCTACCGCATAGCTCCCAGCAACTGGTAAGATCCCACAGAGTTGGTCTCCTCCGGGTCCCATCAGCTATACAATGCCAGCTGACGGGTCTGCGGGGTAGGGCCTTCTCTGTGGCTGCCCCAGCTCTCTGGAACCAGTTACCTCCTGAGATCCGGACTACTTCCACCCTATTGGCCTTCCGGAAAGTGGTGAAGACCTGGCTTTTCCGGCAATCTTGCGAGATCCAGCCATGAATGCTGTGCATGGGCTTTTAATGTTTTTAAATGTTTTTATAATGTTTTAAAATAATTTTTCTATGTTCGTTGTTCACATTATTTTTGCTGTAAACCGCCCAGCGATAAATTAAATTAAATTAAATTAAATTAAATTAAATTAAATTAAATTAAATTAAATTAAATTAAATTAAATTAAATTAAATTAAATTAAATTAAATTAAATTAAATTAAATTAAATTAAATTAAATTAAATTCAATTCAATTCAATTCAATTCAATTCAATTATGTAAAAAAAGATGTTGAGATTCTAGAAAGAGTGCCAGAAGAGCAACAAAGATGATTAGGGGACTGGAGGCTAAAACATATAAGGAACTGTTGCTGGAACTGGATATGTCTAGTTTGATGAAAAGAAGGACTAGGGGAGACATGATAGCAGTGTTCCAATATCTCAGGAGCTGCAACAAAGAAGAAGAAGTCAAGCTATTCTCCAAAGCACCTGAGGGTAGAAGCAATGGGTGGAAACTAATCAAGGAGAGAAGCAACTTAGTGCTTAAGGAGAAATTTCTTGACAATTAGAACAATTAATCAGTGGAACAACTTGCCTCCAGAAGTTGTGAATGCTCCAACACTGGAAGTTTTTAAGAAGAGATTGGATAACCATTTGTCTGAATTGGTATAGGGTTTCCTGCCTAAGCAGGGGGTTGGACTAGAATGTTCTTTCCAACTCTGTTACTCTATTCTATTCTTAATAATTAAACAAAAAATGAGTGAGATGACCTATGAACTGGACTCTTTGTGATCGATACCTAAAAGTCCTCAACTGGCTTTTCAGTTGAGGTTTCCAATCCCATGCACATATCTGTTCAATTGATCTCAAATTGTATTTTCAAAGTATTCCATAAAAAATAAGCCAAAGGTTTAATAGGTATTCAAATATTGGTAGCTGATTACTTGAGCATATAAACACTGGAAACCCACACTAATCTAAACAATAGTGCTCACAAATAGCTGGCCAGCTTTAGGTAACTGACTTAATTACAGAGTGACTCCTATTAAAAGATAACTAGAATTTAGAAAATTACAATGAGAATTTTCTTTATCAGAAAGAAGTTCTTAGTTCTTCAGATACAGAAGTGTTTCCACTTTTCAAAGTGTCATTAAGCTACTGGAGCTACTGCAGTAAAAAAAAAAAGCAGAGAGGAAAAAATAAGCAAAATTGCTAATTTTGAATGGGTAATATTCTTTATTCTTTATTGGCCAAGTGTGATTGGGCACACAAGGAATTTGTCTTGGTGCATACGCTCTCGGTGTACATAAAAGAAAAGATACATTCGTTAATGTATCTTTTTTCGTTAATGTAATCATAAGGAGCAACATTTAATGATAGTCATAGAGAAATGTTGTCATCATCATCAATCATTCAATGAATTTCTGGAAGAGAGAGAGTTAATACTAGGCCTTCACAGTTATCTGTCAAGACTTCACCCACCCATCTACCTACCTACCTTTTATATATTCTTTGGCTTCACCAAGTAGTTTTTTGACCTGCCCACTTAATGCTAATCACAACAGTAAAGAATGTAGTTTAACGCTACTGTATATCTATAGCAGATATATGGATATTGAAGGCTTTCTATTACTGACAAGATGCTTTTATTCGTGGCATAATGAAAGGAGCGTAGGAGAGCTTAGTATACTGATTTCCAGGTCTTTGGATAATGTGTGCAATTCTAACTATTTACCAGTTTCTGAAGAGGATGATTTTAAACTATGAAATAACAGTATTTGCATTTAAATTATATATACTGTATATACTATACATTTATATACTATAAATTCAACCCTGACTGCTCTTTAGAAGGCCAGATCCTGAAGATGAAACTCAAATACTTTGGCCACCTAATGAAAAGGAAGGACTCACTGGAGAAGAGCCTAATTCTGGGAAAGATTGAAGGCAAACGAAGAAGGGGGCGGCAGAGAACGAGGTGGCTGGATGGAGTCACTGAAGCAGTAGGCATGAGCGTAAATAGATTCCAGGGGACGTTAGAAGACAGGAAGGCCTGGAGGAACGTTGTCCATGGGGTCGCAATCGGTCGGAAATGACTTTGCAACTAATAACAAACTATAAATTATGAATTATTATCTATTACTAATTCATACTCTGACTTTAATTTCTAAATTGAATGTTTCGCTGTATTTTTCATTAGTTTTGCATTCAGGATTTTAAATATATATATTGCCAGTACCCTTATTCAGATTGAGAACCTTGATTTAACTACTCCACTTGGTCTCCACCAGAATGTATAATCTAAGATTTCAGAGACAGATATAGTTTCCAAAACACTTTAGGTGTAGGTCCTATATATCTTCAAATATTGGACTGGATTTATATATTATTGTATAGATATATGTGCTGTTGAATTCTTCAAAACTCATGGTTTACAATAAGATGAGTAATAAAACATCAATGCTAAATAGTGTAATTAAAATATCCAAGGTATATAGAATTGAAATTAAAATTTAGTTTATGCTTTTCAGTTCTGCAGTATATTCATTTAATTTTTTTTTCTTATAGTTGCTTATTCAATTGCTAATTTTTTCTAGTTTTCCCAATGTATTGTTAATGATTCAAATAATTATGGAATTTATGCCTTTAGCAAATGCAAGGATTTAATGATTGTGTTTTGCTGTTTTACTTTCTTTCACTCTACGATACAGAGTCAACTTGTTAGAATAACAATTATAGAGACTTGGCACATCTCTTGCAGTATATCAAAGCTGCTATGTTAGTATCTTCACACTTTGATGTCTGTTTCCCTTTTTTGTTATCTTGCATCCTTAATATAATCAAGTAATTATCCCTGTATTTGTTGGCCTTTTAGTATATGCACATGCTCACACTGTTCTTTTGCATCACTCTATACCACAACACTCTATAAAGAATTACGTAACCTTGGGGGATCTTACTCCTTCATTGTTTGCATACAGAAGTGTATGAAATGTAACTGGCTAGCTTTAAAAGTTGGATGCTCTTCAGTTATTGTTCATAGGAGATTTTCATCCCAGTGGTATACAATAGTGATGGCTAACCTTTTTGCCATTGTGTGCCAGGAGTGGGAAGAACATAGGGGAGGGTCGTGCATGTGTATGCCCACAACCAAAGTTTTATTTACCATCACCCCCCATGCATGCATGCGTGATACCCCCATGCACCCCCCCCCCACTCCTGGCGTGTGTGTAGCCAGGTAGACCCATTTTTCTTTCTCCTCAGGCTCCAGAGCCTTTCTAGGAGTCTGGGGAGGGCAAAAATGGCCTTCCTCAGCCCGCCGGAGGCTTCTTTGCCAACCTCCAGTGGGACCGGAAGGCCCATTTTTCTCTCTCCCCAGCTCTCTCCAGAGCCTTTCTAAGAGTCTGGGGAGACGAAAACAGCCTTTCCCACCTACCCAGAGGTCCTCCGGAGGCTGGAAGTGGTCCATTTGCCAACTTCCAGTGGGCCCAGAAGGCCCGAAAATCAGCTGGCCAGCACACACATGTGGCCGGAGCTGAGTTCCCATGACCACAAATATGGCTACGTGTTCCACCTGTTCGCCATCACGGGCATACAACATTAAAATACCCATAGTAAACTGTATGATGAACATCCAAAATAGACAAAATAACATAACATAGCCACAAAAACTTTGTAAGAAATAAATTAGTAATTGTAGTTCAAATGAGACTTAAATGATATCAACTAATCCCATTTTAAGAGATACAAGTCAATTAACTAACAATGATTTCTTAGAATAAAGTAGTCTTCACAGATTTCCAGAAGGCCATCACTATGGGCGTAATCCAGTGTTCAAGTGGGACAACCATGAAGAAGCATTATCTTCTTGCTTCAGTAGCCCTAAAGTTATAAATGTTTCAAGAAGCTCCCCTCCACTGAACATACTGGACAGGTCTGGCCCCAGAAGATTTTGTAATACAATCTTTCCCGTTTGTTCCTGCCAGCAAATGGGCTATAGCATTTTATACAATATTCTGCACATGGAGTTAAGGGCATGAGTCATGTTGCAAGGTCCTTACACCAAGTAGCAAAGTTGTTACCCAAGCTGGAGCTGGGAGAAAACTCTTCAGATCACAACCTCTACTTGAGCAAGAGTCTACTCATTGAGCATTTCTATTAGCATAGTGGCTTCTGCCTGAGGGACAAGGCTAGATCTGACTGAAGTTGAGAAATCCAACATTCCACTTTACCTCTTTTGTCCCATTCATATATAAAGACTCTCCGGAAACCAGGACAAAATTTCTCTGATTTTGCCAATATGGTACTGAGTCTTTCAATCATTGGTGAAATCCAATTTTTTTTTACTACCAGTTCTGTGGGCGTGGCTTGGTGGGTGTGGCAGGGAAAGGATACTGCAAAATCTCCATTCCCACCCTACTCCAGGGAAAGGATGCTGCAAAATCCCCATTCCCTCCCCACTCCTGGGGGAAGGACATTGCAAAATCTGCATTCCCACCCCACTCTGAGGCCAGCCAGAGGTGGTATTTGCCAGTTTTCTGAACTACTCAAAATTTCCGCTGCTGGTTCTCCAAACTGCTCAAAATTTCCACTACTGGTCTCCAGAACCTGTCAGAACCTGCTGGATTTCACCCCTGCTTTCAATGATTAACACCCACAGGCAGTCAGAAAGTATCTTATCATTGACAATATCACAATTCAACAATTAATCTGAAACAAAAGGACAGAACTATCACTCCCCCACTTTTTTAAAAACTCATGCCTAGGGATTCAATCTCAATCCTGCTGAAAATGTTTCAGTTAATTCAGAGTACTTTGAAACTGACTTCATGAAGAAAAGGCTGGAGACTGAGTAGCAGTTGTTAAAACTGCCTCCTTAAGGAAGGATTGCAGGACAGCTTCCTTCAAAACTGCAAGCACTATGTCTTCCTTCAGGGTGGAACTGAAGCATTGACCATCTTCTAGATTCCACTAATTATGTTCCTTCCTGCCCCAGAAGGAATCCAGTGTGATACAGATCAAGTCCATATGCAGCAATGGATATGCTAGATCAGAGGTGTCAAACTCTATTTCATTGAGGGCCGCATCAGGGCTATGGTTGACCTCAGGGGGCTGGGCGGGCATGGCCAACTGGGTGGGTGTGGCTGACTGGGTGGGCATGGCCACCTTGATGCCAATCCCCAAACTGCTGGCATGTTTCCTCTTCGCATTGGGTTGACCGGGTTGAAGTAAAGTGGAATGGAATGGCCCCTTACATTTTCCAGGATGACCCTGCGGGCCAGATCCGACCACATCGTGGGCACCCCTGTGCTAGATAGTTCCCTATCTATGTAAGTCAAGTTTACAGGTCTTATATAGAAAAGAGAGTGAAATTCTCAGACATTTTATAGGGTAATTTTTGAGTGGAACCTTCAGGAAAACCAGAACAAGGAATAGATCAGGCATATGCAACCAGAAAAGGTTGCATATGTCCAATCCATTTTAACAAGCACTAGTTCTCCTATCCTCAGGAAGACTTTTTTCCCTTTTTGTAGAAACTGTAGGAGCTGTCTGATGCACATTTTATATACCTAGCATGAATTATGAAATTGAGTTGTCATCCTTCTTTATCCAAGACTGGAAAAACAAAAATGTTATAAGACCTGCAAAACAAGGGAAATTTATTCTTTCCTCCATTTAAATATCATTTGCAGGTCTTTTTCTTCAGTCAGCTTAAATGAAAAGTTGGCTAGCCACATCTAAATGATATTTATATATCCCATTATTTTCTTAAGAGGTGTGTTCAGACTTCAGAGGTGGGTTTCAGCAGGTTCTGACCAGTTCTGGAGAAACGGTAGCGGAAATTTTGAGTAGTTTGGAGAACCGGTAAATACTACTACTGACTGGCCCCACCCCTATCTATTCTCTGCCTCCCAAGACCAAGTTGATCAGAAGGAAATGGAGATTTTGCAGTAACCTTTCCCTGGAGTGGGGAAGGAATAGAGATTTTACAGTATCCTTCCCCTGCCAAGCCATGCTCACCAAGCCATGCCCACAGAACCGGTAATAAAAATTCTTGACACATGTGTGTTGTTTTGCTTTTGCCCAAGGCACTCATTAAATTATTTCATCATTTCAAGTCTTTGTGTATAGTATGAAAATTATAAGTGAAAATGTGGGGACGTGAGGGGGAGGGGAATGGTTGTTCTCCAATTCTGGGCTATCCAATTAATTTCTGGATCATTCAAAGATTGCCATGCTTAGAGGAAGATTATGAACCAAGACTCAAAAAAGTAAGCCTTTCAAAATGTAAGGGTGTGGCCTAGTGTGGGAAGAGATTAATTATGATCCCAATGAATGACAGTGGACAGCAAGGTATTGTAGCTCAGCCTTGTAGAATGAATGCAAATTGTATTTCAGATTTCAAATGGGAAAGCATATGTCCTGACCTAGGCTTCCTTAGAAAGTATAAAACACAATCTTAGTCCTGCAAAACCTCTTTTATTTATACAAATGTAAATTACTTTCATTTACTGTCCACAAGGCTTGATAAACAGTCTTTCAGAGGAAGGTTATCAACACCCTATCTCACATGGAACATGGAACGCTGCCAGAGAGCTAATTTCCAGATGCAGGGCAAGGCCAAACTTGACACAGAGTCATAAACAAAACTTTCAAATCTTGAATTGGCCAGATGAACTAATTGCTTCCTGCAAAAGCTCACATCCCTTTCGCTCTTCTTTTATGTCTTATGGGATGGGCCAATCATCTCCAAGCCTTACTCCCAAGTCGACCCTGTTTTCTGGCAGCTCTGTGCATGCTCCTGGTGTTCTTCTACCTTGCTGCTGTCAGACTCAGGAGGCTGCACATAACTATCAGATGGCCTTGGCCCAGTGGTGGGTTCTTCCTGGTTTGGTCCGGTTCGGCCAAGCCAGTAGCGGTGACGATATGATGTCACCGAACCAGTTCTCTCCCCCCACGTTATTCTTACCTTTTATTTGGTCCCACCCCCAATCTATTGCTGCCTTCTGAGTCCCAGCTGATGACTAGAGGGAAAAAACTGTTTAAACTCTTGCCGCGGGGCTTCAAAGGGCCATCCTACAGCTGATTAGTGTTAAAAGCAAACAAATGAGTCAGGTCGTAAGTGCGAGGACTGGTCATAAGTGCGAGGACCTTCCAGAAATGACTCTGACCAGTTAGCCATGCCCACCTAGTCACATGACCTCCAAGCCACACCCACAAAATAAGCCACGCCCACAGAACCGGTAGTAAAAAAATTTAGAACCCACCCCTGCCTTGGCCCCCTCTCTGCCTCCGATGCAGAGCTCTCATCCGAGCTTTCTCCAGCCCCCAAGACTGGCCCAAGTTCCTCTTCAACCTCCTCACTGTCTGACTCTGCTGCCAGCTCTGCTGGCCACCGGCGGGCCACAACAGCATAAAAGACTAAGGACAGCTCTAATTTGTAATTTGTACAGTTTAAAGCTTCATAGCATTAAGTGCCCATTAAATCCCTCTTTTATATACTTCTTAATACATGTCTATAATACGAATAAAATATCATTTTAATAAACTCCATACCAAATAGTTTTAATTAAAAAGATTTGCAAATACACAGAGCTTGCCTGGCATTGAAAAGTATCTTAAGGCTGATGTGTGACAATAGTTCACCTATATTGTACTATATTTAATGATATGAGAAACATCAGTGTATGTAAATATCCTTATTTATTGGGATAATTTATTTAAGTGGAGATATAGATCCTGGATTAAAGTATCCAAGAATTCATTGAAATATTTGAAGCTTAGTTTATCAGTGTGAAATGGAATTATAGACTTTATTTATCACTGAAATGGCTTGAGACAATATTATCACTAACTTCCTTTTTTAAGAAGCCCAGCCAGCTGCAACACCTATTTAAAATGACTTTTAAAAAAAACTGTGTTTGTTTCTTTTTATCAAATATTTCATTAAAACCAAGAACCCTAACATGATGATTACTTGTTAGGGTTCATGATTACTTGTACTTAAAGTTCCCGTCTCTGTGAAGTCCAAGGTTGCAAATCCTTTAGCTTCCACCACAACCTTTTGAAAGAGAAAATTACCTCAACACAAATTAAGAATTTATCTGACTTATCTTGTATCTGGCAGTACTACTCTTCAAATAAATGTCTGAATAGCCACAATCTCTCATCACTTCTATTTTTGAGTATTTTTAAAATCTATTTTAATAAATCTCTTCTGCCTGGGATTGGAGGATGATCTGTAGTTTCCTAGTAAGAAATCCACTTAACTTAGATCCTTTCAATAGTGTCAGTCAGTGAGCCTCTAAATAGGTAAGTTTATTTCTGATAGCAAAGCTATATTACCCCTTTCTCAAAGAAGCTTAATGTTGCATTGATGGGATGAATCCTGTTGTGTTTATGTAATCTCTAAATTATATCATTTTTTCCTTCATGGGACTTTCAGCTCACCTTGTTTCTTATTCACACTTTATCCACTAACAGAGAAAAATTGAAGGCTCATCACTGTGTCCAATCTCACTCTTCATTTTTGCTTTTATTTCACTTTATTTTTTGTTAAACTAGTTTTCAAGATTAATATTTTGCTGCTGTGTTCAAATCCTTACTTGCCAATTTTGTTAGTCAACAAATAGTTTTATTATTTGCACCCCTTTTTATTCTATTTTACACTTCAACTGACCAAGTTATTCAGATACTGATAATAATAATTTATTAAATTTAGATGCTGCCCAACTCTCAGGGACTTTGGTCGGTCTACAAATAAAACATTAAACACAAGAAAAGTAAGAGAAAAATTAAAGGAAAAGATGGCAAAATGAAATAAAACTTCCCACACAAACTACATTTGTCCAAATATAGACTTTTCCTTCTTAGTGGCAGAAATCTTTCTCTGTACTGACAGTTTAAAAGCATTTTTGCAAGTATAAGAAAGAATATTTTGAATTTATTTTCCATAATTAATAGAAATGAGGGCGACTGTGAGTTCTGGAAACATAACCAAATATATCTGCCTATTTCCATTTGCCTTATGTCAAAAGATATACATTGTATAGCTTTTACTTAATTTATCTTCCAGTCAAATTAATTCTGATGCCAAATTACAATTGATTTTAAAAGTAATCTGCATGTAACTTTTGATCTCTATGTAGCATCAGAAAGAGCTGTTCAGATCTCTGTTAAAATAACATCAATTACTTGCCTTGCAATAGGATATTATGTCACAAAATTATGCCCTAGTAATGGCAGTAATAAATTGAAGATTCAGCAAAACACAGCCATTAATCAAGAGTATCCATTTTCAAAAAAACATGCCGAAATATTCAAAATAATTATAGATCGGTCTTAAAATAAAATCATGCATAGTGAGCAATACTGCTGATATAGAAATATCCACCTGATTCAATTGCCCATATTATTCAATCTAGATTAGAAAGAATATCTAGCTGATTGATATTGTTGTTAAATATAAAATGAAAATCAGGCTGATACTATAACAATCAACCATCTCAAAAATGATGCCCTCCAGTTTGGTGTGGACACAGCAAAGCAATTCTGTAATTGTAGTCCATTAAAAAAAGAGTAACAACTTTGGAAGGTTGTTGTTGTTAGTTGCGAAGTTGTGTCGACCCATTGCGACCCCATGGACAACGTTCCTCCAGGCCTTCCTGTCCTCTACCATCCTCTGGAGTCCATTTAAGCTCACACCTACAGCTTCAGTGACTCCATCCAGCCACTTCATTTTCTGCCATCCCCTTCTTCTTTTGCCCTCAATCGTTCCCAGCATTAGGCTCTTCTCCAAGAGTCCTTCCTTCTCATTAGGTGGCCAAAGTATTTGAGTTTCATCTTCAGGATATGGCCTTCTAAAGAGCAGTCAGGGTTGATCTCCTCTAGGACTGACTGGTTTGATGGCCTTGCAGTCCAAGGGACTCACAGGAGTCTTCTCCAGCACCAGAGTTCAAAGGCACTCTTTGGCACTCAGCCTTTCTTATGGTCCAACTTTCACATCCATACATTGTAACTGGGAAAACCATAGCCTGACTATATTGGAAGGTTATAAGATGGTATTCTCAGTTATAAAATGAATCAGGGAGAAATTCAGAAAGAAGGAATGACTAAAAAACTAATACCATGAAATATATAGTATATTAGGTCATTGCTGATACTTGATTAATAATAACTGGGTTTTAAAATTCTTACTTGATTAGCTTGGGCTGCCTATAATTCTTGAATACTCCTAAATTAGTTCATCTTAAAGTTTCAGTAAAGCAAGCAGTATAGAAATCTATGTTTAACTCTTGTCTAATCAGTAAAAAAGATGCAACAAGTATGAACGACATTCTCTGATAAATGAAATCTGGCAGTAATTGCACTTTTGCAGACAGAAATGATTTGACAAGTTACTTGACAATGAGCTTCTATTTCTTTGAATAACGCCTTTATTGAGAAGGGCATGCTATAGTAAATCCAAATAAACCACAAACCAAGCCATAGACTAGAACTAAGTAAATTGTGAGATCATTCTCCATCCAAATCTAAAACATTCTTTTTTTTTCCGTCATGCTTTTTTTTTTTTTTTAAATTTGATTTATATGCCGCCCTTCTCCGGAGACTCAGGGTGGCTTACAATGCGTTAAGTAATAGCCTTCATACTTTTGTATATTATATACAAAGTCAGCTTATTGCCCCCACAAACTGGGTCCTCATTTCACCTACCTTAGAAAGGATGGAAGGCTGAGTCAACCTTGAGCCTTGGAGAGATTCGAACCAGCAGAAATTGCAGGCAGCTGTGTTAATGACAGGGTGCACTAAACCACTGTACTATCAAGGCTTTTCCTTTTTTAATGTTTTAACTACCGTATTTTTCAGAGTATAAGACACACCTTTTTACCCAAAAAGAGAGGGTGAAAATCTGGGTGTGTCATAGTCTGAATGTAGTGCCACCTAGCCTCTGAAACAGAGGTTTCAGAGGCTGAAAAAAGCCTCTGAAACCTCCGTTTGAGAGGCTGGGAAAAAAGACACAGAGCTCACAACCAACGAACCTGTTGCTAAAGTTCATCTCTGGGAAAAGCTGATTGGAGGTATTCCGGGAGGCCGATCCATACCCAATCAGCTTTTTTCTTATTTTCCTCCCCAAAAACTAAGGTGCTTCTCATACTCCGGTGCATCTTATAGTCCGAAAAATATGATATATGTGTTGTTCTGTAGGAGACTGATATGCCAAAGGTTGGAAGCCATGACCCACCAGGCAGTTTCCAGGAAACCTAAGTCTTTGGGTTCCGGGGGGAGTATGGTTGCAAAGCTGAAACTTAAAGGAATTGATGGAAGGACACCACCAGGAGTGGAACCTGCGGCTTAATTTGACTCAATATGGGAAACCTCACCCGGCCCGGACACGCAAAGGGTTCACAGATTGATAGCTCTTTCTCGATTCTGTGTGTGGTGGTGCATGGTTGTTCTTAGTTGCCCCAGGGGGCATTTGCACAGATTCATCTGGTGTCCCAATTGCGCCCCTACCTGGACTGTGATGACCTCTGCACAGTCACTCATGCACTCGTGACCTCCCGGATCGACTACTGCAATGCTCTCTACATGGGGCTGCCCATGAAGACCACTCTGAGGATTCAGCTGGTGCAGAATGCAGCCGTGTGGGTAGTGATGGGAGTGTCCCGACACTCTTATGTTACACCCCTCCTGCACGAGGAGGTAGCATTGGCTACCAGTTGTTCTCCAGGTGAGATTCAAGGTGCTGGTTATTATCTATAAAGCCCTACATGGCCTAGGTCCGGGGTACCTGACGGACCATCTGCGACCAGCGACAGCTCCCCATCGCCCGGTGCGTTCCCACAGGGAGGGCCTCCTTGGAGTGCCGTCGGCCAGCAGTGTCGTCTGGCGACACCTAGGGAACGGGCTTTCTCTGTGGGCGCACCTACTTTATGGAATCAACTCCCCCTAGAGCTCTGGGTGGCCCCTGACCTGCGCTCTTTCAGCCATGACCTTAAGACATGGTTATTTCGCCAGGCCGGATTGGACTGAAGGGGTTTTAAAGGGCAGTATTAATTGTTATTAACACTTAATATTGATTTTATCTGTTTTTATTGCTGTGAGCCGCCCTGTGTGTTTTCCGGAGAGAGGGCGGTATATAAGCTTAATCAATCAATCAATCAATCAATCAATCAATAGTTGGTGGAGCGATTTGTCTGGTTAATTCCGATAACGAATGAGACTCTGGCATGCTAACTAGATTGAAGCTGAGATTGAAGCTGCAGACGTTTGGTTTATAACTTTTTTGGTTTATAATTCTGGGAGATGGAAGAGAGGAGGCTTCATTATTACTGTGACTCAGAAGTTCTATCATAAATCCTTGCTGTGATTCTTATGAAATACCAATTTTACTAATAATATCAAGGACTGTATTATATATACAGTGTGTATATATATGTCTCCTTAAGTTTTTGCGGGTGTGCATATGCAAAAAATTAAAATCTCGGGTGTTTTCCCACGTCATTATAAATAAGTTGGTTAAAATATTTAAAATCCTGGTTAAAATCCCAGCTTAAAATCTTCTAAAAATCCTTACAGAGCACTCTGCAATGTCCTTTAAAACCTCAGCTAAAATCCTACCAGTGACTTTAAAAGTTTTCCTTAAAGCAACGTTTCGACAGGCTCACACCCTGTCATCTTCAGGCTCTGTTTCATGTAGAAGCTATGGGTTCTCTGTTGCGGGGCCGGAGCTGTCGCTTATCTATATTTGCTGCTGCTGACGTATGCTGGGTAGCCTGCAACTCTGTGTTCTGATTGGAGGACAACAGTTTTTCTTGCTGCTTCCTCCTCCTAGCTGCTTGGCTTCGTGTTACAGGCCCAGCTTTCTCAGAGTCTCTATTATTATCTGTCTGCTGTAGAGTAACGTGACCAGATTTTAACATTGGTAAAGCGGGACAACCACCATTTGTGGGCGTGGCTTGGAGGTCATGTGACTGGGTGGGCGTGGCTAGCTGGTCATGTGACCGGGTGGCCATGACTATGTGTATAGAAAAAAGTCATTTCTGACAGGTCCTCACACTTTTGACTGGTCCTCACACTTATGACCATCCTCACATTTATGCCTGTGCAGCATTCTTAACAACCATGTCACTCATTTCACAACTGCTTCTCTTCACCATGGTGATAAGATAGGGCGTAAAAACGTAAAATGTGAGGACAGTCGTAAGTTTGAGGACTGGTCAAAAGTGCGAGGACCAGTCAAAAATAACTTTTTCAGCCCTCTGAGTAGTCCATATGCACAAAAGGACTACCCAGAGGGCTGAAAAAAGTCATTTCTGACAGGTCCTCGCACTTTTGACTGGTCCTCATACTTATGACCATCCTCACATTTATGCCCATGCAGCATTCTTAACAACCATGTCACTCATTTCACAACTGCTTCTCTTCACCATGATGACAAGATAGGGAAAAAATGTAAAATGTGAGGACATTCATAAGTTCGAGGACTGGTCAAAAGTGTGGGGACCAGACCAGTCAAAAATAACTTTTTCAGCCCTCTGAGTAGTCCATATGCATTAAAGGATACAGCAATAGAGAGGGATGAAGGAAGGGAAGGGAAATTAGAGTAGGAGTGGGGGTAAGAGAGGGAGGAAGAGAGGAGGAGAAGGAGAAAGGAAGAGGAAGTAGGGAGGAGAAGAAGAAGGTGGGGGGAAGAGAAAGTAAGAAGGAAAGAAAAGAGAGGTGGTAGGTTTGAGGAGAAAGATTGCTGTACAAAAAAAAGATGAAAGGGAAGAAAGCCAACCCCAAACAAATATAAAGATATTAAGATAAAGAATGAATTGTTAAACTTTAAAGAATAAAAGAGAACAAATATGAATAAATAGCAATAATTAGAAACACACATACAAACATACAATTTATTTTCTTTGAACAGAGTATTTGGCTAGTTCACAAATTTAAACAGTGTTTAGTCATTTCAATTAAATTTACAATTTCTATATTTCCTTTTTGCCACATTTATTCCTCATCTATTTTTTTAAAAAAACCAATATTACCCTTCATCTTCATCTCTAATCTTAATCAAATTCAATTTTCCCCTTCTATTCTATATTATACCCCTTCCCATTGTCATCTATTTTTATATCCATCTTCACATTGGTTAATTATGTAATTATGTAATACAGTTGTTTAATACAAATTCAACATTTTAATATAAATCAATTAGTTATATAACTATCTTTTTTGTATATTAATCAATATCAACATGAATATTCCAATTATTTCCATGCAATCCAATTTCTTACAAATCAATTAATTATATTTACCAATAATAATAAACCAAATAATTTCCCCCATATATTCCTCCAAACCACAACTTAACCATTTCTGCTTTCAACACAATATACAATTAATAGTATCTCAATTATTACAATTCCCTAGTTAAATAGAGCTTTTTTTCTTTTGTGTTTTAAAATCTTGAACTCTCCTCTTTTGCCCTAAATTTCCCATTGTTTGCAGTTTTGTACCTACCTTTTTTGCTGAGGAAAAAGAAAAAGAAAAAGAAATCTCTCTCTGCCTCATTTTGCCACGTTGGAGCAAAGACCCTGCTTTACTTTCAGTTTTGCTTTTAAAGCATAATTAGGGGGAAAAAATCTCCAGCACTCTGCGGCTAGCAACTACAGAGTCCTGAGCAAAAAGGGCTGAGAGCAAATCAGCTGAGAGTCGGGAAGCCGATGTAATCAACTTGTGCTAATTAACCTATGCTGAAGCTTTTAGGGGCTGTTTTTTCTATTTTTGCAGGCATCGATCTACTCATTTGTTTTCTTTTAACACTGATCAGCTGTAGGGACTCAGGAGGCAGCCAGGAGCAACCCACCACTGCGCCATGGATTCTTTCCAAAAATCGGGACTTTTTTAAAACGCTGCGGGACGCGGGACAAATTGTTCAAAAGCGGGACTGTCCCGCCAAAAGCAGGACGTCTGGTCACCTTACTGTAGAGGGGAAAGGATTCCGGTAGGCATCACAGCACCCTTGATTGTTAGTTGAGATCTCAGCCTATCAACTAACAAGGGTGCTGTGATGCCTATCAGAATCCTTTCCCCTCTACAGCAGACAGATAATAATAGAGAATCTGAGAAAGCTGGGCCTGTAACACGAAGCCAAGCAACTAGGAGGAGAAAGCAGGAAGAAAAACTGTTGTTCTCCAATCAGAACACAGAGTTGCAGGCTACCCAGCATACGTCAGCAGCAGCAAATATAGATAAGCGACAGCTCCGGCCCCGCAACAGAGAACCCATAGCTTCTACATGAAACAGAGCCTGAAGATGACAGGGTGTGAGCCTGTTGAAACGTTGCTTTAAGAAAAACTTTTAAAGTCACTGGTAGGATTTTAGCTGAGGTTTTAAAGGACCTTGCAGAGTGCTCTGTAAGGATTTTTAGAAGATTTTAAGATGGGATTTTAACCAGGATTTTAAATATTTTAACCAACTTATTTATAATGACGTGGGAAAACACCTGAGATTTTAATTTTTTGCATATATATATATATATATATATATATATATATATATATATATATACATACATACATACATACATATATGCAGCCTTAGTTCAGTGAAATCGCAATCCACTAGTGTATGTATGTATGTATGTATGTATGTATGTATGTATGTGTGTGTGTGTGTGTATGTATATATATATATATATATATATATATATATATATATATATATATATATATGCATATTCTTTCTAGCCAGGTTTTACCTACGTAAACTAAACTAAACTAAACTATGTAAACCAAGTTGTTCTGCAGCCCTGGTTCTGCAGCCCTGGTTCTGTGAAATCTCATTCACAAGCTTCTGGGCCTTTTTTTCTGTTGACAAACAGAGCAACACAGAGTTGCAGTTTGTCAACAGAAAAAAAGGCCCAGAAGCTTGTGAATGAGATTTCACAGAACCAGGGCTGCAGAACAACTTAGTTTACGTAGGTAAAACCTGGCTAGAAAGAATATGCATATATATATTCTTATATATATGTATATAAGAATATATATACATATATATAAGAATATATATATATATATGTATATATACAGAAATACATACACACATATATATATATATATGTATACGTATACAGTCTATATCTATCTATCTATCTATCTATCTATCTATCTATCTATCTATCTATATTGTAGATAATTTACAGTACACAATATGTTCTTTGTTATGCTGACTACAAGGAACATAGCTCCATTCCATTTCTCATAATGACAAGAAGAGACATCTGTAAGTATATTTCCCCAAATTTCTATATGTTTTCTTACCGTGTTTCCCCGAAAATAAGACTGTTTTATATTTTTGAACCCTGAAATAAGTGCTTGGCCTTATTTTCAGGGAAGTCTTATTATTTTTGGGTACATGGAGTGAGATAGGGCTCCTCTTGCCAATTTACCTGATTTGCAGCTCTGTCTCTCTAACCCTAACCAGAGGAAATGGCAGGGACCGGCTGCACATGCGTTTAAATATTTTTGGGAAGGGCTTATTTTTGGGGGAGGGGCTTATTTTTGGGAAAACACAGTAGTTTTAGTTGGCTGATGAAGGACTACCAGAGGCTGTCAATAAAGTTTTCACAAGTTACCTTCCTGCTCTCTTTTGATTTATTACCAATTTAACCATTTGCTCCATTAGGATGGACCCTTTCTAAATTTCTTCCTCAGATAATAAAAAAGGCCCCTCAGATCAGGGCCTCTCTTGTCTGTTTCTTAGCCTTGTCCTCCTTTTATCACATTACTACATTTCATTATATCTGGTAAGATTATCTTTGCAAAGGTCTGAGTGTCGGCCCCCTGTCCCCAGTTTAATTCTTTGGTGAGGGGGGAGGGTTGTTGTTGTTTTGGTAATGCTTTTCTAAGCAATAAACTAGGTTCTAATCTGTGGGAAATTGTTTGATTTATCCATTTTAAAAGCTGCCATTATTTTTGCTCTAGCAGATATACAGTCCTAATCATATGTGATTGCCAAGAAATGCAGCCAAGATTTCTCTTATGAGGCCTAAATATGTATCTAAGTTTTCCAAGGATTCTGAAGTAGATAGCAAGTATTTCTGATACCAGGAGAGGATGTAATACCTATTCCTAATACCTTCACAATTCACTTAACATAGTAGCTGACTCTA
Organism: Arizona elegans; assembly: GCA_022577455.1. NCBI lineage: Eukaryota > Metazoa > Chordata > Lepidosauria > Squamata > Colubridae > Arizona > Arizona elegans. The sequence goes on from JAKOOJ010000009.1 coordinate 65,175,492, forward strand.
GCTCCAAAGATGCCCTCATTACTCTAGCATTGATTTGATAGAGTGGACAAAAGATAGAGCCTAGAAAGAATAATCAAGCCCAATTCTAAATGTGAATATTCAAGTAATAAAGGTAAAGGTAAAGGTTCCCCTCGCACATATGTGCTAGTAGTTCCCGACTCTAGGGGGTGGTGCCAGTGATGGGATTCAGCCAGTTCGCACCACTTCAGGAGAACCGGTTGTTAACTTCCTGAGCAGTTTGGCAAACTGGTCATTGGAAGAAATCATTAGGGCAGAGAACCGGTTGTTAAATTACTTGAATCCCACTACTGGGTGGTGCTCATCTCCGTTTCAAAGCCGAAGAGCCAGTGCTGTCCGAAGACTTCTCCATGGTCATGTGGCCAGCATGACTAAACTCCAAAGGCGCATGGAACGCTGTTCCCTTCCCACCAAAGGTGGTCCCTATTTTTCTACTTGCATTTTTAATGTGCTTTTGAACTGCTAGGTTGGCAGAAGCTGGGACAAGTAACGGGAGTTCACCCCATTACGCAGCACTAGGGATTTGAACCGCTGAACTGCAGACCTTTTGATCAACAAGCTCAGTGTCTTAGTCACTGAGCCACTGCATCCCTCATTTAAGTAATATTGAATGTTAATAAGTAATATGTAATATCTTTCATAAATAACATAGGAAATAAATATTGTGATATTAGCACAAAGTTGTCTGAACTTTCATACAAACAATTGAGGCAGCAATCTAAATGGAAAGATGGGTGTATTAAAAGGTTTTGATGTTTCAGACTTACTTCCTACAAAACAATGAAGAAAATGTGAGAGAAAATACTTCTCGCTCAGTTCATAAGACTATATTTAGACTTCAGACGAGCATATGGGGAGCCAACCATCTCTCATGAAAGCAAAAAGCAGCACAACAGAGATTAAGGTTACCTTGGAAACGAGAGCAATGGAGAAAAATCAAAAATCCTGAAACAATTTCTGCCTCTTACCTACTTTGGTAACACAGACAGGTAAGGCTGGATCTGATATAATATCTCAGACACATGCAATTTATGGCCACCTAACAGAATAGAGTTCACTGGCAAGAATGGGATTCTATTTTGTTCATTTTTGAACCAAAAGGTTCACAATTGTATTTATAAATGGATATATTAAAAAAAAAACAGTAGTCTGAGGAAAAAATGAGATTGACAATCAACAGATTCTTAATCTATCTGAATTTTTCCCTTAAAAGTTTTAGGACACTTTTGATCATACCAACAATTTAATATTTTCTTTTTTTACTTATTGTCAAAAAATGTAATGTAAGTTCAAAGGATCTCATAAATTGCTATATGATTTTGTTGTTGTGTCACTGTAATTGGACGTGCAATCTATACCTTAATCTAGGATATTGTGACAGGTGGGAAGAGAGTCTAACAATTTCCCTGGTATAGTCCCTTAATTAGAATGCAACTCTATATGACAGTGATGGCTAAGCTTTTTCTCTTTGGGTGCCAAAAGCATGCGCGCAACAGCAAGTATACGTGCTGGCACCCATAATGTAATGATCCACAGACACACAGCCCCATGCATGCGCACATGACCCCATGACCCCCGCCGCCCCCACGCATGTATGTGAGGGTTGGGATTCAAAAATTTTAGCAACCTGCACCCCAGTGAGAGGGAGACATTTTCACCATTCCCAGGCTCTGGAGGCTTTCCTCAAGCCTCCAGGAGGTCAAAAACAGCCTCCCCCGGGCTCTGGAGGCCCTCCAGAGGTCAGAAATGGGCTCATTTCTGGACTTCCAGAACTTCTGGGAGGACTGGGTTTCACCCTCTCCAGGCTCCGGAGGCTTTCCCCAAGCCTCTAGGAGGGCAAAAACGGCCTCCCTCGGGCTCTGGATGCCCTCCAGAGGTCAGAAACAGGCCTATTTCTGCACTTCTGCAATGTGCATGCCGCTCTCCCCCGCTCCCCTCATGCATGGACGTGTGACCCCAATCCGTGCACACTCATCTCCCACATGTGCCCAGCCCCCTGCCCATCCCGAAAATCAGCTAACCGGTGGGAGGCACGCATGCGCGCATGCGCAGTAGACATGAGCTGGATGACAGCTTGCGTGTCCGCAGAGAGGGGCATACCAAAGGTTCGCCATCTTGGCTATAGGGTAAACATCCCTATTTATTTATGTAAACATGGATCAACTTTATAAAAAAAAGCCATACATTTACATCACAACATAAACTGCTTTAAATCAGGGTATTGTGCACAATATTACCAGAAGTATTTTCCAAAACACTAAGGCTGATTCATCTTTTATGTTAGTATTTTTCATTTAAGAGAACTCCACTCATCCATTATAAAACAGTAATGGATTTAAAAATCAAACATTTTTGCAAGCATTCCTCTAATTCATAAGATAGATAGATAATTTTTTGTTGCAATATTTTCAGGATCAGACTCAATAATTAAAGTAAGAATAGTATGTTTAAATAAAGCTCTGTTTAATCACAGATGGCATTCTATATTCACTGAATATTCACAAATAGAAGCACTGAAAAATGGCATACAGCTCCTTATATATACAAGGGGAGGAGCTAGATATGGGAGTGGTTAGACATACATACATTAAGCAATGGAAATAAGTTAACTCTTGATATACTGTACAGATACTATTTACATGATGGAGAATAAAGCATTTACTTGTGACATTTTTTTTATTGATTTGCTTCCTATGCTATCCTCTAAACTTATATTTTCACATATTTTAATATTCTTATCTATTCCTTGTTTATATATAAATATTTGCTTTGTCTGCTCAGATAATTGTGTTCATCTTGTGTCAGAATTTATATTTAGTCCCCTGAGGGCCTATTGTTTACAAAGTTCAAAACCCTGGGCAAACAGCAATTTACTAGAGCAGAATTAGTAATATCTTACATTTACAGATACAAATAGCCATGTAATTATTTTCTGAATTAAGAATTTGCCATACTATCTCAGACTCATTACATGGATTTTTTTTCCTTAGTCAAATTATATTTGAATTGTTGTATGCAAAATGATACATTAACTAACAGAAAATTCATTTTTTCTTGATATTAGTGAAGGAACAATTTCACATAATATATTGTCAAAGAGTTGAGAGTCCATGTCATATATTTGCTGAAAACGTTTGAATTGTTTTCATGATTTTGTAGAAAGGTTCCCCTTCCTCAGATTAAAATATTCTTTATTCTTAATATTAAAAAGAGGCAGGATAGAATACTTCCCCTAAAAGAGAAGAGGAGAAAAATCTGATTAAAGGCAGGAAGCAGCCCCAGTCTCCTGCCATAGGAAAACAGCTCAAGCAGAAGATTGAAGAGGCTGGTCTTTTGGAATGGAGATTTTGTATCCATTCAGAAAGATTGGGCCAATCTATTCATAAGCAAAGAGACTCCAAAGAAGCAATACAATTAGGGAAGCCAAAGCTGACAAGTTTAGCTCAATCAAAGACCTAGGATTTGCATTTCCCCTTTTCCATGTAAAGACAGCCATGACCCCTATTTGACCCCATAGGAATCTAGCAACAGCCATTAAAATATTAAAGGACAAATTATTGCACAGGAACAGGAATCTCAATCACAAACCCTCAAAGAATGTATAAAAGCCCACCTATCTCAAGCCCAGCCACCCCAGAAACATGCTGCTGTCACTGAAGTTTCTGGCTAAATAAACAAAACCTTCTTTCCTGCAGCCAGGCTCCATTTTGTTCCCAGAGTCTTTCTTCCCGCTTGGAACTGGACTGGATTTTTCTCCCAACAATATAAAACAGTTAAATCTGATTAACCATGAATAAGGCACTATAAATATGCTCAAGGCTTGCCCCCCCACCCCCAACTCAAATAGAACCTGAAACAGAATTAATCCTAGAATTAGGTGGAAGTAATGTTTGGCTTGTTGGGCTCAGATTCATGTAGGGCTGAATATATGAAGTTACTCTAGACCAGCGGTTCTCAACCTGGGGGTCGCGACCCCTTTGGGAGTCGAACGGCCATTTCACGGGGGTCGCCAAAGCCCTCTCTCACCCCCCCTCCCCATGCCTTCACTCACCCTCTGCCTCTGCTGGATCGCCCGGTCGCCGTTCGCTTACCCCGCCCACTCCCAATCTATTGCTGCTCCGGAGTCCCAGCTGATGGCTAGAGGGGGAAAAAAAACTTTAAATTCTTGCCGCGGGGCTTCAAAGAGCCGCCCTACTCTCAACTGTTTTGCGGAGGGCTCTGTTGCTAGCTAGATGCAAAGAGGTAAATTCCTGGAGCAAATTTTCCCCCTAGCTATGCTGAAAAAGCAAAATTTAAAGTAAGCAGGGTCTTGGCTGCAACGTGACAAAATGAGGCAGAGAGATTTCTTTTTCTTTTTCCTCACCAAAAAGGTAGGAACAAAACTGCAAACAATGGGAAATTTAGGGCAAAAGAGGAGGTTCAAGATTTTAAAACACAGAAGAAAAAAAGCTCTATTTAACTAGGGAATTGTAATAATTGAGATACTATTAATTGCATATTGTGTTGAAAGCAGAAATGGTTAAGTTGTGGTTTGGAGGAATATGGGGGGAAATTATTTGGTTTATTATTATTGGTAAATATAATTAATTGATTTGTAAGAAATTGGATTGCATGGAAGTAATTGGAATATTCATGTTCATATTGATTAATATACAAAAAAGGTAGTTATATAACTAATTTTGATTTATATTAAAATGTTGAATTTGTATTAAACAACTGTATTATATAATTAACCAATGTGAGGATGGATATAAAAATAGATGACAATGGGAAGGGGTATAATATAGAATAGAAGGGAAAAATTGAATTTGATTAAGATAGAGATGAGGATGAAGGGTAATATTGGTTTTTTAAAAAAATAGATGAGGAATAAATATGGTAAAAAGGAAATATAAAAATTGTAAATTTAATTGAAATGACTAAATACTGTGTTGGAAGAAATATCCTTCTGGGTTCTGCTCCAAGTGGGGAAAAAGACACTGGAAACATGGAGACTGCTTGGAAAGATGGTTTAATGGTGGACAGGATCACATGGCTTGATGGGGCCCATTGTGTTAGTTTCTGTTGCTGTTGTGTTGCAAATGTCCTTTGACAAAGGATTGAGTTTCTGCCTCTGGCCCATTAACAAAGGGTGGGGGGCAGGAAGGTGGGAGTTGCTTTGTCTGTAAAATATGCTTCTCCATTTCTCATACAGGAAAATATAATATTCTGCCTTTTTAATATTTCCCAAAATATTTCATTCTTCTAGGAAAGGGGTGGGTGCTAACCTCCTACAACTGTTTAAATTTGTGGACCGGCCAAATACTCTGTTCAAAGAAAATACGTTGTATGTTTGTATGTGTGTTTCTAATTATTGCTATTTATTGCTATTTGTTCTCTTTTATTCTTTAAAATTTAACAATTCATTCTTTATCTTAATATCTTAATATTTGTTTGGGGTTGGCTTTCTTCCCTTTCATCTTTTTTATTGTACAGCAATCTTTCTCCTCAAACCTACCACCTCTGTCTTTTCTTTCTTTCTTACTTTCTCTTCCCCCCATCTTCTTCTTCTCCCTACTTCCTCTTTCTCTTTCTCCTCCTCTCTTCCTCCCTCTCTTACCTTCACTCCTACTCTAATTTCCCTTCCCTTCCTTCATCCCTCTCTATTGCTGTATCCTTTTATGCATATGGACTACTCAGAGGGCTGAAAAGGTTATTTTTGACTGGTCCTCGCACTTTTGACCAGTCCTTGAACTTACGACTGTCCTCACAATTTACATTTTTGCCCTATCTTGTCACCATGGTGAAGAGAAGCAGTTGTGAAATGAGTGACACGGTTGTTAAGAATGGTACAATGGGCATAAATAATGATAACTGCGAAGACCGGTCAAAAGTGCGAGGACCTGTCAGAAATCACATTTTTCAGCCCTCTGGGTAGTCCTTTTGTGCACAGGGACTACTCAGAGGGCTGAAAAAGTTATTTTTGACTGGTCCTCACACTTTTGACCAGTCCTCGAATTTACGACTGTCCTCACATTTTACGTTTTTTGCCCTATCTTATACCATGTTGAAGAGAAGCAGTTGTGAAATGAGTGACATGGTTGTTAAGAATGCTGCACAGGCATAAATGTGAGGATGGTCATAAGTGTGAGGACCAGTCAAAAGTGCGAGGACCTGTCAGAAATGACTTTTTTCAGCCCTCTGAGTAGTCCCTATACACATAGCCATGGCCACTCGGTCACATGACCAGCTAGCCACGCCCACTCAGTCACATGACCTCCAAGCCACGCCCACAAAATAAGCCACACCCACAGAACCGGTAGTAAAAAAAATTAGAACCCACCCCTGGTTGGGGGTCACCACAACATGAGGAACTGTATTAAAGGGTCGCTGCATTAGGAAGGTTGAGAACCACTGCTCTAGACTGTTCTTTATTTGTGCAATTTATCTCCTGCTTAATTCCCACAGACTCCAGACAATTTACAGATAATAAAATTAGAATATTTTAACGGAATAAAATTATATTAAAATTTGAAGAACAAAATTATAACAATGTCAAAATATCTATGAGTGACTGTTGCTTCTTGAGAGAACTGCCTTTTGTTTTGAAAAAGTCAAACACAACTGACCACTAACTGTGAGGATGATATGTGTATATGAATTTTTAGCTGAGGCATGCGGGAGCTGATAGAAGTAGCAGATTAGAAATAGATAATCGTGTCACTACCAAAATCTTTGATTTTCCTCCCAGAGCTTCTCCAAAAAGTACTAAAAATTGTTATTTTTTAAATAATTAAATGCATGACAAATTAATCACAATAACTATTAAACTATTAAGGTTTATTGTTTTAAATGAAATTTAATAGTTTTAAAAGTAGCTTTTAAAGTAACTTTAATTTTTACACTAAGTATTTATATCCAACTCACTTTTTTAAAAATACTTTCAGTTGTAAAATAACATACTACCTCCTAATATTAAATAAAATACATGAGCTGTCATTGATTTTATCAACAATCTCAACATTTTTGGCAAATCCAGGGAGTATTTGGAGTTGGGTTTTTTCCTTTGGTCCACCATCTTTTAGTTCAGGTTTCATCCATATTTTGGATGGCAAGTCACTTAAAGCTCAGTACCTTAGCAACGCCCCCACCCCATAAGATTATACATCTAGATATTAGGGAACCTAGTATCTAGGACTACATAAGGACTACAATAACAATTAAAGCTAAATATTAATGAGTAGGAAACATTTCTGGATTGTCTGTATCAAATTTCATTTGGGAAAGTAAATTATCTCCTTTTCTTTATTCCTAGATCGTTTTTATGTTTATTTCTTTGTAAGAAAATAAAGCACACAATAATATGTACAATTCTTTTCAGTGGTGAAAATACACCTAGTCATAAAGTATTGCTTTTAAATTGTTATAGTCATTCGTGGCATAATCTTAACTGATTTATACTGAGGAGTACATAATAAAATTTACCCAGGAACACTTTTATTAGACATTGGATTATTCAGTTTACATAAATGAGATAAATAAATGAAGATAAAGGTATTTTAATACATTTGTCACCAAAACACTTTATCATTTAATAAAATGTTGGGAATATAATTCACACCTTCAACTGAAATTAATCTCTCTTTCTCTCTCTCCCCTCTCTCTCCCTCTCTCTCCCCCCTCACTTTCTCTCTCCTTGCTATATTTGACTTCAGAACAAACATACTTTACTTTTAGAAAAAGAAAACAAATATATTCAATAAGAATCAGCAATATGTATTGACTCCTTCAGCAACTCAAATAACCACATAACTTCAATTGGTGATTACTGTATAAACCATGCAGTAAAGTAATCAACGAAACACTTCTTCATATACTTTTACATTACGTAGCGCCGTGGTGGCACAGTGGTTAGAATGCAGTACTGTAGGCTATTACTTCTAACTGCCGGCTGCCTGCAATTTGGCAGATTGAATCTCACCAGGCTCAAGGTTGACTCAGCCTTCCATCCTTCCTAGGTGGGTAAAATGAGGACCCAGATTGTAGGGAGCAATATGCTGACTGTAAACCACTTAGAGAGGGCTGTGAAGCACTGTAAAGCGGTATATAAATCTACGTGCTATTGCTATTAGTCTCCACACTACTTGTTATATTTTAAATTCTAAGGTACCATCCTTAGAACAAGCTGAGGGTGAATAACTGTCAGAAATGGATATCAAAATAATATTTGCTTTGATTCCTTTTCCAAATAGTATATTATAATGGCATTTAATGTTGAAAATAAAAATCATTTTTTTTCTTTTAGAAGTATACAAACCAACTTTCCTTTAAGTTATGCTTATTTTTAAAACATTGAAAACAACAATTTTTATAGGTTTTGATTGCAGTTTTCTGAATCCAAATCTTGTAAGACGTTTGCTTAGGTGCAATCATTAATGACATTTCTACAGGTAGATTTGGATTAAAAAATTAAAAATGAGAGGCCAATAAAGTTGAGGCACTCTCACCCTGTCTCTAAATTCAAAATAGTATTGTCTTAAGTAATTGCATCATGATAGGCAATTTCCTTTTCCTTGTAATAAACATATAAAGACCAACAAGTTAAATTATACAATGAATAACAGTATAATATTGCATTGCTTTTCAAATTAGGAACTTTGTTATGAAAAGAAACATGAATTATATAAGCATGAAGTAATCAAGTTTAATTTGGTGTCCAACCCATTTACAGAACAAATTATATTCTAAATCATCTAATCTGCTTCGGACTATAATAATGTGCAAACCATCTAAGAATCCTTCCGAATCCTTTTTGTGATGTCATTTATATGTATATATTTCTGGCATGTAGGAACATGATTATAATAATAATTAATTGATAGCAGTATGAAAATTATGAAAAGAGAAGTAGACATAGAAAGTATATGCTACACTGCATGCTCCAAAAAGTAGGGAGGAGATATGCTTTGAAAATGAAGGAGAGGAATTTTTTTAAAAAAGATTAGGACAAAAATGAATGAATATGGTCTAATTTAAATTTCTCAAAACAGATGAGATGTATGGACAGAAAACAATAAAAGTAAAATCTCCTTCAAATGGTGCCTGCAATACTATTTTATTTTCTCTAATCCATGACATGATCTGTGCAATATGGGTTGTCTGGAGGGCCAGGAATCACATTTTACCTGCAAATTTATTTTCTAGTCATAAGACCAATTTCACTGCCACTGTCATAACTTTCTTTTCTCATTTTGAATTAGGTTTGTGAGCAAAATCTACATAAAATTTTGAAGTCTAGCGATGTCTTCATATTACCAAATACCAGTATTCATTCTCTTTTGCAATAAAAACTTTATAATATATCAATAGATGGCAGTAGCTGAATTCTCATCTAAAAAGATACCTCATGAAAACTTTTAATTGCTTCTTTTTGTAGACAAAACAGATGTTCCTTCTGTACTTAAACATTATTTATGGGCTATTATAAACCAGGGTCAGTTTTTTTTTTTTTTTTTGCTTTCCTTCTGATACTTCTTCTCATTTCAGGTTTTGTAATATGGCATCAGTTTTGTTGCAAGACATAAACAGTAGGACACTACAAATACAACATGAGGCTAAAGACAAAGATCGAACATGTATATGAATATCTGTAAATGATATTTTTTGGTATTTGTATATTGCAAATACCAAAAAATATGATTTCCAATGTCAGTGAAGGAAATAATGATATAGGAGTGAACAAATAGATTATGTTTCCCACTCCAATCCACCTTCCTTCCAAATTGTACATTTTTGTTTAAAAGGTTCAGTTGCAGTATTTGGGAGAACCAATCTGTTGTCATTTTAAATCTTTTAAAAGACACCAAGATTTATTACAGTGCAGCACATATTTTGAAGGGCTGATTTGATTCATCAAGACCTTATTTGAAACCACACTTTGAAAGCAGATTTGCAAATTTAGCAGGGACCTGCTTCTAAGCAGTGAACCTAATCAGGTGGTTCTGAAGCACCTCTAAGCACTATAAAATGCTTTGCAGAGTCAGTGGATTTACAGTTTCATCTATAGTTGTTGCAGACTATATATTACATGTGTTTTCCCAGAAATAAGACCCGGTCTTATATATTTTTTGCCATCAAAAAGGCACCAGGTCTTATTTTTGGGGGATATCTTCACTGACTCACTTCATAATGGCAGCACCAACAGCCCTGCCCAGCAGGAGTCTGCTGCCAGCCCACTTCTTCTGCGGCTGCTTGTCACTGCTTGCGCACGTCGCCCCGGCCTCTGTTTCGCTGTCAGAGACCTTCAAGAAAGTCTTCTGCAGCCAATAACAGGAGCACTGATAACAGATCTGGAGCTCTATTATCAGCTGAAGAGGCCTTTCCTGAAGGGCCTCTGATGGTGAAATGGAGGCCGGGGTAACGCATGCGTCAATCTGGAGCCCGTTTCTCGGCTGCAGATACCTTTCCTGAAGTCCTCTGCGAAACAGAGGTGATGCATGCAAGTGGCAACAAGTGGCTGCAGAAGTAGTGGGACAGCAAGGTGAGGCAGATGTCAGGGGGTGCGCAGCCTGACTGCAGCTGTCCAAAGGTAAGTAGTAGGGCATCTCAATCCCCTCATCCCCTCCCTAGCTTAATATTTATCCATGTGCCTCACCCCACCCCGTGCACCCCAGAGTGGGTGGGGGCTTAACTAGGATTTATATTGGTGGTAGGACTTATATTGGGTGCACGTGTAAAAATCAAGCTAGGGCTTATTTTTGGAATAGATCTTATTTTTGTGGAAACACAATATAATAACATTTTAACATTTTACTTTCATATATAGTCCTTGACTTACAATTGGGACCAGAATTTCCATTGTTGTTGTTGTTTTGAATTTTTTTTTTTTTATTTTTTAAAAACAAAAAAAAATATCATAAAACACATCTTTTCAAAATGAAGCTTTTGCTCCGGTCACAAATTAAAACAAATCATTAATAAATCTTATTTTCAATTAACACAACTCAATATTTTAAACAAGTATTTCCCTCAAATCTATCTATATAACTATGCCATTATCCCCAAAAACCCGTTACTTAAATCTTAAATCCTAACCAATTATCAATTCATTTTTCTCTTTCATTTGCTTAGATGGATATTTTAACAATATAAATCAAACAGTTATATTAAACAGATTAATCATTCATTCATTATTTAATTATTATTAAACCTATCTTATGCATTTTATCTTATCTATCACTCTCAACATACACCTCTTCATTTTAATTATCCCACCTCTTTTTATTATCTTTGATGTTAAACCAATCATTTCTATTTCTTGACTGTTAATCACAGCATAACCCTTTGTTTTGGCTGTTGAATATAGCATATTTTTATTTTTTGGCCATTACCCAGCATGCCCTTTGTTTGGCCATTAAACACAACATATTAATTTTGTTTTTTGGCTGTTACACGGCATCTTCAAGTTTGTTTGGCTGTTGAACACAGCATCTCTATTTTTGTTTTTTGGCTGTTACACGGCATATTAAGTTTCGTTTCGGCTGATACCCAGCATGACCATTTGTTTGGCTGTTCAATACAGCATATTATAGCTTTTTGGCTGTTAAATACAGCATGTTCATAGTTGGTTTAACGATCTCTACTTAAACCTTTCTTTGTTGTTTCCCTCCATCTATGCATTGCTTTTCATTTAATCATATTTTTCTTTATCCTTTTTCATAGCATTCATAACATTTTAACCTTGAGACATGGTTCTTGCTTAAAACATATATTTAAGTATATTTGAATTCCTTTTAACATTTTCAATTAATCATATTCACCCTTGTTCTTTACCTTAACATGTTACCATTAAAACATAGTTCTTGCATTAAACATATTTTTACATGTATTAATTAATTTCATTTAACATTCTTAATTTCTATAAAAACCTCCCTTTAATTTATTACAATCATCTTTACTTTATTTTAATTTTTAATCACATTATCTTCATTTCCTCATCTGCAAACATGAATTTCCTTTTATTTTCCAAGTTTTTAATTTATTCTCCGTAAATCCAATTAAGTCTCTTTTCATATTTTTATTCCGGATATAATGTATCAAATCTCTTTCTTTTAAGGCTGCGCTTATTCCTTCTTCTATTCCTGGGCCAACATTCAAATTATTATTTGTTCAACTGTAGGAGTTCCATTGTAAATTCTTTTTCTTTTCACCAAATTCCAGCTGCTTGCAGTCAGGAAAGAAAAATCCTCCTCCACAGTTCAGCAAAAAAAATTTTCTGTAGAGCTCAAAGATCCCATAACAAAGGGGGGTTACAAAGTTCCTCTTTACGCCAGATGGTGTCTCTCTATAGTCCACATTTCCCATTAGTCATGCAAGACTCCATTTTATTTCTTGTTATATAACCATCCACTTCATTTTCTTCTTTTAGTTAAAAAAATATCAAATCTCCTTTTTTTTCCTTAGTCCAATTCAAATTTTTAAAGTATTTAGTTCTTTTACCATATCTCTAAATTAAGTCTTTTAGTTCTTGTTCCAAAATTAGTTATTTCTTGGGTCTTTGTTCTTTAAAGTTACAGTTTAAAAAATTTCCAAAGCCCCTTTCTTACTTAGCCGCTGTTTTAGACTAGGGGTCTTCTAGGTATTAATGTTACAAGCCTGGGCTGTTGTCACTCAACCGGCTTCAAAAGACTCCGTTTTACTTCGTTTTCCTCCAGCACTTTTCTTACCCGGTTGTCCCAGCTTTGTGGCAGCTGCCATGCTGCTGCCCCCTGCCGCCGACTCACAGAGGGTTCCCTCTGACCTCTGAGGAACTTGCCTGTTCCTCTCAGTATTCCGAGGTGCCCCTCTTCTTCCCCCATCCCTGCAGGACAGGTTCGGTCCACAGACTCATCGGCGGCAGTTTGGCAGGATTTTTGCGGGGCTCATCTCCAAATATCTTGCCATAATGTCAAGCTGAAATCCCGGAATTTCCATTGTTAAGCAAGGTGGTTATTAAGTGAGCCATGCCTAATTTTATGTCCATTTCTGCCATGAATAAACAAATCACTGTAGTTGTTAAATGAATCACAGGGGTGTTAAGCGAATCTGGCTTCTCCCATTGACTTTGCTTTTCGGAAGCCAACTGGATTTTGTCCGGGGCATGGTTATCCCCGGCTGGGAGTGGCGACTCACTGGGGCAGCGCTGGAACCAGGACTTGTCAGCTAAGTATTCTCGCGAACCCGGGCTTGAGTCAGCTGTCTTGGGAAAGTTGTTGTAGTTAGGTTCGGAGATGTCTAAATTGATGTTTGCCTCGCCGACCACCCTTTTTCTAAGTTGGTCTATGTGGCACTTCCAGAGTCTGTCCACCCCTACGTCTACCGTATACGATTTTGGGCCTGTTATACCCACTATGGTTCCTGCAACCCATAGAGGTCCGCTGGCATAATTGCGAGCGAACACCGGGGACCCAACCTGAAACTGTCTTAGGCCACAGGTTTCTCCCTTGAAGTTCTCGTGTGAGTAGTTAGGGTGAAGCCTGTCTAACACGCACCGGAGCTTCCTGCCCATGAGGAGCTCTGCTGGGCTTCTCCCTGTTGCTGTGCATGGTGTGGCATGCTGGACTGCTAGGAACTGGTCTATCCTGGCCTGCCAGTCCCCATTGTCTAATCTGGACAGTGCTTCTTTGGCTGTCCTAACAAAGCGTTCAGCCAATCCGTTCGAAGCCGGGTGAAACGGAGCTGATAGGGCATGGCAGATGCCCAGTCCGGCCAAGTAGCCTTCAAAAAGAGTTGCCGTAAATTGAGGGCCGTTATCAGATACCAGGGTATCCGGCAGGCCGTGGGTGGCAAACAACTTCCTTAGGACCTTGATAACTGCCTTGGCCGTTGTTGATGGCATTAAGATGATTTCGAGCCACTTTGAGCAGGCATCAACAATTATTAAAAACGTTTGCCCGTGGAAAGGGCCGGCAAAATCAATGTGGATCCTCCCTCATGGGCCTTTTGGTTTCTCCCACTCTCGGATGGGCGCTACTGGGGGATCGGGATGAGACTCCTGGCAGGGTCTGCACTTCCCCACCCACTCAGAAATGACTTGGTCCATGTTGGGCCACCAGACATAACTGCGGGCTAAGCATTTCATCCTAACAATGCCCGGATGCCCTTCGTGCAGCAACTCTAAAACTCTATTCCGTAGCTTCGTTGGAATTACCACCCTGTCACCCCACAGCAAGCAACCCCCTTGCATAAACAGTTCGTTGCGTTTGTTGGCATAACCTTGGTACTCCCCTCCATCCACCTTGACCAGCCACCCCTTGAGTACCCAACCCATAACAGTTCGGATGATTGGGTCTCTAGCCGAGGCTTTCGCCACCTCGCAAGAGGAGATAGGGCCCAAAGTCAAAGTGTCCAACAAAAGAACAGAGGCTTCCGGCGTTGGGTTGTCAAGTAGGTCGGGAAGGGGGCAGTGGCTAAGGGCATCCGCATGACCCAGGGTTCGGCCAGGTCGATGGACGAGCTGATACGAGTAGGCCGACAGAAAAATGGCCCATCTGGTCAAACAAGGGGAAAGGGCAGCGGGGGTTGGCCTATCGCCCGCCAAAAGTCCTAGCAAGGGTCTATGATCAGTCACAAGTTTGAATTTTCGGCCATAGAGGTATTCGTGGAACTTTTTAACGCCCGCAATCGCAGCCAGAGCTTCTCTGTCCAACTGACTATAGTTCCGCTCTGCGCTGGACAGGGTGCGAGAGTAAAATGCAATGGGCGCCTTTAGGCCGTTCGGCAGTCTATGGCCTAGGACGGCACCAACTCCTACGGGGGAGGCGTCACAAACTAAGACAAGCGGCAGCGCTGTATTGTACTGAATCAGGAAGCTGTCCTCAGACAGGAGTCTCTTCACTGCCTCAAAAGCGGCTGCCTGTGGTTTCCCCCAGACCCATGGTACATTCTTCCCTAGAAGCTTGTGTAGGGGATCTGCAACCGTGACTTTGTCCTTCAGAAACATGGAGTAAAAATTGAGCAGTCCAAGGAAGGCTTGGAGCTCCGCTTTGGATTTGGGGGCAGGTGCGCTCTTAATAGCTCTCACCTTGCTTTCAGTAGGGTGGATGCCTGTGCCGTCCACCCTGTACCCCAGAAATTCAACAGAGGGGACAGCAATCATACACTTGTTTTTCTTAAGTTTCAGTCCCGCTTCTCTGAACCTGGACAGGACGTTCCTTACTCTGTTCCCTAGCTGACGTTCGTCCTGGGCGCTGACTAGAACGTCATCGAAATAGGGCACCACTCCTGGGAGTCCTTGCAAAAGGCGCTCCATGGTGCTTTGAAATAGGCCGGGTGCGACGCTCACCCCAAACTGGAGCCTGGTGCATTTAAATGCACCCCTATGAGTTACAATTGTTTGCGCCTCTGCCGTGACATCGTCAACTGGTAACTGCTGATAGGCTTGGGCCAGGTCTAATTTGGCAAAAAATTTTCCGGGCCCCAGGGAGTGTAGTAGATGATGCACGATCGGCACCGGATAGGCGCTCGGCTGCAAAGCCTTGTTGATCGTGCACTTGTAGTCGGCGCAAATTCTTATTGAGCCGTCGGACTTTACTGGGGTCACTATAGGGGTTTCCCACTTGGCATGGTCAACGGGAACTAACACCCCTTGCTTAATCAATTTGTCCAGTTCCGCATCGATCTTCGGTTTCAATGCGAACGGCACCCGTCTGGCCTTAAGTCTTACTTGGGCCACGTTGGGGTCTAAGTTTAGTGAAATAGGGGTCCCCACATACTTGCCCAACGTGTCCCCGAAGACGTCCTGGAACTCGGACAGGAGACTGTCTTTCAGAGTTGATTTGGACATCAGGTGGACGCCAGTGAAACCCATGCCAAGGGCTCGGAACCACCCCATGCCAAGAAGGCTAGGGAGCTGCTTTGTGACGATGGTCAGCGGCAGGTCTCTTTCGTAGTCTCCGTAGGTGACTCGGAACGTGCCCACGCCTTCGAGGGGGACTTGGTTCCCCTGGTAGTCTAGGATGCGCAGTCTCTGCTTGGAGAGCTGGTCCTTCCGGAACGATGGCAGGAGGGTCTTTAGGGTCGCCCACGACATTATGGAGAGAGCTGATCCGGTGTCGATCTCCATTGAGCATGGCTTTCCATTGATCTCGACCACCGTGCTGACTTTGTCCTCGATCGCCGTGCTGGCCTGGTCGATATGTATGCTGCGGCCATCTCGCGGTTCAAATTCGCGCCGTTTTTTCGCACCGCCTTCTCTCGTTGGCTGCTTCTGGCGCGCTGATTCCGGTTGACTGCGGCGCTCACGTGGTTGGTGTTTCCTGGGCAGAATGGCTCTACAGACTTGCGCCAAGTGCCCTTTTTTCTCGCAGCGCCTGCAAATAGCCTCTCTGTATTTGCAGGACAGTCTATCATGGTGCCCGCCACAGCTGGGACAGCTTCGCCGGGGGCTGCCAGTGTCTTTTCTCTGGTGCTCCGTTCGGAAGACGTCCTCATCCGACTCGGACTCCGAGCTGGATCCGGCGTCTTCTCTGTGCACCGGGGCAGACTTGGGGCTGTCTTTGCTGGTCAGCGGACGCTGCAGCGTTTCTGTGGCTTTTGTGGAGGCTTCATGAGCCCTGGATTCGTCTAGGGCTCCAGCAAGCGTCAAATCAGGCTTGGCGAGCAGGCGCCGTTGCAGCCTAATGTCCCGAACACCACAGATAAGTTGCTCAAGCAACGCATCGTCCAAGTCTCTATAGTCGCAATGGGTTGCGGCTTTTCTCAGGCTAGCCATGTACGCGCTGACCGGTTCTCCCTCACGTTGAACGCGCTGTCCGAGTTGGTATCGTTGCACGAACTTGGAGGGGACGGGAGCGTAGTGAGCCTGGAGAGTTGCCATCAGGGTGTCCCAGGAGACAGTTTGAACCGGCGTTGGCTCACGCAGTGACTCGGCCATCTCGAACACGTCCGGTCTTAGGAAGAGGGCTCTCTTTCGATTAGCAGAGAGGCCCTGCATGTCACTGGCTTCAAGCGAGCATTCGAACCTTGTTAGGTACGAGACCCATTTTTCGCGGGTCGGATCAAAAGCCTTGGGCGGAACGTAGGCAGACATGTTGGTATGCCTCCTGTGGTTCGCCTCGTCGCCTAGCTGAAGCTCGTGGCCTCACTGGTTGGCTTCTTGTAGCCTCTATCCCACCTTCGTCGCCAATGAAGTGGTTCAGGAATAACGAGAGGCACAAGCAAGCAAGTGACAACAGCTCTTTAATATACAGTGAGACTTCAGCAAAAACTCAAAGGCTGCAGCCCTCCTTATATACAATCCAGGAGGGACTGTCAGCCAATCAGAAACGTAGACAGGTTTGAAACTCCCGCTTAAAAGTATCAATACATAACACCAACTTTAGAATTCCTTTTTCTCTTTGCGAATACATGCTAGACATTCTAAGACATCTTTTAGGTATTGTTGAAAACATCCCTCTATTCCTAGGTCTGTCCTGTTGTATTCTTCTTTATCTTCCATTCAAATATTTTTTGTAGTTTGACTGCTTGTATTTCAAATCACTCTGAAATGTGAATAGTATGATGGACAATACATAAGCATGTTAAATAATGAATGCATAAATCATTAGAGCAACATGCAAAATATTTATTTAGAATTGAATAACAGAATAACAGAGTTCTAATCCAACTCCCTGCTTGGGCAGGAAACCCTATTTTTTAAAAAAAACCCATTTCAGACAATCTCTTGTCCAATCTCTTATTAAAAATCTCCAGTGTTCACAACTTTTGGAGACAAATCACTGATTAATTGTTCTAACTGTCATGAAAGCCCTCTTAAATTTTAGGTTGGTTCTGTCCTTGATTAGTTTCCATCAGTTGTTTCTTGTCCTGCCTTCAGTTCCTTTTGAGAATAGGTTGACTCCCCATCTTCTTTGTAACAGACCCTTAGATATTGGAACACTGCTATTATATCACCCCTAGTCTTTCTTTTCATTAAACTAGAGATATCCAATTCCTGCAACTGTTCTTTGCATGTTTTACCCTTCAGTCCCCTAATCATATTTATTGCTGTTTCTCTATGCTCTTCTTAGAGTCTCAACATCTTTTTTACATTGTAACAACCAAAACTGAAGTTGGGAGAGGAATCATTTAGGAGTCCTGGAACTACAGTACTTCAGCACAAAGACATTCTAAGATCCTTTGGGCAAATGTCTGTTTCCACTGGACATATTACAGAGATGGGTATTATAGTTTTCAAACTGCTGACAAAATAAACTGTAGAGAGAAGTAATAATGTGTCAAAATCTATCCTTTGGATTCCATGATAAGATTTAAAGAAACTATGTATGTAATGCATATTTTTGGTTGTGAAGAAAACATTAGATATGTGAAAAGACTTCAAGATTTTGAAAAAGTCACACCATGGCTACAAGATAGGAATTTTTTTTTTGGACTTTCAAAATAGACAATTCGGACTTTCTATCCAGTTTGAAAGCAGTTTGAGTCAAATGCCAACACTGCAATAATTAACTATGTGTGTAATATTGCTGGATATTCTATTTAAAGAATATTCACCAATAAAATTCATGGAAGAATGTTTTAAAGAAAATGGAACAGGGAAGGACTCATTTCACCTCTAATTTATTTCCTGATAAATACAGTAGAAGTTCATAAAAATGGTTGATCTGCCCTGTGAAAGAACAAGAGCTTTGTGGAAAGCATAGACAGATCTTCAATTCTATAGCACAATGCTGAAAATAAATGTGTAATTTCTGAAACATTTTTCTCTTTCTTTCTACTGCAATAGGAAAAAAATCATGGAAGAAATATATAGATTGATTAAATAATATTCATTGTAGAAAAGCACGGCATAAGTATTAATTTACTATTAAGATTTTCTTTGTTGGACTATTTGCTTTTCAACAGATTATGGGAGTTATGTTATTTCTTCTGAGTCCACTGACTTCAGAAGGATGAAGGGTTGAATCAACCTTAAGCCAATCAGGATCAAACTCTTACATTCTGTTCTTATTACACCAATCACCAAACCTTCTACCTCCTCCCTGTAACCACTCTGATTGTCATCCTGAACAAGGCTCACAACTGTTGTATCATCCGCGTACTTCACAATATGGTTGATAGCAAACCTTGCACAACAATCATGGGTCAACAGGTTGAACAACAGTTGACTTAGTACACAACCCTGAGGAGAACCTATGCTCAAGAAAAGGGTGTCAGAAATATCAGTCCTAACTCACAAATACTGGGGCCTATCAGCAAAATAATCAAGAATCTATTTGTATTAAAGCCTGAAATGCCAGTTTGTCTACTAAATTCTGAGGAATGTTCATATTAAATGCCAAACTAAAATTGACAAATAGCATTTACACATGAGTATTTCTTTCCTAGGGATGTGGTGGCTCAGTGGCTAAGACACTGAGCTTATTGATCAAAAGGTTGGCAGTTCAGCAGTTCAAATCCAAGTAGGAAAATAGGGACCGCCTTTGGTGGGAAGGTAACAGCGTTCCGTGCGCCTTTGGTGTTTAGTCATGCCAGCCACATGACCATGGAGACGTCTTTGGACAGTGCTGGCTCTTCGGCTTTGAAACAGAGATGAGCACTGCCCCCTAGAGTCGGGAACAACTAGTACATACCAGTGATGACAAACCTTTTAGGCACAGAGTGGCTAAAGGAAGGTGTACATGCCAGAGTGCCAGAAACCCGTCGACCAGCTACCCGGTGCGCATACGCACCTCGGAAACTCAACAATCAGCTGGCTCAGCTGGGATGATGGCGCGCATGCCCACAGAAAGGGCTCTGCATTCCATGTCTGGCATGCGTGCCAGAGGTTCACCATCATGGCCCTATAACGTTCTGACAACAGGTTCTCCAATCTCTTTTTAAAAGCCTCCAGTGATGGAGCACCCACAGCTTCTGAAGGCAAGCTGTTCCGCCAGTTAATTGTTCTCACTTTCAGGAAGATTCTCCTTAGTCCTTCTGACCTTGATTAGTTTCCATCCATTGTTTCTTGAATTCTAGTGCTTTGGTCCCCTCTTCTTTATGGCAGCCCCTCAAATATTACCACTTAATCGTTAATTTAGATGTTGGTACAAATGATATATCTGCACAAACAGATACATTTTTCATTTAAATTTACATTGAATAAGTAGTGCTTCTACTAATTGTCATATATTACTCACATCATTTGTGCTTTATGTAATTCAGGCAGTTAGTGCTAATATCTCAAAATGGAAATCTGAATGCCCTTTTAAGTTAGCGTTTTCTGCTTAAATTCTGAAGAGTATAAGAATGCATACTAACAAGCAACTCACAGCTATTTTAAGCATGCTTTCAATTTACAGTACATGAATTTAATTGACAATGGAATTGCAAAGCAAGTTCCTCACACATCAAAAATTAATGTCTAGCAAGTTCATTTTTTAATGATGATCAGAAGAACTTGCTGTGTGCTACATTGTGGCTATTTCAGCACAACATTATTCCTAGCAACTTCTTTAATTTAGTTGTATTTTCACTCTGAAAAAGTAGTTCGGTGTCCTTAAATGCTCTTAGAAAGTGGCAATTGAGTAAAATCTTGCTTTATATTGTAGGCTTATAGCCCTTTGACCCCCAACTTCATTTCTTCAACTTTTTTACTTTTATTGCTGAAAATATATGGTACTTGTCATTGCTTATTTTCTACTGCTGTTGGAAGGGCTCAAATAGATATATCATGATTTCTTTCCCATAGGCATCACATCATGTAATGCAAAGGCATAAAAAGAATGTCCCAAAAGATATTTCTGTGAAACTCATTCTATATCAACATTTCTCCGTATAAATCTCTGACTTATACAGTAATATTCTCTCTATATATATACAAAAATTAGTTTAATTATAATTATCAGTGGTGGACAGTCTTTTAGTGGTAGAAACTATGTATGAGTAAAGTTAAAGGTTCCCCTCGCACATATGTGCTAGTCGTTCCTGACTCTAGGGGGCGGTGCTCATCTCTGTTTCAAAGCCAAAGAGCCAGCGCTGTCCAAAGACGTCTCCGTGGTCATGTGGCTGCCATGATTAAACACCAAAGGAGCATAGAACGCTGTTACCTTCCCACCAAAGGTGGTCCCTATTTTTCTACTTGCATTTTTTACGTGCTTTCGAACTGCTAAGTTGACAGAAGCTGGGACAAGTAACAGGAGCTCACCCCATTACGCAGCACTAGGGATTCAAACTGCTGAACTGCCGACCTTTCGATCGACAACCTCAGCGCCTTAGCCACTGAGCCACCACGTCCCTACATAGTATGGATTAGAAATACCTTTTAAAACTTAAAAATTAAATTAATATTAGGGTTTATTCATATGTTCATGTTTGTGTGTGAGAGAGTGACATAGAAGAGAAAGAGTAGAGAGAACTGACTTTCAATCTGTCATATAGGTATATGCACATATATACGGCATACACATATATATTATAGCAGTTGATTATGACTTAGAGATGTCAGTGGCATATGTAAGAAATATGCATGATAACATTACAGTAAACACCCTGGTTTACTTGTGTCTGATGTCAAGAAATAAGTGCAAAAAGGGTTGTGTATTATTGGTTTCATCCTCACAGGCAGCAATTGATGCCTAAGATATGAGACACTTGTCAAGTGCAATGATGTTAAATAAAGAAAGAAACATTCTTTATTGGGATGATTTCCATAGAGGCTGTTTAATGTTCTTGTTTCTTATAAGTAATATGTTTTAAAGGATTTTCACAATATAAGACACGGAATGGTCAAAATAGAAAAAAGCGATGCTTTTTACATTCAAATGTTTACAACCACAGGCAAGATAGAAAAGAATCCACATTATTCTTTTATATAGGTTGTGTTTTCTTGGCACCTATATAATTATATGACCTGTTCTTAGACAAGTTGACTTCTTTAATTTTGTATACAATAATTTCATTCTAGTGAGCGTCATATCTTATAGAGGAGTTCACAGAAATACCTTAATGTGCTATGAACTTGCTCAAACACCCATCCAGAAAGCATTAGCAGTCTTTTCTTTTTGCCTTTTGTGATCAAGTAATTAGCTAAGCATTTTCTAGGTTAACACAGATTTTCTCTTAAATTAAGAAAGACAAAAGGGTAACCCACTGTACTGCAAAATTATCATGCATACACCTATTTCCCAAAACTTCAGGGAGAAATGTGTTGGGTATTTTGTACTATTTATATGATTAGCTCAGATAATATGTAATGGCTTGTACACATAAAATTATATCCAAACTATATTTTAATCTGAAAAAGTCTTCAAACTGAGCTTGGTTGGTTTTTTGTTAAAAGTTGGGTTGGGCTCAGTTGATGTCAGATCTCCCAGATAGGAAATAGGACTAAAGGAGGTCCTATCAAAAATCAGGCATAAGAAAGGTTGAGCACCAAAGAATTGAGGTCGTTGAACTATGGTGCCGGAGAAGACTCCTGCGAGTCCCTTGGACTGCAAGGTATCAAACCAGTCAGTCCTGTTCTTTAGAAGGCCAGGCCCTGAAGATGAAACTCAAATACTTTGGCCACCTAATGAGAAGGAAGGACTGACTGGAGAAGAACCTAATGCTTGGAAAGATTGAGGGCAAAAGAAGAAGGGGACAACAGAGAATGAGGTGGCTGGATGGAGTCACTGAAGCAGTAGGCGTGAGCTTAAATGGTCTCCAGAGGATGGTAGAGGACAGGAAGGCCTGTGGAATGTTGTCGATGGGATTGAGATGGGTTGGACATGACTTCGCAACTAACAACAAAGGTTCTTATAGTTTGGAAGGTCCTAAGGAGTTCAGAGAGAACATCAGCCCCACTGGCAGCTATAAAACTTTGACGAATTTGCAAGATGAAAATGCTGCTAATAAAGCAGGGATGTATTTATTTTTTTCATCACTGTCATGATGACAAACACTAAGTGAGGCAGCGACTAAATAAGATTGCCTGTCGTTGTAATGTCGTTAGGATCACCGTAGCTAAAATTACTAAGCTGTTAATCACAAACACCTTCTCTATATCTATATTCTCCTATATTGTATCATAGCTTTATATAAAATAGTCACAACATTGTATAATAGTGTTTATAATGCAGTAATGGTTATAGCCTGAACCACTTTTCTGTAGTGGTTAAGGCATCAGCCAGCTAGGTGACAGATACTTTCACTTAGACTTTAGGAAGCAAACAACTTCTATAAAACCTCGCCAGGCAAACTGCAGGGATTGTCCAGGAACAACCCTGAAAATCTCCAACACTGAAAGTTTTAAAGAAGAAATTGGATAACCATTCGTCTATATCACGTAGGGTTTCCTGCCTAAGCAGGGGGTTGGACTAGAAGACCTCCAAGGTCCCTTCCAAGACTGCTATTCTATTCTATTCTATTCTATTCTATTCTATTCTATTCTATTCTATTCTATTCTATTCTGACAAGATTGAATGGAAGAAAAAAAGTTATAGTAGAATTACTTTCCTCAAACTTGGAATTAGTTTCTAAAATTGTAAATATGTATGTTTATTTAAATTAAAATTTATAGTTTAGTCCGGGCTCTATAAAATTGCTGATTGTATATTATTGCTATTGTTTAACATAATAATTGGTATGGAGTCCTTGTTGGGTTTTTTGCATTTCGCTTGTTCTAAGTTTCTGATTCCTAGTTGGTATTTATGCAATCAGAAGACATGATGAAAACTCCTTAATCTCTCTATACATAGTCAACCACACTTTTACCTGGAAAATTGTTATCATCTTGGACCAAATCAAATCCAAAAGCACTTGAGAATTCCTGAACTTTGACATTCAGACAAATTAGCCATCAATAGATCGATTGTCTATTGTTAAATTGTTAAATAAAATATTTAATTGGTTTATGAGGGTAGTTTAGGCAATATTTCTGTTCAGTACTAAAAACAAAAGAATTACTGTCACTGTAACAACATGGATTTTGCAGACCCTTATGACATCAGGATAATGAAAGCACAATGCCATGATCTATATGGAGAATGAATATGGGAAAAATTGTTTGGAATAATAGAATTAGATACTGCAGGACTTTCCACTCATTTAGCCATTATTATTATTATTATTATTATTATTATTATTATTATTATTATTATTATTATTATTTATTAGATTTGTATACCGCCCTACTCCCGAAGGAATCAGGGCGGTGAACAGGCACAAAATAAAACACATAAATACAAAAGTTAAAAAAACATAATTAAAACAAAATTGAATAATTTCGCCCAAGACAATTAAAATTCCCAATAATTTAAAAACAAATTAAAATTTCAGTTTAAAAAATTTAAAAGAAAGGGGAGAAAATTAGGTCAGGCCAGCCTGCTGGAATAGGAGGGTCTTAAGAGCACGGCGGAAAGTGCGCAGATCCGGGATCCTCCGTATCTCCGGGGGGAGCTCGTTCCAGATAGTAGGTGCCCCCACAGAGAAGGCCCTCCCCCTGGGGAGGCCATAAAATCCATGGAATAAAATATGAACAGATTAAAATGTGACAGAATTAAAGATAAAAGTATAAAGAGTAAAAATTAAAATATAAACAGAACAAAAAAAAATGAAAACAGTAAGTAAATAGCGTTTAGGTTTCAAATGTTACAGACATGAAAATTGTCTTAAGAAAGAAGAATGCATAATCAAGTTTATTCTCTGGAAATATAGCGAAGTGTAAAAGCCCAACCAATAAAAGAATATTTCTAAAGGATTTGGTTTAATCAATTCCAACATTGCATTACTATTACATGCATTAAGAAAATATTGTTATATAAAAGGCACAGCAGAAAATATTAAGAAAAACAGAATATGATGGAGCCCCTTTTTTGAGTGCTGAGGTAATAAGAATTCTTCTATTACTGATAGTACAAATTGAACCTTATGATTTAATGCTGGGAAGAACATTTTATAACCATGTATCATGCTTTGTACCAACTACACATTTTTTCTCATGGATATCCTTCCCTATACACTTGAGGTTGCTCCTTTATTGTGTACTGAAATTACTTTCTCTTGTAGCTGTGATCCACTGTCATTTTTTTTCCTGGAGCCTGATTACTTCATCTTAAAATGATTCCCTTCACAATGAAATCCTGTGTTTGTCTACTCAGAAGTAAATCTCATTGGGTTTCTTTAAGTAAGAATCAGTCTCACAACACAGTCAATGCTCTGCCTGTCGCTAGGGCCCATACTATCTTTACAATTTTACTATATGTTCCAGCTATACCTGGTCATCTTGCCTTTTGTGAATTTTATGCAGCGTTATCATTTAAGCTGTATACTTTAGAGTTTGCAGATTCCAATATTTGGTTTCTATATAAAAATATTGTCCCATTTCTTTAGTATGGTGGAACTATAAGAGATAGAAGAACTGTAATTTGCTGAGCTCTGTTGTTTTAAGTCATTTCACTGGAAGTTCGCTTTAAACTCTGAGGCTTATTCATAGAAAAGTATGCCTAGGATACTTTTGATAATTTGAATATAGGACAATTCTAGTTTTTAGGCTAAGACATTCTATGTCAGATTGCAGAAGGGTTGGCCATGAGACAAGATACAGTAGTGGCTAAAATTGTGGAAACCTTTTGGGAAAAGTGTATTTTTGAGGTTTGATGGCTAATAACACTACGTTGTTGTTGTTTTTTTGGCGTTTCAAGATAACCATATTCCACTGCTGGAATGGCCTGGGAATAGCCCAAACCTTAACCCAATTGAAAATCGATGGAGCCGACTGACTAACGAAACTTGTTAGTCAGAAGCGACCCAGCAATTAAGACCCAGTTAATAGAAGCAATCATTCAATCTTGGTTTCACATTATAACAGCTGCATAGCTAAAAGACTTGGTTCACTCCATGGCAAGACCTTGTAAGGCTGTAATTCATGCTAAAGGTTACCCAACTAAGTATTAACTGACATGATAATTTTTGGATATCTCGTTTTTTCTACGTGTTTCACTTTTGTTCTTTATACTGTAACTGATATTCTAATAGCAAATCCTTCATAAAAGTTATTGCATTACATTCTCGATTAAATTATCTTTCCATTGATATATAAGTTTATGGTACTATTCCAAAAAATGTGGTGTTATTAGCTAGTTTTAGAAAATACACTTTTCCTAAAAGGTTTCCACAACTTTGGCCACTACTGTAGGTGCTCAGGCGGTATTCCAGACACCTCAGGACCTGCTTTGTTGTTCTCTACTTCTTGTTCTTCCATCCATGCTGATCTTTCAGTGAATAAGTCACTTAAGCTCACCTTTTCTTTTTAGGGATTGTTTTCACAACCATGACTTTCATTTCTTTACCCATATGTGTGCACCTAAGGATGCTGATTATACTTCCTTCCCAGACTGTATTTTCTTTGCACTAATGTGCAGCCTTTCTTCTTTTTCTTCTTCTTCTTCTCCTTCTTCTTCTTCTTCTTCTTCTTTCTTCTTCTTCTTCTTCTTCTTCTTCTTCTTCTTCTTCTTCTTCTTCTTCTTCTTCTTCTTCTTCTTCTTCTTCTTCTTCTTCTTCTTCTCCTCCTCCTCCTCCTCCTCCTCCTTCTCCTCCTTCTCCTCCTCCTTCTCCTTCTCCTTCTCCTTCTCCTTCTCCTTTTTGCTTTAATTTATATGCCACCCTTCTCCGGAGACTCAGGGCAGCTTACAATGCGTTAAGCAATAGCCTTCATACTTTTGTATATTTATACAAAGTCAGCTTATTGCCCCCACAATCTGGGTCCTCATTTTACCTACCTTTGAAAGGATGGAAGGCTGAGTCAACCTTGAGCCTGGTGAGATTTGAACTTGCAGTAACTGCAAGCAGCAGATGTTAATAATAGTGCTTTAGTCCACTGTGCTACCAAGGCTCTTATTATTATTGAAATGAAAAGGGTATTTTACAGTACTATGGGCTGGGAGTATTTTTATTTATTTATTTTTGTTAAGCATGTATAAGATAACAGATATAAGCATAAACATGATTATGAATACAGGAAATGGATACGAATAAATGGGGACAGTAGGACAGGGACGGTAGGCACGCTGGTGCGCTTATGCACACCCCTTATTGACCTCTGAGGAATGGGGTAAGGTCAACAGTAGACAGTCTAAGGTTAAATTTATGGGGGTTTGGGGATGAAACCACAGAGTCAGATAGAGCATTCCAGGCATTGATCACTCTGTTGCTGAAGTCGTATTTTCCACAATCGAGTTTGGAGTGGTTTACCTTAAGTTTGTAACTATTGTGTGCTCATGTATTATTGCGGTTGAAGCTGAAGTAGTCATTGACAGGTAGGCTGTTGTAGCAGATAATTTTGTGTACTACGCTTAGATCAGACCGAAGGCGGCGTAGTTCTAAGTTGTCGGAGCCCAAAACAAAACAAAACAAAACAAAACAATAGGAAAACAATGGAACATATTTCACCCAGGTGGTCAGTAACAGGATGACTATTGGAAGATGAAGTTTTAGTTTAGAGTTATTAGCCCGAATAGAGGATAGGAATACACAGATAAAGACATTTCATAACTTAAATGGGTAATGCAAGATTATAGGAAATGGACGCTGTTGATCATTGTACTACAGTGTAGCAACCTAAGAGTAAATGGCTACAGACATCAGTTCCTTGATGGAGAAGGTGTACCAGGCACTGCAGCCAATTGGAACTGGGTCTCCTACTACTTCAGTGCTTGAGCCCATCAACTTTGCCTTACATAAAAAAATACTGTTTTTCAATCAAAGCTGTAAACCAGTGATGCTAGTACATTTACGACGGATAGGAGATAGTAGTAATTGTAATCTCTATGTTGTTGCAATAGAAAATGATGGTTGATGGTGATGGGTTATATGCAGATCTGCCCATATAGTCACATTAGATTGGAATTTCAGTAGGTTAAAATATATACAGAGAAAAATTAGGAATCTATCAAAACCCCAACATTCAGTTATTATTGTTTTATATGTTGTATTTTAATTAAAGTTTTAGTTTAAAAAAAACACTTCCATTTTTAAAATCAAAAATTGGTTTTGAAGGGCAACATGCAAATAATATTATTATAATTCACTGGATTCTTTCTGCTGCTAAATATAATTGTAAAATAAAAATAAATATAAATTTCTTCAGATAAAAAGAGCATGCTATCAGCAAGCTGCCAGGAGAAATTATGGATAAAGCACTTCATACTCATTATATGTAGTATAAAAACTTAGAAACCCACACATGCATAAAAGATCCTCTTTAAAGTTCAAAATTAAATTAAAACCCCATCACAAGATGAGATCATAAACTCTTCATTTCATGAAGTTTTGTTGTTGTTTTTTTTTTACTGAAAACTGCCTCCTAAGGAAATTGTTTTTGCCAGACAATGGTAAATAATGTAGGTAGTCCTTGCTTAATGACCTTCGAGCATGACAAAAAGAGATGCTGCCTAAGAAACAATCAGACACGAGAGGAAGGAGCCCCCCCAAAACTTATGGGTCAGAGAAAGAAACTTAGGAAGTTTGTTCTAATGCAGGGGTCAGCAACCTGCAGCTCTGGAGCCCCATGTGGCTCTTTCACCCGTCTGCTGTGGCTCCCTGTCATTCAAAATATGTGTCACAACCGCCAATGTGTGACACCCGCCAGCACGCGATCAATTGAGCTTTTCAACCCCCTGTAGGCCAACAATGGATAAATCCAACAAAGAAAAGTTTCAGAAGAAAACAGAATGTTTAATTCAACTACATATGCTAGTTTTGTGGCCTCTCAAGAAATAGTCAGGCATGGGAAGGGTTTTGTGGCTTCCGGTGTTTTCTTTTCTGTGGGAAATGGATCCAAATGGCTCTTTGAGTTTTTAAGGTTGCAGACCCCTGTTCTAATGGATCAAACAGTTAAAAGTGATGTCTGGAAGTTTGTTATCTTCAGAATTGTAATATTGATGTCAGCAATCCAGACAGGAAACTGGAATAGACAAGCTAAGTTATTGTAAGGCTACCTTAAGAGAATCTTGCAAGTCTGAAGGCACAAACTTTCTACTTCTACCTTTAACCATCTGATCCTTTGGGGTGGGTTGAGTTTCTTTCTTTGAATGTTAAGTCATTGGAAGCTTCTCTGTCTTTTGTCTAATTTTTTTCCCGGGGTAGCTTCTCTTTTCGTCAAACCTCAAGGTCATCCACACATTTCCTTACAAAAGCAGTTTTAGCAACTGCCCAAAGTTACAATGGCACTGAAAAAGTAGCTTAATTAGTGGTTTTTGTACTTAAGACTATTGCATCATCCCAATAGTCACATGATTGTCATTTGACCACTTCACAGCTAGCTTTCAACAAGAGAGTCAAAGGAGAAGCTTGCAGTACAATGGCAAGCTGCAGTTGTGTAATGTCTTGCTCATCAACCATGACTGATTCATTTAATAACCATGTTGGAAGTGAGGTTGCAAGTCCATCACAGTCACGTGATGTTTTTCTTAACAACCATACTATTTATTAATGAAATTGCTGGTCCCAATTTCAAATGGTCACTAAATGAACCGTTGTAAATCAAAGACTATCTTGAATTCTCATTAAAAACAGACAAACAGAACACACACAGAAAACTTTGAGATTTTTCCAGTATCTCACATCTCTAGATGGATAATTTTAACTTGTCAGGAGTCATAAGTCTATGAATGTCTGTTTTACAGGAATCTAAAGTTCAATCTTTGGAATCTTCTAATTAGAAGATTAAGTTAGTGGTTGATGTCAATGAACTCTTGCATATTCGACACGGTTGCTGGATTAATTGGAAGAAGAATATACAACAAATTGCTAGGAAAGAGTTGTACGTTCTTGAAAGTGTAGCATTCAGAATGCCTAGAGAACATTTTGTTTTAATGTTTTATCAGCAAAACTCATCTTGCATCTTACAAGAGCTATTTCCACTGGGTTTTTATTTGGGATTGCAATCGAGCGGATGTTACAACAGTGCTCTTTTAAAAGAAAAGTCTACCTTCTTAAAACTCTGGCTCAGTCACTATGACATTCAAAGAATTGATTTTTAACAGCTTCTGCCAATGGATCATCTTCAACTGAACGCAGGATCTTATTTTCAATTCCAATTCCAATAGATAAAGCAAATATTACAACTGCAATTCCAATTTCTAGATAAAGCAAATGTTACAACTGCATCTGCTGTACTTTTTGTTAATAAATTTATTTGTCAATATTATTCAGGAGAGAGACATTGTCAAATTCCCTAACAGCTTTTAAACATAGATTTGTTGCCAGACTATATTTCTCTTTGAAATAGCAAGCTGATGTAAATTCAGCCAGTTCCCTGAACATTTATGGAAGTGTCTGCTGCAGAGCTTTCATTCTTTCGGACTTCTCTGTAATGATTTCAGAGTCAAAGTCAAAAATAACCTCTTTCACTAAAAGCAAACAAACCAACCCCTGATTTGGTAGGGAGTGTAATAGGTAAACTACAGTTTAAGACATGGAGAAATGCTTCTCAGTTTAAAAATATTGCTTGTCAACATACAATTAATGGTGATGTTGTTCAGTGGTGACATTCAAATTTTTTCCCTACCAGTTCTGTGGGTGTGGCTTGGTGGTGGGGTCCTGTGAGTGAGTGGGCGTGGCCAAATCAATGTCACTCACGCCCATGCCCACTCAATCACATGACCTCCCCCAAACCACGCCCATAGAACCTGGTGGGAAAAAATGTGTGTATCAGCACTAGAAGGCCTCATAGTGACTGCTGTGGCAGAGAGAAGCCAAGCTTTTCTCCCTTCATTCACAGCAGACCTGCTGCTCCCTTTATTTATTTATTTATTTATTTATTTATTTATTTATTTATTTATTTATTTATTTATTTATTTATTATATTTCTATACCGCCTTTCTCCTGTAGGACTCAAGGCGGTGTACAGTCAAGAAAAATATAGACACACAAACATCATAAAATTGCTAATTAAAATTATTACTTAGTTTGGTCAATTAAATAAAACCCAGAATTAGATAACATTTAAAAAATCATTCACATGTTCATATGTTTAGCCCCGCCTGTTGGAACATCAGGGTCTTGAGGGCACGGCAGAAAGCACGGAGATCAGGGATATTCCGTATCTCCGGGGGCAGTTCATTCCAAAGGGTTGGAGCCCCCACAGAGAAGGCCCTCCCCCTGGGAGTCACCAGTCGACATAATGGTCCGCCCCTGGTCCCCTCCCTCCCAGGGGTTGAAGTACCTTAAAGGGACAGGCTGCAGCAGCTCCGCTGTGAATGGAGGGAGAAAAGTTTGGATTCTCTCTGCTACAGCATTTAACGTTGAATGGATCAAGCGGCTGAAAGAGGCAAGCAAGCAGACGGAAGGGGTGAGTGGTGACCGGGTGATCGGACGACTGGGTGGGCATGGGCGGGGCCAACCAGGGGTGATTTTTACCGGTTCTGCAAACCGATTCATATGCTTCACCCAAACCAGTCCGAACCGATCAAATTTCACCCCTGATGTTGTTATATAATATCTAAGGGATTTTAATTTCAAAAATTCTGAAGTTATTCCAAGTGAAAAGGCAGAGGATGTTACTTTGAATCTCTCAGTTGGAAAGTTTCCCTAATTATGTGCTTGATAAAAATGGCTAATGACCAAAAAAATGGCAATTTTAGGCTACAGGTAGTCCTCAACTTACAACAGTTCATTTAGTGACTGTTCAAAGTTACGATGACACTGAAAAAAGTGACTTATGACCGTTTTTCACATTTACGACCTTTGAAGCATCCCCTTTGATCATGTGATCAAAATTCAGATAGATAATACCAGTAGCCATTTGGAAGGCATTGATTTAATAGTTGTGAAAAAAGTAAGTACAGGTAGTCATGATGTAAAAAAGATGTGGAGGCTCTAGAAAGAGTGCAGAGAAGAGCAACAAAGATGATGAGGGGACTGGAGGCTAAAACATATGCAAAATGGTTGCAGGAACTGGGTATGTCTAGTTTAATGAAGAGAAGGACTAGGGAGACATGATAGCAGTCTTCCAATATCTCAGGGTCTGCTACAAAGAAGTCAAACTATTCTTCAAAACACATGAGGGTAGAACAAGAAGCAATTGGTGGAAACTAATTAAGGAGAGAAGCAACTTAGAACTAAGGAGAAATTTCCTGACAGTTGGAACAATTAATTAGTGGAACAACTTGCCTCCAGAAGTTGTGAATGCTTGAAGTTTTTAAGAAGATGTTGGATAACTATTTGTCTGAAGTGGTGTAGAGTTTCCTGCCTAAGCAGGGTCCCTTCCAACTCTGTTATTCTATTCTATTCTAGTCCTCAACTTACAACTGTTCATTTAGTGACTGTTCAAAGTTACAACAGCCCTGGAAAAAGTGATTTAGGATTGTTCTTCACACTTACAACCATTGCACCAGCGCATGGTTACATGATTAAAATTCTGAGGCTTGGGAATTGACTAATGTTTATGATGACTGCATTGTCCTGGGATCATATGATCACCTTTTCTGACCTTCTGACAAACAAAATCCTAGGAGCCCTGGTGGCACAGCAGACTAAAGCACTGTTATTAACCTGCAATTACTGCAAGTTCAAATCTCACCAGGCTCAAGGTTGACTCAGCCTTCCATCCTTTCAAAGGTAGGTAAAATGAGGACCCAGATTGTGGGGGCAATTAGCTGACTTTGTACAAAAAGTATGAAGGGTATTGCTTAACACATTGTAAGCCGCCCTGAGTCTCCGGAGAAGGGCAGCATATAAATCAAAAATAATAATAATAAATAAATAAATAAAGTTAAGGACTACCTAATACTGTATTGAAATTTTTGATTTTGAAATTACACAATAGACTACAGTACAAAATATAAATAGTGCAAGATAATTGTTGTATTAAAACCGCCCCTCCCCTTTATAAATTTTGTTGAAATGAAGATCAAAGATTTTACATGTTGAAAAAGTAAAAAAAAATTCAGTGGGTTGTATTTTCTTTTTCACATGACTATAACTTCTCTACTGTCTTTGCTTCAATAAATACATATATGCCTGAATAGATAGATAGATAGATAGATAGATAGATAGATAGATAGATGAATAGATAGATGAATAGATAGAGAGATAGAGATAGAGATAGAGATAGAGATAGATAGATAGATAGATAGATAGATAGATAGATAGATAGATAGATAGATAGATGATAGATGATAGATAGATAGATAGAGATATAGATATAGTTCGGATATATCATTATTATCTCATTAATTATATGTTTTCTGTTGCACTACTGTTGCACTACAGTAAACAAACTATTAATATATAAAAACAATATGATAGTCACTTTCTCTTATTTTAAGACTTTGATAATAAAGTAAATTAATTTTCTATTACACCAAGGAAAAATGACTACATTTAAAAATGGTACGTACAAGGAAGACATTTTTTGCTAAACAATACAGTTGCGCCAAAGTGTATATGATTAGAATATAAATAGGTCATAGAAAAATCAGGAGGTGCAAATATTGGACTATAAGACTGTGGTACCTCTCAACTAGCGGTGAAATCCTCTGAAGTCTGCTACCAGTTCTGTGAGTCTGCTACCAAGCGTGCACATGCGCACCTGAGGCACGCCCGCACAGCGCTAGAAAAGGAACATTTTGAAGCCTTTTGAGTCTGCAAAGGTAAGTAGAACAGTAAGGGGAGGAATCCGCTGTGCCACACGATTTAGATTAGCTAGAAAGCAGGAAATCCGACAATTCTAGCTAATATAAAACATGCATCACAGCTGATCATCGCCCAGCTGATCATCGGAAATACCAGTTCGCCTGAACCGGTAGCATTTTTTTACTACCGGTTTGGGAGAATCAGTCCGAACCAGTAGCATTTCACCCCTGGTCTCAACTCTGTGAATCTATTATTTCTTTGTTCAAAAATGTAAGAAAACAACAACATTAATTTGGACTGGACTGGATTCAGGAGTTCATATCCATTCTTGCAAGATTAATAGCTTTATTTTTCTCTTCTCCTACCTTTATTCGGAGATGTCTCCAAATATTTCTCAGATACAAAAGAATAGCATTTATCTGGCCCTTATCTTGTTTTTCTGAAGACTCAAATATATTTGAATTGGGCTTGACAAAGCTGAGGAATGAAATCTTCAAAACCCCAATGTTCATGACATTTTTTCATATATATTTTTTCTTCGGTTCCCAAAGGAGAATTGATTTGCTTGTTTAGTAATACAGTATACTCAGGCACCACAATTTCCCATTGCTGTACAATATGTGCAAGGTATTTAGTTTCCAAACAGACATAAATATTGGGAGTTTTTTTTTCCTCCTCTTCTTTTATTTCAGTAATGGTAAATATTCATAAATTCATTTTAAAAATATTAATGGGAATTTTTTTTCATTTCAAAACTCTGTATGAGTAGCACGATCAACATTTCAACACCAGCAAGATAATGCATTTTTCTCAGCAAGGACTTTTGCCATTATCTCCTTCCTAGGGCTAAGAGAGAGAGAGAGTGGGCCAAGGTCACTCAGCTGGCTTTGTGACCAAGATGACACTAGAATTTACAGTTTCCCAGTTTCTAGATTGATGCCTTAACCCAGTGATGGCTAACCTTTTTGCCGTCGTGTGCCAAAAGTCGGGGGAGTGGGGGGGGTCACGCGTGCGTATACCCATGCCCATAATTCAGTGCACCCCATCTCCCTACCCATGTCCACATGACCCCACTGAGCTCCCCCGCTTTTGGCACATGATGGCACGGTGGGTCCAGTAGGCCCATTTTTCACCCTCCCCAGGCTACAGAGGCTTTTTTAGAGCCTAGGGAGGGGCAAAAATGGCCTTCCCCACCCCCCAGGAGGTTCTCTGAAGGCCGGAAACAGTCTGTTTGCTGATATACGGTAGGACCTAGAAAGCTTCTGGAGCCTGGGGAGAGCAAAAAACAGGCTTTTCCCCCCCTGGAGGCCCTCCAGAGGCTGAAAACAGCCTGTTTCCCAACCACGCATGCCATAGGTTCACCATCACGGCCTTAACCACTTAAAGCAAGCAGAGAGTATCATTCATATCTTTCTGAAGATTCAAAACTTTTCAGTACTTCTGAAGGGCAGGCTACTGAATTTAAACAAAAACAATACTTCTTACTACTTTCATTTCTCCAGGCTGTTCTTCAACATTTAATTCAAAAAATCTAAGCTGTTTTATTTTACCCTAGTAAATAAACTAATATGTTATTTTGCTATATATGGAATTATTTTCTCCCCTAGCAACACAAATAGCTCATCTGTCTCTCTCTCTCTCTTTTATATTAAATTTATGGACCACCCTACCCAATGGTGAAATGTAAAATTTGTTACTACCAGTTCTGTGGTTGTGGCTTGGTGGGGGAAGGTAATATGACTGGGGTTTTTTTAAAAAAAAAACTTCGGCTGAAGAGATTGTAAAAAAAAATGCTTTTAAAG
This sequence comes from Arizona elegans, assembly GCA_022577455.1. Lineage (NCBI taxonomy): Eukaryota > Metazoa > Chordata > Lepidosauria > Squamata > Colubridae > Arizona > Arizona elegans. The sequence goes on from JAKOOJ010000009.1 coordinate 65,210,861, forward strand.
CCTCTGACGATCCCAGCTTTTTTTCCTTTTAAAAACATTTTTTCTATAACCTCTTCAACTGAAGAGGTTGTAGAAAAAATGCTTTTAAAAGCCTCTGATGATCCAGCTGAGCCGCGCGATCATCAGAGGCTTTTTTTTTTACTTTTAAAAGCATTTTTTCGGCCAAAGAGGTTGTAGAAAAAATGCTTTTAAAAATTAAAAAAAAGCCTCTGATGATTGCGCGGCTCAGTTGGGCAAGTTGGGGGGCAGGGATTTTTGCTACTGGTTCTCTGAACCACCTGCCTCCATCGCTACCTGTCATAAGTAAATGCCTTATTCTATAACAAGAGATATGTATATATGTACAGGATATAAAGGGTTAATTTATTCCTCCTCCTTTAATGTATTCATGTGTAATCACCCCCTTCCTTGACTCCTCCCCTTTGATATAAATAGAGAGTGCTTTTACCTCATGCTTGCTTCTCACTGTAAATCTGACAAGAATAAGTAGAATGCCTATTATGAATAAACACTTCTTTAACTGAAGAAATTGCTTCTGAATTCATCATTGAGTCTGATCCTCAAAATATTGTAACACTACCGGATCAGGTGATCCGGTCCGAACTGGGAGCATTTCACCCCTGACCCTACCCCCATTGATGATTCACAATAAAAAAATAATAATAAAGAAAAAAATGCAAGAATAGACAGGTATAAAATAAATAAATAAAAGATGACAAAGACTACACAGAAACAAAAAAAGAATCAGATTTCACAAAAACCCAAAGAGGATTCAATCATCCTTGTCAAAATTTAATTCTATTTCACTCCTCCTTGATATGTAACTTTTTGTATATTTTTTGTATTTTTATCTTTGAACTCAGTTTGAAATCAGTTTTTGTTTTACAGATTGCTTAATAACACAGTTGCTCAACATTGAACACTTTTGATCAAAAATATTATTGTATTTTATTTTATTTATAAATTATAAAATATAATTTTATTTTAAAAAATTCCAAAATTTTAATTTTTTAAAAAAATTGTAAAATTTTTATTTCATAAATAATTATAAAATATAATTACATATTATAAAATATAAATTTTTATTGTACATTTTTGTTTGAAAATTGTACAATTTTGATTGAAAATCAGAAGTTCAGGTGTGTCGAGAGTCTCAGCAATAACGCCGTTCAAATAAAAAACAACTATTTGCCAAATTGTAGCTTGAAATATTTGGGATATTCAGTAGATATTTTTTGATCTGGTTGCTTAAGAATAGCTTAAGTCACCTAGGTGTATATTTATTGGAAAATACCCAAAGTTTATCCCCTCCTATGCACATGTTTCCTGTGCATATGTTTCTGAAGCCAATAGTGGATACAAAATGCTAAACTTGATTATCAGATTTTATATAGGACCATTTGCCTTCTTGATACTTGAGTGTTCCTTGTTATTTCCTTTTTTCTTCCTACTGGAAAATGTTACACTGCTATCGTAGTTGATTACAATTCAGCAGCTAGTGAAAACTATATATTTAAGAGTCAATAATAGAAACCAAAGGGAGTCTGAATTGAACAATTTCTGTCCAAGCTATAAAAAAAGAGATTTAATTATTACTATTCAGAGTTTCCAAAAGAAATGGGTGAATTTTATAATGTTCTCTTCTTTTCTCCTCCATTGTTAGTTATACTAGCTTTCAGGCTGTAGCTGCTGGTTGTAAATTATACTCTTTTTTTTTTTTTTTTGACTAGCCAAAAAAGAAATAGCAGTGGGTATATGAAAAAACAAAACAAAAAAAACACCGTGTTTCTTATTCCAGCAGGAAATGGCAGGACATTGAGTAATCAGTGTCAAAGAGTATGCTTTTATCATTACATGCTGGTGGCATCTAAGACCAATTTCTGATGCCAAAGATTTAGCTGTTAGGTATTTTGAAAGTCTTCTGAAGACTAATGAGCAATCAGCCTCTGACCTTTCTCAATAGCAGGCATCTTCCCGCCTGTAAGTAAACAGACCTATGGTTTTAATCGCCAGCTTTAGATTTCCCAAGAGAGTCACAAAAGAATCCAGCTTATTTTTCTACATCAATAATGAAGACTTATTATTATTTCATGATAACAACAATAATAACAACAACAATAACAACAACAACCATAATACCTCACAAACTTTTTTTCTTGGCATGATAAATATTTCTTGCTACTGTTATTCGGCCTTTTGTATTTTTTTAAAAAGTAGGAATTGTATAATCTATAAATAATATGTGGTAGCAGCTTGGTCTACTTGAAAAATAAAAAAAAATAAACCTTGAGGTAAGAAAAAGAAAGGAAGGAAGGACAGAAGGGAGAGAGAGAGAGAGAGAGAAAGAAAGAAAGAAAGAAAGAAAGAAAGAAAGAAAGAAAGAAAGAAAGAAAGAAAGAAGAGAAGGAAGGAAGGAAGGAGGGAGGGAGGGAGGGAAGGAAGCAAGGAAGCAAGGAAGGAAGCAAAGAAAAAAAGGAAAAAGAAAAGGAGGGAGAGAGGGAATGCAGGAAGGAAAGAAAGGAGGGAGGGAAGGAAGGAAGGAAAGAAAGAAAGAGAAAGAAAGAAAAAGAAAGAAAGAAAGAAAGAAAGAAAGAAAGAAAGAAAGAAAGAAAGAAAGAAAGAAGAGAAAAGTTTTCTGCCTTTTGCAATTGCTCTGAATGCTGTTTCAAATATTTGGCATGTAAAGTTTGACTGTTGCTTTTTTTGTTTTAAATGTTATTTCCTCCCCCCAAAAAATAATTCACTGGAGGAAATGAGCTCAGATGTGAATGTCTAACATCTGCTTGCTACCATGCCCAGAATTACATGGTAATTTACGCATAGGATTCTGTGCTGACCTTTATTTCCAAATAAATCTGTTACTTATACAAACTTTCTTGAAGAATGTTTGAGAAAGCTTATCCTTAAAATCAACTTCATGGGAATATTATTTCCACAACAATTTGGGCAATTCTTTACACATTGCAACTAAAAAAAAAATCCCAATATAATATAGGACATCAATTATAATGCATCATAATTTGAAAGTTACGATAGAAAATGAATGTATTTTAAAAAAAGAACACAATCATCATTCATTATATTTTTCACTATTTGTTATTCATTTCTTAAAAGGTGAATTAATCTATCTGGATTTGTATGTCACTATGTCCAGGTTGATATTTTGCTTAGTTCTAGAATTATCAAGTTTTACTTTCCTAATAAGGAATGGCCAAATTTCTCATTTAATAATTGGCACATTATATCTCTGTTATAGGAACATGGTGGCTCAGTGGCTAAGACACTGAGCTTGTCGATCAAAAGGTCAGTAATTCAGCGGTTCGAATCCCTAGTGCTGTGTAATGGGGTGAGCTCCTGTTACTTGTCCCAGCTTCTGCCAACCTGGCAGTTCGAAAGCATGTAAAAAATGCAAGTAGAAAAATAGGGACCACCTTTGGTGGGGAGGTAACAGTGTTCCGTGCACCTTTGGCGTTTAGTCATGCCAGCCACATGACCATGGAGACATCTTCAGACACTGCTGGCTCTTCGGCTTTGAAATGGAGATGAGCACTGCCCCCTAGAGTCAGGAACGACTAGCACATATGTGTGAGGGGAACCTTTATCTTTATCTCTATTATTATGAGTGTAACATTTGTCATTTCATTTCTTTCCAATCTATTTATGTGCTTTTCTTGCTTCTGTAATAAAGCAAACCTTCCCTTCTAAAATGGCATTAGTTAACTTTTTAATAGTGACTTTATAACATCTGCAAGACATTGTTTCCCATTCCCAATTCCCTAATCCAATCCTGAAGGATACCATGACTGAAAAGCACTGAATCATCCAGGAGAATTAGGACAAATGTGACGCTCCATCCCAAGCCTATATGAGTGGAATTCAGAATTCTGCAACCAGCATGACTATTATAAGAATATCTAAGCTTCGAAAAAGCTGCTTGAAAGAATATTAATGTGACGTCAGGCATTTATTCCTATGAATATTTCTTAGAAGGAAGCCCCATTGATTTCAGTGAGGGAATTTTGGAAACTCCAGGATATGTTCTAGCAGGGATTCTGCAGTAATTGGAAAATTGATCTGGACCTCCAGTTTCCCAAAATACTAGTGAATAGAACTATCATAATTCTGCCAATTGATGTGTAGTTAAAAAAATATTGCCAAGCCAAGCTAATGGTCTTTTTTTTTTTTTTAAGGAAAAAGTGCCATGACTAAAATGTTTGCTTTACCATTATCCTTGTTTGAGTTTCAGGATGTTTAAATAAAGGGTATTTTAATGGCTTTGTAGTTGGTCTCTCCGAAATAAAGAAAGGAGCAAGAAGAAAGAGCTGTAAACTGAATTTTGAGATGTGTATGGATGAAATGAAATTCCTGACATAAAAGTTGCAATTAAAGATTAATTGCACCACGTAAATACTTAAGAAAGAAAGGAATATAATATGTGGTTTTTGAGCTTCATAGTTTATTCATTAATTCCTGTGAGTATATGAAGCAAAGTGAGCTTTAGATAGTAGAACATGAAGTCAAATTTAGCTAAATGGATGTAAATAAAATAAATATGCTTGGATAATTCCCATGACTGGGATACAATAATTAAACGATAAAATTTATTGAACAGGAATAAAAACAAGAGTGAGGAGGAATTTTGCTGAATATTAAAAATCCTCATTCCTTTTCAAAAATGCAAATGAATGAACCTAGATTTTTGCAGCTAGCATCAGGGTTAAACTAAGTGGGAGAAAAATAAAAGTCATATTGTTGACAGTGTCTAGAATCAGTCACCTACCAGAGCAAATGTAGATCTTTCAAAAAGTTGTAGTGAAAAGAGATTTTAGCTGTACTGATTTTTTTTTTAAAAGACAAAGTGTGCTAAGTCTGGTCCTGCAAGGAAATTCCTGATTTATCTTCCTGACAATATTCTTAAGAAGATAAGGAAATCAAAAGAGGATGAGTTAACCCTAGCTTAATACTATCTAGTAGATAAGATTAAGCAGAGGGTGAAGAATTTGTAGGACCATTGGGAGAAAGAGAAATTGTAATGTAATCCATATGCACCAAATATAGATGAAATATTAATAAAGCAATATTATTTCACAATATCAGATATTAATGGGGAAATGTCTGTGAATTTCTATGAAAGTAGAACATAGAAACACAATTTCCGACAATTCCTGTCAGGGGAAAAAAGTGAAGGTAGAAAACAAAGAACATGTATAGAAAATACAAATATGAATAGGTCAAGAATGGAATAGAATAGAATAGAATGGAATGGAATGGATTGGAATGGAATGGAATGGAATGGAATGGAATAGAATAGAATAGAATAGAATAGAATAGAATAGAATAGAATAGAATAGAATAGAATAGAATAGAATAGAATAGAATAGAATAGCAAATAGCAAATAGCAAATAGCAAATAGCAAATAGCAAATAGCAAATAGAATAGAATACTTTGTTTGGCCAAGTGTGATTAGACACAGGAAATTTGTCTCTGGTGCAGAAGCTCTCAGTGTACATGCAAAGCAACAAATTCATCATCTTCATCATCATACCAATTATTATTGGGGAATAAAAAATAAGAGGAGTAAGTAACAAATAATGCAAAGGAAATAATAATAAATATTTTCTGATTAACCCTATACACTTTTTAACAGTAAAAATGCTGTTGAGAAAATGTATCAGAAAAAGATTTGATAAAGTATTTCTTCATATACTGAATAAGCAACAGTGGTGGGTTCCTCTCGGTTCGGCCTGGTTCTGCCGAGCCGGTAGCAGTGACGATATGACATCACCGAACCGGTTCTGCCCCCGCCCCTGCTCTGCAAGCAGTTAAAAGCCTGGTAGACCAGTACCTCTGCTAAATACTAAATAATTGTTACATGACCATCAAGCCACGCCCACAAAATAAGCCATGCCCACACAACCGGTAGTAAAAAAAATTTAGAACTCACCCTTGATAAGAAAGTTATGTAAATATGAGTTGGCTAAGTTGATCAACAACAGTCTAGATAGCTGACTTGAAAACTAATCACGTAGTGCTTAATAATGGTTCTTCATTTATTTAAAGGGAAGCATCAAGTAACCTACAACTAAGATCAATTTCCATCCTTTCTTCCTTTTTCCTTTCTTCCATTTTTCCCTTCCTCTTCCCTTCCTTCTTCCTTCCTTCCCTCCCCTTCCCCTCCACCTGATATGGAAAGAAAGCTTATAAAATCTTAGTGAACTTCGGTTAGACTAGCTAATATTCTAGAACAGAGTTGTCAAACTCAAAGCCTGGGGGGCTGGATCCAGCCCACTGGATGCTTAGATCTGGCCCACAGGGCCACCCTGGAATCAGTGAAGGACTGGCCCATGGTGCATCTGCCAGTGAAAACAGAGCTCGGGAGGGCTTTGTTTTTGCTAGTAGAGGGTTGCAGAAGGCCGTCGCAGCAAAAAACGGAGCTTGGGAGCCCATTTTCTCTGTCAGAGCACTCGGGCCACCACAGGCACCCCCGACACGAGTGACATTGAGCTGACCATGCCCCCCCTGGCCACGCCCCCCCCGAGGTCAAGTACAATCCTGACATGGCCCTCAATGAAATCGAGTTTGTTCTAGAATATAGCAAAAAAAAAAAAATCAAAATTGTTTGCAAAGTTAAAGAAATGACTTAAACTGAAATTTAGGAGAGTTAAATTTTGAATATAGAGTTATTCAGTAAAGAAAGCCCTGATATGAATAGCGATTACCTGACTTGCCGATACTGCTTGTAAAACTTGAAACTGTAATTTTCAACATGAATCAAAACTATCATCACATATCAGCAGAATAGTTTTGAAAGGCTTCTTTAAATTTCCTGAAAAGAAAGCAGATTATCACATACATTTCAACAATTATGTATTCATTTTTAACACTCCATTTATCTCTGAGTTGGCTAGTACAACACATTTTTCTCATTCTTTCATAAATGCTCTTTGACGAATGAGAAATATAGCTAACAATTTACCCAAATAAGGGAGAAATCTCTAGCTGTTTCCCTTGTACCCTTATTTTTTAGCAATTCAGGTTGATAGATGTGAATACAATATGATTTTGATTGATTGATTAGGTTCCACTGAGGTTTTTTTTTTTCATTTGATTTATATGCTGCCCTTCTCCAGAGACTCAGGGTGGCTTACAATGCGTTAAGCAATAGCTTCATACTTTTGTATATTTATACAAAGTCATCTTTTTGCCCCCATAATCTGGTCCTCATTTTATCTACCTTAGAAAGGATGAGGCTGAGTCAACCCTGAGCCTGGTGAGATTTGAACTTGCAGTAATTGCAGGCAGCAGATGTAAGTGGATGTTAATTAGTCTGCTGAGCCACCAGAGCTCCTGTTGTTGTTGTTTTTTACTCCTAGCAATCATACCGATTTTCTTTAAGTTGTTTTATCCCTCATCTGTTCTTTCCTATCTCCCAACAGTACACTCATTGCTTCTGTAATTGCATCCATCATCCTTGCTATTGTCATCCTAGTCCTTTCTTTCCTTCACTCTTTCTCAGCATTAAAACCCTTGCCAGAGAACTGAGTATTTGTTTAATGGGCCTGAAGTGGGATAATTTAAACTAGATCGTTTTTACCTCAAGTGAGAATTGTGGTTTGATTTGTTCAATAATTGGTTTGTTTTCTTGGTGTTCAGCCAGTGCAACTTGGGGAGCAGGGGTGTAACATGAGCAAATCTAAAAGGTAAAGGTTCCCCTCACACATATGTGCTAGTTGTTCCCGACTCTAGGGGGCAGTGCTCATCTCTGTTTCAAAGCCGAAGAGTCAGCGCTGTCCGAAGACGTCTCCATGTCACGTGGCTGGCATGACTAAATGCCAAAGGCGCACAGAATGCTGTTACCTTCCCACCAAAGGTGCTCCCTATTTTTCTACTTGCACTTTTTACGTGCTTTCGAACTGCTAGGTTGGTAGAAGCTGGGACAAGTAACAGGAGCTCACACCGTTATGCGGCACTGGGATTCAAACTGCTGAACTGCTGACCTTTTGATCGACAAGGTCAGTGTCTTAGCCACTGAACCACCGTGTCCTACAGGCCCTAAAACTGCCCACACCATCACACTCTGCACCAATGGAAGCTTTGGGATGTTCTTCAAGGGTAATCCCTTGATATAGGAGCATATAGTAGCATTTAGTAGGAGCATGTAGTAGCATTTAGTAGAATTTCAGTAATCCAGACATAAGATGACCAGGGTTTGAATAGTTGATCACAGGGAGTCTTGATCCAGGAAAGCCTGCAACTGGCACACAATGCAAATCTTCTGCCCAAGGTCCTTACTTTCTTTAGCTGGATGGTGGGAATGACATTTATGTCTTGGGTGACCCTTGCTGAAAGTAGCTACTCATATCTGCTGACATTCTTCAATTATCTCTCCCAGAAAAACTCACCACCACCATAATGAGGCAGCATAGTAAGACTTGGGGAAAAAGAGACAATATGAACATCTTCAAAATTCATTTGAAATTGGGCAGAGTGCATATTATTTCCATGCAGAAATGTGAAATGCTTACTGCTGATGCTTTATTTTTTTATTTTTTATTTAATTTTATTTAGTTCATCAAACATGTACGAGATAACAGGTATAAGTATAAACACGGATGTGAGCACAGGAAATGTGTAGAAATAAATGGGGACAGTAGGACAGGGATGGTAGGCAAGCTGGTGCACTTATGCATGCTCCTTACAGACCTCTTAGGAATGGGGTGAAGTCCACAGTAGACTGTTTAAGGTTGAAGCTGTGGGGATTTGAGAATGTAACAACAAGTCGGGTAGAGCATTCCAGGCATTGACCACTCTGTTGCTGAAGTCGTATTTTCTGCAATCGAGTTTGGAGCAGTTTAGAGTTTGTATCTATTGTTTGTATTATTGTGGTTGAAACTGAAATAGTGGTTGACAGGTAGGACGTTGTAGCAGACAATTTTGTGTACTATACTTAGGTTGTTAGATGCTTGTGCAACATGTTGGACTAGGGTAGTTTATGAACCAGCATATTGTAGGAATCTATGTATTATTTTAACGTGTGGTATGAAGTAAGCCATGACATTAAACCACAATAAATTTGGGGAGGCATACCGTATTTTTCGGAGTATAAGACGCACAGGAGTGTAAGACGCACCTTAGTTTTTGGGGAGGAAAATAAGAAAAAAGCTGATTGGTGGGTGGATCGGGGGTGCCTGTGGTGGCCCGCGTGCTCTGCCAGAGAAAATGGGGTTCCCAGAGGTAAATTTTAGCAACAGGTTCCTTGGTTGTGAGCTCTGTGCCTTGCTTTTTTTTTTTTTTTTTTGCTTTTTTTTTCTGCTTCTGAAAATTCTGAAACTCCATTTCAGAAAAAAACTTTCTTTTCTGCCTCTGAAAGGCTCCGAAACAGAGCTTCAGAAAAAAAGCCTCTGAAGCTCTGTTTGGGGGTTCTTTTCTGAAGCTCTGTTTGGAGGGTTTTTTTCTGAAGCTTCATTTCTGATGCTTTTTTCAGCCTCTGAAACCTCCGTGTGAGAAGCTGGATGGGGCTACATTCGGAGTATAAGATGCACCCAGATTTTCACCCTCTTTTTTGTGGGAAAAAGGTGCATCTTATACTCTGAAAAATATGGTAGTTTGTTAATTGAATATAGCAATTGTATTTGGTTAACTAGCTGTTAACCAAATATATTTTAGCATACTGGGCATACTCAGCCAAACAGGGCAATAGTGCTGCATATATATATTTTTAGAATAAAGCAGTCTTTTTTATTTTTGTTTACAGAGTCAACAAGTTTGTGTCTAAAAGCTTGGCTAGGAGTCAAGGACAACAGCAGAAGCCAGTATATAATCATGTTTCTTTATGCTGTTGTTCAGAAACTGGCAGAAAGGCCAAGTGTGAAGCCTGGCATGGCTGCTGTTCCTGTCTCAACAACTCAACATAGCCCTTAAGGCAGAAGACTTTGAGCTATTAATTTTGTTTTCCCCAGTTGGCTTTTATAGAAAACAACATTGCTGGCAGTGGCCATGACTTTGGCATACCCATCATTGGCTGCCTTTGAAATTTCACTAAAAGGGAATAATTTATTCCAACTTCAGCATGTTGTGATTTAAAATGACATGATTCCATACTTTGAATGTAACTCAGTAATTGGAATGGAGAAGAAATGTTTTCAGCATTATCTGCATCTAAAGTGTCCATCTGTAGCACCAACTCAGTGGAACCACCTCCTGCAGATATTAGCTGGCCTTTAGGAAAGCAATAAAGATGGAATTACCATAGTTTTCGGAGTATAAGACGCACCGGAGTATAAGACACACTTTAGTTTTTGGGGAGGAAAATAAGAAAAAAGCTGATTGGCAGGTGGATCGGCCTCCTGGAATACCCCCAATCAGCTGTTCCCAGAGGTGAATTTTAGCAACAGGTTCCTTGGCTGTGAGCTCTGTGCCTTGCTTTTTTTTTTCTTTTTTTTTTTTCTGCCTCTGAAACTTCTGAAACTCCATTTCAGAAAAAACTTTTTTTCCTGCTTCTGAAAGCTTCAGAAACAGAGCTTCAGAGAAAAAAGCCTCAGAAAAAAAGTTTGGGGGCTTCTTCTCTGAAGCTTTGTTTCTGATGCTTTTTTCAGCCTCTGAAACCTCCGTTTGAGAAGCTGGGCAGGGCTACATTCGGAGTATAAGACGCACCCAGATTTTCACCCTCTTTTTTGGGGAGAAAAGGTGCGTCTTATACTCTGAAAAATATGGTAATTCTGAGGCTCTTTGAAGTTAGAATGTATTATTGTAGCACTGTTATACTGCAATATAGTATGTTACTATTATTTAGATAAGGTGTTGTTACTGTTATTCAGACAGATTTTATGTTTCACTACATTTTAACCTTTATAGTTATTATGTCAAATGATAAAACCATATTCTCCAATTGTACCGTCATCAATCGTTCCAACGTTGGAAGTGGCCATAGAATGGCACAAGCTAAAGTGAAGACAGACTGTTGGAAAGAGCGTATGAAAATGATAAAGACATCACGAAAAACAAAAATAAAGTGTGGTAAATTGTTAAAGGAGAACAGCGGTTTTGAGATTAATCTATTAAATCAATTTGCTCTATTGCAAGATTTGGAAGAGATGAACATTATGGACCAAAATGAACAAATAGTCAAAAACATCCTTGAATCTGCTATATCTATAGCACCACTGGAAAAATACTTTGTGCGGTCAAAAATCTCTGATGAAACTATTGATTTAATAAAAAATGATGGACAATGAAGAATACTGGAATTTTCATTAATAAAGTGGAATACAATGAACTATGCAAGACCATAAGAAAATGTATCCGAGAAGAAATGCATCCGTTTAACATGAAGCCTGTTAAAAAGACCTTTGAAGAGAACAGAGGGATTAACAGAGCAAAATGCAAGTTTATAAATACAAGAAAAAGGTTTTTGCATTAAAATGGGAAGATTATTCTGTGTGTAAAACAAGACAAAAAATGTTAGAAGTAATTGGAAAACTCTATTCAGACCTATAGAAAGATCAAGATCGCTCAAAATAACAATACCCATGACAGAGGAAATGCCACATATCCCAGTAGTATCATGTGCCATAAAATCAATTAAAAAATGGCAAAGGTTCAGGAATGACTGTGTTACAGTTGTAACGCTGAAAGCGGATGGTCATAGTTTATACAACATACTAGCAAAACTATACTTGAGATGTTTCAGAAAAGAAAAAATACCCATTAAAAAAATTACATATATATAATTTTTTAATTAAAAAATTTACATATAAAAAAATTCTTATACACAAGAAAGGGCCCAAGACGATTTAAAGAACTGTCACCCAATAAGCCTTCTTTAAGTCAACTACAAGGTTTTCACCAAGATAATAGCAAAAAGAATTAAATGATGCACAGCCAAAAGAAGAGGCGGGATTCAGACGTGCTTAAAGCACAATGGATCACATCAGGGGTGGGTTCTAAATTTTTTTACTACCGGTTCTGTGGGCCTGGCTTATTTTGTGGGTGTGGCTTGATTGTCATGTGACAATTATTTTGGATTTAGCAGAGGTACTGGTACTGGTACTACCAGGCTTTTAACTGCTTGCAGAACTGTACCGATCTACCCATTTATTTTTGCAGGCACTGATCTACTCATGTATTTTTGCAGGCACTGGTCTACCCATTTATTTTTGCAGGCACTGGTCTACCCATTTATTTTTGCAGGCACCAGTCTACTCATGTATTTTTGCAGGCACTGGTCTACCCATTTATTTTTGCAGGCACTGGTCTACTCATGTATTTTTGCAGGCACTGGTCTACCCATTTATTTTTGCAGGCACTGGTCTACTCATGTATTTTTGCAGGCACTGGTCTACCCATTTATTTTTGCAGGCACTGATCTACTCATGTATTTTTGCAGGCACTGGTCTACTCATGTATTTTTGCAGGCACTGGTCTACCCATTTATTTTTGCAGGCACCAGTCTACTCATGTATTTTTGCAGGCACTGGTCTACCCATTTATTTTTGCAGGCACTGGTCTACTCATGTATTTTTCCAGGCACTGGTCTACCCATTTATTTTTGCAGGCACTGGTCTACCCATGTATTTTTGCAGGCACTGGTCTACCCATTTATTTTTGCAGGCACCGGTCTACTCATGTATTTTTGCAGGCACTGGTCTACCCATTTATTTTTGCAGGCACCGATCTACACATTTATTTTTGCAGGCACCGGTCTACTCATTTGTTTCCTTTTAACACTGATCAGCTATAGGGCGGCCCTTTGAAGCCCCGCGGCAAGAGTTGAAACAGTTTTATTCCCTCTAGCCATCAGCTGGGATTCAGGAGGTATCAATAGGGCCAAAAAAAGGTAAGAATAACACGGAGGGGCGAGGGGGGTAGAACCGGTTCGGTGATGTCATATCGTTACCGCTACTGGCTCGGCGGAACCGGGAGGAACCCACCACTGGATCACATTCAGGTTGCTCAGCTAGTCATTGAAAGGCACAATGAGTATACCATGCATCTGTACATGGTTTTCATTGACTACAAAATGGTGTTTGACTCAGTATTCCAACAAGCAATAATTAATGCATTGCTCAATCAAGGTGTAGACACGCTGCTTACATAAACTTACTACAATCAATATATGAAAAAAACAGTGGCGACAGTGCCTTAATGATCTTAAAGTACAAATCAACATAGAACGAGGTATATGTCAATACCACCTATCCTTTTCTCAGCCTGCCTTGAAGAAGTATTTTTGCAAACTATACCCTGGCAAAAGATGGAATAAAAATCAATGGCACCTATTTTAATCATTTAAGATTTGCAGATGATGTTGTTCTCCTCTCAAAAGACCCAAAAGACACATGCAAGAACTGCACAAAGCAGGAAAACAATTTGGCTTAAAAATAAACCTGAAAAAGAGCCAGGTTATATTTAATAAATTCACCAAAGAAAGAAAGAAAAATATATCTGGGAAAGAACTAGATGTAGTAGACCATTACTTATACCTTCGCCAACAGATCTCAATAGGTGTTGTGGCCCGCCAGCGGCCTGCGTGGATCATGGCTGATCCCAACGAAGAGGAGGCTGGTGTGGTGTCGCACCAGCAGCCGGCGCAGCCGGCGCTCGCATCGGACAGCGAGGAGGCTGAAGAGGATGTGGTGCCGGAAGCAGAGACTCAGCCAGGGCCTTCAGAACCTCCAGAGGCTCCTTCAAGTGGAGAGAGCGAAGTGGAGGAGCCTCTCCTCAATGCTTGAGCACACAGGGCTGCCAAAAGGCAGGAGTGGCTACTCAGGAGGAGGAGGTCTCCTCGAGAGTAAGGCTTGAGGATAATTGGCCACTCCCTTAACCTATTTAAGTCACATGCTGTTAGTAAGTTTTTTGCTAGAAACAACTTGTAATTACCATCAGAGCATTTTTTGGAAAAGTCTTATAGTATCTTGCTTTCTGGGCTGGTTGCCAACCTTTGCCGGACTTTGGTTTATTCTTGCTACTTAATAAACTTGATAAGGACCATTGGTGTGTGTCAATATCCTTGGGAATCCAGAGCTGGGGCAGAACAATAGGAGATGATACAATAAAGGAAATTCAATTAAATGTGGTTGGCAGGCATTCGGCAAGCTAAGCATAATTTTCAAGAACAACGTCCCGCTATGCTTGAAGAGAAAAGTTTTTGATCAATGTGGGCTACCTGTTCTAACATATGCCAATAAAACATGGATACTAACTTCACAATCAATTCAAAAGCTATGAGTGAGACAAAGAGCATGGAAAGATATATGTTCCGCATTACAAGACAAGGTGGAAGGACCTGCACATGGATTAGAGAACAAACAAAAGTATACAATATCATCAAGAGAGTAAAAAGATTGAAATGGAAATGAGCTGGTCACATAGCAAGAAGAACTGATGGCAGGTGGACCAAGTCAGTCATAGAATGGATCCCACTTGATAAAAAGCATCTATGAAGGAGACCTAAAACAAGATGGATCGTCGACATCAGCAAGTATTGCGGTGCCAATTGGCAAAAGAAAGCTCAGGACCATATTGGTTGGAAATATGCGCAAGAGGCCTTCATTCTGAAGTGGATAGGCAAAGGCTAAAATGATGATGATGATGAGTTATTGTCAGTGGTGAAATGTAAAATTTGTTACTACTGGTTCTGTGGGTGTGGCTCGGTGGTGGTGGGGGTAATATGACTGAGTGGGCATAGCCAACTATTTTTTTTTAAAACTTTTAAAACTATTTTTTCTACAACCTCTTCGGCTGAAGAGGTTGTAAAAAAATGCTTTTAAAAGCCTCTGACGATCCCAGCTGACTTGCCTGATCGGCAGAGGCTTTGTTTTTACTTTTAAAAGCATTTTTTCGGCCGAAGAGGTTGTAGAAAAAAATGCTTTTAAAAATAAAATAAAAAGCCTCGATTGCGTGGCTCAGCTGGGCATGGGGGTGGGGAGGGATTTTTGCTACCGGTTCTCTGAACCACCCGCCGCCATCACTACTGGATCGGGCGATCTGGTCCAAACCTGGAGATTTCACTCCTGGTTATTGTGTATGTTTTCACTGTGCTAAGCTTCCACGGGTTATAATGAAATTGATTGCCATCTCATAATAGAAGAAATGTTATAAATTTCGATTATTATTTTTTTAAAAAATGTGATATTGTGTATCCATATCTAAATGCAAACTTTCTAATACAAGGTAACCTATATCTGTTGATGAGAATTACTGCTTACAAGTTTAAACCGCTTAAATAAATAAAATAATAGCAGCCATCAATCTATCTCTCTATCCCTCTCTATCATTTATCATGTCATATCAAGCATACTTTGCAGATTTCAGTTGTTTGCCACTCTATATTGGCTAATATTTTTAGAAGACAGCAGCTGATCATTTTTATAAAATAACAATCCTTGCAAAAACACTTTCCCCTGCACATGTGAACAAACAAACATAGAAGGAAAGAAGATGGGAAAATATATACTGATATGGGCAATTACAAATGAGGTACCTATTGATTTCTTGTGCCTATCATGACAGCACTGGGGAACAAACGATCTTCAGAACTGTAACCATTGAGTGAGAACATTTAGAAAATACTCAAATATTTTCCAAATATCCTATCATACAAAACAAAATTGCTGGTTATCTCTGATTTAAGAGTCAGGAGTAACAAGCATCAAGATGAATCCCATTTTCACTTTTCCTAAGTTTTTTTGTTTTTCACTCAGTTTTGTTTTGCTTCTTCTGTGTCTGTATGAGCATGAGAGTTAACTTCAAAAGAAAATACTGTATATTACAGAATTGCACAGTTGGAAAGAACAAAACCAATCCTTTTCTCAGTGTAGGAACTCGACATATAAATCAAAATTAAAAAAAAAAACTCATATTAAAACATGCCAAAAATGTCAAAAAAGAAAGCCCACCACAACTCTCTGTGTTGCTATTAGTCTTTTTCCCCCTGACATTTAATCATAATCTGTCTTCCTATAACTTCATTAGTTTTGTAACCTGTACTCTGTACTCTGGAACAATAGAAAACTATTCTTGACTCTTTTCTGTGTATATCCTTTCAGGTAGTTTAAGGCTAGCCTAGGTCTACCATGGTAAATCTAGACAGCATACTAAAAAGCAGAGACATCAGCCTGCCAATAAAAGCGCATATAGTCAAGGCTATGGTTTTCCCAGTTACAATGTATGGCTGTGAAAGTTGGACTATAAGAAAGGCTAAGCGCCAAAGAATTGAGGCCTTTGAATTATGGTGCTGGAGAAGACTCTTGTGAGTCCCTTGGACTGCAAGGTGATCAAACCAGTCAGTCCTAGAGGAGATCCACCCTGACTGCTCTTTAGAAGGCCAGATCCTATATTTACTATATACTCCAATTTCTGCCAATATTCTACTTTTCCCCTTTTATCTATATTTTCTATAAAATATATAATCAACATTACCATCCCCCCTCGCCTCTTTATCTTCACCTATCACTTATAGTAAATATGGAAAATAAGAGGTATGAAATTTTGATTCGGTCAATACTCTGTTCAGAAATTATGTATTTTATGTTTGTGTGTCTGAAAAAAATAAAAAAAAAATGTTTAAAAAAGAAGGCCAGATCCTGAAGATGAAACTCAAATACTTTGGCCACCTAATGAGAAAGAAGGACTCACTGGAGAAGAGCCTAATGCTGGGAAAGATTGAGGGCAAAAGAAGAAAGGAATGACAGAGAATGAGGTGGCTGGATGGAGTCACTGAAGCAGTAGGCGTGAGCTTAAATGGACTCCAGACGATGGTCAGGAGTCCTCCAGACGAGAGGACAAGAAGGCCTGGAGGAACATTGTCCATGGGGTTGTGATGGGTTGGACACGACTTCTCAACTAACAACAACAACAACAAAAATCTACCACTATCCTAATTTTCTACTTGTGGGAAAATGGCAAGAAGGATTGGCAATTATATCGGTTGCTTCCATCTTCCCCATCAACTTGTTGGAAGCTGTCGGGGAATATTGAAAATTAAGTTCATTTGACCATGGCTGATTATAACACTTCAAATAATATCAGCTGTGCAGCAGTGCTGAAGTGGCCACACAACTTTCCCAAATTCCATTCTCATGAGAGCCATGGGATCTCTTGGCATTCTGTAACATAGCCCATTTGAGTTACCTTGATTCAATAAATGTTGTCTTGAACCTTCCAATTCTGCTTACCTGAAGATAACAGACAATCAAACAGAAACAAGAGTTGTAGTAGTATAGAGAGAGACATTGGTTCTTACCTTGGGGCAGCTTACCTCCCACCTTCTCAGTCAGAGCATTGAAAACAAAAATTAAAGAAAACAGATACTAAAACTGATCTTAGTAAACCTTATTTGATGAATAACCATCAATGAACCAGCTTATATCATTTTCAAGCCAGATCTCCATCTATTATTGCATTAGTATGCCATCCCATGTATGTTCAACTAGCTTGCTAAATATAATGTCTTGTCAACTGTCTTGCTGAAAGGCAGACTCATTATCTTTCCAGCATTTCCAGAGATTCAGTCAATATTCTAGAATTAAGTTTATCACTATATGTGTAAATTCATTCAAAAATAAATAAATGTTCCCTGATGATATTTCTATCAAGCTCATGAAAATTCTCCTGACGTATATTTTTGTGCAACATTGACTAAACATATTTTATCATATTTTGTATAATAAATGCAGTGTAATAAATGCAGGCATGTGTGTATGTGTATTTGTGTGTGTGTGTCTGTCTCTGTGTGTGTGTGTGTGTGTGTGTGTGTGCATTGTTAGAGTATCATTTATATTTTCCCTTCTCTTAGAAACCAGCAAATATACTATTGAGAGTGGAATTTTGTTTCCCCCCCCAAATGATGCTATGAAATGACCTTGAACAGTAACATTTATCATGAAATGTTCAAAAGGACTTTGCAATCACCAGTTCTTTTAAAGCTTTAAATGATAAATGTTATTGTATTGAACTCACTTCTTGCTAAATGTTGGTCAAGTGTAATGTATCTACAATATGTGTGTGTTCCCTTCTAGAATTTTGATATACACTTTTATTTCACCTTATTTATAGGTGCCTTTGTGTGCTTATTATTTATGCTTGATAGTTTAAAAACATACTACTCTCTTCAAGGGCTGGCTGATGCAAAGGTTTTCTTGTTCTCCATCAAGTGCTATTTCAGTATGTGGATAAGCATCCCAGGCTGCAGTGATTTTAATGCATGCTGAATTGTTAAAAAAAAAATCAAATAGGAAAATAGATATAGATAGATCATAGATACGTATACTCTCACTCACCCTACCAAGCCTGCTTCACCTAGCAGGAGAGACCCAAGTGATCACATCAGGGAATGTTGTCAGATATGCTCTTGAGCAGGGATGTCAAACTCAGGGCCAGTGGGCCGGATCCAGCCACCTGGATGTTTAGATATGGCCCGTGGGGCCCCCTGGAAATCTCAAAGGAAACAGCAAACAGTACGGTGCTTCTCCCAGCAAAAATGGAACTCAGGAGGGCCAAGCGCGGCTCTCCTGGGCTCCATTTTCAGCCATGACGGCCTCCTGTAGATCTCTGCCAGTGAAAACAGAGCTCAGGGAGGCCACACACAGCCTGCCCAGGTTCTGTTTTTGGCTGTAACAGCCTCCTGCAGCCCTCTGGCAGCAAAACTGGAGCTTGGGGAGACTGTGTGAACTGGCCATGACCCCGGCCATGCTCTCCTCCCGCCCCCTCAGGTCAAACACAACCAAATTAGCAAAAATGCTGATGATCCAATTTCCTGTAAACTCTACTGGGAGACAATGCTTAGTTTTCACTGGTTAGCAAGACAGCTTTTACAAGGGGACTTGCCACTTAATGCTGGATCCTAGTTAGCATAATATCTCTATAAAAAAGGAGATATCATTGATGTGACTCCAGACAGCTGCTCCTCACGAATAGATCTCAGAAATTGCCATTTTTACACATGATGTATGAGTGGAGTGACTGGGAGTTTTCCTATGTTCCTGGTTTTGACTTTTATTTATAATTCTTAATACAATTATTTGAAAGAAAAATCATTAGAAGAACTGAGTTAGCTAGTCCTGATTTTTTTTTTAAAAAAAATAGAATAATTTCCTTCTCTGCAAATGAAGAGCAAAAATATGTTCTTTTTTGTAGGAAACAGATAATTTATTTTTAAAAGGATAAAGGATTTGGCATAGCACTAATGTGACTGTTTCCGTAATTCCCTTTAATAACTTGTCCCTTAATTACATAAACAATAAAAAACTAGCAGCACCTTTTGGTGGCTGCACTCAAGGCATTATAGAGGAGCTTGCATATAAAAGGCATCAATGTTCTGGTTGCATATGATCAATCAGTCACAAGGACACAAATATCTTCCAAGACTGATGTAGAGTTTAATTTAGAAAGTGGCTTCCATAATGGTGTGATTGTCACTACACGTTGTCTGTAGGTCACCCGTAAAGATGTAGTTGAGTGTCCCCACAATTATTACCTCTTTCTGATACAGTAATTTCCACACTAGGAAATAAATTAGTCCCTGAGAATTGTCTGAAGAGAAAGATTGCTTCTAAGTACATCAATTCTTCAAACAATAATTACCTAGCATTAAGTTTTTCTACATTGTAGACTCCCTTGTGTAAACCAGCTGGAAATCAAGCTAGCACTCCAAGAACTCCAATTCTGTGGTTCAACATCTTTCTACTTTTGCCACAGTGGTAGGCCATGTTCTGTCTGGATTACACTCATAATGGCCCCTTATTGGTGGATTCCTGTATGTATTTATCTTCACACATTCATGACAGGAAAATAAGCAACAATCACTTTCTTTTATATAAGGATCATTTAGTACATGTAGCTTCCGGTGATAGACCTTCTGTATGACTTCCTTTCTTCCGATGCCCTCTTTTTGTTGACATTGTCTGGTGCTCCTACAGTGGAATGTAAACTAGGCAAAACTCCCCCACTGCTTCCATCACTTGAGCTGTGAGGTGAAAAATCACAAAAAAACTTGTTGTTTTCATATAGTTAAAAAAGAAAATAATGAAAGCCACCTTTTACTATTCCATCAAGGAAGAAGTGAGAACGGAGAGATTTAGTGTCCAGAACCATTCTTTAGGGACACCATACTAGGGATGTGGTGGCTCAGTGACTAAGACGCTGAGCTTGTCGATCAAAAGGTTGGCAGTTCAGCGGTTCGAATCCCTAGTGTTGTGTAATGGGGTGAGCTCCCGTTACTTGTCTCAGCTTCTGTCAACCGAGCAGTTCAAAAGCACGTAAAAAATGCAAGTAAAAAAATAGGGACCACCTTTGGTGGGAAGGTAACAGCGTTCTTTGCGCTTTTGGCATTTACCTCATGCCGGCCATATGACCACGGAAATGTCTTTGGATAGTGCTGACTCTTCGGCTTTGAAACGGAGATGAGCACCACCTCCTAGAGCCGGGAACGACTAGCACATATGTGCGAGGGGAACCTTTACTTTTACCTTACCATTCTTTAATTGTTTATTTCTGTAATATGTATTATGAATGGATAAAGGTGCAAGGAAATACTTGCAACTCATTATTTTTTTTGCCCGCAAACATCTGGAAGGTGTACAGTTTTCAAAAACAATTAATTATTATTATTATTTTTAATTATTATTATTTTTAAATTTGTATATCGCCCTTCTCCCTGAGGACTCAGGGCGGTGAACAGCCAAGTAAAAGCATAAACTACAAACATTAAAATACAATTAAAAAGATATATATAGATTTGGCCCCATGATTAAAATCAATAACAAACAATTAAAAACATTTTAAAAAGTGTTAGGCCAGCCTGGCTTGCTGGAAAAAGAAGGTTTTAAGGGCACGGCGGAAGGTACCAAGGTCACAAACATGCTAGATGATTTTGTCCTGTAGCAGGATGGCAAGAACAATTGTGTAATTTGAATGCATGGCTAGCATTATTAGACAAATAAAAACAATGGGATGCCAGAGAGGGGACACAGTATTGACAGAAAATAAGCAAATCCACACCCACGTTAAAGCAGAAGAGAATGCCAATGCAGAATAATGTTACGGAAGAACTTGAAGAAATTCCATATTGCTGCCTATTGCTGCCTATTGTGTAGCTTCTCCCTGTATTATACTGTCTCAAAGGTGCACAAACGATAACATCAGAATGGCAGATGACACTTTTGTGTGCTATGGAATTGAATGACTAAATCATTGGCACAGCTACTCTCAGCTCCTTTGCAACTGCCCTATTTAGGAGGCACTGCAGTAGAATCATCATCGCTTGACAGCTCAGATGAAACTGCTGAAAAATGTGAGCCCAGAATCTCTGAAATAAAAGCTGCCATCCATCAGATAAAGTGTTGAAGCAGATGAAGTCACTGTTGTAACCCCAAGTCTGGAGATGATATGTTGATGTGTTGATTGTTGGCTCCGCTGACTTCTTCAAATAATCTGGCAGTTTGAAAAAAAAATGCAAAATGTACCGAAATAGGAAATAATAACATCAAATTTCAAGATAGGAGAACACAAATTTCTGTGGGATTTAGGCTGTTGTCAGTCCTGGGGAACATATTTTGGAAAGCCACAGAGGCTTCAGAAAGGAACAGAACAGAAGATGCTTTGGTCAAAAATATTTGTCCCATGACAGTTTCTTGAAGAATGCCTTAGATGTTGAAAAATGCTCATCACTGGCTTCATTGACTTTGCAGCAGCATTTGGCAAAGTCCATTGGCAAACGCATTGGAAGGCACTCACTGCAGAAGAGCTGCAAGCTAATATAGTATGCTTACTGTAGTAAAAATATGAGGTATCACAAGTGTTACAGCAAAATGGATAAAGACTTCACAGTGTCTTCGTGTATAATTTAATCTTTGTTGCATTTCCCTTGCTCTTCAACAATACACTACAAGTGTAGTGTCAAACTTGGACAAGGTTGGACAATTCTTCACATATATAATGTGTGTTGATGACTTTTCCAGACAATGAAAGAGAAGCCCACTCAATATAAAAATCCCTCTTTATCCATAAGGCTTAGGCATCAATACTGACAAGACCAACGTATTCACAACTAAGGGCTCTTGGGCATCCATCCACTTTGATGGAGCTTAGCTTGAGCAAATTAAACATTTTAAATTGTTGAGATGTCCAAGAACAGAAAATAGCTGTCACAACAATGAACAACGATCAAATTGGCTAGGCCATGTCACCCTAGTGAAACTGAAAAATAGCACTTTCTGCCTTTTCATTTCATCCTCCTTCTGAGGAAAACATATATTTATATATACGTTATCTTTCATTTCTCACAATGGGATTTGAAGGTATTTATTGTTTGATGAAAATCCCCTCAGATATAGAGGCGTAACAGAGATCTAGTAAGGCTTTCAATTCTTTGTCTTCTTCTGACTTGTGCCATTCTTTGTTGCCACTGTATATTTTTCAATATGTAGCTTCATAATCTTGGAGAAAACCGATAACAAAGATTTGTGAAATGTAAAAGGCATGTTTTGATGTCACATTTCCCCCCTTTAGGAACTAAAGGTCAGATTGGAATTGATTACATTGTGATTAGATTCTTAATATTTTTAAAATGCTAAAAATAAATAGAATAGAATAGAATAGAAAACCTCAAAGAGCAGACTAGATGGATCACTGAGCCTTTTTCAGCTGTCAATTTTCTGTTTCTATTTATTTAGTATATATTAATATATTATATATATATATTATATTAATAATATATAATATATTATTAGTAAATAAAATAATTTCCTAAGACTGTATTACTATTATTCTTCTCTTCTTTACTAGTATCTATCTCTTCCCCCTTATTACTATAACCATGTGCTTGTATCTTTCAATTTATATTATTATATATATTATTATATATAATAAATATTATTATATTTATATTGGGACGTGCAGATATGCCTCCCTGAGGTCGACCGATTGCAGGAGGTCGCCACGGCGAACCCCCCCCAAGATGGACCCCAAGGAGTGCATTTTGAATCTGCGATAGCGAATGAAGAGGTTTAGCTGTTTCAAGTTCAGGATGGCTCGACAACCTCCGGAATGTTTCGGGACGAGAAAGAGTGTCGAATAGAATCCCAAACCGTGTTGATCCGTCGGGACCCTCTCTATCGCCTTGATGCTGAGAAGATGGAGGACTTGTTCCTGAAGCAAGCGTCCCTGTTCTGGGGAATGTGGCGCAGGGCAGCAGATGTGGCGAGAGGGAGGGCATCCCAGGAACTCGATTGACAGGCCGGAGGACACCGTATGAAGAATCCAAGGATCCGTGGTCGACTGCTCCCATTGGTGGTAAAAAAGGTGCAGACGACCGCCAATGGGATCCTGCGGTCTGTAGTCATTTCCCCCTGCGGAATTGACGATATCCAGATCCCCGAAAGGGACGCTTGGAGACAGTGGGGTTCCTAGCTCTGTCACGAAACCGTTGTCGATCGGAGGACCGGTCGGAACCAAAGAACTGCGGACGTTGCGAGTAGACACCGCCTGAACCTGTCGCTGCCCGAAAGGACTGTCTTTGATAATAAGGCATATAACGTCGCTCAGGCCTGCGATATGAGGAAGTCGGCATAATCTTCCTCTTGTCCTTATCCTCGATAAGGACAGGATCAAGAGCGGAGCCGAACAGGTTCGGGGCCTTGTAGGGCGCTGCCGCTAAGCGCCATTTGGCCTTGGCATCGGCCCTCCAGTTTCTAAGCCAAAATAAACGACGGGATGTAATAGATGAGGCCAATGCCCTAGATGTAAATTTCACAGAATTCAATGATGCATCGGCTGAATATTCTGTGGCCGCCACAATTTTATTTATGTCCTGGTGGAGGCGTGTGTCTTCTGGAGGTAGCCTATCCTGTAGTTGCCGCAACCAAAGCAGAGTCGCCCGGTTAAAAAAGGAAGTGGCGGTAGCGGTTTTGATCGCCCACGCCAGGGCTTGATGTTCCTTATGAAAGGAAAGCTCAGACTTCCTGTCCTCCGATTTCAGTCCGTCCAGCGCATCTGTTGATAGTAAAGATGAGGAAGAGAGGTTGGCAACAGGCGTGTCCACCACAGGTAGGGACAGCATGGCGTCCAATTCTGGCGCAGCACAATACAATTTCTTATCAATGCTAGTGGGGCCCGTGGACGAAGCAGGTTGAGACCAAGGAGATTGAAGAACGTCAGAGAAAAGTTGAGGGCAGGGGACGAAATCCCTGCCCGGCTTGGAAGACGAAAATAAGGCCTCGTGGGGGGTCGCCGTGGAAGCGGCCTCAGATGAAGTAGGTGCGGAAACAGTCATGTTTGTGATTTGACATGCCTTATGTAGAAGAGATTTAAACAACGAGGGCCTGAACAGCCCGGTAAAGGCAGGCGCATCTGGAGTAAGGCCTTCATCCTCTGAGAACTCCAAGTCCTCAACCGTATAGTCCCCATGATCGGAATCATCCGAAGAGTCGGGCGCTAAATGGTGAGAGGGCCTCCGAGTCGGTGCCGTAGGCGGTTGAGGCACCTGATGGGAGGTCGTCGGAACTGGAGGCATGGGCGGTGGTTGGAGTCCCGCAGCCCATAAAGAGGACAAGGCATTAGATAATAACAACTGTAAGTCCATCTGGGGAGACGAGAATTGACCATCAGCCCCACGAAGACCAGCGGCGGTTGGAGTGAAAGTCGCCTCAGGGCGAAGGGCGGAAGAAGGGGCGGAGTTGAGCAAGCCCACCGACGAAACGTCAGGCAATGAGACAGAAGCTCTCTTGGACAGGCGTCCGGAAGTGTTTGGCTGCGGTGGATCTGGCGCCTGAGCCCTGCTGGGCGACGAAGGCAAGGGTGCTGGAGTCAAGCCAGTTGGAAAAACCGAGGCCAAGGCGGCCTGCCTGGCCTTGTCATATTGGCGTTCCAAGGCCCTGTGGCGGCGTTGCGCGTCTTTATCTGCCGCTGCCGATGACCTGGGCTGACGGGAGTCCTCAGAAGCAGATAAGACCCTGCTACGAGATTTAGACTTGTGCTTGGCTGGAGCTCTAGGAGGGCTGGGCTCATGCTCCTCATCGGATGAAAAATAAGCATCCGCCATGACAAATCCGAATATAGTTCAATTTTCTTATAATTATTATTATGTATTAATCTTTTTTTTTATTTTATTTTATTTTATTACTTATAAACCAACAAATTTGAACTATATACACGTAGGCACCCCAGTCGTTGAGGGTAGCCTGAACAGCCCAGCCAAGCCACTCTAACAGAAGGACAAGAGGCTGGCTAAGGTGCCCAAAAGGAAAAATGCCAAGCACTGCCCAGGCTGCACTTATGGGACAACAAGCAACTGGTCCACTTCAGTGGGAGCCAGACATAGAGGCACACCCAAAAAAAACACCTGGAAGTGTAGATAGAGTGGGGTAGCCCAGAAACACAACGGCCCTTAAATTGCGATCCCAAAATGGCGCCCGCTAAAATTGCCGCCAAGAATAACAAAATGGCGGCCGCTGGAATGTCCGAAATCCGGCGGCAGCGCAGGCCGCGAAAAAAACGTCCAAAACGGGCCAAGGGCTCCCCTCACCAGACGCCGCCCGAGGGACGGGCGTCAGCGAAACCTTACGACCGCAGCTGGAGACACCGTCCCGGAGCGCTGCGGGCTGAAGCGAAGCCTCCAACTCCGACTAGGCAGCTGAAGCCCCGAGCGGCAACTTTGAAAACTGATAAGTATAGCGCAACGTGGACGAGTCGCAGCAGTGGGAAACTCAGTAGAAAAACATCAGAGGCCGCAGGGCGAACCGTGCGGAGCACTCCGGAGCCGCCCTAAGAGAGCCAACTCAAATCGCAGAGAAAAGGTGTGGGGGGGGAAAAAGACTATCGTAAAAAAACCCCGCGCTCCACACCGGCGGCTTGAAGGAAGGCAGGGAACCGCCCCGTAGGGCCGGTAACCCACGCTGCTGTCAAAGGGAGCAATTCCCTGGGCGGAGGGTGGGCTGAGTCCCCAGGCACCTTACACACGCCCTGCAGCTGACCGATAGAAGGCTCTCACCGAAATAGGAAAAAAAATACTAATCAAAATAAAGAAAACACCTAACGCAATGCTAATAAGGTCTTTAGACTAAGCACGAAGAGAAATTCACACCAGTCAGTCAGCGACTGAGTGAAAAGACTGGTGCATCATGGGGAAGTGGGCGTGGCCACAGCACGGAGAGACAGCAAAAGATTTCACCCAGTCAAAGGAGAAGCGAGAAGGAAGAAACCCAGAGGTGGATTGCAGGAGCAGAGGGCTGGAAAATAGATGGATCACTGAGCCTTTTTCAGCTGTCAATTTTCTGTTTCTATTTATTTAGTATATATTAATATATTATATATATATATTATATTAATAATATATAATATATTATTAGTAAATAAAATAATTTCCTAAGACTGTATTACTATTATTCTTCTCTTCTTTACTAGTATCTATCTCTTCCCCCTTATTACTATAACCATGTGCTTGTATCTTTCAATTTATATTATTTTTATTTGTTTCCTAGTACGATTTGATAGCTTATTCGTAACTTTGATTATCACTATTCTATTCTATTCAATATGCATAGATACGATTTCTGAAAAGAGTGCAATATATAAAATACTTTATATAAAATATTATTAAGTCAGGGGCAGGTTTCAAAACCCATCGCTGTGCTGTCCCTGCACCCCCACAGACGGCCTGGAGTTAATAAGCCACACGACAAAACTCTTTGAAGATAAAGCTGGTAGCAACCCAGTGGCTACCTGCCAATTCAGGCTTTACTCACACAAAACAAAGATTAGACTGCAAGCATTCCGATAAAACAGGCAGAGTGTCAACAATACAAGGATTAATCCAAATGCAGTCTGATAAAGCAGGCAAAGTCCAGTAACGCAGAGATCATGGAGTATTTCCAGTTTTTTGCTCGTCACAAACTGAACCGGCCACCACACCCACATTTATACCTTGTGGGATATGGTCCAGTGACTCAGCTAATTTCTGGCACAACTTCCCCTCTGCTGTGCACGCTTCTCCCTGCGCCTCTGTCGAGGGTCCAGCCAGCACTTATCTTCCTCGTTGCTGTCCACCTGTGGCTGTGGGGACGTGCTTGGCTCTGAGCCTATCGTTTGGCCTTCGGTGTCCTCCGGAGGCATTGTCAGAGAGGAGGGTCCTGGAGAGGGAGGTCTTGCCAACTCCTCTCCCTCACTCTCAGAGTCTGCATCTGTCATAGCCCAGGCTCAGGCAATGGAGCCACAACAATCGCTACCAGTTCGCTCGTGGGCGCACGCTTGCGTGCAACGCTTCTGCGCATGCACAGAAGTATCCAGGTGTGTGGGCGGAGCCTCCCGCTGCCACCACTACCGGTTCGCCCGACCCGGAGCGAACTGATAGCAATCCACCACAGGATCAAGTGTTATTCTTTATTAAATGTTTGTGTATTTAAAGCACATTTTTAATTCCTTTGTTTTTATTTTTTAATTATATGAAAGCCACCCACAGTTGCCATTATGAATTGGGTAGCCATATAAACTATTGGAGTAAATAAGTAATCAGTCTTAAAAATGTAACATGTTTGCATTATATTATATTAATTGAAATTACTGGTCTGTGATAATAAATTATATTTGTTCTTCCTTCCATTTTAAAATGTAAATCTGACTAGGAAAACAAGGGTTGTTAATGATCTTTAGTTATTAATGATTATTCAGCATAAGGTTAGGCCAGATGCTTCTAAATAGCTTATTCCGTATTAATAAGTGTATTAAATAATTTGGCTTAATTCAGAAAAGAATTTAATTAAACAAATCATTCATCCTAATCACATTTGATTCAGAGCTGCAGACTAGTGATAGATTTGTGTATAAACATTTAACTAAGTCTAATTAGTTAATTAGTGATTGCTGCTTTATAACTAGATTATGTTAGAAGTATTTTCAGAGGTCTAGATAAATAAGAATTAAGGTGAATGTTCCCTAATTTTAAAAAAAATGAAGTGGCGATGATATGAGACTGAAACAGTCTATAAAAGATCAAAGTCAGTATTTTAAAAACCTGAAATGCTTTTCATTTGAATACTAATTAAAATAATTTTCTTTTTCTGCCCATTTAATGCTGCAGATTATCAATTGGTAACTTGAATTGCATACAGAAATTATTATTATATATCAAAATTACCCTTGTGATGGGCTTTTATTGATAAAAAAGACAGCTGTAGCCTAATGCCGTTTCTTATACCACTATTGATGTAACTATGAAGTCTAAATAATAGCATATCAATAGCAATAGCATTTAGACTTATATACCACTTCATAATGTTTACAGCCCTCTCTAAGCTGTTTACAGTCAGCATATTGCCCCCAACAATTGGAACCCTCATTTTACCGACCTTGGAAAGATGGAAGGCTGAGTCAACCTTGAGTTTGCCAGAATTGAACTCCTGACAGTGAGCAGTGAGTTAGCCCGCATTATAATCACTGCACCACCATGGCTCCTACATATCATACAAATATATTAACTATTGATCTATAAAACAGAATCAGTTTCTTTTTATTATATAGAATATATTTAATACTATATAATATATATATATATATATATCCCAGGGGTAGTATTCACTTACCTTCGCTACCGGTTCACAAATGTGAGCGTGCGCGCATGACCATTCACAGAGTGTCAAAAACGGGATGTGATGATGTACTGGAAGGTGGGCGGAGTCTCCCACTGCCGCTACCAGTTTGCCTGAACTGGATAGAACGGCTGAATACCACCACTGATATATTCCTGCTCAAGAAAGAGATCATTTCAGACAAATCTCTTTTTTAAAAATCTCCAGTGATGGAGCACCCACAATTTCTGAAGGCAACCCATTCCACTGGTCAATTGTTCTCACTGTCAAGAAATTTCTCTTAGTTCTAGGTTGCTTCTCTCCTTGATTAGTTTCTTGTCTTGCCTTCTGGTGCCTTGGAAAATAGATTGACTCGCTCTTCCTTATGGCAACCCCTCAAATATTGTAACACTGCTATCATGTTACCCCAGTCCTTCTTTTCACTAGACTAGCCCATACCCAATTCCCGCAACTGTTCTTCATGTTTTAGCCTCCAGCCCCCTCATCATCTTTGTGCTCTTCTTTGCACCCTTTCCAGAATATCAACATCTTTTTAATATTATGGTGAGCAAAACTGGATGCAGTATTCCAAGTGTGGTCTTACCAAGACATTATAAAGCGGTACTAACACTTTACGTGATCTTGATTCTCTCCGTCTGTTAATACGATGACAATACTTAATAGCTTTGTTAACTTATTTTTCTGATGATCATCAGCTCAATCTATGGCAAGATGCAAATCTCTTTAAATATTATGAGTCATAATCTGCCTTGCTGGTCTGGTGTGGTTTGTTAAATTGGTAGATTATTTTTGTTTCCCAGTCTAGGATTGGGAGAGAATGACTGGTTCAAAGTCACCCAGCAGACTTCTGTATCAAAGGCAAGACTAGAATTCATATCTCCCCACTCCTGTTCCATCATCTTAATTGGAGTAGACTGGTATAGCTCTATAGTCCCGAGGGCATTTGGGCATTCTTTATGATCTCTGCAATTCCTTCTGAAGCTATTTCATTAGCAATCTCCTTTTCTTGTCTCATCCTCTCCTGCCCCAATGAGAAACGTTTTCCAAATGGCACAAGTGAGGCCTATAAAATTGACCTATAGAAGTCACCTTATATAAGCAGGAGGCTACATCATGTACCACACAAGCTAGTATATATCAACTGTGCAGCACAGACACAAGCATGAGATTTAAAGACGTAACTCCTTATTGCCTTAACTTTTTAGTAGATTTTTAAAATATGTTACTGTACCCAAACCCCAGATTACAATACCAGTTGTCCCTTTAATCCACACTGTGGACTCTGTTTAACTAATATCAAATTCAGAGCAGATTCAAGTGACTATTTGCTAAGAAACTTGCAAAATCACCTAGTGTTGCTTCTGAGTTATTTTTTTTTTTGCCCATCCTTTCCTAAAAATGCTGGGTTATTTTTTTGACTCAATAGAGTCAGTGGATAAATAAATATGGAGAAAACACTACATGCTCTTAATGCCAGAATGTAAACTCAGACACACGTTCTTACCAATATCCAGTTGCATGTCATTCTGGATATCCCTATTGTCAGTCCAGGCCTCTTTTTGATTGTTTAATTTCTTTCTTTCTTCTAATTAAACCAAAGGTTGTTTGGGAATGGTGACTAGGAAGACTCATCACTGGATCAATCCCATTCATCATTCTGGCTACTTCTCATATTTCACAGGTTAACCTGACATAAAATAGAGCTGCTATCAGACTGATAGAGAAATCCTATTAAGTGAACTATTTTAATGAAGTCCAGAGGGCTTGTATAAGTCTGGGGCATCTGTGATCTGCAGCGTTTGATCTGAACACAACCAAAAAACAGATATTAATGTTCTCCAGATTTTATTTCATATGTTCTAAAGACCAGATCTAATATGTGTTTTATTAAGTGTGTCTGGGCCTCAAATGTGTGAGCTGTGTTGCCACTTCCAGGGGAGATGATAGATAGATAGATAGATAGATAGATAGATAGATAGATAGATAGATAGATAGATAGATAATTCCAGCACTATCAACATGACCAGATCCACAAGGTGTGCTATCAGCTAGCTAGGTGAACAGTATGCCAATATCACTATATCATTGCAAAGTAGACCACTTCCAGGGGAGATAGATAGATAGATAGATAGATAGATGATAGATAGATAGATAGATAGATAGATAGATAGATAGATAGATAGATAGATAGAGAATTCCAGCACTATCAACATGACCAGATCAACGAGGTGTGCTATCAGCTAGCTAGGTGAACAGTATGCCAATATCACTATATCAAAGTAGACCACTTCCAGGGGAGATAGATAGATAGATAGATAGATAGATAGATAGATAGATAGATAGATGAGAGAGAGAGAGAGAGAGAGAGAGAATTCCAGCACTATCAACATGACCAGATCCACGAGGTGTGCTATCAGCAAGCTAGGTGAACAGTATGCCATTATCACTATATCATTGCAAAGTAGACCACTTCCAGGGGAGATAGATAGATAGATAGATAGATAGATAGATAGATAGATAGATAGATAGATGATAGAGAGAGAGAGAGAGAGAATTCCAGCACTATCAACATGACCAGATCCACAAGGTGTGCTATCAGCAAGCTAGGTGAACAGTATGCCATTATCACTATATCATTGCAAAGTAGACCACTTCCAGGGGAGATAGATAGATAGATAGATAGATAGATAGATAGATAGATAGATAGATAAATGATAGATAGAGAGAGAGAGAGAGAGAATTCCAGCACTATCAACATGACCAGATCCATGAGGTGTGCTATCAGCTAGCTAGGTGAACAGCATCCCAATATCACTATATCATTGCAAAGTAGACCATTTCCAGGGGTGAAATGCTCCTGGTTCGGACCGGATCGGCCAATCCGGTAGCGATGATGGCGGGTGGTTTGGAGAACCAGTAGCAAAAATCCCTGCCTCCCCCCCACCCGCCCATGCCCACCCAATCGCCTGGTCGCCCGCTTGACGGCTTGCCGCTTCTTTTAAAAAATGCTTTTTAAAGGTAAGAAAAAAAAAAAGGCTCTGACAATCCCAGCTGAGCTGCCTGAGCATTTAGCATCTAGCATTTTGCGCAGCCAGCGAACTGATAGTAAACTGGTTCAGATTTCACCACTGACCACTTCCATACATAGGCATCTATATCCTCTCGCTGTGAATTTGAAAAAAAATTGTGAATAAGAACACTTAAAATAAAAATAAAAATGAGGAAACCATTATACACATATCCTTTTATGGAAAGAGACGCCTTATGTACATTTAATATGGTTTCTCTTTTAATACTTCTTTTGCTAGTGCTTGTAAAATGTTGAATCATACGGAAAGAAATGACATCACATAAAAAAAAACTTCCAAATAAAAATAGATGCCATTTTCCCATAGAAGAAGAATGGCACTTGACAGACAATAGTTGTTACTTAGCCTGCCAGTTCTAAATGCCATGAATTTAGATCAGTGGATCTAAATGAATTACTGGATCAGTGAGCAGTTAAGATTCTATTAGTTCTGTTTGTTCCTATTTTATTAGCAGTATCACTTGATAAATTGTGTTTGGTGTCCACATCCATAAAAGGAAAATGGGAGGGAGGGAGGGGAAAAGAGAGAGAGGGAGGGAAGGAGAGGGGGGAAGGGAGAGGGAGAGAGAATGAATGTGAATGTTTGAATGAAGCTTAAAAAAAAGCATTATTTTTTCTTTCTGAAGCTAGAACCCAAGATTACTATCTCAGAACCCTAGTCAAATACTCAAAATAGCCATACAGCAAGAAAATAGTTTTCTGCAACTAGAGTGGTGTAGCTTTAAAATGTACAAATAACTTAAATGTTTATTGCTGAATCCCCAAAACTAGCGAGCACAAACATAAATTAGTACAATGCCCCAGCAAGACAAAGCTATTCTGTGTTCAGAAATCATCTGACTTTCTGATGACTGCCTTTAAATATCATTCAGAAAGTGCAATTATGTATAAAATTCAGCAGTTCACAAAGTAGGTTTAAAAAAAACAACAAAACCCTACTATATTTATGCAACATTAGCATTGCCAAGCCTGCATTGGCTCCCACTACTTTTTATTTAATACTTTAAACTAAAAATTCAATTTTTTAAAATTTATGTTTTTACTCTATTATGAGCCATCCAGAGTCACTTTCGATAGTGAGATGGGCATGATTAATAAATAAGTGAACTTCTGATTATAACCTTTAAAGCTCTAAGTTTTACAACCTTTAAAGGTCTAACTCTGACACACACTGTAAGGCTTTGCAAACAGTGGTTTTAGATTTCATAAAAATTACGTAAAAATGAACACCTTTGCATTAAGGTAAAGGTAAAGTTCCCCTCACACATATGTGCTAGTCGTTCCCGACTCTAGGAGGCAGTGGTCCTCTCCGTTTCAAAGCCAAAGAGCCAGCGCTGTCCGAAGACATCTCTGTGGTCATGTGGCCGGCATGACTAAATGCCAGAGGTGCACAGAACACTGTTACCTTCACACCAAAGGTGGTCCCTATTTTTCTACTTGCATTTTTACGTGCTTTCGAACTGCTAGGTTGGCAGAAGCTGGGACAAGTAATGGGAGCTCACCCTGTTAGGGATTTGAACCGCCGAACTGCCATCTTAGCCACTGAGCCACCACATCCCTGTTACCTTTGCATTACATAGTAACTATTGAAACAATAGCCCGCATGTCTTAAAATAAACTCTTCCTGTATCAAACCCATAATTCCAAAGAAGGCGTTTGTACAGTCCTACAATTCTCTGCCTTGCTCAGACTGAGGAAGATGCTTGGATGACCAACAAAACATTTCAAATTAAGAAAAATAAGTCCAGTTGCCATGACTTGATTTTCAGACAACTCTATCCAGATGACTGAAAATCTTTATCAACAAACAGCCAGCTGAGTCTTACCAGGGACGTTAACATGAACTCAATTGATTATGTATCATCAAGTAGGTGATGAGCTTTTTCCAGAGACATAGTCTTCACATAATATTTCTGTTGTAGGATAATTTCAGCCTGGTTATTTGTGCCTTGAGTGAGAACTCTATGTTGATTTATTTGATAATCCTTTTCTTTTCGTGTTTTGTTTTCCTGGGCACAAAGTTTACTACATCTTTATTATCTCAATAGTCAGACTGTGTCAACTCTTTTTATCTTAGTTATCTTGTAATTGATCAGGGTGATATAGTCTCTTAAAATATCAAGATTTCTTTAATATCTTGCAAGATTTTTTTTTTAATATCTTGCAAGGACCTTGCTAGGAATAGTTTTATTTGATTATATTTTTACATTTACTTCATTTTCCTGCTAACCCTACTTTATTTATTATTATTTTTTATTGAAAAAGTTTTACAATTACAATTACCCTAACCCTCCCTGACCCCCCTACCCCTCCCTAACCCCCCCTAGCCCTCCCCCTCCCCCCGGACTTCCACAAAATATAATCAAAATCAAAATCCCCTTTTTATAAAACTTGAACCCCTCCACCCCCTGTATATTTTTCACATCTTCACAAAATACAATTATTCTATCCCTATATAATACTTTCAGTTAAAAGCTATCTGATATTTCCTAGTTTGATATTTATTCTGCACATAATCTATCCATTTTTTCCACTCCCATACATAAGTCTCTTGTGTCCTATCTTTTAAATATGCTGAAATCTTCGCCATCTCTGCAAAACTGGCCATCTTCAAAGTCCATTCTTCAATAGTAGGCATAGCTTCATTTTTCCAATATTGACCTATCAGTAATCTCGCTGCTGTTATCATATACAATATCAACTTTACTTCACCCAATGTAAAACCCTTAACTATACCCAATAAAAACAATTGTGGAGAAAACTGAATTTTTTTCTTCAAAACATTCTGCATAACCCACCAAATTTTTATCCAAAAAGCCTTCACTTTCTTACAAGTCCACCACATATGATAATATGTGGCATCTAGACAATCACATCTCCAGCATTTTGGTTGAACATTAGGGTACATACACGATAATTTCTTAGGATCTAAATGCCATCTATAAAACATTTTAAAAAAAATTTCCCTCAAATTCTGCGATTGTGTAAATTTAACATTCTGAACTCATATTTTTTCCCATGTTTCCAACATCACTGGTTCTGCAAAATTTTGTGCCCACTTTATCATGCAATCTTTAACCAATTCAGTTTCTGAATCCCTTTCTAACAAAACATTATAAACCCTTTTAATATGCATTGGACCTTTCTCTTTTATATGTCTAACCTATTCTTCCTCATGCATCATTATACCAGTTTTTTGGTCCTCTTTCCATCTCAATTGAAGTTGATTATACTGTAACCAGGTTAAATTAATCCCTTCTTCCAACAGCATTTCTAAAGTCTTCAGTCACCATCTGCCCGCATCTGCAAAAAGAACTTCTTTATATAACCCCCCTCCCCCGAGTGACATTATATTTGTATTCCACATGATATGACCAAGATCCAGCCATAACGGTGTTTTGTAATCCCATTTGAGTCGGTGCTTCTTCCAAACTCTCATCAAAGAGTTTCTAAGTATGTGGCTTTTGAATACATTATCCACTTTGTTCTCATAAAATAAGTAAGCATGCCAATCAAATTCAAGATCAAAACTTTCTATATTCAATATTCCAGTCTTTTTCCTTCCAAACCAATCACTTGCTTGCGTCAAAGCTGCTGCTTCATAATATAATTGTAGGTTTAGAAGTTTAAGACCTCCCCTTTCTGGAACATCTTGCATAATTTTCAGTTTAACTCTCGGCTTTTTCTCATTCCAGACAAACTTATTCAGTCCTCTTTGCCATTCTCTCAATTGTTTATCACTTTTAAGCACCGGAATCATTTGAAACAAAAAAAGAAATCTTGGCAAAATGTTCATCTTAACTGCTGCTATTCTTCCAAGTAGAGACAGCTGCAGTTTTTTCCAGGTCTCCATATCTTTCTGTACCTCTCGCCACAACACCTCATAATTATTTTGAAACAGTTTCATATTTGATTCTGCAACCTGAACTCCTAGATATTTAACCTTTGGTACTATCTCAAAACCTGCCTTACTTTCAAGTTCCTGTTTTCGATCTTGTGTCATATTTTTAACTATCATCTTAGTTTTTTTCTGGTTCAGTCTAAATCCTGATACTATACCATATTGTTCTATAATGTCTTTCATCTGGATTATTGATTCCATCGGCCGTGTTAGGGTAACAACCAGATCATCTGCAAATGCCCTTATTCTATAATCCTCTTGCCTTATCACTATTCCTTTCAAGGTGCTCGAGTCCCGTATTGTATTCAACAAGACTTCCAATGTTAAAATAAATAACAATGGGGATAACGGACAACCTTGTCTTGTTCCTTTTTCAATATTAAAGTCTGTTGTCAAACTTCCATTAATAATAATCTGTGCCTTTTGTTCTTGATAAATTGTTGAAACTGCCTGTATAAATTGATCTCCAAAGTCCATCTTTTTAAAAGTCTTTAATAGAAAGTTCCAATCCACTCTATCAAAGGCCTTC
The DNA here is from genome assembly GCA_022577455.1 of Arizona elegans. Lineage (NCBI taxonomy): Eukaryota > Metazoa > Chordata > Lepidosauria > Squamata > Colubridae > Arizona > Arizona elegans. Next base: position 65,246,957 of record JAKOOJ010000009.1, read on the forward strand.
TCCGCATCCAGAAAAACCAGCACTGCAGGGATCTGTTTATTCTTCTCAAGATATTCCAGTAAATCTATAACTTGCCTTACATTATCCTTCATGTATCTGCCTTCTATAAATCCCGCTTGATCACAATGAATCACCTCTTGAATAACTGGCATCAACCTGTTGGCTAATACTTTTGCAAATATTTTATGGTCATTATTCAGAAGAGATATTGGTCTAAAATTCTCAGGTTTTTTAGGACCTACTTGCTCTTTTGGTATCAATGAAATATAAGCTGTTTTCCATAATGGGGGTATTTTACCTCCTTGTTGTATACTACAAAATAGATCTTTGAGATGTTCAATCATTTCTGCTTGTAAAGTTTTATAGTACACCGCAGTTAAACCATCCGTCCCAGGAGCTTTAGCTGTTTTCAATTGTTTAATTGCGGCAATGATCTCCTCAGCTGTTATAAGATGATTCATTCTCTCCTTTTGTTGACTAGTAATTTTTGTGACTCTTTTATTTTCTAGATATTTCTCTATAAGTCCATTCTGTGTATCATCTTTGGCATATAATTTAGCGTAATAATCTACAAAAACTTCTTTAATTAATTTTTGTTGAGAAATTTCCTTCCCTCCAGTATCAATACTATCAATAATCCATGTACTCTGCCTCTTCCTTAGTGTATAAGCCAACCATCTGCCTGGTTTGTTAGCGTTGCAAAATGTGTTATGTTTCGCAAATTGTAAATTTGTTGCTGTTTGTTCCGCCATAAACATTTGAAATTGATCTTTCAGAAGTTTTATAGCTCCTTGTATTCTTTCATCTGTTGGGTTTTTTATAAGTAACTGTTCTTTATTCTTTATTTCTGCTTTCATTTCAGATCTTTTCTTTTGTCGATTCAATTTGTGTTTAGAGTTCATATGAATGAGTACCCCTCTCATATATGCTTTACTCGCATTCCACACAATTTCAATAGGGGTACCCTTATTCAACTTTATTTCAAAAAATTCTTTCATCTGCTTTTTGACTTCTATTATATTCTTTTCATATCTAAACAGATTTTCATTTAATCTCCATGACCTTCTTTCACTCTTTCCCATCTCAATTTCTATCCATACCGGGCTATGATCAGTTAAAGTCCTTGGAAAAATCTTTGTTCTTTTTGTTTTTACAAGTAAGTCAGCTGATAGTAAAATAAAATCAATCCTAGAAAAGGATCTGTGTCTATCTGAAAAAAAAGTAAAATCCAATTCTTTTGGGTTATGTATTCTCCAAATATCTTTTAATTCCAAATCTTCTTTCATATCAAAAAAAGTCTGTGGTAGTCTAATCCTTGACTTCGCCGAACTCTTTTTATCTATTTTAGAATCAATTACTCCATTCCAGTCTCCCATAATTAAAATAGATCTATAGTCCCATTGCAATATTTTAGAATGCAAAGTTTTATAAAAATTTTCCTGTTGTTGGTTAGGAACATAAATTCCAATCACCAGAATTGGGCCACTTGCTGTGTGCAGTTCAATTGCTATAAACCTACCACATTCATCTGCTTCTATAATTTTAGCTGACAGTCTTTTATTTATATAAATAACCACACCATTCTTTTTTTCCAAATTTGAAGCTATAAAACTCTACTTTATTTTATCAACAACTGAAATAGAGTACTTTGACTCTGCTAAGGCCACGACACAGATTTTTTTAAAAAAGAATTCAATGAATGAAGTCATGTGATTGAGAGAGTAAGGTAAGGTGACCAGATTTTAACATTGGTAAAGAGGGACATTGTGGGCGTGGCTTATTTTGTGGGCGTGGCTAGCTGGTCATGTGACTGGGTGGGCGTGGCTAGCTGGTCATGTGACCGTTTGGCCATGGCTGTGTGTATAGGGACTACTCAGAGGGCTGAAAAGTTATTTCTGACAGGTCCTCACACTTTTGACTGGTCCTCACACTTATGACCATCCTCACATTTATGCCCGTGCAGCATTCTTAACAACCATGTCACTCATTTCACAACCGCTTCTCTTCACCATGATGACAAGATAGGGCAAAAAACGTAAAATGTGAGGACAGTCGTAAGTTCGAGGACTGGTCAAAAGTGCGAGGACCAGTCAAAAATAACTTTTTCAGCCCTCTGAGTAGTCCATATGCACAAAAGGACTAACCAGAGGGCTGAAAAAAGTCATTTCTGACAGGTCCTCGCACTTTTGACTGGTCCTCACACTTATGACCATCCTCACATTTATGCCCGTGCAGCATTCTTAACAACCATGTCACTCATTTCACAACTGCTTCTCTTCACCATGATGACAAGATAGGGCAAAAATGTAAAATGTGAGGACAGTCGTAAGTTCGAGGACTGGTCAAAAGTGCGAGGACCAGTCAAAAATAACTTTTTCAGCCCTCTGAGTAGTCCATATGCATAAAAGGATACAGTAATAGAGAGGGATGAAGGAAGGGAAGGGAAATTAGAGTAGGAGTGACGGTTAAGAGAGGAAGGAAGAGAGGAGGAGAAGGAGAAAGGAAGAGGAAGTAGGGAGGAGAAGAAGAGGGAGGGGAGAGAAAGTAAGAAGGAAAGAAAAGAGAGGTGGTAGGTTTGAGGAGAAAGATTGCTGTACAATAAAAAAGATGAAAGGGAAGAAAGCCAACCCCAAACAAATATAAAGATATTAAGATAAAGAATGAATTGTTAAACTTTAAAGAATAAAAGAGAACAAATATGAATAAATAGCAATAATTAGAAACACACATACAAACATGCAATGTATTTTCTTTGAACAGAATATTTGGCTGGTTCACAAATTTAAACAGTGTTTAGTCATTTCAATTAAATTTACAATTTCTATATTTCCTTTTTGCCATATTTATTCCTCATCTATTTTTTTAAAAAAACAATTTTACCCTTCATCCTCATCTCTAATCTTAATCAAATTCAATTTTTCCCTTCTATTCTATTTTATACCCCTTCCCATTGTCATCTATTTTTATATCCATCCTCACATTGGTTAATTATGTAATTATGTAATACAGTTGTTTAATACAAATTCAACATTTTAATATAAATCAATTAGTTATATAACTATCTTTTTTGTATATTAATCAATATGAACATGAATATTCCAATTATTTCCATGCAATCCAATTTCTTACAAATCAATTAATTATACTTACCAATAATAATAAACCAAATAATTTCCCCCATATATTCCTCCAAACCACAACTTAACCATTTCTGCTTTCAACACAGTATACAATTAATAATATCTCAATTATTACAATTCCCTAGTTAAAAAGAGCTTTTTTTTCTTTTGTGTTTTAAAATCTTGAACTCTCCTCTTTTGCCCTAAATAATTTTCCATTGTTTGCACTTACCTTTTTTGGTGAGGAAAAGGAAAATAAATCTGCTGCCTAATTTTCCAACGTTGCAAGCAAACCGCAAAGCCAACAGCCTGTTTTACTTTCAGTTTCGTTTTGAGCTTGGTTTGCACAAAGAGGAAAAAAAAACTGAGCAATTTAGCAAGAGCAGAGCCCTGTGCAAATCAGCTGAGAGGGGGAAGCCGAGCTAATTAACGTAGGGCGGCCCTTTGAAGCCCCGCGGCAAGAGTTTAAACAGGTTTTTTCCCTCTAGCCATCAGCGGGGATTCAGGAGGCAGCCGGGAACCAGGAGGCAGAATGAAAAATCGGGACTTTTTTAAAACGCCGCGGGACGCGGGACAAATTGCTCAAAAGCGGGACTGTCCCGCCAAAAGTGGGACGTCTGGTCACCTTAGAGTAAGGTTGACTTAAATATTATGTTGCACGTAGGTTTGGCAGTAGTATCCATGCATTGACATTGCTTGATTTCAGATTACTGTTAGTGTAATGCTGAACTCTAGTTACTGGTGGTAGAATTTATTTTTCCATCATACCTCTATATCTTTGTATGAAAAAGGGGTGCACCAAGGATATTTTTGCCCAAATCACCTTGAGTGTGCACTGTTTTTAGACATATTTATAGTTACTTTTTGAATTTTAGTATTTCAGGACTTAAATTTTATTGCCATTTATAATTATGTAGCTTGCTACATGTATCCAGGGGTGAAATGCTCCCGGTTCGGATCAGATCGCCCGATCCGGTAGCGATGGAGGCGGGTGGTTTGGAGAACCAGTAGCAAAAATCCCTGCTCCCCACCCCTCACATGCCCAGCTGAGCTGCACAATCATCAGAGGCTTTTTTTTTTTTACTTTTAAAAGCATTTTTTCTACAACCTCTTTGGCCGAAAAAATGCTTTTAAAAGTTAAAAAAAAAAAAAGCCTCTGATGATTGCGCGGCTCAGCTGGGATCATCAAAGGCTTTTAAAAGAAAAAAAACCCCATTTTTTCTTTTAAATGCCTCTGACGATCCAAGCTGAGTTGCCTGATCAGCAGAGACTTTTTTTCTTTTAAATGCCTCTGACGAAAAAAAGGGTTTTTTTTTCTTTTAAATGCCTCTGACGATCCAAGCTGAGTTGTCTGATCGTCAGAGGCATTTAAAAGAAAAAACCCTTTTTTTCTTTTAAATGCCTCTGACGATCCAAGCTGAGTTGCCTGATCGTCAGAAGCATTTAAAAGAAAAAAAGTCTCTGCCGATCAGGCAACTCAGCTGGGATCGTCAGAGCCTTTTGAAAGCATTTTTTTACAACCTCTTCGCCAAAGAGATTGTAGAAAAAATGGTTTTAAAAGTAAAAAAAAAAAAAATTGGCCACGCCCACCCAGTCACATTATCTCTACCACCACCAAGCCACGCCCACAGAACCGGTAGTAACAAATTTTAGATTTCACCCCTGCATGTATCCAACGTACTTCTTTATATAAAAAAAGAAACAAAACTTGGATTTGTGCTAGTCTCAATGACGTTAATATAAAAATGAAGAAATAAATCAGAAATGGAATATTGTAGCTTTTGGAACAATTGCTAGCTTTTGGGTAGCACCTTTTGTAGCAACTGCTAGACAGTGATTCATCCACAAAACATAGTGATATTCATCCATATTTATCGACAAATGAGAAAATGAAAAAAAAAAGTTTCAAATATGCTATTACTCCTCTGAAAATAATTTCACCTCCTAATATAAAGAACATTGTTATTGGGAGTATCTCTGTGTTTTATATGTGTACAAAAACATTGATAGGATTTTTCAGTATACTGTTACTAGGATGGCAGAAACCAGGGGTAAAATTCAAAATTTTTCCCTACTGGTTCTGTGGTCGTGGCTTGGTGGTCATGGCAAGGGAAGGATATTGCGAAATCCCCATTCCCTCCCCACTCCTGGGGGAAGAATATTGCAAAAGCTCCATTCCTACCCCACTTTGGGGCCAGCCAGAGGTGGTATTAGCCAGTTCTCTGAACTACTCAAAATTTCCACTACTAGTTCTCCAGAACCTGTTAGAACTTTCTGGATTTCACCCCTGGCACAAATCTATTCTTCCAACTTCTGAAATTCAAAATATTGTGTAACTTTTCTTGTCCTTACCATACATTCTGTTATACAAGGAGCCATTTTGTGCTGTTGGTAGAACCATTACTTTAATTCTATATTTCACCATGTCAAATTAGTGGCTGTTAAAATTGCATGTAATACAAAAAGACATTACAGACACTGTTTTTCAATAACAATGTGCAATAATAGGGATATAGTGGCCTTTTTCAGCCGATACTATTTGATTTTAAATCCTACCATGCATCATACTAACACCTTTGGATGGCAAAACTTTTAAAAGGTAAAAGATTCAGAAGAAAAAAAGATATGATTACTTCCTGAGATTGAAATCTACATAGTAAGAAAACATAAGAATAAAGATTTCATTATGTCTCGAAAGGTAATCTAACGAAATATTTTTAGAAGGGGGAATATTTTTATATGATGAATTTGAAAGCACAGGACAGAAAAGAAAGTAAATAGGAATAAGTATAATATGACAAACCAGGATGGGTGGGGGAAAAAACAGATGAAATTACTTGGATGGGGAAAAAAAAAAACATTTTGGCCACTTGGGCACAAGCATTTTTCATATACTTTCCCCTTTACATCTTCAGAATTGTTGTTCTTTTTTGAGAGCTGTTCTTTAAAAATCTTATTTTTGAAAAAGCTCATATGAAGCAGATTCTCAAGAAGCAGAGTTTTCTTTAATATCCCAAAGGCCATATGCCTATCAACATCATGCATTTAGATAGGGAGTCCCAATTTGGACTTGTCTGGAAGAGAAATCTATTGGATCAATTGATTTTGACAGTTGTATTGGGTATTTTACAAACGACTAGCTGGCTTTGTTCAGAGAGTTTCTCCTTCTTGATCTTTCTCTTGAATCAGGTCAACTGAAGTGAAAGTGACAGTTCTGTTTACTGATCTTATTTAGGGAATTGGGATGCCAAGTCCAATTTTGGTGATTTCAGAATGAATCGCAGCTAAGAAAATAACGTAGTCCAAAACAGAGTATACGCAATGTGAATGTGATTGGATACGTTCATATAATAAAGTTAACTTTAATTTAATCACGATCGTCAATAATGAGGTATGTATTTGGGGGGATCTGCTGGATAGATCATGGCTTATGTGGCTAAAGTTATTGTTATGAAGTAAAATGTATTCCTATATCTGCCATTATATTTTATTCCATTCAACCATGCCTGATTTTCAAAGGCTGTTTGGACATGTGCCTACAGTTTCCTTGGAAAGGTTTTTCAGAAATGACTTGCCAGCGCTTCCTTGCTAAGGCTGAGGGAAGGCTGCTGACCAAAGGTCATTCATTTGACTTTGTGCTTAAGTTAGGACATATTTTTAATTATCAATATAAAAAAACAATTATTAAACAAGGTAAAATAACAGTCTTCTTATAAAACTCAATTCTAGTGAATCCTTAACGTAATCTGTACTTCAGTATTTTTTGTGAGAGGGAAAAAAAAGATAGAAGTGCTGTTATAGAATTCTTTATAGAATAGAATTCTTTATTGGCCAAGTGTGATTGAACACACAAGGAATTTGTCTTTGGTGAATATGCTCTCAGTGTACATAAGGAGAATAAAATACATTCATCAAGAATAAAAAGATACAACACTTAGTGATAGTCAAGATTACTAATAAGCTATCAAATCGTACTAGGAAACACATAAAAACAACATGAAGATACAAACACATGGTTATAGTAATAAGTGGGAAGAGATAGATACTAGTAAGGAAGAGAATTAGTAATGCAGTCTTAGTAAATTATTTGACAATGTTGTGGGAATTAGTTGTTAAGCAGAGTGACGGTATTCGGAGGAAAAAAACTGTCCTTGCATCTAGTTGTTCTGGTGTTCAGTGCTCTATAGCGTCATTTTGAGGGTAGAAGTAGAAACAATTTATGTCCAGGATGTGAGGGGTCTGTAGATATTTTCACATTTTGACTCGTGCAGTATAGAGAGCTTCAGTGGAAGGCAGGTTGGTAGCAATTGTTTTTTCTGCAGTTCTAATTATCCATTGAAGTCTGTGTTTGTCTTGTTTGGTTACAGAGACAAACCAGGCAGTTATGGAGATTATGTTTTATTATGTTGATGAAAGTGGAGATGTAGGGGTAAGTTAGTACATCTATTGTGTCTGCATAGTTACTTGATGAGTCAACGTACTTTGTGTTTGCATGTTACCGTGTTTTCCCGAAAATAAGACCTTGTCTTATATTTTTTTGAATCCCGAAATAAGCACTTGGCCTTATTTTCAGGAAGATCTTATTATTTTGGGCAATTGCATAGAACAAGATGGGGGTCCTCTTGCCGTCTTACCTGATTTCCAGCTCTGCATTTAAATATTTTTGGGGAGGGCTTATTTTCGGGGGGAAGCTTATTTTAGCGCATGCACTCAAAAGCCCGATTGGGCTTATTATCAGGGGATGTCTTATTTTCGGGAAAAGAGGGTACAATGGCATTTAAATTATGTACTGTATTTTCTTTTATGAAGACTGTGACCCATAATAAAGTTTCGACCGAGTTATTTATGATGTTGTATATGTGCTTGTATACGCATAATTTCATTTTTCAGGAATGGAATTAAAAACAAATAGACAAAGCTATCTCTTAACAAACTGGCAAAGCTATCTCTTAACAAACTGTTTTTAAGAAAAAATCATAGCCTGTTCTTTAATATTGGATGCAGGGCAGTGCAATTTTGACATTAAACTGGGCCACATGCTCCCACGACCTGTTTCATATATCATTTAGCAAAGAAAGACTTGGTTTCTCAATTTCTGGTCTTTTGTGTGACAAACCACCGGTTTCGAATTTAGAAATCTTTAAATGGATTTTCACCAGTTGAAAAATAGTCAAGTCATTGAAGAGGGATTAATTCAGTGCTGAAATCCAAAAATTGTTATTACCGGTTCTGTGGGCATGGCTTGGTGGGCATGGCAGGGGAAGAATACTGCAAAATCCCCATTCCCTCCCCATTCCTGGGGGAAGGATATTGCAAAATCTCCATTCCCACCCCACTCTGGGACCTGCCAGAGGTGGTATTTGCCGGTTCTCCGAACTACTCAAAATTTCCGCTGCCGGTTCTCCAGAACCTGTCAGAACCTGCTGGATTTCACCCCTGGATTAATTCCCCCAGAGTTCTTGAAAACAAGTATTGGTTATATTAGCTCCCCTATTTACAACAAATCTACAAACTGGAGCTATCCCATCACAATTCTAAAATTTAAGAAATAAGAATATTTTAGGTAATTATTGCCCAGTTAGTCTGCTATGTGTAATTAGCAAGCTCTATGTGGAATACCTTTATAATAAATTTGCCAGTAGGATGATCCAGAAGATTACCTTGGCCACTGACCAAGCATGCTTTAGACCACATTGTTTGATCGTTAATAGGTGTACAGTTTTATACTATCTGGCCAAGTTTCCCAAGAGATTCTTTTTACACTGCTTTTATCAGTGTGAAGCCTTCTTTTGACCCAATGCCCCAGGAAAGACTGATAATGCTGCTGTATAAAACCACCTTTATGGAAATCAAATGTAAAAACAAGAGGAATTTACTGGCTTCCTTTTCAGTCTCTAAGGAAGCCATATATGGATGCATTCCAGCTCTGCTATTTTTAAATTTTTATATTAATGATGTCAAGTTTCCGAAAGATGCCCTAATTAATTCATGAGCCATGATCCAAACTTCAAAGGAAATATAGTCATTTATTAGGAGCAACATTCTGGCAATACTCGGATGCAGTTAGGACTGATCCCATGTAGATTTACGTTCCCTATGACCCTGTCTCTCCCCTCCTCTCTGGTCATGTCATAAATCACATTCTCCAATTAGCCACTTTGGCTGGCTGTGAAACCTAACACCCTCCTTCTGATTGCGGTCAGAAAAAATGTATGGAATTCACTTCAGTTCTCCCTCCCTCTTGCTCATGGCAACTTGAAAGCTTTGCAAGTTGACAAATGACTCCCTTCTGGCCCTTGCCCAACCAAAATTTCACCCCTCAAGTCCTCACCAGCTTGCCTATTTCTATTTGACTCTATGCAGATGATGTCATCACTTTCTCCACATCTTAAGTTGCCCTTTGTAGATATTTAGAAGCTATAACATTCTTTTTTTTCCTAGGGAAACATGGAAATTAATGACGCTAAAACAAAGGCTCTAATTTTCACTAAAAAGCATTTTAACCTTTCTTATAATTGGCAATTCAATAATAAACCTGTCAAGCAAGTTAAAGACATTAAGTATCTAGATATTCATTTCCAAACACCTGCTTCCTAGAATTATCTAATAAATGAGTTCACACCAAGAGCACCAAAAAAAAAAGAAAAGAAAAGAAAAGAAAAAAAAGAAAGAAAAGAAAAGAAAAGAAAAGAAAAGAAAAGAAAGAAAGAAAGAAAGAAAGAAAGAAAGAAAGAAAGAAAGAAAGAAAGAAAGATCTTAACAAAATTATCAGATTTGCAAGACAGAAATAAAAATATTCCTGCAGCAAACAAATTATTCAAAGCAAAGTTATTTAGTTTGTTGCTACATGATGTGTAACTCTGTATGTACATAGGGGAAAAAAATCTACCCTGCAAGTAATTCAAACCAACTTTTATAAAATAGTTGCCTCTATAATTTCAGGAAGATTAAAAAGATTTTTAAATGAATTCATACATCCCGAACAGAATAGTTTTCTACCTAAAAGACAATTAAAAAATAACGTGAGGATTATTATGAATGTATTGAAATACTACGAAGTCCACTCCGAAAAACAGCTTGCATTGATCTTTCTGGACACCTGAAAAGCCTTCGATAACATGAACTGGTTTTTATGACGCTACAGTTAACAAACATGAACTTCGGTGAAAACTTTGTGAAGATAATCCAAGCAACATATTCCAATCAAACGGCGAAAGTGATAGTAAATAGAGAAACAGCAGAAAAAATTTACATAAACAAGGGTACAAGACAAGGTTGTCTACTATCTCCTCTTTTATTCATACTAACTCTAGAAGTCCTACTCAGACAGATCAGACAAGACCCAGAAATAAAAGGTTTGAAGATAAAAAAAGAACAAAACAACTTTTTGAAGGCTATTTTCCACGTCTCTTTTATCAAACACAAACAGCTGGAACTTGGCTGCATCTTTCTTGAGGCCTGACAAATCTTGCTGGCTAAATTTTTGGCTAAAACAACATACCAGTTTAACTTCAGGTCTTGTCTTACATTGTTGGAAATTTTCAGCTTTGCCTTAAAGAAACAAATGGACTTGAATTTGCCTGCTACACCCATCCTTAGCTATATGCTCCATGAGTCTTGATCAACAGTTCTCAAACTCTCTTCACATTCTTGAAAATTACTGAGAAACCCAAAGAGATTTTATGTGTGTGCCTGATGTGTGGAGTTCTTTTGGTTGAAATATATGAACAAATCTGGCCTCACAAAGATATGTAATTGGAAAAAGGAAGAATATTTTAACAGCCTTTTCAGATAATCTTCTCTGATGCTACATCAAAACTCTAAAAAGTTGAAGTTTCTTAAAAAAAAAGTTTGTTGCAATGTGGAATTTGAAGTCCTGCCAGCAAACTTTCTGTCTTCTTTTACATTAAAATCCTTTGTTCTTTCATGCACTTTGAATGGTTTTGCTAACATCATGCATTGGCCATTTGAAAAATATTGATTCAGAGAGTAAGGCAGATCTTCCAATGTTGACACATTTCATTATGCAGCGTGAAAAAAATAACATTAATGCTTTATGCATTCCTCTCCTTTTGGCACACAGAATATTAAAAAGACATGCATTCAGGATTTAATAACATTAACGTTTTACTGCTTCCTCAAGGACATTCTTAAATGAAACTATTTTTTTTAAAAAAAATAATTTAATTGCAAGTGGTATAGAAAAAGAATATTGGCACAGTTTGGTGCCACTGTCTGTAGGCATAACACCTGTAACAGTCTTGATTTGGGCTAAGGCATTTTAATCCACTGTACACTCATGAACAAATGAGAATGAAAAAAGGCAAATAAAGTTGTTTTGTTATGCAAATAGTTTTAAACTCACTGATTATTCCTAAGGGAAACCGAGAACCGCTAGTCTATAAAAAGCTTTGGCAGAGTTTAAGTACAGAGATTTGGATCTTGACATCCCCAAATTTTTCATTATAGCAGCTTGTGTTGATTCCTCTTCTGATATTTATGTATTTTTATATTAAAGTCCATGCCCCACAGAATAGGTTATTCACATTGGTGTGATTTAGTATTACCACATAATATTCCTTACCAGGATCACTTTTGCATATGTTCAGTCAACATGGATGGGTCTGTTGTAGCAGATGTCTTGCTAGTCTGCTTTTAATATCACACCTGGGACTTTGATCTTGTGTTAGTCTGCTTTGCCACCTATCAAAGGCAATGATTATACATCATTTGCTACAAGATCAATGTCATATTGAATCGTGTGGAAAAAGTGGCAATGTTCTTAGTTATATCTAGGGCCATCAGAGAGGTTGTTCTACAAACAGCTGCATCCATTTTTTAAATTATTATCCCCCACCCTTCAGATTGATTGGCTGTCTTTTCAGAACATCCTACCAATGCATAAAACCTCAATTCTTTTCCACATTTAAACTCTTTCCCAAGCTTGATTTGCCTATATTACATTGGCTTGATTTGCCTATTTACTGTACATAGTGCTATGTGTTTGTTTTACATTATAATCACTGTAAATTTCACTGTTTTTCCTCTTATCGTGTGTGGCTTTATGATTATGATGATAAATAGTAATAATATAAAAATCCAAATTATCAGGATTAAATTTTTATTAATAAATCAATCAATAAGTAAACAAATGAATTTAACTCAATCATATTTCCACCGAGTCATGGTCGTACAGTGGTTAGAATGCAGTATTGCAGGCTAATTCTACTCACTGCCAGGAGTTCAATTCTGTCTGGCTCAAGGTTGACTCACCCTTCCATCACCCAGATTGTTGGGGGCAATGTGCTGACTCTGTAAACTGCTTAGAGAGGGCTGTAAAGCACTATAAAGCAATATATAAATCTAAATGCTATTGTTATTTGCTAAATTTTATGTATGTATGTATCATATATACATGTGTGTGTGTTTCTCTGTGTTTCTCTCTCTCTCTCTCTCTCTCTCTCTCTCTCTCTCTCTGTGTGTGTGTGTGTGTGGGGGGGGGTGATGGCTAGTCTGTAGATGCTTGCCGTCTACTCAGAAGGTTGAGAGTTCAATCCTAGGTAGTGGCAGATGCTTCTCTCCTAGGATGCAAAGAGAAAATAACTGCTGTGAACTTTGCATGGTGTCAGGAAGAGCATCCGGCCAGTATTTATTTATTTATTTATTTATTTATTTATTTATTTATTTATTTATTTATTTATTTATTTGTCGATTTATATGCCGCTCTTCTCTGAAGACTCAGGGCAGCTTACAATACATTAAGCAATAGCCTTCATACTTTTGTATATTTATACAAAGTCAGCTTATTGTCCCCACAATCTGGGTCCTCATTTCACCTACCTTTGAAAGGATGGAAGGCTGAGTCAACCTTGAGCCTGGTGAGATTTGAACTTGCAGTAATTGCAAGCAGCAGATGTTAATAACAGTGCTTTAGTCCACTGTACTACAGGCTCTTTTTTTTTTTTTTTTTTGCTTTAAGCAAATGCTTTAATGCTTTAATTAATTAAAATACTTTTAATGGTTTAAGCAATAGCCTTCATGCTTTTGTATATACCTGCTTAGTAGTGCTTTTTGCGCCCCCCCCAAGTGGTGTTCTATTTTTATACAAAGTCAGCTTATTGCCCCCACAAACCGGGTTCTAATTTTACTTTTCTCGGAAGGATGGAAGGCTGAGTCAACCTTGAGCCTGGTGAGATTTGAACTCGCAGTAATTGCAGGCAGCTGGCAGCTAAGTACTACTTTAACAGTAGTTTTTAGTCCACTGCGCCACCAAGGCTCAGTAAATGCTCAGCTTCATTCAGTCACTCTGATTCTATCCCAAATTAAGGGATTACAGGACTGTAAAAGGGAGATTTTATGTACCGTATTTTTTGGAGTATAAGACGCACCGGAGTATAAGATGCAGATTAGTTTTTGGGGAGGAAAATAGGGGGAAAAAATCTGCCTACCAGGTATTCATCTGGCTAGCGTCCTTAGTCTGGCCAGCTTCAGCACATTAGTTTTCTGGTTTTTATCCCCTGCTTGGAGATAAAAAACAGCTTCTAAGGCACAGCTGAGAGGAAGCAACAATGAGAAAAGCAGGCAAAGCACCGGGAGATCACTTCACTCGGCTAGCGCCTAGTTAGGGCTGAAAAAAAGCTTCTAAAGAACAACTAAGAGTCGGAGCAAAGCATAGAGATCGCTTTACTCACTAGCGCCTTGTTAAAGCACAGTGGACAGTCGAGGGAGCAGGCAAAGATGAGAAGTTCGCTTCACTCGCTAGCGCCTCGTTAGTGCCTCGTTAGGGCTGAAAAAAGCTTCGAAAAAGCTACATTCGTAATATAAGACGCAGCCAAATTTTCAGCTTCTTTTAGGGGGGAAAAAGGTGCATCTTATACTCCGAAAAATACAGTATATGTATATGTATGACTTCTATTTTTTTTAAAAAGAATTCTCACATAGAACCAGATATTGTATTGAATCTATGCTGCACAAACAACTGTCTGGGCTAAATGGACTAGATTCACTTCAAGATAATTAAGCTGTTCCTATCATCCCTATGTACTTGTGACAGAGAAAAATATCCGGGTGTTTAAGTAGCAAATGAATTCATTGCACCTTTCCGATTGTGCCAGAGCGTGGCCTTTGGAGACCAGAGTGAAATGGAGTGGAAGATATTTGGTACCCAGTTTGAATGTATTTATGTGCCAAGCAAAGTTCAGGCTTTTTTTCCTTGAAGACACAAATGAAACTATAACACTATTATTAGGTAATTCATAAGCCAAAACTATTACTGGCTCAGTGCAGTATGTGCGACAAAAAAAATTAGCCAATAGGGTTTTGTTGAGTGCTAAATGTCTTTTGGCCTTGCTTGTCCATCTGGTTACCCTCTGGCTAAGATTCACGATAAAGATGCAGCTTGTGCTCCTAAACAGCTTTATCTTTCTTCTTGTTTTCTTTAACACCTCAAGCAAGTCTTATATTGCTTGAAATAGGTGGTAGGCTACCTAGAAATCTCCTCGTTTTCTTTCTTTTTTAGCAGAAGAAATCTTGCATGATTCTTCCAAAATTCAATTCCAAAATATATTTGTGGGTAAATATCTACTTTTTCCATATGTGTAATGCTTAAAAAGTAATGTTTAGATCATTCTGAATTCGTATTCCAATTGTATGGATATTACTAAAGTTGGCTAGAATTTGAAATCGAACTGTTTCTCTCTCTGTGTGTCCCTGTCTCTGTCTCTGTCTCTGTCTCTGTCTCTGTCTCTGTCTCTCTCTCTCTCTCTCTCTCTGTGTGTGTGTGTGTGTGTGTGTGTATAAGAGGGGGGGTACGGTGGCCTAGAGGTGGACTTCTCACTACACAATCAGGAGGCTGTGAGTTCGATCCTAGGTAGAAGCAGATATTTCTCTCTCTGGGCACACTGAGAATATATCTGTTGAACAAAACTCCACATTGGTGACAGGAAGGGCATCCGGCCATTAAAACACTCTGCTAGTTCCATTCAGTTGTTCAGACTCCACCCAGCAAGGGTTCATGGGAGATTGTATGTATGTATGTATGTATGTATGTATGTATGTATGTATGTATGTATTTCTCTTTAGCCAGGTTCTTCCTACATAAACCAAGATTTTTATGCAGCCCTAGTTCAGTGAAATCAAAATCCACTAGTTTCTAGGCTTTTTTCAGGCAGCCAGCAAGCTCCCTGCTGCCCATTGGGAGACTGCTGGGTTCTTGTTGGCTGCCTGAAAAAAGCCTAGAAACTAGTGGATTGTGATTTCACTGAACTAGGGCTACATAAAAATCTTGGTTTATGTAGGAAGAACCTGGCTAAAGAGAAATACACATAAAGACCTACGAAAAGAAAAGAAAAGAAAAGAAAAGAAAAGAAAAGAAAAGAAAAGAAAAGAAAAGAAAAGAAAAGAAAAGAAAACACACACACACACACACACATATATATCCCATGCAGTGTAATATAAATCTATATAGTACTAAAATCTGTGGGTGTCTAATAGATGTGTTCTCAGAATCCTTTCAAAACTTTCCAGCAGGTTATGATTTTTTAAATGATATTCTTCAAAATATGAGAAGTTGAATGAAAACATTTGTGCTGCTCTGCACAATCACACTTTGCTCCAGAGGTGGGTTTCAGCAGGTTATGACCAGTTCTGGAGAACCGGTAAAGGAAATTTTGAGTATTTTGGAGAACTGATAAATACCACCTGTGACTGGCCCCACCCCCATCTATTCTCTGCCTCCCAAGTCCCAGCTAATCGGGAGGAAATGGGGATTTTGCAGTATCCTTTCCCTGGAGTGGGGTGGGAATGGAGATTTTAAAGTATCCTTCCCCTGCCATGCCCACCAAGCCACACCCACCAAGCCACACCCACAGAACCAGTAGTAAAAAATTTTGAAACCCACCACTGCTTTGCTCCTTAAGGCAGCAATTATAAGGGCAGAATTTTGAAGAAGCATAAATGTCATGACAAGTAAGCAAAGAGAAAACTAAATTTCAGTTCCTGATCCTGTGCAGCAATAACTTCCAAGTAGAAGACCTAGGAAGTTCAGCTGCGGTAGCATGCCCAGTTAACCAGTTAGAAAACACTGGTTTTCTAACATCTGTTCTAACACCTATACTGGTTCTTCCAACACCTGTTGATGGGAATAATGTGTAAAGAAGCTTGAATAAGAGAAAAGGAAAGCTACTGGATCGAGTAGTAATGAATCCCTTCTCCATAGGTTTAGATCTGGTAGCAAAGATTTTCCTTATCTGTAGGACAAAAAAGAAAATTCCAAACAGCTCTTTATGGGGAAATGGTGTCTCAAACAGAGCATTTGAAATACTTTAGCTTCTCACTGAAAATACTTGGAGAACTAGCCCCCATCATATCACCTGTCTAGAGAGAGATAGCTGAATGATCACTTAGAAGCAATGCCCATAAGCTGAAAGTTAAAACCATAGATATATAAAGCAATGAAAAAAAGAGGGGTGCCAAGAAATTAACCTACATTACACTTTATGAACAATTAAAAAAAAATCACCAGAAAAACTTTTTCTTCAGTCATTAATCACCCATTAAATGTACTTAATTTGATTCTATTTCTATTACCCTGTAATTACCCTGTTTAAAAAAAGTAGGTAACAATGCACAACTATTAGTTTGAAGGCCTTTATATGCTTTGTATGACATGTCAACAGCACAAGTGAAAATAGGTAGATCATAAAACCATTGGGAGTCTCAGATGTGAAATTGGTGCCTTAAACCTCAACAAGGATTACGTAATCCCTTTTGCCATTTAACACTTTCCCTAACTCAAAAACACAAAAAAGGTTCAAATTCCAAACTGGACAACAAAACAAAACAAAAAAAAGGCTGAGCTTGTTGGCAGTTCAGTGGTTCAAATTCCTAGTGCCGCATAATGGGGTGAGCTCCCATTCCTTCTCCCAGCTTCTGCCAACCTAGTGGTTCAAAAGTACATAAAAAATGCAAGTAGAAAAAGAGGGACCACCTTTGGTGGGAAGGTAACAGCGTTCCGTGTGCCTTTGGCGTTTAGTCATGCTGGCCATATCACCACGGAGATGTCTTCGACAGCGCTGGCTTTTCGGCTTTGAAATGGAGATGAGCACTGCCCCCTAGAGTCGGGAATGACTAGCACATATGTGCAAGGGGACCCTTTACCTTTACCTTACTCATTCCATGAGGTGTCTCTGAGGGTCTCAAAAAGAACCCCGTGAGATCCATGCAGTTTCCAGCCTATATTTTTTGGATCCTGTGTTCTTCCCTTACTCCCTTCTCTTCCCTTGCTTTCTCCCCTGATTTTGGAGGGGCATATTACTCAAAAGTCAAATGTGGCCCTTAAATCAAAAGAAATATTGTCTACTGCTAACAATGGTACATCCTTTTAGTAGACATTTGGTAGCAGTTCAGGGATCTTGGAAAAAGCTTTGGAATATGCAGAGCAGGCAGAGAGTTCATCGAGATATTAATGAAAATGATGTTGTCTATTGGAAGGTGTAATGCTTCAAAAAAAAAATGTTCCTAAGCACCTTCAATTATAACTTAAAATTAACATATAGAATGTTGTGTTTTCTTTTATGCAACATACTGTTAAGACATGTTTTAATCAAGCAGTAGTGGTCATTAACCTGTCCAGCATGATCTGAATTAGTTGAATGTTCTCTATAAATATAATTACTATCTTATCTTGCAATAAACCAATCTATATATTACTAGGCATAGGTAATCATAACAAATTTATTTCTCTTCCAAGGAAATCCATTTTGGCACATCAGTCTAAACTGATCAGAAGAGGAAGAAAAAGTACCTTCAATGTACTTCCCCATGACAGAAAATAAAACTATTTAACTAGAATAAGTTGATCCCTATCGCCATCAGAGTTGAGTATAACTAATAAAAGATTAACCAATGAGACCCAATTATATCTAATGGTGGGTTCACAAGAATACACACACACACACACACACACACACACAAATAAGGTAAAGGTAAAGATTCCCCTCGCACATATGTGCTAGTCATTCCCGACTCTAGGGGACAGTGCTCATCTCTGTTTCAAAGCCGAAGAGCCAGCACTATCTGAAGACGTCTCCGTGGTCATGTTGCCGGCACGTCCCACATAACACCTCTCCTGCATGAGCTGCTCTGGCTCCCAGTGGTTTTCCGGGTGCGCTTCAAGGTGTTGGTTATCACCTTTAAAGCACTCCATGGCATAGGACCTGGATATCTTCGAGACCACCTGCTGCCACCAATGGCCTCCCACCGAGCTGTGCGCTCCCACAGAGAGGGCCTCCTCAGGGTGCCATTGGCCAAACAATGTAGACTGGTGGCCCCCAGGGGGAGGACCTTCTCTGTGGGGCCACCTGCCCTCTGGAATCAACTGCCCCCAGAGATACGAAGAATTCAAGACCTCGGTGCCTTCTGCCGTGCCCTGAAGACCTTCCCTTTTCAGCAAGCCGGGCTGGCTTAACACTTTTTTAAAATGTTTTTAATAGCTTTGTTATTGTTCTTTTAATTTTGGGGCCAAACATATATATATCTTTTTAAATTGGTTTTAATGTTTGTATTTATGTTTTTACTTTGGCTGTACACCACCCTGAGTCCTTCGGAAGAAGGGCGGTATATAAATTTGATAAATAAATAAATAAATAAATAAATAAACAAACAAACAAACAAACACCAAAGGCACACGGAGCACTGTTACCTTCCCACCAAAAGTGGTCCCTGTTTTTCTACTTGCATTTTTTACGTACTTTCGAACGGCTAGGTTGGCAGAAGCTGGGACAAGTAACAGGAGCTCATCCCATTATGCGGTACTAGGGATTCAAACCACTGAACTACTGACCTTTCGATCAACAAGTTCAGCATCTTAATCACTGAGCCACCGTGTCAGGCACACACACCTAACTATAGGTGTATAACCTAAGCATGCTGCATGTATTCATCCAAGTAATCATTCTAATTTGGTACTTTGTTTTTCTAAGACTAGATAATGATGATCTTATTCTCTTGGGCTTCCAATGAAAACTTATTTATCATATTTCCTGTTGTTTCCGTTGCCAGGAGGAGATGGCTAAATGCCTGTTTTCAAGATACCTATTATTTGTAAGCAATTAATCTCAGTCTTGCAGAGCTAAGAAGAAAAAAGGCTTTCCGAAAGAAATAACAATACCTATTTGATTACTGCTTGTGTTTCATATTCAGCTGAATGGTTTAGCTGAATTCTCACTCGCCATAATTTTGTAGGCAAGCATATGACAAATCAAATCACATCCACTTGCCAGGGAATATAGATATTTCTGTGCAATACTTACATGGTTCATAAAATTGTTTGTGTCATTAAGATGAACAAACAGGAACAGCAGAAACATGGATTGCGGCAAATAAAATGTTCTCCTTGAAACAGTAAAATGAGAGGAACTAAACATTGCAAGTAAAAAAATATGTTTTTGGATAAATTGAATAAACACATGGTCTTTGAACTATGGTGCTGGAGAAGACTCCTGCGAGTCCCTTGGACTGCAAGGCAATCCAGCCAGTCAGTCCTAGAGGAGATCAACCCTGACTGCTCTTTAGAAGGCCAGATCCTGAAGATGAAACTCAAATACTTTGGCCACCTAATGAGAAGGAAGGACTAACTGGAGAAGAGCCTAATGCTGGGAACGATCGAGGGCAAAAGAAGAACGGGATGACAGAGAATGAAGTGGCTGGATGGAGTCACTGAAGCAGTTGGCATGAGATTAAATGGACTCCGGGGGATGGTAGAGGACAGGAAGGATCTGGAGGAACATTGTCCATGGGGTCAAGATGGGTCAGACACGACTTAGTAACTAACAACAACAACAAAACAAATGGTAGCAGTTGCCTTAGAATTTAGAAGTAATTAAAGTGGGTGAGAAACAGGAAAGGTTTTGCATCTTGCCCCTAATTGAATTCAAGATGTTGATTTGTACAAAGCAACCTAATTGTGTTGATATAGAATAGCTTTTCCAATATATAATGTAATATTCACCAAAATATTACTTGCTGGCCGTAATCATAAACTTCTCCATTCCTATGTTAGACAAAATGAGAAAATCATTTTTTTCAACTGTAAAAAGTAAACAGGCAAGAATACTGAGTTAGTATTATTATTTCCCATTTGAGCTTCTAGGCATCTGTAGGATTCTCTCTTTCAGACAGCAAACTCACAGGCCAGCTTTAGGTATTTTGCAGGCTGATTTGAGAGAATGTATGCCATTTGTCTTTCATCTTCACATAGCAAAATATCTTGGTAGAGCTAAACTAGGAAACAGTCCATCAGTAATGAAATTTTAAAACCCCAGTTTGGATTATTGAGGAATAGAGTAGAATAACAGAGTTGGAAGGGACTAGAAGGGTCTTCTAGACTAACCCCCTGCTTAGGCACGAAACCCTACCACCATTTCAGACAAATAGTTATCCAACATCTTCTTAAAAACTTCCAGTGTTGGAGCATTCACAACTTCTGCAGGCAAGTTGTTCCACTGATTAATTGTTCTAGCTGTCAGGAAATTCCTCCTTAGTTCTAAGTTGCTTCTCTCCTTGATTAGTTTCCACCCATTGCTTCTTGTCCTACCCTCAGGTGCTTTGGAGAATAGCTTGACTCCCTCTTCTTTGTGGCAGCCCCTGAGATATTGGAACACTGCTATCATGTCTCCCCGAGTCCTTCTTTTCATTAAACTAGACATACCCAATTCCAGCAACCATTCTTTATATGTTTTAGCCTCCAGTCCCCTAATCATATTTGATGCTCTTCTCTGCACTCTTTCTAGAGTCTCAACATCTTTTTTACATCATGACGACCAAAACTGGGTGCAGTATTCCAAGTGTGGCCTTACCAAGGCATTATAAAGTGGTATTAACATTTCACATGATCTTGATTCTATCCCTCTGTTTATGCAGCCTAGAACTGCGTTGCTTTTTTTGGAAGTTGCTGCACATTTTGGTTCATATTTAAATGGTTGTCCACTAGGACTCCAAGATCTGCCTCACAGTTGCTACTATTGAGCAAGGTACCACATATACTGTACCTGTGCATTTTGTTTCTAAATGTAGAACCTTACTTTTTTCACCATTGAATTTCATTTGGTTAGATAGCGCCCAATGTTCAAGTCTGTCAAGATCCTCTGTATCATAAGCCTATCTTCTGGAGCATTGGAAATTTGTAACATGTTAAAAAAATATGCAACATGTATGATTTTATAACTTTGAATTTTCAAACAATTCACACATTTCTCCTTCCTCTGTCTAAGTGCAGAAAACCCACTGGGAAGTCACATGCAAACATAGCAAAACTTCAGATTTCATTACCGCTTTCTTCACTACTGTGCCTCAAGTTGCTGTAAATAATGTGATTAATTTTTGAGTGTGGTATCTTCAAGTAAATGGGTATTTTAATCAGGGCACATTCTGACAGTTTATAATTTGTTTACACATTTTATGTCATTTCATATTTATTAACTTGGGGTGTGTGGGGGGAAGTTATTGGATAAAATTCAGCAGTGAACTACAGCTATGAACCTGACTGAAAAAATTGAAATAATAAAATTGGAGGGTGACCATTGACTATACATACAGCTTTACTGTATGTTAAAGTCAGGGGTGAAATCTAAAAATTTTCGCTACTGGTTCTGTGCGCGTGGCTTAATTAGTGGGTGTGGCTTGGTGGTAAAGTGACTGGGTGGGCGTGGCCAAGTCAATGTCACTTCTTTGCCCTCTTTTAACCTACAAAACACAACACAACACAACTGGCTCACCCACAATATAAAAGCAGCTGTGCTAGACCCAAAATGGCCCCTGCAACAAGCAGGAACCTCACACAGCCACAAAAAGCCAAAAAAACCAACTTTCACACTTTACACACACACAACACAACACAACTGGCTCACCCACAATGTAAAAGCAGCAGTGCTAGACCCAAAATGGCCCCTGCAATAAGCAGGAACCTCACACAGCCACAAAAAGCCCAAAACACCAACTTTCACACTTTACACACACAAAATTCCACATACAGCTTTGTGAGGTTTTGTGTGTTTGTGTAGTTAGAGTGAAACACTACAGAAACACACAAAATCTCAGAAAGCTGCACAAATATTATTTTATTTTATTTTATTTTTATTTGTATATAAAAGCAGCTAAATTTAAAACTTCCTAAACTTTAAATGGCTAGGTCTAAAAAAAAGAACAACTAAAAAAACCCCAATTAATTATTTTTTTTAAAGCTCCCAAAGTGGGAAAAAACTTACCCAATAGAACAGGGGTCTCCAACCTTGGCAACTTTAAGACTTTTGGACTTCAACTCCCAGAATTCCTCAGCCAGCAAAGCAGGCAAACAGTTCACCTATGAGGTTGATTGCAGGCAGGGAGATTCAGTTGCTTGCTGATGCAATGGATTGCAATTGATTGCAGGGAGGAAAGGAAGCAAGGCAGGTGTTGTGACCAGCAGCTAAGGTAAGTAAGCTGGAGGCGAGGGGGGGGGAGGGATTTTTGCTACCTGTTCTCCGAACTGCCCATCGCCATAGCTACCTACTCGCCCTAGCCGGTCTGAACCGAGAGCATTTCACCCCTGGTTAAAGTGTTTATTTCATATAGGTTGCCCAGCTAGCCTATATGTTTCATTTAGGGTATTGACCTCCACATATCAAAGATTGTTCACAGAATTTATACTTGAGAAAAGTGAAGAAGTGAAGCTTCTCTTGAACCAAGCTTATTCCAGGCAACAATATGGAAGTGAGTTGAGATTTCTAACTTCTTTGCAGTTTAATCTGTAGGCCTACTTTTTTTCTAGTTGTCGCATGTTTCCAATCTATACGGGTCATGAGTTTTCTTTTGCAATACTGCAGTACTTTCTGAGATAATATGTATATATTTGTGGTTAAACCTGAAAATTAAGTAGAAAATATATAAATCCTGATTATCTGTCTTTTTTTCCTACCTTGGTGTTTTTCACTCTTCTGACCTTTTAACTAAAATGGTGTTGATTACAAAGAAGTGAATAGAGGTAGAACTGTCTATGAAGCTACATAGCAAGAAACAAATCTAAATTAATGAGATTGCCATTAAGTTTAGAACTAGTCATTAACAACACAGAGTTCAGGAAATAAAGGAAATGTTATTTCTTCTTCCCACTTTCCTGACAGAAGGAAGTTTATTTCACATAACAGGACACATTGCTTCTCTTTAAATGATCTCTACTACCTAATTATTACTATTTTTCTGGAATATCCTTTTATTTTCTGACAACTTCTCTGAATGAATGTAGTATATCATGCATAATTAATATATCTCTACCAATATTACTGAACTAACGGAACGTTTTCCCTTTTTTTAAGCCAATTAGTAGCAATAAATAGATTTCCGGCATTATAATTTTTCAGTCCATGAAATGTTTCTTTAATTTCAACAAGAGATACCATGAAAACATTGCAGCTGGTAATATTAAACCAAGTCCCTGGTTTGATTATATAAGGATAAAGTGCACCTGTGGCACTTGTCACAGCAATACTGTACCTGTACTAGAGTAACATTGCTATTGCTACAACAAGTCATGCCTATAATTATTAGAGGGATTTATAAATTACTTTCCAGTCACATAATTGCTCTTATGCAATTATAAAATTTCAAGTGCAGCATTAACTTGAACATGGAATTCTCTGGACGATTTTGGACTAGCTGCAGTCTCTCATTACTGGATTCTTAGAATTGTTATGGGGATTAAAAAAAAAAACAAGAAAACAATCTTCAAAGTGAATAGCTATGAATTTATGTGTACTAATAGCAATATTAGTAATACCAACCTATCCAGGATTACCTAGTTTTCTCTAGGCAATTATTCCATCTGACAGATAGAGATGTAGTATCTTTATCATCGTTCTGAGCAGTGGTGGGATTCAAATAATTTAACAACCAGTTCTCTGCCCTAATGATTTCTTCCAACAACCAGTTCACCAACTGCTCAGAAAGTTAACAACCGGTTCTCCCGAAGTGGTGCGAACTGGCTGAATCCCACCACTGGTTCTGAGTAATGAAATCAGGGCTCTGACACTTTTTGCAGGTTCAAGAGATCCTTTATTGAGTACATCATATCGGCACTTAGACAGTTGAAACTAGCTCTAAATTATTCCCGCACTCAAGGGATAGTTAAAAGAATAAGATCTCCCCATCCCGCTTTGTCCCTAAGGTCACCTAGACCAATCAGTCCAGGTAGGTTCCCGGTCAACTTTGACAAATGACCACTGAAATGACCTTGGTTCATATGCCAACTGGGAGATGTTGTGACTAGCCATCTGAGGTACCACATTTCTGAGTTTCCCCTATTCTCTCCCCCTTCCCTCTTGAATGGCAACCAAGAAACAAAGCAGAAGGTAAGCATGGCTTCAGCTGAAGTTGTTTTGCAGGTTGGCAATCTTATTTTTAGATTCCATATGTGGATGCAAAAAGCTAGATGGCCTCTGGGTGGCAGCAAAGAGATCCTTATTTAGATTTTGCTGACTAAAGATGGTAGTCTTGCTATTATTATGGTTTTGTGACATCCCATTAAACTTGAATGTGATATTTTGTTGGAAACAAACTTCTTGAAGCAGAATTTGTAAATGATGATGGATGTTCAGATTAATTGCTTTTCTATTTATTGTCACTGAGCGTCTTGCAGAATATAATTTCATTTAGAAAGTGCCTTACAATAAGGTGGGCCATTGTGCCTCCCTCTAACTCAATATTGTCAACAGTGCTTGGTAATAACTGCAAAGTTTCAGACAGGCGCTCTTCCTCAGATATTCCTGGAGATGCTGATGACTGAACACATGATCTTTTTTTTTATAGAAAACATAATACTCTACTAAAGAACATGGTCCTTCTAAGCCATGACTCCTTTTCAACAACAGCAAAAGTCTTGTGTCATTATTCACCAAATCTGCTTAAACTTTCCAATCTCTGCTCCATCATACAGAGCTGAAATTCTAAAAAAGGATACCTGTTATTATTATTATTTTATAATCCTCACAGTATTTTAGAGAATAACCCCACTAGCTACAGCCATTATTTCTAATGGGCTTCAAAAATAAAACTTAACATATTTTTTGGACTATAAGACACACCGGACTCTAAGATGCACCTAAATTTAGAAGAGGAAAACAGTTTTTGGTCTCCACACACCCCATTTTCAACCCTTTTTGGGGCCTTTTTTCTGCCCTTTTCCAGCCTTTTTTCTGCCTGTTTTGAGGCTTTTTTTCATCCCATTTTTTCCTGAAAAAGGCTGAAAAGAGGCCCGAAAACAGGGCATGTGGAGCCCAAAAAATGCTGGCGGGTGGGTGGGGCTTTGGCAATATTCGGTCTATAAGATGCACAGATGTTTTCACTCCATTTTGGGAGACAAAAATTGTGTCTTATAGTCCAAAAAATATGGTACATTCATTGAAAAGCACTTGGAGAAAACTGAATTGGAGAAACCTGTTCTAGATGGAATAATACAGGGCATATTCTAAAACAAGGATCGACAATCCGTGATTCTGGAGCTGCATGTGGCTCTTTCATCCTCTGCTGCAGCTCCCTGTCGCTCAAAATATGTGCCAAAATTGCCAATGTGCAACACCTGCCAGCATGCAATTTATTGAGCTTTTCGACCCCCCTCCCTCCAAGTAGGCCAAACATGGATAAATCCAAGAAAAGAAAAGTTTCAGAAGAAAACAGAACATTAAATGGTATGTGAGCAGATTCATTTGCTTTCACTGCTGATGAGACTGGTTTACCAGTATGCTTAATGTGTGGTGAGAAATTGGCAAGCAACCAAAAGTCAAGTGTTGGGCCTGGTGGCTCAGCAGACTGATAGCATTGTGATTAACACCAGCTGTCTGCAATTACTGTAAGTTCGAATCTCACCAGGCTCAAGGTTGACTCAGCCTTCCATCCTTTCTAAGGTAGGTAAATTGAGGATCCAGTTTGTGGGGGCAATAAACTGACTTTGTATAAATATACAAAAGTATGAAGGCTATTGCTTAACACATTGTAAGCTGCCCTGAGTCTCCAGAGAAGGGCGGCAGATAAATCAATTTTTTTTAAAAAATCACTACCATATAGGCTAAAATGGGGAAGAAATCAGTTATGGAAGCCTATTCTCCGCGCCACTCAGCTTTACATAATATACTTTTGAAAGAACAGTCCTTTAAAAGGCTTCAAATAATCAGGTTAATGATTACCACATTTATTAATATGATGTGTCTACTCCTAAATAAGTTCTTTTAAAAAATATACAATACCTGATTAGTTCCACCCTACTTTAATGTTGGTGAAATGGGAACCAAACAAGTTCTTGAATGTCGTGCAAACACTCCAGAATAAATGAAATATCTGACAGGAAAGAATTGATGAGGTCAGTGATGATTGATTCATATCTTTAAGGAAAAAACTGAATCGATATTTCCACCAGGGGGTTCAGACAGTAATATATTCATTGCTCGAAAACCCCATTTCTATTTAGTCTTTTCAGAATAATAATAAAAAAGTTTATTACTTCTGGAATTTTAAGTTATCATACAATATCTTTACACTTTTGATTTCTGTTTCTTGAAAACAAGTCTTGCACAAGTGTATAAAAATATGCTTACATTTACATTCTTGATATAATTTGGTTGTATATATAATCTCTTTATTTGCATGTACATAGAGAGAAAATTAAACTACCAAATTGGTATTATATAGTATTCTCCATTTGAATATTCTCCAATACCCATTACATAGTTATTGTCTTATTGTTTTACAACATAGGACAAAAATGTACAATTAATGTTTCCTTTCTAAAAATGAACATAGCATTACTGTTGAAGCTTGGCGTATCAATTTATACCAGGAACAAAGGGAAAATAATTGTTTGATTTTTATTTTGATTGGAACTGATCTAATTAACATTTCCTAAACTAATATAGAAACGAGAGCACAAAAAGAGCCATTTGCATTTCTCCAGACATTGAAGTATTGATTCAACCAAAATATGTAAATAAAAAAGTTTGTATTATGAGATGTGAATACAAAAACGGTACACTATTTCTAAATATTTCTAAAATGTAACCATAAGGAAACATTACATACATTTTTATGATGAGAATGTACATTTTTTTTGCGCTGAGAAAAACAGCTAGTAGAATTCAATTATGTTTGACAAAGTTTAAACATTATGGATAGTGGAAAAATAACAGAAATGCATCACTATTTTCTCTTTTTAAGTGGCTTTTTTTCCTGAATAAAGTGTGGGAAGGATTTATTGTTTCAGCCAATTGTAGAACAAATAGCAATAGCATTTAGGCTTATAAAAAGCTCCATAGTACTTTAAAGCCTCTCTGGACGGTTTACAATATAAACATTATTTACATCTTGCCCCCAACTATAGTCATACAAGTGGTCATTCCTATAGCAATGGTTTCTTTTTCAAAAGTTTGGGGATGGGATACACATTAATGTTCGATGCACATTAATAATTCCAAAACATATATTTCTTGTATTTCTTGTATTTTAGCTTCTGAAATATTGCCTTATTTATGTGTGCTTTAGGACATTGTTTCATAAATGATGAGATAGTTTAATGATAAATGCTTATGATTATATTGAAAATCGTTCCTTACATTGACTTATTAAATGTAGCAATTTTAATAAAATAAAATAATGTTCACTAGCCTTCTTATTGTACCTCTTCCCCATTTCAAGTCACAAGAAAGAATATATATACATTGCTCAAAAAAATAAAGGGAACACAAGCAGAAGACATCCGAGATCTGAATGAATGAAATAGCCTTATTAAATACTTTGTTCATTACATTCAGTAGTTTTGTGTTCCTTTTAGTTGTTTGAGCAGTATATATATAAGCATTCTCAAACTTGTTTAAATAGTACATTATTTTGAGAACGAGCCAATAATGTTTAAATAATATTTTAATATTGGAAGAAATCAGCAAAAAAAAAAAAAAAGGAAATCAGAATCTGATGTTGGGTTTCTGTATACAAAATCAAATGTTTATCCAAAAATTCAAAAGTTCCTTAATAATTCTACAACATTCAATCCAGTTTTAAATTGTATTTATTACCCTAATTCATTTTGTTGAATCAGTGATATGCAGGGGTGGGCTTCAAAAATGTTAGCATTTCTCTGACCAGTTGCTGGGTGGACTTGGGCATGTCCTAGTCAGCCTCCTGCACCATGGGGGGGGGGGACATTTTTGCCCTCCCCGGGCTCTGGAGGCTTTCCTCAAGCCTCTGGGAGAGCAAAAACAGCATCTCCAGGCTCCATTTCCAGCCTTTCCAAACTTCTGGTAGGCCCATTTTTTGTTCTCCTCGAACCTTCACATTCACCCTGCACTCTACCTGGATCCAAAACAGGCCGTGTGGGGACTCCTGGGAAGAGCGAGGTGGATGGGGCCATCCAGGAGTGGGATTTGAACTGAACTGCACAGAATCTTAGCTAGATGTTCTGCTGGGGGAACCCCTGTGAACCCCCAGCAGCCCACCCCTGGTGATATGTACACAATAGCCTTTAATTTATGGTGTCTCCCTGCTGAGGACTTCTCAGTGCTGCTTCTTACCTGTAGTTCATCTTCTCTCTCCAAATCTATTCAAGGAAATGATAGTTGAAATACCTGGGGTGCAGAAGGAGTGAGAATAAGTCCAACCTGTTCTGTTCTAATTGTACCAATAAAAGATTTGACCCATTGATTCACCCTCAACAAATGTGTATATGTATACATGTGACTAAGTGTATGTAAGTGTTTGGGTAAATGTATGTGTATATGAGTGTATGAGAAAATCAAGATAAGGCAGGAAAAAACCAAATGTGCAAGTACATTAAAGGCAAAATCTGACTCAAGACAATAACTGTGAGAAGGACCTTGGAGTCCTAGTGAACGATCACTTAAATATGAGTCAGTAGTATGCAGCAACATCCAAAACAGCTAATACAATCCTTGGTTGTATAAACCGAGGCATAGAATCAAAATCACCTGAAGTATTTGTACTGCTTTATAAAAACCTTAGTAAGATCACACCTAGAATACTGCATCCGATTTTGGTCACTGTGCTGTTACAGATAGTGAGTCATAGTGTAATCTCTTAAGAGATTACATTGTGGGAGATGTAGAGAGAGATTGCATTATGGGAAATGTAGTCCATGACATGTGACCATATCTGTGTGTCTGATTGGCCACTGAGGCACTCTGCCTGGGTGCAGAACAAAGATCTGGCTATTTTGAATTACCACAGAAGAGAGAAGCATGCTTTCTGAACTGGGGGACAGAACTGCCATATTTTACACTAGGCAATGGGACAGATTATGAAATAAGGATGAATCTCAACATGACTCACCATGACTCATCACGAGTGTAAGTCTATGTTTGAGGATACTCTAATAAACGATCTATATGAAAACCTGTTTGCTAGAGTTTATCTGCCTGTTCCCAATGGAGCCAAAAGCCTGGGGAACAGAACAGTCACCACATTACAAAAAAAGATGTTGAGACTTTGGAAAAAGCACAGAGAAAAGCAACTAAGATGATTAAAGGCCCAGAGACTAAAACATATAAAGAACAGTTGCAGGATTTCGGTACGGCTAGTCTAGTGAAAAGAATGACTAGGCATGACATGAAAGCAGTATTCCGGTATTTGGGAGGCTATCATAAAAGAAGAGGGGGTCAACTTGAGTGGTGTAGGAGGCTAATGCCTCCTACTAAGGCAGCATTTAACATCCAGTTGCCTGCAATTACTGCAAGTTCAATTCTCACCAGGCTCAAGGTCGACTCAGCCTTCCATCCTTTCTAAGGTGGGTAAAATGAGGACCCGGTTTGTGGGGGCAATAAGCTGACTTTGTATAAAATATACAAAAGTATGAAGGCTATTGTTTAACGCATTGTAAACCGTCCTGAGACTCCGGAGAAGGGCGGCATATAAAAATTAAAAAAAAATAAAAAAATTAAAAAAAAACTTATTTTCCAAAGCACCAGAGGGCAGGACAAGAAACAATGGATGGAAACTAATTGAGAGAAGCAATCTAAAATTAAGGAGAAACTTCCTAACAATGAGTACAATTAACCAGCTTGCCTGCAGAAGTTATGGGTGCTCCGCTCCCACAACTGGAGGTTTTAAGTAGAGATTGGACAGCCACTTGTCTGAAGTGACTGCTTGAGCAGAGGGTTGGACCTGAAGACCTCCAAGGTTCCTTCCAGTTTTATTCTGACAGATGGCGTACATATCTATCTCATGCTGCACTATTTCATTTCCAAATCTCCATCTACATCCTGTTATTTTATGTAGTAGCTGATCCAGCAGGGTAACTTCTCTGTACAACATGCCATTACACACGCATTCCCTTGTAGTATCAGGGAAGACATCGCTATCATCATTTCCATACCTTCTGCTCGGTGACTGTGGTGAGTGAGGTAAACTGAGCACTCTTTACAACGGTGTCATGTTTTCCCGCATTAGTTGTGAAGTGGCAGCATAGGTGGAACAACAACAACAATATTCATCTATCTTCCTAAATGACAGCTAAAGTAGAAAAAAACAATTGATTTTTTATTAACATCTTCAGAAATGGTAATAAATCACACTTGAGTGAAATGACGTATTTCCCCTCTTACAGTCCTGACATTTTATAATCAACTTATATGCAGTATTCCATTTTCTTCAAACCAGATTATCTGGTTCGTACGTGTCAGTTTTTTTCGGATTGCATGAAGAATAAAAATATCACTTTTGCTCTACCCACTAGCAGTTCCATATACACATTTTCCCTGTCCCAAATGATTTGCTCCTAGGCTTTGGGTTTTTTTAAAGACCAGAATTTGCAGAATTTGCATATATGTGCAGTACATATGTCTGCAGATACATTCATTTGTGTGTGTGTGTGTGTGTGTCTGTATGTATGTATGTCTGCTCCCTTATGTATTTAATTTAATTTAATTTAATTATGGGACATGCTGGCTAAGTGGCTAAGACACTGAGCTTGTCGATCGAAAGGTCAGCAATTCAGTGGTTCGAATCCCTAGTGCCACGTAATGGGGTGAGCTCCTGTTACTTGTCCCAGCTTCTGCCAACCTAGCAGTTCGAAAGCATGTAAAAAATGCAAGTAGAAAAATAGGGACCACCTTTGGTGGAAAGGTAACAGTGCGCCTTTGGCGTTTAGTCATGCTGGCCACATGACCATGGAGACGTCTTCGGATAGTGCTGGCTCTTTGGCTTTGAAACGCAGAGGAGCACTGCCCCCTAGAGTCAGAAACGACTCTCACATATGTGCGAGGGGAACCTTTACCTTTTAGAATTTAATTGCTAATAAGATTTACAATACAGAAGCAAAACATATCATGATTTCATATTCCTTTCAACAGTACAGAGCAAGAGATTGGTCAAGCCAAACCATGAATGAAAAGATGGGGAAGAAACCTTTTTCTCCATGATAACAGTGAAACAACTTCAATTAAAGAGAATTTTTAATTATATTTAAGAAATAGGAAAGACGAGATAGGAATTAATAAGACAATAGAGGAGTACAAAGAAAGTTAAGACTTACAATGATATAACTCTTATACATATTCTGCCTTTTGGTTGGAAACTGACTTTCCGTAATAGAAAGGAGATTTATGTCTTATGCATTACAAGATACTAGTGAAAATATTGAAATATTTATGATTGTTTCTTTTCAAGTCTGGAAAGTTGTATGGTGTGAAATTCCTCACAATCACTTTCAAGGTTGATCTGTATATATAAAACACACACACACATACACAATCCTTAGAGGTTTTTTATTATTATTATTTTCAGTGCAACTACTTAGTGATTCTTAAAGTTGACAAATGTTTGAAAATACATGAATATGAGAAGAAAACTTTATATCAATCAATGCTAAATTAATTTTAGGAAGCATATATGTCATTTCTTTTAATGATTTGGGGATATATTCTTCCTAAAACAGGATTTTGCAACAATACCATAACAAAAGGAAGTGCTGTCTGTAATGGTAGAAATAGGAAGATTTATATGCAACTGTAGGTCTTCAGTCAAAAGGTTTTACCTGTAATGTGCAAAATGTGTACCATGTTTTGTTGTTTTGCACCATAGAACAACAGAACATAAATAAATATCATTATTTGAATTCAGTCATATAGAGAATTCAGTCATTTAGTTACTGGGTAGGTTTGAAGCCTGTTATAATTCTATACTTAACATATTTTTCGGAGTATAAGACACACCGGAGTATAAGACGCACCTTAGTTTTTGGGGAGGAAAATAAGAAAAATGCTGATTGGTGGGTGGATTGGCCTCCCAGAATACCCTCAATCAGCTGTTCCCAGAGGTGAATTTTAGCAATAGGTTTGTTGGTTGTGAGCTCTGTGCCTTGCTTTTTTTTTCAGCCTCTGAAACTTCTGAAACTCTGTTTCAGAATAATTTTTTTTTCTGCCTCTGAAAGCCTCCGAAACAGAGCTTCAGAAAAAAAAGCCTCTGAAGCTCTGTTTCTGAGGCTTTTTTTCTGAAGCTCTGTTTGGAGGCTTTTTTTCTGAAGCTCTGTTTCAGAGGCTTTTTTTTTCTGAAACTTTATTTCTAAGGCTTTTTTCAGCCTCTGAAACCTCCGTTTGAGAGGCTGGACAGGGCTACATTTGGAGTATAAGACACATCCAGATTTTCACCCTCTTTTTGGGTGAAAAAGCATTATCAATTATTCTCTTTAATTTATAAACTTTTTAAATTGATTAATATTTATTCAATAGATGACACACAGACACACGGACAGTCATATATTGTTTAGATTTTCTATTCTCGTTTGATTTATATTGTTTTTTTTTTCATTTTTAAATAAGTTCTTTTGCTTTGTTTTTTCTTATTTTCTGAGGGATGCCGGAAAAACCTGCTAAAGTGAATGAATAAATACATAACTAGATAGAATATTTAACTGAATTTCCCTACAACAAATTTGACGTTCAGTTTTGCCATGCTTCCTTGATCTTCAGGCAATAGATTGTTGTTTGAAAGAAAGCAAGGTTGTATAGCTCATCATGATTAGTGCTTATGTATCATGCAAACCTCTGACTTTCCATGTTAAGAATGAAGTAAAAAAGAAGAAAAAGCTTTTAATGTGTTTTCAGAACAAAGAAAAAATTAGTATGTTTGAATACCTCTTTGTCAAGTTCAGCAACATTATATTTATTTGGATTTCAGACAGTTTGTATAGAAATAAGTCTTTGTTTGTTGGAGCAAGAATGGTGGAGAGTTACACTACCATTATCACCTTCAAGAATTTTTGTCTTCATCAGATGCTGAACCTACTTTTTTGTTGCATGACTTTTCTTGATGACTTTGTTTCAAAATAGGCTATTAGACTTCATAAATAGGACGGTAATTTATTTTTCATCTCAACTGTTCCAGTTACAATATATCAGCTAAATTCCTATAGATTTTCAATTTTCCAGAACAAATAATTGTCTCTATAGTTCCTAATCTTATAAATATGTAGCTATAGTGAAAGAATATAAGATGTTGACATCTATGTAACTCTATTTAGGTATGATGTCTGATTTTCCTCATTCTGTTATAATATTTTATTACAGTATTTTATGTACAATAGCACTTAGACCTGTGATGGCGAACCTATGGCACACGTGCCACAGGTGGCACACAGAGCCCTCTCTGTGGACACGCAAGCTCTTGCTCCTGCTCAGCTCTGTCATGCATGTGTACATGCCTCCCACTGGCCAGCTGATTTTTGGGTCTCTGCTGTGCACGTGTGGGGGCAGCGCACATGCAGGAGATGCGGGTGCATGTGCACGGGGGTGGGTGGGTGGGTCACTGGTGCATGCATGGGGGTGGGGGTTGCAGGCGCATGCACGGGGGAGGGGGAAGCATGGAGGGGTGTAGCACGCCCCCCGGTGGCCAATTTTTGGTCCCAGGAGGCTGCAGGAAGGCCTGCTAGTCCCAAAATGGGGCACAGGGGGCATGAGAGCATGGGGGTGTTACACACGCATGTGTGGTGGGTGGGGCGCACGGGGGGCATCACGCGCTCATTGCATTATGGGTGCCGGCACGCACATGCGTACTTTCAGCATGCGATGACAAAAAGGTTAGCCATCCTTGACTTAGACTTATATACCTATACTTCACAGTGCTTTACAGCCCTCTCTAAGTGGTTTACAGAGTCAGCATATTGCCCCACAACAATCTGGGTCCTCATTTTACCGACCTCGGAAGGATGGAAGTCTGAGTCAGCCTTGAGCCAGTGAGAATCGAACTGCTGACTTGCTGGCTGCCGGCAGTCAGCAGAAGTAGCCTGCAGTACTGCATTCTAACCACTGTGCCACCATGACTATATATTGAGTAGTAATCAACACTGGCCATAAGGTTCACATATTATTTTCCATTTCTTCTCATGCTGACCTATGTTCTGTGCAGTAATGCAATGATGACAAAATTCAAGACATTGATTTAACTTTGGAAGACTTACATGGCTCAGATTCTCAGTATCAGACAACCTGCTCCAAATTGTATCTGTCTGTCTGGTAAAAACAAGAGCTGCTCCACTAATTTAATGCCATCTTCAGATACCTCATTCTAGAGAGCTTTTAGTGACGTTACCATTCACTTATTAATTTGCTTCTGGAGAGCTGTAAAAATGCTACTTCTTCAGAAGACTCACAGACAAATTTCACTCCCAGAAAGATGGACCGTTTTGGTGAGTGTCAATGTTGATATAGTTTTGTTCTGTTTTTAACCTGAGGAAATTGTGTACGATATAAAATTTGGTAAATAAATAAATGGCATCATTTTATCCCGCTAAAATTTATAGTTTTGGTACTCAGTTACTGCTCATGCAACAGAAACAAAATGTTTTATATTTTTGTTCAAAAACAAGGGAGACTTCGTTCGAAACTCAACTTCTAATATAAAATTCTAATAATGTGACTTCTTTAGCTATTTGTCTGTCTTGGGCACATATTTCTTTAGTATTAATCTATAATAATATGAAATGAATGTTTGAAATGTTATTTTCAAACATTCTAGTATTTCAAGTACTAGAATCCTACTATACCTGACTTCTAATTTATTTTTAAAAATACCTCTAGGCCTACATGATCACATAAATATTTTACAAAATAAAAATGGGAGATGATTGTAGCTTAGTGCTATTTTTGGAACTGTGCTTAATTGCACAGAATGAAAACCAGGGTAAATCTGAGAAATGTGATTCAAGTTAGGTAAATTATTTTTAAGTTGATTGCAATTCCTAGTAACTTACTGGACAGTTGATATAAATGTTTTGTTTTGTTTTGTTTTTGACTTTGTCACTTATTTTCTTTAATAAGTTCTTCAGAATTTATTAAAATAAAATCTTTGGTTACCAATAACTGTTGGCAAATCAGTTGTAACTCCTGAAAATATTTCATCTAAATGCTTCATAATACTTTGGTTCTGCTTCACTGTTTAAGATTAGTATGGTAGGATGATGCCACCCAATAAAAAAAATACTACTCCGATATATACCTTATTTTCTGAAATATATTAATCAAATCCTGCTTATAAAATCCCAGGAATTAAAGTTTAAATTAGGCATAAATTTACTTTTATTTCCCTACGTTCTAAAATAGTATTTGTATTCACAGCAATGCCATCTATAAATTGTTCTATCTTTTGCTTTTGGTCTTAAAACACCAGATCTTAGATTAAAACTGATTACTCTGAAAAACAGAAGAACAAGCAAGCATTCTACATAACAAGACAAATCTAAAATTCTGATGAAATAAAAGGCTTACCCCTGTTAAAAAAAAAAAATTGAGGGATAACTAAAATAAAATACTGCATTCTTAAGTGCCTTGACCTATTGCTTTTTTTCCCAAAACTGAAAACTTTAGAATATGGATGACATGATTGTTCCATATTCATTTAAAGGTACATTATCTGAATGCCCTTGATTAATTCATTAAATTTATTTTCCCTAAACCTTATGGGTGCATTTTTCCACTATGAAGGTGATTCAGGTAAAGAGAGATATAGAAGAGCTATAGATCTTAGAAATAAGAACACCCACCTTACTTCAGGAAGGAGCTCTGAGGAAAATTTCAACTGAACCTTCATTAGAGTGAAGAATTCTCTGAAACTTACGAAGCACGGTTCAATATATGTTGTAAAGAAAACTACATGGATAGGTCCAGGAAGTTACTGACAGTTGAACTAGACTCAAAGGGGATTTTTCTTGATTTGATAAGCATGCTACACGACAGCTGCCATTATAATTACCAAGACACCAGAAAACATAACTGTCATGACCTTCATTTTATATTCCCATCTGCCCTGAATTATTTTAAAGTTATGAGTATGACTTTCTAGTATTATCTTGTAGATAAATTCAACCCCAAAGGATGATTCTGTCACTGTTGTGGTTGCTGTGGTTGTTATTTTAAAGGTATATACTATCTTTGATCAGACACAATTCACATTAATCTCACAGGAAAAAACATTGTGTTGTAGGGATTTCTTTGCTGAGCTGCTTTTAGAATTAATCATTGTGGCTTCTCCTCATGAATCATCAGTAGATTTCTAAATGGACTATAGATCTTTTTCCTCAGGCAACAATTCCTCCAAGAAAAGGATAATCCTTACTGTGACATCTGGTAATCAGCTTCCTTAGATGCACTGGCTGTATATTTGCTTGTTTTAAATATATCACTTCTATAAAATTAAAATCTCTATTTATATTCAGGAGCTGCCATGTATACACTCTAATTAAATTCTCAAAAGAATTGATGAATATGCAGAATACAATAATCCAAAAAGAAATGTGTTTTTTTTAATGCAATGCTAATTATTAAAAGTATGCACGAAAACTCATCATGCATTAGCCGCTGGTTTATTGTTTATTGTTTCTTTGTTTATTAAGTATCAATGGCCTTCTCTTTAGAATTTCCATCCACTGATAGCTACTGTATAATAATTTATATGCACTAACCTTGGAGTCCCAAGTGTGGTGTCTAACAATATGAGGCCATGTGTGGATAATTTTTTTCACATTATCCAATATATGGTCTCCTGCTTTTGTTAATATTCTTTAACAATTGCTTTTAAAATTGTTATTCCATGTACTACTTGGATAGTGTAATAGACCCCAGCCTTTGTTTCCAAAAATAAAGCTAATAATGCATATAACAACAAAGACATTATATGCACATGAGGAAAAGAATCAGAGAGAATCATGGGAAAAAGTGATTGGATTTGCACAGTGTTCTGGATTAGATCGGTTAAAGATTCAGTGTATTGTGTGAACATGCTAATCAAATCAATACTGGAGCAAGAGATTACATGTAGAACAGTTCAAAATCCAGAACTGAACTAGGGTAATTGTAAATCACACTTATCCTTCCCCAAGATGGAATGTCTATCTCCTCTTTCCTGTTTTTGTTTTGTTTTGTTGTACAAAACAAATGTCCAGAAAAAGAACACCAACTCACGAATTGCCCACCACTCATTCTATCCCCAAGCCTGGGGAATTGTCAGGTTTTAAGAGTTCCTTTATATATGATCAAGGTGTCAACCTTCCAGGGGATATCACAGGTGTTGCAACAAGGAAGGCCATCTTCCTGTTTCCATCTGGTGAAATTGACTGATTCATTGGACAATGAAGGATGCCAATGGTGCCTAAGGGTAGAGGATGGAAAACAGAGAAAATCCCTACAGAGGGTGAAGTATTTAAGAAAATATTGGATTGTGCAGAAATGAATAGATTGGCTTTGACAATCAAAGAAAGAGCCTTGGTGGGACAGCAGACTGAAGCACTGTTAAGTAACACCAGCTGCCTGCAATTACTGCAAGTTCAAATCTCACCAGGCTCAAGGTTGACTCAGCCTTCCATCCTTTGTATAAAAAAGAACACTGCTTGGGGTGGGGTGGGGGCAAAGCCTTACTAAGCAGGTATATACAAAAGTATGAAGGTGTTGTGACCCCGACTCCGGAGCCTCTCCTAACAGAGGAAGAGGACTCAGAAGGTGATGGGGAGGAACTGACAAGGCTTTCCTCTCCAGGACCCTCCTTTCTGGCAATGCCTCAGGTTCCATCCGAAGGCCTGGAGGAACAGCCTGGGATGTGCCAGGAGGAAGGCATATTGGAGCACCAATTGATAGGGAGCGAGGATGATGAATCCTGGCTTGATCCCAGGCAGCGTCGGAGGGAGAAGCATGCACAGCAACGGAAGAGGCATGGGAGGACCAGATATTGAGCTGAGTCACGGAGCCATGCCCCACCAGGAATAAAAGTTGGTGGGATTGCTCTTCAGGCTTTGTGACGGACAAAGTTAAACCCTGAAAGTCACATCGTGATCTCTGAAATTCGGCTTGGATATATTTTGGACTGAACATTGACTAAACTCTTGTCTCGTGGATAATTTGTTGCTCCTGGAATGGACTGAAGAGAAGTCCTCTTCTGCTTTATGGGAGTGAAAACGGTCTTGGCAGGCATTTGGCAGTTTGCTGCCAAAACCTTGGTCTGCCAAGAATTCTAATCTGTTTACCTAATAAAATATTGGCAGGCGTGCTTGGTATTATGTTTGCCTGTGTGAGGAAGGGGAACATAATAGAAGGCTATTGCTTAACACATTGTAAGCCGCCCTGAGTCTCCGTAAAAGGGCAGCATATAAATCAAACCAATAAATAAATAAATAAATAAATAAATAAATAAATAAATAAATAGAGGAATCTGAATATTTTAAGATATGGAGACAATTTTACCATTGGTTAGAGAAGAAATATATATAGGGTAATGTTATAATGAAACATGGGAAGAAGAAAGAGGAGAGAGAAGATAAATTTATTAATAGCAAAGTACCCTGTTTCCCCTAAAATAAGACATCCCCTGATAATAAGCCCAATCGGGCTTTTGAGCGCATGCAATAAAATAACCCCCCTCCCGAAAATAAGCCCTCCCCAAAAATATTTAAACGCCTGTGCATCCGGTCCCCTCCATTTCCTCTTGTTTCCTCCATGTGCCCCAAAATAATAAGACCTCCCCGAAAATAAGGCCAAGCACTTATTTCAGTGTTCAAAAAAATATAAGACAGGGTCTTATTTTCAGGAAAACCCAGTAAGAAATGTGGGAGAAATGTTATCATAAATGAAATGATGATATTATGAAATGATTACCATTGGAGAATAAGAAGAAGTCACAAAAGATGTACTCAGATGAAGCAGTGAATGATTGATTATGTATTGTATGTTTGTTTGTTTATAAAATATATTTTTTTTAAAAAAATAGAAGAGGTTGTCCCAAAGGTGCGCTTTCAAGAGGCAACTGTACTTTCTTTGGTTTTTCTCTGAAGATGTTTTGCTTCTCATCCAAGAAGCTTTCAAGAGGCAATTGGACTATCTGGACAAAAACTGGAAAAAAACAAACAAACAACTGGACAAAAGAACCTTTTGGACAACCATGACCTGGATGACTGAGAATCTCCATAGACATATAGAAGAGGTTATTAATGTAATTAGCTCAAATCCATTAAATTAAATATGTAAAAAGAAATATTTTTTTTTCCCTTTTGGCAACAACTCTGATATCATAAATGCAAAATAAGTAAACGACATTTCACTATGAGCGTGCTAGCAGCAAAGAAAACATACAAACATAGGTGATACTGGATATTAAGTAATTGTGCTCTACTTAAAATATTTTAATTACATATATTTTCTGTTATAAAATAAGTTATAAAAACATAGCAAAATTCAGCCTCAAACTTTTGTACAGCGAACAATACAGTTTGTTATGATGTCATTATGATGTGTTTATTTACCATACCCAGAAGAGTTTTCATTCCTAAAATAAACATTACCAGAATACTAGTCTGTGGGCTTTTCGGCTGTGCTGTGCTCACAATCAATTCTATTTAGCTGATAGTAACTGTTCAGAAAATAAATAACCCAAAAATGGTTATGTGGTTCCACATTTTTAGTGTTAAAAACTCTACATAGAAACCTATTGCAAAGGAAAGACAAATTTAAATATATTTTCATTAAAATACTGTAAAGTTTTGATGGCAGCCCCTGTACTTAAAATGAATATATAATATAATATATATATAAAATGAATAATGTGTCATTTTTATTATTTTAATATGACATAACAGAGCTAAAATTGTTCAGGCAACAAACAGACTAACTCTGTATATTTAAGTCTGTCATATTGACTTCATTGTGTAATATTGATTTTCCCCCCTTCTATAAGAAGCAATAACAAAATCCTTGACCGATGATTAGTGACGTGTCCAACTTTGGAAATACATAAGATTTTTATTTATTTATTTATTATCAGATTTATATACCGCCCTTCTCCCGAAGGACTCAGGGCGGTACACAGCCAAAGTAAAAACATAAATACAAACATTAAAATACAGTTAAAAAGATATATATGCGTTTGGCCCCATAATTAAAAAAACAATAACAAACCTATTAAAAACATTTAAAAAAGTGTTAAGCCAGCCCGGCTTGCTGAAAAAGAAAGGTCTTAAGGACACGGCGGAAGGCACTGAGGTCTTGGATTCTTCGTATCTCTGGGGGCAGCTGATTCCAGAGGGCAGGTGCCCCCACAGAAATGTAGACTGGGGGCCACCAGTCTACATTGCTTGGCCGATGGCACCCTGAGGAGGCCCTCTCTTTGGTAGCGCACAGGTCGGTGGGAGGCCATTGGTAGCAGCAAGTGGTCTCGAAGATATCCAGGTCCTATGCCATGGAGTGCTTTAAAGGTGATAACCAACACCTTGAAGTGCACCCAGAAGACCACTGGAAGCCAGTGCAGATCACGCAGGAGTGGTGTTATGTGGGAGCGCCATGCGGCTCCCGTAACTACCCGCGTGGACGCATTCTGGACCAGTTGGAGCCTCCGGGTGCTCTTCAAGGGGAGTCCCATGTAGAGAGCATTGCTGTAGTCCAGGCGAGAGGTGACGAGATCAGACTGTTGACAAAATAGAATCTTATACATCAACCGAATGGAAACCTGATGATGCTTGAAGCATAATGTGATGCATATTGCTCCAGGTCTTTTGTCTCCATCCACAAATCCTTAATTCCATCTATCATGGGTTGACAACTATTCATCTTGTCTTTTGGCACTTGCTTGGTTTGCTTAGAAGCATTTTTTTTTATTATTCCATTGAGAAGACATATGTACATTAAAGAAGAGAGAAAGGTTTCGCAGTATTTAAAGTCTGACAAATTTATTGCAGCATGAACAAAATATAAATTCTAGGAAAGTGTATGCTAATTCTTTCTGTCAAAGAATGGAGGAAAGACAACATAGTAGGTAAACATAACATTAGACAAAATCCTAATCTAAACTTAAACTTTTGAGTATTGATTGAGGTGTTCGTATTTCCCACATATTAGATAGTATGCCTCCAGTAGTGGGTTTCAAAACCCATTGCTACTGGTTCGCTCCCGCAATGCTTCTGCGCAAAACGTCCAGGCGTGGGCGGAGCCTATCACGACCGCTACTGGTTAGTCTGATCCGGGGTGAACAGGTAGCAACCCACCACTGTATGCCTCCCATGTTAATCTCCTAAAATTTATGTCACCCTATTCTTATTTGCCTCATAATATTTGTATGTTTTGCTGCCAAAGCGAATTGTGCTTTCAATAATACAATAAGGAAGCAGCACGAAGAACATAACTTGTGAGGAAAATATGCTAAAATGGCTTAATTTAGAAAATGTAGGCTATACATTTGAGGCATTTTCAGATTATGGATCCCACTGCATTCAAGTGATCAATCCAAGTGATCAATCTCTGGATCATGCTAAAAAAAATAAATAAAGGAGGGGGTTGTTCTATAACCCGTCAATAGTGATTTTAATAAACTGCAGTTCCTCACTACTAAATCTGTCTGCATCTGATCTGAATTCCAATTACCTGTCAAAAATTCATCCATCATAACTTAGCTCTAGAGACACGTTCTGCGGCAGATGTTTCAGGAAAAAACTATTTCAAATGGGAAATATATCTTTTCATGTATAGAGCTTTCTCCCACCTAAAAAAAACAAAGAAGGAAAACAGCAAGCATTTCAAATACAAGCCAATCAACCAAAACCACATGCAAACATAATATAATTTACATAATTTGTAATTGCACCAATTGTAAATCAATATAAAAATGTTAAGCTCATCTGAACTTTCAGATATGAATAATTACATGTCAGTACTGGAGGCTTGATGGCAATCATATTATTTCCATCTATCTTCATGTAGTGATTGTGTGGACATTTTAAAAGATGTAATATTGTAAAAATATATTGCCGTGAC
Organism: Arizona elegans; assembly: GCA_022577455.1. Classification (NCBI taxonomy): domain Eukaryota; kingdom Metazoa; phylum Chordata; class Lepidosauria; order Squamata; family Colubridae; genus Arizona; species Arizona elegans. The sequence goes on from JAKOOJ010000009.1 coordinate 65,289,381, forward strand.
TTTTATTATGGTAACAAAAGCAACTGCTACAAGAACTGCTACTATAGCCACAACTACATAGGGCAGTGATGGCAAACCTTTTTGACACCGAGTGCTGAAAAGGTCACGCAGAAACATTGTGGGCTCATCCATGCACTCATCGGGGCCACGCTCCAGAAAAGCCAAACTTCTGGGTTCTGGCACGCATGTGCACCCAACAATCAGCTGGCCGGCATTCATGCCCAAGCTGGTTTGTGGCACTGCCGCACACATGAAGGGATCATGCTCCTGGAAAAGCTGAAATTCCAGGTTTTGGCGCCTATACGTGCCTGAAAATCAGCTGGCTGGAGTGCATGAGTACTGTTTTCGCCACTGCCGTGCATGCTGACAGCTGATTGTCGTGTGTGCATGCATGCCAGAAACCTGGAAGACAAAAAGGTAATCCCGCATGAGCCAGGTAACATGGCTTCACGTGTCACTTTGGGCACGTGTGCCATAGATTCATCATCATGGATATAGGGCTTCTCAATATTATTATGACTTAGTTGCTATGTCTGTGCATAATAGTCAAAAGGGGTGCTTCACTAATTGTATAGTTGTAAGAAATGCAGCCAATCTAAGCATTAAAGAAATGAGTTCTTTCAATAGGACCACCAGTAGAGAGGCCAGTAAAGAAGGACTGTCTTCATAAATACTCAGGGTAAAACTGATTGATTTGTGATGTGCCACCAAGTCAGTGTCAACTCTTAGGAACCACTCTTAAGAGGACAGTCTGTCCCTAATCTGGTATTTCAGGTCTTCCAATAGTACATTCCTTGCTATTATAACTGAGTTCCTACAGCTTGTCACAGCTTGTCCTTTCTTCACTTTCCTTCTATCTTTCCCAGCATTAAAACCTTTTCCAAAGAACTAGGTTTTCATATAATGTAGGATTATTTGGGGATGCTGTGGTTCAGTGGCTAAAAAGCTGAGCTTGTTTATCGAAAGGTCGGCAGTTCAGCGGTTCGAATCCCTAGTGCTAATCCCTAGTAATGGGGTGAGCTCCCGTTACTTGTCCCAGCTTCTGCCAACCTAGCAGTTTGAAAGCATGTAAAAAATGCAAGTAGGAAAATAGGGACCGCCTTTGGTGGGAAGGTAACAGCGTTCCGTGCACCTTTGGCTTTTGGTCATGCCAGCCACATGACCATGGAGACATCTTTGGACAGCGCTGGCTCTTCAGCTTTGAAACGGAGATGAGCACCGCCCCCTAGAGTCGGGAACGACTAGCACATATGTGCGAGGGGAACCTTTACCTTTACCTAGGATTATTTGAGCCCAGGCTTTAAATGACAATTCTGGATTGAGTTGTTTGATGATCTATTTGTATATTTGCTTGGCTGCCCATGGTAATCTCAAGGATTTTCTCCTGCAGCAAAATCCAAAAGCATCAATATTCTTTCTATCCTGCTTCTTCAAAGTCCAACTTTAACTTTCATAGAATATTACAAAGAATATTATTGTTGCACTGTTGTGATCTTTGTAGGTATAGACACATCAGGGCATATAAATATCGCTTCCAAGGCATTAAGAGCTGCGGTATCAAATGCTAGTCTGCCATGCATTTCTTGACATTTTGTCCTTTGTTATTTACTATTTGTGTTTTCAGAGTAGAGTTATGAGCATACTTCAGGTTATTAATGTTTCTTCTCCTGCTTCTAACCCATGCTCATCTTCTTCCAATCAGGCTTCCTTTAATATATGTGAAGCATATGGATTTAAAACAATAATGGAGAGTATTTAATTTGTCTCTGCTGTTACCAGGAGTCAAGGCTGACTCAAAGGTAACAGATTAAAAAAAATATATAGCCTTGTAAACTTTCTTTGTCAATCTGCAAACAGTTTATTTCACCATATTCTGATTATACTATGGCTTCCTGCCCTGTATATAAGTTTTCCATTAAGACAATGGGATGTTTTTATTTTGTTTTATATTGTTGAGTACATATTAGATAATATATATAAGTATAAGCATGAATTGAATACATAAAATGAATACAATTAAATGAACATTAGGACAGGGACTCAGGTGCTCTTATGCACGCCCCTTACAGACCTCTTAGGAATGGGGTGAGGTCAACAGTAGACAGTTGTAGGTTAAAGTTTTGGGGTTTTGGGGATGAAACCACAGAGTCTGGTAGTGCATTCCAGGCATTAACAACTCTGTTACTGAAGTCATATTTTCTGCAACTGAGTTTGGAGCGGTTCACTTCAAGTTTGTATCTATTGTGTGCTCGTGTATTGTTGTGGTTGAAGCTGAACTAGTCATTGACAGGTAGGACATTGTAGCAGATGATTTTATGAGCTATGCTTAGGTCATACCAAAGGGGGCATAGTTCTAAATTTTCTAAATCCAGAATTTCAAGTCTGATGTCATAGGGTATTTTGTTATGAGCAGAGGAGTGGAGGACTCTTCTTGTGAAATATTTCTGGATGCGCTCAATTGTATTAATGTCCGATATGCAGTGCGGGTTCCAGACAGATGAGCTGTATTCGGGAATTGGTCTAGCAAATTATTTGTATGCTCTGGTTAGTAGTGTAATATTCCCGAAGAAGAAGCTATGCAAGATTAGGTTTACAACTCTTAATGCCTTTTTGGCGATGTTGTTACAACGGGCTTTGGCACTTAGATCATTTGATATGAGTACTCCAAGGTCCTTGAGATGTTCTTGAATTCACATTTTTTTGAATACTTTCCACAAACAATATAATTGAAGACTTTTCTAATAAATTAAGTACACAGTGACTTCTTGTTGGTTTTCTATATCTTTCTCAATTTTTCAGTGTGCATCAGTAATATCTCAGTTTCTTGGCCTTATATAACTCAGTTTGACTGTATGGCATCTTTTTTATTTCATGTATAGCTCCAATCTGCATTCGATGAGCCTAAAGCAGGGGTCAGCAAACTGCGGCTCTGGAGCCGCATGTGACTCTTTCACCTCTCTGTTGCAGCTCCCTGTCACTCAAAATATGCATCACAACCGCCAATGTGTGACATCTGCCAGCACAAATTTAATGAGCTTTTCAAACTCCAGTAGGCCAACCATGGATAAATCCAAGAAAAGAAAAGTTTCACAAGGAAACAGAACGGTTAATTCAACTACATATGCTAGTTTTGTGGCTGCTGAAGAAATAGTCAGGCATGGGAAGGGTTTTGTGGCTCCCGGTGTTTTCTTTTCTGTGGGAAACGGGTCCAAATGGCTCTTTGAGTGTTTAAGGTTGCAGACCCCTGGCCTAAAGCATTATTTTGCTGGCATGTGAATTAAGGATGTAGTACAATAGTTTGCACACTCTGCTTTAAGTCTCCTTTTTCTTTCGTATTGTAATATAGACTGATCTCTTCCAATGTATTGGGCAGTGAAGCATTCCCTAGATTCTTTTTAGTATAGTTTGGTTAGACCCTTATCTGATTCTTCTTCTCATATGTGCCATGTTTCTGTGGTTATTTGATCAGCTCCTGTAGTCTTTCAACTTGGTAATGACAGGATCTAACTTCATTTTCTATTACTAGAGGTACATGGGATGGTGATATCTCTATAGTATCTTAGTATATACCCTCCATTTCTCTTTGATCTCCTTTGAATCATTTACTTATATGTCCATTGGTGTCCTTTAACATAATGGATTTAAAGCTGGATTTTTTTTCTGAGGTCAGATGTCTTTTGGAAGACTTTCCTTGTTTCTCCATGTCTGTTTCCATCTTCCATGGCTTTACAAGTTTTCTAGAAGCCATCATAGAATTGCTGAAAATAGATCACACCAGACTACGGTTACTGCTTTTATTGACAAAGTGAATACTGAAGGTACTTGATAAAGTTGACCATGGTTTCCTTCTTTGTAAAATTGAAAAATGTGAGATGGATGGATTGCCCTACTACAAGATGTATTTTATTTTCAACAACTCTATGATGGCTTCTAGTCAGTGGTGGGATTCAAATAATTTAACAACTGGTTCTTTGCCCTAATGACTGGCTGGCTGGATGTGGCCATGTTGGACATGGCCAGGGGTGTGACAGGCAGCACTTGGCCTCCTGTACCACCCTGGGAGCAAAAACGGGCCATGGGGGGGGCCAGTGCAGCACCTTCCCCATGTCCTGTTTTGGGCCTCATTGGCCTCCTGCTGGGGGAACCATGCTGCACCCCTCCACACCCCTTTTGAGGCCTAGTAGGCCTCCCTGCAGACCCCTGGGAGCAAAAATGGGCTGCAGGGGGGGCACCGCCCCCCTGCACCCTGTTGTGGGCCTAGTAGGCCTCCCTGAATTTACCTGGGAGGCAAATCAGGGTGCGTGGGGACTTCTGGAAGGGGTGGGGTGGGGAGGGGGAGCCAGCCAGCAATTTAACCAAACCGGTTAAATTGCTTCTAGTAATCAACCTATTTTTGACAAAGTCCTTTAACAGTCAGTTCTTGAATTTTACAGATATTGTTGTCATGCTGCTTTGTAGTTTCCTAGATCACTTTTTTAAAAGGCTTTTAAAAATGAGAATTGATTACCTCTTCTCCAATCTTCTGGAATGTATTGCATTGCATTGCATTGCATTGCATTGCATAATTTTTATTTTGTTTTATTATTTTTTATATCACATTTTACAATGTTTTCCAGTTGGTTGAACAATTGTGCTCAATAAATCAATGTTTACTTGGAGAAAGGTATGTTTGTCGTATACTTCAAGCTTCCGTTCTAAGTCTAATGTTTTTCAACATTTCTATAAATGACTTAAACAAAGGGACATAAGAGTTGCACAATATATCACCAGCACAGATTCTTCTGGAGAAATAAAAGCATTATTACAATGGACATTAATTCTCAACCTTTCAAGTATGTTCCAGGCCAAAATAATAATAATAATAATACAAACAGCTTCCATTGTATGACTAGAAAACCCAACTGCCAATCACATTGTTTCCAACCCTTATCTTTTCCTGACATCTTCTTTAAGCATTATAAATCAGCATTTTTTAAAAAATGAAGGAAAAAATATCCAACTAACAGGGATTTCCCCCCCCCCTCTTTATTTCAGAGTAAATGAGCATCTAACATATATGTGAAATTTGGAGAACATAGAGAAATAAAAAACTGTTTAAACAGTACTCTTTTAAAAATGAAATGTAGATCTTAATAATAATTCTATTCCTGGAGGTTTCAAAAGTATCAATTGATCTTTATTTCCAGGTGTACTTTTTGTAAAGGTTGTAAGTGCTGTCAAAAGTGCATGTTTTCATAAAAGTACAATATATTTTGCAGGAATATCACAAACACATAATCATAATAATCATAAACCCAGTGCTTTGTAATCAGCTTTCTGCCTTTTTTATTATATGCAGTAGAACTTGTTTTCTTATTGTTGTATGATTCGCACCTGCCCTCTTGGATACTCATGTGAGGTCGAATCCCAGCGCTCCTGATCTTTTGTAAGAGCCTGAAATCCTGGCCCTGTCAGTTAGCTTGGGGCCCCAGTGGCCCCAAGGGTATAGTGGCCCCAAGGGTATAGTGGGTATAGTTGATCAATTAATAACAGATCCCACCTCTCGTCCACCCTGCCCCGCCCTCCCCATCTGTAATTCCATTATAGTGTTTCATTTTTTTTTTTTTGCAATTATACGTTTTTTGCAATTATACGTTTCTTTTTCATGTATTCCTTCTCCCCTGGGTTCAGCGGTCTCTGCAATGCTCCTGTTTTCTTGTCTGTTTTCCCATGATCTATTAAAATTCTGTTGTAGTTAAAGCTAATTTAAAGGCTTATGCATGTATGCGCTACAAGCAAGGACTACAGGCAAGGACTACACATGTCTGGGCTGCAAATATTCACAACCCCTTTAGAGGGCAGCAGAGAGGAGTCTCACTGTACTGAGTTTCTTGCTTAGTATTGTGACCTAGGCCCAAGTAGTTATTACCAGATACAATCAGTTCTAAATAAACATATTTTATTAGAGCAGCTGAGAATTACTTCATTTTCAGCTTAGTCCAAAACTAATACTTCATAAACAGTCCTTCGGCCTTATCACCAACCTTTGTCTTCTTTGGCACCCTACCAAAGGCTTTTCTTGGCAAAAGTTCAGAAGCAAGAGACACTGACTAGAAACAAATGTAGCAAACGTTGCTTTCCTACAAAGAGTCGTTGCTGCTCTTTTAAGCCTTCTGGGAGGGGCCAATCATCTCCTGACCTTATTCCTGAGTCATCCTTTTTGCTTTAGCTGCTCTTGCCTTCTGACAGTTCTTTGCATGTGTGCACTAGGAACAGACTCCTCCTGTTCCTCTGCCTCTCTGCTATCCGCCTTTGGAGGCTCCAGAGCCTATGTATTGCTCTCAGATGGTCCTGGCCCCATCTCTGCCTCCGGTGCAGAGCCCTCATCCAGGCCTTCTCCTGATTCCAGGACTGGCCTATTGTCCTCTCCAGCCTCCTCACTGTCTGACTCCGCTGCCAGCTCCGCAGGCTGCTGGCAGACCACAACACTCAGATATGATAGCCATATCATACACTTATAAGTCTTTCTATTTTCTTCTTCTATAGAAGTATGTACAACACATTTCTGAGCTACAAATAAGGAATGAAGGCAGAGGTAGAGTTTATTCCAGAAGGGCAATATACAATTGGCTGTCAGAGTCAGAAGCACTGAGCCATCCCCTTACACACAAAAACCTTTTATATAGAGAAACCATGCCTTTGTTCCTCAAAAGAGCACAAAAGTGTGCCCACACTCTAGGAATTCCAAGAAAGTGCACCCAGCTAGGATTCTCAGAGGAAGCACTCTGGGGTCATGTACCCTGCTGTGTGGTAGTTTCTGCTCATTTAACATTGCAAGCTTTGCACAATCTCTTTGCAGAATGACTTAAAAGCACTCAAAAAAACATCTAAAAAGCCACTTACAACAGGCACTATAAATACCATACACAGAACAGCACACACTCTGCTAGAGAGAAGTTCCTTGAAGATGGGCTCCAGCTCTTCTAGAGAGAAGATCCTTGAAGATTGGCTCCAACTCTTCTAGAGAGAAGTTCCTTGAATATGGGCTCCAGTATGAGTCGGAAAGCTCGGAAGACAAAATCTCTGGTCCCAGTGATCAACCCAGATTGGATCCTACAAAAGTTCTTATGTTTAGAATTTTGCTTTACAAAGGAAAATTCAAGAGCAAAATCAAGAAAAAAATAACAAAAAATATCTTAAGTTAAACATATGTAATTTATTTAAAAAGGAAAATTCAATTTCTATATTTTTCACAGGAATGGGAATGATTGTGCATTAAATAGTAGGGTAAATGTTAAATAATCAAAATAAAGTGAGCTTGTTTTTTTTTTAAAAAAAAAATAAAGGATAGCTTTCTGAAACAATGAACTGTTTTTTTGTTTTTTTTATAATAAAGGATTTGTCATTATAATCTTTCCTTTACTGTAAGGGTAATGGCTTCAACTGCAAATTATTTGGATTTATACCCGTACCAACTCTGAAATTAGCTGGTGCTTTTAAAAAGAACAAAATGTTTATTTAGATCTTGGATAATTGTCTGTTACTTAATAAAGAAAAGAGTGAGCTCCCGATTTGTTGATTAAATACTAACATCTGAGAACCAGAATGAAAATTAAGGAACCATTCCACTTGACCTGAAGTATTACAGGAGATTACTGAAATGATCAGTTATCTCAGCTGTACCATTTAGATGCTGGTAATTACACATAGAAGGTTTCTAGATTAACTACATTTCTTTGCAGTTGGAATATTGTAGGGATAGAAATTTTCCTGTCACACCTAGTTGCAAGTTTAGCTTGTGAATTGATTCATACATGTAATTATATAAAACAATTATAAAAGCATCTCAGATTGTTTAAGACAGGGGCTGAAATACAGATTTATTATTTTTTTGCATTCTTCTTGGAGATGGCATGGACTTATTTCTTTTCATGGCAGATAAGGAAAACCTCCTTGTAAGTCTTTTGAGTATGTATATGTCTTGATTTAAAATAGCAAGCTAAACTGGCCTGCCATAAATGTCTGTAGAAAATATATTTCTGATATCCCACATTGATACTAAGTGGATGATCTTTTAAATTCACAAAGGTCAGTTGAAAAATTAGTGTTGATTTTACTGGAACTATTATTTCCTTCTTTATTTAGAAGGTCAGAGTAAAGAACAAACTAAGTGTCAGAGGTTTTTGCTTTTGCTTTTTAATATTTTCAGAATTGTATCTATATGTAGTATACTTGAATTGAGAAGTGCAGTGGCCTGGAGGTGGAGCTCTCGCCTCAAAATCAGGAGGCTGTGAGTTCTATCCTAGGTAGCGGCAGATATATCTCTCCCTGGGCACAATGAGTAATTATCTGCTGCGAACTCTGCATTGGCAACAGGAAGGGCATCCAGACAGTAAACACTCAGCTCCAATCAGTTGCCCTGACTTTACCCCGATGTAAGGGATTACAGGGTCATTAAAAGACAAAAAAATATATAAGGTAAAGGTTCCCCGTGCACATATGTGCTAGTTGTTCCTGACTCTAGGGGGCGGTGCTCATCTCCGTTTCAAAGCCGAAGAGCCAGCACTGTCCGAAGACGTCTCTGTGGTCATGTGGCTAGCATGACTAAATGCCAAAGGCCCACAGAATGCTGTTACCTTCCCACCAAAGGTGGTCCCTGTTTTTCTACTTGCATTTTTGGAATACCTTGGCTTGCACTATTCCGATGTTTATAGAAATAGACACAATACAGAATCTGCATATGCTTCTAAGACAGCTATAGCTGCTCTATCAAGTGCTAGTGTGCAAGCAAGGTGTTTCTTGACAGCTTCTTCCTTTATCATTGAAGGTTGATCCTAAAAAGCAGAAGCTATCTACCATTTCGATATCTTCATTGTCAGTTCTGTCACGCTGCTTGCTCTGCCTGTTGTCATTAGTGTGGACTGCTCTACACTTAATTTTCAGACTATTTGGCAGCTGCCTGAAACTGAAGATGATGGTTTCAAAGCATGAATCTCACCATTCTGGGAATCAGTCATTATAAAAATCTGGCATGACATGAAACAAAGCTATTTAACTGCTAGTTCCCAAATATAATCAATTCATTATATATACATATACTGGTGAAGAAACCTACAGTAAACTTTTTCCTTTTTAATGATTTCCATATGGCTTACAGAGATATTTTTAACTGTAGGATTTCACAGTTTTACTTTGTTCCCTCTTTCACTTTTGTTCTGGGATATTCTACTCAAGAAAATTAATTCACTTTTTTCAATTCCTAGTTTCACAGACTTTAAAAAAAAGATTGAACACCATCCACATTCTAGACATTTTAAAATCCATTGCTTTCTTCAGATTCACCTTTATCCATCATTGATCAATTTGGACATTGCACTATTTTTGGGCTGTTTTGGGGGGCTGTTTTTTCCTTTTTCATGAAGACAGATGCAAAGAATGAATTAAGCAGCTCTGCTTTCTTCCTGCTGCCTGTCACTTCCTTGCCATTTTATCCCATTAGTGGACTGATTGTTTCCTTTTTTTTCTTTTAATTTGATTTATATGCCCCCCTCTCCGGAGACTCAGGGTGGCTTACAATGTGCTAAGTAATAGCCTTCATCCTTTTGTATAAAGTCATCTTATTGCCCCCACAAATGGGTCCTCAATTTACCTACCTTAGAAAGGATGGAAGACTGAGTCAACCTTGAGCCTGGCGAGATTCGAACCTGCAGTAATTACAGGCAGCTGGTCTTAATAACAGGGTGCTTTAGACCACTGTACTACCAAGGCTCTTGATTGTTTCCTTGTTATTTTACATGTTGAAACTTTTATCATTATTATTTTTGACATTGGTTGCAAATCTTAGTTCATTCTGAGCCTTAGGTTTCCTGACTTCATTTTTGCGCATTCGAGTTATATGCTGGTATTCTGCTTTAGTTATTTGTCTCTCTTTCCATTTTTTATTTCTCCTTTTTGTCTTTCAGTTTATCAGAGGGTTCTTTAGGCAGCCATGCTGGTTTCTTCTTGGATTTCTTATTTTTCCTTTTCAATGCTATTATGCTGGACTAGGCTTTTATATCTATGCAAATTCTTGGTAGGTACACACATGTCCTCACAGAAGCTAGCATATGATAACAGAATATCAGTAAATTCGTCCAAGTTCATTGAAGCAGCTTCAAAAACACTCCAGTCTGTGCAATCAAAGCAACCTGTAGCTCTAACTTGACTTCCTCACTCCAAGACTTCACTATTTTGACCAGTTTTCAGTTTCTGTCTGTCAGTCGGGATGAGCTGATCATACAATGATCAGAGAGCCCTACAGCCTCTCTTGGGAGAAAACAATAAGCACCTTTTAACCCGGTGTAGCAGTGATCCTATATTTTGTTGTCTCTAGTGAGACAGCGGATGTACTGAGTGTATCTGGGCAGCTCGAGGGTGAAATTAGGTTAAAAAGGTTGTAAAATTGGGCACAATTCACTGCTTCACTTAGTAATGGAAGTTCCAGTCCCAATTGTAGTAATAAGTACTATCTAAACAACAACAAACACCTGGAAGCATGTTTTTCCAGCAACCTTGTGGATCTCATAGGGAACCTGCATGATTATACAGTGTTTAGATGAATGCTCTTTTTTCACAATTTTGCTTTTATTATTTTTTAAGTTTTTAATAGCTGTAACATTATCTAGCTGCACACTGCCCAGAATCATCTATTAAATAAATAAATGGACTTCCAGGGAGATGTGGCTGCATGTACATGAGCTCAATATGATAATATTAAATTTTAAGGTAAAGGTTCCCCTCAGACATATGTGCTAGTCGTTCCCGACTCTAGGGGACGGTGCTCAACTCTGTTTCAAAGCCAAAGGGCCAGCGCTGTCCGAAGACTTCTCTGTGGTCATGTGGCTGGCATGACTAAACGCCAAAGGTGCACGGAACGCTGTTACCTTCCCACCAAAGGTGGTCCCTATTTTTCTACTTGCATTTTTTACGTGTTGTCGAATTTCTAGGTTGGCAGAAGCTGGGACTAGTAACAGGAGCTCATCCCATTCTGTGGCACTAGGGATTCGAACCGCTGAACTGCCGACCTTTCGATCAACAACTCAGTGTCTTAGCCACTGAGCCACCGCATCCCTTAATTTTAAATTTTATTTTATAAATATTGGGTAGGATTTATTTTTAATTAAACCACACTGCATCAGTATCAGCCATGGCGTGACTGCAACAAACTACATTTATTGCAGAAACGCAGTATGCCAATAACGAAGCATGTTAACTAAAGGTGGAAGTCTGTGTGTTTTATCTTACAAAAGGTATTACAACTACAATACAGCAGCCATTTAATAAATCTGACTGGGGGAAGATGGAATCATGTTTGAGAACATCATGAGTAGGAGAGCTTTTATTATTATTATTTCTTAAACACTTAAAATGTTCCTCCCAAGAGGTGGCTATCATTGGCTAAGATTAGAGCCAGAAACTGGAATAGTAGATTACAAAGAGGGAGGAAATCAGGCCAAGATCACAGACTTTTTCCTTCCAACTTGACTCTCATCTAACCAGTAGTGGGTTTTGATTTAGTCTGCTACTGGTTCGCTCGCGCATGCGCAGAAGGATCCGTGCAGGTGGGCGGACCCTCCTGCTGCCACCGCTACCGGTTTGCCCAATCCGGGGTGAACAATCCATCACTGCACCTAACTCTTCTTAAGTATTCCAAATTAATGTCCAGCAATGAAGTCATCTGATGACTGGTCATTGTATGTTTACAACAGGGCCGGTTGTAGAATAAACTGGAGTAAATCTAGCCAAATAATTTGCCCTCATGAAATAAATAAATGATATAGCAGTGAATTCATGGGACTTAATAAGTATATAAAAGCCAGAGCATCTGTAAATCAACAGAGATATTTGGTTATTCATACTCAATGTTTAGGCATCTTGTAATGAAATTAGTGTGTGAATACAACATTTCACACATAAGAATTTTTTTTTTATCTTTTGTAATTCAGCAACTTCTTTTTCTTCAAAATGAGTGAGAATCAATCAGAAAAGGAAGCAGATTTTATTTTTTCCTGACCTTAATTAAAAGAAGAGGATGATTAAAAGAGGAGCAAAAATATGAATGGGGTTAGCATTATATAACTGTAATTGTTATCTGTAGTTTCTTTTCTCCTTTATCTTATCATTTTGTCATTCATAAATCACAAAACAGTCATGAAATTTTCATAAAACCAATCTTAGAAAGTTAAAATGCTTAAATTGTAAATATGGGGGAAATGGAAATTTCAAAAATTGCTTTATCTTTGAACATTAAAGAGATAATATTTTTAATGACATTTTTCTAATTCTGTCAAGTAGCCATTGACTGAATTTGTGTTCAACATGATGAAATTGCAAATATGCTGCATGCAAATGTTATACATATATTATCAGCCTGATTAGCTGAAATAATTGTTTCCACTTTGTTTCTTTGCTAGGTATATTTCATTGTACCGAACAAGATTTTGGAGATATGGGAATTTGTTTCCACTTGGGTAGTAGCATGCAATCCATAAAATGCCTGAAAACACATTTATCTATCATTCCATGAAATGATTTGGCTATAACACCTGAGCAGCACCTGTTCCTAGTATGTATTTTTGAAAATGTATTTATTGCCAAATACATAATTTCAATGGGATTATTTTTGGTTTTCTAACTCTCAGCTCTTGCACATTTTAGTATTTAATTCTGAATGTATATCAAGGCAAATTAGAATAGGAGTATAACTGAAAGATTCACTGGGTATATTCAAGGTCTGGAAACCATGTACATTTTTCATACATGCAAAAGATCTACATTGTTTCCACATTTGGAGGAGAGCATTTGAGCATAATGCTATGGCATTCTATTTAAATTGTTTTTAAATTGTTAAATTAAATTGTTTTTAATCATGGGGCCAAATTTATATATATCTTTTTAATTGTATTTTAATGTTTGTAGTTTATGTTTTTATTTGGCTGTTCACCGCCCTGAGTCCTCAGGGAGAAGGGCGGTATACAAATTTAAAAATAAATAAATAAATAAATAAATAAATAAATAAATAAATAAATAAATAAATAAATAGACCCACTTCTGTATTTTAAGAGCTGCCTTCAGGATTAAAATTATTGTAGGAAAGCAATTCCTCTTCTACATTGGTGAATTGTTGCCATCTTGACTTTATAATGTTTACAACATATATTCTGAGCACATACCATCAGGTGAACATGTACATTTCTAACTGAGCAGTCATAAAGCTATATATGGCATAGAACAGGGGTCAGCAACCCGCGGCTCTGGAGCTGCATGTGGCTCTTTCATCCTTCTGCTGCGGCTCCCCATTGCTGGTTGGCTCCACAATTGATAGGGCTTTCGTTTAGGACAGGTAGAGGAAAAAGGACGCCGCGCTAGGAGGAGACTCTTTGGTGGAGGAACTGACTTCCAGTCGGCAGGGGACAAAGGACACTACACTAGGAGGAGACTATGATGGGGGAACCCGACTTCCGGTGAGCTCCAGAATTGAATGGGGGCTTCCGGTTAGGACCTTTGTGGCTCTTTGAGTTTTTAAGGTTGCCAACCTGTGGCATAGAAGATCCATTTTGATCCTGACCCCATATTTTAACTGTCACATGTAGGCAAGGCAGGGATTAACACCGACACATTCAATGTAGGCATGCCGAGAATAAAAACTATTTCATTTAACCCAAGTTCATTTTCCCCATTCATACTTACTCAATGTGTTCCAATTTATAAGATTAATCGCTAATTTCCAAAGCAGGTGGCAGCTGAAAAGGAATCTGAAAACCTACCAAAGATTTGCAAACAAGATCCCAGTGCTGCTAGCTGTGCTTAGATAAAGGTTTTAAATGGTTTTTAAGGCCATCCTTAAAGAGGCCACTTTTAGGAAATATGAGCCAGGGATCATTTACAAAGTCAACTGTGACAAATAGGTGAGCTAAGACAAATACCACAATATTAATTAATATTAATTTATTAATATTATGGTTCATTGCATAATCAGCCGGATGTTCAGACTGGATTTGGTAATTTTGTCTACCTATCAAGTCCTTCCCAATGACCTGAGAAAGGCAGGTCTGGATGTTTAATGGTGTTACAGGTATCATTGCAGAATGTAAGCTTTTCCCAGTAAAGCTGTCTTTTGCAATTGACTGATGGTGAATTTGTCAATGACGATGATGTTCAAGTACTACAGAAGAGCCTGTAATACAGTGGACTAAAGCACTGTTATTAACAGATTAACATCTGCTGCTTGCAATTACTGCAAGTTCAAATCTCACCAGGCTCAAGGTTGACTCAGCCTTCCATCCTTTCAAAGGTAGGTGAAATGAGGACCCAGATTGTGGGGGCTGACTTTGTATAAATATACAAAAGTATGAAGGCTATTGCTTAATGCATTGTAAGCCGCCCTGAGTCTCCGGAGAAGGGCGGCATATAAATTAAAGCAAAAAAAAAAAAAGTGGTGCTTCAGTTGCTTTCGGATTGTATCAAGGCGCCTATTGCTATTGGTACTGCCTTTGCTTTCTTTTGCTACAGTCGTTCTATTTCTATTTGCAGGTCTTTGTATTTTGTTACCTTCTCCAGTTCTTTCTCCTCTGTTCTGCTGTCTCCAAAAACTGCCTTGTCCACTATCCAGACTTTTTTTTTTTTCTTATCAATTGCTAAGTCTGGGATGTAATGTGGCAGGTGCCTATTTGTTTGAATTCTAAAGTCCCAGAGCACTTTAGCTTCTTCATTTTCTATGACTTTGTTTATTTTATGGTCTTATTTTTAAATTTTATTTATTATTAATAGTTTTATTAATATTTATTATTACTTAAAATAAAATAACAATACATTTAGAACATAGAATAATAGAGTTGAGAGGGACCTTGGATATCTTCTAATCTAATCCCAGCTTGAGCAGGAGATCATATACCATTTCAGAAAAATGGTTGCCCAGTCTCCAGTGGAGCATCCATAACTTCTGAAGGAAAGATATTCCATTGGTTGATTGCTCTCACCATTAGGAAATTTCTCCTTAGTTCTAGGTTGCTCTTTTCCTTGGTTAGTTTCCATCCATTGCTTCTTGTCTTGCCTTTTGGTCTTTTGGAAAATAGTTTGACCCCCTCATCTTTGTAAAAGCCCCTCAAATTTTGGAACAGTGCTACTATCTTTTTTTTACTATCTTTTTTAAATTATTTTTTTCTTTTTTTAAAAAAAAATACTTTTATACATCATTTTTAATGATGTCATTAAAAATACTTTTATACCTCATTTTAATGATGATCATTTAAAATCACAATTACACTATTACAGCTTTCCATTATCGGAATTTTTTCTTAATTTCAACTTATCTACAGACCTATTGTTTTATACATATACATTCTTATTTCCTAGTTACTTATTTTTATACTATATACAATATTTACATGCCTACTATACGCTAAAATATATATATTATCCATTTATTATCTTTTCTATACATTCACTATACATTAATTTTTCCATTAAACTACCTTTAACAGAATAACAGAGTTAGAAGGGATCTTGTAGGTCAACCCCCTGCTGAATCAGAAGACCCTATACCATTTCTTTTTTTTTTTATTGAAAAAGTTTTCAAACACAAGTTTTTCCCCCTTTCCCCCCTCTTCCCTAACCCCCCCTCACCACCTATCCCCCCCTGTGACTTCTTCACAACAATAAGCTAATTCATAACTAATTACATAATATTTTACCATTCCCTTACTCCCTCCTCAAAATACTGACCCTTAGCATAATATTCTTATAACTCCCATTTTTGCAATAATCTGCCCTTTTTCTCCTCCCCCAAATTTATAGTATATTATTACAACAACATAACATTTAATCTTTTATATATATTAATATAACATTTCAAAGCAGCCTTCTCCCTACATCCAAATTTAACATTTATTCAGTTCTATCCAATTCCTCCACTCCCCTAAATATATGACTTAAAAATCCTTTTTCTTAAACTAATCAAACAGTAAACTAACCTATTTCAACCCAATTTCCTGCAAAATTACCATGCACTACAATTCTAAATATAATCCACTGCCCACTCTAGTAAAATATACATATATCTATATATGCATTCCATTTTATAAAAAGAAAAAAGACAATAACTTTAAATTTATAATCCATATAATATCTTCTTTGGTGTCTTTCCACTGGATTGTTAAATCCATCGTCCATAATAGGGTAAGATAACATGCTGGTGCAACAGTTTGTTCAAGATCTTCAATCATCTTCTGCCCCCATCAGTAATGGATATCCTCATATATATATAGAAGTAAAAACAACCACCCAAGTGACATTATAATTATATTCCATATAGTTGTAATTGTGGTTTTCATCAGGATTATTAATTCCCATCATCCTAGTGGGTAACATCCAGATCTTCTGCATGCCCCAGCGTGACTCTCTTGCCTTGTAACTCGAAATAGTTATAATATATTTATCAGTAAAAGAAATCCAAAGTAGATAATTCAGATCCAACAATGTAAGGCTCTTCACATCCCAAAATCACGGCATTGCAGAGATCTGCCACTATCCTCAAGATAGTATTAAACAGTAGTTCACCTCCACTATCTTTTCACATATTCATTCATTTTTTAAAGTCCCTGGCTTCACTGTTGCTTGGTTTAGAAACTGCTATTTCTATGAGATCTGTTTCTTTTCTTTTTCTTTTGCGGGTTGAATTTCCATACTGGTTTCCTTCCTACAAATTGTGTATCAGCTGATCGATTTTCATTCTGCTTTATAAGTTGATCTTGTTGGTTTTGTTTTGTTATCTCATATTTCTTTTCCATCACTTGTATATCAACTGGTTGGTTTACGCACTTGTCTGTAACTTGATGATTCATCACATTGGAGTCAGATGACACTGCTCTCATATTTATAGACAGTCCAGCTGGGGTATCCAAGGAGTCCGAAGACAATTTATCTACCACAGCCTCTGTAATTTGATATTTTCCCTTTGTTTCCAACTCCTTTTGCTTGTCCTGTATTATGCCTAAAGATGTTAAATTCATTTTTAAATTTTTTTGATAAAATTCTTCCGCTTTTTCAACAGTGTTCAGTTGGTATCTTACTCCTTGATGTCTCAATATTAAACCAACTGGAACATCCCACCTAAATAGGATATTTCTTTTTTTTAACTCAGTCACTAGAAAACCAAATTTCTTCCTCTCCATTAACATCTTGGGCAGGAGCTCCTTAAAAATCCAAATCTTTCTTCCATGAAATTGCAAAGTAGAATTAAAAGAATTCTGCACAATATTATTCCTAATTTCTTTATCTGTAAAATAAATCACCACATCTCTAGGCAAGTGCCTTTGTTTTGCCAACCAGGAGTTTATTCTATAAATTCTGTCAATCCTGCAAAACACTTCATCAGGTTGAACCTTTAAAATCCCAGCCAGAATTTCAGAAGATATTTTCCTTAAATCATCTCTTTATTTTCCTGCAGACCTCTCAGTCTAATTGCATATTCTGTAAAATTATGTTGGATCATTAAAACTTCTCTTTCAATCCTCTGTTGTACATTTTCTTCATTACCAGTCTTTTGGTCAACCTCCATTTTAGGTTTGCCTTCTGAACTATTATCCTGCCAACTATTATCCTTTTTAATTTTTTGGATCTTGTCATCCAAATTCTCCTCAGTTTCTTTCATTTTAGACTCTAATAATTTAGTATTTGCATCCAACTGAATCACAAAGTCTGATAAACCGTTAGCTGTTTTTAAAATCTTTCGGTCCAAAAAGTCAAACTTAGATTTCACCAATTCACCACTTTCTTTAATTTCCTGCTTAAATTTTTCAAGTTGCTGATTCACAATCTCATCCCTTCTTACAATCTCCTCAAGGAGAAATTCTATTATATTAAAATCAGGTTTCTGAGACTGGAGAATTAGGACTTGTTCATATAATTTGTTAATGGGGGAATCCCCCCCCCACTGCCTGTTTGTCTAACTTCATAAGTCTCAGTGCCATTTTACTGGAAAAGAGAAAAAAAAGCTTTTTTCCAACCAAGATCAATATCAGATCCCCAGGAAAAAAACAAACAAACAAACAAAAAAAGAAAACAAAAGTGAGAGTGAGGTTTTGCCTTCAATTACAGCCAGAAGTATTCATTCCACTACTTTGTAATAGAAAACGGAAGGACTTTCCCTTTCAGCCTCTCTTCAAGCCGCAGCAGTTGCCATTTAAAAATCTTTTTTCCTTTCACTTCTTAAACAACTTCAGTAACTTTTCTAAAATAAGAAGAATACTTGCGCTTCAGGATCAGAGGTCCAGCTCACGTCTTCTTTAATTAATTTAACAGATTTACAGGCTTGCTTTTGCCACCTAGCTCTGCGTGTAGCAGAGATCTCCCAGAGCCCGGAGCATCGGCTGGGGATACGGGGAGTCTCTTCCGCTCCGTCCCAAAAGTAAATAAAAAACTTTTGGGATTAGGCAGAGGACTCTACCCACCCCAGTCGGCTCTATCTCCGTTTCCTAATGGAAACGGAGTTTTTTCGAGCCACCATTCCGCTATAAAGGCGGCTCTTACAGGCAGTGGGTTCGACGATCCCGAAGGAGCGTCCGGCGGGGACAAACAGCAAACCGGAAGCCCTATACCATTTCTGACAAATGACTGTCCAGTCTCTTCTTGAAAGCTTCTCAAATTCTTGAAATGTAATAATATTTCTGTTAACTAAAATGAAATTGTAATTAAGCACAGCACATGACTCAAATACTGTCCCTCAAATACTGTCACTCAAATACTACAGTAGTGGCCAAAATTGTGGAAACCTTTTGGGAAAAGTGTATTTTCTAAAATTAGCTAATAACACCACTTTTTTGGGGGGAGGAGTAGTACCATAAGATTGTATATCAATGGAAAGATAATCTAATCAAGAATGTAATGCAATAACTTTTATGAAGGATTTGCTATTAGAATAGCAGTTACAGTATAAAGAAGAAAAGTGAAACACGTAGAAAAACGAGGTCTACAAAAATTATCACCATAAAAAAAACAAGATATACAAAAAATATTACGTCAGTTCATACTTAGTTGGGAAACCTTTAGCATGAATTACAGCCTTACAATGTCTTCCCATGGAGTGAACCAAGTTTTTTAGTTCTCCAGCTGTTATAATGTGAAACCAAGATTGAATGATTGCATCTATTAACTGGGTTTGATTGCTCGGTTTCATTGACTAACAAGTTTCTTTAGTTGGCTCCATAGATTTTCAATTGGGTTAAGGTCTGGGCTATTCCTAGGCCATTCCAGCAGTGGAATAGGATTATCATGAAACTCCAAAACAAGTGGTGTTATTAGCCATCAAACCTCAAAAATACACTTTTCCCAAAAGGTTTCCACAATTTTGGCCACTACTGTATGCCATAGCAGTAAAGATTCAATCAGTACCTGGTATTTTAATAATAGTCAATGTATACCTTCTACCACAGAGGAGAAAGTATGAGATCAGGAGCTTATGGGAGAGATTGGAATGCTATTTTAATAATTTATTTAAGAGAAAGAGAGAGAGGCAGAATTAAGGCATAAATTCTAGGGTCAGTGCTGATGATCATATTCTATATGAACACCACGATCTCACCAATGCAGCTTAGAATCTGACTCCTTTCTATGTACAAGGTGAGCAAAGCACCTGAAAACTTTGAAGAATTATGCCTGACCCAAACAACAATTAGCTCAATCTTTGCATCTTGAATGGGTCCCTTAAATTAGACTGTATGCTTACTGGAATGGGTCCAGAAGTAGCCTTATAGACAATGTACTGTAAATGTATCTGGAAATCATCTATACTTTTTAAAATCATTTTCCAGTTCCACTCAAGTTGGTAAGGATCACTTTCCACCCAATTTATGTAAACCATCCCTACTTTGATAAACTTCTACTAATTTAATGCAAAAGTTTTTCCCAACTACAACATCTTGCAGAATAAAATGAAATAGTCAGCTCAATAAATTAATAGCAGAAAAACTAGCTGCTACCTACTTTTCATGCATATGCTCTCTCTCTGCTACAGTTGACTCAATCAATGACCTGGAATTGCACAATAATCTTGTGCAGGAGTTCCAGAAACATTTGTCTTGAAGTAAAATGAAGGCTGCAAACAGCCCACACATCCATCAAAATGGATAGCAGTCAGGAAAAGCCTAATAGCTAATAATAACCTAAACAAGGCAAATAACAGCAAAATTACCCCATAAGAACTATTTAATCAGAAGTGACACTACAAGCAATTAATTAGGCAAAAGAAAATGGGGGACATGAAAGCAATATGGACTTGTCTTACTCGGTCAGTGAAAACAAACAAATTATCCCTTTACTGGTACATCATTGCAAGATGCCCTGGCCTATGTTAACTGGACAACCTCATATTGCCAAAAATATGGAGAAATCACTATAGGGATTTCTACAAAGTCAGTTCAGTATCTACCAGGTCCCCACTTAATTACATGGAAGAGCTGCATTCTTGTCAACCAATAAAAACCAAGGTTATGAGTCTAATTTCCGAACTCAAGTGAGTGAAGTTACCAGGTAAAGATTCTATTAGACCTGGGCTAATTAAAAATAATGCAGAACGATGGATCCCTGAACTGGCATCACTGATCACAGCAATTGACAAATGTAGCCATATACCAAAAAAAAAAGGGGGGGGGTCTAGCAATCTTTGTGCTTATATATAAGAAAGGCTGACCTGCCAATTATTAACCTATAAGTCTCTTTAATAGTATAGGTAAAGTTTATTTACCTATAAACTTAAATAAATTTAAAGGGATGTGATGGCTCGGTGGCTAAGACGCTGAGTTTGTCGATTGAAAGGTTGGCAGTTCAGCGGTTTGAATCCCTAGTGCCGCGTAATGGAGTGAGCTCCTGTTACTTGTCCCAGCTTCTGCCAACCTAGCAGCTCGAAAGCACGTAAAAAATGCAAGTAGAAAAATAGGGACCACCTTTGGTGGGAAGGTAACAGCGTTCCATGCACCTTTGACATTTAGTCGTGCCGGCCACATGACCACCGAGATGTCTTTGGACAGCGCTGCCTCTTCGGCTATTTTTTTTTTTGAGAATTTTTTTTTTATTTTAAAACAAAAACAAAACATAAAACCATCATCATTCCAAACATTTGCAGACAGTGAATCAAACGGTTCATACTCTTATGCATAAATCCATTTCTAAAATACCAATTTATAACAGAAACTTATATCTTTTATAGAAAAAAAAACATCAGATATTTTATCTTTATAACAACCCCATATTTCATACTTCAATTCCATGATTTATTATCTATCCATTGATAAAACAAATCCTATATCAAATAATATTGTTTATCTTCCTGTTCTCTAATTTCAAATGTTAATTTGCTCATTTCAGCACATTCCATAATTTTCTTAATAATCTCATCATCAGTAGGTAACTTCTCTCCTTTCCAATTTTTAGCAAATACGATTCTAGTCATTGTTAAAACGTTCACAATTAAATACTGCACTTCTCTGTTATATGTTTCTGGTAAAATCCCCAATAAAAGTATCTCTGGTTTAAAATCAATATGTTTCTTTGTCATTTTTTCCAACCACATGTGTATCTTAGTCCAATATCTTTTAGCTTCTACATGTGTCCACCACATATGGTAATATGATCCTGGAGTCTGATGACACTTCCAACATTTCTCCGATTTATTCTTGAACATTCTGGCTATCCTCATCGGGGGTAGGTGCCACCTGTAAAACATCTTATACAAATTCTCCTTATATGCTGTAGACATTGTCATTTTATAATTCTGCAACCACAATTTTTGCCATTTTGGCTCTTCGGCTTTGAAACGGCCCCTAGAGCCGGAAATTACTAGAATATGCATGTGCAGGGGAACCTTTACCTTTAAAGTTTATTAATGAGTTCTTCAATGGAAACTTAGAGACCAAACGGGACAAGAAGAACTATTGGTCAAGGAACAAGTTGGTTTCAGAGAAGGTCATTTAATAATTGACCAATGTCTTATACTTCAACATCTTATCAAGAAATACATCTCTCAGAATACTGCTTCATTTCATTCACTTTGTTGATCTTAAGCAGTATTTGACTCTTTATCTCAGACTAAGCTATGGAATAAGCTTTATAACACAATTGATCACTGTTGCTTTTCATTCGTGCATTTTATCCGTGCATTGCATGATGAAATAGAGCTTAGGGCAAGATGCACCTCTCAAGGACACCTGACAACACCACTGCAAATATCAAGGCTGCAAAACACAGATACATATTGTTTAATGTTTAATGTTTATATAAACGATGTGGTAGAGTAACTGAAGAAGCTGAACTTACCTCTACCCAATGCTCGTTCTTCTTCTACTGGTCTTTGCAGATAATGCAGTAATCCTCTGAAGGACACTCACTGGACTCAAGAGGGCTTTGAACACATTCATACATCCGTGTAAAGAGAACCACCTGGAAATAAATTATCCTAAAACTAAAATGATGGCATTTGCAAATCAGCAAATCAAAAGGCTCCTGGAATGTCGACAATCATGCTGTTGAACATGTGCAATATTTTCAATACCTGGGTGCCAGGGGTGGTATTCACTTACCTTCACTACCAGTTGGCAAATGTGAGTGCTCACACTCACTCTTCGATTGCACACGCCACCTCCGTGCATGCACAGGGCCTTCCGCGCAAAGTGTCAAAAACGGGACGTGATAATGTCCAGGCGGGTGGGCAGAGCCTCCTGCAGCTGCCGCTACCAGTTCGCCCAATCCGGATAGAACCAACTAAATACCACCACTGCTGGCTGCAACCTTTAAGGCTAGTGAAAATAAAAGGATTAATGCTATTTATGCTTCACAAAGTACTCCATAGAAGTGGAGCAGTATTTTAAGATCTCATCATTCCAAAGGAGGTCAATAGAGTCAGCAACTAAGGCCTTCAAGGCCAAGCCCTATATGGCACACAATTGGTACCTTCTCTCACCCACCCATGTTATACCATCGTTTCTTGTTTAAATTTTTAAAAGCAATTTTCCAAGTTCCTCACTGTATTTCCAATGCTTCACTATGGAGGTGGAATAGTGACTATGGAGACTAGAATAAGGCTAGCTGTATTACACAACTGAGTATTACACACAGGATGCGGTGGCTCAGTGGTTAGGATGCTGAGCTTATCGATCGAAAGGTCGGCAGTCCAACGGTTTGAATCCCTAGTGCCGCGTAACGGGGTGAGCTCCCGTTACTTTTCCCAGCTTCTGCCAACCTAGCAGTTCGAAAGCACGTAAAAAAATGCAAGTAGAAAAATAGAGACCACCTTTGGTGGGAAGGTAACAGCGTTCCATGCGCCTTTGGCGTTTCGTCATGCCGGTCACATGATCACGGAGATGTCTTTGGACAGCGCTGACTCTTCGCTTTGAAACGGAGATGAGCACCACCCCCTAGAGTCAGGAACGACTAGCACATATGTGCGAGGGGAACCTTTACCTTTACCTTTTTATTACACAACTGGTTGCAGCTGAAACTTTTCCCTGTAGTCTCAACTCCACTGACATTAGAAGACAGATTTCAAAGAGGGTGAAAAGCAAGTATTTTGTAACAAGCTGCCTGTCCTATGAGCGAGCAAGTGTCACACTTAAGCAAAGTCTGCTTGACATAGACTGTCAAACAGATGCTGGTAATGCCAGTTAGTTTCTCATGGCAGACAGCAGCTACGTGCCTTACACAACTTACCATCCCAAACCAGAGAGGGTTTTTTACCTGAGCGCATGGTAATGTTTTCCCCTCAGCACTTCTTGCTGGAAGTTACAAAAATGTCCCAAATAATTACAAGTGTGTCCTTGTGGCTCAGGATGGATAGAAACTACTGAACATGACCTCCTATGTTGCCAGTTTTATGTAGAACCTTGAAATGCTCTAGTTCCCATTTCTGACTTATAAAATGGGGTACAATAATCAGCAGAATAAATAATATCAATTTTCTGAATTCAATTCTGAAATACCACACAAGATTACCAGGTTTTGTGCTGCAGCATACAAAATCAGACAATAAATAATTAAGAACACTTGAACTTCTCTAAGTATGGATAACCAGAAATGTTTCGGGCTCAACATTAACCATTGGCTTTGAGGTATATAAGCTATGTCAACTATTGCATGATATTGTATTTTTCTCAGGATTGACAGGGGTTTGTAGGAGAAGTTTAACATTCTGGATAATTTTATTGTTTTATTTATGAATATACAGTACATGTATATATATATATATATATGTATGCATATGTGTATACAGTATTTTTATACTGCTATTGTAAAGTTATATTACTCTGATTTATAATTTTATTTTCTTGTATATTTGTAGCCTAAGTAAGCCTTTTAGCATATTTGATTTAATCACCATCCCTCTGCTAAACAAATAATTTCCTCAACACTGTCAAATTAGTTACTAAGTCTGCATTACTATTAATCTTCTCATCGTTCCTATCACCCATCTCCTCCCACTTATGACCGTATGACTGTAACCTTGTTGCCGGTATCCTTAAGGTTTATATTGACTGTTTCCTAATATTATTTGATTGCTTATTTGTTCCCTATGACTATCATTAAGTGTTGTACCTTATGATTCTTGATGAACATATCTTTTCTTTTATGTACACTGAGAGCATATGCACCAAGACAAATTTCTTATGTGTCCAATCACACTTGGCCAATAAAAATTCTATTCTATTCTATTTTGTCATTTACCTCATTTTTATTGTATGTACATTTCTTAACAATCCTGGCATTGTCAGTTTAATTTTGGATATTTTAAATATTTAAATACCAATTATTTCATTCTGTTTAATGATTGTAATTAAGCTAGGTATATTGTTAATACAGGATTTTAGGTATTTTGCCACCGAGACTTAGCAATTTTCAATTGATCGATACATTTCACAACATTGCTCCTGTATTGTTAGTGGACCAAGATGTTGCCATGGTCACTTCATGCAGAGGGGATGTTAAATTGATCATTCTAAAAATGTAAATCCTTACATTCATGGGAGGTGGCTTCCATCACTCAATGTGGCCTAGAGATGCCATATGTCTTGGAGTTGCACTGATTGTAATTAATAATTTTTGCCTGCCTCATTAAAACTTTTGGGAAGGGCTCTAGAAATATTATTCCATGTTTCAGCAGCCACAAGTAGTTTTGCAAATTCACTTTAAAATATAAATGAGCTATTTCGTATTTTACATATTAATCATATTAATCCTTAGTGTGCCAAAGCAAGTGCAACCTGTAATTGACTCATTTATACATCTTATAGAGTGACCCAGAATTCAAAATGCTCTCACTTTGCAAACGATTACATTCTATCAGGCAATAATCTGGAGGATAAAAAAAAATAAAAATTGAACTACTTTAAGAACACATGTTACAAAAATGCATACTAATTTGGTTCTTCTGAAAATAGTGGAAATATTTGGTGGTGCAGTGGTTAAAGTGCAGTATTGCAGGCTAACTCTGCCCACAGTCTAAAGTTCAATCCTGATAGTGCTCAAGGTTGACTCAGCTTTCAATCCTTCCGAGATCGGTAAAATGATGACTTAGATTGTTGGGGGCAATATGCAAATAACGTTTACATTTTAAACTGCCCAGATAGTGTTGTGAAACATAATAGGGCAATATATATGTCTAAATGCAATTGCTATTTCAAAATAAAAATTGGCAAAAGCAATGTGTTGGTCATAATATATGCATGCACATATACATTAATACACATGGTGAAGGTTACTCTGAATAAAAATTAGGGGCAACTGAGGCACAGGTCTATTAATATAACTAATTTATTTGAGAAGGAAATCCCAAAACATCCCAAAAGTTCCTTTCATAAAACTATTCCCAACCTGGCATAGCCTTTTAGAAAAAGAATAAATCATACTATATCTTTTTGTAAATTGACCTGTAAGTTACTGGCAGCAAATCAATTGAGTACAAATGAAAAATAATAATGCAATAAGGGTGCTGTATATAATCTTGGGCTGAGAGAGAAATGAATACTCTGATCAATATGAGGAAGATTCACTGTTGCTACCTTTTAAGAAGAAGTGACAATGAAACTAATTCATATAAACATATTGCTGCTAAGCTCAGCTTTTTAAAACCAGCCTTTAAAAAAAGAGAATATAAATGTTTATCAGTTTCAAAGTGCACTTGACACATCACGTCTTTTTACACTAATTCTTCTGTCATATTTTGCTGTATACCATGCTGATGAAAAACATTCATTAAATCACATCCCTGTTAGCATAAGAATAAAGCCTAGTAAGGCTTAAAGATCTACTTATGTGTTTCAATTTGGCTGCAGTCCATTTACAAGAGAGGGATCTTAGTAGGCAGAAGTAGAGTTGCTTGCACTGTTGGTTGCATTCTGACTAGTCCCAAATATTTTGAGCTCTGCAATCTATAAATTGCATGTTTGAGTCTAAGGCAACTTGTTGTGGCCAACTCACCATAGCCAACTCACTGTGGGACCACTCAACGTGGCCAATTCATTGCAGGACAATTTGAGGCAGGAGAACAGGGGTCCTATCCAGTGGTGGGTTTCAGCCAGTTCTGTCCAGATTGTGTGAACTGGTAGTAGCGAGTGTGGGAGGCTCTGCCCACCCAGACATAATGCGCGAGCACTGCACATGCACAGAAGGCCGTGCACATGCACAGATGAGGCGCATGCAAGCTCACATTTGTGAACTGATAGGGAAGCTAAATGAATAAAAATAAATAAATAAATAAATAAATAAATAAATAAATAAATAAATAAATAAATAAATAAATAAATAAATAAATAATTTTATTTCTATACCACCCTTCTCCCGAAGGACTCAGGGCGGTGTACAGCCAATTTAAAAACACAAGACACAACAATGATTAAAAATTAAAATAATTAAATAAATTCGGCCGGATTAAAACCCCAAAAATTTAAAATACCCCAATTAAAATTATTATGTTGATAGCCCGGCCTGGCGGAACAGCAGGGTCTTCAATGCGCAACGAAACACCTGGAGGTCGGAGATCTTACGTATTTCCAGGGGCAGTTCATTCCACAGGGCTGGGGCTCCCACAGAGAAGGCCCTCCCCCGGGTGTCACCAGCCGACATAACTTGGCTGATGGCACCCTGAGGAGACTCTCTCTGTGGGAGCGGACTGGTCGGTGGGAGGCTATTGGTGGCAGAAGACGGTCTCGAAGGTACTCAGGTCCTATGCCATGGAGCGCTTTAAAGGTGGTAACCAACACCTTGAATCACACCCGGAAGACCACTGGGAGCCAGTGCAGCTCGCGCAGGAGGGGTGTCACGTGGGTACAATGGGTTGCGCCCATAACCACCCACGCGGCCACATTCTGGACCAGTTGGAGCCTCCGAGTACTCTTTAAGGGGAGCCCCATGTAGAGAGCATTACAATAGTCCAGCCGGGAGGTGACAAGGGCATGCGTGACCGTGCGCAAGGCATCCCGGTCCAGAAAGGGCTGCAACTGGCGGATCAGGCGAACCTGATAAAAGGCCCCCCTGGCCATGGCTGTCATATGCTCTTCTAAAGACAGCCATGCATCCAGGAGGACACCCAGATCCCTCTCTGTGGGGGGCAAAGATTCACCCCCAATAGTCAGCGATGGCACCTGCTGACTATATCGGGACGCCGGCAGCCACAGCCACTCGGTCTTGGACGGGTTGAGTCTGAGCCTGTTCCTCCCCATCCAGACCCGCACGGCCTCCAGGCAGCGAGACATCACATCAAGGGCATTGTTGGGGTGGTCTGGGGTGGAGATGTACAGCTGAGTATCATCAGTGTACAGATGACACTTCACCCCAAAACCATGGATGATCTCACCCAGCGGCTTCACATAAATGTTGAACAGAAGGGGCGAGAGGACCGACCCTTGTGGCACTCCCCAGGCGAGACGCCTCGAGGTCGACCTCTGCCCCCCTGCCAACACGAACTGCAAGCGGTCGGAGAGGAAGGAGGAGAACCACCGCAGAACGGTGCCCCCCATTCCCAACCCTCTCAACTGCTGCAGCATGATACCATGGTTGATGGTATCAAAAGCCGCTGAGAGATCTAATAGGACTAGGACAGAGGAGCAACCCCTGTCCTGAGCCCTCCAGAGATCATCCACCAACGCGACCAATGCCGTTTCTGTGCTGTGCCCCCGCCTGAAGCCCGACTGGCACGGGTCTAGATAGATAGCTTCATCCAGGTGCCCGGGCAGTTGTTGTGCCACCACACTCTCAACAACCTTCGCCACAAAACGAAGGTTGGAGACCGGATGGTAGTTAGCTAATTCAGCCGGGTCCAAGGAAGGCTTCTTGAGGAGGGGTCTCACCACCGCCTCTTTCAAGGTGGCGGGAAAGGCACCCTCACTCAGAGAAGTAGCTATAATCCCCTGGAGCCAGCCTCGTGTAACCTCCCGGGAGGCTAGTACCAACCAGGAGGGACACGGGTCCAATAAACATGTGGCAGCACTAATCCTACCCAGAACCCTGTCCACATCCTCGGGAGCCACAGGATCACTGCTGGTCCCATCCACCCTCCCCTCCATTCCATTCATCTGAACCAGCCCTGAACTTCAATTTGAGCTGATCTTGACTGCCCCAACCTCCACTTTCCCAAGATGTGCAGTGACTGGATTTTGCTCTAGGTGGGGCACAGATGGGAGCCCTATTTCTCCCTCACCTCCCAGAGACCTAGACATCTAGAGGGTGGCAACTTCCAAAAGGCAGAAAGATGGGCCTTGGCACCTGGAGCCACATTGGAGTGGAAGCTTCTTCCCTCACTCAAGATAGATCCTTGATCACTTCTGTAGCTAGTAGCCAAGCTTCCAATTTTGCCCAGACTTGGAAAGAAGGATCCTCCTTCGGTGCTGTACTGGACCATGGCAGCTCCTGGGCAGGGAGAGTGGGAAGCAAGGATGGTGATGGGGTGACTCGCTCCTGACAGCCATCACCATGAAGGCTTTTCCTCAGGGGTGGGATTGAAAAAATTCAGCAACCAGTTGGCTGCCTGGTTGCTGGGTGGGCGTGGCCATGGGGTGGTGGCCTACTCAGCCTCCTGCACCATGGTGTGGGGCGTTTTCACCCTCCCCAGGCTCCGGAGGCTAGTATGTATTTCTCTGTTGTATATTTATATATTAAACAAATATAGCAATCTCACAGAATTCTTGTCATTTTGGGGTCATCTGTATCACCTAAAGTTGCATAATAGAACTCACTGTCTGAAAATATTGTCAACCCCTCAACTGGGAGACCAATTAGTCTATCAAGCATGATAGCTATTATATTATTAAAAATAAAAACAAAACAAACTTCTAGTATTTTATTCATTTCAGATGGTGCAACAAATTCTTTTATAATCATAAATTCATCTGTGATACTCATCCATCTCAGCTATTTGGGAGAGCTTCAGGTTCATTCATTTCTACTTCTTCCACTTGAGGGCAATAAATATAATATAGGAATTATTCATTAACACTAAAAGAATCTTTTCCTTCTTTTTCAGCAATTCTGAATTAATAGCGCATGATACAAAAGGTTTTACTTAAAGATCTTAATTTTTCCCAGGGTACCCTCACTTGAAAATGAACTGTGAAATTATATAAATCTATTTGTAGCTTCATATTCAATTAGCTTAAATATTCTTGAGGGCTCTAGAGCTTTGTATTTATTAGAAAATAATTACTTTGCTGCAAAACAATCTATCAAAAGTTTTCAAATAAAGTTGAAGAATTCACAGAGGGCATATGCAGGATTCTTTTAAGACTGTAAAAAGTATTTTGACTTTATTATTGAAAACACTTCTCTCTCTCTCTCTCTCTCTCTCTCCTCTCTCTCTCCTCTCTCCCTGCCCCTCCCTCCGTCCCTCTCTCTCTCCCGCTCTTCCTCTCCTCCTCCCTCCCTTCCTCTCTCTCTCTCCTCTCTCTCTCCTCTCTCCCTCCCCCTCCCTCCGTCCCTCTCTCTCTCCCGCTCTTCCTCTCCTCCTCCCTCCCTTCCTCTCTCTCTCTCCTCTCTCTCTCCTCTCTCCCTCCCCCTCCCTCCGTCCCTCTCTCTCTCCCGCTCTTCCTCTCCTCCTCCCTCCCTTCCTCTCTCTCTCTCCTCTCTCTCTCCTCTCTCCCTCCCCCTCCCTCCATCCCTCTCTCTCTTCCTCTCCTCCTCCCTCTCTTCCTCTCTCTCTCTCTCACACACACACACACACAAACTTGTCTGCTACAATGTCTTGCCTGTCATTGACTTCTTCAGTTTCAACCACAAAAGTACATGGCAAACAATTGATACAAATTCAAGGTAAATTGCTTCAAACTCAATCGCAGGAAATACAATTTCAGCAACAGAGTGGTTAATGCCTGGAATGCTCTACCCGATTCCGTTGTTACAGCCTCAAACCCTCACAGTTTCAACCTCAAACTGTTTATCGTGGACCTCACCCAGTGGTGGGATTCAGCCAGTTCACACCACTTCGGGAGAACCGGTTGTGAACTTTCTGAGCAGTTTGGCAAAGTGGTTGTTGGAAGAAATCATTAGGGAAGAGAACCGGTTGTTAAATTACTTGAATCCCACCATTGACCTCACCTCATCTTTAAGAAGTTCGTAAAGGGGGCGTGTATAAGCGGACCAGCGACTCTACCATCCTTGTCTTAGTGTCCCCATTTATTTGTATTTACTTCCTTTGTTTATGTTTATGTTCATACCTATACTTGTTATCTTGTACATGTTTGACAAATAAATAAATAATAAAATAAAATAAATAAACCCCAAGACAGCCAATCAAACAAGAAAATAGAGAGTTGGGGGAAGAAAGAAAAACTCAGATATAAAACAGGAGATAGAGGAAACATATCCAGGGTCAGCAGTCTATAGCAGACTCAGATGCCTATACACTAATGCTCAAAATTTGGGGAATAAACAGGGTGAACTTGAAGTACTAGTACAAGAGGGCAGGTATTATATAGTTGTCATTACTGAAACTTGGTGGAATGAAGCTTATGATTGAAATTTCCTGCTGGAAGAATATAAATTGTTCAAAAGAAAGAGACCTAACAAGAAAGGAGTTGCCTTCAAAAGTTGTGGGTGCTCCATTACTGTATGTTTTTAAGAAGAGATTGGACAGTCATTTGTCTGAAATGATATAGGGTCTTCTTTTTGAGGAGGCGGTTGGATTAGAAGACTTTCAACATCCCTTCCAACTCTGTTATTCTGTTATCCTAACTTCCTTTCCTCCCTCCCTTCAGAATTTCAATGAGCATTGTTACATACCTACCTACCTTCGTACCAGTGGTGGGTTGCTCCTGGTTCGGTCCGGTTCTATAGAACCGGTAGTAAAACTGTCAGGAGGCTCCGCCCACCTGCCATGATGTCATCATGGGTGATCTGTGCATGTGAAGAAGCTTCTGCATGCATGCTCCTGCTACGAACCAGTAGTAAAGGTAAGTGGAACCAACCCTTGCTACCTACCTACCTACATACATGCATAGAGAGAGTTCAACACAGGTTCTTTTTGCTGGTTTCATAAAGCTTCTTTATTAATGTGAAAATGTGCTGTCACAATACATTCCATGAGTTACTTCAGTCTTTTGGAGACTTACATTCCAAGATCTTGTGACTTATAAGGTGATCCTGACTTATTCAGAAAGTCAGGAGAAAGACTGTGGTATTAACTGACTGACAGTAACTAAAACATAATAATAAAAGTCAGGAATGTGACTTTAACTCACTCCTCACATGAGTGTTTGGTTCTGTATTTTAATCAGGTCAGCGATTAATTTAGGATTTTCAATATTTCTATCATTTTTTAAAATTTTTAATACATAATGCATTAAATATAAAAATTGTGAAATCTGCAACTCCTCTTACAGGACAATAAGAACAGGATCCTTTATTTAAGTTAATATCTAGGAGTTTGCATTCAACTCTTCGTTTGATTCCAAATCAATTGTCACGATACTGATCTACTTCAAAAGAAAAAAGCATAATGTGTTTAGATGAGCTCCACGTAGTTTTAATTATGCACTATTCTAATTTGTTAATTTTGAAAGGAACATTTGGATAAACTTAGTTCTGAAATTATTTTAAACACAAATCACAGAACTTCTTCACTTTCCTCCATCCCCAGAATGACACCTATCAAAGTTTTCATGAATGTGGGATTTTAAACACTTGCTGGAAATTCTGTTGAGATTTATTAACAGATGGCCACATGTTCTTTTTGGCTTACAGTGAGTGGAACATAATGAAAAGCTGTCAATTTTGGAAGAACAGAAGCTTTGTTCTATTTTGCCTTTTCCCCCTTCAGTTTCATTGAAAGATTTACAGCTGTATCCTTTGGTGGGAGGAATTTAAAAAAAGAATGGACTGAGGTGGAAATCTGTAACTTTTATGTTTAGTTAAAACTTCATGGGGGAACAACAAGAAGAAAGGAGTTATACGTGTCCTGAATGGTAAATAAAATGGGGGGAAAGTTTAATATATGCAATTGATTACAATAGTAGATTTTAATGTGCTTGCTGATTCTGCCTATGGGATTGTCCATGTATCTGAGCATATATACGATAAGAAAATATATGATACCTACTGCATTATATATACCTGATAAAGCAGTGGTGGAATTCATTTTTTTTTACTACCTGTGGTTCTGTGGACATAGCTTGGTGGGTGTGGCTTGGTGGGTGTGGCTTGGTGGGCATGTCAGGGGAAGGATATTGTAAAAACTCCATTCCCTTCCCACCCTACTAAACTGCTTTCCAGCTCCGTGTGCAGGGCAACAAAAGAAGACCCAGCTGAATAGCTGGGACTCGATCAACTGGGACTTGGAAGGCAGTGAATAGATGGGGATGGGGCCAGTCAGAGGTGGTATTTGTCAATTCTCCAAACTATTCAAAATTTCAGCTACCGGTTCTCCAGAACCGGTCAGAACCTGCTGAATACCACCTCTGTGATAAAGTATGTATGAAATGTAAACTACAAATAACATGAACAATTTCAAAAAATCTTACCTTTGACTACTCCATTCAATGCAAGATTTAGCCAGATATTCGATGATTGGATCAAATGGTTATTCTTTTGTGCCTTTTTTTTCAAGTGATTAAATTTGTTTTTGCTTAAACAAGGGCTCTAAACAAGTGTTCCAGGTAACAATGCTTTACTAAGACTACATATGGGGTAACTGTAGGGATAATCTGAGCTATTCATCACATATTGTTCCAATGCATTTCTTGTTTCAGTTGAAAAGCTACGTGATATTTTCAAAACTATGTTTGATTTCAATGCATCAGTATGTTATGATTATGAAAACACAAAGATCATTTCATTGAATAGAATAGAATAGAATTCTTTATTGGCCAAGTGTGATTGGACACACAAGGAATTTGTCTTGGTGCATACGCCCTCGGACAGTGGTGAAATCTAAAATTTGTTACTACCGGTTCTGTGGGCATGGCTTGGTGTGGGGGATAATGTGACTGGGTGGGCGTGGCCAATTTTTTAAAATTTTACTTTCAAAACCATTTTTTCTACAACCACTTCAGCAAAGAAGTTGTAAAAAAATGCTTTCAAAAGACTCTGACGATCCCAGGTGAGTTGCCTGATCGGCAGAGACTTTTTTTCTTTTAAATACCTCTAACGATCAGACAACTCAGTTTGGATCGTCAGAGGCATTTAAAAGGGAAAAAAACCCTTTTTTCTTTTAAATGCCTCTGACAATCCAAGCTGAGTTGCCTGATCGTTAGAGGTATTTAAAAGAAAAAAAGTCTCTGTCGATCAGGCAACTTAGCTTGGATCGTCAGAGGCATTTAAAAGAAAAAAAGGGTTTTTTTTCTTTTAAAAGCCTTTGATGATCCCAGCTGAGGCGCGCGATTATCAGAGGCTTTTTTAAAACTTTTAAAAACATTTTTTCGGCCGAAGAGTTGTAGAAAAAATGCTTTTAAAAGTAAAAAAAAAAAGCCTCTGATGATTGTGCGGCTCAGCTGGGCGGGGGGGGGGGGGGGGCAGGGATTTTTGCTACTGGTTCTCCGAACCACCCACCTTCATTGCTACTGGATCGGGTGATCCGGTCTGGGAACATTTCACCCCTGCTCTCGGAGTACATAAAAGAAAAGATACATTCGTCAAGAAACATAAGGTACAACACTTAATGACAGTCATAGGGAAAAGTCAATATAAATCTTAAGGATACCAGCAACAAGGTTACAGTCATGCAGTCATAAGTGGGAGTAATTGCAATGTAGATCACACATTCCGCAAATGGAATCGTCCTTTCAGCTCCTGGAAACATCAAACACAAAGTTAATATCCATGATTTAGCCTGTTCTAAATATTTTGTCTGCGAGTAGCCATTGGCAATCATTCCATCATTGCATTCTCCAGTCAAGCTATCAGCCAAATTATTAGCCTGCCTCAGGGTGCATACTAATAGACTCCATGTTATTATATTTGCAACTCATATAAGAATATACTCATATACTCATATACTCCCTCTATTTAAGTCAATGTAAAAGGCATGTGTAAAATTGGAAGGACAAAAATTATTCCCAACACTGGCTCTGTTGTCATTATGCATTTCTTTATTAAAATAATGGTTATTATCACATCTAATGGCAATGAGTTCTTTATTTTAATTACTGTATTCATTATATGTGAATGCAATAAAAGAGTAATTTATGTTGTTGAACTTGGATCTCTGAACATTTAATTTCAATGAATATTTGTGTTCCAATTCCATCATAGAAGTGCTGTGGATTTTACTCCACTAGTCATTGCTGGCTATAGGGGGTGGTGCTGATCTCCGTTTCAAGGCCATTGAACCAGGATTGTCCAAAGATATTCCCGCAGTCATGGGGCCAGCATGACATCCCAGAGTGCTGCTACTTTCCCACTGAAGTGGTACCTATTTATCTACTTGCATTTGCATACTTTCAAACTGCTAGGTTAGCAAAATCTAGGGTAAGGACGGAAGTTCACCCCGTCACATGGTGCTCAGGCCTCAAATTTGGGCTGCCGGCTTTCCATGTGACAAACCCAACACCTTAACGGCTGAGCCACCACATTTCTACAGGATTTGTGGCAATTTTACTTCTCCATGATAGAATTAGGGCTTCTCACGGGGAAGTAAAATTGACACAAATGCTGTTGATTATTCATATTTGGAAAGTATTCTAACCTCAGTGTCATTTTGGTTGCCTTTTTTCTGTTCTTTGTAAGCATGACAATATATGCACTTTATTTTATCTAAAGCTGGCGGGGAGGGGGGGAAACCAGCCTGGGCAAATTCTATTAAGTATGGTTACAAATTATAATTGTATTTTTGAATGACGTAGGACAGGGGTGTCAAACTTGCGATGATACTTTGTCATCACGTGATGTATCACAACTTTTTCCCCCTTCGATAAACCGGGGGTGGCCATAGCAAGCGCGTGACGCATCCGGCCCATGGGCCGCGAATTTGACATGGCTAGGAGATATATATATACATGCATGTGTTGTTGTTAGTGGTGAAGTCATGTCTGACCCATCGCGACCCCATGGACAACCTTCCTCCAGGCCTTCCTGTCTTCTACCATCCTCTGGGGTCCATATAAACTCACGCCTACTGCTTCAATGACTCCATCCAGCCACCTCATTCTCCGTTGTCCCGTTCTTCTTTTGCCCTCAATCGTTCTCAGCATTAGGCTCTTCTCCAGTGAGTCCTTCCTTTTCATTAGGTGGCCAAAGTATTTGAGTTTCATCTTCAGGATCTGGCCTTCTAAAGAGCAGTCAGGGCTGATCTCCTCTAGGACTGACCAGTTTGATTGCCTTGCCTTGCAATGCATGCATGTATATCATAGAAATATAAAAATGTGTTGCCAGTTGCTGTACTACTCGCAATGAATAGAAGAGCAAAAAAAATATATCCAAAAATCCCTGTCATGTGTACATGTGACAGAGACAAAGAGAGAGAAAAGAACTATTATATTGTCTATTATATAATAGACAAAGACTATTATAAAACAGTTCTGTAAGAGTTTTGTATCTATTGAGAGGCATCCAGAAAACTCTTAGGGCTTAGAAGTATTGATTATCTCCTATATTTTGTCATCAACATTTATTCCAATCATTCCCCCATTGTCTCTATCTCATGATTTGTGTTAAAGGAAGTTTCTTTTACTAATCATAATCCTTTATCGTTAATTTTTCCATCTATATTTGTAATTTTTTTATCTGAGTTGGCTGAAGTTTCTATTTGATACCTTCCTTCTATATTATAGGCAAGAAATTAATAAACAAAATAAGGAGCTCCATAATATGGTTCATTTGGCTTTTATTTGATATATTGTATGATGTCAGCCATGTGGTTTAAAAAAATGAACAGGGATTAGTATGATGGATGAACCTAGACAGATAAGGGAGACAGAATTTGAATCTTTGCATTTTCTTCTAACATTTCACTTGAGTTCTCAACAAGTGAAAACCATAAATGTTTACTATTTCCAGAAAAATCTTTGCTTTTCTATTGTTTACATTCTCCTCGTCAATTTTCCCATTCAAGGACCAAAGTGAGGACACAGACTTTTTTAAAAAAAATTATAAGACTCATATTAGATAACTCAGGAATATCTAGTAAAGCAACATAACATTTCTTCTGTGGCCATTCAGGTAAAGCTTAATTTTATTATAGAGAACATCATTTTGTCAAGTTTAAATTGACAAATTTAAATTGGCAGAAACAGTCCAAATATACCTCTGACTTTTGAAGTCACTAGTTATTCGTCTTCTAATTCCTCTGTAGTAGAGAACATTTATTTCTAATAATCCCATGTGGCTCTAAGATTCTGCTGTGCTCTGTAGGTATATACAGAGGCCAGCAAACTAGCTTGTCTAGTTAATGAGTTAATGAGTCATTGACAAGGCATTGACTGAAGGGCATTTACTGCTCTGTTACTTGCAATTTTGCATTTAGTCACATCTGCTTAGTCAACTGAATTGTGTTGTTAACTGCTGGCGGCAGCAGTTTCTAATATGTTGCTAGTAAACGGAATTGTTACTTTTGGGAAGTATGACTGATTCAAGTGCTTTTTCATAACAATTAGTGGAATAAATGCAGTTAACTAAATAAGAAATACTGAAGGAAATGGAGCCATGTATGCATCTTTTTAAAGTCTGTTGTCATTTTTTATTTTTCCTTCAGGTGGGTAGAGGAAGTAGGGTATAGCATGTGTGAATCAGTTAACTTGTAGATAGGGAAATTTTGTTTTGTTTTGTTTTATTAGATTTATATACTGCCCTACTCCCGAAGGACTCAGGGCAGTGAACAGGCACAAAATAAAATACACAGATACAAAAGTTAAAAGACATAATTAAAACCAGATTAAATAATTTAGCCCGAGACAATTAAAAAATCCCAATAATTTAAAACAAATTCTGTTATGCTGTGTGCAAACTTTAACTGCCCACTGTTAATCCACCACCAATCACAATATATTATTCTGTCTGTCTTTTAATTTTAGTTTTTCCTATTATTGTTGTTTTTAATGCTTTTCTGTGTAATGCTGGTCTGTGACCGTAATAAAAATTGATTGATTGAGATATTATTCCGTATCTCTTGTTCATTTCTGGAATTGAACATTAGTTGAGCGAGTTTTCTTCTAACACTATTTCATGTTGCTTTCTGCCTTACTTTAACTATTTTTAATGGAGCAACAGAGAGTCATTTCCCCTTATTTTGTGTTTGGTACGTTTGGATATTTTTGTTTTGTTCATCGTTAATGATGCCATGAAATTCATTCCAGAGTTCCTCAGTCACTGTGTTTATTATATTTAATTCATTAAAACTACTCCTTATTTTTATAACATAGTCACCTGGGAAGTTGCTGCTTTCATCCATCACCACCGGAACTCCATCTAATTTGTTTTCTTTAGTTTAAGTTAGAATATTGAGTGGTACTGTGACCTAGAAGTGGAGCTCTCACCTTACAATCAGGAGGCTGTGAGTCCGTTCCTAGGTAGAGGCTGATATTTCTCTCTCAGGGCATGATGGGAATATATCTGCTGAATATAACTCCGCATTGGTGACAAGAAAGGCATCCGGCCAGTAAACACTCAGCTCCATTCATTTGCCCAGACTCCACTCCGAAAGGGATTAGGGGGGTCATTAAAAGGAGATGATGATGATGATGATGATGATGATGATGATGATGACGATGATAAGCAATTGCTTTTCTTGGCAAAATTTTCTTCATTTGTTTCCTGCTTCATTTTTTTGTACTGAAGCCAATTTTTCCTTTTTTATTCCAAAGCCTATTAGAAGACAACAACTAAATTTAAAGTGACTGTATGAAATGACATTTCTGCCTTCTCCATTCATCATTGAATAATTACTTAGGTTCTCCATTGGGATGTAGTAATCCTATTAATCCATTTGGGCACCTCTGATTAACCTCAAGCAATAAACTCCCTCCTCCACATTATGATTTTTAGAAGAGAAAGAGGAGAGAACATCAAATAGTGTCAGTTAGATAAGAAGTCTGTAGGGAGAATGAGACTTTTATTATACAGCCTGTGATCATTATACATGCCTGCAGTACCAATTAATACTTCAGTGGGATAGACCTGTTTGCTTTTATTCCGGCTGTTATTGACATTATTCAGTTCCTTTTCTGATCTCAAATGTTGATCGCACCATCCAAAAATTAGTAGGCGAGATTTAAGCTAAACAGTGTATTAAAATATTCAAAAAGTATTTCCATCCTTCATTTACTCTAAAGACAAAAATAAGAAAATGACATTTTGCTGTTTCAACTATAGTTAGACTCTACTTTCACTTCTACTTACTTTGGGTGCCAATGTCAACTCGCAATGCATCCTGGCCTGCTCTTGAGTTGCCATAGGCCAGGGAGGGATGGAAAACTGGCAAAACTGCACAGCAGCAAAAAAAAAAAAAAAAAAAAAAAAGAAAGAAAAAAAAGATGCACATTCCACGCTTATCTCCCTCAAGGCTGTATTCCAGGGTTACATACAGCAGCCGGCAGGGAATGACCTCTACAACCTTGAAATTGCTTCATTGGCGAATGTGATTGATGACACACCCTGGGGGGAGGGGGGAAACAAGGTCATAATTGGAGCATAAATTACAAAGGGTCAGAGCTGGCTTCACTTGGGAACATGCTGACATAAAGCTCCTAATAAATGCCTGGATTTCTTTTGAAGCTTGGCTCAAGACTCATGATTTAATTAGGGCATCCATCGGAACGCTGACAGCCTAGTTATTACATTTAATACTTTCGAACTCTTGCCTATTATATTGTCCCTGTCATTTCTTTTACCATTCCAGTCCTTGTTTTTATTTATAAATCTATTTTAACAAATTCCTCTAAATGAAAGAAATATAAAATTGGTAAACAACATTATTTTTAACAAATATTTCCATAAAGTTTGATTAATAATGTAACTGAAGCTCACATTTAAGGCACCTTTGCTGTCCACAAACTTTTTTAAAAAAATAATATGGACATAAAGAAATATCACTTAGTATTTATTAGTATATTAAAATATGTAAATATTTATTAATATTTATTATGATGTCTGTACATATAAATAATCTATTTTATGTCAGTTATGGTTGGCATAATTAAGGACTATTTATCTTATTCCATTCAATTTATATAACTAACAATAATTGGTATTTTATTTGTGTAATTAAAATATTCAAGAGAGCAATGAGTTTTATAGAGTTGGATGATTAAAGAGGATGGATCAATGTTATTCCTTATCTTACTGAATAGTCACATTGTCGCTACTCCTAAGGCAAAATCTCATTTCTTCTGCTTCTAGATTTGCAACTGTGTTTGCTATGGCTTAATGAACCAGATTTGATTTTTCAAATGATATTATATGATAATATTTTTAACTGTGTCCCCTCAAAATGTGTTGTGCTTGAAGATAAAATTATATGTATGTTAGCCATGGATGCAGGGGTGATATTCACTTACCTTCACTACCAGTTCGCAAAAGTGAGTGCGTATGTGCAGAATGTAAAAAATAGGACGTGATGACGTCTGGGCAGATGGGAGAAGCCTCCTGCAGCTGCCCCTACCAGTTTGCCCGAACCGGATAGAACCTGCTAAATACCACCACTGCATGGACACATAATGTAATATTTTCAGTGCAATATCCATTTAAATAAAAGGTTGTAGATTGAGGAACATAATCCTAACAGTTTTAAATTCATATATGTTACCTGAGTGCATAAAATTAAAAGAAAAAAACAACAACCAAGGCAATAAACCCAATATTTGAACCTCTGTTGATGATAAAATATTTCCAGTTCTAAAAACCACAAACATATCTGTCTCCTCTCCCCCCCCCCCAAAAAATAAAAATCTTACAGATGAAATCAGATCATACTTAATACAGTTTGGTTCTCTGTGAATCAAACAAATAAATTATAAATGCAACAGTATCCATGTTTCTTTTCTTTACCCTCTGGAATTCAAAACAGAGTGAACTTTCTTTCATCGTGAAAATATAATTTACCATATTTTTCAGACTATAAGACGCACTAGAGTATAAGACGCACCAAGATTTCAAAGAGGAAAACAAGAAAAAAAATCATTTTTGGCCTCCATGCATACAGTTTTTGCTCTCCTTGGCTGCCAGGAGCACTCTGCAAGCCTCCCAAACCCTCTGTGCATCCCATTTTTGTGAAAAACAGGCCCATTTTCATGAAAAACAGGCCCATTTTGGGCCTCCCAAACCCCCCACACATTTTGTTACTGTCCTCTTCAGCCCCAGGAGCACCTCGTAGGGCCCCCAAACCCTCTGCACATCCTGTTTTTATGAAAAACATGCCTGTTTTTGGTGAAAATGGGACACACAGGGCAGGGTTTCGGGAGGCCAAAAATGGCTGTATTCGGTGTATAAGACTCACCAACATTTCTACCCACATTTGGGGTGCGGGGGAGTGTGT
This sequence comes from Arizona elegans, assembly GCA_022577455.1. Classification (NCBI taxonomy): domain Eukaryota; kingdom Metazoa; phylum Chordata; class Lepidosauria; order Squamata; family Colubridae; genus Arizona; species Arizona elegans. Next base: position 65,330,329 of record JAKOOJ010000009.1, read on the forward strand.
CTTATGTTTTGAAAAGTACGGTAGCTATCACACTGAAAAACCATTGATAAATACCTTTCATCTAAACACTAGGAAATATAGAGTGTTTCTTGTTTCCTTCCTCTAATCTGTTAAATCCGCAACTGGATGTATTGTAAGTCACTGAATATGTCTTCTTTCGGGGGAAAAAATTATTTGTCCCCTTTATCCAACTGACTTCTAAGAGATATCACATTTCTGAATTAAGTATTTTATCCAAACCTTCTGTTTTCTCCTGGCTACTTAACTTTCTTGGATAATCTTGCTGGGATGAGACAAGATAGCCCATTTCTCTTGCTAGGTTTCTGTCTTTAAGGGATATAAGCAACTGCATTGTGACAGATGTTTCAGTGATTCCACCAAGAATCAGATTCCTTGTTACTGGGGCAATTTCTGCTTGAGTTAAATAGCTTTCAAACCTCTAGTTTTAAGGGGTTGTCAAGTAACAACACCCTTCATCTTTGCTAAAACTTAAAATGGTCAGAACCGATTTGGCAGCTAATATACTGCAGTTTCAGAGATGCATTTTTCAGAAGAAATAATAACTATTTCCTCCTCTATGGGAATGTTTTACTGATCTAATAATTACACAACATGGTATTATTATTTATTTATTTTCACAGACAAAAAAATGTAAAAGCAAAGATATTTATCTGAATTATCTGAATTAGTTATCTTTAATATTAATTAATATTAATATTAATTAATTATCTGAATTCTAAAAGAATTGAGGCCTTTGAACTCTGGTGCTGGAGAAGACTCCTGCGAGTCCCTTGGACTGCAAGGCGATCAAACCAGTCAGTCATAGAGGAGATCAACACTGACTGCTCTTTAGAAGGCCAGATCCTAAAGATGAAACTCAAATACTTTGGCCACCTAATGAGGAGGAAGGACTCACTGGAGAAGAGCCTAATGCTGGGAAAGATTGAAGGCAAAAAAAGAAGAGGACGACAGAGAACGAGGTGGCTGGATGGAGTCACTGAAACAGTCAGTGTGAGCTTAAATGGACTCCAGACGATTGTAGAGGACAGGAAGGCCTGGAGGAACGTTGTCCATGGGGTCGCAATGGATCGGACACAACTTCATAACTAACAACAACGAAAAACTATCTGATTTCAATTGCTAGTAGAGATGATCTTTCTTCTCAGAGAAAGTTCTCTGTTGTGTCTAGTAAGGCTTTCCAACCTCCTTACCCACTTCCCCCTCTGTATGGCAACTGAGGAACAGAAAAATAGCTGTTGCTAGGTTTGGTTCAAAGTTAACACATAAACTATCTGATTTCAATAAATGAGTGTATTAATAACAGAAATTCTGCCTATCTCTCATAAAGGTAATCAATTGACCATTACTATCATCACATGAACAGCATGTGCTATTCCCTTCCTAGAAGTGAAGCTAATAGATATTTACTGGGGCAATAGGACAGCTAGAGGGGATTAGCTGTTTATTAGAGAAGAGGCAAGCTTGTTGGTGATATATATTGTAGGCTTTCACAGCCAGCATCAATCAAGCAGTGTTAAGCTTAGGTATTTTAACGTCCATAGTATAGTTTTCTGGTGCCCTGATGTTTTGCCAGCAGTTGTAGTTGGCATCTTCAGAGGCTATGAGCTGCTTTGTAGAGTATTTTCTGGCAGCTCACAGGACTGGCTGGGCTCTTGTATTTGAATCTGGCAAGTTAATCTCTGGTTTCTCATTTCATGGAAAGCTGGTTCCTGATTGTTTCGTTATCTAGTTAGATTTCTGACTAGTCTATTTTGAAGAGGTTTTAAAATAATCTGTTTCTGATTGGCCTGTTCTTCAGCTAGGATGTTGATTGTCCTTTGTATGGGTAGAATCTGAATGTTTTAGTTTAGAGCAGGGATCAGCAACTCACGGCTCTGGAGCTGCATGTGGCTCTTTTGGCCCTTGGCTGTGGCTCCCTGTTCTGTCAATGGCTGGTCCCACACCTCGCCCTCCCTCCCAGTCACTCCTCACCTGGCCTTTGAAATCTGAGAGATACAGAGAGAGGGGGGGAAGAGAGTGTTCTGCCCCAGCTCCGGATTTCCGAGGATATTGTCACACACCAACGGTCCTTTTCAAATTTATTAAATAGCAAGAATAAACAAGACCGGCAAAGGTTGGCAACCAGCCCAGAAAACAAGATATGATAAACCAAAATACTCTGATAATAAATACGAGTTGTTTCCAACAAGAAAGCAGTAGCTGCGTGCGACTTAAATAGGCTAAGGGAGTGGCCAATTATCCTCAAGCCCTACTCTCGAATAGACCTCCTCCTCCTGAGTAGCCACTCCTGCCTTTTGGCAGCCCTGCGTGCCTGAGCATTGAGGAGAGGCTCCTCCACTTCACTCTCTCCACTGGAAGGAGCCTCTGGAGGTTCTGAAGGCCCTGGCTGAGTCTCTGCCTCTGGCACCACATCCTCTTCAGCCTCCTCGCTGTCTGATGTGAGCGCTGGCTGCGCAGGCTGCTGGTGCAACACCACACCAGCCTCCTCTTCATCAGGATCAGCCACGATCTGTGCAGGCCGCTGGCGGGCCACCACAGAGAGAGAGAAACATAGATATACACACAGAGAGAGGGGAGATAGAGAGGGAGAGGGGGAGAGAGAGACAGAGACAGAGAGAGGAGGAGAGAGGGGAAGATAGAGAGGGGGAGAGAAAGATACATGGGGGGGGAGAGTGAGAAAGAGAGAAAAGGGTTTTGTGGTTCCCAGTGTTTTTTAACAACCGGTTCTCTGACTGGTTGTGTAGGTGTGGCTGGGGGGGTGTCATGTGACTGGGTGGGAGTGAGTGACATGGAGTTGGCCATGCCCACCCAGGTTTTGTGGCTCCCTGTAGGTTTTTTTCTGTGGGAAACTGATCCAAATGGCTCTTTCAGTGTTTATGGTTGCAGACACCTGGTTTAGAGAAATCCATCTGTACTTTTCCTGACTGACCTGTCTTCAAGCCAAGCTCCTGCAAAACAAGATGCTCCTTCTGGTGCATCTGCTGTTGTGTATAGTGTGATTAGGGCTGTTTAGGTTTTGCACAATGTAAAGTTGGGATTCCTCCTTTGGTGATTTTCAAATACTCCTCCTTTTTCTTAGATTTCATAATATTCTGACAATTTCAGTGGGAAGAAGAGTTTGGCTTGTTCCTGTCATGGAGCCATAGGGGGCAGCTTATCTCCTATAGACCAGGAAGTGTTCTGACCATAGCAAAGGGCTAAGGAAATACCTTCCATATCCAAGTCACTAAAAAGTAATAATCCTGCCATGAGATAAAATTCATAGTTGCCTACATATGTTGGGTTCAGGATTATCTGGGACAAACCTATGATAACCAAACCTGTCATGTATCTCCATGACCAGGGCATGGAAATTGACATCATTAAAAATTGAGAATAAAGCTGGCAGCAGATTCGGACAGTAAGGAGGTTGGGGAGGAACGTGGGCCAGTCCTGGAGTCTGGAGGCTCGGACAAGGGCTCTGAGTTGGAGGCAGAGAGGGGGATCAAGGCCATCTGGTAGATCTTTGCTGCCTCTGCAGTCTCCGGAGTTTGACATCAGTCAATGTGTGCATGCACAGAGCTGTGAAGAGACAGGAACAATTAAGGAAACAGGGTCGACTTGGGAGTAAGGCTTGGAGATGATTGTCCCTCCCATAAGACATAAAAGAGTAGCGAACGGGATGTGAGCTTTCGCAGGAAGCAATTAGTTCATCTGGTCGATTCAAGATTTGAAACTTCTGTTTGTGACTCGGCCTGCGTGGATCGTGGCTGATCCCGACAATGAGAAGGCTGGTGTGGTGTCGCACCAGCAGCCTGCGCAGCTGGTGCTGGCGTCAGATAGTGAGGAGGCTGAAGAGGATGTGATGCCAGAGGCAGAGACTCAGCCAGGGCCTTCAGAACCTCCAGAGGCTCCTTCCAGTTGAGAGAGCGAAATGGAGGAGCCTCTCCTCAATGCTCGGGCATGCAGGGCTGCCAAAAGGCAGGAGTGGCTACTCAGGAGGAGGAGGTCTACTCGAGAGTAGGGCTTGAGGATAATTGGCCACTCCCTTAGCCTATTTAAGTCGCACACAGCTAGTGCTTTCTTGCTAGAAACAACGTCTCATTACTACAGAGCATCTTGGAGAGCGAGCGACTTCTCATATCTGGTTTTCTGGGCTGATTGCCAACCTTTGTCGGACTTTGTTCTTAATAACTTTGATAAGGACCCTTTGCACGGGAAGCCTACATTCTTGAAAGGGGTTTGTTTGGAATTAAACAGTGTTTGCGAAGCTTGGTGTGTGTCACATTCTCTGGGAATCCGAAGCTGGGGCAGAACAACAGTTCAGTAATTTTAAATCTTAAAAGGTGGAGTAAATTGCACTAGGTGACAATAAAAAAAAAGTTTTAAAAAATCATGTATATTTTATAAAGCCCTAAAAACATTATGTATTTGTTTGTTTTTTAAAAAAATCAAGTGATCCCACAATTTGACTGTATGTCATAATTTGGAGGAAATTTGAATCTAAAGTTTGAAACTTGTCTGATTTTAATAGCACATTATTTTTAAAAAGTGATGTAAAAGAGATGAGTTGGTGTTGCAATACTGTGGAATCTTATTTTTTTCCTTGGTGTGAATACCCGCCTTCAAGCAAGCTATAATTTCAGAGATTTGAAATGGCATGTTATAATTAGTCTACCAAACTGTCTCAGATTGTCACTGAATACATGTTAATTCTAATAAACTGAAAAGGAACAAGGCTCTGGTGTAAGATAATGAGTTAGAGAAAGAATAATTCAGATAAATGTTTTGAAACTTTTGAGTATCTAAGATAAAAGTATTTGTCCTTCGTAAAAAAAAATAATAGAAAAATGTTTCCTTTTTGATACCCTACTATGGAATTCCTTTTTTGAGAAATACCCATGCATGAGAGAGATTAGATAGTAAGCACAAAATAAATTGCCATGTGTTACATACTCATAAGAGCCTTGGTGGTGCAGCAGACTAAAGTGCTGTTAAGTAACACCAGCTGCCTGCAACTACTGCAAGTTCAAATCTCACCAGGCTCAAGGTTGACTCAGCCTTCCATCCTTTTGAGGTAGGTAAAATGAGAACCCGGATTGTGGGGGCAATAAACTGACTTTGTATACAAAAAGAACACCGCTTGGGGGGGCGAAAACCCTACTAAGCAGGTATATACAAAAGTATGAAGGCTGTTGCTTAACGCATTGTAAGCCACCCTGAGTCTCCGGAGAAGGGCGGCATATAAATCAAATAAATAAATAAATAAATAAGTAAGTAAGTAAGTAAGTAAGTAAGTAAGTAAGTAAGTAGTGAGGTTAAAGAGACAATTATACTTTTGTTTATGCCAAAAATTTAAGACTTATTTTATTATAGGTGTTTACTTTAAAATATACAAGCAAAATATATGCCAGAAAAAAACAGACATTCGTAGTTCAGATAGCAAATCCCAAGATAACAGTTGGTACTTTTGCCCATTTTGTATATCCAGTTCCAAATATTTCAAGCCAGAAAGTCTCAGTACGTTTTCTACCTTTGCCTCCCTCTGTTCTAACTTCCATTTCTCTCTCATATATATAACTTTCCAATAAATCCTGCAGCTATATAATTCTCAAGGGTATTAGATTCTGACTTTTTAAATTATTATTTGCAAAATCCCCCCTCATTCATTTCCAATAATAGCAATTCGTAGACACAATCATAATCTATCTCACAATGCAATTAATAGACAAAGACAGCAATTAAGGGATTCAGAAAATGATCTTCAACTTTGTTGAACTATAATTTTCTTTTAGAGGCCATAGGAAATTGGATTCAAGTAACTTCATGGGCTCTGGAATTTCACAGTTTTTAGGGCTTCTTCAATTTTATCACTAAGTAAAATATTAAGACATAAATTCCACAGAGAGCATTGGATACATATAATTTGATTGCATAACTTCCAAATGAAGAAAGAAAGCAAATTCTCTTCTCACTGTTTTATTTCCACTGGCCAGGGGTGAAATGCTCCCGGTTTGGACCGGATCATCCAATCTGGTAGCGATGGAGGTCGGTGGTTCGGAGAACCAGTAGCCAAAATCCCTGCCCCCCATGCCCAGCTGAGCCGCGCAATCATTAGAGGCTTTTTTTTTTTACTTTTAAAAGCATTTTTTCTTCCGCCGAAAAAAATGCTTTTAAAAGTAAAAAAAAAAAGCCTTTGATGATCGTGCGGCTCAGCTGGGATCGTCAGAGGCTTTTAAAAGCATTTTTTCTACATCCTCTTTGGCTGAAGTTGCCTGAGTTGCCTGATCGTTAGAAGCTTTTAAAAGCATTTTTACAACCTCTTTGGCTGAAGAGATTGTAGAAAAAATGCTTTTAAAAGTTAAAAAAAAAAAAGTTGGCCACGCCCACTCAGTCACATCACCCACCACCACCACCAAGCCACGCCCACAGAACTGGTAGTAACAAATTTTACATTTCCCCACTGCCACTGGCATGTAACTCATGTTGGAACATGTGTGTGTGGGTGTGTGTGGTATGCGTGTAAGAGAGAGAGATGGGGGGATGAGGATAAGGATACTCATAAATTAGAAAATGCTAGAACACCTTCTATTCTTTGGGTTTCTACTTTCACAATAAATCAGTTCATTGAAGATATGGTTCAATGGTTCAAGGTATTTCTGATGATACAACAAAAATTCAGTTTTACCTGGTGAAAACTAATATGGATGTTAGTCTAAAATAAAAGATACCAAATCATTTCTAATTACCTCATTGCATGCGAACCTAGGTGAGCTTACATTTATTGCTTCCTTTTACAAATTAACTTTCCATTTTGAATTTTCACATTCAAAAAAGGTTTTCTTAGAATTTTTAGGGTGGGGAAATTACAGGAGAAGAGAGTAGTATATTATGTGAGCTTCCTTAAAAAAAAGAAGAAGCTCCTGGCCATATTCCCAGTGGCACTCACAACTCATTACTTTTATCTTCTTTTAATAATGATCAAATCTCCACATGATGGTTTGGGAATCATACAGCATTATATGGCCAACTGATCTCTGTGAGAAGAAAGACGAGGGAGACCCAAGGCTGTTTGCATTGCTGAGACATCCATCTGTTTATTTATCACATTTTCTGGAACTATAGCATAACCAGTTAGTATCTCTCTGGCAGAAATATTAAATTCATGTTCCATTTTTAAAAGGCACCATTTCAACTATTGGAAGTTAAATTCTCCTTCTCTTCATCTTGTCACCCACAGTCAAGTTGAAAAACAATGGTAAACTATCAACTACCAAGGGTAAACTCCTGAACTTTTGCCTATGGTGAATAGTAAATCTATTTATGCCTCCATTCACCGCTCTATTTGTTTTAACATTGGCCCCTGTTTTCTTCAGGAAAACCTTTCTCAAGGAAACAACAGGGTCATAATAAGTTTTTTTGTAAGTTTCTACTTTCTACCAGATTCCTTCAACTATTCAACCATCAGAGCACATGGATGAAAAACGTTATTGGACTACGTCCATATATTTAAACATATCAATATCAATGTTATATGTTTTCATACAGCTTCTGCCTATACATCTAATCTTCCAAGTTAGTTCACGGTCCTGGACTAACTAGCTTGTGCATCTCTGCTCCGCCAACCTCATCCACCACCCTTGAAGGGAAAGAATTGACAAGAATTTAAGATGGGATGTATTTTTCTGTCTCAATACAGAAAGGGCAAATTGGAGTGCTTGATTAATTGCTGGAGGTACCAAGATACAGAGAGATTATGGGAATAAGCAATGTTTATGATCGCTGCCTTGCCTAATAATTTGCAACACACACAACAAGGTTGTGTGACAGGCCTAACACTCTGGCTTCATCAGTGCCAATGACTCTGATGAGAGAGACTAATTGTGGGAGAAGAAGGGGGCATTTGTACAATTTAGGAAAGGGGAAAAAACTATACTATAGAAAAAAAATGTGACTCAGGGACTGAAAAAGCATTTGAAGGTAGGAAAATTTGCCCTTGTTCTATTTCTTATACAATATGTGATGAGTAAAGTATAAAAGAAGTGTGGCAATATCAGTTCCAAATGTGACCTTAAACAAGATATACATACTACACACACAAACACACACACACACACACACACACACAAATTATATATAGCAGTGTTGTAGGACATAAGCTTTTCATCATCTTTATCATGTGATTATATATAAACAAGTGGGACGCATTGGCTCAGTGGCTAAAATGCTGAGCTTGTTGATCAGAAAGGTTGGCAGTTCAGAGGTTCGAAACCCTAGTGCTGCGTAATAGGGTGAGCTCCCGTTACTTGTCCCAGCTTCTGCCAACCTAGCAGTTTGAAAGCATGTAAAAAATGCAAGTAGAAAAATAGGGACCACCTTTGGTGGGAAGGTAACAGCGTTCCGTGCACCTTTGGTGTTTAGTCATGCCAGCCACATGACCATGGAGATGTCTTCGGACAGCGCTGGCTCTTCGGCTTTGAGATGAGCACCGCCCCCTAGAGTTGGGAACGACTAGCACATATGTGCAAGGGGAACCTTTACGTTTTAATATATAAGCAAGCTTTAGAGACTTACAGCTATGAAGCATGCCAAGAAGCCTGTAAAATTAGGGAGTGAACCACTTGGATCTGAATAGGAAAAGACTGCATAGAAGATAATCAGCAGTGAGAGGTAGCTGCATGAAAATGAATTAAGAAAAGTCTCCAGAGAAGTCTATATAGTATAGAACTTGTAGGATCCACGGAGAAACGGAATGTGATAAAGAATCATTCAAGTTACTATCTGAAGAAAAAGAAAGCAGTTGTAAGATTGGGGAGCCCATATCTGTCTGTCTGTCTGTCGTCTCTCTCTCTCTCTCTCTCTCTCTCTCTCTCTCTCTCTCTCTCTCTCTCTGTGTGTGTGTGTGTGTGTGTGTGTGTGTGTGTGTGTGTGAAAGAGAGAGAGAGAGAGAGAATGGGCATTTCCCTAAGGGCTACCAAAGCCATGGTAGAAAAGCAGTGTCCTTAGTTGTTCAGGCACCCAGGGGAACACAATTATAGTCGTAGCAAAAGTCAATGGTATAACTGTCCAAAGCCTTATGAATGTCAGGAGTTAATCTGTCTAAAGTTAAATAAGATACTGGAAGGAGAGAAATTGTTACTACTGAACTTCAGGCACTTGTCCAGGCAGTTCCTATTTGTCCAGGTATACACAGACATTAATGGGAAAAAACACAAGAGCAGTAAACAAAAGTAATGCATGATATATATACCAACAAATAAGGCAAGAGTTATAGAACATAAAACCAAGATACAGAACAAAATCAAGCAATAAGGCATTCATCTCTACGATAAACTGAAATGTCCATAATGTATTTTCTAAAATATCCTTATTTTGTTCAATGAAACTCTTCCCCTAGCTACTGAGAACAGATAAACACAACTTCAAGTTTCCATAATTTATTGTATTTTTGAGGATGGAAGTTCACTCTCCGAGTTTGTGGGTTTCCAAACATTTTGCTACCGCGCTAGGTAACATCTTCAGCGGAGTTTAGGGGATGCCAGTGTCAGTGTTTTTCTGTTTATAAGGGCTTCATGTGTCAATTGAGGGTCTTGTGATGGCCTTGTGATGGATCAGGTTGAGTCATCAGTCATCATATTGTATCTTTGTTGAATCCAGAGTCACCCTGATTAGTAGCAGTCCAAAAGAACTTACAACACTATGTATTTCCACTCCCAGGCATCTGTACTTTCAAAACCAGTACACAATTGTCAAGTTATTTGGCATGAACTTTTCACTGTAAATAGTGTTTCATTCCACCTGGCACAATCCTTAATTGCAAACAAGTTGGCAATTTATTATATTAGCTAAGTGAATTGAATCACCTGGGCATACTTTTCTCCAAACTATCTGTTATGTATTGATACTTTTAAGCGGGAGATTCAAACCTGCATACGTTTCTGATTGGCTGACAGTCCCTCCTGGATTGTATATAAGGAGGACTGCAGCCCCTGAGTTTTTGCTGAAGTCTCACTGTATATTAAAGAGCTGTTGTCACTTGCTTGCTTGTGCCTCTCATCATTCCCGAACCACTTCATTGGCGACGAAGGTGGGATAGAGGCTACAAGAAGCCAACCAGTGAGACCACGAGCTTCAGCTAGGCGACGAGGCGAACCACAGGAGACATACCGGACATGTCTGCCTACGTTCCGCCCAAGCCTTTTGATCCGACCCGCGAAAAATGGGTCTCGTACCTAACGAGGTTTGAATGCTCGTTAGAAGCCAGCGACATGCAGGGCCTCTCGGCTAATCGAAAGAGAGCCCTATTCCTAAGCCACTGCGGACCGGACGTGTTTGAGATGGCCGAGTCACTGTGTGAGCCAACGCCGGTTCAAACAGTCTCATGGGACACCCTGATGGCAACTCTCCGGGCTCACTACGCTCCCGTCCCCTCCAAGTTCGTGCAGCGATACCAACTGAGGCAGCGCGTCCAACGAGAGGGAGAGCCGGTCAGCGCGTACATGGCCAGCCTGAGAAAAGCCGCAACTCATTGCGACTACAGAGACTTGGATGATGCGTTGCTTGAGCAGCTGATCTGTGGTGTTCGGGACATTAGGCTGCAACGGCGTCTGCTCGCCAAGCCTGATCTGACGCTTGCCGGGGCCCTTGACGAAGCCAGGGCTCACGAAGCCTCCACAAAGGCCGCTGAAACGCTACAGCGTCCGCTGACCAGCAAGGACAGCCCCAAGTCTGCCCCGGTGCACAGAGAAGACGCCGGATCCAGCTCGGAGTCCGAGTCGGATGAGGACGTCTTCCAAACAGAGCACCGGAGAAAAGACACTGGCAGCCCCCGGCGAAGCTGTCCCAGCTGTGGCGGGCACCATGATAGACTGTCCTGCAAATACAGAGAGGCTATTTGCAGGCGTTGCGAGAAGAAAGGGCACTTGGCGCGAGTCTGCAGAGCCATTCTGCCCAGAAGACTCAAACCACGTGAGCGCCGCAGCCAACCGGAATCAGCGCGCCAGAAGCAGCCAACGAGAGAAGGCGGCGCGAAAAAACGGCGCGAATTTGAACCGCGAGATGGCCGCAGCATACACATCGACCAGGCCAGCACAACGGTCGAGGACAAAGTCAGCACGGTGGTCGAGATCAACGGAAGACCGTGCTCGATGGAGATCGACACCGGATCAGCTCTCTCCATCATGTCGTGGACAACTCTGAAGAGCCTCCTGCCGTCGTTCCGGAAGGATCAACTCTCCAGACAGAGACTGCGCATCCTTGACTACCAGGGGAACCGAGTCCCCCTCGAAGGCGTGGGCACGTTCCGGGTCACCTACGGAGACTACGAAAGAGACCTGCCGCTGACCATCGTCACGAAACAGCTGCCGAGCCTCCTGGGCATGGGGTGGTTCCGAGCCCTTGGCATGGGCTTCACCGGCGTCCACCTGATGTCCAAGTCAACCCTGAAAGACAGCCTCCTGACCGAGTTCCAGGACGTTTTCGGGGACACGTTGGGCAAGTATGTGGGGACCCCTATTTCACTAAACTTAGACCCCAACGTAGCCCAAGTAAGATTGAAGGCCAGACGAGTGCCGTTCGCATTGAAACCAAAGATCGATGCAGAACTGGACAAACTGATTAAGCAAGGGGTGTTGGTTCCCGTTGACCATGCCAAGTGGGAGACCCCCATAGTCACCCCAGTTAAGTCCGACGGCTCAATCAGAATTTGCGCCGACTACAAGTGCACGATCAACAAGGCTTTGCAGCCGAGCGCCTATCCGGTGCCGATCGTGCACCATCTACTACACTCCCTGGGCCCCGGAAAAATTTTTGCTAAATTAGACCTGGCCCAAGCCTACCAACAGTTACCGGTCGACGACGCCACGGCAGAGGCGCAAACGATCGTGACTCATAGGGGTGCATTTAAATGCACCAGGCTCCAATTTGGGGTGAGCGTCGCACCCGGCTTATTCCAAAGCACCATGGAGCGCCTGTTGCAAGGACTTCCGGGAGTAGTCCCATATTTCGATGACGTCTTAGTCAGCGCCCAAGACGAACACCAGCTAGGGGACAGGGTACGGAACGTCCTGTCCAGATTCAGAGAAGCGGGACTAAGACTTAAAAAGAACAAGTGCAGGATAGCGGTCCCCTCGGTAGAATTTCTGGGGTACAGGGTGGACGGCACAGGCATCCACCCTACCGAAAGCAAGGTGAGAGCCATCAAAAGCGCACCAGCCCCCAAATCAAAAGCTGAGCTCCAAGCCTTCCTTGGACTGCTCAATTTCTACTCAATGTTCTTAAGAGATAAGGCCACGGTCGCTGATCCCCTTCACAAACTCCTAGGAAAGAATGTACCATGGGTCTGGGGGAAACCGCAAGCGGCCGCTTTTGAGGCAGTAAAAAAACTCCTATCTGAGGACAGTTTCCTGATCCAGTACAATGCAGAGCTGCCGCTCGTCTTAGTTTGCGACGCCTCCCCCGTAGGAGTTGGTGCAGTCCTAGGCCATAGACTGCCGAACGGCCTAGAGGCGCCCATTGCTTTCTACTCCCGAACTCTGTCCAGCACAGAACGAAACTATAGCCAATTGGACAGAGAAGCTCTGGCTGCGATTGCGGGGGTTAAGAAGTTCCACGAATACCTCTATGGCCGAAAATTTGAACTTGTGACTGACCATAGGCCGTTGCTAGGACTGCTAGCAGGCGACAGGCCAACCCCCGCTGCCCTCTCCCCCCGATTAACTAGATGGGCGATTTTCTTATCGGCATACTCGTACCAGCTCGTCCATCGGCCTGGGCGAACCCTGGGTCATGCGGATGCCCTTAGCCGTTGCCCCCTTCCCGACCTGCTGGACAACCCAACACCGGAAACCTCCGTCCTGTTGTTGGACGCGTTAACTTTGGGGCCCATCTCCTCCGGCGAGGTGGCGAAAGCATCAAATAGAGACCCTGTTATCCGGACTGTTATGGGTTGGGTTTTGAAAGGGTGGCCGGACAAGGTGGTCGGGGAGGAGTACCAAGGTTTTGCCAACAAACGAAATGAACTGTTTATGCAAGGGGGGTGCTTACTGTGGGGTGACAGAGTGGTAATTCCAACTAAACTACGAGGTAGAGTTCTAGAGTTATTGCACGAGGGGCACCCTGGCATCGTCAGGATGAAGTGTTTAGCCCGCAGCTATGTCTGGTGGCCCAACATGGACCAGGTCATTTCCGAGTGGGTGGGGAAGTGCAGACCCTGCCAGGAGTCTCGCCCCGATCCCCCAGTAGCGCCCATCCGAGAGTGGGAGAAACCAAAAGGCCCATGGGGGAGGATCCACATTGATTTTGCCGGCCCGTTCCATGGCCAAACGTTCTTAATAGTAGTGGATGCCTTTTCAAAATGGCTCGAAATTGTATTAATGCCATCCACAACGGCCGAAGCGGTTATCAAGGCCCTAAGAAAGTTGTTTGCCACCCACGGCCTGCCGGATACCTTGGTGTCGGACAATGGGCCCCAATTTACAGCAACCCTGTTTGAAGGTTACTTGGCCGGCCTGGGAATCCGCCATGCCCTATCAGCCCCATTTCACCCGGCTTCCAACGGATTGGCTGAACGATTTGTCAGGACAGCCAAGGAAGCACTATCCAGATTAGACAATGGGGACTGGCAGGCCAGGATAGATCAATTCCTTGCGGTTCAGCATGCATCACCATGCACGGCAACCGGGAGAAGCCCAGCAGAGCTCCTCATGGGGAGAAAGCTCCGGTGTGTGTTGGACAGGCTTCACCCTAACTATTCGCACGAAAACTTTAAGGGAGAGACCTGTGGCTTAAGGCAGTTTCAGGTCGGGTCCCCAGTGTTCGCTCGCAATTATGCCAGCGGTCCTCTGTGGGTCGCAGGAACCATAGTGGGGATAACAGGCCCAAAATCATACACGGTGGACGTGGGGGTAGATAGACTCTGGAAGCGCCACATAGACCAACTGAGGAAACGGGCGGTTGGCGAGGCAAACATCAACGCAGACATGTCCGAGCCTAACTATGACCACTTCTCCAAAACAGCTAACTCAAGCCCGGGGCCGCGAGAATACTTAGCTGACAAGCCCTGGTTCCAGCGCCGCCCCAGCGAGTCGCCACTCCCAGCCGGGGATAACCACGCCCCGGACAAAATCCAGGAGGTTCCATTGGCGGAGCCGGGAGAGACAAAGAGTCCCTCCGACCAGCTCGACGCCCCACCAAACACTGAACTGCGCAGGTCAACTAGGGCGAGAACTCAGCCTAAGCACCTGCGAGATTTTGTTTGTAAATATGTTAATTTTTGAATGTCAGTGCCTTCTGGGAAGGGAGGGGTGTTATGTATTGATACTTTTAAGCGGGAGATTCAAACCTGCATACGTTTCTGATTGGCTGACAGTCCCTCCTGGATTGTATATAAGGAGGACTGCAGCCCCTGAGTTTTTGCTGAAGTCTCACTGTATATTAAAGAGCTGTTGTCACTTGCTTGCTTGTGCCTCTCATCATTCCCGAACCACTTCACTATCTGCCACTTTTTAATAAACAGTTGCTTCCTTGGAGCTTGAGATTATTCTCAGATCTGCATTTGGGAGGATCTGAGAAAAAGCTGTCTTAATGACTGTATTTCATGCATATGGCTGCTGAACTTTTTTTTTTTCTTTCATGAATATGGAATCCAGTTATGAACAGGTGCAAGCAAGTAACTACATTTCATGCTCGGTGAGTTATCACAAACACTTAAATATGATAAAGTTAATACACCAATGTAGACTGGGGTGCAAAACAATATATTAATGTACATTCATGAGAATGCAAATATGGCACTTGAGATTCTCAGTTTTGTGGATGTGATCAGAACTCATTTGCAGTAATTTTTCAATAATTATTTAAAGTCACTGCTTTATTTCCCCCCTGAGCTTTATATTCATTCCATAGCATTAATGCTATTCTTTTTGAATGAAGACTTGCTTTGCTTTCAGTTTAATACATGCTGATTTAAAAAAGAAAGAAAATGTCAGTACAGTAAAATGCAAAGCTTCATTGTTGCCACCATATTCTTAGTACATGGTGAGGTTTTAGCGGTACCAATGGAAATTTTAGCTGTCATATCTAGGAGCAATTCATTCAGGTCTGAAATCCAGCAGGTTCTGACAAGTTCTGGAGAACTGATAGCAGAAATTTTGAGCAGTTTGGAGAACCAGTAGTGGAAATTTTGAGTAGTTCGAAATACCACCTCTGGCTGGCCCCAGAGTGGGGAGGGAATGGAGATTTTGCAGTATCCTTCCCTGGACTTTACAAAATCTAGCCAGATATTTAGCAAAACATCTTCAAACTTACGCAGAATCTGCTGCTTCATATGTACAGAACTCATACCATTTCATACAAATAATAAAAAAGCAACACATAAAAGAAAGTGACCTTCTTGTAAGCTTTGATGTTGTATCACTATTCACACAAATACCTGTCAAAGAAGCCCTGTCATCAATTAAAAACAAATATCAACTACCAAAACATATCACAAACTTAACAGAACATTGTTTATCCAACACATATTTCATACACAGAGGACAGAGATATAAACAAGTAGAAGGTGCACCAATGGGATCACCATTATCACCAGTCATCGCTAATCTTTTCATGGAAGAATTTGAATCCAATGCCTTAGAAAAAACTGTTAACAAACCAAAATTATGGCTCAGATACGTTGATGACACCTTTGTGATCTGGCCACATGGAAGAGATAAATTGGAAAACTTCTTAGTATATTTGAACAGCCTCCATCCCAAAATAAAGTTCACCATGGAGATAGAATCAGAAAACCAGTTACCTTTCCTCGATGTATTAATTTATAAAAAATCTGATGGCACCTTAGGACATACTATCTATCAAAAGAAGACACATACGAACCGCTATCTCAATGCCAAATCACACCACCATCCAGCATAAATGAACTCTGTTGCCAAAACATTAACCACAAGAACTAAACGTCTGGCTGATGAAGCACATTTACAAACAGAATTATATACACTAACTAATGTACTGACATCAAATGGGTTCTGTAGAAATAAAGTCATCAATATGATCAAACATACAACACCAAAACAGAATAAAAAACAACAAAAGGAACAAAACAATGGGAAAGCCATCTTGCCCTATATAAGGGGAACAACAGACAAAATTAGCAAAGTGCTACATAAACACAACATCAAAACCATATTTTGCACAGATAGAAAGATATCGTCCATTCGGAGAAACCCCAAAGACAAAATAGAATTAGAAGATCAAGGCATATACGAAATCCCGTGTGCTTCCTGCCCATCAACATATATTGGACAGACCAACAGAAGAATGAGTGTGCGCATCGAGGAACACAAAACTCAATACAAAAGCAAGAACACAGATCATCATTAGTTCAACATATAAATACAACAGGACACAACATTAATTTTAATAAAACAAAAACAGTTGCAAAAATAGAACATCTCAATGGCAGGATAATCAAAGAAGCAATAGAAATAGATAAAAGACCATATTGCATGAATAAACGGGATGACACTTCACGTCTGCCTACTATTTGGAAACCTGCTCTCATAGATAGACGAATCTTAACACCATATATAAAACATAGACCAAACAATCAAAAAAATCCCAACCAAATCATATTCAAACCAGCCACAAAGATGAAGCCCTGCCACCTAGTGGAGAAAAACTGACCATACACCCAAAGCCAAGCCAATAAACACATACTGGGACTCCCAACCAATCAGAATGAAAAGGTGGAGCCATCCCAGAATACCAGCACCAGATTTGAAATACCAACGGCAGTTAGTGCAAAATGACTGGTGACATAAGCCTGATGATGGCAGATGGGATTCTGTCGAAACGTCGCTTCTACCCTTTTAGGGATATATCCACAATTACACGGGAAGAAACCCGAAATATTAACTATACACACATACATACCCGTGAAAACTTACATACATACATACATACATACATACATACATACATACATACATATATGTGTGTGTGTGTGTGTTTTCTCAGGTTTTCGCGGGTGTTTGTATGTAGGTCTTTGATTATTTGGGTCTTCTCCCACGTAAAATTGGAAGTGTCTTGGCGACGTTTCGACGAAGTCTCATTCGTCATCTTCAGGCTGGTGTTCTCGGCTTCGTGCTTCCAGGAGCAATGTGAGATCGCAGCTGTCTCTTCCTTTTAACTGCTACTGGGGGTGTGAGCTGATTGGGTGGGAACTTGGCTGTGTTCTGATTGGGTGGAGGTGTGTTCTGATTGGTTAGGGGCTTGGCTGTGCTCTGATTGGATGGGGGGTTGGTTGTGCTCTGATTGGCTGGGGATCTGTTCTGTTTGGGTGGGGGCTTGGTTGTGCTCAGCTTAGTCTGAGTTGCAGGGGGATTTGAGCTGGTGAGCTGCGTTGTTGTTGTTTGGCTTCGTGTTTGTGGCCGTGCGAGCTCTTCATGGTGGGTGTCAGTCTGCTTCATGTATGGATTGGAGGGGTTTAAAGTGGCTAATGATGCAGCTGCGGTCTGGCTTCTGGTCCTTGGTCGTGGCTCATTATCAGTGTGGGTTTGAGTCTGCTTTCTGCGTGGATGTGTGGTGGTGACATCCTGTGTGGCTCTCGTGAGTGTGGGTCTGGTGTCATTCGTCGTGTTAGGGACTCGTTTGTCAATAAGGGCAGGTTTCCAAATGGCTGGTAGGCGGGAGGTATCGTCTCGTTTGTTCATGCTGTGTGGGCGTTTTTCTATCTCGATGGCTTCTCTGATTATTCTGTTATTAAAGTGTTCAGTTTTGGCGATAGTTCTGGTCTTTTTAAAGTCAATATCATGTCCTGTGGCTTTAAGGTGTTGGACCAGGGAAGAAGTTGGTTCCTCTTTTCTGACTGAGTTCTTGTGTTCTTCTATGCGTGCACTTATTCGTCTGTTGGTTTGTCCGATGTATGTGGTGGGGCAGGCGGTGCATGGGATTTCATATACTCCTTGATTTTCTAACTCAATTTTGTCTTTGGGGTTCCTTAGGATGGTGGATATTTTTCGGTTTGTGCAGAATGCTGTCTTGATGTTGTGTTTGGGAAGAGACAGCTGCGATCTCACATTGCTCCTGGAAGCACGAAGCCGAGAACACCAGCCTGAAGATGACGAATGAGACTTCGTCGAAACGTCGCCAAGACACTTCCAGTTTTACGTGGGAGAAGACCCGAATAACCAAAGACCTACATACAAACACCCGCGAAAACCTGAGAAAACAAATATCGCACCTCTACGGGGAGGAAATCCACCACCTGACCAGGACCTATGAAAAACTCGAAGTCCAAAGAGCTTCCATTTTATGTGACCTTGCATTCCTACGCAACTGCCGAGATCAAAATTTAATCCCCACAGGCTTCCAACTGAAATTCCACTCCAACTCTGCAGCCATCAAACGCATTCTGAATAGAACAGAACTAGCCCTAATCAGAAATGAACTCCACAGAAAAAGATTCCTCCTAGACCGAATCAACAAGGATCTCCTCACACTTCACCTCAAACTCAGCAACAAGATCCACCCCGCACTTTGGGACAAATCCAAACAACTTGCCATCTGGAGAGCCGAAACACAGACCACCCTCAAGACAGACACACACACCAACAAACTCCGAAGACTACAAGAACACCAGAAACAATCTCCTCCACCCTCACAGCCACACATGAAACAAACAGTGCATAACATCTCAGATAGGATCCTCACCAAAGCCAAAACCAATGTCCTTTCCAAAGGATTCAACTTTGCAGTCACTCCCAAAAGCATCCCCACTGAAACCATTATATGCGGAGTTGAAACCAGCCTGACCAAAATCAACCCCGACGACGCAAACAGAATCAGACTCAAAATCACCAACATCCTCTGCACCAGCAAGCCACCCAAAAGCAACTTACCCAAAGAGGAACAGACAGCACTACTTAACCTGAAAGAAGACCCTAGCATAATAATCCTACCAGCAGACAAGGGAAACACCATGGTGGTTATGAACACATCTGACTACCAAACCAAATTAACCAACCTACTCCAAGACTCCATATACAAACCCCTAAACACAGACCCCACCACCTACCTGGAAAAAACCACCAGATCCAAAATAAAAGCCTCCCCCATCAGCGAAGAGATTCAGCAAAGAATCATTCCCAGAGAGAAATCATCCAGATGCCCTAAGCTTTATGGTCTCCCCAAGATACACAAAGAAGGAACCCCACTTAGACCCATAGTCAGCTCCATAGGCTCACCTCTACAAAACCTAGCCAAATTTCTCGCCAAACAACTACAGCCCTATGCAGAATCCATCACCTCATACGTAAAAAACTCATTCCAGTTCATAGACATCATAAAGCAACAAAACTTACAGCCCAGTGACCTACTCGTGAGCTTCGATGTCGTATCCCTCTTCACCCAAGTACCAATCAAAGAAGCCTTGACAGTTATCCAAAACAAATATAACCCCCCCAAGCACATCTTAGATCTGACCAACCACTGCCTATCCAACACATACTTCATCTATAATGGACAGAAATACAAACAAACAGAAGGAGCACCCATGGGATCACCCCTCTCACCTGTCATTGCCAACCTCTATATGGAATACTTTGAAACCCAAGCTCTAGAAAAATCTGATCATAAACACAAACTCTGGCTCAGATATGTGGACGACACCTTCATAATCTGGCCTCATGGGAAAGAAAAACTGGACAACTTCCTCACACACCTCAACAGCCTACACCCAAAATACAGTTCACCATGGAAACAGAAGCGAACAACCAACTTCCCTTCCTGGATGTCTTAGTCTACAGAAAATCCAATGGCTCCCTAGGACACACTATCTACCAGAAGAAAACACACACAAACCGCTATCTGCACACACTCTCACACCACCACCCTGCCCAGATCAACTCTGTAGCCAAGACACTCATTTCCAGAACAAAACACTTAGCTGACGAACAACACCTAAAAACCGAACTACACACCCTCACTAACGTACTAACATCCAATGGATTCCAAAGAAATAAGATCACCAACCTAATCCAAAAAGAAACCCCCACTAAAATCCAAGACAGTGAACAAGAAAACGGCAAAGCCCTCCTCCCATACATAAAAGGCACCACAGACAGAATAAGCAAAATCCTTCCCAAACACAACATCAAGACAGCATTCTGCACAAACCGAAAAATATCCACCATCCTAAGGAACCCCAAAGACAAAATTGAGTTAGAAAATCAAGGAGTATATGAAATCCCATGCACCGCCTGCCCCACCACATACATCGGACAAACCAACAGACGAATAAGTGCACGCATAGAAGAACACAAGAACTCAGTCAGAAAAGAGGAACCAACTTCTTCCCTGGTCCAACACCTTAAAGCCACAGGACATGATATTGACTTTAAAAAGACCAGAACTATCGCCAAAACTGAACACTTTAATAACAGAATAATCAGAGAAGCCATTGAGATAGAAAAACACCCACACAGCATGAACAAACGAGACGATACCTCCCGCCTACCAGCCATTTGGAAACCTGCCCTTATTGACAAACGAGTCCCTAACACGACGAATGACACCAGACCCACACTCACGAGAGCCACACAGGATGTCACCACCACACATCCACGCAGAAAGCAGACTCAAACCCACACTGATAATGAGCCACGACCAAGGACCAGAAGCCAGACTGCAGCTGCATCATTAGCCACTTTAAACCCCTCCAATCCATACATGAAGCAGACTGACACCCACCATGAAGAGCTCGCACGGCCACAAACACGAAGCCAAACAACAACAACGCAGCTCACCAGCTCAAATCCCCCTGCAACTCAGACTAAGTTGAGCACAACCAAGCCCCCACCCAAACAGAACAGACCCCCAGCCAATCAGAGCACAACCAACCCCCCATCCAATCAGAGCACAGCCAAGCCCCTAACCAATCAGAACACACCTCCACCCAATCAGAACACAGCCAAGTTCCCACCCAATCAGCTCACACCCCCAGTAGCAGTTAAAAGGAAGAGACAGCTGCGATCTCACATTGCTCCTGGAAGCACGAAGCCGAGAACACCAGCCTGAAGATGACGAATGAGACTTCGTCGAAACGTCGCCAAGACACTTCCAATTTTACGTGGGAGAAGACCCGAATAACCAAAGACCTACATACACCCGCGAAAACCTGAGAAAACATATATATATATATATATATATATATATATATATATATATATATATATATATATATATATATATATATATACACACACACACACACACACACACACACACACACACACACACACTACTACAAATCTTATTATCATGCCCTTTACCTAGGTGAGTAGCACATCACAATGTTTAAACCAAGGTACCTCAAATGGCTTAACACAGAATGTTGTGTTCTGTGTTGTGTATAATTATATAGTTGAATATTACCAAAATCAATAATACAGGTAGTCTGCAACTTATTAGTGTAATTGAGCCTGGAATTACAATTGTTATTCTAATTGTTAAATGAGTAACCATATCTCTGTGCCTGCTTTTGTGCCCTTTTTGGCAGTGATCATTAAGTAAATCCATTGTCCACAATGGCCATTTTTTGGTGGAAACCAAAAGTAAATGCCAATTCCGGCAAAATAAAATAGTATAAATTGCAGTTATGTGACTGTGGTACCTGCAAATGGCAAAAATAATTTTATGTTATCGTATAAGAAAAATTGTATGGTACACAGTACAGAGTGTTACAAAGGATTTCATGGCTTCTGGCAAGATCCTCAGCCAAGTAACCACAAGTTCTACTGAGTAAAAATTAGATGTCTTTTTAGGTAATTTTACATATCTATTGGTATTTAATATTACATTATTTCAGGTTGCTTATGGTCTTTGATCAAAATAAATTAAATTGATTAAATTCTTGTGTGTGTGTGTGTGTTTTAAATAAATTGGTCTATAAGACATTTCTTGAGAATTCATGGCTGAAGTGTGGGATATAAATTATTTGAACATTAATATAAATGAATATTCAAACAGAAATCTCTCTGAAGTCAACCACACTTATTCCCCAATAAATAGATAGCAGTAAAAATCACTTACAATATTTTAATACACAATGTTGAAATGTGATGACACAATAGGACAATTATCTTTTTCAAGAAATGTAACCATGCAACATGCTATAAAAAATATATTCTGAAATTATCTTGGAAGAACAATTTCATAAGTGTTGTTTCTTAAACAGTAATTTTCATGGAAAACAAGCTTACTTCCCATCTGTCATTTAAATATAAACTGGGGTGAATTTAGAAAACAGTATGAAGAGACAAGGACAAGAAATCAATTCCTATGAAGAATGGTAAAAGAAGCTAACCAGGGGTGAAATGCTACCGGTTCAGACCAGTTTGTGTATTTATTTATTTATTTTATTTGTAGAGTACATATTTGATAATATATATATAAGTATAAGCATGAATTGAATACATGAAATGAATACAATTAAAGGGAACATTAGGACAGGGACCGTAGGCACGCTGGTGCTCTTATGCATACCCCTCTTAGACCCCTCAGACCTCTTAGGAATGAGGTGAGGTCAACAGTAGACAGTTTTACGTTAAAGTTTTGGGGGTTTGGGATGAGACCACAGAGTCTGGTAGTGTATTCCAGACATTAACAGCTCTGTTACTGAAGTCATATTTTCTGCAATCGAGTCTGGAGCGGTTCACTTTAAGTTTGTATCTATTTTGTGCTCGTGTATTGTTGTAGCTGAAGTAGTCATTGACAGGTAGAACATTGAAGCAGATGATTTTATGAGCTATGCTTAGGTCATACTGAAGGCGGTGTAGTTCTAAATTTTCTAAACGCAGAATTTCTCTCGAACCGGTAGTAAAAAATGCTACCAGTTTGGGCGAACCGATATTTCCGATGATCAGCTGGGCAATGATCAGCTGTGACGCACAATTTATATTAGCTAGAATTGTTGGGTTTCCTGCTTTCTAGCTAATCTAAATCATGTGGCACAGCAGATTCCCCTCCCCCTGCTGTTCTATTTACCTTTGCCGACTCAGAAGGCTTCAAAATGTTCCTTTTTTAGTGCTGCGCGGGTGCTCCTCAGGCCCATGTGCGCACACGAAGTGCACAAAGTGCACACTTGGTAGCAGACTCACAGAACTGGTAGCAGGATTTCAGATGATTTCTATGTTAGCTTGCAGATCATAAATGGAAATATACCAGCAACCTTCAGTAAGCTAAAAGATTGTCATATAGACGAATATTTTTTCTCTATTGTCCCAAAGGACAGGATGGCAACTACTAAGAACTTGATTCAGATTAAATAGAAAAAAAAACCCTGCCTGATTGAGAGAGCTATCAAACAGTGGAATCAGTTGATTTTTTAAAAGTGTACTTTGCCCTTTCACTGACAGTCTTCCAACAGGCATTTCTATCCGAAAAGCTTTAGCAGATCATAGATTGAACAGAGATTGGACTAGATTACCAATGAGATCATTTCCAATTCTATCTGATACTTCTGATAAGATGTATCAGAATTATTAAGGAAAAAAAAAGTCCAAACAAGTCTGTAAAAAAATATAGAAAATATTTTTGTAGAATTTGTTTAGATCTTTTTTATATTTACCTTAAATAAGACATTCCGTGGTCTCTTTTTTTTTTAGCAATGCATTGATTTTTATCAAGTATGTAAAACATATATAGATAGTCTGGATGTGAAGGTAAGAGACATTGTAAAAGACCCCGATTTTTGGAAAAATCAAAAGCAATTGAAAAAGAGGAGAGCATAAAACAAAGTGGCTGGTTACTATCATTGATGGCACTTACTAGAACTCGATGAGGCAGTTACTGACAGACAGTTGTTGAGAAATAATGCCTATTATGTCACAAAAAGCCAGTTCGAACGGAGTGATTGGATAACACCAACTGTAAAATGGAAGGTCTGAAGAACATATCAAAACATTCTACTTTGCAATCAAAGATTTGGACAGACTAATACTTTTAAAGGTTTCTCATTTTATATATACTTTTAAAGGTTTCTCATTATATCTATCTATCTATCTATCTATCTATCTATCTATCTATCTATCTATCTGCCAACAGTTTTAATCCACCAATATTTTAGAAGCATGACACTGATTTAGCTTTGCAGTCACTTAAAAGTGACCCTTGATCTTTTTCAGAGGTTCCTATAGAATCTTCCTATCCCTTTTTTTAAAACAAAGAAGGATGAAGCTTGATGACTAGATTAACCAATGATGGGTGCCATTTTTCCAAATGTCAATATTTTTATTTGCCTGGAAGAGGCAGATTTGACTTTTATAATCAAACTATGTAATATCATGTAAAAATGGATCACTTTCAAATAAAAACAATGATATGCTGCACTGCAGTGAGAAATAACAGTAGGTCTGGGTGTCTGCCAAAATGTGCTTATCACTCATTGATAATAGTGCTTTTCTTGTTTACTGTACATGGCTCTCTTAACATGTCATTTTTGCACAGAGCTGCAATGTTTACCAAAAAAAGGTCACTCTTAATTTATGACTTCCGCAAATCCTTCTGCAACAGTGTGCACTGTTGTAAATGTAAGTTCAGACTGTTGTGACCCGTCAGCTGCCAGCGGAGCTGGTGACAGACTCGGACAATGAGGAGGTTGGAGAGGAACTTGGCCAGTGCTAGAGTCTGGAGAAGGCTCTGATGGATGCTCTGCATCGGACGCAGAGATAGAGTCATGGCCGTCCGACATTTCCCAGCCACCAGAGAGGCAGCTGCCTTTGGATGTTGATATAAGTGAGGAGGAAGAACAGCTGGGGCCTGTTCCAGATGCATGTATGCGCAGAGCAGTTAGAAGAGGTGAGCAACGGAGGACAAGGAATCGATTCAGGAACCAAAGCACATGTGGATGATGAATGGCTCCTCCCTGGCTAGGGAATAAATAGAAGGAAAGGGGAGTGCTTGTCGTAGGAGACAACAGTTCGTATTTCTGAAGATTTTGCTCATTGTGTTTTGTGCCACAAAGACTGCTTGCCTTTCAGGTGGGAGCTCACAGCCTTGCAATTATCACAAGGAACTGATAACATCTGTACTGCAGTTAACTCCTTGAAGGACTATTGCCTGGACTTTTCAGTGAGTGAATGCAATTAATTCACAAGAGGTAAATAAAGAGGGGGTTTTTGTGACAAGGAATCTGTTTCTTGCTTCTGCTAAGGCTGGGTCAGAACACAGACTAAGCCTGTATGGGCAAAACTAGTCTTTCAACTGGCAAAACTAGTCTTTCAACTGGCAAAACTAGTCTTTCAACTGACATCTCATCAAGTCCAGTTTCATTTTCTTGATTTTTTTTTAAAAGGTCAAGTTAGTTCAATTCTGATTATCAAGAAAGTTGCAAATGTTGATAAGGTGAAATAAGCTGAAATATGAAATATTCACTTTTCTTTGGTACTGACACATTGAAGGAAGTGGGGGGGTGGGGAAATGAAAGCATCCGTCAAATCTGCAGATGTCACCAAACTGTAGGGAATTGCTAACACTTTGGAAGATAGACCCAAGATTCAGAAGGATCTTGACAGACTTAAGCACTGGACCCTATCCAACATGATGCACTTCTGAGATGAGAAAAGCATGATTCTATATTTAGGCAAGAAAAACCAAATGCACAAGTACAGAATCGGCAGTATGTAGCTCAACAGTAGTACCTAGAGAGGGATCTAGGGATCCTGGTGGACCTGCTAAAGTATATGTTAGTAGAGTGCTTCAGCTGCCAAAAAAACCAATGAAGTCCTAGGCTGTATCAACAGAAGGATAGCACCAGGATTACAGGAAGGGATAGTACCATTCTTTATTCCACTAGTGAAGCCACTTTAGAATACTGCAGCCAGTTCTAGACGCCATGGTATTTTATATATATATATATGCATGTATTTATATGCTGCCCTTCTCCGAAAGGACTCAGGGCGGCGAACACAAGCAAAAACATACAATAAAAATCCGAATTAAAACCTGATTAAAATCAAATAATAATAAATAATAAAACCCAAGAATCTGAATCAGCCCATTTGTTGAAATAGCTAAATCTTCAGGCCTCGACAGAAGGAACGGAGATCAGGCGCTGTCCGGAGCTCGGTGGGTTCTCTGTGGGGGCGTCCCATGTAGAGGGAATTGCAGTAATCCAAGCGGGAAGTAACCAGGGCAAGAGTGACCGTGCGAAGGGCATCTCGGTCCAGAAAAGGGCACAACTGGCACACCAGGCGAACCTGTGCGAAAGCCCCCCCTGGTCACGGCCATCAAATGGTCTTCTAAAGACAGCCGGGAATCCAGGAGGACACCCAAGTTGCGAGCCCTTTCAACGGGGGCAAGTACCTCCCTCCCACATCAAAATATATATCTGAGACCCTATAAGATCAACAAAAACAATAAGGGGTTTGGAAGCTAAATTGAACTATGAACAACTAAGGGAAGTAGGTATGTTTAGCTTAATCAAGACAAGGCTTAGGAGTGATATGATAGCTGTCTTCCAATACACTGTCACAGGGAAGAGGGGGTTGATTTATTCTCCGTAGCACCTGAAGAATGGGTCAAAGCTTGTCAGAGAGAGATTCATTCAACCTGGCACTAAGAAAGAATTTCTTGATTGTGAACAATTAATTAATGGAACATCTTGCCTCCCAGAGTAATGGGTACTCCATTGCAGGAGGTTTTCAGGAAAAGATTAGACAACCATCAGTCCAGGATGGTGTAAGTATTCCTCCAATTCAGTCCTATGACTCACTCTCTCTCTCATCTCTTTCTCTCTCTCATCTCTCATTCTTTCTCCCTATTTATCTCTTTCTCATCTCTCTCTCATCTCTCTCTCCCCCCACCCCACCCCCAAAGTAGCAGATCTGGTATGATTTAAAGTATGAAGCAGCTCTAGAAAGGGTGATTTTAATCAGAATAAGACAAAATTTGTCAAACATTATTTTTTGGGGGAGGGACCACTTCCAGGACACAGTAAAAGTTATAAAATGGTAAACTAGCTGCCAATCTACTTGCTATTGGAGTGAATTATGATACCATTAATCAGTGGTGGAATTCAATTTTTTTTTTTACTACCGGTTCTGTGAGCATGGCTTGGTGGGCATGTCCACAGAGATACTGCAAAATCTCCATTCCCACCCCATTCCAGGGGAAGGATACTGCAAAATCTCCATTCCCACCCCACTCTGCGGCCAATCAGAGGTCGTATTTTCCGGTTCTCCAAACTACTCAAAATTTCCGCTACCAGTTCTCCAGAACCTGTCAGAACCTACTGAATAGCACCCCTGCCATTAAGAAAAGCAAAGTAAAATAATACCAATTTTTTAAAAAGAGATAAATAGATTGAATAGTTTCTATAATTATCTATGAAACTCCCCCAAATCTTGATCCTCATCAGTATAACTTTTTTAAAAATGAAGGAAGGTCTTCAGCATTATTTCTAGTTGCAGCTTTATACTAAGTAATAAGTAAACAGATCTGAACAGGTACCTATGTTATACTACTCCATTCTACATGCATACTTATATCTCATTAATCTGCCCTTTGTGTTGCAGTGGAGGAAAAAGAATCTATCAGTGTGAAGCAGAATGTATCAACTGACTACTGGAAGTTATTTTCTAATGCATTAATAAAGAAAAAAAATTAAGCCACAAAAATGTACTGCTTAATCTCAGGTCCACGAGTGCAAGAATCTTCTAAATAAGCTGTCAGCCTGTCCAATGTAATGATGCTCTGCCAGGCCATATGCTCCTCACATTTCTCTTTGGAAACATCTCTGCTGTGCTTCTGGCTTCCCCTTCAAAGTTCTCTTGCAAATAAGTGGGCAAGCATCCAGTTTCTGAGAGGAAACTAAGTAGTCTTTGATACAAATGTCACCACCAATCAATTGGAAGGGATATGTAGCATGAACATTGGAAACAGAAAATGTCCAAGGTCAGATGCTTAGCGTGTAATACGGATTCAGATACAATATAGATTTCTACTTGAGAAGCTTCTTCTCCGGCAAACTAGGACATACAAAACCTTTGCTAGACCAATTCTCGAATACAGCTCGTCTGTCTGGAACCCGCACTGCATATCGGACATTAACACAATTGAGCGAGTCCAGAGATATTTCACAAGAAGAGTCCTCCACTCCTCTGCTTGCAACAGAATATCTTATGCCACCAGACTTGAAATTCTGGGCCTAGAAAACTTAGAACTATGCCGCCTTCGGTCTGACTTAAGCGTAGCTCATAAAATTAACTGCTACAATGCTATCAGCTTCAACCTCAATAATACACAAGTTCATAATAGATACAAACTTAAGGTAAACCACTCCAAACTTGATTGCAGAAAATACGACTTCAGCAACAGAGTGGTCAATCCCTGGAATGCTCTATCTGACTCTGTGGTCTCTTCCCCAAACCCCCATAACTTTAACCTTTGACTGTCTACTGTTGACCTCACCCCATTCCTAAGAGGTCTGTAAGGGGCGTGCATAAGCACACCAATGTGCCTACTGTCCCTGTCCTACTGTCTCCATTTATTCGTATCCATTTCCTGTATTCATAATCATGTTTAGGCTTATATTTGTTATCCTATACATGCTTGACAAAAATAATTAAATAAAAATAAAATAAATGTCTAAAAGTTTAAGCATATTTTCTTACATATTTTTCTTGCTCCTTGATTGATATATTATCTACTGCTTCCAACTCAGAGATGGTTAAGTACAATAATATTTGGTCTGTCTCAAGATCTGGAGCTTTCCTTCAATTGCTTGGTATTACAGTGATAATTTTCTATTTCAACACCTTCTAGGCAGAGGGCTAAATCAGGCCAACAAAATTTCTGACTGAGCCAACCATTTATTCTTAAAGCCTCAACATTTTTTTTTCTGGGCACGGGGAAGATGGATGGGATAACCACTGTATGATGCTTAATGTCCAGGGAATACAAGTAGTCAACAACCTATAACCACAATTGGAGCAGAATGTGGTCATTGGGTTGTATTTTTGGAGATTAGGGTTAATTTTATATCCCAGGTCTCCAACCATCCACTCACACAAAATGTTTTTACAAAACATCAAAGCTTTTGATCCAATTGTCCTTGCCTGTTTGAATAACCCTGTATGAATTTTGTACTCCCAAGACACTCATAGCAATTGGATCCACAAAGGGCTATAAAAGTAGAACATAGCTTGAAATATGTAGTTCCTGTACATGTTCTTGTGAATTCATGCATTGTGCAATAACCTTGGGAGCAGTTTTGGCATCCAGCCTGTTCAAAGAGCAGCCGCTCTATCTTTCAGAATTCCTGGGAGCCTAAGAACTAATATTGTCCATCAGTTATAGATAGCCACATAAATCTTTGTGTTGGCTCCAACAACCTCTATATCCACTGACCATCAATATAGGAAGAGGCAACTGGGAGTTACAAATGTATATCTTTTTTTTAAAAAAAAAAAATCTTCCACGAACTACTGAGGAGAAATGGTGATATCACTGATGCTTCTATACTTAATATTTCTGGTCTTTTTTTGTTGTTGTTTTGGGAAAAGGTCTGTCATTTCTTTCCTAATTCAAAAAGTGACCTAGGAGGAAAATTATTAAATATTATTAAGTTTTAATTTTAAAAATTGAATTTACTAGTCTTATGTGCTTTTTCAGCAGGTTAACTCATGAGGAAGTTCAGTATAGCACTTGGCCTCAAAAATTAATGCTCCCTTTTGTTAACCCATCATATGGTTAGTTTGGTTTCTACTTATCCTATTATATAAACCCAGCAAGTATAACATGAAACCATATTTTATGGATGAGCGTAACATATGAACGTAAGTTTTAATTCCCTAGGTGTAAAATGGAGGTAATAGAAGGGGGAATCATATTAGAGTTGCAGAGATGACTAAAATGTTTGGAAGATTACTGGAAATTATAATTATATGACTCCTTAGCATGGTGAAATTTAAATTTTTTTACTACCTGTTCTGTGGGCGTGGCTTGGTGGACGTGGTGTGGCTTGGTGGGCGTAGCTTGGTGGGCATGGCAGGGGAACTATACTGCAAAATCTCCATTCCCTCCCCACTCCAGAGGAAGAATACTGCAAAATCCCTATTCCCTCCCCACTGCTGGGGGAAAGATATTGCAAAATCTCCATTCCCACCCCACTCTGGAGCCAGCAGCCAGAGGTGGTATTTGTTGGTTCTCCGAACTGCTCAAAATTTCCGGTATCGGTTCTCCCAAACCTGCTGGATTTCACCCTGCTCCTTAGAATTAAATAAGACAATAAAAGCAGAGTTTTTCAGGTGGCTTCATTCCCTCAAAACTGATCTTTGTGGAGAAACAACTAAAATAACAGTCTTGGCATCAGTTGCAGTATCCTAGAACTATACTTTGCAAAAAATAATAATAATCCAAAGTCTGTACAAGAATGTTGTATAAGACTAGCCCATCTCTATTAAATACTTCTGCTATATGACATTATATGTTTGATACCAGCTGAACCTGAAATTTATACTTACAGGTGTAGGAAGTTAGCACCCACCCCTCTCCTAGGAAAATGAGATATTTTAGGAAATATTAAAAGAGCAGAATATTTCCCCTAAAAGGGAGGCAGAATCTCAACTCCCCACCCCACTTTGTCAATGGGCCATTAAGGCCTGGGCCAGTCTATTGTGCAGGCAGAGCCATAATAGGAATTGCCCAAAGCCCCTTTCATTATATCATCACCCAGCAAGAGTCAACCAAGCCTGGGACTCAGGACAGCCTACAGAGTTGCTCCTGCATGGCCCCATAGAAGTCTGACAATCAATCAGAACACAAGCTCAAATTCAAAAGCCCAGAGAGGGTGTAAAACTGGGGCACTCTTGGCATCTCTTCCTTTTTTTTTCCCCCAGGACCTCAAACCATGTGGTCTTGTCCACCATTAAAAAACCATCTTTCCAAACAGACTCCATGGTTCCAGTGTCTTTCTTCCCCACTTGGAACTGAATCCAGAAGGACATTTCTTCCAACACAGGCAAGATTTTTTTTTAAAAAAAGATGGACCTGGATGTTTGGACTTATTTGCTTATTGTTTGATTTTGTTATGTTTATTCATATGGGCTTAGGAAAGCAGTCACTTTCTATAGCTTCATTCTTATTTATTGCAAATGATGCCTCCTGGCACCGACAACTAATGTTACCAACAGCCTATTACAAATTTCCGTCCTATTCTTTTCTTCACCTTTTTTTTTTTTAAATTGATTTATATGCAGCCCTTCTCCGGGGACTCAGGGCGGCTTACAATGCGTTAAGCAATAGCCTTCATACTTTTGTATATTTATACAAAGTCAGCTTATTGCCCCCACAAACTGGGTCCTCAATTTATCTACCTTAGAAAGGATGGAAGGCTGAGTCAACCTTGAGCCTGGTGAGATTCGAACTTACAGTAATTGCAGACAGCTGGTGTTAATCATAATGCTATCAGTCTGCTGAGCCACCAGGTTTATATATAATCTTCCAGCTTCCCACATAATCCTTTAGGAAAATCAGTGCTCAGTTATAGAATTTTTATCTTAGTCTAAGATGTATAGAAACCAAGAGTCAGTAATGACAAGAAGTAGGCTGTAGTCCCTGCATGAATGAATACTATTTATCAGGTGGCACTGTGCTCAGGGTGACAGATACTGATTCCTGCAAACTTATAGCTATTCCATAAAAGAAAATGTACTTCAAGTTATCCATAATGCATTACGTATTCCGAGTGGAAATGCAAAGAATATTCTTACAGAGAATGAAATAGTCTACTATCCAAAACAAAATAGGAGACAATATCACTGCGAATGCTTCACTGGAGTCAATCTTCTAAGCAAACAATGTTCAGCCTCTCAGAATAAATTATAAAATATTTTGTTCATTAGACATGTTAGATAATGGGTAAAAGGGAGCAAAGCAAACAAGCAGCTTGTTTTATTTCTGCACAGTAGGACAATAGATGTGAAGCAAGAGGCTCTATGTTTATCGGAATAAATGGATGTTTTGTGATTCTTTCAAACTGAAATGAGGAATCACATTCAATGTATGGAATCTTGGATAGAGTTAATAGCAGCAATGCCAGGCAGTTTAGTGCTTCAAAGAATATCAGAAATGTTATGTATTAGTCGTAGTTAAACAATTTTTTAAAAGCAAAATCCTACTCAAAAAGCAAAAAACATCGAAGTATCCAATGTGAGTACAGTACAGATTACCAGTTAAAGCAAATAATTAATTCCTATCATGCAGTTTCTGTCTCTACTTGGAAACAACATTTACAACTGAGGTGCAGAAATATCATGACAAACTTTCTCAAACCCATGGCTTCTACATATGGTTATTTATTTATTTGTCAAGCATATATAAGAAAACAGATAAAAGTATAAACATGATTGTGAACATAGGAAATGGATACAAATAAATGGGGACAGTAGGACAGGGATGGTAGGCATGTTGGTGAGCTTATTCACGCCCCTTACAGACCTCTTGGGAATGGGGTGAAGTCAACAGTAGACAGTCTAAGGTTAAAGTTATGAGGGTTTGGGGAAGAAACCACAGAATCAGGTAGTGCATTCCAGGCATTGACTACTCTGTTGCTGAAGTCATATTTTCTGCAATTGAGTTTGGAGTAGTTTACCATAAGTTTGTATCTATTGTGTGTTCATGTATTGTTGTGGTTGAAACTGAAGTAGTCATTGATAGGTAGGACATTGTAGCAGATAATTTTATGTACTACGCTTAGGTCAGACTTAAGGCAATGTAATTCTATGTTGTCTAAGCCCAAAATTTCAAGCCTGGTGGCATAAGGTATTTTGTTGCGAGTAGAGGAGTGGAGGACTCTTCTCATGAAATATCTCTGGATTCTCTCAATTGTATTAATGTCTGATATGCAGTGCGGGTACCAGACAGATGAGCCGTATTCAAGAATTGGTCTAGCAAATGTTTTATATGCTCTAGTTAGTAGTACAATATTACCAGAGAAAAAGCTACACAAGATTAGGTTAACAACTCTTAATGCCTTTTTGGCAATGTTGTTACAGTGGGTTCTGGCACTTAGATCTTTAGAAATGAGTACTCCAAAGTCCTTGACAGAGTGAGGGTTGTCTACAAGGTCGTATCCACCCAGCTTGTATTTTATGTTCTGATTTTTATTTTTATTTTTTTTGCCAATGTGTAAGACAGAGCATTTGTTGGATGAGATTTGAAGTTGCGACTTGTTTGACCAATCTGACACATAGTCAAGGTCTTTTTGAAGGGTAGTGGCATTGTCGGTGGTGTCGTATAGTTTTACATCATCGGCGAAGAGAACGCAGTCACTTTTATTTAATTTATTTAATTTATTTTTGTTAGATCGGCGCAGGAAATGGAAGACGTGATCAGCTCGTTACATAGTAACTTTTATTGAGTACAAGAAACAGTAGCAAGACTGGCCGTGCGCTGCCAGAGCTCTCCTTATATTCGCTCCGGCAGACGCACCGCCCCCTGACAGTGATTCAAACTTTCCCGCCCGGTGGCTGGCAGCCAATCCGGGCGGATGTCCTTATAAGGACATAACACTCCTCCCCCCTAGTCCAAAGAAAACATTCAGAGTTCGTCAATAAACGTGACGTAGTCCCGCAGGTACGTAGGACGCCTAGGCACCCTACTTGACCTGCGCAGTCTCATTTCTTCCGCGTCCCCGCCCTGGATGGACGGGGTTCCTGTGGCTCCAGGCTCCTTCCCCGGAACCGGGCTCGGTTCGGCTGGCGAGTGTGCGGGGTCACCCTCAGCACCTCCGGCCGGATCGCAGACCTTGGATGGCTGGTTCTGGTGGTCTTCCTCCTGGCCTGTGGATCTTTCGCCTCGGCGGTGTTGTTCGGTTCCGAACCGGGAAGAGCGTCTGAGTCTCGGTAAGACCCCGGCTGTCACTTGCTCTTCCTCGGTCTCCCGGTGGCTGCGGTTCTGCTGCGGCCCGGTTCGCTGTGGTCCGGAGGGTGGTTCGGGCCGGTGCCCTTGGGTCTGGTCTGCTTGCCGTGGGTGGTGTTGGTCCGGGTAGCGGTGTCCGACCTTGCAGGGGTGGCGCAGGTCTCCTCGGCCGGGCTGGCGCTGGCCTTCCCCGTTGGGTTGGTGGTGGTCGACCTGGTCGGGGTGTTGTTGTGGGGATTCCTCTTCGGGCTGGTGGAGGTCTCCCCTGCCAGGGTGGCGCAGGCCTCCCTGGCCGGGTTGTTGTCGGCTTTCCCTTCCCCCTAGTCCCTGGTCTACCGCCTGTTGGTGGTTGGGGTCGTCCGGGTTGGGTTGTTGTTGCCGGGTTGTTTCTTGCGTTGGGCGGGGGTCCCTCTCGCCGGGGAGTCGTGTGCCACCCTCGCCCATGTGCTGTGGTGTGCCCATCTGCGAAGGTCCCCGGTCTACTCGCCTTGCGTTGAGGTCTCCCTGGTAGGGCTGCCGTGGGTTGCCTTCACTGGTAGGGTGCGGTGCTCCCCTTCTGGGCAGGTCCCGGTCTACCTGCGGGCTGGGTCGGGGGTCCCTGGCCCTGTTGTGCCGGGTGCCCACCTGGCCGGGTTGGTGTTGCCATCCCCTGTGTGGTTGGCCCCGGTCTATCTCGCTGCACTGCCGACGTGACAGTTCCTGGTAGTGTGCTGGGCCAACCTCGTCGGGATGGCGTTGCTCTGCCTCGCAGGGGTGTGGTAGGCCTACCTCGTCTGGGTGTTGTAGGCCTACCTCGCCGGGGTGTTGCAGGCCTACCTCGTCTGGGTGTTGTAGGCCTCCCTCGTCAGGCTGGTTTTCGTGTGCTCCCCCCCACCTTTTCCGGAGTTGGTCGATGTGACGTCTCACGACCTGTCCATCTTCCAACTCGACGGTGTAGGATTTGGGGCCGGTTGTGCTGGCAATCTTCCCCTTCAGCCACTTAGGCGAGCCGTTGAAATTCAGCGCGAAAACTGAATTTCCTTTGCTGAAGGCGCGAAGCGGGCGGCTGGCGGTTGCGGTCACTTCCGGGCTGTATTGGGGGTGCAGCCGATCCAAGGGTGACCTCAGCCTTCTGCCCATCAGGAGTTCGGCCGGGCTCTTGTGGGTGGTGGCATGCGGCATGATGTGCTGGGTGAGGAGGAAGTTGTCGATGCGTTCTTGCCAGTCTCCCGGGCCCATCTTGGTGAGGGCTTCTTTTGTGAGCCGGACCATCCGTTCCGCTTGTCCGTTTCCGGCCGGCCTGTACGGAGCGGAGAGGGCATGGCGGATGCCCAGTCCTGCCAGGAAGGTCTCCATGGCCAGGGATGTGAGCTGGGGGCCGTTGTCCGAGACCAGCATGTCCGGTAGTCCGTGTGTGGCAAACAGGCGGCGCAGGGCTCGGATTGTCGCTTCTGTTGTGGTAGATGCCATGGGTATCACCTCGAGCCACTTGGAGAAGGCATCTACCACGATGAGGAGGTGTCGCCCCTGCATCGGGCCCGCGAAGTCGATGTGGACCCTCGACCAGGGGTTGCTGGGGGTCTCCCAGTTCGTGACTTCAGATTGTGGCGGTGCTGGGCGGACTTCTTGGCACGGGTCACATCTGGAGACCCATTGTTCAATGTCTCTGTCCAGTGAGGGCCACCAGACGTAACTCCGTGCCAGGGCCTTCATGCGGACGATGCCTGGGTGCCCGTTGTGTAGTGTGTCTAGCGTCCACCGTTGCAGAGTGCTTGGAATCAGCACCCTGTCTCCCCATAGCAGGCAGCCCTTCATGGTGGACAGCTCCTTCTGTTTCCTGGTGAACGGGCTGAACCTCTCTTCCGTCTGTTCCGATGGCCACCCCCTGAGGATCCAGGACCTTACTTGGCGGAGGGTGGGGTCTCTCTGGGTGTGTGCGGCCACATCTGCGG
Organism: Arizona elegans; assembly: GCA_022577455.1. Taxonomy (NCBI): domain Eukaryota; kingdom Metazoa; phylum Chordata; class Lepidosauria; order Squamata; family Colubridae; genus Arizona; species Arizona elegans. The sequence continues at coordinate 65,366,178 of JAKOOJ010000009.1, forward strand.
AGGAGACTGGACAGCTGGCGTCATCATCTATGTGGAATAGATGGAGCGTGGGAGCTGGGTCTTCCACCGGGTTCTTCGATGGGCATCTGCTGAGTGCGTCGGTGTTTCCTATGGCCGTGCCCGGCTGGTGCACGAGCCTATAGGAGTAGCCGGCCAGGAAGATGGCCCATCTCGTCATCCGCGGGGACATGAAGGTTGGGGTGGGTTGGTCGCCTGCGAGTAGTCCCAGGAGTGGCTTGTGGTCGGTGACTATGGTGAAGCGCCTTCTGTACAGGTATTTGTGGAAGCGCTTCACCCCTGCCACGATTGCCAGGGCTTCTTTGTCCAGCTGGCTGTAGTTCCGCTCTGCGCCGGACATGGTTTTCGAGAAGTAGGCGATGGGGGCTTCCGTGCCGTTGGGCAGCTCGTGGCTGAGGACTGCCCCCACCCCGTATGGCGACGCATCACACGTCAGCTTGATGGGCAGCATCTCGCTGTATTGGATGAGGACGCTTTCGGACGTCAGTAGTCCCTTGATGGCCCGGAACGCTGCTTCCTCTTCCTGGCCCCACTTCCAGGAAGCCGATTTCCCCAGCAGGCGGTGGAGTGGCTCAGCAACTGTGGCTTTCTGTTTTAAGAAAATGGCGTAGAAGTTGAGCAACCCAAGGAAAGCCTGAAGCTCCGTTTTGTTTTTTGGGCTTGGAGCTTCATGGATTGCTTCCACTTTTGATTTGGTGGGGTGGATGCCTGTGCTATCAATGAGGTAGCCCAGGAACTCGACTTCCTGTACTCCTATGATGCACTTGTCCCGCCTGACCCTCAAGCCCTTAGCCTTGAATCGCTGCAGGACGAGCCTAAGCCTTTCAAGGAGTTGGGCTCTTGAGTCCCCGGAGACGAGCACATCGTCGAAGTAAGGCACCACCCCTGGAACGCCTTGGAGGAGGCGTTCCATCACGGATTGGAAGATGCCGGGGGCAGCACTGACCCCAAATTGGAGCCGGTTGCATTTGAATGCCCCCCTGTGCGTGACAATTGTTTGAGCCTCCGCCGTTTTTTCATCCACTGGCAGTTGCTGGTAAGCCTGGGCCAGGTCCAGTTTCGCAAAAATTGATCCAGATCCCAGGGAATGCAGCAGGTGTTGCACCACTGGGACTGGGTATGCGCTCTGTGCCAACGCCTTGTTGATGGTACAACGGTAGTCGGCGCAGATGCGCACAGACCCATCATGCTTCAGTGGGGTCACAATGGGGGTCTCCCATGAAGCATGATCGATCGGTTCCAGGACGCCCTGGGCGATCAGCTTATCCAGCTGCTCATCTACTTTGGGCCGCAGGGCAAACGGAACTCGGCGGGGCTTGAGCCTAATTGGGGTGATTCCCTTGTCCAGATTGAAGGAGATTGGCCTCCCCACAAATTTCCCCAGCTTACCATCGAAGACTTCCTTGAACTCTTCGATGAGGTAGTCGAGTTCGTCCCTGCCAATTTGGTTGATGCCTTCGATTGAAAGCCCCAGCGGCTTGAACCACTCCACTCCTAGCAGGTTCGGTCGGCTGTCCCTTACGACGGTGATGGGGAGCTTGCCTTCGAACTGCTTGTAGGTGACCCAGATGTTGGCTCTTCCTAGCACTCCGATGGGGTTTCCCCCGAAGTCGACGAGCTTGGAGTGTAGTGGCTTCAGCTCTCGCTTGGTGATGCTGGGTTGCAGGCGTTTCAATTGCTGCCAGTCCATGATGGAGTAGACCGAGCCCGAGTCTACCTCCATTTTGCAGGGTGCTCCCTCCACGTGGATGGTCACGTGGAACTTGGTGGCATTGTCTGAGGTCGTGTGTGCGATGGTGGTCTGGTGGACCGCTCCGCTCCGGGGGAATTCGTCGTCTCTGCGTCTGGAAGGGCCAGAGGACCGTTTGGATGATCTCTGGTACTCCTTCCGATTCTCACGGGGACGGTGGCTGGAGGGCTCTGGGGCTGGTTCCTCAGCTCTGCATGCTTCGGCAATGTGACCCCTTCTGTTGCAGCGTCAGCAGGTCGCATCTCTCCACTTGCAGGTTGCTCTGGCATGGTCCCCTCTGCAGCTGGCGCAGCGCTCCCCTTTGTAGTTCCGTTGGGCGGTTTCCCACCTTGGGGGTCTGGATACCTTGTGGACGGTGGACTCTCCCTCCGACTCGGATCCGGCCGTGGAATCCTCTGTTGATGATTGCTCTGTGGAGCGAATCTTGTGGATTCCCTTAGCTCTGCTTACTGCGGCAGCTGCTTTCTCCGAGATTTCGGATGCGGTGGCTTCCTCCACCACATCCTTGAGCACGAGCTTCTTCCTGCTCAGGAATTTCTTTTGCAGGCCTCTGTCCCTCATGCCGAAGACCACGCGGTCAGCGATGGCATTGTCCACGTGGTCGAACTCGCAGCTGGCTGCGATCTGGCGTAGGGCGGCCACGAATTCCTTGACCGTCTCACCTTCCTTCTGGTCCCGTTGATGGAAGGTGAAACGGTTCGCCACTGGTGTTCCTGTTGGGGCATAGTGGTCCTCCAGGATCTGCAGCAGGTCTGTCCATGGCACTTCTTCGATGTCTCGTGGTGCTACGAGATCGATTGCCATGTCGAGGACCTCGGAGCCGCAGTTGGCCAGGAAGATGCCCTTCTTCCGGTCATCATCGGCATCCCTGATGTTGTTGCCTCTCAGGTATTGCCGGAATTTCACTACGTAGGATTTCCACTTGTCCTTCCCTGGGCGGAAAGGAGCAAGGGCTGGCAAAGTGACTTCAGCGGATGCCATGCCTTTGGAAATGCCTACTGTAGTTCCCGGTGCCGGAGTCTTGTCTTGTTGGCTTGGTGCCGCGAGGTTCGTTCTTCTCTCAGTCCTTCGTCGCCAGTGTTAGATCGGCGCAGGAAATGGAAGACGTGACCAGCTCGTTACATAGTAACTTTTATTGAGTACAAGAAACAGTAGCAAGACTGGCCGTGCGCTGCCGGAGCTCTCCTTATATTCGCTCCGGCAGACGCACCGCCCCCTGACAGTGATTCAAACTTTCCCGCCCGGTGGCTGGCAGCCAATCCGGGCGGATGTCCTTATAAGGACATAACAATTTTATTTTTTTTACTTAAGATTATGCAGAATCTTCAGGCTAACACGACCATTGAAGGGCATCTGGTGGGGATATTGTAACTGTGTTAAAAACGCCTTCTTTAATTTCATTGATAATTCTGTTTGCTGGTAGTAGTTGCAGAGCTCCAAAACATTTGTTTTCCTCCTTTCCCTTCCCACACCTCTGTCAACTTTATTGGCCAATGTGCTGTCACTAGAGGAAAAGGCTTGAGAAGGGAGGGAAAGAGGGCAGCACAGGTGCCTGCAATTTTGTTTCTCTGCTTCAGGTCTTACTAATAAAATAGTTATCTCATGGGACATTGGAAACGAGGCTTTTCTGTCACTCCTCCTGACCCTTAGAAAGGCATTTCTTCAGAAGATTACATGGCCTCAACCCTATTGTCTTTTAGAAAAGCTGCAAAACTCTAGCTTCTTCCAGCAGATTTTGTGGCCAGGGTGATTTGTGAAAACCATATTAGAAATGTAATGCTTTAATTCTTTTTTTCTATTTCTCTGGCTTGATGTTCTGTTATTACATTTTTACTACTGGTTTCTGTTCGATGTGGTTTTTTATGATACATTTTCATAATTATTGTTGTTTTACTATTCCCCTGAATGACTTTGCAATTAAGCAGCTAAAAATTAATAAATATTTTAAAAAGGATAAGAAACTACAAATAGTGGATTTTCCTCCATTTCCCCAAGGTACTTCCATCTAGCTGGAAGGAAAAATCCACCCGGTTCAGTTCCAAGCTGGGAGAAAGACATTGGAAACATGGAGGCTGATTGGAAAGATGGTTTATTGATGAAGCAGAACCAACATGTGATTCTGGGCAGTGGACAAAATGGAGTTTAGAGTAGGTGGGTTTTTATACCTTCTTTGTACCTCTGTATTTGAGCTTCCTGTTCCGGTGCAAGAACATGTCCTTTAATATTCTATTGGCTGTTGTCAGATTCCTATGGAGATCATGTAGGGGTTATGTAGGGGTCATAGTTGGTTCTATAGGCAAAAGAGGACATACAAATCCTAGGTGCTTATCTGAGCTAATCTGGTCAACCTCTGGCTTATTTTTTTTATCTGAGCTCCCAGGTGAAGTTTGGACTGATCTGAAATTCTTCTTGTGCCTAATTGGCTTTCATGCTGTGTTGGATCTTGGGTGAGGGGCTGCTTTTAATCCTATCACTCTGCCTTTGGTAGCTGTCAAACTTTGCTGCAAGTAGTTTTGAAATATCCTGTCTTGAATGGATTTCTGCCTGCAGTATTTGCTTTGCTTATGAATAGAGCCATCTAGATAGTGGGCTTCTTTTGATAAGCTTTTTACCTCTTAAGAACTGGCATCTGCTGTGGGCTATTAAGAAAAAGTGGGGGCTGCTTCCTACCTCTAAAACATGTTTCTCCGTTTCTGCTTTAGGGAAATATAATATTTTTAATATTCCTCAAAATATTTCATTCTTCTAGGAGGTGGGGGGGCTTCTCACAATAGACTTACCATATTTTACTTCTTTGCTCTGTAGCTCTTCAACAAGTATATAAATCTATTTAATTAATACTAAATAAACTGTCAAGCCTAATCCCAGAGATGTCATAGTAAAATCCAATTAAATTCAGTTCTTTACTTTCTTACAGATAGAATCTTGACAGAGTAAAATTATAATCTGACCTAACAATTATACCCTGGGAGATTCTAGGATGTGGCTACCCTTAATCTGTTCCTCCTATCTTAATCTTAATCTTTCACCCATCCATTTGAGGACTGTGCTGTTTCTCATTTTAGGCCCTTCTCTGAATGTGCTGCTTCGTCTTGGAACAACTGCGGTGTTACTGCCGAATATTATCCCACTCCCACAGCTGCACATTTCATCACACCAATACTGTTGACAAGGCAGCCTCATATTAATGGGTTGGAAAAGAGTGAATTTACACAAATAGGGAAATTGCTTCTCCCCTTCAGGGTGGGTGAATTTGACAGAATTATATTTTTCAATCAAGTCCAGGAAGTTTACTGTCATTTTGTTGTATTTACGCACAAAAAAAATTGGATGCAATAAAATAAGGCAAAAGATGATTCAAATGAAAGAACATGGCCATGATTATTCCAGTAAATCAACTGCAAAGCTGTTTTAAAGGTTCTTTATTTACAAGATCAATTGCAGCTAAATCAGTGATGAAATTCCGGTTTTGTGGGCATGGCTTGGTGGGCTTGGTGGGCGTGCTGTGCTTGGTGGGCATGGCTTGGTGGGCATGGCAGGAGAAGGATACTGCAAAATCTCCATTCCCACCCCATTCTGTGGCTGCCAGATGTGGTATTTGCTGGATTTCACCCCTGAGGTAATTGAATTAATACATCAACAAGTTTAAAATGTAATTCACAACCCCTTTTGCATCATTTGAAAGGGATCATGACAAAAGATTACACTTAGAAAAATATTGAGAATTTGTCATATAGGAAATTATTACCAAATATATATATATATATATATATATATATATATATATATATATATATATATATATATATATATATATATATATATATTAGGCTGGAATAGAAAACAATGAATAACATGAATATGTCTTTATTATGGCAATTAGTGAAAAATAAAAGATGCCATAGGAAATTATATATATATATATATATATATATATATATATATATATATATATATATATATATATATATATATATATATATTTCTGAGCTATTTCATGTTTTTCTAAACAAGACCAAAAAAGCAGAAAACATTATGCAGGCACTAATTATTAACAATTAACTCTGTCAAATAATTTGCCCCAATGCTGCACCCAAGTCAATTTTCGGCTTAAAATCCTGGTTCCCAAACCATATATGTTTCATAACACATTTTCTTTCAATCCCTCTGGAATGATAGAAGTGCTGCAACCGTCAATTAATTTTTCTGTCAGTTCAGGAGATACACAATGCAGATGGCAATTGTGCCACTTGAATGCAGAGTGGAGGCAAAAGCTTGGTTTTTCCAGATGGGACCAATATGATCAATCCACAAGATGTCACTCTTTCTCCAGAGAAATAGAAGATCTTCCGGTGTTTATAAAATTGTACTCTGGAATACTTGACCAACACTTGTGCACGTAATTTATGATGTTCTGATTCTGATTCCAAATGCGTGTCTTGCTGCTAAGTTACAGTTTATGGATAAATCACAAATTATGTCAAAATAAGTCAAGGAAAAGACTCTTATATCATATCACATAATGAGATATATGTTTTGAAAGGAATCATACATATTGTATATATCCATATAGATATACATCAGACTGTTCCAGAGGTTGGTTTCAGCAGGTTCTGACCAGTTCTGGAGAACCGGTAGCGGAAATTTTGATTAGTTCGGAGAACCGGTAAATGCCACGTCTGACTGGCCTCACCCCCATCAATTCTCTGCCTCCCTTGTCCCAGCTGATCGGGAGGAAATGGGGATTTTACAGTATCCTTTCCCTGGAGTAGGGTAGGAATGGAGATTTTACAGTATCCTTCCCCTGCCACGCCCACCAAGCCACGCCCACCAAGCCATGCCACATCCACAGAACCGGTAATAAAAAAATTGGAAACCCACCACTGGACTGTTCCTTTTGGAGATAAGCAATATTACACAATCCACAGATAAAAAGTAAGAATAATAAGCAAAACCAGTTAAGAGCTGGAGATAAAGTATTTAGCTAACTAAACATTTGCATTAATACCATTCAATACACCCGTCCATAACTACGTGTCCGTGCAAATCAGCCTCACTTTTGGTCTATATAATGCTTCATAAGTTGCTTTTTGTTCTTTAAATTCTAACCACTCTGTTTTCATCAGGATCACATAAATTCTATCCAGCTCAGCTATTCCATAGAATACTGTATAAGTGAAAAGCATCACAATTTATTAAGATGTTTGATGACAGCAGCAAGATTCAATCTGGCAGAATGCAGGAAAAAAGAGACCATCTCATCAATACAGGACTGGGACACTAAAATCGAAGAATGCAGAACAGTGGAAAAATTGATTGTATATATTTACAGCAGAAGGCGAACCAAATTCAAGCAGGAATGGGGTGTGTGTGTGTGTGTGCATTTGTTTGAGTGTGTGTGTGTGTGTGTGTGTGTGTGTGTGTGTTACTGCTAAATATCATCCCACCCCCACTCCTTCAGCTGCACATTTCCTCACACCAATATTGTTGATAGGGCAGCCTCATATTAATGGGTTGGAAAAGAGTAAATTTACACAAATAGGGAAATTGCTTCTCCCCTTCAGGGTGGGTGAATTTGACAGAAATATATTTTTCCATCAAGTCCAGGAAGTTTACTGTCATTTGTTGTATTTACGCAAAAAAAGCATCGGTAAAATAAGGCAAAAGATGATTCAAATGAAAGATGAATTGTATTATATTTAAGATTTACTGAGTTCTGTACTTTGATGGTGGCCATGTGATGATGGAAGCATCTGTCAGACAATGCAGGCTCCCTACGCTGAGAAACAGAGATGACTCCCCCTCTAGTCACTCATCATCAGGAGAAATATTTTAAAATATCATGACAAACACCCATGACAAATAAATTATCAGCAGTTGTTTCCTGACTTGGCCTACCCAGAAAGACTAGTAATTCCACATAATTCTCAGAATATCCACTACTTTTCTACTGAAATATGCATATTTTAATTTTTCTCCAACCAATTTTTATCATTAGCAGAAGTCTGGAACTGGAGGAGGCTTAGCTGTTTATCCTCTCTTTGCTTCCAGGGTGATATATTCATTTTTATAATATTTATTGTTTAATGTGAATTTCTATATCTGTTATTTTATATTTTCTGGTTTTTTTTTTAAAATGTATTTATTAAATTAATTTGCTCCCAATCTCAACCACAACCATGCTTCTGGGTGGCATACAATGTTAAAAAGAATAAAATAATAAATTATCAGATATGAATAAAACTAAACCATGAGGAGAGAGGGAGTAGACTAGCAGAGAGGGAGGTGAGAATCTGTTATTAATCTAAGATCTTCAAGCTCTTACAGAAGGTGAGAAGGGTGGGAACTTGCCAACCACATTCCTGAGGGCAAGATGTTCCAAAGGGCAGGAATGATGACAAAAAAAACTCTTGTCCTGGATTCTGCCAACCAGAATTCCCATTCCAACAGGGTCTATAGCATGCCTCCTCTGCCAGCACATGTGGGGTAGGCCAATCCCAGTGGGATGAGCCTGTTCCTCAAAAAACCTGGAAAAAGCTGTTCCAGGCTGCAAGGATCACCACCACCACCACGTCGCCGCTGTCGCTGCCCATCGCTGCTGCAGCCTATCGCCGCTTCTCCATGCCCTATTTTTGGCCTCCATGTGACCCATTTTCGGCCTCCGTGTGTCCCATTTTTGGCCCATTCCAGGCAGCAGGGATAGGTGGTGGCATCAATCCTCGCCACCTGGAATGGGCCAAAAACGGGGCGCAAAAATTGGGTGTGCGGAGGCGGTGATAGGTGGCAGCAGCGATGGGCAGCAATGGTGGTGACGGGTGATGGCAATCCCTGCAGCCTGGAACAGCTAATAGGCTGTATTCCAGGAGGCCGATCCAACCGCCAATCAGCTGCTTGTGCTAAATCAGGCTGTGCTGAAGCTGACCAGGCTGTTTGCTGTTTGCTGCAAGGAGGTAAATTGTTGGGAGGCAGAGGCAGATTTTTTCCCCCTTGTTGTCCTCCCCAAAAGCTAGGTGCTTCTTATACTTTGGAGTGTCTTATAGTCCAAAATATATGGTGTGTGTGTGTATATATGTACACACACACACATACATTCCACTAAGATACACAAATTCACCCACTTGGTCCAATTTTTCATCATTTACATATGTCACAATCTTTTACTCAATTTTGTCCCAAATTCAATTGCATTAGTCTTTAATAACAGTCTTCAGATGCATAAAATCTAACATTTGTTACAGATCATTGGGTTCTCACCACCAGATGCTTTTCAAGGACAACACCATGTATAGCACCTCCTCTTCCTCCTCCCAACTCAATAGCAATATTGGGCAACTTGCAGATAAAAGATTAAAAGCAAACATGATATATTAAGAAAAAGAAGGCAACTGACCTTCTTTGACAACATTCAAAGAATCATAGACCAAAATAGAAAACAAAATATAACCAAACATAACCAAAGGCTCAACCACAATCCTAGCAGACGGTCTGATAGAACAACTAGTCTATTAGCAGCTTGCAGATTGTCAAAACAAGGGAGTAATATAAATCTCAGCACAGAGACATTAAAAAAGCAGAGACATTACTCTGCCAACAAAAGTGCATATAGTCAAGGCTATGGTGTTCCCAATTGCAATACATGGCTGTGAAATTTGGACCATAAGAAAGGCTGAGTGCCAAAGAATTGAGGCCTTTGAACTATGGTGCTGTAGAAGACTCTTGCAAGTCCCTTGGACTGCAAGGCGATCCAACCAGTCAGTGCTAGAAGAGATCAACCCTGACTGCTCTTTAGAAGGCCAGATCCTGAAGATGAAACTCAAATACTTTGGCCACCTAATGAGAAGGAAGGGCTCACTGGAGAAGAGCCTAATGCTGGGAAAGATTGAGGGCAAAAGAAGAAAGAGATGACAGAGAACGAGGTGGCTGGATGGAGTCACCAAAGCAGTAGGTGTGACCTTAAATGGACTCCAGAGGATGGTAGAGGACAGGAAGGCCTGGAGGAACATTGTCCATGGGGTCGTGATGGGTCAGACACGACTTCGCAACTAACAAGAATATAAATCTCTTGGAGATATCATTCCACTGACTAGTTAAGACCCAAATGGTTTAAATGTTCAGCCATCCACAAATTGTAACACTGTGAAGTAAAAAATGATTAATCCAGCTTTATTTACAATGCATGCTATAATTTAAAGGTGACATAGTTTACTTTTTGTTCATTACTCCCCCTTTTTTGGGGGGGAGTTACAAATGCTTTCAGGCTATACATTTCATGAGAAATTGGTGTTCAGTTTGAGATTTAATCTATAGATTATGGAAAATGGAACAGAATAAAGGTAGAGGAATTCTACCAGTCCAGATGACACGTGGGGAAAAAAGTCCTATTTTTAAATACATTTGGCCTTTTCTTCCTAGTATGTTTTAGTTTTTTGGAGGAGTCCCTCAATATTTTAAATTCCCTCAGAGGAAAGCTTCTGAATATTTTACCACACTTATACAACTAATCACTTCCAGATGTGCTACTGTTACTGTCATAAAACATGTCAGATTATTTTATATGGTCAACAGATGTGTTGCTGCCCTGAGAGGCATTTTCTGTAATTAGGAAATTATATTATATTAGGAAACTTCCTGAAGGAGGTTAGAAAGGAATTTAGAATGCCAGAGAGAAAGGATAAAGGAGAAGAATGAAGAGTGTTGCATAAGAAGTGGATGTGAGCAAAATAAAATGGAGTGCCTTAAGGGAAAGCAGCCTGTGCTAATTAGTATTTGCAATTTAGTATCTGATTATCTTAAAACATAAAAAGTAAGGAAAAAGCAGGTGTCAAAAGTTAATACTTTACATGTAAATGCCCCAAAGCACAACCAGCAAAATCAAGCCATGTGGCTAGCAAATCTAAAATCTTTGTTATTTGTTATTTTTAAAGGAAATTTGAAAAAAAAAAAGAATGAATATTTTATTTGGATATAGTTGATAGGTTACTGGTAGGAAATCAAGTTTTAGATTTTAAAGTTTAATGCTTATTTTCAAATTTAAAGAAACCATGTGACTAAATTTCAGTCAACACATCTCTTTTCATAGAAAGCAAGGCAGATTTCAGTCTATGATACACATTTTAAATTAGTGCATTCACTTATATTCTATAAGAAAACAATTCAGTAGGGAAGATAATCAAATGTAATCAAATAGTCTGACTAGGTGGCTCAGTTGCTAAAACACTGAGCTTGTCAATCAGAAAGGTCAGCAGTTCGGCGGTTCGAATCCCTAGTACAGGTCTCCTGTGCGAGCAGGGGGTTGGATTAGATGACCTCCAAGGTCCCTTCCAACTCTGTTACTGTTTTTAAAAATGTAATTATTGAGATAGCAGCTAAATATTGGAAGCCTTTCTGAACTGGAACGCCTTGCGCACAGTCACTCACACCCTTGTCACCTCCCGTCTGGACTACTGTAATGCTCTCTACATAGGGCTCCCCTTGAAGAGCACTCGGAAGTTCCAACTGGTCCAGAATGCGGCCGCGTGGGTGGTTATGGGCGCACCTCGTTACGCCCATGTAACACCTCTCCTGCGCGAGCTACACTGGCTCCCAGTGGTCTTCCGGGTGCAATTCAAGGTGTTGGTCACCACCTTTAAAGTCCTCCATGGCATAGGACCAGGATATTTACGGGACCGCCTTCTGCCACCAATAGCCTCCCACCGACCAGTCCGCTCCCACAGAGAGGGACTCCTCAGGGTACCGTCGGCCAAGTTATGTCGGCTGGCAATACCCAGGAGGAGAGCCTTCACTGTCGGAGCTCCTGCCCTTTGGAATGAATTGCCCCTGGATATTCGTAACATCTCTGACCTCCAGGTCTTTCGCTGTGCCCTCAAGACCCTAACTACAGGTAGGGCTGTCTAACTGAATGATTTTAAATTGGGTTTTAAAATTGGGTTTTAAAATTTGGCCAAAACTAATGATTTTAATTAATTTTAACTTTGATATTGTATATTTATGTTTTTAATCTTGGCTGTACACCGCCCCAAGTCCTTCGGGAGAAGGGCGGTATATAAATATTATTATTATTATTATTATTATTATTATTATTATTATTATTATTATTATTATTATTATTATTATTATTCTAGTCAATAGATTTGACCTGGCCAAAAGGCTTTTTCAACCAAAGATTATGATTAATTTCAAAGATGAAAATGGACAGATAAATAACTAGGTGGGTATTTTGGGAGCAAGAGTTCTAAAATTAAAATGCAAATGCTGAAATGTTCTAATTATTGCCAGTGTAAAAAAGGCTTTTTTGACAGTATTAAAACCCACTTGAATGGAAATAAATCAAAGCTTCAAACTTAAATTTACGTTTTAGGAGATATTCTTTTAAGAACAGACTACCTGCTTGAAAGGGGTTGCTGGTATGTTTCCTTCTCAGAAAGTCATCTTTTGACTTGACTGCTTAGCCTGAAGGTTGTCTGAAGTTGTCTGAAAGTTGAATCATTGCATTCAGTGAAAAATGTTTAGAGAGAGATTTGTTTTTTGGGGAAAAGAATTTGGCATTTTGGAGAAGAATCCCCTTAGGTTGGTGTGGCAGGAGTTGGTACATTCTAATGACTCTGCCTAACTGCTTTGTTTTGACTGAGGAAGCTGCCTGGATGGGCAGTGAAACATCTCTGAAACTAAAAATTAGTCCAGCTGCAATCATTCAACCTTCAGACAACCTTTAAACATCTCTGCCTGGATGGTTGAGAATCTTCATTGGGATTTTGCAATGCATTTTACCATATAGTAAAATGGTAATGGTACGGTAATGGTACATACCAATGGTTTGGTATGGTTTACCTTAAGTTTGTATCTATTGTGTGCTCGTGTATTGTTGTGATTGAAGCTGAAGTAGTCATTGATCGGTAGAACATTGTAGCAGATAATTTTGTGTACTACGCTTAGGTCAGACCAAAGGCGGCATAATTCTAAATTGTCTAAGCCCAAAATTTCAAGTCTGGGTGGCATAAGGTATTCTGTTGTGAGCAGAGGAGTGGAGGGCTCTTCTTGTGAAATATCCCTGGACTCTCTCAATTGTATTAATGTCCGATATGCAGTGCGAATTCCAGACAGATGAGCTGTATTCAAGAATTGGTCTAGCAAAAATTTTGTATGCCTTAGTTTGCAGTTCAATATTACCAGAGAAGAAGTGATGCAAGATTAGATTAACAACTCTTAATGCTTTTTTGGCAATGCTGTTACAGTGAGCTCTGGCACTTAGATCATTTGAGATGAGTACTCCAAGGTCCTTGACAGAGTGAGGGTCATCTACAAGGTCATATAGTATTGTATTTTGTGTTTTGATTCTTCTCTTTTTTTTTTGCCAATGTGTAAGAGAGCATTTGTTGATTGAGATTTGGAGTTGCCAATTGTTTGACCAATCTGACACATAGTCAAGGTCTTTTTGAAGGGTAGTGGCATTGTCAGTGGTGTTGAATAGTTTTACATCATCAGCAAAGAGAACACAGAATTGCCTGAGGTTGGTGTGGCAGGAGTTGGTACATTCCAATGACTCATTGCCTAACTGCCTTGCGTTGAGTGAGGAAGCTCCCTGGATGGGCAGTGAAACATCTCTGAAACTAAAAATTAGTCCAGTTGCAATGAACCTTCAGACATCTCTGCCTACATGATTGAGAATCTTCATCAACATTTTGTCTGGTTTAGGTAATCATAAACTGTTAACCAACATGCTGCTCTTGATAAGGTAGTTGAGAGGTGGTTATGCCAACTACAGAGGAGCTCAGATGAAAACCTTTATTTACAACTCTTTTAATCGTATTTTGGGCATGGACTGCATTGGTCAGTCTTGATGAAACATGAAGTCATATTAGACATTTCAGTTGTGTTGTTACCTCCATTCATAGTATCATTGGGTAGGTGAGAGTTGGGAATTGAAAACACTATGCAACAGTGGTCCCATTTCTTTCTGAAATGATATGGCTGGGTGATGACAGATCAAATCCGTGGTGAGTTGCCCCCAGTTCAGACCAGTTCTATAGAACCGGTAGTAAAACTGGCAGGAGACTCTGCCCACTGACCTGGACATCATCAGGAAGCTTCTGCTCATGCGGCCCCACTGGGAACCAGTAGTAAAGGTAAGTAGAACATATCCCTGGGTCAAATTGTTGGGTGCTTGAATGTGGGGTACCTCTTGTGCACTCAACCATTTTCTTTATTTCACTTAACACATACATTAAGCAGTCGGTAGACTGATTCAAATATGCCTGATTCTCAGAGACTGCCTGGACAAATCCTTGCAGTTTTCTTGGCACATTTTTTTCCCCCAGAAATATGTTGCCATTGCCCTCTTCATTAACAAAAACAATTAATGGAACTCTTCATGTGTTATCTGATCATTTACAGCTGATAGATGCTATTCATAATTTTCTATCAGTGTTTGGTGATGCCTGTTTTCAAGGCAGCTCAAGCTTCATAGTACCAGCTTATCAGCAGTTCCCTTGCTAGAATGTCAAAGTGGCATAGGGTTTCCTTCACAGTGTCTTTGAAGTGTTTATGTAGATAATGACAAGATCTCTTCCCAGTGTGCAATATATCATATCGCAACTGGCAAGGGATATATTTAGGAAAGCAATGTCTAGTTTGCTGCTGAGCAAAACCATCTTCACTTGAGATCAGCAATAATTCTGTATTTTTATTTATTTATTTATTATTGCGATTTATATGCTGCCTTTCTCCCGAGGGACTCAGGGCGGCTTACAAAAATGACAATTTCCAATACCAATCACAATAAAATTAAAATCAACAGCCAAATTAAAACAATTTAAAATTATAACAATGTACACCCAAAACAGATCAGTTAAATTGATGAAAGAGCCACATCTTCAGCTCGCGACGGAAGGAAAGGAGGTCAGGGGCTGTCCTGAGCTCGGTGGGCAATCCATTCCAGAGGGCCGGGGCTCCCATAGAGAATGCTCTCCTCCTGGGGGCCGTCAGCCAACATTGTTTGGCCAACGGCACCCTGAGGAGGCCCACTCTGTGAGAGCGCACGGGACGATGGGAGAGCGGCAGGAGATGGTCCTGCAAGTACCCTGGGCCTAAGGCATGAAGGGCTTTATAGGTAAGTACCAGCACCTTGAAACGAATCCGGAACGCCACCGGCAGCCAGTGCAGCTCACACAGGAGAGGTATTACACGGGAGTATCAAGAAACCCCCGTGATTACCCGCACATAGCAATAGCACTTAGACTTATATACCACCTCACAGTGCTTTTACAGCCCTCTCTAAGCATTTTACAGAGTCAGCATATTGCCCCCAAAAATCTGGGTCCTCATTTTACCCATCTCAAAAGGATGGAAGGCTGAGTCAACCTTGAGCCTGGTGAGATTTGATCTGCCAAACTGCTGACAACCAGTGATCAGCAGAAGTAGCCTTCAGTACTGCATTCTAAGCAGTGAGCCACCGTGATTAGTATCATAGTCTTCCAAAAATGGCCACCAAAACAGGATTTGTAATGCCAGTGTGCTCTATCCCATCACAATTTCCAATCACTCTTAAGCACATTAGGACATTTTTTGTATCTTCTTGCCTGGGATTCTAAGGAATTACAAATGTGCAATGAATATATTGTATGAAAATTCAAAAACAAAAACACATATGTGTTTCAAGGTTGACCTTGCATCAAGTGTATTTGAACTGAATGATCTCCTTCCAACTACAGGTCTATGATTCTACTTACACAAACCTTACTTATAGTTCCACTTGAAAATGCCATGATCTGGTTATTTTATTTTTATTCTTTTTAAAGCAAATTCCTTGTTCACTTGTGTATTCCCCAAAGAAATGTCTATTCTAACAAGATTATTCATATGGTTCATAGTTACAGTGCATCTTTCCTCCTGGGTCAGTTATTTGAATTCAAATCAACCCCTTAATCAAGTCCCTTTGATAGTTGTAGACAAGCATAGATATTTATCCTTTATAAAATGTAATGTAAACATGTCTGTCTCTAAGTAGCATATTTCTACCGTGTGCTGCCACACTGGCCTGTTTATGCATATTCTTGAATCCAGAATTGTTCGTTATCAGTGTTCAGAAATGCTTTGTTATCTCTTCCTTGTTATCCTTCCTTCCTTTGTTACCCTCCCCTCTTGTAAAACATAGGAAGGAATCATATCATAAATTATAAATGACTATTCATTTCTCAGAGGTGAGACAGAATAGCACTAGCACTAGCAATACCACTTAGACTTATATACCGCTAAACAGTGCTTTACAGCCCTTTCTAAGCAGTTTACAGAGTCAGCATATTTGGGTCCTCGTTTTACCCACCTTGGAAGGATGGAAGGCTTAGTCAACCTTGCGCAAGCATCAAAACGGCATGTGATGATGTCGGGGCGGGTGGGCGGAGCCTCCCACAGCCACCGCTACCGATTCGTCTGAACCGGATAGAACCGGCTGAATACCACCACTAGTTTCTAGTAATTCCATTGTTGCCTCTAACTGATGAAGATAACCACAGGAAGGATAGTGTGTTGTTTTTTTTCTTCCCTTGTGAATTTTACATCTTTGAAAATCAACATTTCTCCAAAGTATTTTCATTGGCTTTCACATCTGGCCTTACTCATAAGCCTGACTCCCAATTTTATTTTTTGTCTTCTTGTTCTTTTGGTTTTGCACTTTGATCTTGATTAAAATAAGGTGAGTAATCTATCCTTAATTCCACTGAGGCATTAATATCATAAAAAAGATAGGAAGGATTTTACAGTGCTTTGGAGGAATGAATATTAATAGATTGGATGGGCGTATCTGCTTAATTTCAAGATTTTCTATTGATGCAGGATATTAAAAATAAACAAGTTTAGCAGGCTGCAAAAATGTGAGAATTGTGACCTACTTAAGCTTGTCCTGTACATCACACCAGATATTCAATTTCAGACTGGCTTTTATGTCTTATTATGTACTTCAACCTTCTGCTTAAGACTAAGGCAGCACATATAAATGATTACTGATTGCCATCTGCATGTGTAAATATCATATCAACAAAACAAATAATAGGTTCCCTCAGAATTGCTAGAAGTCAACAGAAGGACAGAAGCACACATTCTTTGTATGAACTGATGTTGACTGATGTGGAAAAAATCAATAATTTGTTAAGACTCTAGTATTTTTGCCGTCTATTGCCCATGTCCTTAGGGCCTTGTCTCTGCAGTGTAACATTGCTGCTGTTGGAACTGTATTCAGTGTGTTTTCAAGTACAGCTCAACATTCTGATAATTGTGTATAAAAACTTGTATAGCTCAGGGCTCAGATATCTGAGATATCGTTTCTCAGATGCATTCTGGCCTCCAAGCCCAACTAAAATGATGTATAGCTACATGAAACTGATGGGTTAGAATCTAACCATTAGATGATCAGCCACCATAGACTGAGATATCATCAATATGCTGATAATACCCAGCTAGGGGTGAAATCCAGCAGGTTCTGACAAGTTCTGAAGAACTGGTAGTGGAAATTTTGAGAAATTCGGAGAACCGGCAAATACCACCTCTGGCTGGCTCCAAAGTGGGGTGGGAATGGAGATTTTGCAATATCTTTCCCCTAGAGTCGGGTGGAAATGGAGATTTTGCAGCATCCTTCCCCTGCCACGCCCACCAAGCCACACACACCAAGCCACGCCCACAGAACCAGTAGTAAAACAAATTGGATTTCACCACTGCACCCAGCTATATATAATTGACTTGTAAAATGTGCTATTTTTAAAAAAAATTGAATATAGCTCATAAATAGTTTTTAGTTCTTTAAGCTGAACCATTCAATAAGAAGAATATTGTGAAGAAGAGGGGGTGTAAACCAGTGGTGGGTTGCCCCCGGTTTGGACTAGTTCTATAGAACCAGTAGTAAAACCGGCGGGAGGTTCCGACCACTGATCCTGACATCATGAGAAGCGATCTGTGGATGCACAGAAGCAAGACACGTCCGCAGAAGCGAGCACACGAGCACGATCCTGTTGTGAACCAGTAGTAAAGGTAAGTAGAACCCACCCTTGGTGTAAACACGTTCTCCCTTTATTCCCTCTCCCCCCCAATTTGCTACCTATATGTATGTTAGATCAGGCGCAGGAACAGAAGACGTGACCAGCTCGATACATTTAGCAACTTTATTAGTTACAAGTAACAAGTCAAGACTGCTGGCGCGCTGCCGGAGCTCTCCTTATATTCACTCCCAGCAGACGCACCGCCCCTAGGCAGGGATTCAAATCTCCCGCCCGATGGCTAGCAGCCAATCAGGGCGGATGTCCTTATAAGGACATAACACTCCTCCCCCCTTAGTTCGAGTTGTCAATCTCGTCCACAAAAGTCACGTAATCGCGCAGGTATGTAGGACGCCTCGGCACCCTAGCTGACCTGCGCAGTCTCACTTCTTCTCTGTCTCCGGCCTGGACGGACGGGGCTCTTTCGTCTCCTGGTTCCCTCTCCGGAACCGGGCTCGGTTCGGCTGTCGAGTGAGCGGGGTCACCCCCAGCGCCTCCGGCCGGACCGCAAACCTTGGATGGCTGGTTATGATGGTCTTCCTCCTGGCCTGTGGATCTATCGCCTTGTCTCGGTTGCTCGGTTCTGACCCGGGAAGAGCGTCTGAGTCTCGGTAAGTCCATTTCTTGCTCCTCCCTGGTCCCCCGGGCGCTGTGGTTCGGTTGTAGTCCGGCTTGCTGCCGTTCGGGTGGTGGTTCCGCTCGGTGCCCTCGGGTCCGGTCCGCCGGCTGCGGGTGGTGCTGGCTTGCGTTGTGCTGTCTGACCTCGCAGGGGTGGCGTTGGTCCCCTCGGTTGGGCTGGCGTAGGTCTCCCCCGTCTGGTTGGCGGTGGTCGACCTGGTCGGGGTGTTGTTGCGGGGCTGCCCCTGCGGGGCGGCGGAGGTCTCCCCTGCCGGGGTGGTGTAGGTCTCCCTGGCCGGGTTGTTGTCGGCTTTCCCTTCCCCCTAGTCCCTGGTCTACCGTCAGGTGGTGCCTGGGGTCCTCCTGGCCGGGTTGTTGTTTCCAGGTTGTCTTCTGCGATGGGCGGGGGTCCCTCTCGCCGGGGAGTCGTGTGCCACCCTCGCCCCTGGGTGGTGGGGTGCCCGTCCTGGCTGGGTCCCGGTCTACTCGCCTGGAACTGCGGTCTCCCTGGCTGGGCTGGTGATGGCTGCCATCACTGGGTAGGTGCGCTGCTCTTCCTCTGGGCAGGTCCCGGTCTACTTGCGGGCTGGGTTGGTGTTCCCTGGCCCTGTTGTGCCGGGTGCCCACCTGGCGGGGTTGGTGTTGCCATCCCCCGTGCGGTTGGCCCCGGTCTACCTCGCTGGACTGCCGACATGACAGTACCTGGTAGTGGGCTGGGCCGACCTCGTCGGGGTGGCGCTGCTCTGCCTCGCAGGGGTGTGGTAGGCCTACCTTGTCGGGGTGTCGTAGGCCTACCTCGCCGGGGTGTTGTAGGCCTACCTCGTCTGGGTGTGGTAGGTCTACCTCGCCGGGGTGTTGGAGGCCTATCTCGTCGGGCTGGTTTTCGTGTGCTCCCCCCCACCTTTTTCGGAGTTGGTCGATGTGCCATCTCCAGACCTGTCCATCTTCCAACTCGACGGTGTAGGATTTGGGGCCGGTTGTGCTGGCAATCTTCCCCTTCAGCCACTTGGGAGAGCCGTTGAAATTCAGCGCGAAAACTGAATCTCCATTGCTGAACGCGCGAAGCGGGCGGCTGGCGGTTGCGGTCACTTCCGGGCTGTATTGGGGGTGCAGCCGGTCCAAGGGTGACCTCAACCTTCTGCCCATTAGCAGTTCAGCCAGGCTCTTGTGGGTGGTGGCATGTGGCGTGATGTGCTGGGTGAGGAGGAAGTTGTCTATGCGTTCTTGCCAGTCTCCCGGGCCCATCTTGGTGAGGGCTTCTTTGGTCAGTCTGACCATGCGTTCAGCTTGCCCGTTTCCAGCCGGCCTGTAGGGGGCGGACAGGGCGTGGCGGATGCCCAGTCCTGCCAGGAAGGACTCCATGGCCAGGGATGTGAGCTGGGGGCCGTTGTCCGAGACCAGCACGTCCGGTAGTCCATGTGTGGCGAACAGACGGCGCAGGGCTCGGATCGTCGCTTCTGTTGTGGTAAATGCCATGGGCACCACCTCGAGCCACTTGGAGAAGGCATCTACCACAATGAGGAGGTGTCGCCCTTGCATCGGACCCGCGAAGTCAATATGGATCCTCGCCCAGGGGTTGCTGGGGGTCTCCCACTTCGCGACTTCGGATTGCGGCGGCGCTGGGCGAACTTCTTGGCACAGGTCACATCTGGAGACCCATTGCTCAATGTCTTTGTCCATGGAGGGCCACCAGACGTAACTCCGTGCCAGGGCCTTCATGCGGACGATGCCCGGATGCCCTTTGTGCAGCGTTTCTAGCGTCCGCCGTTGCAGAGTGCTTGGAATCAGCACCCTGTCTCCCCATAGCAGACAGCCCTTTATGGTGGACAGCTCCTTCTGTTTCCTGGCGAACGGGCTGAACTTTTCCTCTGGCTTTTCCGATGGCCACCCTCTGAGGATCCAGGACTTTACTTGGCGGAGTGTGGGGTCCTTTTGGGTGTGGACGGCCACATCTGCGGATGACACAGGACAACTGGCGTCGTCATCTATATGGAGTAGATGGAGCGTGGGTGCTGGGTCTTCGACTGGATTCTTCGACGGGCATCTGCTGAGCGCGTCGGCGTTTCCTATGGCTGTGCCTGGCTGGTGCATGAGCCTATAGGAGTAGCCGGCTAGGAAGATGGCCCATCTTGTCATCCGTGGGGACATGAAGGTCGGGGTGGGTTGGTCGCCTGCGAGGAGCCCCAGGAGTGGCTTGTGGTCGGTGACTATGGTGAAACGTCTTCCGTAGAGGTATTCGTGGAAGCGCTTCACTCCAGCCACGATGGCCAGGGCTTCTTTGTCCAGCTGACTGTAGTTACGCTCTGCGCCGGACATTGTCTTAGAGAAGTAGGCGATTGGGGCTTCCGTGCCGTTGGGCAGTTCATGGCTGAGGACTGCCCCCACCCCGTATGGCGACGCGTCGCAAGTTAGCTTGATGGGCAGCGTCTCGCTGTATTGGATGAGGACGCTTTTGGACGTCAATAGTCCTTTGATGGCCCGGAACGCTGCTTCCTCTTCCTGGCCCCACTCCCAGGAAGCCGATTTCCCCAGCAGGCGGTGGAGTGGCTCAGCAACTGTGGCTTTCTGTTTTAAGAAAATGGCGTAGAAGTTGAGCAACCCAAGGAAAGCCTGAAGCTCCGTTTTGTTTTTTGGGCTTGGAGCTTCATGGATTGCTTCCACTTTTGATTTGGTGGGGTGGATGCCTGTGCTATCAATGAGGTAGCCCAGGAACTTGACTTCCTGTACTCCTATGATGCACTTGTCCCACCTGACCCTCAAGCCCTTGGCCTTGAATCGCTGCAGGACAAGCCTGAGCCTTTCAAGGAGTTGAGCTCTTGAGTCACCGGAGATGAGCACATCGTCGAAGTAAGGCACCACCCCTGGAACGCCTTGGAGAAGGCGTTCCATCATAGATTGGAAAATGCCGGGGGCAGCGCTGACTCCAAATTGGAGGCGGTTACATTTGAATGCCCCCCTGTGCGTGACAATTGTTTGTGCCTCCGCCGTTTTTTCGCCCACTGGCAATTGCTGGTAAGCCTGGGCCAGGTCCAGTTTCGCGAAAATTGAGCCCGATCCCAGGGAATGCAGCAGGTGTTGCACTACTGGGACTGGGTATGCGCTCTGTGCCAACGCCTTGTTGATGGTACAACGGTAGTCGGCGCAGATGCGCACAGACCCATCATGCTTCAGTGGGGTCACAATGGGGGTCTCCCATGAGGCATGATCGATCGGTTCCAGGACGCCCTGAGCGATCAGCTTATCCAGCTGCTCATCTACTTTAGGCCGCAGGGCAAATGGAACTCGGCGGGGCTTGAGCCTAATTGGGGTGATTCCCTTGTCCAGATTGAAAGAGATTGGCCTCCCCACAAATTTCCCCAGCTTACCATCGAAGACTTCTTTGAACTCTTCGAGGATGGTGTCGAGTTCGTCCCTATGGATTTTGTGGATGCCCTCGATGGAAAGCCCCAGCGGCTTAAACCACTCCACTCCTAACAGGTTCGGTCGGCTGTTCTCCACGATGGTGATGGGCAGCTCTCCGTTAAAGTCCTTGTATTTGATGTGGATGGTGGTTCTGCCCAGGATTCCAATGGGGTTTCCGTTGAAGTCCACAAGCCTCGACTTCGGGGTTTTCAGCTGGGTCTTCTTGCAGGATGGCTTCAGCTGCTGTAGGTGCTGCCAGTCCATGATGGAGTAGGCGGATCCAGAATCTACCTCCATCTTGCACAGTGACCCCTCTGCCAGCAGCGTCACGTGGAACTTGGTGGTCCCTTCGTCGCTTGTGTGTGCGATGGTGGTCTGGTGCACAGTTCTGTTACGTGGGTATTCCTCCTCCCTGCTCCTGGGCTGGTTCGAGGACCGTTTGGATGTCCTCTGGTCCTCTTTGCGATTCTCGCGGAATCGTGGTCTGGGTGGTTCCGGGGCTGGGTCTGCTGCTCTGCAGGCCTCGGCGATGTGCCCCCTCTTCAGGCACCGGCGGCAGGTTGCGTCCCTCCATCTGCAGGTTGCCCTGGGGTGGTCGCCTTTGCAGCTGCCGCATCGTTCTCCCCGGTCGCCAAGCTGTGGGTTTTCCCGCCTGGGGGGGGCGGGAAACCTTGTGGACGGCCCTTTCCTCATCAGACTCGGATTGCGTGGTTGAGTCGTCTGATGAGGCCAGGCCCGACTTGTGGATCTTGTGGATCCCTCTAGCTTTTACCATCGCGGCGGCTGCCTTCTCGGATGTTTCAGCCGCTGTTGCTTCGTTGAGGACGTCTTTGAGTGGGATCCTCTTTCGGCTGAGGAACTTCTTCTGCAGCCCCACATCTCTCATTCCAAAAACAACGCGGTCTCGGATGGCATTGTCCACGTTGTCGAACTCGCAGTTGGCAGCGATTTGACGGAGCGCTGCCACGAATTCCTTGATGGATTCACCTTCCCGCTGGTTTCTCTGTTGGAAGGTGAACCTGTTGGCGATTGGGGTGCCTGTGGGTGCGTAGTGCTCCTGTAGGACTTCCTGCAGGTCGTTCCAGGACATCTCCTCAATGTCCCTGGGTGCCACGAGGTCAATCGCCATCTCCAGGACGTCCGATCCGCAGTGAGCCAGGAAGAGGGCTCTTTTCCGCTCATCGTCAAGATTCTGGTAGCCATTTCCCCACAGGAACTGCCAGAATCGGACCATGTACGACCTCCACTTCTCTCGGGATGGGTCGAATGGGTTCAGTGCGGCAATCGGGGCTTGCGGAGTTGCCATTCTGGGAGTCGCTGTGGTTTCGTGACTTCAGCTCGGTGGGCGATCGTGCCACGAGTCTTGCTCAGGTTCTCTTCTCTAGTCCTTCGTCGCCAGTGTTAGATCAGGCGCAGGAACAGAAGACGTGACCAGCTCAATACATTTAGCAACTTTATTAGTTACAAGTAACAAGTCAAGACTGCTGGCGCGCTGCCGGAACTCTTCTTATATTCACTCCCGGCAGACGCACCGCCCCTAGGCAGGGATTCAAATCTCCCGCCCGATGGCTAGCAGCCAATCAGGGCGGATGTCCTTATAAGGACATAACAATGTATGTAATAGCTCATATCTTCAAGTCATTCTGTTACTTGTATGTGGGCTCTCATGTTCTTCTTGAGAATTTCAATCCTCAATCCCCAAATACTCTCATTACCCTCCAGCCCATTGTATATACTTAATAGGTAATGTGTGATTGATTTTTAAGTTAAATAGAAATCCTAAAAACCAACAATACAATCCTATTCTGATGTATTTAAGATGAAATCTTGTGATGTGCCCAGCAGCATCCTAGGAACCAAATAATAATTGGATTTCCTCTGTGATGTGAGTGATAGCTTGCTCTTGGAAGAAGAAATCTATTGTTAAATTCTTCAAACATTGGAATTTCTAGGGGAATGCACTAGAAAGTTAGTTAATTGCTATACTGACAACTAGAATTTCTGTGTAACCATTAATGTCAGAAATGAAATCACACATAAAAAAAAAAAGATTTCACACGAAAGGTATAAAAAATTAATTATGCTTCAATTACCTGGTTCAGAGATAGCAAACATTTCTCATTAAAACCTTCATGTACTGTACTATAAACCTTTAGTACTTAAATAACTTTATCAAATTAATTGACTAAATGGGCAGTACAGACAACAAAAACTCTTTAACCTTCATAAATTCCCAGATGAACCAAGTGGACAAAGTTGCAGTTCAATTCAGTTAATCTATTCCCCCCGCCCCCCGCTTCTTTCTTTCCTACAGCATCTGTTTTTGTGCAATGCTATTATTATATAAGTTTCATTTTTTATGGCTCAAAATATTCTCTCTTTTGGGTGAAATATTTTTTGATATAATAAATTGACATATTCCATAGATGGCCTTTTCACAACAGCTTCCTCTGTGCTTACTAAGATCTGGCACTTCTGAATTTGTGGATAGTGTTTTATACTGTGATCCCCCTTAGCAGGGGTGGGCTTCAAAAATGTTAGCAAGGGGTTCTCTGCCCGGTTGCTGGGTGGTTGTGGCCATGGTGGGCATGGCCTAGTTGGCCTCCTGCACCATGGGGGGGGGGGCATTTTTTACCCTCCCCAGGCTCTGGAGGCTTTCTTTGAACCTCCGGGAGGATGAAAATGGCCTCCCAGGCTCTGGAGGCCCTCTGAAGCCTGGAAACAGGCCCATTTCTGGCCTTCCCAAACTTCTGGTAGGCCCGTTTTTCGCCCTCCCCAAGCCTTGGCACATGCCCTGCACTTACTTGCATCCAAAATGGGCCACATGGGGATTCCTGGGAGGGGAGGGGTGGGCGGGGCCAGGCAGGAGTGGGATTTGGGGGTTCTCCGAACTGCACAGAATTTTAGATAGAGGTTCTCCCGAACCCCTGCGAACCCCCAGCAGCCCACCCCTGCCCCTTAGTATTCGATTATTGCAGAATGCAGAGGCCTCTTTTTTTCAACAGTGTTCAGTATTCTCATTTGCATTCTTTTATGCTTTATTAGCTTTTCGTTTCCTGAATAATTGCCATATCAGTAATTAGCACCTAGACTGAATTTAATGAGTGAAAATAGTTATTTTAGCCTAACATAGAAATACAGGCTAAATATACATAGAAATATCAGATCTTATTTGGAACAAGGGATTTCTAGGAAAAAAACTATTGGGATTGTTCTTTCCCACCAATATTCTTGTTTTAGGTCTAGATAACTTTGAGGATGATGAAAAACTATTATAGTATTCAATCAATTTTTATTATGGTCACAGATTAGCATTTCAAATAAAAGTATTAAAAACAATAATAATACAAAAATGAAAAAGAGACAAAATCATATATTACAATTTGTGGTGGATTATCAGTGGGCAGTTACAGCCTGCTAATTTGGCCTATATTCAAAGAAACTACTTTGTATTCATCTGATCAGAGTATTTTATTAGGTGAAAAGTGTTATAAAGTGAGTTTGTGAGTCCTTATAGAAGATACAATATAGCAGGACCTGAGGTGTAGGTTCAATGGCCCCTTGGAGGTACAGTGTCAGCTCATATGGCATTTTTGTGTATTGGCTTTCCAAAACTATTGTTTGAAGTGCATTGCATCACACTAAGATTAATGCCCTTCAGATTTGGGAAACAATTATACAAGGTAAGTATTTTTTTGCTTTAAAAGAGGGAGTCTGACTGCTCAAAAAACATTCTTGGGAAGAGCAGCCTGATCTTGTTGGATATCCAGATCTTAGTTTTTGTGAAATGGTCCTGAACCATAATTATTCAAAATTGTCTTCTATAAGGAGAAAACTCAAACCTGTGGGGGAAAAAATAATTTTAACCAATGCATGTAAATCCATGCATCTGTTTCGACTTTAGATAATCCTGCCTCCGCACCTTAGTACTCCATTTGGGATGCAGTGTGCTACCTCTAATAGAGCTCTTAGGAATTTGGATTGCATCCTTTCCAGAGGAGTAAAAGTGGAGTGAGGCAGGGGTGGGTTCTACTTACCTTTACTACCGATTTGCAACGGGACCGTGCACATGCGCAGATCACCTATGATGACATTGTGGCAGGTGTGCGGAGCCTCCCACCAGTTTGCTCCCACCGGACCGAACTGGGAGCAACCCACCACTGGAGTAAGTTCTCAGCTGAGGAACATATAGCTGAGTAATAACTTCAGTGCTGCTGGAATATACTGTGTTCCTCCGGAAAAATTAAAAGATTGAATTGCTACCACTGTTTTTTGAGCATTTTGAATAACGTAATTTTGATGTGCATTGTATTTAGTGGAGCTAAGGAAAACCATGCCCAAATATTTAAAGGAATTTCACTTGCTCAATTTTCTGATCATTTTTATCTCCAGGTGTGCAATTTAGGTCTTTTTGCAAGGTCATCTCTCAAATTTACGCAAAATCAATATATAATGATGTACCTATTTTGAAAGTGTATTTTTCAGTCAGTAAGGTTGCTCCTCATTCTTAGTCCTCCTCATTACAAGCTGATATTTTCATATTTGTTTGTTTGTTTAGCATTTTTATACAAGTGAGTATATTTCCAAATAAATTATTGAACTGTAACTACTGATGACTTTTATTTCCAAAGAATGTAATTGTAGTGGAGAGAGGGCCCAGAGGCTTCTGGAAATAAAATAACTCAAGAAAATAAAACATTACTTAGAAATATACTACAGTTTGTTTAAAATAACATTTTTTTAAAAAAAGTCAAAGAAAAGTCAAGTTTCTAGCGTTATACTAGAGGCAGAAATATGAGTATAATATCTTCAAAGATATTATCTTCCTCAATGAGAACATCATGAGGAAAGGACTTTGGGGTTTACTTTTCAAAACATAGGGATTTATTGAGGTTGTGATTTTTATACAGCTCTATATGTGCTTGATGAGCGTCTCTGTTCTTAAATATTTGGTTAACGGATTACAGGAAGGGGTGTTTTTTAAATACTATCAAAGGACCATATTATTGAATGCCCAAGATTGTTTATCATGTGGAACATCTATGACAGTGATGGTGAACCTTTTAGGCACAGAGTGCCCAAACTGGAAGGCACATGTGCATGTGCGCACCAGAGCACCGGAAACCCGACAACCAGGTGGCCGGCACACATGCACATGTCAGAAATCCAATGACAGGCTGGCTGAGCTGGGGCGACATCACGCGTGCCCACAGAGAGGACTCTGCATGCCACCTCTGGCACACATGCCATAAGCTTGCCATCACGGATCGGTTCTGTCCCCATCCCACACACGCACCCCCACAGATGGCCCAGAGTTAATAAGCCACACGACAAAGTCTTTGAAGATAAAGCTGGCAGCAACCCAGTGGCTAGCTGCCAATTCAGACTTTACTCACACAAAACAAAGATTAGACTGCAAGCATTCTGATAAAGCAGGCAAAGTTTCAGCAATACAAGGATTAGTCCAAATGCAGTCCGACAAGGCAGGCAGAAGTCCAGTAATGCAGAGATCATGGATTATTTCTAGTTTTTGCTTGTCACAAACTGAACCGGCCACCACACCCACATTTATACCCTGTGGGGTGTGGTCCAGTGACTAAGCTAATCTCTGGCACGCCTTCCCCTCTGCTGTGCACGCTTCTCCCTGCGCCTCTGTCGACGATCCAGCCAGCACTTATCTCCTTCGTCGCTGTCCACCTGTGGCTGCGGGGACATGCTTGGCTCTGGGCCTATCTCTTGGCCTTCGGTGTCCTCCGGAGGCATTGCCAGAGAGGAGGGTCCTGGAGAGGGAGGCCTTGCCAACTCCTCTCCCTCACTCTCCGAGTTTGCATCTGTCAATAGCCCAGGCTCAGGCAACGGAGCCACAACAGGATCTATGATAGCCTGTTTCCCCGAAAATAAGACATCCCCTGATAATAAGCCCAATCGGGCTTTTGAGCGCATGCGCTAAAATAAGCCTACCCTCAAAAATAAGCCATCCCTGAAAATATTTAAAAACAGAGCTGGAAATCAGGTAAGACAGCAAGAGGAGCCCCATCTTGCTCCATGCATCCCAAAATAATAAGACCTCCCCGAAAATAAGGCCAATCACTTATTTCAGGGTTCAAAAAAATATAAGACAGGGTCTTATTTTTGGGGAAACACAATATATATGATACCTATTTTGTAGGATGGCAGGGATCCATAGCACACATTGAAACTGGAATTCATTGCGTGTATGCTGCTACTCCTTGGAGAAGGTTTTCAAAGACATGAATACCATTGACTGCAATACCAGGCCGATGCTTGGAGTGGACGGAGCAAGTCCCTATTCCATCTCCATTGACAATTTTGCTGGGTTCTTTTTTTTTTTCCTTTATTGATTCCAAAATGAAAAGTCAATGTTTCTCAATAAAGTAGCTATAAATAAAATTATCTTTTGTTTCTCATATAATGTTTGTGAATGACTACATTGAGCAAGAAGATTCAGCATGACATCTTTTCCATTAATGATAATCCAAAATTTACTATAGGATGATATTCTGAGTAATAAGATCCTTTATGGATTTAAAAGTTAACTACTAATACAGTAACTACCAAAATCAATTATGATTCTTTATTTTTTCAGTGAAATCTGAGCCCTCTGGATGTCCTTGGCTGCAGATGATACTTTATATCCTAAAGTACTGAGTGTTTTTCCCAGCAAGGTCCCCACAATGGATGAATTCAAGAAATGAGACATCTCTGTCTCTCTATCAAATTTCTTCCATATTTTCCATCAAAGTGAATGCAGCCTGTCATTTCTGGCAATGCAACCCAGATTACAACTGGACAGTATATATAATGGTTAATAACCCTCTTCTTAGCATATGAATTTGCTCCTATATTTTGGTAGAAACATACCAGGAGGTATGTGAAAAGTACTAAGCTTTGATGGACTGTTCAAACATCGTTTGAACGGCATAAAGAGGTATGGTGTCGAGGTGTAAATAAATCAATGTGCCGTAAAACTTTTATCTCTATTAAGATCTACTTTAACAAATGAGCCTCTGAAGCAGTTAACAATAAATGTTTTTATTTATATAAAAATAAAAACAATATCTGTTCAAATATTAAATATCCTGTCAGATATATATCTATGTGTGTATATATATATATATATATATATATATATATATATATATATATATATATATATATATATATATATATATATATATATATATATGTTTTCTCAGGTTTTCGCGGGTGTTTGTATGTAGGTCTTTGGTTATTCGGGTCTTCTCCCACGTAAAATTGGAAGTGTCTTGGCGACGTTTCGACGAAGTCTCATTCGTCATCTTCAGGCTGGTATTCGAAGCACGAAGCCGAGAACACCAGCCTGAAGATGACGAATGAGACTTCGTTGAAACGTCGCCAAGACACTTCCAATTTTACGTGGGAGAAGACCCGAATAACCAAAGACCTACATATATATATATATATATATATATATATATATATATATATATATATATATATATATATATATGCATATTCTTTCTAGCCAGGTTTTACCTACGTAAGCTAGGTTGTTCTGCAGCTCTGGCTGTGTGAAATCTCATTCACCATCCTCAGAGCTCCTCCTCTGCTGACAAACTGCAACTCTGCGTTGCTCTCTGGGAGCAGAGTTGCAGTTTGTCAGCAGAGGAGGAGCTCTGAGGATGGTGAATGAGATTTCACACAGCCAGAGCTGCAGAACAACCTAGCTTACGTAGGTAAAACCTGGCTAGAAAGAATATGCACATAAAAGCCTACGAAAAACAGAAAAAGACATATATATATATATATATATATATATATATATATATATATATATATATATATATATACCTGGGATAGGACAGCTGCCGGTGCTCTGGACCGAGTCGTGCCTTTGCGGCCTCTGACCCGACGCCGAACCTGCCCGAACCTGCCCGGCCCCTTGGTTTTCCGAGGAGCTGAGGGGGATGAAGCGCCGGAAAAGACGCCTAGAGAGTGGTTGGAGGGCCAGTTGCTCCGAATCCGACCGAACACTAGTTAGGTCTCATATTAAGACCTATCTAGTGGCGATAAAAGCGGCAAAGCGTAACCACTTTTCCGCTCTTATTGCATCGGCAGATAACCGCCCAGCCACCTTGTTTAGGGTGACTCGCTCCCTCCTACATCAGGGAGCGCGGGAAGACCCCTTGCAAGGGCAGGCTGAGGATTTTGCACAGTATCTGCACAATAAAATCGCTCAGATTCGGGAAGGCTTGGACTCTGACTGGGTAGATCCCGGCGGGGTGACTGAGGCTGGTCTTGAGAATGTTATCTGGGATGAGTTCGACCCTGTGACTCCTGAGGACATGGACAGGATCCTGGGGAGGCTAAATGCAACCACATGTTTATTGGACCCGTGCCCCTCCTGGCTGGTACTGGCCACCCGGGAGGTAACACGAGGCTGGCTCCAGAGGATCATAAATGCTTCTTTGAGAGAGGGTTTCTTGCCTCCCGCCTTGAAAGAGGCGGTGGTGAGGCCCCTCCTCAAGAAGCCTTCTCTGGACCCAGCCGTTTTGGCAAACTATCATCCGGTCTCCAACCTTCGCTTTGTTGCGAAGGTTGTGGAGAGTGTGGTTGCGCGACAGCTCCCACAGTTCCTGGATGAAACCGTCTATCTAGATCCGTGCCAGTCCGGCTTCAGGCCTGGGTACAGCACGGAGACGGCATTGGTCGCATTGGTGGATGATCTCTGGAGGGCTCGGGACAGGGGTTGTTCCTCTGTTCTGGTCCTATTAGACCTCTCAGTGGCTTTTGATACCATCGACCATGGTATCATGTTGCGCCGGCTGGAGGGACTGGGGGTGGGAGGCACCGTGCTGCGGAGGTTCTCCTCCTATCTCTCTGACCGGTTGCAGTCTGTGTTGGCAGGGGGGCAGAGGTCGACCTCGAGGCACCTTGCTTGCGGGGTGCCGCAAGGGTCGGTCCTCTCGCCGCTCCTGTTCAACATTTATGTGAAGCCGCTGGGTGAGATCATCCGTGGTTTTGGGGTGCGATGCCATCTGTACGCTGATGACACTCAGCTGTACATTTCCACCCCAGACCACCCCAATGATGCCCTCGAAGTGATGTCCCAGTGTCTGGAGGCCGTGCGGGTCTGGATGGGGAGGAACAGGCTTCGGCTCAACCCTTCCAAGACCGAGTGGCTGTGGATGCCAGCGTATATATATATATATGTTTTCTCAGGTTTTCGCGGGTGTTTGTATGTAGGTCTTTGGTTATTCAGGTCTTCTCCCACGTAAAATTGGAAGTGTCTTGGTGACGTTTCGACGAAGTCTCATTCGTCATCTTCAGGCTGGTGTTCTCGGCTTCGTGCTTCCAGGAGCAATGTGAGATCGCAGCTGTCTCTTCCTTTTAACTGCTAGTGGGGGTGTGAGCTGACTGGGTGGGAACTTGGCTGTGTTCTGATTGGGTGGAGGTGTGTTCTGATTGGTTAGAGGTTTGGCTGTGCTCTGATTGGCTAGGGGTGTGTTCTGTTTGGGTGGGGGGTTGGTTGTGCTCAGCTTAGTCTGAGTTGCAGGGGGATTTGAGCTGGTGAGCTGCGTTGTTGTTGTTTGGCTTCGTGTTTGTGGCCGTGCGAGCTCTTCATGGTGGGTGTCAGTCTCCTTCATGTATGGATTGGAGGGGTTTAAAGTGGCTAATGATGCAGCTGCGGTCTGGCTTCTGGTCCTTGGTCGTGGCTCATTATCAGTGTGGATTTGAGTCTGCTTTCTGCATGGATGTGTGGTGGTGACATCCTGTGTGGCTCTCGTGAGTGTGGGTCTGGTGTCATTCGTCGTGTTAGGGACTCGTTTGTCAATAAGGGCGGGTTTCCAAATGGCTGGTAGGCGGGAGGTATCGTCTCGTTTGTTCATGCTGTGTGGGTGTTTTTCTATCTCGATGGCTTCTCTGATTATTCTGTTGTTAAAGTGTTCAGTTTTGGCGATAGTTCTGGTCTTTTTAAAGTCAATATCATGTCCTGTGGCTTTAAGGTGTTGGACCAGGGAAGAAGTTGGTTCCTCTTTTCTGACTGAGTTCTTGTGTTCTTCTATGCGTGCACTTATTCGTCTGTTGGTTTGTCCGATGTATGTAGTGGGGCAGGCGGTGCATGGGATTTCTTATACTCCTTGATTTTCTAACTCAATTTTGTCTTTGGGGTTCCTTAGGATGGTGGATATTTTTCGGTTTGTGCAGAATGCTGTCTTGATGTTATGTTTGTGGAGGATTTTGCTTATTCTGTCTGTGGTGCCTTTTATGTATGGGAGGAGGGCTTTGCCATTTTCTTGTTCTCTGTCTTGGATTTTAGTGGGGGTTTCTTTTTGGATTAGGTTGGTGATCTTATTTCTTTGGAATCCATTGGATGTTAGTACGTTAGTGAGGGTATGTAGTTCGGTTTTTAGGTGTTGTTCGTCAGCTAAGCGTTTTGTTCTGGAAATGAGTGTCTTGGCTACAGAGTTGATCTGGGCAGGGTGGTG
This sequence comes from Arizona elegans, assembly GCA_022577455.1. Taxonomy (NCBI): domain Eukaryota; kingdom Metazoa; phylum Chordata; class Lepidosauria; order Squamata; family Colubridae; genus Arizona; species Arizona elegans. The sequence continues at coordinate 65,398,475 of JAKOOJ010000009.1, forward strand.
GTGTGAGAGTGCGTGCAGATAGCGGTTTGTGTGTGTTTTCTTCTGGTAGATAGTGTGTCCTAGGGAGCCATTGGATTTTCTGTAGACTAAGACATCCAGGAAGGGAAGTTGGTTGTCATGTGAACAACCAGATTTTATTATCATTTTGTGAGTGTGGTTTTGCCATAAACCAGAAGTAAGTGCTGGTTTTCGGCAAAAGCATCGTCCAATGCAGTCAGGAGTGGCCAATCATGCAAACTTCAGTCATTTGATCATGGAGGGGCCCCAACCATCAGAATTTCAAATCTGAGTCATCAGTGCCCTTTTTGTGTCTTAACTTTGAATGATTGTTTACTGAGTGGTTGTAAAATGAGAATAATCTTTTGACACATCTGTAAGAGATAAATGCCACCAGATCACTGGTATGGAGAGCTGGTTACTTGAATTTGCCCGAAGTATTTAGATGACTTCTAAGGTTTCCACTCTGTAAGAGTCATGCTGCTTTGATTTGCAAGAATCAAAGATAGATTGCAAGTTATCCTTCTCTATTGTTCTGTTCAGATTAGAGGAAGCCACTTTTTTTAAAAAAGAAATTTTTCATGGAAAAAATCTATGCCGCCATGAAGGTTCTCCTTAATGAAAACAACAGCATCATCCAAATGGCATTAGAGAAATCTGCAATGCAGTCCATAGTCTTCCTTGGAAGGTAAGCTTGGACAGGTACTAATGAAGTACATAATGCACCACTGTATAGTGCCACCATCATTATTGAATGAATTTGGTTTCAGGTTTCATAATATAAACTTTTGTATGGTCTGCCTTTATATTTTATTCATTAGAATTGATTAGGCAGGCAACATAATAAAAATGATTTTATTCCTTTCAGTTTCTCCAAAAGAGGAGCTAATGATAGAGTTTTGCCTGAAGTCTCTAACAAATCCATGCTATTCAAACATCAGGCAAGAGCCAATGGCAAGAATATTAAAGATCTTGTCCAACTCCTCATCCATTAGAGGTTCTGCTGCCATCAACATCACAATACAAGCATAAAGGGTGGTGTTGTTTTTTTTTTTGATGATGTAAGTAGCAGATATCAGAGAATAAACACTGCTGATCTTTCAAGAGCCTTTAGGTTGCATAATTGGTTGAATTCCTACTAAAATATGTGTGATGATCAAAACTATTATAAGTGGTATTTTTTTTAAAATTTGATTTATATGCCGCCCTTCTCCAGAGACTCAGGGCAGCTTACAATGCGCTAAGCAATAGCCTTCATCCTTTTGTATATTTATACAAAGTCAGCTTATTGCCTCACAACTGGGTCCTCAATTTACCTACCTTAGAAAGGATGGAAGGCTGAGTCAACCTTGAGCCTTGAGCCTGGCAAGATTCGAACCTGCAGTAATTGCAGGCAGCTGGTCTTAATAACAGGGTGATTTAGACCACTGTACTACCAAGGCTCTTGGTAGTACAAGAGCCTCTACCAGTTGTACAGGTAGTACAAGAGCCTCTACCAAGTGGTATTGCTGAATGACAGCCATCAACCTTTCCTTAATCGCTGGTACTGAGCCAACATTATTACCCAGTAAAGTGTGGCTTGCATACTGTTGGTGAGTATGTAGAAGGGGATTTTTCTTTTATGTACCACAATAATGCCACATTTGCTAAATAACAAAGATTACAGATCCACAGAAAATAAATTTGGAGATTCAAGTCTTTGATGATTTGTTTACACATTTAGAGAAAAATCCGTGGTTTTGGGGTGAAGTTCCATCAGTACGCTGATGACACCCAGCTGTACATCTCCACCCCAAATCACCCCAATGATGCCCTCGAGGTGATGTCCCGGTGCCTGGAGGCCGTACGGATCTGGATGGGGAGGAACAGACTCAGGCTCAACCCATCCAAGACCGAGTGGCTGTGGTTTCCGTCGTCCCGATATAGTCAGTTGGCGCCATCTCTGACTATTGGGGGTGAGTCATTGGCCCCCACAGATGGGGTTCGCAACTTGGGCGTCCTCCTAGACTCGCGGCTGTCTTTAGAAGAGCATATGACGGCCGTGGCCAGGAGGATTTTTTATCAGGTTCGCCTGATTCGCCAGTTGCGTCCCTTTCTGGATCGGGACTCGTTACGCACGGTCACTCATGCCCTTGTCACCTCACGCCTGGATTATTTTAATGCTCTCTACATGGGGCTCCCCTTGAGAAGCACCCGGAGACTTCAACTGGTCCAGAATGCGGCCGCGCGGGTGGTGATGGGAGCAATGTGGCGCTCTCGTGTGACCCCCCTCCTACGCGGGCTGCACTGGCTCCCAGTGGTTTTCCGGGTGCGCTTCAAGGTTTTGGTTACTACCTTTAGAGCGCTCCATGGCTCAGGGCCAGGGTACTTACGAGACCGCCTCCTGCCACCAGTAGCCTCTCACCGACCAGTTCATTCCCATAGAGAGGGGCTTCTCGGGGTGCCGTCAGCTAAACAATGTCGACTGACGGCCCCCAGGAGGAGAGCCTTCTCTGTGGGGGCACCTACCATCTGGAACGAGCTCCCCCCAGACAAGACCTACGCATCTTCCGCCGCGCCCTAAAAACGTTCTTATTCCAACAGGCTGGTCTGGCCTAACTCTCCCTTCTAAATTGGCCTTTAAATTGGCTTTTAAATTGGTTTTAAATCTCTTTAGATAAATTTGGATATTTTAATCTTTGAACCTATACCTAAATTAATTAATCTGTTTTTTAATAGTTTCTCTAACTTTTATATGTCTTTGTATTTATTTATGCTGTTCACCGCCCTGAGTCCCTCGGGAGTAGGGCGGTATACAAATATGAAAAATAAATAAATAAATAAATAAATAAATAAATAAAACAATGAGTTCTGTTCAAGAGATATCAAATTATGAAAGCGCTTCTGATTTCTAATATTGAAGCATTCGTTTTTGTCAGGAGGGTTCTTTGATGAGACAGAGAGCGCTGGAAATGCTTGGTTAGCTGAGCAAATTCTTTTATTGGAGATAAAGCAATATCCATGAGCAGGTGCAAAAGAGCTTGGTAGATCTGCTCATTTATGTACAGGATGCTGGCCCAGAAGCTAGAGAAGTAAGAAAAATGCTTATGCTGATGATAGTGAATTCTCATTTCAGTGTGGGCCGGAACAGATCATAACATGGTAGAATAAGTGAAAAATTGGGAGAAATACAGGTGTGCAATCTTGTTTATATTGCTATGTTCTTTAATTAGAACTCTTATCCCACACAATCCTCTTCTTCTAGTGGTGCCACCGGTTTGCTGCCTGTGCATGCGCAGGTCATGTCAAACACGTGCTGCACGCAGAAAAAGGAGGCTTGGGAAGGTAAAGAGGAAGGGAAACAGCTATGCCTCATGATTTAGATTCACTAGGAAGCAGGATTTCCTACTTTCTAGCGATTTTGAATCGTGCGGCACAGCTGATCGTCGGAAATACCGGTTCAGACAAACCGGGAGCTTTTTTTTAGTTTTTATCACTACTGGTTCACCTGAACCGGTGCGAAACGGTAGCATTTCGCTGCTGCCTTCTTCTCAAAGGCAGTTTGTGAGTTTGTGAGACGATGGCCAAGAGCCATATCTGTCACAACACCAGGGCCGGATTTTCCTATAGGCTAACTAGGCTTCAGCCTAGGGCCTCAAGATCAAGAGGGGCATACACAGTGGTGGGATTCTGGGGATTCTAGGGGGTTCGGCTGAACCCTTTGTTAAATTGCTGACTCACCCGCCCCTCGCCTCCCACTCGCGCGGCTCCAGCCTACCGTAGCCAGGGGTAGGCAATTGTGGCTCTTTTACAACCTGTGGACTTCAACTTCCAGAATTCCTGAGACAGCTTGGCAGTCTCAGGAATTCTGGGAGTTGAAGGCCACAGGTTGTAAAAGAGCCACAATTGCCCACCCCTTCCCTAGCCTGAGTTCCGCTGCCTGGGATCCACGTGGGCTGCCACGTGCTTCCCCACCGGCTCTGGACACAAGAGAGCACGATGGGGAAAGCAGCTTCCATGCCTTCACTCACCCTCACTCTCTGCACTGTTGGATCGCCGGCTGTTCGCTTACCCCGCCCACCCCCAATCTATTGCTGCCTCCGATGGCTAGAGGAAAAAAAACTTCAAATTCTTGCCACAGGGCTTCAAAGGGCCGCCCTAGAGCCAGTGGTGCAGCCGAACCCTTTGTTAAATTGCTGGCTTGCCCCGCCCCTCCGCACCACTATTTATTGCCAATAAATAGTGGTGGGCGAGGGGCGGGGGAGCCAGCAATTTAACAAAGGGTTCGGTGTTTTTTTTGTAATTTTATTGGCCCACGGAGCTTCAGCATAGGCTAATTGGCCTCCCGGCTCTCAGCTGATTTGTCTCAGCTGTTTTGCTCAGGGCTCTTCTGCTTCCTTGCAAAGAGTGCTGATTTTTTTTCCCCTAACTATGCTGAGAAACGAAACTGAAACTGCTTTGCTGTTGCTGCAAGGTTGGACAATTAGGCAGGCAGAATTCGTTTCTTTTTCCTCACCAAAGAAGGTAGGTGCAAACAATGGGAAATTTAGGGAAAAAGAGGAGAGTTCAGGATTTTAAAACACAAAAGAAAAAAAGCTCTATTTAACTAGGGAATTGTAATAATTGAGATATTATTAATTGTATATTTCTGAAAGCAGAAATGGTTAAGTTGTGGTTTGGAGGAATATATGGAGGAAATTATTTGGTTTATTATTATTGGTAAATATAATTAATGGATTTGTAAGAAATTGGATTGCATGGAAATAATTGGAATATTCATGTTCATATTGATTAATATACAAAAAAGGTAGTTATATAACTAATTGATTTATATTAAAATGTTGAATTTATATTAAACAACTAATTAACCAATGTGAGGATGGATATAAAAATAGATGACAATGGGAAGGGGTATAATATAGAATAGAAGGGAAAAATTGAATTTGATTAAGATTAGAGATGAGGATGAAGGGTAATATTGGTTTTTTACAAAAATAGATGAGGAATAAATATGGCAAAAAGGAAATATAGAAATTGTAAATTTAATTGAAATGACTAAACACTGTTTAAATTTGTGAACCAGCCAAATACTCTGTTCAAAGAAAATACATTGTATGTTTGTATGTGTGTTTCTAATTATTGTTATTTATTAATATTTGTTTTCTTTTATTCTTTAAAGTTTAACAATTCATTCTTTATCTTAATATCTTTATATTTGTTTGGGGTTGGCTTTCATCTTTTTTATTGTACAGCAATCTTTCTCCTCAAGCCTACCGCCTCTCTCTTTTCTTTCCTTCTTACTTTCTCTTCCTCCCCCTCTTCTTCTCCTCCCTACTTCCTCTTCCTTTCTCCTTCTCCTCTCTTCCTCCCTCTCTTACCCTCCATCCTACTCTAATTTCCCTTCCCTTCCTTCATCCCTCTCTATTGCTGTATCCTTTTATGCATATGGACTACTCAGAGGGCTGAAAAAGTTATTTCTGACTGGTCCTCGCACTTTTGACCAGTCCTCGAACTTACGACTGTCCTCACATTTTACGTTTTTGCCCTATCTTGTCACCATGGTGAAGAGAAGCAGTTGTGAAATGAGTGACATGGTTGTTAAGAAAGCTGCACGGGCATAAATGTGAGGATGGTCATAAGTGTGAGGACTGGTCAAAAGTGCAAGGCCCTGTCAGAAATGACTTTTTTCAGCCCTCTGAAAAAAGTCTATGCACATAGCCACGCCCACCCGGTCACATGACGAGCTACCCACGCCTACACAGTCACGTGACCAGCTAGCCACGCCCACCCAGTCACATGATTGCCAAGCCACACCCCCAACTAAGCCACGCCCACAGAACCTGTTGTTAAAAAAATTGAATCCCACCACTGGTGAAAGGGCCTCATAAGTGGAATAGCCTAGGGCCTCTTTTCATCTAAATCCGGCCCTGCACAACACTGTCCATCAGGATTCCCATCATTGCAGGTTAATGCAAAATCTTGTTTTCTAAAATATTTCCAATTTGACCCTCCCCTTCTTCTTCTTCTTTTTTTTTTTTTGAGAAGTAAAATTACTCTTTGAAAGTGAGTACAATTTCTGAAGGACCCCTCTGTGTGGGATCTAATAATAGCTTTCCTATGTAATGAAACCGCACAAGTCACAAGCAGTTTTTTTTTTTTTAAGGTTCAGTTTGTTGGTGAGCAAACAGAAGATTCTGAACAGTCGAGTAAATGTCAGGAGTCAGTGAGAGGAAGGTGAGCTTTAAAATCAAGATAAATAACTCCCTATTTTCTTCTGCCGTGGCACAATTAATTTCTGTTACTTGTAAGTTCTTATAAACTTTCCATAAAGTTTACTATGTACTGTATGTGCACTGTGCTCCTGACATTTTGACATTTTTTTAAAATTTGATTTATATGCCGCCCTTCTCCGGAGACTCAGGGCGTCTTACAATGTGTTAAGCAATAGCCTTCATCCTTTTGTATATTTATACAAAGTCAGCTTATTGCCCCCACAAACTGGGTCCTCAATTTACCTACCTTAGAAAGGATGGAAGGCTGAATCAACCTTGAGCCTGGAGAGATTCAAACCTGCAGTAATTGCAGGCAGCTGGTCTTAATAACAGGGTGCCTTAGACCACTGCACTACCAAGGCTCCTGTGTAACTTTTATCTGTTTTTTTTTCTCCATTGTGTGATAATCTCTAAATTGAAAAGCAGGCATGCTGCAAAGAGAAGCATAAATGTTCATGAATCACTAGGGGGAAAATATGCACAATAATTAATATGCTAGTATATGCACATATATGTATATATAGTTGTTGTCTTGATCAAGCATCATAGAATTTAGAAATATGAAAAATATATTTTAGAAATGTTCTAAACACTCAAGCTTGGGTTCTATATACTGCATTTTTCAGACTATAAGATGCACCGGACTATAAGACACACCTAGGTTTAGAGGAGGAAAACAAAGAAAAACAGTTTTTGGCCTCCGCGTGTCATATTATTGTCCTCCCTGGCCCCCAGAAGCACTTTGCAGGCCAAAAACAGACCCATTTTTTGCCTCCCAAACCCTCCGTGCGTTCCATTTTCATCAAAAATGTGCCCATTTTATGACCTGCAGAGTGTTTCTAGGGGCTGCGGGAGGGACAAAAATGGGATGTAATTCTAACAATCCAGTTAAGAGTTATTTTCCTATTGCCTGATAGAGTTCCCCCAACCCCCTTCTTAATTCAACAAGTAGGGACAAAACTTTTGGAATAATTACTACATGGGCAGAAAGAGCTGCCTGTTTAATACATGTATCTCATTTATCTTTGTCCAAATATGTACACTTAAGTTGCAAACTACATCTCACCATTCTGAATATGGAATATATTTTCTATATTTTTGGCACCATGGGTGAGCATAAGAAAATTATGCTTAAAATGCCTTATTAGAAAATTGTTAGGTATTCCCAATCCTTTAAGAGCTGTAAATTTTTTTAAAGAAAAACAGCCTGAGTGTCATAAGCCTGAATATATAATCAGTGAACTGCAGAAATTTCTGATTTATTAAATGATCCATTTTTCCTTAGCTTTTTATGCATATTCCTTACAGTTTCTGTGAAACTTAATTCTTACTAATAGGGATGAAATGATAGATGATTGAAATTGCGGGAACTTTGGGGGAGAGTGATTACATCATACTGGAATTCAACAAAATGTAGGTACAAGTAACTGAACAAAGTCAAACTACTATCTTAAACTTTAAGAGAGATTATTTCAACAAACTAAGAGAGTTTAGGAAAGATTCCATGGACAGAAATTCTAAAGGGAAAAACAATTCAAGATGCTTGAGAAACTCTGAAATTAATATTACAAAAACTCAATTTAACATAATACCACAGGAAAAGAAAAAAAAGAGACTCCAGATGAAGCCAGCATGGTTGCATAAAATACTGACAAACTGAGGGGGGGAAAGGACATGTATAAAAAATAGAAAGAGTACATAATACTAGCAAATAGCCTGAATCTACAAGGTCAAATTCAGGAAAGCTAAGACTCTAAATGTCTATGGATTTTCAATCATCTAAATCATGGTTGTCCCAAAGGTGCTTTGTTTCTTTTTTCTTTTTTTTTCAAAAGGCAACTGGCTGTTTTCTTCCTTTGAAAACTTTTTGCTTCTCATCCAAGAAGCTTCTTGAGTTCTGACTAACTAAAGGAGAATTGAAGGAGTTATATTTTTTGCAGTCATCCATTTGATAGCACTTTTAGGGTCAGGTGTTAGCACTCTGGGAGTCCTTGAAGCTTTTTGGGAGTTTATCTGTTTCCTCAGAATCACCTGAATCAGAGGATAAATGTATGTGGAAAGCTCATCCCCCTCACTCTCTATCTGCGGCTGCTCCGAAGTGCCTTGCTCCTGGCATATCTCTTGGCCTTCAGAGGAAACCTGAGGCATTGCCAGAGAGGAGGGTCCTGGAGAGGGAGGCCTTGCCAAATCCTCTCCTTCACCTTCTGAGTCCTCTCCCTCTGTTAGGACAGGCTCGGGGGTCGGAGTCACAACACAACCCCTTTGTGGTATAGGTATGCATTGACACCTACACACAGTTGTGGAAATTCTAAATCAAGCTTCAGGCATGAAAACCAGCTGTGTGACTTTGGTCCAGCCAGTCCCTCAGCCCATAACATCAGGCTCAGGTAACAAGCTAATCAATCAATTCCTGTTGCATCAACACTCAAGTGAAGCAAAAACAAAACAAAAGTCCTCAACCTTGGCCTCTACAGTACTAAAAGAAAAAATACTTTCTCAATATGGAAGAACAAGGTAAGAAGTTCTGAGGTAAAGTTACAAAGATGGCAAACATTGCTGGTGGAAAACAAAAACAAGCACAATTTCTATTGTTCAAGAATTGAAACTAAGACAACAGAAAGGAAGATGAAAGATTTTGCAAACTTATTGAAGTCAACAAATGAGCAAAATAAAATCTACAAACACAAGAAATGAAATCAGGCCTGTATTGCTACACCTTTCAATATGGAAGCAAACTACCCCAAAACTATTTATCCAAACATCTGCAAAATTACAAAATAACAGGGAAACATGCCATAGTTTTACAAATTATGTGTAAATGCTGAATGAATGCTAATATTCTGCAATGGCTTGTTCGAAATATGTACATTCAAAGTAACTTTTCTCAAAATTCAGTATTTCCAGAATAATTCAAAGTTATTTGCTGTGGGAATAATGCCTTCAGTAACAAAAGTTATTCTGAGGCTAGCTTTTTAAAATGAGACCACAGACATAATACTATAGGATAGCAGAAAGTGGAGTAGAAAGGAAAGTGAATCTCGCACAATAGCAAATGGTACACTGAAGATCAAAGCCCTATTGATTTTGGCTACTGGAATGTGGCCAATGAAAAGTTAACCAGAATGAATTTTGTCTATCAGCCAGGGGGGAAGGGACTTTACATTAAATAGCCTATCTTCCCCTCAGATCAATGGTCACTAGCTACTTTCCGCCAAAGCAAGAACAGTAAACAGAAAGAAAGGAAGAACAATGAGAACAATTAATCAGTGGAACGGTTTGCCTTCAGATGTTGTGGGTTCTCCATTACTAGAGGTTTTTACAAAACAGATTGGACAACCATTTGTCCATAATGGTATAGGGCCATGATGGCGAACCTATGGCATGTGTGCCACGGGTGCCCTCTGCGGGCACGCCAGCCACCAAGAGCTTTGGTGGAGCAGCGGACTAAAGTGCTGTTAAGTAGCACTTAGCTGCCAGCTGCCTGCAATTACTGTGAATTCAAATCTCACCAGGCTCAAGGTTGACTCAGCCTTCCATCCTTCCAAGGTAGGTAAAATGAGAACCCGGATTGTGGGGGCAATAAGCTGACTTTGTTTTAAACAGAACACAGCTTGGGGAGTCCGAAAGCCCTACTAAGCAGGTACATACAAAATTATGAAGGCTATTGCTTAACGCATTGTAAGCCACCCTGAGTCTCTGGAGAAGGGCGGCATATAAATCAAACCAATAAATAAATAAATAAATAAATAAATATAAATAAATTCCCCAACCCAGCTCCACTGCACATGTGTGTGCACATCTCACCTGCCAGCTGGTCTTTGGCTCTCTGCCGCACATGCAGGGGGCGGGGTGCCTGCAAGGCATGCACATGCAGGGGGGCGGGGCACATGCACAGAGGGGTGCAGCTTGGTGCAGGAGGCTTTTCAAGCCCAAAATGGGATATGGGGGGGTTTGCGCAGCACCCCTGTACCCTGTTTTGGCTTTCAGGTTGGGCAGGAGGTTTTCCAGACTCAAAATGGGACCTGGAGGGCCTCACACGGTGCCCCCGCACGCTGTTTTGGGCCTGGAAAGCCTCCTGCACCAACCTGGAAGCCAAAAAAGAGCACGGGGGCCCCATGCATGGGGCGGCTGGGGTGTATGCATGGGGGGTGCACACACATGCACGGGGGCAGGGTGCATGCCCAGGGGGCACTCACATTGCATTTTGGGGGTTCAGGCATGCGTGCGTGCATTCGCATCCACATGCACACTTGGGGCACTCGACACCAAAAAGGTTAACCATCACTGATATAGGGTCTCCAGTCTGAGCAGCGGAGTGGAATACAAGACCTCCACTGTCCCTTCCAACTCTGTTAATTCTGAATTCTCTTCAGTTATGTATGTGACCAGAACGAAAACAAAATGACTTCACTGGAAACACGAAATGTTCTCCATTCATTGTGCCTGGTGGGACAAGATGGTAAAATTTAATATAGTCTTTCCTTGAGCACTCATTTATTTATTTTATTTAAATGTTTAAAGCGCATAACTGTAGAGCATAGATTTTAAAAGTAAATAACAATAAGATAAAAGAACTTAATGTCCTAAAAACAGTTGAGGCATCCCTAAAATAATTCTGAGAGTCAGATAGCTGGCTCTGCCCATTATAAAGAGTGATATTATATTTGGGAGCATTTGCCTATCTGCAAAAGACAAAATGGCTTAGAAAATGTTAGTTATTAACTTGTATGGATTTCTAAGTAAGGAATGTTATAGTGCCTACAAAAGAATAGAATGCACATTTAGCCCATTTCAATAATTTTCTCTGAATGTGCTTGTCTTTCATGAAACATAATTTTGGCTATGTGCATTTTCAGATTAGTTTAATTTGGTTCCTACTTATAGATTTAAATATTCACTTTAACTTTGCCCTGTAGTATGAAATTCTAAGCAATTACAGGACTTTGATCAAGGTATGTTGCTAAGGAAGATTAGTTGTCACCCTGCTGTCTGGGATACAACATTAACTCAAGCTATCATATGTCTCAAGAAAATTATCTTTGTGATTGGACTAGGTAAGAGAAAGTGCAGTGTTGTTGGAGAGGCATGTTCCTTCTGCAATATGATTTGCAACGTATGTTGCCTAGTATGATACATCCCCTCCCTTAATGGATAAGTGCAACAAAAATTTACAGTGCGTGAACAATGGAACTTAACTGTTACAATTCATGTATTAGTTTTGGAAATGTGAATTATGTAGGTCCCTATTAAAATGCAGAATAAATATATTACTCCCTGTATATAAAATATGTATATAACAAATGTATAAAAACGTAAAAAATTAAGGTTATTAGTGTTAGAAAATACAATGTAACCAAAGAAAAAGTGGCAATGTAGAAAATGAAATAATAATAGGAATATGGGAGGATAGATACAAAACGGAAAGAAAACCACGAAGAAACACTGCTGAAAACAGAGGAGATAGTTATATGTTGTATGTTATGTGATTGTCATATTGTGTCATAATAAAATATTATATATATATATATATATATATATATATATATATATATATATATATATATATATATATATATATATATATATATATTCTCTCTCTCCATATATATATGGAGAGAGAGAGAGAGGGAGAGAGAGAGAGAATTGTCCTGAAGATGCGAGTTCCAGGTATAGTTATAGAAGAAGCGATAGACATCACGATCTCCGGAATGTTTAAAAGTTTAAAAATTTTATTTTAAAACTTGTGCTTGTATTACTCCCGGCTCCCTCCCCCTCATTGTTATGCCTTTCCCTTTTAGGCACACACGTTGCCTCCTCTAAACCCATTTGTTTTACCCATGATCTTGTGATGGGTCTGCATTGTTCTTCCTTACCCCCCCCGCCATCTCCCTCATACATAAAAGCAAGCAGCTCTTCAATAGTGATTTTATACTCTGACGAAGTCAGTAGGGGCCGATGAAAGCTTAGCACAAGTTTTAAAATAAAATTTTTAAACTTTTAAACATTCCGGAGATCGTGATGTCTATCGCTTCACACACACACACACACACACACACACACACACACATATAGGAATATATATTTGCTCCTGGAAGCACGAAGCCGAGAACACCAGCCTGAAGATGACAAATGAGACTTCGTCGAAACGTTGCCAAGACACTTCCAATTTTACGTGGGAGAAGACCCGAATAACCAAACACCTACATACAAACACCCGCGAAAACCTGAGAATGAATATATATATATATATATATCACAAACTATTTTAAAATCTTAAAATCTTAAGTTCTGGAGTTTGCAGTATGTCTGCTTCTTTTTTTACATACATACATACATACATACATACATACATACATACATACATACATGTTTCTCCCTAATCTTTATTTTAAAACAGCAATTTGTTCTCATCCAAAAAATGTAATTAAAAGCTACTTATTGTATCTGCTACCACTGAAGAATTGCAAATTGGAAAAACAGAAAACAGCTTTAAAAGAAAAAAAAGAAAAAAAAGGGAAAAAAAAGAGGTAGAATGAACTTTTCCTTTCTCAAATCTTGATTATCAAGCAGGTGTCAGCAGGAAAAAAAATCATATATCCAGAAGATTACAGAAAAGAACAGAGTTTTTTATAGAGAGCAAATGAGAAAATGGAATCACTATTCAAATATCATTAATGTTAAATTCATATCTTAAGCCTTTTGTAAAAAAAAAATGTTAACAACTTTATATTGACTTTATAATTGCCTTTTCTGGCAAAAGTTTATTTGCTTTTACAGTTATAAATAACAAGTGGCTTTTCTCTGACATTAAAATGTGTGCAAGATGAGAACAAATTGTATCAGTTTAGCATGCTCAAATAGAACCATGGCATCTGGTCATGAAACCCCAGTAATTTGGAAAGTTTTTGTTGCTATTATTCAATCACGAAGTCATATCCAACTCTTCACAACCCCATGGACCATAGCATACCAAGGAGGGATGAAATGCTACCGGTTCGGGCCGGTTCGCCCCGACCGGTAGTAAAAAATGCTACAGGTTTCCCGAACCAGTAGTAAAAAAAAAATGCTTTAAAAAAGTAAAAAAAGTTGGCCATGAATACCCAGTCACATGACCCCACCAAGCCACACCCACATAACCAGTAGGGAAAATTTTTGGATTTCACCACTGACACCAGGTCCCCCCAGTCCTCCATTGTTTCCCTGAATCTCCCAAATTCATGCCCACTGCATCAATTACACTACCTAAGCATCTCATCTTCTGCCATCATCCTTCTCCCTTTTGCTTTCAATCTTTCCTAGCATCTTTTTCAATGTCCTCTTTTCTCGCTTGGTAGCCAAAATACTTGAGCTTCAGCTTCAGTATCTGTCCTTCCAAAGGACAGTCAAGGTTTATTTCTTTTAGGAGACCAGGATTGACTGATTTTATCTCCTTGCAGTCCGAGGGATTCTGAAAAGTCTTCTCCAACACCATATTTGGAACGTTACCAGCCACCATTTGAACCTGCCATGCAAGACTCCATTTATAGGGTAATATTTCAACATGGAATTCTATATATATCATCCTTGAACTTTTAGAACAGAATGAGGTGTAGAAACTATAAAGCTCTTAGCCCTACTACTGTTTTCTATCCTTCAACCCACAAAATATACTGATAATAACATTAGCCATGTTCCTGCAGTCATTTTTTTTTTTGTGTGTGTGTGTAAATGCTGTTCTCAGCAACAAAATACAGGTAGTCCTCGATTCATTGCTATTGTAATTACAAATGATGGTTAAACAAATTGTTGAAAGCCCATCCCTTGTTTCAGAAGAAAAGTAGGATATGAATAAATGAAAATTACACAGAACTAATTCCTTTGAATGGGAAAAGGACAGAAAATTGTCATTCCCTCTTAGCATCTGATTTCAGGATGAGAAGCTCAAGTATTTCGCCAAAGGGTTTAGCAAACTATTGATAACTGAGGAGGGGGCAGGAATCTTTACAAAAAAATTCCAGAGAAGCATAAAATTATTCCATTACTAACCCCAACAGAGACAGAATTGTAGACATAGTGAAAGATAAGGCATACCTGATAACACAGAAGGTAGTATTGTTGAAAGGGAGATTAGTCCTATTAATTGCATTTAACTCAATTTTTAAAATTTTATGCTGTCCTTTTCTTATCTTGGTTATGAGTACTTTTTGGCATGCCACCCAGTGGTGAAATGCAATTTTTTTCCCTAACAATTCTATGGGCATGGCTTGGTGGGCAGGGCGTGGCTTAGTGGGCGTGGCAGGGGAAGGATATGCAAAATCTCCATTCTCACCCCATTCCAGGGGAAGAATATTGCAAAATCTCCATTCCCATCCCATTCTGGGGCCAGCCAGAGGTGGTATTTGCCAGTTCTCTGAACTGCTCAAAATTTCCACTACCGGTTCTCCAGAACCTGTCAGAACCTGCTGGATTTCACTCTTGATGCCACCCAAAGAACAAAAGTGGTATATCTCATGGCATTAGGCCATCCACTCTTTGTTGCCTTTCAAGGCATAGGGGTAAAAATAATACATCTTCTGGTAGCCATCACTGTCATAAAAAGAATCCATATGCATATATAAGCATTGTTAATTATTCATATTTCATGGTTATTGTCTTACAGTATTCCTTGCCTTGTTCTTATTTGAAATCGACTGGCCCGGTGAAAATGAAAAGTGAAAAAAAGCAAACGGAAGAAATAAAAGAGCAGAACACTGAAAAAGGCCAGATAGCAAATATCTCATTTCACTTACCCATGAGAATATGTTCTGTTTCTGTTCTTTGGCTCCTAGGTGACAGGAGATAAAAGGAGTGAATGGCTGTTCAAAGCTGAAATGTTATTCAGAGGTGAAATTCAGGACAGCTTCATAAAATTCTCATCGGGCTCAGTGAAGCTGAGGAAGCTACATAGATCTAACAATGAAGAAGAAATGAAAGAATTTAAGGATGATATGCCATACAGTATATATGCGTGTATGTGTGTGAGTGTATATACCATATGTATATGTATATGTATGTTTGTGTGGGTATGATGTGTATACATGTAGGTGTGCATGTATGTGTGTGTGTGTGTGTGTGTGTATATATATATATATATATATATATATATATATATATATATATATATATATATATTTGTATAGAGATAGAGTAAGAGTTGTAATTCGTTAATTAAATTCATAAAAAAGCATAGAACTAATAAACAGTTTCCCATTGCAAAAGACTTTAGCAAGATGAGAATAAACTACAGTTTAGGAGGTGATTACCCTTGGTGGTGCAGTGGTTAGAGTGCAGTACTGCAGGCTACTTCTGCTGATTGCCAGCTGCCTGCAATTTCGCAGTTCAAAGCCCACCAGGTCCTAGGCCAGGAGGGCTCTAAAGGTGGTAACCAAAACCTTGAAGCGCACCCGGAAGACCACCGGGAGCCAGTGCCCTTCTTTACAAAATATATGGGTGATTAATGCTGTAAAATGGGAAATGCAAAACCAGTCCAATCTGGGTATCCAGCAATGGTAAATTAATTTGATACCTTATATAAAAATATAAATAATGATCATGAGAGACCACATTGACAGAAACTATGCATATAGAGATAAATCGGAGTTTCTCTTCCATTTTGGTTCAAAATGACTATAAAATATAATGTTGTTAAACTGTACAGAGAAAGAAGAGTAATTGCAATATATGGAAAATAAAGATTAATCTTAGCACAATTTCAAGTTAGACATGTACACTTTTCTGCTTAAGTAATAGATGTTTGATTGATTTCCTTATGGTTCAGTTCACCTGCTTTTATTTTTTTTCTTTTCTGAAGTTCCCAATCAAACTAAACTCTGAAGGAGAATGACTTTACAGATTTCTCTTTGTCTCCAGTGTAGCACCCAAAGCCTTGTTCCCACTTTCTTTCCCAGGATTTCTTTCTTCTTCAAAGCCCCTTCATGCAGCTCTTTTGTATTTTGTAAAGAAGGGGATTCTAAGTCTTGAATGTCTGAATCCATATGGCATGAAAGCTTGAGATAGGTTTGTAAGTGTCAGTAGGGTGACTGCAAGCTGGTCTTCACATCTCTGGCAAAGTCAGGGAACAAAGCAATAAAGGTATGACAAAGATCAGTACATATCATGGCGATACTTTTTTTTTTTTTTTGCCAACAAAATGATGAGTGGATAGCAGTATAATTTGAAAATGAGAAAAGGCAAGTTATGCTAGGATAGACAGAAAGCCTTCCACCGTGTAACTGGAAAGCTAGCTAGACTTACAGATGGATTCTTTTAAACTGTCTCATTCTGATTTCTGTTCTGTCCCCGTCTCACACACGCACACCAGCAGTCGACCAAGAGTTAAAATAAACCAGCAGACAAGAATTTCCTTTGATAACAGAATTGGCAGCAACCCAGTGGCTGCTTGCCAAAAGTTTTGACTTACAAAGGGAGGTTTATCTCTTCCGACCGAAACATAAAAGTAAGTCCACAAAAGCCAAGGAATAGTCAAGTCCAGTCCAAAAATCAATCCAAGCAGAGCATATAACAAAGTTCCAGAAATGCAGAATGACTTGCTAGCTTTCGGTTTTGTCTGTCACAAAGCCTGAATGGCCACCACACCCACTTTTATCCCCTGTGGGGTGTGGTCCAGTGATTCAGCTTAATCTCTGGCATGCCTCCTTCTCTGCTGTGCGCGCTTGTCTTTCTGACGCTGTCAGGGATCCAGCCAAGACTTATCTCCATTACTGTCTAACTGCGGCTGCTCGGAAGTGCCTGGTTCCTGGCCTATCTCTTGGCCTTCAGAAGACACCTGAGGCATTGCCAGAGAGGAGGGTCCTGGAGAGGGAGGCCTTGCCAACTCCTCTCCTTCACTTTCGGAGTTTTCTCCCTCCGATAAGATGGGCTCAGGGGTCAGAGTCACAACAATTTCTTTAGAACCTTAAAGTTATATCTGGCACTGAACTGTGGTTTGAATGGGCCAGCAGCTGAAGGTATAAGATGTTAATGTCAAAAAGTCACAAGTACCAACAAATGGCCTCTGTCAACCAACTGGCTGTCAACGGCCTGACTAGCAAACCCAAGAAAAGTAGATACTCTTAGGAACTTTGAAATCCCCAAAGCAAAACTTTATTGGAGACACCATTTCGGTACTGAAGAATCAAAACCAACTCTGGTTTTTTCCCATGCAATGCATGTATAGTTAAACAATAGCTTCTCTTTCTCTCCACCCTTGGTTGCTCACATTGTCCAATTATGAATAGTCCTTTTGTTTGGAGAACTTTTCACTTTTCTGTCGGACATCTGCATCAGTAACCTTGGTGGGTTCTTGGCTCTCATGGTCTATCTTTAGCGCGTCTGCATCCTTTCTTTCTTTCCTTCACTCCCCCACCTCCCCAGTTCTTTGTCAAATTGAATAGCGATAAGACCTAAATGTTCAAAAGCTGTTCAACCTTGACACAGACCCTAGGAAGCTAAACTAGCTGCCACTTCAAAATTCCTTTTCTTTTCCACAGATAACCAAGTGACTTAAATAGTAAAAATTATTTCAGTCTTTACTTCTTATTTGCAATATAAATTCCTTTATGCTATGTACTAAAATTCAGCTGTGACTCTAAAGCAAGCCATATACTTTGGTATGAGTAGAGAGGAGAGATAAACTGAGACAACACAAATAAAAACATTCCTCGTATCCTTCTATTGATTAGCTATCAGTATAGAATATAACAATATTGCATCTTGGTTTCCTCCAGCCTACCATATGTTTCCAGAATATAACTCTTTAATCTATTTGAAACTAAAGACCACAGTCAATTTGGGGAAAATGAAGTAATACAGCTAATAAAAAAAAAAAAATACAGCATGCAATTTTAAGCTACAGTGAACTGAATAAAATATGGATCAAGAGTTTGCAATTTTTTATGAAACCCATTAATCTTACTAATGATTTATTGGCCATCGTGAGTATTTCAATGTAAAAGAAAAATTGATCTATGCTGCTGTATTTCTCTATACATGCTTTTAGATAACTGCAGGGGTTCTCTGGCTTAAGATGTTCCTTATCTTTCTTTAAAACAGTTGAATACAAAAACAAATGTGATTTATGGCTGCAAATAGCCTAACTGGTTTATCTCACTTCTCAAAAGAATAATCAATACTTGAACAGCAGCTTCCTTTTACTAACAAGGGGAAGTAATAATAAAAAAAAAACTATACAGGAAAAAAAAGCATTTCTTTTTCTTTTATTGACTGCAAAAAGGTTTGACTCAAGATAAGATTTACATTAAGAATGCTTTTACAATTTTGGGGTGGCAGCAATTGTCCAGAATACATGGGATGCATCCAGCGGCCTTGCTCCATAGATAGAATAGAATTCTTTATTGGCCAAGTGTGATTGGACACACAAGGAATTTGTCTTTGGTGCATATGCTCTCAGTGTACATAAAAAGAAAAGATACATTTGTCAAGAATCATAAGGTACAACACTTAATGATAGTCATAGGGTACAAATAAGCAATCAGGAAACAATATCAATATCAATCATAAGGATCCAAGCGACAAAGTTATAGTCATACAGTCATTAGTGGAAGGAGATGGGTGGTAGGAACGATGAGAAGATTAATAGTAGTGCAGACTTAGTAACAAGTTTGACAGTGTTGAGGGAATTATTTGTTTAGCAGAGTGATGGCGTTTGGGAAAAAATTGTCCTTGTGTCTAGTTATTCTGGTGTGCAGTGCTCTATAGCGTCGTTTTGAGAGTAGGAGTTGAAACAGTTTATGTCAGGATGTGAGGGGTCTGTAGATATTTTCACAGCCCTGTTTTTGACTCTTGCAATATACAGGTCCACAATGGAAGGCAGGTTGGTAGCAATTGTTTTTTTCTGCAGTTCTAATTATCCTCTGAAGTCTGTGTTTGTCTTGTTGGGTTTCAGAACCAAACCAGATTGCCAGATGCAAGGCAATGTTTCTTAAGTTAGGCACCAGGAGAGGTCAGTTAGGGCTGTAGCTGTTGTACCAGCCTCCCTGCTACATAGCAACTCCCCTGCCTGAGCTCCTTGATTGCTTAGCTGGAATCAACAGAATATTTTCTTAATAATAGTTATGCCACTGTCTCCTTTAACCAAAGGGAAGAAAACACTTTTTATCAGGAAGAATTACGGTAGTCTCAACTTGCAACCATTCATTTAGTGACTGTTCAACATTGCAACAGCACTGAAAAAAAGTGACTTAAAACTGTGTTTTCACAAAACAGTTCCCCTGGTCACATGATCAAAATCTGGACAATTGGCAACTGGCTTGTATTTATGACAGTTGCAGTGTCCTGGGATCATGTGATGACTTTTTGTGACCTTCTGACAAGGAAAGTCAATGGGGAAGCCCTTGTGACTTACTTAACTACAATGATTTGCTTAATAATAACAACAGTGGCAAGAAAGATCACAAAATGGGGCAAAACTCACTTAACAACTGTCTTGCTTAGCAATAGAAATGTTGGGTCCAATTCAGTGGTGGGTTGCCACTTCTATAGAACCGGTAGTAAAACCGGTGGGAGGCTCCGCCCACCGACCCCAACATCATCAGAATGCTTTTGCACATGCACAGAAGAGCATGCACCCGTCCTTGCTTTGCTCGCATGCGTGCGTGGCCCCATTGTGAACCGGTAGTAAAGGTAAGTAGAACCCACCCCTGGTTTAATTGTAGTCATAAATCAGGGACTACCTGTATTTATTTCTCTTAAATATGGGGACGGTTCTTCCAGAATTCTGGAAGAAGGATCAGAAAGTGGGAGGTAGCTTTCAGCTCCCCCGATATACTGCTCTGTCAATAGATTATATAGAATTCCTCTACTCTCAGAGTAGGAAAAAATTCATTAAAAAAAACAGATTACAATAGGAACTGATACTAATTAGGGACACATTCTAACTCAGACAAATCCATGATGGATGACAAATTTTTGGGACTTACTGAGGAGCCTACCTTTCACATAAATATTAATCACCCCCAAAAGAGAAGAAGTCTGAAATAGTGCATTTTTTGGAATGACAGAGTTTTTTTCCCCCAAGAACAACTATTTTATTTTTATTTTTATTTTTTTGGGGATGTTACTAAACTAAACTACATTCCCTTCTCTAAAAGGACAGTGGATTGTTGCCTAGATAGGTTTAGGTTTTAAATGTCTACGTCCACCTGCAGGCTTGCTTGATTCTTAAAAATGTATATTTTTCTCTTTTTAGATACTGACGATGACAGTATGCTGAGAGATACATTTTGTATGTTACAGATGAATCCATCATTCTGAAAACTGAGCATCTACAGCGATTGTAGAGCAAACTGAGGTTTCCCAGAAATCCTAATTTATTTTCAGAAGGTGCAACTGTCAGGAATATGGTTATCCGATAACTGATGCAGGGAAAGCGTGAGGGGTGAGGATTATGTCTTAAATTGAAAAGTTTCCAAACCTCATCTCAGCTCCATAAAGAAAAGCAGGCTAACTTATTAACTTACTAGTAGGCTAACTTGAAATGTTCATTATGTTTAAGCCTGCTCTTCAATTTCTCATTTTCTATATTGATATGTACTGTATTTATGAATATATGTGTGTATGTATTGTAATTTTATATACACAACTAGCTGATAATGCTGCATTGCCTGGGTATTTATTTATTTATCCCAATCCTGTATTAGACAGGAAGAGCAACTTCACCCTGAGCCCTGATTTCAGTGAGAATTAAACTAGTTAAAAATGTTTTTCCTGTGCCCCCAGAAGCGTCAAATAAAATGATACCACCTTGTTGTTTTGCTAGCTAATCCATTATCATTTGGTATGCTTTTTTCTGATCTTGATTTAGAAGTGGCTTTTTGTCCCCGATATATGCACTAAACTGATCGACATTGTAGTTCTTTTCCCATACGTAATCTCGTGAAGTACATCATGTCGGTCTCGTAGGCAGGTGTAGGCAGGCCGAGTGGCAGTAATGTTTTATTGATCATGGCCATACATTTGTTCTCAAGAATAATCAAAGCCTTGTTGAAAATGTCCGGACCAAACGTAATTTCTAATGTTGGATTTTTCCCCTTACCAGACGGATCCACCTTGTGGAGTACTGTGAAGCCGTTACCATGGCAACTCCACTGTGCTGCACAGTAGAAGCCATTTTAAGGCACAACAGGCTGTATCTTAACAGAACACACACACCGAGGGATGTTAGGGGTGTCTTACCCCCACAGTATTTGTTTCCAGAGAGTAAGTCATCTGTGTACCAAGTTTCATTGAAATTGCTTGAGGCATTCCATTGTTGTGCTGGAACATACACACACAAACACAGAGCCATTTATATATATATATATAGAGAGAGAGATGTTTAAACATTCCCATTACTGTTCCTAGGAAACAATACATCATTCTTTGGATTGTTGCAAATATTAATATTTTTATATATGTATGTCAAAATATGAGTTGAATCAAAGCATTCTGAAAACGGAACATTTGGATATCTAGCAGAAATCTCGTATTTTGTCAGTAAGTTCAAGAAATACAAAGTTTACATTGAAATTTTGATAGTTTTTCCCTATTTCATATTATTCTCATAACCAGCATTTCCCATTTCCATCCTGTTTATCTAGTAATGTCAAGAATTATATTTTGCAGTGTTTTATCAACACTCTCATATTTCAGACACGAGAAATAAAACAAAGGACGCCTAATATAAGATGCATAAATCAGCTTTTTGATCAATTTTAAAGAAACAGCTCTTTTCTAAGCCTACCATGACATTTTTAAAGAGAACACCAATATAGATAGAGAAGACATTTATGTTGTGGCCCACCGGTGGCCAGTGGAGCTGGTAGCAGAGTCGGACAGTGAGGAGGTTGGGAAGGAACATGAGTCAGTTCTTGGGGCTGTGGAAAGCTTGGACGAGGACTCTGCATCGGAGACAGATAGAGAGCTAGACAGCAGTGAGGCAGAGGAAAAGCTGGAGCCCATTCCCAGTGTGCGCATGCGCAGAGCTGCCAGAAGACAAGAACAACTCAGAAAGCAGGGTTGATTTGGGAGTAAAGCCACACCTTGGAGATGATTGGCCCCTCCCAGAGGAAACAAAAGAGGAGCGAACGGGGAGGGAGCTTTTGCAGGAAACAATTAGTTCATTCAGTCGTTTCAAGAGTGGAAAGTTCTGTTTTTGACTCTAAGAGACTCTGTGCCAAGTTTTTCCTTGTACTGCGTTTGGAAACTAGTTATTTGGCAGCTTGCCAAGCGAGATAAGGTGTGTTGATAAATATTCCTTTGAAAAACTGTTTGGAAGGCCTTGCTGACTGTGAATGAAAGGAATTCACAGTCGTGTAAATAAAAGAGGTTTTGCAGGGACCAAGACTCGGCTTCCTGCTTTCTAAGGGAGCCTAGGTCAGAACAATTTATGGAGTTTCCACTTCAAAACCATTTTTTGAGGTATTGGGGGAGTGGTTTTCAACCCTCATTGTTTTCTTTTTAAAGCATGACCTTGGAAATAACACTATGCATTGATGGAAGCATTAAAGGAGTAAAATAATATTGCTCGCATCTTTTCAGCAGGATTTGTTTGATATTTGAAACAAGAGGATAAGAAACCGAGACAGGTAAATACGCACAGAGACCGAAGGTCAAAAGACGTTTGATGCTTGCTGAAAATACCTGTAATTCATGTTATATTTTGCTGGTAATCAAACCCCTTGAATAGGAAGGAGACATAAAGTGGGTCATAACTAGATAATAATTTTGTTTAATATTATGTAAGTCATTAAGCAAGCAATTCAAATAAGTTAATTCATAATGGAAATAACAAGTGATAATAGTGTTTTATAATAAATTGGGCCAGCAGTAGCAATTACAGAAGAATAATGTGTTAGATTTAACTTGGTAATCTCTAATAGGTGTTTCATCAAAAACAGTAGCCAGGATTTGTAGCATTGAAAACTATTTTTTCCCCTACTTTTACAATGAATATTAATGGCTGCAATATATTTACTAAATATAGTTTGTTAATAACTAAATAATAAAGTTGAGAATTCAGGATGTTTTTCTGCTTTTCAATAATTATGATTTGATGCAATTGTGTCTTTTGTGTGTATGTCTGGGCACATATTTCAGTAAGATGGTAATGCTCAGTAATGGTATTAAATGATGTATAATGGGGTCCCCAACCTTTCGGACCTCAGGGAACACTAAATTCATAATTTTAAATCTCGCGGACCACTAATATGATCTGCCTAATGACCGGCTGGGTGGGTGTGGCTAGGTGGTCATGTGACTGGGTAGGCATGGCCAACTTGATGTCACTCATGTCGAGGGGCGCCTCACCAGCCTCTACTCACCCCTCCCCTCCCAGCCACTCCTCACCTACCCACCCGGGCTCCTTAGGGCCCCAACAGGAAGCAGTTGTTGGAACTAAGCAGCCACCAAGAGAAAGAGTTGGCAAAACAGCTCAGTTCTAATTGGATCTGGCTGAGAAGGAGGCTCAGCAGAAACACCTCACTGAGGACTACGAACATAGGCTTTCCAAGCAGAGGGAAGACCTGTGGGAGTGCAAGGCCAGGTACCGGCGCCTGGAGGCTCAGCGGGCTGAGATGGTTAGCCAGTTCCAGGCCATGAGGCAGTCCCACTGGAACAAGGCCCTCTGGTTCTTCACCACCACCAGCACTTCCCTCCAGCCTTCGCTGAAAGCCCTGCACTAGGAGATTGAAGCAGACCCTATGTCAGAATTTCTGTCCCTCTCCAACCCACACAATAAGACCCTGAAGGGGGAAACTTTCTGTAGCAACACAAACATTCATTGCATGAATTTGTCTTAGGGGCCATAGTTTTTGAGGACTCCTGATTTAATGCAATATAAAAAATTCAAATAATTTTTCTGAGGACCACCAAAATTTTCTTGCGGACCACAAGTGGTCCACGGACCACCAGTTGGTGACTACTGATGTATAAGGCTTATGTTTACACACCTTGCTAATCTAATTTTTATATTAAATGGTTGTAAACAGTGGTAGGTTCCTCCCGGTTTGGTCCGGTTCGGCCAAGCCGGTAGCAGTGACAATATGACATCACCAAACCGGTTCACCCCCTGCCCTCCCACCCCCCCCACTCCCCCACCCACGTTATTCTTACCTTTTATTTGGTCCCACCCCCAATCTATTGCTGCCTCCTGAGTCCCAGCTGATGACTAGAGGGAAAAAAACTGTTTAAACTCTTGCGGGGGGGGGGGGGCTTCAAAGGGCCATCCTACAGCTGATCAGTGTTAAAAGCATACAAATTAGTTGGGTTGTAAGTGTGAGGACTGGTCGTAAGTGCGAAGACCTTCCAGAAATGACTCTGACCAGCTAGCCACGCCCACCTAGTCACATGACCTCCAAGCTACACCCACAAAATAAGCCACACCCACAGAGCCGGTAGTAAAAAAATTTAGAACCCACTCCTGGTTGTAAATTGTATAATAAGAGTAGAACTTTTGTAGGCTGAGGATTGCATCTTCAAAATATGTTTTAAGATATGTACAATGATTAGGTGAAGGCAAAGATTCAATTTGGTTTAATTTATTCAATTAATATTATGTTAAGTGCATTTCCCCACAAGTCCTGGTATGTTGCCTCATCATGTTAGTGGAGAGATGAACAAAGGATGTAAGAAAACATGGTTAAAGACATGATGAGCAGGATGTATGTTGCAGGCCAGTGTATATCAGCCACACCTACACAATGTTAAAACAACTTGAAATATAAAAAGAGTAAATAGTAAAGAGCATGAATTAATAAGTGATATGAAATAAATATCACTTATTACTGCATGGGATGCAGTGGCTCAGTGGCTAAGATGCTGAGCTTGTTGATCGAAAGTTCAGCAGTTCAGCGGTTCGAATCCCTAGTGCCACATAATGGGGTGAGCTCCCGTTACTTGTCCCAGCTTCTGCCAACCTAGCAGTTCGAAAGCATGTAAAAAATGCAAGTAGAAAAATAGGACCACCTTTGGTGGGAAGGTAACAGTGTTCCGTGCACCTTTGGCGTTTAGTCATGCCGGCCACATGACCACAGAGATGTCTTTGGACAGCGCTGGCTCTTTGTCTTTGAAACGGAGATGAGCACCGCCCCCTAGAGTCAGGAACAACTAGCAAACATGTGCAAGGGGAAACTTTACCTTTACCTTTTATGAAATAAAGAAAAATAAACATGTTGCAATAAGTGAAAGCAGAAAAGATGTTACAAATCATATATATATATATATATATATATATATATATATATATATATATATATATATATATATATGTGTGTGTGTGTGTGTGTGTGTATGTGTGTGTGTGTGTGTGTATGTGTGTGTGTGTGTGTGTGTGTGTTTCTTCTAGCCAGGTTTTCGCTATGTAACCAAGGTTTTTCTGCAGGGAAAACGTAGGCTAGAAGAAAAACACATATAAACCCTACGAAGAAGTAAGAATATATATATATATATATATATATATATATATATATATATATATATATATATATATATATATATATATATATATGATTTATAACATGATACCATGGTATCATTTAGGTTGTGGCAGAGTACAAAAATAGAATCTATATATTGATATTAATCATTGTGCCTTAGTATGGGTTTTAATAGTATTTCAAAGGGCGATGAAAAAACTATCAGGTGGTTATTTTGTTAAACATTTGAGAAGGTGTTTGGCAGAATTCTCATTAAAAAGGATGCAAAATATAACAACAACCAAACTGGGAATGCCATTGTGCCTTTATGAAAGGCAGTTGTGATAAATCTAGAGTTTTACTCTTCAGCAGATAATTATAAGTATGTTAAAAGTGAGAAAAAGGCTGTTTGTATATTTATCAATAAAAGAAAAATATATAATAAAACAAATAAGTTTAAATTCTAGAACCATTTGCACAAATATAGCATTGGAGTTTGGTTGATAAGTGGTAAGTGGTAAGAGGTAAGACTGGTACTTGATGAAATAAACCAGGGGTGAAATCCAGCAGGTTCTGGAGAACCAGTAGCAGAAACTTTGAGCAGTTTGGAGAACTGGCAAATACCACCTCTGGCTGGCCCCAGAGTGGGGTAGGAATGGAGATTTTGCAATATCCTTCCCCCAGAAGTGGGGAGGGAATGGGGATGTTGCAGTATCCTTCCCCTGTCACGCCCACCAAGCCATGCCCACCAAGCCACACCACGCCCACCAAGCCACGTCCACAGAACCGGTAGTAAAAAAAAAAATGGATTTCACCACTGAAATAAACCATGTGTGAAAATAGATGGAATGCTTGTCTAATGGTTCAACAGAGCAAGGAGTAGGACAAAGAAATATGATGTCCCCTTTAATGTTTAATATATTTATGTGTTGTTCAATTTTTAAGGATTTGCTATCATTACATTAAAAGTATTTTACTTGTGGGTGTAAGTATATGCACACCTTGGTACACAAATGATGTTGCACTCTTGGCTGACAACCTGAATGGTTTGCATTGAACATTAGGTAATTTGCCCAATACGGTAAATGATTGGATCTAAAAGTTTAGCTATCAGAGTCCAAGGTTATTATATTTGCAAGGAAATTGGACTGAATGATTCTATGTTTCATATAAATTGTTCCATATAAATTGTGGAGTACAGCAAGTAGTTGAGTGTGTGTATCTTGGTAAAGTGTTTACTGAAAAAGGAAAGATGGACAAAAGAGAATTATTAAGAAGTATTAATATTCTTCTTCATATGACTCTCTCTCTCTCTCTCTCTCTCTCTCTGTGTGTGTGTGTGTATGTGTATGTGTATGTGTGTGTGTGTTCCAACATAACTCTGGAACGCCTCAAGCAATTTCAACCAAACTTGGTACACAGATGACTTACTCTCTGGAAAAACATACTGTGGGGTAAGACACCCCTAACACTAGTGGTGGGATTCAAGTAATTTAACAACCGGTTCTCTGCCCTAATGATTTCTTCCAACAACCAGTTTGCCAAACTGCTCAGAAAGGTAACAACCGGTTCTCCCAAAATGGTGCGAACTGGCTGAATCCCACCACTGTCTAAAACCCCTCAGGTTGTGTGTGTGTGTGTCTGTATGTTTGTGTGTTCCAGCAAAACTCTGGAACACCTGGGCCGCTGAAATTAAAAGGAATGAATTATATCTATAGTGTCAAATTACAGTATTTTTGACAGTGATAGTGTGCATTTTGGATTCATGTTCTGTTAAAATACAGCCTGTTGTGCCTTAAAATGGCTTCTACTATACAGCACAGTGGAGTTGCCATGGTAACAACTTCACCATACTCCACAAGGGGGCTCCCTCTGGTAAGGGGGATTGGTTCTTAAAACAAACAAACAAACAAACAAACAAACAAAAAACAAAGGGGTTCCCTCTGGCAAGGAGGATTGCTTCTTTAAAAAAATGGGATAAATAAATACCTGGGCAACGCCGGGTTATCAGCTAGAATTGGTATAAAACTGTAGGGAGCAGCATTTGATGTCTTATGAGAAATTATTGTTACCTAAAAAAGTGAAAACGTCTATTTGTAAAAACATGTCCTGCTCATTTCTTATGTGGAAGTGAAAGTTAAATATAAGTACTCCTTGATTTATGACAACAACTGCGCTGAGTCAGACAGTTGTTAACTGAGTTTTGCTCCATTTCATGACCCTTCTTGTCACAGTTGTTAAATTAGTAACTTGGTTGTTAAGTGACTCTGGCTTTCCCATTGACTATGCTTGTCAAACAGTCGCAAAAGGGGATCACAAGACCTGGGACATGACAACCCTGTTGTCAAGCATATGAATTCTGATCATGTGATCAGACATCGTAAATGTGAAAAGCAGTCATAAGTCATTTTTTTCAGTGCCACTGTAACTTTGAATGATCACTAAATGAATGGTTGTAAAATCGAGAACACACACTCAAAATGAAATACCCTGTTTCCACTAAAATAAGACATGCCCTGATAAGCCCAAACGGGCTTTTGAGTGCATGCCCTAAAATAAGCCCCCCCCCCCCAAAAAATAAGCCCTCCCTGAAAATATTTAAACTGTTGTGGCCCGTCAGCGGCCTGTGCAGCTAGTAGCTGATTCCAACAGCGAGGAGGCTGGTGTGGTGCTGTGCCAGCAGCCTGTGCAGCTGGCACTTGAGTCAGACAATGAGGAGGCTGGAGAAGATGTGGTGCCAGAGGCGGGGATTCAGCCAGGGCCTTCAGAATCTCCAGAAGCTCCCATAAGTGAGGAGGAAGAAAAGTAGGAGCCTCTTCTCGATGCACGAGTGCACAGAGCTGTGAAAAGGCAGGAGTGGCTTCTCAGGAGGAGGTCTCCTCGAGAGTAAGGCTTGGGACTAATTGGCCACTCCCCTAGCCTATTTAAGGAAGGACGACGACTGAGGCAATTTGCAAGAAACAACTTCATTCAAATTCCTTCACATTTTGATTCCAGAAAACGTTTGATTTGGCTCTTGTTTTTCTCTTATCAGTTTTCCTGCAAATTGGTTCTGGGCATTCTGCCAGCCATAGTGAGATTGTGGTTATCTGAAATACTGTGCCTCACAACTGAGTTATTATTCTTTGAATTCTTGTTGGCTGTTAATGAAGTTAAATTAACAGCCCTTGTTCAGAAAAGACTGATTTATAGTACTTGTGTTCGAACAACTACTAAGAAAGCTCATTAGTAGTCTTTAATTAGTAAATTAAGGTTTGAATGGACTTTGTGTGTGCTGCCTTCTTTGAGGTCCGTAGCTGGCGCAAAACATAAACACATGCGCAGCCAGTCCCCGCCGTTTCCTCTGGTTTCCTCCACATGCCCCAAAATAATAAGACCTCCCCGACAATAAAGCCAAGTGCTTATTTCGGGGTTCAAAAAAATATAAGACAGGGTCTTATTTTCGGGAAAACATGGTAGTATGATATGTATGTATGAAATTATAAACTATATTTATAGTTTAAATCATTAAAAATGAAGTTGGTCTTGCTAATTTATGGCATTTTAAATTTGGGGTTTTATAAATTGGGCCTATTATTTAATAATTTTAATTATTTTTAAATTTTGTCTGTCTTTGTGTTTTTAATTAGGCTGTACACCGCCCTGAGTCCTTTGGGAGAAGGGCGGTATAGAAATAAAATTAATAAATAATAAATAAATAATAAATAATTTCAAAGAGACTTCTTTGAAGTAGGAGTACTACTTTGTACTTCAAAGACAAAGAGAGTTAGATTGAAGACTCATTCTCTTCGTCTTTTTATCAATATAAAATTTAAATGCAAATTCCTTGGAAGTCTATTTTGTTGAGTATTAATAAATATATACTTTATTTTACATTTTTGCATTATTTGTCATTAATCAGAAGAGTTTATAATCCTTAGTGTAATCAGTTACTATTTACAGAGGGAATCAATATTCACTCTTAATTATGCTTAAAATGTTCCTTGAACTCACTATTTAAATAGATGTTTGCCCTTGGAAGTCTGTTCCGTAGAAGATAATGCTTAAATTGCAGATTTGTATTTTATTTCCAGTCTTCTATTGTAAAGCTATGCTGTTAATTTAAGCAAGAATGTTATTTTACAGTTGGGGTATCTTAAAGGTGAGATCCAGCATTTTGGAAGAATTGCATTGCTAGCAGCAAAATTTTCACTTCTTTAAACCTGAAACAAATATATTTCACTGACATAATTTTAAGTACAAAATGACTCCAGGAAGTCTGTATGGTGGATAAAGCCATTATCTTGCAAGGATCAAAAAAGCTGGTTCTGTATAAGACCTATTGTGGTATTCCCAGAAGAATCATTTCTTTAAACAAAGACTCGTAAATTCTGATGGTCCCACTGCTCTCCCCTCTTCGTGACAGCATTCAGCACCAATGTGCTTTGAAACAAGGAAGCTGAGCCTAACATCCATGCTCTAGAATAGTGTTAAGGGAAAGACAAAGGTTCCCATCGCATATATGTGCTAGTTGTTCTCAACTCAGGGGGCAGTGCCCATCTCCGTTTCAAAGCCAAAGAGCTGGCGCTGTCCGAAGATGTCTCCGTGGTCATGTGGCCGGCATGACTAAACACCAAAGGCGCACGGAACGCTGTTACCTTCCCACCAAAGATGGTCCCTATTTTTTTACTTGGACTTTTTATGTGCTTTCAAACTGCTAGGTTGGCAGAAGCTGGGACAAGTCATGGGAGCTACCTATTTATGTGGCACTAGGGATTCAAACCGCTGAAC
Source organism: Arizona elegans (assembly GCA_022577455.1). NCBI lineage: Eukaryota > Metazoa > Chordata > Lepidosauria > Squamata > Colubridae > Arizona > Arizona elegans. Next base: position 65,428,920 of record JAKOOJ010000009.1, read on the forward strand.
TGCAACCTTTCGATCAACAAGCTCAGTGTCTTAGCCACTGAGCCACCGCATCCCTTTTAATTGAGTCTACTAGTGACCTGCTAATACATTTAGAAAGTTTTTCTTTTTCTAAATTCCAAATGATTTTGAATTTTATTCATATCTTCCTTGGTAGCTATCTCAATCATTGTTTTATTTTTATTTTTTTGGTCATTCAATTTCTTTTTGTAAGCATTCCTTACACCTCTGCATCCAAATCATTAACTTTAAAAAAATTGGAAGAACTAGGATTTTTACATAACTGTCCAATATATCGTGAAATTGACAGAGAAGATCCATTATCTCTACTTGTGCATTTTTTTTTCAAACTACTCAAATTTATGAATCGTTTTAAAGTTGGAAATGTCATCCACATACCACTAGCTTCTGCCAACTTATATCTAAACAGTGGTGAAATGTAAAATTTGTTACTACTGGTTCTGTGGGCGTGGCTTGATGGGGGGTAATATGACTGAGTTGGCATGGCCAACCTTTTTTTTTTATACTTTTAAAAACCATTTTTTCTACAACCTCTTCAGTTGAAGAGGTTGTAAAAAATATGCTTTTAAAGCCTCTGACGATCCCAACTGACTTGCCTGATCGGCAGAGGCTTTTTTCTCTTTAAAAACATTTTTTCTATAATCTCTTTGGCCAAAGAAGTTGTAGAAAAAATGCTTTTAAAAGCCTCTGATGAACCCAGCTGAGCCATGCGATCATCAGAGGCTTTTTTTTTTTACTTTTAAAAGTATTTTTTCGGCCAAAGAGGTTGTAGAAAAAAGGCTTTTAAAAATTATAAAAAAACTTCTGATGATTGCGTGGCTCAGCTGGGCAATGGGGGGGGGGCAGGGATTTTTGCTACCTGTTCTCCAAACCACCCGCCTCTATCGTTACCGGATCAGGTGATCCGGTCCGAACCCAGAGCATTTCACCCCTGATCTAAAGTACGACTCTGTCAGTTGATTGTATTAAATGCTTTGGAGAGAGATAATTTCTCTATATTCTGGTTCAGTCATTGCTGCTTCTTGTATATGGCTGTGATCACAGAAATAATTACTCTCCATCAAAACTGCCGATGAGGAACACAAGGTGCTCATTTTTCTACTATTTTGTTATTACACCTTCCTGCACTGTGTAGAAATAACATGGCATGGCGTCCTCTAATATAATTAGTAATGAATGGCAGAATCACAGTTCATGATTAATATGGAGCACACTTTGGGTAATTGTGCCAGTGCTAAAAAAAATGCCTTCCAGGTAGCTTAAATTAATGTCTAAAGCAAAGTACTGTTAAGAGTAATGATGTACATGAAGGAATTGCTTGTGATTAGACTTCTGGAGTACATATTAAAACAAGAATGTCTGCTTGGATGCTTTGAATCAGAATGAAAGTAGATGAAATTTGTTACTAACATGAAACAATGTCATGTTCTAGACCAGGGGTGAAATTCAGCAGGTTCTGGAGAACTGGTAGTAGAAATTTTGAGCAGTTCAGAGAAACGGTAGCAGAAATTTTGAGTAGTTCGGCGAAAGGGCAAATACCACCTCTGGCTGGCCCCAGAGTGGGGAGGGAATGGAGATTTTGCAATATCCTTCCTCCTGGAGTGGGGAGGGAATGGTAATTTTGTAGTATCCTTCCCCTGGAGTGGGGTGGGAACGGAGATTTTGCAGTATCCTTCCCCTGCCATGACCACCAAGCCACGCCCACAGAACCGGTAGTAAAAAAAAAATGGATTTCACCACTGTTCTAGACTATTATGTTTCTTTATGAATGTGTTGTATGAAAACAAGGTAAGGTCAGAAAGTTGGCAGAAAATGGCAGTGGATGTTAAAGAAGCAAAGTTTCAAGGAAGGAAGAAGAGTCCTTTTAAAAGCTATACTAAAACTGTTATACAAAAGGTGTTTAAGAACTATAGCTTCTCTGTCTATCTGTCTGTCTGCCTGCCTGCCTATCTAGCTATCTAGCTAGCTATCTGTCTTTGAATTTATTTGCTGCCCATCTCATAACAAAACAACTCTGTAAATGTTCTGACTTAGGCTTCCCCAGCAGCACGAAGCCGAATCCTCGTCCTGATAAACCCCTTTTATTTAATTTACAGTGAATTCCTCTCCAGCAAAGTCCTTCCTCTCCCACAGTCTTTCAAGATAGTTCACAATTACCAACCTTTATCAGGCTTGGAGAGTGGCCAGGTTGATATCTTTCAGATGCCACAATACTTGGCAAGAATGCAGTAATTAGCAAATTGTCTCCTGCAAACTCCACTCCCCTTTCGCTCCTCTTTTATTCCCTCTGGGAGGGGCCATTCATCGTCCCCCTGTGGCTTTACTCCCAAGTCGACCCTTGTTCTTTAGCTGTTCCCTTTGTCTGGCAACTCTGTGCATGCGCACACTGGGAACAGGATCCAGCTGTTTGTCTGCCTCACTGATGTCTGACTCCAAAGGCAGCTGATAATTGGCCCTGGCTCTCTCTCTGCCTCTGATGCAGAGCCTTCATCAGAGCCTTCCCCAGACTCCAGGACTGGCCCATGTTCCTCCCCAATCTCCTCACTGTCTGAATCTGCTGCCAGATCCGCTGGCCGCTGATGGGCCACAACAGTAAATATCTTTTAAAAAGAATAAAAATGGAACTTCCAAACACGATAAAATATAGTTAAAAATGGGGATTGAGAGAACTGGATGTGGTGGGGGGGGGGCAGGAGGTGGGATTACCTCTTAATTCAACACCACCTCCAATGTGATGCTTTCCCATTAGGGCCCCACACCATTTGGCAGAGCCAGTTCTTCAGGTTCCTGTGGAAGGACAGAAAAGTGGGAGCCAATCTCACCTCAGGAAGGTAATATGTTCCAAAGGGCAGGAGCCACGGCAGAAAAGGTCTTTCTCCTGCACCCTGTCAGCTGGAATTCCTTGACCAACGGGTCTGTCATAGAGCATGCAAAATTTTTCAGCTTTCCATTTCCAAACATTACAAGTGCTCAAAAGTTGTGACTGTAAATGTAATTTGGTTACTTTAATATAATTTAGATGTGTTTGGTAAGTAACTACATAAATATCATAACTTTTTAACATTTTGTTTGGTTCATTATGGCATGCCTCCTTTGTCAGCACAGGTGGGCAAGTCAGTCCTAGTGGGGTGACATAGTTCCTGGACCCATATCTTTATCAAAATAGCATAATAGTTTATGGCATATTTTGTCTTTGTTGTAAGAAAATTGTTGTT